>OX376332.1:0-2400000 GCA_947369225.1 Hofmannophila pseudospretella
CTAACCTAACCTAACCTAACCTAACCTAACCTAACCTAACCTAACCTAACCTAACCTAACCTAACCTAACCTAACCTAACCTAACCTAACCTAACCTAACCTAACCTAACCTAACCTAACCTAACCTAACCTAACCTAACCTAACCTAACCTAACCTAACCTAACCTAACCTAACCTAACCTAACCTAACCTAACCTAACCTAACCTAACCTAACCTAACCTAACCTAACCTAACCTAACCTAACCTAACCTAACCTAACCTAACCTAACCTAACCTAACCTAACCTAACCTAACCTAACCTAACCTAACCTAACCTAACCTAACCTAACCTAACCTAACCTAACCTAACCTAACCTAACCTAACCTAACCTAACCTAACCTAACCTAACCTAACCTAACCTAACCTAACCTAACCTAACCTAACCTAACCTAACCTAACCTAACCTAACCTAACCTAACCTAACCTAACCTAACCTAACCTAACCTAACCTAACCTAACCTAACCTAACCTAACCTAACCTAACCTAACCTAACCTAACCTAACCTAACCTAACCTAACCTAACCTAACCTAACCTAACCTAACCTAACCTAACCTAACCTAACCTAACCTAACCTAACCTAACCTAACCTAACCTAACCTAACCTAACCTAACCTAACCTAACCTAACCTAACCTAACCTAACCTAACCTAACCTAACCTAACCTAACCTAACCTAACCTAACCTAACCTAACCTAACCTAACCTAACCTAACCTAACCTAACCTAACCTAACCTAACCTAACCTAACCTAACCTAACCTAACCTAACCTAACCTAACCTAACCTAACCTAACCTAACCTAACCTAACCTAACCTAACCTAACCTAACCTAACCTAACCTAACCTAACCTAACCTAACCTAACCTAACCTAACCTAACCTAACCTAACCTAACCTAACCTAACCTAACCTAACCTAACCTAACCTAACCTAACCTAACCTAACCTAACCTAACCTAACCTAACCTAACCTAACCTAACCTAACCTAACCTAACCTAACCTAACCTAACCTAACCTAACCTAACCTAACCTAACCTAACCTAACCTAACCTAACCTAACCTAACCTAACCTAACCTAACCTAACCTAACCTAACCTAACCTAACCTAACCTAACCTAACCTAACCTAACCTAACCTAACCTAACCTAACCTAACCTAACCTAACCTAACCTAACCTAACCTAACCTAACCTAACCTAACCTAACCTAACCTAACCTAACCTAACCTAACCTAACCTAACCTAACCTAACCTAACCTAACCTAACCTAACCTAACCTAACCTAACCTAACCTAACCTAACCTAACCTAACCTAACCTAACCTAACCTAACCTAACCTAACCTAACCTAACCTAACCTAACCTAACCTAACCTAACCTAACCTAACCTAACCTAACCTAACCTAACCTAACCTAACCTAACCTAACCTCAACCTAACCTAACCTAACCTAACCTAACCTAACCTAACCTAACCTAACCTAACCTAACCTAACCTAACCTAACCTAACCTAACCTAACCTAACCTAACCTAACCTAACCTAACCTAACCTAACCTAACCTAACCTAACCTAACCTAACCTAACCTAACCTAACCTAACCTAACCTAACCTAACCTAACCTAACCTAACCTAACCTAACCTAACCTAACCTAACCTAACCTAACCTAACCTAACCTAACCTAACCTAACCTAACCTAACCTAACCTAACCTAACCTAACCTAACCTAACCTAACCTAACCTAACCTAACCTAACCTAACCTAACCTAACCTAACCTAACCTAACCTAACCTAACCTAACCTAACCTAACCTAACCTAACCTAACCTAACCTAACCTAACCTAACCTAACCTAACCTAACCTAACCTAACCTAACCTAACCTAACCTAACCTAACCTAACCTAACCTAACCTAACCTAACCTAACCTAACCTAACCTAACCTAACCTAACCTAACCTAACCTAACCTAACCTAACCTAACCTAACCTAACCTAACCTAACCTAACCTAACCTAACCTAACCTAACCTAACCTAACCTAACCTAACCTAACCTAACCTAACCTAACCTAACCTAACCTAACCTAACCTAACCTAACCTAACCTAACCTAACCTAACCTAACCTAACCTAACCTAACCTAACCTAACCTAACCTAACCTAACCTAACCTAACCTAACCTAACCTAACCTAACCTAACCTAACCTAACCTAACCTAACCTAACCTAACCTAACCTAACCTAACCTAACCTAACCTAACCTAACCTAACCTAACCTAACCTAACCTAACCTAACCTAACCTAACCTAACCTAACCTAACCTAACCTAACCTAACCTAACCTAACCTAACCTAACCTAACCTAACCTAACCTAACCTAACCTAACCTAACCTAACCTAACCTAACCTAACCTAACCTAACCTAACCTAACCTAACCTAACCTAACCTAACCTAACCTAACCTAACCTAACCTAACCTAACCTAACCTAACCTAACCTAACCTAACCTAACCTAACCTAACCTAACCTAACCTAACCTAACCTAACCTAACCTAACCTAACCTAACCTAACCTAACCTAACCTAACCTAACCTAACCTAACCTAACCTAACCTAACCTAACCTAACCTAACCTAACCTAACCTAACCTAACCTAACCTAACCTAACCTAACCTAACCTAACCTAACCTAACCTAACCTAACCTAACCTAACCTAACCTAACCTAACCTAACCTAACCTAACCTAACCTAACCTAACCTAACCTAACCTAACCTAACCTAACCTAACCTAACCTAACCTAACCTAACCTAACCTAACCTAACCTAACCTAACCTAACCTAACCTAACCTAACCTAACCTAACCTAACCTAACCTAACCTAACCTAACCTAACCTAACCTAACCTAACCTAACCTAACCTAACCTAACCTAACCTAACCTAACCTAACCTAACCTAACCTAACCTAACCTAACCTAACCTAACCTAACCTAACCTAACCTAACCTAACCTAACCTAACCTAACCTAACCTAACCTAACCTAACCTAACCTAACCTAACCTAACCTAACCTAACCTAACCTAACCTAACCTAACCTAACCTAACCTAACCTAACCTAACCTAACCTAACCTAACCTAACCTAACCTAACCTAACCTAACCTAACCTAACCTAACCTAACCTAACCTAACCTAACCTAACCTAACCTAACCTAACCTAACCTAACCTAACCTAACCTAACCTAACCTAACCTAACCTAACCTAACCTAACCTAACCTAACCTAACCTAACCTAACCTAACCTAACCTAACCTAACCTAACCTAACCTAACCTAACCTAACCTAACCTAACCTAACCTAACCTAACCTAACCTAACCTAACCTAACCTAACCTAACCTAACCTAACCTAACCTAACCTAACCTAACCTAACCTAACCTAACCTAACCTAACCTAACCTAACCTAACCTAACCTAACCTAACCTAACCTAACCTAACCTAACCTAACCTAACCTAACCTAACCTAACCTAACCTAACCTAACCTAACCTAACCTAACCTAACCTAACCTAACCTAACCTAACCTAACCTAACCTAACCTAACCTAACCTAACCTAACCTAACCTAACCTAACCTAACCTAACCTAACCTAACCTAACCTAACCTAACCTAACCTAACCTAACCTAACCTAACCTAACCTAACCTAACCTAACCTAACCTAACCTAACCTAACCTAACCTAACCTAACCTAACCTAACCTAACCTAACCTAACCTAACCTAACCTAACCTAACCTAACCTAACCTAACCTAACCTAACCTAACCTAACCTAACCTAACCTAACCTAACCTAACCTAACCTAACCTAACCTAACCTAACCTAACCTAACCTAACCTAACCTAACCTAACCTAACCTAACCTAACCTAACCTAACCTAACCTAACCTAACCTAACCTAACCTAACCTAACCTAACCTAACCTAACCTAACCTAACCTAACCTAACCTAACCTAACCTAACCTAACCTAACCTAACCTAACCTAACCTAACCTAACCTAACCTAACCTAACCTAACCTAACCTAACCTAACCTAACCTAACCTAACCTAACCTAACCTAACCTAACCTAACCTAACCTAACCTAACCTAACCTAACCTAACCTAACCTAACCTAACCTAACCTAACCTAACCTAACCTAACCTAACCTAACCTAACCTAACCTAACCTAACCTAACCTAACCTAACCTAACCTAACCTAACCTAACCTAACCTAACCTAACCTAACCTAACCTAACCTAACCTAACCTAACCTAACCTAACCTAACCTAACCTAACCTAACCTAACCTAACCTAACCTAACCTAACCTAACCTAACCTAACCTAACCTAACCTAACCTAACCTAACCTAACCTAACCTAACCTAACCTAACCTAACCTAACCTAACCTAACCTAACCTAACCTAACCTAACCTAACCTAACCTAACCTAACCTAACCTAACCTAACCTAACCTAACCTAACCTAACCTAACCTAACCTAACCTAACCTAACCTAACCTAACCTAACCTAACCTAACCTAACCTAACCTAACCTAACCTAACCTAACCTAACCTAACCTAACCTAACCTAACCTAACCTAACCTAACCTAACCTAACCTAACCTAACCTAACCTAACCTAACCTAACCTAACCTAACCTAACCTAACCTAACCTAACCTAACCTAACCTAACCTAACCTAACCTAACCTAACCTAACCTAACCTAACCTAACCTAACCTAACCTAACCTAACCTAACCTAACCTAACCTAACCTAACCTAACCTAACCTAACCTAACCTAACCTAACCTAACCTAACCTAACCTAACCTAACCTAACCTAACCTAACCTAACCTAACCTAACCTAACCTAACCTAACCTAACCTAACCTAACCTAACCTAACCTAACCTAACCTAACCTAACCTAACCTAACCTAACCTAACCTAACCTAACCTAACCTAACCTAACCTAACCTAACCTAACCTAACCTAACCTAACCTAACCTAACCTAACCTAACCTAACCTAACCTAACCTAACCTAACCTAACCTAACCTAACCTAACCTAACCTAACCTAACCTAACCTAACCTAACCTAACCTAACCTAACCTAACCTAACCTAACCTAACCTAACCTAACCTAACCTAACCTAACCTAACCTAACCTAACCTAACCTAACCTAACCTAACCTAACCTAACCTAACCTAACCTAACCTAACCTAACCTAACCTAACCTAACCTAACCTAACCTAACCTAACCTAACCTAACCTAACCTAACCTAACCTAACCTAACCTAACCTAACCTAACCTAACCTAACCTAACCTAACCTAACCTAACCTAACCTAACCTAACCTAACCTAACCTAACCTAACCTAACCTAACCTAACCTAACCTAACCTAACCTAACCTAACCTAACCTAACCTAACCTAACCTAACCTAACCTAACCTAACCTAACCTAACCTAACCTAACCTAACCTAACCTAACCTAACCTAACCTAACCTAACCTAACCTAACCTAACCTAACCTAACCTAACCTAACCTAACCTAACCTAACCTAACCTAACCTAACCTAACCTAACCTAACCTAACCTAACCTAACCTAACCTAACCTAACCTAACCTAACCTAACCTAACCTAACCTAACCTAACCTAACCTAACCTAACCTAACCTAACCTAACCTAACCTAACCTAACCTAACCTAACCTAACCTAACCTAACCTAACCTAACCTAACCTAACCTAACCTAACCTAACCTAACCTAACCTAACCTAACCTAACCTAACCTAACCTAACCTAACCTAACCTAACCTAACCTAACCTAACCTAACCTAACCTAACCTAACCTAACCTAACCTAACCTAACCTAACCTAACCTAACCTAACCTAACCTAACCTAACCTAACCTAACCTAACCTAACCTAACCTAACCTAACCTAACCTAACCTAACCTAACCTAACCTAACCTAACCTAACCTAACCTAACCTAACCTAACCTAACCTAACCTAACCTAACCTAACCTAACCTAACCTAACCTAACCTAACCTAACCTAACCTAACCTAACCTAACCTAACCTAACCTAACCTAACCTAACCTAACCTAACCTAACCTAACCTAACCTAACCTAACCTAACCTAACCTAACCTAACCTAACCTAACCTAACCTAACCTAACCTAACCTAACCTAACCTAACCTAACCTAACCTAACCTAACCTAACCTAACCTAACCTAACCTAACCTAACCTAACCTAACCTAACCTAACCTAACCTAACCTAACCTAACCTAACCTAACCTAACCTAACCTAACCTAACCTAACCTAACCTAACCTAACCTAACCTAACCTAACCTAACCTAACCTAACCTAACCTAACCTAACCTAACCTAACCTAACCTAACCTAACCTAACCTAACCTAACCTAACCTAACCTAACCTAACCTAACCTAACCTAACCTAACCTAACCTAACCTAACCTAACCTAACCTAACCTAACCTAACCTAACCTAACCTAACCTAACCTAACCTAACCTAACCTAACCTAACCTAACCTAACCTAACCTAACCTAACCTAACCTAACCTAACCTAACCTAACCTAACCTAACCTAACCTAACCTAACCTAACCTAACCTAACCTAACCTAACCTAACCTAACCTAACCTAACCTAACCTAACCTAACCTAACCTAACCTAACCTAACCTAACCTAACCTAACCTAACCTAACCTAACCTAACCTAACCTAACCTAACCTAACCTAACCTAACCTAACCTAACCTAACCTAACCTAACCTAACCTAACCTAACCTAACCTAACCTAACCTAACCTAACCTAACCTAACCTAACCTAACCTAACCTAACCTAACCTAACCTAACCTAACCTAACCTAACCTAACCTAACCTAACCTAACCTAACCTAACCTAACCTAACCTAACCTAACCTAACCTAACCTAACCTAACCTAACCTAACCTAACCTAACCTAACCTAACCTAACCTAACCTAACCTAACCTAACCTAACCTAACCTAACCTAACCTAACCTAACCTAACCTAACCTAACCTAACCTAACCTAACCTAACCTAACCTAACCTAACCTAACCTAACCTAACCTAACCTAACCTAACCTAACCTAACCTAACCTAACCTAACCTAACCTAACCTAACCTAACCTAACCTAACCTAACCTAACCTAACCTAACCTAACCTAACCTAACCTAACCTAACCTAACCTAACCTAACCTAACCTAACCTAACCTAACCTAACCTAACCTAACCTAACCTAACCTAACCTAACCTAACCTAACCTAACCTAACCTAACCTAACCTAACCTAACCTAACCTAACCTAACCTAACCTAACCTAACCTAACCTAACCTAACCTAACCTAACCTAACCTAACCTAACCTAACCTAACCTAACCTAACCTAACCTAACCTAACCTAACCTAACCTAACCTAACCTAACCTAACCTAACCTAACCTAACCTAACCTAACCTAACCTAACCTAACCTAACCTAACCTAACCTAACCTAACCTAACCTAACCTAACCTAACCTAACCTAACCTAACCTAACCTAACCTAACCTAACCTAACCTAACCTAACCTAACCTAACCTAACCTAACCTAACCTAACCTAACCTAACCTAACCTAACCTAACCTAACCTAACCTAACCTAACCTAACCTAACCTAACCTAACCTAACCTAACCTAACCTAACCTAACCTAACCTAACCTAACCTAACCTAACCTAACCTAACCTAACCTAACCTAACCTAACCTAACCTAACCTAACCTAACCTAACCTAACCTAACCTAACCTAACCTAACCTAACCTAACCTAACCTAACCTAACCTAACCTAACCTAACCTAACCTAACCTAACCTAACCTAACCTAACCTAACCTAACCTAACCTAACCTAACCTAACCTAACCTAACCTAACCTAACCTAACCTAACCTAACCTAACCTAACCTAACCTAACCTAACCTAACCTAACCTAACCTAACCTAACCTAACCTAACCTAACCTAACCTAACCTAACCTAACCTAACCTAACCTAACCTAACCAAACCTAACCTAACACAAACCTAACCTAACACAAACCTAACCTAACACAAACCTAACCTAACACAAACCTAACCTAACACAAACCTAACCTAACACAAACCTAACCTAACACAAACCTAACCTAACACAAACCTAACCTAACACAAACCTAACCTAACACAAACCTAACCTAACACAAACCTAACCTAACACAAACCTAACCTAACACAAACCTAACCTAACACAAACCTAACCTAACACAAACCTAACCTAACACAAACCTAACCTAACACAAACCTAACCTAACACAAACCTAACCTAACACAAACCTAACCTAACACAAACCTAACCTAACACAAACCTAACCTAACACAAACCTAACCTAACACAAACCTAACCTAACACAAACCTAACCTAACACAAACCTAACCTAACACAAACCTAACCTAACACAAACCTAACCTAACACAAACCTAACCTAACACAAACCTAACCTAACACAAACCTAACCTAACACAAACCTAACCTAACACAAACCTAACCTAACACAAACCTAACCTAACACAAACCTAACCTAACACAAACCTAACCTAACACAAACCTAACCTAACACAAACCTAACCTAACACAAACCTAACCTAACACAAACCTAACCTAACACAAACCTAACCTAACACAAACCTAACCTAACACAAACCTAACCTAACACAAACCTAACCTAACACAAACCTAACCTAACACAAACCTAACCTAACACAAACCTAACCTAACACAAACCTAACCTAACACAAACCTAACCTAACACAAACCTAACCTAACACAAACCTAACCTAACACAAACCTAACCTAACACAAACCTAACCTAACACAAACCTAACCTAACACAAACCTAACCTAACACAAACCTAACCTAACACAAACCTAACCTAACACAAACCTAACCTAACACAAACCTAACCTAACACAAACCTAACCTAACACAAACCTAACCTAACACAAACCTAACCTAACACAAACCTAACCTAACACAAACCTAACCTAACACAAACCTAACCTAACACAAACCTAACCTAACACAAACCTAACCTAACACAAACCTAACCTAACACAAACCTAACCTAACACAAACCTAACCTAACACAAACCTAACCTAACACAAACCTAACCTAACACAAACCTAACCTAACACAAACCTAACCTAACACAAACCTAACCTAACACAAACCTAACCTAACACAAACCTAACCTAACACAAACCTAACCTAACACAAACCTAACCTAACACAAACCTAACCTAACACAAACCTAACCTAACACAAACCTAACCTAACACAAACCTAACCTAACACAAACCTAACCTAACACAAACCTAACCTAACACAAACCTAACCTAACACAAACCTAACCTAACACAAACCTAACCTAACACAAACCTAACCTAACACAAACCTAACCTAACACAAACCTAACCTAACACAAACCTAACCTAACACAAACCTAACCTAACACAAACCTAACCTAACACAAACCTAACCTAACACAAACCTAACCTAACACAAACCTAACCTAACACAAACCTAACCTAACACAAACCTAACCTAACACAAACCTAACCTAACACAAACCTAACCTAACACAAACCTAACCTAACACAAACCTAACCTAACACAAACCTAACCTAACACAAACCTAACCTAACACAAACCTAACCTAACACAAACCTAACCTAACACAAACCTAACCTAACACAAACCTAACCTAACACAAACCTAACCTAACACAAACCTAACCTAACACAAACCTAACCTAACACAAACCTAACCTAACACAAACCTAACCTAACACAAACCTAACCTAACACAAACCTAACCTAACACAAACCTAACCTAACACAAACCTAACCTAACACAAACCTAACCTAACACAAACCTAACCTAACACAAACCTAACCTAACACAAACCTAACCTAACACAAACCTAACCTAACACAAACCTAACCTAACACAAACCTAACCTAACACAAACCTAACCTAACACAAACCTAACCTAACACAAACCTAACCTAACACAAACCTAACCTAACACAAACCTAACCTAACACAAACCTAACCTAACACAAACCTAACCTAACACAAACCTAACCTAACACAAACCTAACCTAACACAAACCTAACCTAACACAAACCTAACCTAACACAAACCTAACCTAACACAAACCTAACCTAACACAAACCTAACCTAACACAAACCTAACCTAACACAAACCTAACCTAACACAAACCTAACCTAACACAAACCTAACCTAACACAAACCTAACCTAACACAAACCTAACCTAACACAAACCTAACCTAACACAAACCTAACCTAACACAAACCTAACCTAACACAAACCTAACCTAACACAAACCTAACCTAACACAAACCTAACCTAACACAAACCTAACCTAACACAAACCTAACCTAACACAAACCTAACCTAACACAAACCTAACCTAACACAAACCTAACCTAACACAAACCTAACCTAACACAAACCTAACCTAACACAAACCTAACCTAACACAAACCTAACCTAACACAAACCTAACCTAACACAAACCTAACCTAACACAAACCTAACCTAACACAAACCTAACCTAACACAAACCTAACCTAACACAAACCTAACCTAACACAAACCTAACCTAACACAAACCTAACCTAACACAAACCTAACCTAACACAAACCTAACCTAACACAAACCTAACCTAACACAAACCTAACCTAACACAAACCTAACCTAACACAAACCTAACCTAACACAAACCTAACCTAACACAAACCTAACCTAACACAAACCTAACCTAACACAAACCTAACCTAACACAAACCTAACCTAACCCAAACCTAACCTAACCCAAACCTAACCTAACCCAAACCTAACCTAACCCAAACCTAAACCTAACCAAGCACAAACATAACCAAGAAGAATACACAAAAATAATACAAGAAGCATGTAATGAAAACATACCTAAAACAAGGAAAAAAAAAATTAAATTGGTGGAATGATGAACTCGCCAAACGGAAGAGGGATATGACCACGAAGAAACGCCGAGTATCCTGCGCCGCACCAGTACGCAGAACCAGGGTCGAAAAACAGTACCTGGAAGCAAAAGAAATGAAAGAAAAAACAGCAAAAAAAGTAAAATCAGGTCAGTAAGATTCTATAATTTTGTCCAGTAAGTAATGATTTCCGCTTAAGTAATGATTGTGATTGTGACGCCGTATCTACTAAATGTAATGTACTGAGCGGACCCAAAGTAAGAAAATGAGCAGGTGTAAGAGCAGTGGGTTCAGCAGGATTAGAACTCAAAACAGAAAGTGGACGTGAGTTTAATATGCTCTCAACTTGAGTAAGAACTATGAGAAATTCTTCTTAGGTCAGAATACGCTCAGCATGACAACACAGAATTTATTCCTGATAGACAGGAAGAAGCTATATCTTTGTGTAGACATAATAACCCGCTCGCGCAACGCAATAATAAAACTGTTTGGTTAGGCAGCGCGATTGTTTATATTAAAGATATGTGTTCAGTTATGCAACCTGTCAGGATTCTTATTGATAATGGTTCACAAAACCATTTTATAAAAAAAAAATTAAGCACGAGACTTGGTATTAAAATATTATACATACAATATGTCCTCTGTATATTTCTTAACAAGTGCATTGTAAATTAATGTGTAATTTTATGCAGTCGGGTTAATACCTAGCCATATGCTTTCGGCTTTACCGAAAGGTATAGTGAAAAGTTTAGATATCAAATATCGTACACGTAGAGCATCATCTAAATCTGTATTGGTATGTACCATTGAATTGAAAGACTCAATAAGCATTGGAAATTTTTCATAGTCATCATGGAATTCAAGTAGCACTAATTTCTCTAACCTTACCATATTTTTGCTATTATTATTTATTGGAATTGTTGTTGAGTAATTATAAATCTGTGAAAAAGTTTGTATAGCCTGTTTGATTTATTTTATTTTATTTATTTATTAGGTAAACACAACAGATTACAACTAGAGAAATTACAGAAAAATCAATATAAAGTTATGAGCTAGGTCGTAACCCTTAACGTGTAAACACAGCATGGTTAGGAAGTGGGAAATTGATAGATATAGATTGTTGTACAACATTGATTGATTGCACCATACAGGTCTTGGAAGGCCCATATCGCTTCAAAATTAGGAGTGTACTTGTTGTCTAGTTTTAAGTTGAGGTTATTTGCTTCGTCTACCAGTAAACTCGTTTCTAATTTTATCAATGTTTGTAACTTTCTGTAAAAATGATGAATAGTAGGCATCATTTTTTTACTTTGGTATTGATTAATAATGTGCTGTAAACGCCCAAAATAAGACTGTTTTTTCGACTCTACTAAAACTAACAATTTAGCCAACTCTATGCTTTCACCACCTCTGCTCTCTCTACTGCTCTAATTCTTTTTTGTCATCTGCCATGGTGCAATAATAAAGTTTGACAAACACTGGACAAAACTATATAACAATCCCGTGAAACACACGGATACGCAAATTAAATGGATAAATAAACGTACTATAACAAGAAATGGTCACAAAAATGCGAAGTAAACTAAATAACTAAGTTTTCTTTTGCCAAAATTGGCCAACAAACACAAAATTGTACGAACTGTACGCGGGCGTTTTGCACAATGAAAATAACTTTCTTGGGTCGCGGGAAAGGGATAAATATCTAGAAAAGCGAATCCAGGCTCGATAGGACCATTTTATGATGAATTTGGTGGAATATTCACTGTATCATCGATGCGGGTTGGCTCCACCTTCAGACTCCCTTCAACACAATGAATTTGAAGTGAAATATGTACGAAAACTTTTCCACTTACCAAACCAATAATCCTTACGTGAAGGCACTACAATACACTACAATACACTACACTTCACTACACTATTTATCGCACAATATCCTCGAAAATCTTTAGTTTTCAGGTGTTCTGAAGCGGCGAAGAAAATTCGCATGAAGCGCGGCGCGGGCTTTTTCAATGACAGTTGTTGTTTTTTTTGTCTTCTTTTCCGGCTCTGGGCACACGCTAGTCGAGAGTGCGTTTGGCCGAGTGGAAAATATGATTTGGCACGTTCCTAAAGCACTTAAATATTTCCTTTCAAAAACCATGTATGTTATCGAAGCTGTTTGATTTTGAAACTCTACAAGCGACGAAATGCTTCCTGCAAGCAGGACAGTAGTGTCCTGCTTGCAGGAAGCATTTCGTCGCTTGTAGAGAATCTCATAAATCTAATCTCATAAATATAATAATAAAAGACCTCGATTATGATATATGCATAATGACTACAGACATTCCTTCCTAGCTTCGTGATCCACACACAATGTGCTTTCGTATCCGCAAAGGAAGAAAATACGCCATCATTACACATTAGCTGGTTCCAGCCTCCACTCTCCATGTTTGCACACAGAAATAAGAAGCTGTCCCCATATAGGTCAGGCATGTAAAGACTGGCATTTTATTGTCATGCACCTTGTCAGGCACTTGTACCTCAGTACTTTACGAGCGAACCTCGAATGAGATTCGATTTTTGAACGCCACTTTTCATATTATATTTGTTTGGACAGGATAATTTTGTGTGGCGCTCCATTCTCTCCGACTTGCCCCATGGGCGAGATTATGGTCGTATAATGGTCACATAGACCTAGCCAGCTTTACTCTGAAAGCCCTGTCCCTCGGTGCCGTGCTCACCGGTGCCCTCCCCATATACACTCACAACGCGATACGATCGTCCGCCGTCGGGTCTAACGCCCTCTCCCCATACAAAAACTCTAGATGTATGTTTTCTTTATTGGCTTATATCTCGAGAACTAAACGTATTAAAACAATACAGTCTGCGACAGTTATTCAGTTGGACGAGCTCTTTCCGATAAAAACTTTTTTTTTCAAATATTTTTTTATTATAATATAAATGTTCTGTAATGTCGAAGCTATAACCAATAAATTATTTGTATTTAAACAAATATAAATATATTTACAATTCAACATTGAAGTGACATGTTTAACATCTATACATTATTATTGAATCTGGGAAATTAATATGTAGAAGGCTGACGCCACTTTTTGTTTTATCTCGGACAATCCTTCATCAAGTTGTCATCTAAATAATTTTAGTGTAGTTTTTATTTAAACAATTAGTACTATATATCACAATTTAAATCGACAACCCCATAGTTTTAATTTATAGAATTGTGGACTATTTAATACTTTATCATTTGTAATTAGTTTTATATTTTACTGTTTGTAGTCCTTGGGTGTTTTATCCCCCGACACCTCGTCGTCGTTTAAACTAGAGGAGCCCGCCTTGGAACGAACCATGCTCCTCTTCCTTCCTCCTCTTTCCTCTCCCGGGGACTCCCACAACCGACCCCATGACGATCGGTCCGATTGCACCTCGACCATAGTAGAGTCGGTGTCCTACACTCTCCTGCTCTTATCCTGTATTTTTGGTTTCAATCAATCTGATGAAACTGATGGGACAACCTGTTCGGATGAAAAGCGAACATTTGCTATATCAATCAATCAATCAATCAATCAATGTTTATTTGCAAGAATACGTGATATATAACATGGTCTTACAAAGGGGTTTGAAACAGTATTCAACCTGCAAGCAGGCGTGCAAATATTTTACCTATTCATTCCTTAAACTAAAAATTTATATAATTCTAATGTGCATGCAATTTGTCTAAATATTCACTTATGTTATAAAAACAGTTCTCTAAAAGCCACTTTGTTAAATTAGACATAAATTGTGACCCATGTTGTAACTTGATGTTATCTGGCAGGTTGTTATACAGCGGCACACACATGTTATAAACATTTACTTTATAAATATATTTCTTACAAGGAGGCTGATACAGTAAGTTTATATATTGACTTCTGGTTCGTTTTGGATATACTTCGGTATATTTTTTAAAATAATCTGGATGTGATTTTACAAACCAACAAACATCTCTAATGTAAAGACACGGCAGCGGGAGAATGTTATATTTTTTGAACAGAGGCTTGCAACTATCCAAGAACCAGGCTTTGTCAATAGCACGAATACATCTCTTCTGCAATTTGAACACCCTGTCCATGTCCACAGAGTTGCCCCACATTATGAGTCCATAGCTGAGCACTGAAGAGACGTAACCATGGTATGCCAGAAGAGCAGCCTCAATTGAGACTGTTTGCCTTAACTTTTTAAGAGCAAAAGCAAAGCGGTCGAGTCTTAGGCAAATTGAGTCTACTTGCTGTTTCCAATTAAGATGACTGTCTATATGTAGTCCAAGAAATTTAAATGTGTCAACTTCGTCAATTTGTATGTCATTAAATTTAAAATCGGTTGTTAAGGGTTTGGTATTATAAGAGCGAAACTGTATTATTTTTGTTTTATTTAAATTAACGCTAAGGTTATTACGATCCATCCAGTTTATCATATCCGACAGTGCTGTGTTTACGGTTGCTTGAAGTGAGTGTTTTATATTACTTTTAACAATAAGAGTAGTGTCGTCTGCGAAAAGTAGGCACTTATGTGGACTGGCACTGGGAAGGTCGTTATAGAGCGGAGAGCCAGCTGGAGCCGGCCGAAAACCTTCCATGGAGTAAGCTAGGGGCGGTGGTGGTAGAGGCCCAGATGCCTGAGGAGCTAGGTGGGGGGGCTGAGAACCCATAGTGGAGACGGCTGCCTGCTGCGGGACAGCGGACGCGCCCGACGCAAGTGTCCTAGCTTTTTTACGGGGGCCGCGCTTTGCCTTACGTTTTTTATCAGGCGCTAGCGATATTCCCCTTTCTGTCGGTGGGTTTGCCTCCGGGATTAGTGAAGAGCCGGGCAGTTGTAGGGTAAGGAAGCCGTGGGATCTCCGCCGGTTGTGATGCAACCCTAGGAGTCATCGGTCTAAGCTGAAGGGGTCGAGGCTGCGGAATAACTGCAGGCGGGGTTACGTGAGGCGGTGTTTTAGTTGTTTCCGCAATCTCATCTCAAAATATGAGAGTTTTTGTAAAACGATTCACAATAATTCGGATTTAACAGATACTGAACGAGTTCAGTACTTGATTAGTAAATTGTCGGGTAAAGCTTTGAGCGTGTGTGCAGGTGTTCCACCGTGTGGAGAAAATTATCAAATTATATTTAACTCGCTTGTATCAAAGTATCAACATCCCCGCGCTTTAGCGACAAATTATTTAGATCAGTTGTTCAACAACTATCATATAACAACATATATAGTACAACTATATGCAGTTACATTAAAAAAGAGGCCACAGTCGGGATCTATTTATTGAATCAAATACTGAACAAGGGCGATAAAACTAATGTTGAAAATTATCGCCCGAAATCAAAATTATGTTTGTTTGCTAAAATTATGTTTGTTTGCTAAAATTATGTTTGTTTGCTAAAATTATGTTTGTTTGCTAAAATTATGTTTGTTTGCTAAAATTATGTTTGTTTGCTAAAATTATGTTTGTTTGCTAAAATTATGTTTGTTTGCTAAAATTATGTTTGTTTGCTAAAATTATGTTTGTTTGCTAAAATTATGTTTGTTTGCTAAAATTATGTTTGTTTGCTAAAATTATGTTTGTTTGCTAAAATTATGTTTGTTTGCTAAAATTATGTTTGTTTGCTAAAATTCTCTAAAGATTGGTGTACACTGATGTCTACGTTTCAATGAAATGTTCCTTAGGTGATGAACAACATGACTTTCTCAAGAGACGATCGACTGTTTCCAATTTAATACTAGCCAATGATTTCATCACTGAGGGAATGGATCGGGGTGCGCAGGTCGATGTGATCTACACGGACTACAGCAAATGTTTTGATCGAATAGATCATCAGCGTCTGTTGGAAAAACTAATGTCGGCATCCACGGTGATCTGTATCGTTGGTTTGCCTCTTACATTGACAATCGCACTCGGGCTGGGCGCCCATCCCATCAGGAGTGCCCCAGGGGTCCATATTGGGTCCTCTGCTATTTGTTATATTTATAATGGATATAAAATCGTGCTTCCTAAACTCAAAGATATTATTATTTGCTGACGACATGAAAATTCTCGAAATAGTACGCGATTTAAGTGATGTCCAAAGTCTCCAAAGTCTCCAAACTGATTTAGGAAGATTTGAAAACTATTGTGCCATTAATAAGCTGGACGTGTCTAAATGTTTTTACATGATGTTTACCCGTACATTATCTATTACTAATCTTGGATACACTTTGCTGGGTCATAATATTGCCAAAGTAAGCGAAATAAAAGATTAAGGTGTTGTAATACATGACGGTAAACTCATATTTGACAAACACGTAAAGTAAAGTATCTATAGCTATGGGTTTTATTATAAGAACATCTGCCAATTTTAAAAGTTTAAAAACTTTAAAAATCCTTTACTGTGCCTTCGTGCGTAGCCACCTCGAGTATGCCTCACAGATCTGGAACCCTCAGTACGAAGTCTACAAATCTCGTATTGAGGGCATACAGAAGAGATTCTTGCGCCTGTTGGACTACAAAAGCCATCAAAAATCATCTGATTACCAACATCGCTGTAAGCGTTACCACTTTCTGCCACTAGATGCTAGACGAAGCATTAATGATATTTGTTATTTAATGAACATTGCTAATGGGACAGTCGATAGTCCCGAACTGCTCACAAAACTTAACCTTCGTACAAATCAACTTGGCCTCAGACAGCGTCCCGTATTGGAGGTACCGACTGCCAATACCAACTATAGACGTAATGCGTTCTTGCCCCGCAGTTGCATCAACTTTAATAAGTTGTGTATCGTACACAACCTGGACTCGTTCTGCACCAGCACCACTACAGTCAGACGAATCCTGACACAGGACTACTTTAAGGATGACTAGTTTCCCACACTCTCTGTCACATAATGTTTGATCTTTTTTTATATTTCTCTTATATATTCTTAATGTTGTTATCTTTATTTATTTCACGACCGACCTGTATGTGTAATCTTCTCTTTTTTATACAAGTGAGTAATAATTATTTCTTCTTTTTTAAAACTATATTTATACTGTTATTTATAAGTGGAAATTTATTATTAGCAAATTTTTATTTAAGTATTCTAAGTCTATTGTAGTTATGTATTTGTCTGTTAATTTCCCTAAGAGAAAATAAATAAATAAATAGATTGTCAGATTTTTGGTCTGATTTTGGTCAGGATTTGGTCTCATTATTTATGAGTAGGTCAAAATTAGGGGACCTGGATCGGCACAGATCCAGGCCCCTATCTAGTTATTAGTTACCATCGATTCAAAAACTTTGTATTGATTAGTTCTCATTGATTCAAAAACTAAACATGATGAAGTGAAATCATTTAGTTATCATCAATTCGTAATTCAATTTAGGTAAGTACTCGTAACTAATAATTAATTATATTTTGTGGTATTACTTAATCGATTCATATATAATTTTGAATGATAAACATGTAAGTAGATATTGTTTATTTTATAAGTCAATCCATTCATCTCTTTAGCAGATGCAAAGATGAGTGCACTGTGCGACGTGGCTCGCCACTCACGGGTGCAAGGCGGCACGGGTTCCTTAATCGGAAGCGCATTCCCACAGACATCGAACTGGCGGCGCGCGGCGCCCTCTCCTCTAGAATGATGACAGCGATATTTTCATACATTTGACATTTCAGTGTCCGACTAATGTATGGGATAATGCTCAAATCGCATGCGCGAATTGGCAGACGCGGTTTCCTTATATTTTTTTTAATTATAAGCATGTTGAAAAAAAAAGACTGAAAATATAAAAATTTACGAATACACCCAAAAGAGAGGCAGAAAAAACCCTAGGTACGAGTAGGTACCTCATATACAAAACCTTATGTAACCTTATAATACTTTGGAACCCTTAGAGCTTAGAGGATAACACGAATAAATTTATTGTTAACATTGAAAACAGCGTATATTAACATGACTCTTAATTATACAACAATGGCTCCCTGCGCGACTCTACACGTCGGCGTCGTCGTCGTACTGCTCCTCGTCCTGGTCCTGGTCGTCCTGGTCGTGGTAGTCCTCCGCCCCACCCGCGCCGGGCAGACGGTCGACGTGCCGGCGGCGCAGGCGCGCGTACGAGGGCACGGTGAGCACGCCGCACGTGTTGGAGGGCGCGTGCACGCGCACGTAGCCGCCGTCGCCCCAACGCGCCGAGTACGAGTTCTTGAGGATGAAGTGCGGCTCGCCGCCCTGCTCGCCCCACCCCACAGCCAACACGGCGTGGTTCAGCTTCTGCTTCGGGCCCTTCACGCTGTCACACACACACACTTTACATTTTTTGTGCGTATTAGGGGTCATTTTTTTCTACCATCCATAATGCCCTTTTAACTCGACCTAAAAGGTTTGGTAACAATACCGATGTATCTTGAAATATTTACAAAAATTGTATTGAATTAATCCATAGTAATTTTAAAGGAAAGGGCTGGCGATTATTTCATGAATACTAATAAAGTTGTGAAAAATCATTCAACGGGTAATTTTGCTATGTCACCACGTAGCGCAAAAAGCGGTAAGATTTTATCTTATCGAAAAAGTTGTAAGTCAACCATTTTCAGTTTTGTTCGTACAAGTGGTAATTAAGTAAAGTAGGTCTATTTCAACTCTACATAAATAGTTTAGTACTAGGTAGTTAAATTATCTACTGTTTCAGTGATTTAAATTTATAATAAATATCTACTACAGTTATGTATGAAATTACTGTCATTTTTGCTTATCAGCACTTTACATTTTATGTACAGATATAATGAGCCTTTTGATGCCAGCATACGCACAACAAATTAATTTTTTTGTGTTACTACCTTTTGTCACAGTTAAATTTAAAATTTGGAGTTACCACCTTTTGTATTTCATAACCTAGTAGTAACATCAATTTGAATTTCTTGGATATCTCTTTAAATTACAAAATAATCGCCGGTCAATATTTCACCTTTAAGTATAAAATTAGTATCTGTTAATTTAGTTCACCCAACCAACCACTAGATGGAGCTGTACCGTTTTAAAACGCGTTATAGTTTACGCCGCTGGCCGATGGTATAAGGAAACGAGTTCCAAGGGAAATAGAATGAATGTTTGTGAGTATAAGTGCGTATTATTTATAAGTCCCTAGTGTGAAATTGTACAGTAAGAACTTATTAAATGGGTTTTTTAAATATCTTCAGATCTATTGATATTTTCACTCATGGGTGCTAAACCTCTTAAGTAGAGATAAAATGGACTATCGGATGGTGTCAAAAATGTATTTACCACCTTTTGCACTAGGTGATCTGGTAGCAATATCAGTTAACAGATTGTGAATATCTTTATCGGTGACGTAATGATCGGCCGTGAACACCGCCCCGCACAGCCCGGCCGCTCGGGGCCCGCCCCGGCACAGTCGGGGGGACCCGACCGACATTTATCAACCGATTTCTGGAAAATTGATTATTTTTAAAGCGGACTCACCAGCGGTCGTCGCGCAGAACTCCCTTCTTATAGAACATGAAGCTCTTGGGCCGCGCGTCCACCACCACCACCGTGGGAGCCTCCTTTCTGATCGCCACCTGCGGCCGAGTTCATCGGATTACATTTATTCTTTTATAGTAACGAGTGTACAATGAAAGAATCACAGAATATAAATGGTTCATTACTTTGAGTGCGTCCACGCTTTCGGGCGGCACGTTCACGTAGCCGCCGCTGTGCGTGACGGGGTGCACGCGGCCCGCGCGGCACGGCAGCACCTGCGGGGCGAGGGGGGCGCGGGCGCGGGGGATGTTATTTATTCAGTACTACCGTATCGTAATTACTACGAAATAAAATCAGCTAATCGCACCTTCGCTTTGTAGGGAGTGTACTCGTCGAGCGCGGGCAGACCGCGGTCCTGCACGTAGTTGAACGCGTGACTGGGCCACGTGCCCCGGCAGCCGTGCGCGCCGTGCCTGCAACACGACAGTGTCGGCCAGTGTCCGCACGGCACCGGCGCGGGCGCCGCGCCGGCGAGCTGGCACCGTTAGGTCTACTCACGAGTGCGCGCAGTCCACGAGGCACTGCTCGGAGAGCGGCACGAGGCGGCGCGTGCGCACGAACAGCGCGCCCTCCACCGACCCCACCACCGCGAAGGCCCAGCACGACGAGCACGAGTCCTGGTCTGCGACAGACGAGGACGGATGTCAGGTGAGCGCGCGCTCGGGGGACGGACCAGCCCGCGAGGGAGGCGTGTGTGACGTGACTCACAGCGCACGTGCGTGACGGCGCCGCGCGGCCGCCAGTCGAACTCGCGCTCGAGCGAGCCGTTGAGCGCGCGCAGCTCGCCCTCGCCGTACGGGAAGGGCTCGACGCCGAGGTCCGCGCCCGCGTCGTACTCGACGCCCAGCAGCACCTCCAGCTCGACGTCCAGCCGGTCGGCCAGGAAGTTCACCTCGGCCTCGAACGTGGCGTCCTGCCGGTTGCACGAGGACACGAACCGCGAGTGCTGCACCAGCAGCGTCTTGCGCACCGCCTCCTCCGCCTCGCCCGAGTAGCTGCGCTCGAATTGCGTCTGGAACCTGGCGGCGGACGCCCGCGGCGGAGTCAATGTCGAGGAAGCGTCAGTGGCCCCGCGCGGGGGGCCCGCTCTCTAGCACACCCGGCGTGCCGAGTCCAGCGGCCACGGGGTCCACGCACATTACATACACTCGTCTATTGACGGAAACAACTTGATTAAAATAACGATTTAACTTTTACAAGTGAACTTAATTTCCGACAGGGTTCGGTGACGGCTAGTTCGGCGAGTGACGTGGACGAGGGGGAGGTGTCGCAGGATAGAGGGAGGTCGTCCGGTACTTGCACAATAATTTGATAGATAAAGATAAAGAAGCTTTATTGCCACACGTGATCAAATCTGCTATTACATAAAACATAATGTGAAACATAATAATACATACATATGAAATATAAAATGTGACAAAACAATAAATGTGCCAATCGGCGAGGGGCCCAGTCCTCAGTCCTCCAGGGACTCCGACAAGGAAGTCCATTGTCGACACTGGTTTTCGGCCCTCTCCGTCTTACCTATGCTTAAAATACACACGTTGATGAGGATTCAGAAAAAAAACCGATATTTTATTCAGAATAAAAAAGTGATATGAGTAACTTTAAGTAAGTATACAGGGTGTAACATTAAGAACGGTCAGTATGGGAAAGTCTGAAACTATAAGACATACGAAGATCTGTTCTTAGGAACCATGTCATCAATTTTAGTAACAAGAAACACTGTATTCATACATTTAAAAAAAAACCTGTACTCAGCCTGGGAATCGAACCCGGTTGTTTTGAAAAAAAAACCAACACTATTTCTATTTAGATATAGATTGTGTAGGTCTTAAGAAATAAATGTTAGTATGAAACGTGATGTTTAAAATTAATAAAACGCATTGTTTCCATATCTTTTAATTTATTTTAGTAGGTATTCGAAATGACTACCATTTTGTAAAATACAACATTCAACTCGTTTAGGTAACGATCTTACTATTGAATGTTGTATCTTCAGGTGGTGAATTTGCGTTAAAATTGTCTCTATGGCTGCTTTTAGGTCTTCAATTGTGTCGTAGCTTGTTTTGTACACTTCATCCTTAACGTAATCGATATCTAAATAGAAATAGTGTTGGATTATTTTTCAAAACAACCGGGTTCGATTCCCAGGCTGAGTACAGTTTATAAAAAAATGTATGAATACAGTTTTTCTTGTTACTAAAATTGATGACATGGTTCCTAAGAACAGATCTTCGTATGTCTTATAGTTTCAGACTTTCCCATACTGACCGTTCTTAATGTTACACCCTGTATAATTATGAGATAAATATAAGGCAAGTAACCGAACAGAAAGTTATTTAAAAATCAAATCTTAATCTAACAAAATAGTGTTATTAAATTTGGTATTTGAATATGGACAGAGACGTGGCGAGTTGGTGGTGCATGTACATATATGTGTGTACATGCACCACCAACTCGCCAGCTCGAGGGAGAGTGCATGCGTGTGCGAGAGGGTGGTATTTGTGCGAGAGGGGAGTATTTGTGCGAAAGGATGGGTATTTGTGCGAGGGTGTGTATTTGTGCGAGGGTGTGTATTTGTGCGAGGGTGTGTATTTGTGCGAGAGGGTGGGTATTTGTGCAAGAAAAAATTGAAATTGAAATCGTTTATTTAGCGCTGTAAACACCAGAATACAGAAGTATACAAAGTTTAATACATGCAGCACAGAACATCTGGTGTGGTACAGTGCCAAAAAGGGTACACCAGCTCAGCATAATGCTAAGCCAATCCACAGCGCTGATTGTCAGCTGACCCCTCAGTGACTGCACGGACGAAGAAAGCAACAGTGTGTGCGTGTTGTGATGTATGAATGTGTTTGTTTGTTTGAATGAGGATATTAGTGTGTATGTGAGGTACTGAGTGTGTGGGAGGGTGATGGCATGGTGCGGGTGTATTTACATGGTATTATGTTTGTAGATGGTAGTTCACAGTAGAGGCATAAGATTACCGAGCACTTCCAGATTGTGAAGGACAGTAGTTACAGGGCACCTAAAGACTGTACGGAGGGAGCAGTGTCCGATTTTTGTAGGTCAATTGTATAGATTTTATGTTTAGAGAGGGTGGGTATTTGTGCGAGGGTGGGTATTTGTGCGAGAGGGTGGGTATTTGTGCGAGAGGGTGGGTATTTGTGCAAGAGGGTGGGTATTTGTGCGAAAGAATGGGTATTTGTGCGAGAGGGTGGGTAAAAGGGTGGGTATTTGTGCGAAAGAATGGGTATTTGTGCGAGGGTGGGTGTCTAATGCCCTACTTTAGGTCAATTTGCCGACAGGTGTCGCTATACATCTATACCTGGCGGCATCGTTTTGTGACCTGGGTTTTGTATAGTGTTTTTAATATTTCTAATAAATTGTACTCTTCGAAAGTTCATGGCTTTCTGTTCTTTTTGATATAGGCGCCCTCTGCGCAAACATAGTGGTCCTTCGAGCCGGATTTAGTTGTTCGGTGTCGGAGGGCAGTAGGTAGTAGTGTAAACAGTAGTGTATAGTCAGTTAAAGTGTTAATAAGTGAATTTAGGCAGTGACAGTGAATTCAGTTCAGTGCGGTACAGTGAAGTGAAAAGTGCAGTGGCCAACCTTTGGATTGGATTGTGTTGCAGATGGTTGGTTAGTCAAAAGACTTGTAATTTTTTTCGGAAATTATTCTAAAAAACTTGTAAAATTTTCGGAATTTTATTCTTTAGACTTTGAATCTTTTCACAAAGTTTTGGACTCAGTGAATTTTCTAAGTTAGTTTGTCAAAAACATAGTGCAAACTCCGTTAATTTTGGACTTAGAAAATTTCTATTCAATTAAAGATGGAATTAATTCCTTTACAAGTTGAGCTTTGTTCTCAAATGGAAAAAGAAAGATATGATTTCCAAAAAGTTTCCAAATCAAGTCTGAAGAAGAACTGTATAGAAACCAGACTGAATAGGCTTGAAAGTGATTGGGCTCGGTTCAAGACAACTCACTTCGTGATTATTGTTGAAGAAAAATCGAGGACTGATGCATACTTCACTGATGATTTATACGACTCGACACAAGAAATATATTTTGAATACATTAGTGAATTGAGAGATGCTCTTGAGGAACTGACCCCTTCAGAACAACCGATAACGAAATGTGTCAAACCTAGCCAAACAATTTGGAGGTCAACCGCAGTTACTTCTGATGTCTTTTCTTGCCTCTACTGTATATCTGAAGAACATTTACTGCATGACTGTGCAAGTTTCAATCAACTGACTTTCATAAAAAGAAAACTTTATGTACAATTAAAGAAATTATGCAACAACTGCCTACTGCAAAATCACCCGACATATTATTGCAAATTGAAACAGTCATGTACAAAATGTCAGGGGCGTCATCATTCACTCCTCCATAGGTTTGGGTCTCATTTTTCCAAGCTTGAAAATGAAGAAAAGGAGGAAGTGAAAAATGAAACAAAGGTTGAACAAAAGCTGAAAGGAGAGTACCACGCAACGGATATACTGTGTCAGTTCTCACAAGATGACAAGCTTGATTCTGATACTCGAGCACAAATGGTGTTGCTGTCTACTGGAATGGTTAAGGCAGTAGATGGACTGGAACAACCCGTTTTGCTCGGAAAGTTGTTAGATCAGGACTCTCAGGCATCTCTAACAACTGAGGCTGCAGTACAATCATCAGATTTGAAAGAAATACCTATCAATGGGAAGGTGACAGGATTGGTTGAAAGGACATTTAAGTCGAATCCCAAAATTGCTGATCCTGATTTCACGAAGCCAGGAAAGGTAGATCTTGTCTTAAAAACAAAAGTATACAATGACACACAACTACTGCTTAGTAGCAAGCATATTCAAAGAAAAACTAAAGTAGAACAGTTTATTTTTAAAACAAAGATGATGCGAAAAGAGGATAAACATAAAGAGACGCATAGAAAATGCACCACGACCACGTTGTGTCTTCTCATGAAGAGAGTTGATTTAGAGTGGCCAAAATTAAATACGGTTGACATTGCTGATCCGGAATTCATGAAGCGAAGAAAGACTATAGCTGATCGTTTCATGACCTATAGAAAAGCCACGATTGATGAGGAAGACTACAAAAATTTCGCTGTTGCTGTCGGGACTGAGACGAATACGTTGTTATACTGGTTGGCTGGCCGTTGTGTCCGATGGAAAGTATATTTAAATTCTACGGGTAACCATGATCGTGTTCATCATGTCTTTGAAGACAATCATGCCGATTGTGCTTCCCGGGGGGTGAAACTACAACAAGTAACTACATCGATCATGGTGGGCGGAGCCTATTAATATTGGGTCTTATTAAAAGCGGACAATCTTAAACATACTTCTGTATATTTAGACTTTGTATATTGTTTCTAAACTTCTGTATATTCAATTACCTTTCTCTATAGAAACCTTACCTTATTACCTTTCTCCTATGAGAATTTTGTGTAATTATTGTGTATAGGTATTTTAGTTATTACGATTATTTGGTTATTTAGTTCTTTGTGTGATATTCACTCGTGTTTTAGTTAATATGATAATTATCTATTATCATAAGACTCGTGTTATGTGAATTTAATCTAAACCTTATTTTACTGTAGTTCTCCCCTTTGGTTTAAGTTTCTCCTTTAGTCAATCGTACATTCAACAATGAACTTAATTCTGGTTAACATGATTCAAAGTTGGTATGGTATCCTTACTGTGAATAACATTAGTCTTCTGTTTTCATATTTTGTTTTAAATTTTTAAGTTCTGCCTTCAGCTAGTTTTTTGTATGGAAGAACTCTTAATTTATTAATTAATGGCTTTGAAGTCACCTCATGTCAAACTACCTACACATGCAAATTGTTTTTTTTGACGAGTTTAACTAAAATTTAGCTATTTATTTATATTACCTATCTTTATTGATTTTAGTTTGATTTAAGTTTGTTTGTTCATGAGTTACATCTCCAATTATGTTAACGATGTATGTATGGAGATTAACTAAAGTTTAGTTATTTATTTTTATTGTTTTTATTGTTGCAGTTAGGTTTTAGTTTCTCGTTTTATGTTCATTTGAAGGACAACTGAAACAGTTGCCCTTGGTGGGCGGTATGTCTAATGCCCTACTTTAGGTCAATTTGCCGACAGGTGTCGCTATACATCTATACCTGGCGGCATCGTTTTGTGACCTGGGTTTTGTATAGTGTTTTTAATATTTCTAATAAATTGTACTCTTCGAAAGTTCATGGCTTTCTGTTCTTTTTGATATAGGCGCCCTCTGCGCAAACAGTGGGTATTTGTGCGAGAGGGTGAGTATTTGTGCTCACAAGTATTTATACTCACCCTCTCGCACAAATACGGTGGGTATTTGTGCGAGAGGGTGAGTATAAATACTCGAGATCGAAGTCCATACTGCATTTGGAATCATAAGTAAAAGTTAAATGCGCGCGCGGGACACGAGGGCTGTCATCGTAAGGTTCCGCGAGTAGTATTAGGCGAAACGCAATCTCTGGTCACCTCTGGAAGCCGGCGTCGTGTCTCGTGTCGCGCGCGGGCAGCGTGAACTCTCTGAGCGGCTCGAGGCGCGCCATGTGCTCGGGGTCGGCCGCGTCCAGCGCCTCGCGCGTCTCGCACACGCGTTCTGCAACACGCGCCCAGCGTCAACCGGCTGTCCTCGTGCTGTGCGCAGCGCACGGCTCGCGAGCACTCACCCAGGTCGACGTCGAAGAGCGCGGCGTCGGGCGCGAGCTCACGCGCCTCCTCGTACCGGTGCTCGTAGCCCTCGCAGTCGGCACCCAGCACCGAGCTGTCCACGGACACCGCGTAGCGCAGCGGCGTGACGTCGTCGTCACCACCCGGCCCGCGCGCCACAACCAGCTCGTGACGGAACGTGAGCGCCTCGCCGCGCGCCGCGCCCAGCTCGCCCGCGCCGCCCGCCACATCGCGCCGCCAGAGCTCCCGACCCTCGCGCGTGCGCCCCGCAAACGAGAACGCCTCCGGGTCGGGGAGCGCGGGAGGCGCGCGCTCGGCGGGCGCGGCGTCACGTCGCGCGGCCACGCCGCATCGCACCACGGGCCGCTCCCCCGTGCGGTCGGTGCGCACCTCCGCGCGCGTCACGCGCCCGTCCGCGCGCATCACACGCAGCGTCGACGTGCCCGCCGTGTGGAAGTCCACACGCGCCGAGCCGCTCTCCGCGTCCCACCTGCGGAGAGTCGGAGGTTCGGTACGTTCGGCACGCGGCGCGCAGCGTGCACCGGGCACCGGCCACTGGACACTGGACACCAGAGACGCACGCACCAGGCGGTGTAGGGCTCGCTGTAGTCGGCGTGGCGCACGGTGAGAGTGCCGCGCAGCCGCAGAGAGCGCGAGAAGCGCGGCCGCGGCGGCGCCTGTGCCTGCGACCGCGAGGGCTGCCGCTGCGCGGGCGGGCCGCCTCCGGACGGAAGGTAGCGGGCCGCGTCGGGTGACACATCGGGCGAGTCGGGCGGTTCGAGGCCGGTGCGCGGCGGGGCGCGGGGCCGCGGACGGTCGTAGTCGTCCTCGAGCCCGTCGTCGATGAGAGCGGGCGGCAGCTGTGGCGCGAGCGGCGCCTGCGCACGGAACAGCTCCACCAGCCGCCGAGTCGACACCGCGCCTGAGGACGACAGTGACGAGCTGTTGCTTATTACAGTTACAGTTACTGTCATTAATCGGACATCGGACTACGAGTGTACTCGTCTCCGAGTCTCAGCAGGCGGTACACAACATACTCACCGCCGACGTCCAGCGGAGGACCGTGCGGGCGGTCTGCGTCCAACGGGTGGCCGCGAGGGCGGTCTGCGTCCAACGGGTGGTCGCGAGGGCGGTCTGCGTCCAACGGGTGGCCGCGAGGGCGGTCTGCGTTCAACGGGTGGCCGCGAGGGCGGTCTGCGTCCAACGGGTGGCCGCGAGGGCGGTCTGCGTCCAACGGGTAACCGTGCGGGCGGTCTGCGTCCAACGGGTAACCGTGCGGACGGTCTGCGTCCAACGGGCGATTGCGCGGACGGTCTGCGTCCAACGGGCGATTGCGCGGATGGTCTGCGTCCAACGGGCGATTGCGCGGACGGTCTGCGTCCAACGGGCGGCCTCGCGGACGGTCTGCGTCCAACGGGCGGCCTCGCGGACGGTCTGCGTCCAACGGGCGATTGCGCGGACGGTCTGCGTCCAACGGGCGGCCTCGCGGACGGTCTGCGTCCAACGGGTGCTCGCGAGGGCGGTCTGATTCCAACGGGCGGCCTCGCGGACGGTCTGCGTCCAACGGGTGCCCGCGAGGGCGGTCTGGTTCCAACGGGCGGCCTCGCGGACGGTCTGCGTCCAACGGGTACCCGCGAGGGCGGTCTGGTTCCAACGGGCGGCTTCGCGGACGGTCTGCGTCCAACGGGTAACCTCGCGGGCGGTCCGCGTCCCACGGGCGGTCGAGCGGGCGCTCACGAAGGCCGTCTGACGAACGGTCTTCAGGTCGAACCGGTAGCGGGCGGTCCAGAGGACGGAGTCGCGGTCGGCCACGCGGGCGTTTCCGTGGCCGCTCGGGCTCGGGCTCCAAGAAGTCATCGTCGTGAGGACGCGCGCGCAGCTGCGGCGGCGACGGGCCCGTGCCGGGCCCCCGCCGCACGGCGACGCGTACGTCGGCCGGCCGCGGGCGCGCGGCGGGCTCGTGCTCGTGGTCCGCTCGGTCGCAATCTGCAACACTCGTCGTACGGGTGACACACGAGGACGACACGAGATTAATATTTATAATGCCAGCGGTGCGGCGTGGAGTACGCACCAGCGCGCGCGCGTGCCGCCTGCGCCGGCAGCGGCAGCACCAGTAGCGGCAGCGACTCGCCGCGCGCGCCGCCTGGCACATGCGAGGACATTCATATAATTATGCAATAGTCGACGGGCAGCGGCGCGCGCAGCCCCGACACTGCAACGTGCAGTGGCTACTGGCTACTCACCCGCGGGCAGCTCCACGGCGAACAAGCGGCCGAGCGCGGCCCCCGCGCCGCGCCCTCCCCCGCCCTCGCCATCACTGTCGACGTCGACATCGCGGTCGCGCGCGTAGTCTGCACACACACACACACACACACACACACATATATATCATAATAGTAAAAAAAAAGCAAATAAAATACACGTAAAATAAAAATACATATACCGATACGTCGGGAAATGTCAAGGTAGTAGGTACACGTAATGTAAAATAGAATATCTAGCCTACCCACATCACCCACATCAGCTACATCACCTTCAATCAAAACGTTTCGTTTGATTATTTTAGCATTTATTATTTATTTTAAGGACGTTTTAGTAATTTTTGTAGCATCTATTTGAAATTTTTGAAACTTTTCAATTTAAAAAAAAATCATTAGTTATTTAAAACTTGAATTGTTTGTATATTTTATGATTTCATTTTGTACACAGCTTTGTACCTTCAAAGCAAAGTTCGTACTTTTTGGAAATATCATAGGTACATTACTTGAACTTACTTGATTCATTATTTGAACGTTGTTTACATTTTATTGCAATAATGTTGTGCTAACTTCGGCAATATTTTTGAATCCAATCGCATCCTTACATTATATAAATGGTTTTGAAATATTTTTATATTTAATTGTAGATATAGACTTTGTTTATAATTTAGGGACTTTATTTTTGGATTTAATGTATAGGATTATGCAATCTAGCTCAGTTTCTAAAAAAGTATAAATCGTGTAATTCGACCAATATACAATGGAAATATGGTTGATATCACATAAATAAAATATTTATCTAATATATTACATCGACATACAAAAGAAATATTTCAAGATCATGCATATTCGTTTGGATTTAAAAAGCCCTCGACCAAAACTATGATGTAATTTTAAAGGCTTGTACGAATTATGATGAAATTAAGATGAGTAGGTACTTAAATAAGTAGGTAGGTACTTGAATTTCGTTAAAATAGGTATTCATTATCATTAATTTAAATAAAATGACGATTTAATTGTAGTCGAAGTTAAGCGCCCCGATACACGCATACATTACAACAATTAAAACTAAACAAAATAATTATATTAGTACCGTTTTTGTTGTTCTCGATTATAATAACAACATAATCGGTGAAACGGAACGTTTTTCTACCAAGTCGAATCATTTATGTCGATAGAGATTGAGAATACCATTTTCAGGTAACACTCGACTTTTTCTGTAGACATTTTACTTTCGACTCTGTACGTACGCACGTACTAAAAAACTGCCGACTTACGAGTTACCAGAAAACGCATGCAGTGATTGATTACGTTGTAGTACATTAGGGTGCGTTCCAAAACCAGTTGAAATTATTCACGTCGACAGCTGTACTATATCCATTGCTCGTGTCAAATAGAAGGTTGTAGAATTTTCAGCTGTTAACGCGGTGGTAGTGTTAAAAAAATGACGTTGTAAAACTATAAGGTACTCACAATAAAAACATTTTGATTTGATTTGTAATGGAACATTGACAGTCGACAACGTGAATTATTTCAAATGGTTATAGAACGCTGTCGGGGATGTCGGCAAAATATTTAACCTACAGTATTATCAACAGTACCGGACGTGCCATAGTATTGCCGGGTTCTTGGAAAAAAATACCTTCTAGCGTTACATTATCTCTCAGCGACAGATATAGTACACACCTGCGATGAGCGCGAGCCAGCGCGCGGCCGGCGTGGAGCGGCGCCGCGACCGCGCACCGTGCTCCGGCTCCCGCTCCGGACCCGGCTCCGGGCCCACCGCCGGACCCGGCACCGGCTCCGCCGCTCTCACCGCGGCCGCGGCCGCCGCCGGCGTGAGCTCGTCGCCGGCGCGCGCCACACCTGCAACATGTATTATATAAATTACAACAAAAACTCTTCATCATTGCGAAAAGTCAGATTAAACGTTTGGTAACTGACAAGCGAGTGATTAGCACCCCCCCGACCCGGTGACCCCGCGACCCACTGTCGCCAGAACTGAACCACAAACCGGTCCGATTACCGAACCGAAACTCGACTATGGGGTTTTAATTTTGGTGAAAATTTTACTATTCTTGGGAACTGTAAATGTAACTTCCTGTCGTCTCTGTACGTTAACTTTTGAAATATAATACAAATAGGATGTTCAAAAAAACTGGCTTTTAGGGACATTTTTACACCGGAATCCTCGAAGCTAGCTAACGTGAAAATCTAGTTTCCTTATTTTTAGAATAGGTACATATTTTTTTAAACAGTAAACAAGTACATTAGTCAGTAAGAAAATACTAATTCACAGTTGACGTTCCTCGTCGGTTCCATTTCTGACCAACAACAAATTTTTTTCATTCACTACTTACCTTCACTCAATATTTCGGCAAATAGAGCACTTACTTACAAACTCTACCCGGGGCTCGGTCGACGTGCGCAAGCGCGGTCAGAGCAACGATCAACCAAGCTAACTCAGGGCTTACCGTTATTATTGTTTACGACATATAGATACAAACCAAAAAAATACAATAACAATTATTACCGTCGTGCGATTAACATAGAAGTAGTAGATGGTCCGAGCAGTGCGGGGAGCAGGAGACCCGTTATTTGGCAACACGTGCGGTGTTTGTTTGTGTCGTCTTACACGTTCATGTTATACATATTATTTAAAATATTTAAATTAATGGCGAGGTCGCGGCGCCCGTCGAGGTCGCGAGCTCGAGTCGCGCGCCGCGTCCTCGCACCAGAGTAGATAAGAGTATCCACCCGGTGGAGTCCACCGGCCCGCACTTTAATAAGTAATATACGGCACCACGATCTGTCGTCGTTATACCATGTTCGTGTAATCAAACCCTTTCAGGTGGTATCTACGTATCCGGCTGGGGCCCGCTCGCCCCTGCTCGACGCTGCCGGCGCCGGCGTGCGGACAGAGCGTGCGGACTGCAGAGGTCCTGCGAGTGAGCTCTACCCTAGGAGCGACGGCACTAAGGCGGCCGCGAGCGGGATACTCTATGATCTACGGCTCTTCCTCTCTCTCATTTAGAGAGAGGTAGAGCCGTAGATCATTTTCTGGTTTTTTATAATACTCGTTTATAAAAAACCAGAAAATCCTTAATAGTTACAGAGCAGGACGGTCCAGGGTATACGGTAGGCACCATTTCTGGTAGTACGTATGTTGCAAAGGAGACCTGGCAGAGAATGTGGTCTAAAGACTAACGATTATTTTATATAGTGTAGAAATACAATATTTTTTGTATTATAGTGTTATAAAAATGTCCAAACTTTAACGAAGAAAAATGTATAATTTTTCAACTTGAAATTCCCATTTCAATTTCTGTAGGGCAGTGGACACGTCTCCCGGGTCTGATGCGACCGACGCCGCTGCACACCTGCTCCCAAATGATCAGCGTAAACCTTAATATTCGAGAAAGCGTCGTCTCGGCGTACTCCTACGCATCTCGTATTTAAAGGTCAATTAATATCGTATCTCGTAAATGTCAATGAAGAGCGCGTCACCTAACAAAATGCGGCTCCGTCCGAGTTGCTCAATAATCGAGTTCACTCCAAAACAAGCGGCGCGTGCCCCGCGGCGAGTGACCGCGTGTCGGGTGACCGCGTGTCGGGTGACCGGGGACGCTCTCGGCTCTACTCGACACTATAAATTATCACATGTATTGATCACATCGATGCAGCGCGCGGGCCGCCCGAGGGCCGCTCGTCCCAGCCCGTACATCGTACAATACGAAACAACACATTAGGCACGGGGTACACGGGTGTATGTCGTCACCTGTCACTCAGATATTAGATAATCCTAAGTGTTTCCACCATTACTCAGTATTACGGTGCACTTTTGAAGGTCGAGTAGGTATAGGTGTCGACATCGCTTAAATGTCAGCTGTGAGAGCCCGCGTGCTGACCGCAGAGAGCTTTTAGAACGCGGAATGGACGGCTCGAAGCTCGGCGAGTCGCGTGGAGTGGACACCGGGCCCCGCGCCCTGTCCGCACGCACCGCGCTACGCATCTCACGACAGTGTCGCAGCGCAGTGCTGCTGCTTTATGGGCTTATTAAATTATGCGATTTTCAGCCGGCTGATTCAGTCAAGTGTAACTGCCATGGACCCTGTCATACCTGCATTAGAAACATTTGGTTGAAGCCTCAAAAAGAAATAGATTTAAAAAAACATTTGGTAGAGATTCTTCCTTAGAGTCATATTCCCGGATGTAAGCGGCCGCTATTTATCGTTCGTCGACGTTGTAGCAGGTAAATCGGCCGGGTGAAGTCCCTAAAACCTCCGTTTCTACGGTACCGGAACCGCAGCCGGAGCCGGAGGCGGAGGTGCACCTTGAACCGGAGGTTCCGACATGTCGGAAACAGAACATAACTTATTCATCCCTATTTATTTAATGTAATTAGCTTTGTCTCGTATCGTGCGAGTTCGGCAAACTATCTCGAGAACACGTCGTCGGACACGGGCCGGTGCACCTAACAAATTTAAAGAATAAAATATTTATACAAATGTCAAAATATACTTATAAAATTTCTTTGAAATAATAAAAATAAATAATGTGCAATTACAAAATAAATCGAAACATAAAACGATCTAACCTCACGATACTAATTTGCAACATTTTCGTAATGGTTTGCCCGACAGTGAGTTATAAGTGTTAGTTAATTATTTACCTTCTTTCGAAATTAATATTTCAAAGGCTCTCGACTTCTCGTCTCGTAAGTTCTTATGATGTGTGCAGAATTTAAATTCCCGTATCCAATTATTATTAGTTTAATTACGGTTAGTTTAGTAACGGGAAAATGCGCCATTAGATGTTCTCCATTGTCCAACCTTCTCGTATAAGATATTGTACAGTTCTGGACGGTGCTCGTCTGAATGTTACGTATTTAGGACTCCCAGGGATCGTAGTGGAGGGGTGATCCGCGCGCGTGGCTCTAATCTTTAAACTATTACAAAAAAGATCCTTCGGGGGTCTTAAAGAAATCCGAATTGTTCTAAACACGTGTGCAAAAAATATTAATTTTGTTTCAATAAATGCATACATTTTCGTGAAATTTAAATGACTGACAGTTGAGAACTGTATTATTTTTGGAATCGTTCAAACCGAAAGATGTAGCACGAGTACATTGACTCTGGGCAATTTTCACATTGTTTTTTTCACATTCTTCGCTCGAAGTTCACGGGCTTTGAACCCGGGGGGGCGGCGGGTCACTCACCGGCGCTCAGCCAGACGCACGCGCACGCGCACGCCACCACCAGCCGCAGCATGCTGCCGGCGCGCTCCGCTCGTGCTGTCCGTCACTAGCGACCCGCGTGTGCGTGTCGCTCACTGTCACCTGTCACCGTGGGAGCCTTGCGCGCGAGTCGGGCGCGTGCGGGACACTGTGCGCCGCCTCGAGCCGTGCGCGCTCATATAGCGACTCGCGACGCACTGCGGCGCCCCGGTGATCGACGGGAGGCGGCGGACCCGGCGCCCAGGCCGCCCGCCCGCTTCACTAATGTCGAGAGTACAGAGTTTACAGTTTTGTAAAAGCTGCCCGACGGCGGCGGCGGCCGGTCGGACCTCTCGGGTATTCTGGAGCGTCGAACTCGCGAGGGACCAGCGGGAACCCTGAGCGGACAACTGGTCAGATATTGCGCAGAAGAGAGAGCGACGGCGATCTTCGGCATCGGGGGACAAAATCCAGCGCAGTGAGTACGGCCATATCCCTGCGGCCGTCAAACCGGGTTCTTCAACTAACGCGTCGATCCGCGGCGAGGACGCGCCGCCGCCGCCGCGCGCGCCCAGCCCGCTGCGACATCGCCCTACCGTCCATAATATTTTTATGAGTATTTGGCAATAAATGTAGGTATTTCTATTTCCACCGCTCCACTCGTAGTATTCAAAGTGATCATCTTCATAAATCATCTCGTCTGACCTCAGCCATTTAGTATTGCGCGCCTCAGCCTCGCCCTCGCGTCTCAAAACAATGCATCTATCTATAATAAATGTGTTTACCGCGGGGCGCGAGCGATACGTATGTAGAACAGCGGCGACAGCGCCACCGGGTCGACAACGGGAAGGTCAAGGCCTGGCCGGTGCGACGACACGAGCGGCCGCCGCCGCCGCGCTCACCACGCGAGGAGCGGGCAGCGGGGAGCGGAGAGCGAGCGGGTACGGGCGACGTGTAAAAACTTCCGCTAATGAGGCTACGAAGCTCGACACCACTCGAGATGACCGATGACTTCACGTGACGTCACGCGCCGACCGCATCCGCGTGCTGCACATCCGTAGAAGTATTGATCCTTATTTATCCTTATTTATAAAATAACATGTTACCCTTACATATTCATTCGCGGCGTCACATTGATAGCAACTTCCAAACGACTTCTTTTTTCAGCTTTCTTGCTTGTATCAGATTTTTTTTTAAATAAAATTAGCTGCACTGATAGTTTTTCGTATGGTGGATAGTGTTGGAACAAATGTGCTATAGTATTCGAGAACAAGGCGTTTTCAAAGGGTGTCGTGAGAGCGGGGCGCACGCAGGCTGGCGGGCGCGGGCGGCGCGGCGCGTAGCGGGGCGCTACGCGCTACACGCTACGCGGGGCTACGCGCGCCCCGCACCACTCATTGAAATGATATTACACGGAGTAGTATTTACGAGTAGTATTCTGTGACATTACCACAACCGCGCGTACGCGTACTACGTTACAGTCGAGTAAATGGGCTTATTAATTGACCGAATTAGTAGACACGTTGACGAATTAGTAGGCTTCTTCTGTTGGTATCCTGAAAATTGTAAACTAACCGTAATGAATGGATTCAGGTACATTTGACTGAATTCAGTTTAGTATTCAGTGATTCCGTCAACTGTAGGTAACAAGCGGTCGTGGTCTCTGCGGCAGTCCCGCCTCGGCACCGGCTCTGTGCTGAACGTGAGTCGTTATTCTCATATTATATGTTATAATACCTAGTAGCAATAACATGTTATTATTAAATAATATGATTCCATTAACAAGCTATTTCTTAATTCAACAAAAAGGTCAACGCGACTATAACATACCTCAAACAAGTGTTAACGTGCATAGGTACTATAATTTAGAAAGCTCGGATCACGATGTACGACAACAGGTAGGGTCAGTTGACCTACAGAGGCGCTCCGCGGCCGGAGAGCACCGGTCGCGTGGCTGCGGCTAGCGCGTGGCGGGACGAGCGCGCGGGGGCGGAGGTCCGGGTTCGAACCCGTACAATTAATGTCACGTAGGTATGTACCAGAACCAATTAGCTTTTCAGTTATTCGAAGATATCTAGGTACTCTTCTTTCTGTGATCTACTGTTCATAGACTCGCATCACATTCACCGGTCGTGTTCAGCTCAATAATATACGTACTTGTAAATGTTAACGACGAGGTATAGTTGCTATTTTGACGGGCGGTGTACTGATTCACCTCACATCAAAGGGTTCTGGAAATAGCCGACCGCAAGCGGAACTGATATCGACCCTCGTGCGAAGAAAGACCTCCTCTTTCGGCCACCTGCAGAGAGGATCCCTATACGAGTTTCCAAGGCTAATCCTTGAAGGCAAGATCGCGGGAAAAACAGGTCCGGGACGCCCTCGGCGCAAATGGCTGGATGATATCGAGGACTGGACCGGACTGAGCTACCGTGATCTGAAACACGCAGCACGGGATTGCACACGATTTTGCGCACTGACCTCCAAACTTTAATTTGAAGATGGCACCCGATGAATTATGTTTTGATTTGCATTCTGAGCAAGTGTGAGTGATTGACTGTGTGTGTGGTGTATAATTGTTAGTGTTAATACTGAAAATGAAAAAAACTTACATTCCTATAAACCTAGTTAGTCGCATGCGCCACACGGCACACGGCACACGGCGTGGGCGCGGCACACCTTGACCCCGCCAAATACTTATGTCTCGTGCTCTTTACTCGTATAAACACCGTATTCGGAGAACAAGAATAACAATGAAGCAAATCTAAATGTTAGGTGGCCACGAGCGGCTACTTACAATGCGACGACGACGTCCCAAAGTTCAAATGTAACCGACACATGACCGGCTGGTCTGCCAGCACTGCACTACGAAATACTCAAAATATATATTCTGTGACTGTACTGCCGCTGCTCTCTTCTGAAATCGAACAGCTCCCAGATCCCGAGGACTCCGAAATTATACACTGAACTTCAGAAGACTGATTATATTGAAATAATTAACATATCTCGTGACAACATTAATTGTAAATTATCAACCGAGCTCAGCTCAACCAGACTCGTCGTCCGTAAACAACATGGCGGACCCCGCGGCCGCGCTCACATTCGACACGGAAGTTGGTAATCAATAGACATACTAGTTTATAATAGTAATTCGTTTTGTCTCATTTCGATATGATAATAATCTATAAATATGTATATTACATTATTTACCATTTTAACAATTTTGCTTATACCTCTGCCTCGAGAACCGAGCACTGGTGTCGTGTCGCCGTCGTATCGGGCAGGATGGAGCTCCACTCATTATTAATGAACAACTTTACACTAAAATAATTCGGAAAAAACAATCGAAGGATCAATTTTTTATAAAATAATGCGATTCGGAGAAATATTATTTGTAGAACTCCGGACGTGTGTTTTGTGGGCAGGCCGAGTACAGGGGCGGCAATAAGGTCTAGATATCAAAAATGTATGTTGCAATGCATGCGATCGTAGACCTTAAACGTGTTCGGGGCGCGAGCGGCGGGCGCGGGGACGGGCGCTGCATGTCCGAGTGAAGAGCACAAGGTCACACGGTGTGGAGTGACGAAAGGATCGTCTAATAAACCCGCTGCGGTTTACTTACGTAAGTTTTGCGAACAACAACAACTCATTAGACTATGTAGAGATTTGGATACGGGATCGTAACATGACACGGCGGCGGGGCGGGCCGCTGGTCGGGCGGAGGGCGGCGAGCGGCGAGCGGATGATTTGACACAAACACGTTTATAACAATACCCAATTCGTCATCACTTTATTCAACTTCCATTTGAACCCGTAGCTCTGTTCTGCATCTTGTCACTAGTACTTGTTATGGATGCTACGGAGGTGGTTTTACCGGAACCGGAGTCGAAACGGAAGGTTTTAAATTTGATTTATCGGATTAGAACCGGAGTCGGAGGTAGAAGACAAATGTTCAGAAGTTCAAATCTTAAACCGTTTTTTAATTTTTATAGCTGAACTGGCCAATATTTTTTATGATGATGTTTGCGGCAATAAAACATTCCTTTATGTAGTCCTACACTATTTAATAAAATATTGATATTTGAATATGTTTGCTCACAAATCGCCGAAGTCGGAGTCGGAGGCGTAAAATCAATCGGAAGTTCCGACCTTTCGGAGTCGGAGTCGAAGCTCCGTAACATCCCTAATACTTACACGAGGTGAGGTGGTATGTTTCCGGCCTGACATAAGAAAAAGGGCACTCGAGGTCATTAAACTATTTTTATTTTTCAAAACAGTCTCCATCTATTTCAACACACTTTTCGTATCGTTGAACTATCATCCAGTATCAAAATAGAAGTTTTGTCTTCAAAATGGGCGAAAACCGAAGCGGACACTTCATCAGTGGAAAATCTTTAACCCCTTAAGTGAGACTTGAGTTTTGAGAATAAATAGTAATCACTAGGAGCCGAGGAGTCAGGACTACGGGGTGGTGGCGAATTTCAGTGAAGACACATTTTGAAGCAGCAGCTTTCGCAATGGACGCGGCGCGGACGGGCGCGTTGTCACGGAGAAGCCGCACACCTTTGCTTATGTTTTCGTTTCTGCTCGATCGCTTCTCGTAACTTCTCTAATGGGTTAGCATAATAGCTTCCAGTCACCGTGGTATTGCGTTTTTATATTCCTTGGCAATCCCAGAATATCGTAGCCATAATCATTTTAGTGGACTGGTGGCACCGAACTCCCATGCGGGAGGTCCGGGTTCGAATCCACGCTGTGCCATGTACCAATAAGTTTTTCGTATTTCTCAAAGACTTACCTACGTACATTTACCGACTGCTCTAACGGTGAAGGAAAACATCGTGAGGAAACCTGTACACTGAGATGACCAGTGGATCCTCAAGGGTCGAAGTGCCGCTGGATTATTCCCGACCTCCTATCATAAGATCTGTGAAATAATGTTGGAAATATTACATGTTCATTGATTTAATTATACAAAATAGACAGCAAGTATGTACCTTAATCAGAAATATAAAGCTTTACACACATTTAACTGCAATCTTCATAAACAGATTATTATGTAAAATTACCAGTTCATATATTAAATAACATTTAAAATATTACATATTTATCCATTTAATGATACCTACAAAATAAACATCGAGTGGGCGATAAACCTTGATCTTCTGGTGGTGGATATTTAAATTGTAGTTTTTTAAAAATAGAAATATAATAAAAAAATCGAGACTGACAGAATAGACGGCTAACTACAATTTAAAGACGTACTCACAAAATGTAAGTACGCCGCCCGTACCAGTACAAAGAGGACAACTTTTTATCGTGATGTTAAGGGCTGGTTACACGATACGAGCTGCCGACCTGACAGTAGACAGCTACTGCCACTGTGTACTCGCATGTCAGTAGCTCGACTCGCCTCGGCCGGTCACACAATGGGAGCAGTTGATATTGCGAGTAACCAGTCACTGTTCTAGACAGCAGTAATCTCCATGATGTCGCAACAAAATAAATGGGCCCGAGCATACGGCTATTACGTAAAATCCTGCGAGTGACGTGCGAGCTGCTGCCTTGTGACGTGGTGGGGGAAGGCGAGTGGCGAGTAAAAACAAAAAATGTTGAAGTAACTCGGATGCGAGCTACTGACCCACTCGCACATGACAGTAACTCGTATGATGCGGTGATACGGTGCGAGTAGCTGCACTGCAGTAACTGACTAGGCCAGCTCGCATGCTGACTCGCACTGTGTAACCTAGGCATTAGTAGGTGTGACTACGACGTCATTATCGTTACGGAAACACGGCCGGTGGACGGTGCTAGGGACACGGAGCTGCTCGACGAGAGGCGCTGCGGCCGACCGGCTCCTCGGGGACCTCTGGCGGACGCTGTCTGGAGACAGAGCCGCGCTGAGGTACCAATTAATTTGCGTCTGTGTGTTGTTTTGATGTCAACAAGATCCAGGTTTAGTTTCTCTCGAGTTATCAAATTTTTTTTTTTTTTTTTTTTATCTGATTTTATTACGATACATCACAGAACAAACACATTAAACAATATACTTATATTAAAAAAGAGTAAGGCCAATTAAGATGTACAACAGAAAAATATATATAATAAAATAATAATCATAACAGTTATTTCCAGTAACCAGTCCGCGTGGAAAGGTGAGTAAGGGTGGGTAAAGATGTGTATGTGTGTGGTGATTAGTGTGTGGTGTGTGGCGGAGTGTAGCGAGGGAGCGAGCGTCTTGACTACTTTGTTCAGGAATTCGCCGCGCCTGAGGAAGAACATGTCGAGGCTGGCGAATTTCTCATATGTGAGAACTGCGCGATGGAGTACCGAGTTCTGCGCATAGTTGGCGTGGACGAGATTGGTGTACAGCAGGCGGGCGTGACGAGTGCGGATGGACTGAGCACGTAAACCCACGCGCTCGACAAGCTGAGGACAGTCGACCCCTCCATTCATTATATCGTATAGGAGTCTCAGATCGGCTACCGTTCTCCTGTCCTCCAAAGATAACATTCCGTGTTTTCTAGACCCACTGCGTATTCGCAACGACCAATTTTTAGTCGCCAATTTAGACGACGGATAAAAGAGGCCTGGACCGACTCGAGTTGCTGTGGAGTTGTATGTGGAGTATCCCGGGGCCCAAATGGGAGAAGCATATTCTAAAATACTTCTGATGTACGCCGAGTACAGCAGTTTTAAGGATCCATGTTTTGTGAATGGTTTCGTAGCTTTGTGGATAAATCCCATCATTTTCCATGCTTTTTGTGTAACGTAGCTGTAATGCGCTGTGAACAGAAGTTTTTCATCTAGTAGTATGCCTAGGTCTCTAACTTGAGCGACTCTAGGTATGGGTGTGCTATTAACCTGGTAATTGAACTTAATTTCAAAATTGAACAAATTCCTTAACCAAACTCCCTCGTTTAAAATTAGAAATTGAATTTTTTTTTTGAAATTGAAATCGTTTATTTAGCGCTGTAAACACCAGAATACAGAAGTATACAAAGTTTAATACATGCAGCACAGAACATCTGGTGTGGTACACCAGCTCAGCATAATGCTGAGGCAAGCCACAGCGCTGATCTTCAGCTGGCCCCTCAGTGACTGCACGGACGAAGAAAGCAACAGTGTGTGCGTGTTGTGTTGTATGAATGTGTTTGTTTGTAGAATGAGGATATTAGTGTGTATGTGAGGTACTGAGTGTGTGGGAGGGTGATGGCATGTTGCGGGTGTATTTACATGGTATTATGTGTGTGGATGGTAGTTCACAGTAGAGGCATAAGATTACCGAGCACTTCCAGATTGTGAAGGACAGTAGTTACAGGGCACCTAAAGAATGTACGGAGCAGTGTCCGATTTTTGCATGAATATGGTAATCAGAATGCAATTAGTTAGTACTAATTGTAATTTTATACGTAATCTTTTCCGCAAAAATTAATGACAATAAACTATTATTAAAGCCAAGTAGGAAATAATAAAAATTACTAATTAAAAAAATTTAATATCTTTCAATTAAAACTAAAAAAGCATTCAAATTAAGTATATTTTTACTTTATACTTGTAGGTACTTTTATACTTAAAAAGAAATATCCCTCTATCCCCTATCACTTGAAGGATACAGTGAACATGATAATCTTCTTTCTTCTTTCCTCTTTCACTCTTCATCGTTGAAGGAATCAGAACGATTACTCCAATTTTGGCACTTTACATTTTATTTTATTATATAACGCTCTAAGAGACATCTTCCCGCCCCGACTGTAGATCACTCGACATAACATCCCATAACACATAATGAATATAAAGAACTCAAATATTTGAGACCGAGTGATTTCAGTCCTTCTGTGTATAGAACGGTCACTTAAAATAAAATGGGTCTTCAGATTTCGTAAGAAAGAGACGGAGTTATGGGATTTTGATTAGAGCAAACGGTAGAGAATTTCACTTAGAACATCTGATAGTAATTAGTTCAAAATATACATTTTTGCACTTAGTACAAGTAAGTCATTGACCGACTCGGTTACTTCTGCGACCGCTCTGCGGTGGACGACCTACGACCACCGACCACCGACCCCCGCCGTTCACACTCGGTCGTCGGTTGAAGTCGTCCAACGTCACTCGCTCGATGACCACCCGGTGACACTTTGACGTTCGCCGAATGCGGTCCACGGCTGGTGATTCGTGCCGCGACCGCCCGGTGGACGGCTAGGTGCGACCGCACCTTATAGTTCGTGATCGCAAAACGAGCGCGAAGGCGGCTACCGCCTGGCGGCGCCCCGCTGGTGGGCGCGGCCGCGCACGTACGTCTTGTGCGCGTGCTTGCCGTCCTGCCCGCCTCCGCCCCCGCCGCCTGGCGCGTACCGCTCGGCTTTGGGCGCGGCGGCCTGCGCCTGGGACTGCGCGGCCTGCGCGGGCGGCGGGCCGCGCGCGCCGTTGGTGCGGTCCGCGCCGCCCGTCGCGCCCGGCGGCGGCGGCGGCGGCTGCGGCTCGCTCATGTTCACCTGCCAAACGATGCGACTGCATGTATTTTTTAAAATTATTTGTAAACTCTAGGTCTCACATGAAATGGGGTGGGGCATGCCAGTATGCATAATGTAAGTGTAATTACAACCGACTGCATAGATTGTCCCAAGCTCCTGACAAAAAATCTGTAAAGGCCCCCAGGATAACTGTGAGAGTCGATTCTCACCTACATACTTCGCTTGTATCCACCAACTACAGACAGAACACATATCTCTGGTGTGCGAGTGATCACTTTAGTAAATGAAGTAAGGTGCTAGATCTGGACCTGTTCAATACTGGCAGTGTGGCGGTGAGACGTCTACTGAATATAATGTTTTTTTATTCATTCATAATCTGTGTGTTTGTGTGTTTACAGTGGCACCTGTTTGCTTAATTATTCAATTTAAGTTATTTCTATTAGTGAAGTCCTGTAATGGGCCGTTTATTGTTAGTTTGGTTTACATATTCTCTTTAAGTGCAGTTGGTTATACAATAAAATTTAAATTAAATTAAAACGGACATTAAAGTAACAAACATGTAATTTCTATACTAAAATATTCTAAACGACTTCAGATCACAGCACAATGCACATCTTTAAATGTCGTGAGATAGAAATTCCCAGTTGTAAATGCATTATTTTGCATCTACGGAGTAGGTACCTACCTCAATCTAATCCTACAATCTTCCTACACAAATTAGAGATGGATTATGTATGACATTAGTTTAGCTCGTTCATATTCCATTACGTCCGGGGGGCACAGACAGAGAGGAGCACACACCTGCTCGTTGAAGAGCATGCAGAACTCGCCGACCTTCTGCAGGTCGCCCGCCTTGCCGGCGTAGAGCGTGAGCGCGGCGCGCCACAGCGCCGCGTAGCCGCGCGACAGCCGCACGATGTCGCCGGGCTGCAGAAGCGCGCCGGGCGCGTCCCACACCGACAGGTTCACGCTTGCGCTGGCGTCGGCCACGCGCAGCGTGCGCACCTCGCGCGCCTCCTTGGTCAGGGTGGGCGCGCCCACCTCCAGCACGATGAACACGGCGTTGATGTTCTTCATGCCCGGCTTCAGGTCCTTTATCTGCACGAACTCGGCGCCGCCGCCCGCGCCCACCGCGCTCATCCTGGCCGCGCTCGCGGCCGCCCAGCCCGCCTGATGACCCTCAATGGTGACGGAGTACTGCTACCTCTTTGGAAGTACTCTGCAATTTTATAATTCAGAGGTACACAGACCAATAAAATGTAGAAACTTCTTTTTTTTTTTAAATGGCATTCGGATTTCAGGACATTTCTGCCAGTATCACGTCGGTTTAACTGATTTAAGAATCAGTATTCAGTAAACTGTATTTTTTTAAAATACCGTCACAACGAGAACACAACTACATAGGGATAGGGAGTATAGCCAGACTAATGTTACATATTATAAAATAAAACGGTACACATTTAAAAAAATGGAAAAACAGTTTAAAGATATTATAGGTTAATGTTCCGCCGCAGAGTTCCGACTGATTTCGAAACCATGGTTCCATACCACAAAATGCACAATAATATTATACATACCCAAACACAAAACAGTTACATACACTAATACTTAGCACTTATAAAATTAGAAGTATTCGTCAAATAAGTCTAAAATATACTCGTATTATACTATTCGAGTACTGTAAAAACCGGATAACCACAGATATGACTGAAGACTCGCCAACAAAAAGCAAGTTGACAACTAAATTTTGGTGGGAAATAGCTCAAAAGCCTCATATCCAAAGCCGTAAAAACAATAGTGAATGATTGTTACTCCATGGTCTTACTTGAAAATTATATCGGCCAAAAGAAATATAACTTCTTTTTTTTATACAATCTGTGAGACTGTGTAAAAAAAACGAAATATCCTCACTATAGTCCTCACCTTCTAGTATTTTGTTTGCCAATCCACTTTGAATTTTGCAGGTTTTGCAAAACATTTGTTCTGAAATAACTTGTGAATTTCGTAGAAACATTATATCTTTGATCTGTGAATTAACCACAAATCAATTAGACGGAATAGCGCTGTTTCTTCTATTAGTAAAATAGCGCCGGCTGGAGATATAATTGGTCGTATAGTGCAGCGTGCCGGTACATTCACCGTGAGGCGCGATGTTTAATCAGCTGGGTGGCGGGGCCAACCCCAACAAGGACCTGGAGGTGACGTCGCCGCCGGAGGACACGGTGTCGGCGCTCGAGTTCAGTCCGCCCTCCGTGCCGCAGACCTTCCTCGTCGCCGGCTCCTGGGACTGCCGGGTACGTCCACGACAGTCAGAGTGTCGCTAGGGGGACGCTGATTTCAGTTGGAGCTGTATTTTCAACATTTGCAGGTGCGATGCTGGGAGGTGGAGGGCTCGGGCAAGACGGTGCCCAAGGCTGCGCAGGCCATGGACGGGCCCATCCTCGACGTCGCCTGGCACGACGTAAGTTGCGTTTGGTAATTATAGATTAATACAACCCATTAGTAATTTCAATAAGCTTTGTAATAATTAATTACAGGATGGTTCCAAAGTGTTCATGGCTTCTACAGATAAAAGTGTCAAGTGCTGGGACTTGGCTGCCAACCAAACGGTGCAGGTGAGCCACTTTGTACATCAGTGTTGAGATAGAAAGAGATGTGTCAGTGATGTGCGTACAATCAGTGTGTGATGCTGTGTGCAGGTTGCGGCGCACGAGGCGCCGGTGCGCGCGTGCCACTGGGTCAAGGCGCCCAACTACACCTGCCTCATGACCGCCTCCTGGGACAAGACCCTCAAGGTACACACTCACTCCCTACCATGCACATCACTTATTACATTACCTACTATGTACCTGCCTACTGTTATTTAGGATGTGTATACCTACACGGCTCTAGATTTTTGATAATTAAATTGTGTGTCTGTGTTTACCAAGAGCTATATTTTGACTAGTGTTTTATCAAAATGATGGTGACAAGGACACAGCCATGTCAGAGGTTTCATTCTCTACCCACTTAATACTAACACCTACCTATTCAAACTGCAGCTTGTGTAGTTCTTTTTCTTTTAATGAACTCAACATACCGTGTCAATATCAAATTCTTACCGATCAACTTAAACAATACAGCCATATTAAACGAATTGGAATTGGAACTGCAGCATCTGTCTGTGGAACATTTTACCTCGTCGCTGATAAAGAAAATTTATTTACTGTGATGTGTGGTGTTTCAGTTCTGGGACACTCGCAGCCCGGTGCCGATAATGACCATGAACTTGTCGGAGCGCTGCTACTGCGCCGACGTGGTGAGTGGCCAAACAAGACATGTCTGCCTCACAGGCAGCTCACTCTCTCAGTACTACCAGTACGCTGCTATTTAGATATGCATGATGGTTACAAAACTTGTTTTTTAGTTTTGTAAACCAGGATATTTGTGAACAAGGCCTTGCACAGGATTACCCGATGGCGGTGGTGGGCACGGCGGACCGCGGCATCTGCTTGTACTCGTTGGAGGGCAAGCCGGGCGAGTTCAAGCGCGTGGAGTCACCCCTCAAACACCAGCACCGCTGCGTGGCCGTGTTCCGCGACAAGAAGACCAAGCAGCCCGCCGGTTTCGCCCTCGGCAGCGTCGAGGGCCGCGTGGCCATCCAGTACGTCAGCCCCACCAACCCCAAGGACAACTTCACCTTCAAGTGCCACCGCTCCGCCGGCACCACGGGCGGCTACCAGGTATACCTACCACCGCCCACGACCAGACTTTAAAGTGATACACAATTATTGTCACGTGAAGGACAGATTTTTTCAAAAACTACTGTACCAATAGGACATAAAACACAAAATATTTTTTTGTTATTGAAAGCAATAAATTATTTTAGGTTATGTTTAGAACAAAATAATCGTACACGATATTTTTATTATTATTATTATATATTTATAGACGCAGCATACATACTAATGCCGTCATAGTGTTGGAAAGTTATAAGTCCTTGGTTTCATTTTATAGATTTCACAGTTTTTGCACAGTCAGTCACTGTTATTTATTTAAATTAATGTTTGCACTAAATCATTGTTTTGTCGTAAGATTAAAATGAGTGTTATTTATCACTGCTTTTTAAAACCAGTTGTCTAGTCTATTTTTAAAAGAGTTCACTGAAGGGGCAGACACAACATCATCTGAGCTGGAGATATTTAATACCTATTTTATTAAGTGTGCTGCAAATATTCTTCAATGTTTTTTTGTAGTGTAGTGGTAAAACATTGCAGGATTATCTCGTATTCTAAAAATATATTTCACGACTTATATGGATATTGATTTTATGACATAATTTTTGGTCCTGTAAATCTTTAGCTGTATGTGACTGCATACAGCACAGTACAAACAGACCACTCTCGCGTCGCAGGACATCTACGCGGTGAACGACATCGCGTTCCACCCCGGGCACGGCACGCTGGCCACGGTGGGCTCGGACGGCTCGTACTCGTTCTGGGACAAGGACGCGCGCACCAAGCTCAAGTCGTCCGAGGCGCTCGACCAGCCGCTCACCAAGTGCGCCTTCAACCACAGCGGGCAGATCTTCGCGTACGCCGTCGGCTACGACTGGTCCAAGGTACGCCGCGCCTCCGCTCGTGTGTATTGCTGTGCTGTACCGCGACTGGGTACTGACGTCCTCTCGCTCTGTGCAGGGCCACGAGCACTTCAACCCGGCCAAGAAGAACTTCATCTACCTGCGGCCCTGCTTCGACGACCTCAAGCCGCGCTCCACGTGAGCCCTCGCCAGTGCCACCCGCGCAGGCTCGCCGCTGTATCCGAACATAATATCGCCTACTACTTCCGTCAGATGGGTGCTGTTCTAGTAGGGTTAGTGCCAGTGACTGGCGCAAGGACGAAACCCACTAATAGACCTAAAGTTTATGTTCACTTGTAAGTTAGTAAGGAATAAGAACCCGCCGTGTTGTGGAGTGAGCTCGTTGCCTTTGTGCTCCCTGGGCATCTCTTGTATAAAATATAGTGTGCTCAGCTCTCATTTTGAATAAGTACACAACGATTTTCTTTTTTATTCATATTCAAACAGATCCATCCCGGGCATTTTAAGTTTATTTACATTATGTAAGACTGAAAGTGTTAATTAAAATATTGATAAAAAGTTTTACTACATTTGTGTTTTTTGGACATGCCTGCCCGGAGTGATGTTAGAACTCTCACACTTCATTGAATATCGGATTTACTGCAATCGTACTCGAGTAAAACAGAATGAAAACAGTAGGTGGTGTATGTTAATGTATAATTAGTGAACTAATAGGTATAACGTAGCACAGCATAGTGGACCGTGCTAGTGGTGGTCGTCGTCGCCGCTGGACAGCAGCTTGCCGGCGGCGGCCGTGAGCACAGCCAGGCCGAGCCCGAGCGGCGCGCCGCGGAAGAACAGTACGCGCGCGCGCGACCACCGCGTGCCGAACGCGGGGTTGTAGCGCCACGCCTCGTTCCTGCGCACACGTACACTCAACTGAACATTATTTTTGCCTGGACTGACGGCTAGGGAAAATGCACAAAACTCCAGCCAGGCGTGAACGCCTCGAGTCAGTGCAGAGCCTGCTCCCCTCTATACAATAATATCCTGCACCATGTCGTGAGTAGGTAGATTTATGTGAAAATTGGGTGGATTCACAAAAACAATTTTGGCGTGGTCATTGGTTACCTACTGAAATCTATGAAGAATTTGTATGATTGTAACACAACCTAACATAAAAGCAAGTGGATGCGGAATCGACTGACAATCTCATAATTATATTAAGTTGCATGTTGACAACCACAAAAAGAGAACCATGTCTCGCTGAGTCAATTCCTATGTCCACTTGGTTTCTGTGAAACCATTTATTTTAAAGTAAACCTGTACTGTGAAGTGAATTGTATAAGATAGGGGGTAAGGGTAGGAGTACGGCAGACCTGATCCAGGGGTCCTTGAGCCCCTTCTTGGCCAGCGCGTTCTGCAGCTCCTCGAGCTGGTGCACGCCCTCCACCTTGAACGTGGAGTAGTGCGGCACTTTGTACGGCGCCTCGTGCCCGTGCCCGCCCATCGCGCACGCTTCCGCCTGTGACTGGACACACCACGACGCTATAGATGAGGGAGTAGCGACACCACAACAACAACCTAACCTGTCATTGGTTACATAATTGATGCGAAAAATATTCAATAATCTGTTGCCGAAATATAATTTATTATTACCTGATTTCCTTTCAAAAATAAACTAAACAAACTTGTTTGCAGCAAGCAAAAGATGGGAAGGAAAAGAATCAAAATTAGTTCAATAACAATCTACAACAGTCAGCTCATCAGCTGCGCTAAAGCTTTTAGATATCTGTCACTGTCACTCCCACATGTCAAAGTCATTCCGTATTTTATTTTTTAATTATTATTTTTTGGCCTAGTCAAAAGCATCAAATCGTATAAATACTAAAGTGATTCATTGGAAAATCGGAAAACCACTACACGTTTCTGTTTTTTGGCACTCACTCGCTAAAATAAATTCAGCGCTAATCGAAAGTTTTTAGTGATTTGGAGTGCGTTCCAAAACCAGTTGAAATTATTCACGTTGACAGCTGTACACGTTTCATTCCTTGTGTCAATTATAAATTTTCAGCTAAATAAAATTCTATTTTCAAATAAATTTTCAAATATAAACCCGGTAATGGAACATGGATGGTTGTGAACGAGAATTAATTCAACTGGGATGCGTTCGTGCAACCCATCAGATAAAATTTCTCCGACGAACTTTTATACTGGGTTCCCGCGACCGGCCATCGAATAATTAATGTCAAACTCATATGACAGGAGTTTGACATTCGTTTGGTCGAATGCCTTTAAATGGTACAAAACTATAGAAATTTACAAATTAACTTTGTTAATGAATTAATTAATGAAAAGACGAACGTTATTAATGAACGTTTAAAGATGTAAGAAATTAAATTTAATTATATTCTCTTTTTATTTATTTAGAAAACATAACAGGCTGTATTGACCAAGTAATTTGCCTTTCTCTTTTGCTATCGATTTTAGAAACAAATCCGGCATAAACCAATCACAGCCCGGCGGATAAATTTTCTCGAGGGGAGCTTGAGAATTTTTACTTGTCAATTTAAAATTTATACTAACCGTTAACGTTCATAACGTTTGCGTTCACGAACGCACAAGATAATTTTTCTTCGGAGAATTTGTATACTGACAGGCGTGCACGATCGACATATTTTGACAAACGTCAGTATAAAATTTATTTACGTTGCACGAACGCACCCCTGGTTATGGAACGGTCTCCTAAGTAATATAGATAATTGACAGGAAGCAGCTTTTTTGGAAAAAAAACCTCTTGATGAAAAGTAAATAGGGACGGAACCCTATGCGACGTCCGACTCTTACATGGCCGGTTTTTATTTTTTCGAATGATTTACCTACCTACGTCTACCTTCACTCAGATGTGTCAAACATGGGCAGCCAATCGGGAGTCGAGTTCGCAATCCGAAGATTGTTACTAATCTAAGTTTAGTGCGGTGGTGAGTGACTGAGAGAGAAGTCAACTAAACCAAGTTAGCCGCTCGGCGCTCGCTGCGGCATCGGTATCGAATCGAGTTCGGCAGCGGCATTTCTTTTCTTTAGTGATTTCTTTACAATTCTTCGAACAATTCGAAGTCTTCGCAAGCATAGTGACAATAAACATCACAAACTGTTCAGTCAGTTATCGGATCGTGGTTGATGTGCGTACTACTAGTGCAAGGGAGCAGCTAGCGTAAACAAATAAATACAAGAGTTTGCATCGCTGTGCGGTGCAGCGCAGCGCAGCGCAGCAGGGAGCATTGTCCGTTTTGTTAGTGAGCGAGGTGCGCGCTAGTGCCGGGGCTCATGGCGGCGCGGCGCTGAGAGCATGGCGGCGAGCGGGGCGCGGGCCGGCGCCGCGGGGCTGGCGCTGCTGGTGCTGCTGGCGGCGGCGGGCGGCGCGCGGGCGACCTCGCGCGCGCGTTCCAATGGTTTGTTTTTTTATTCGTTTATGGTGAGTGCCGCCTGGACGGGACTCTGTGCTATACATCAATGTATCACAATGATCAAATCGACCGTATATATATACAGTCGGTTTGATCACTGCGAGGGTTTTCGGCTCCGGTTCAGTCCAATGAGATTCTATCCGATCAGTTTGTTCATAGTAAACATGTGATAAGGGTGTCGGTGGCGTAGTGGCTAGTACGCCGGACTGTCAAGCGGGGGGTCCGGGTTCGAAACCATGCAATGCCATGAGATTTTCACAATTTTTCAAAGACTACATTTACCGACTGCTATAACAGTGACGGAAACCAGAGTATTCGTGGCCCGCTCGGTGGAACATGGCCCTTTTCCCCCCTGTGAGGTCTGTGCCCCAATTATGGGGATGGTAATAGGTTGATGAGATAAGATACAGTTGATTGCCTGCTGCATACAAACTCAGCTATAAATATTTTTATTTAGCAACAATAAAAATAATAAATAAATAAAATAACATCACAAATTAGTAAATCGAACTATACCCTGACTCCCTGACCAGGCGAACCTGTACCCTGGGATACAGTGCTTTCTCAAAAAGAAGGTATTCAATAAAGGTCAGCATTCATCCCATAGACAACTTGGTTGTTATCTATGGGATTAATACCGCCCCCTACCGAATACCAAGCAATAATAGTAACAAATCCCCTCACGGTTTGTGACCGTAGTAGGTTATACCTAGTAGTTTGTACCTATTGGATTGCAATGTTATTGAGATGAGCAGAATGACTCACTTTATTATTTCCAATTATAGTAGAAGTACAAATTACAGAAACAGTATCATTATGTGTACAAAGGCGACCTCGTCAATAACTTGGAGCAATGTCTTGCGGCAATCTCTGAAACTTCAAGATATTATTATTAGACTTATTTGATCCTAGGACATTAGTTTTTAAAAGATGGGTTGAGGATGTCCTCAAGTGAGCTGTCCACGCACCTACTTTATAATTTTTACTTTATTAATTTTATTTTTCAAATAGGTATTTTTAATCATTACATTCACTAGTATTTTTTCCCAACTCAATGTTGTACAACAACCAATTCCCCACTTCCTCACCATGCCGTGTTTACACGTTAAGGGTTACGACCTAGCTCATAACTTTATATTGATTTTTATGTAATTTCTCTGGTTGTAATATGTTGTGTTTACCTAATAAATAAATAAATAAAAATTAACCATAGCATAGTGTGAACAGATGAAATACACAGTAAAATTGGAAGGCAGAGAGAAGGTATTGGAAGGCAGAGAGAAGGTATTGGAAGGCAGAGAGAAGGTATTGGAAGGCAGAGAGAAGGTATTGGAAGGCAGAGAGAAGGTATTGGAAGGCAGAGAGAAGGTATTGGAAGGCAGAGAGAAGGTATTGGAAGACAGAGAGAAGGTATTGGAAGGTTCAGTGTTTTGACAAAATTTATATAAACAATGGATGTTTTAGTTGTCTTTGCTTGTTCAATAGAAGAAAAGAGAACCATTATATTTACATAGATATACATACTGTTTAAATTCATAAACTAGACCGGACACTGACCACCACACGTAGCTGTCCGGTCTGGTGTCTCCAGCATACTGTACTGAGGGCCTTCGTGAGATGTCTCTGCGGTATCACTTTTTTACTTGAAAACTACATTATCATAAATTGAAACCTGGAACAAACTAAAAAAAACGGTGTTTTTTGAATGTGACTACAGACAGAGACAGCTCGACTGTGGAGTTATCAAACTTGGTATTTTATCTATGAGGAAGCCACGGTGGCTCGTACTTCGCCCCACGCTCATGGTAGTCCGAAGGCGGAATGGAGATGCTGGAATTAGGTCGTGCAATTCCGATGCGCACTCTCCGAAATGTATCCTATAAAATACCGATAGACAGGCAACCTTGCGCCGATGTTCCAGACTTTGCAGTCTAGCTTCCACCAGCGATTCGTCACCTATAAGGCGCTTAGCGCGTTTCTCCACTGAGTCAAGGGCAGCCAGTTGGTACTTAGCTGAGCCGTCCCACATGTGGCAGCAGTACTCCATGCACGACCGGACTTGGGCTTGGTAAAGGTTTAAAAGCTGTCCCGGCGTGAAGTACCGCCTAACCTTACTCAGGATGCCCAATTTTTTGGTTGCGGTCTGAGCTTTTGACTCAATGGAGCGCCCAAAGTTGAGATTGGAAGTCAGATCCAACCCCAAAAGGCTGAGGTGGTCAGTAATCGGCACGGATACATCCCGGAAAGTCGGAGTCAGGTGGAAGGGACTCCGTTTAGCTGTGAATAGACACGCCTGCGTTTTTGAGGCGTTAAACTTGACCAAATTGGCATCGCCCCAATCGGCCACGGCCTTTAAGTTAAGGTCAAGTCGATACGCTCAACCATGGCCTCTCTTTGAGTCTGGATTTCACCAGCACCAGCGCGCGCAACAGGAAGATATCTCTCCGTAACCGTGCTGTCGTCTGCGTACCCAAAAATACCCGATATGAGCAGATTATTTATGTGCAGCAGGAATAGGGTTGCAGATAGAACAGATCCCTGTGGAACTCCGGCGTTGATAGCCAGTTGGTCAGACGAGAAGCCATCTAGGACTACTAGCATTGACCGTTCACTCAAAAAATCCGCGATCCATATGCGCAAACTGGCTAGGATTCCAAATGAAGGAAGCTTGCTTAATAGGCTACCGTGCCAGACCCTGTCAAATGCCTTAGAAATATCTAGTGACACGGCAAGAGCTTCGCCGGTTTTCTCAATGGCTTCGCCCCAGAAGTGAGTGGCACGAACCAGAAGGTCCCCAGTAGACCGGTTTTGGCGAAAACCATACTGTCGGTCACTGAGGAGTCGGTCTATGCGGTGCTCGAATCGTTAGAGAACCGATTTTTTTAAAAGAATGATTATTTATTTCGATTAATTAATTTCCATTCCATTTTATAAAAAAACCGGCCAAGTGCGACTCGGACTCGCGCACCGAGGGTTCCATTCTTAATATAAATAAAAAGCGTTTTGAAAAAATACCATTTTAATCTTTTTTTCTCAAAAATCATAAATGTTAGGTGCGTCGTTTTATTTTTCCCGGAATACACCTTCTATTAATACACATTATTTCAGATTGTAACATTATTGAGTTTTACTTTTCATCATCATAGTTTCAAGGAAAAATAATCGATTGGAGATTTTTTTACAATAATTGTCGATTTCATTGAGGCAATCTAGAGACGGTTCGACGCTGGTACGTAACTGAAGGATCATCCCATACTGTATAACGTATAGTGCACGAGGTGACCACATGTCTCTGTGGCCGGTCGCCGCGACTCGGCCGAGGGCTGCCACGATGCGCTCCACCGCACCGAGCGCCGGCTGACAGTCGACCGCCGCGGTGCGCTCGCCGCCGCCGCCCGGCCGCAGACCACAGCGATGCGGCTTCTACTCGTAAGGGTTCCCGCATCTTAATAATAAAAAAGCAAGCCTCGTGGTGAGACTTCGTTGTGTTTCAATTTGTCATAATTGTGGGACTGCTCGGCCGCACCTCTCCATCCCGCGCTCGAAGTGCGGCGAGTGGTAACATTATGAAAAAGCTTTGTTTGCACATTTCAAAACTTTAATTGCGTCTCACATAATTTCTCGTGTACTGACTCGCGCGGGGGAATCCCTCGGATTCCCACTCGGCGCACAGTTTACATCTGGAGCGGCGCGACACAGTCCCGCATCCCGCATCCCGCACGCACGCCGGCGTCCATCGTTAGTCCTAGATTCGTCGTCGTCGTGGCAGTCCCTCGTTGCGAGGATGACTTCTGCTAATCCGTGGTATATTGTTGTCGTCTCTGCAGCTCCACAATACTATTCATAATTAATTCCATACGTGTGCGCCATACTCATACAAAACTCACGAAGCCACTCGAACAGATGTCCGACCCCGAGCCGACTTTACACACTAGATACTCGTGCTGTAGCTAGATAGATACAACAATGTGAACTGACTGCTCGCTGCGAGAGGTCAATTGAAACGTCCGACCACACCGAGCGGAGTGCAGAGGCGCCCGGTGTAATGATGACAGTACACGCGGCCCCATCAACTAATGTTCAATTGTCTCCAGGCTCCGGGCCCGCAAACAACTCGGTAGCTACCCACATCTGTACGAGTTCGTGCCCCTCATTTTGTTTAACGGTTACACTATAAATAGGAACGTGATCAGTTGTTTGTGCTTCATCCGTTCACTAGGTAGGTATTTAACGACCGATACTGAGTAGCTGTAGCTGTAGTAATTCAAGTGATCATTAAGCGAGATCCTCACTCGGGTACCTGCAACACAGGTTACTAAATATTACTACGTAAAGAAGCGATACTCCCCTCCTCCCACCGATTGTAAAGCCCCCGCCGTCGCCCGCAAAGTAGAGGTACGGTTGGCGGTGCGCTCCGCTCGAGCGCCGCAGTTCGCCGAATTACGCGGCGTACTGACCGGCCCTAGCGCATCTCACGCACACACTCGCAATTTACTCAACGCTTACGCTACGATGCCGTTGTGTGCGAATATAATCGCCGCGTCGTATGGAGTGCCGGCGAGGGCTGTCGGGAAAGGAGGAGCAAAGGGCCTAACAGTCGAGCATGTGCGTAGCACGCGCCGGGGCTGCGGGGCCGGTGACCGAGTCTGTATTTGTATTATCTTTATAAATGTATTATCATCTCGGCTGCAGCGGTCAAGTGTCACCGCTCTCTCCGTACCCGCACAGGTCGCCCCGTTATCTGAACGGCGAGCCTCGTATCACCTCTCTAACCCGCTGGTCATCCGCCCCCCGCCGCCGGTGGTCGTCCGCGGCCGCGGCGGGCACAGTGCGCCCCGTGTAGTCCCCCCGGGCCGCGCCGCGATAAGAGGGTCACGCGGTCGTCACTCATTATACCTACGAGTAATACTCGGGACGTGTTCGTCTCGGGGAGCGATAACGAGGCGCTGCACCACTCCGGGCACCTCTGTGGCCCGTCCCGCCCGAGGAGGCGTCTCGCCTGCGACCGGGACACGAGGGACGTGTCCGTCACGTCGTGTCGTCACCGACATACTGTACTGACTTTGGGTTTCTCGAAACGCTCTCCATTTTGCTAACAATAAGTATGACAATGTTCATCGGATGCCGTCTTCAAAATGGGGTTAATCGGTCGGGTCAGTAGATAAAATCGTTTGTGATCCCTTGCTGCAACACAACACAGTTTAAGCGGCGAGCCGTAGAGTACAATCACAGATTACAATACAAAAGATGTAACCGCACGCTGTCCGGGGTGGTCTGGGCGCCGGGGGCCTCAGCCGCCGACTCGGTTTACTGATAAGCTCTGCATCCTAGACGACACTACACAGACGTGTCATTCGAGCAACACAATACTCGTTTATCAGTGAGATTCTGATCATACCGGTAACGAGTGGTCTCCGGTTGTTGAGTATACCGCTCCGGCGGGGACGCCGCGCCGCCCGGGCCCGGCTGAGCGTGGAATGGATAGCGCACGACGGGAGTAGCTGTTGGGTTGTACTTGTTCCCTCTGTTTACTACTGTTATCGTAGTCGGGGGAATTTGACATTGGGGGATTTAGATCTATCAGCCAGACAGACATTCCGGGAATTAGACGCGACCGACCGGACCGGTTACTACGACACGTATTCTCAGTGCGGAATATGCCGGGTTCGATCCGAACGTTGTATTCCCATCCACCACTATACTTGTGTCTAATCTACCTTTAGAGATCGTGGGGTGGAAAATCCCGAGTTTTGTTAAAACAATTGTCGTACTGTAAATCTGCAACGATATCTGTTATATTTTGTATCATTTTGTAAGACGGTGAGTTGAGAGCTGGGGTGACGGTCGGTGTTGTATGTTGCAGGCGTGCCGGGCGAGGAGCTGGCGACGACTGGGCCCGGCGGGGGCGGAGGCGGAAGCGCGGACGGGGACGTGGCGGCGTGCGGCGCGGGCTCGTGGCGCTGCGCGGACGGCGCGCGCTGCGTGCCCGCCGCGTGGCGCTGCGACGGGCGCCCGCACTGCGCGGACGGCTCCGACGAGCTGCACTGCGGTACAGCTCACGGCTCTCTTCACTACATTCATAACAGTCGTATTCCGCATCGACGAGGGTCACGCACGATCACTCCGAGTGCGGCGGACGTGGTCATTCGTTATTAGTAATGCCATGTTACGGTCTCGTACCAGCAGGTCACGCGGCGACGTCGTCCGCGGGCGGGGCGCGGTGCGGCGCGGGGCAGTTCCGGTGCGCGCGCAGCGGGCTGTGTCTGGTGGCGGGCTGGGCGTGCGACGGAGAGCGCGACTGCGGCCCGGGGGACGCCTCGGACGAGGACCCCTTCCTCTGTGCGTGACGCTCGGTATTTAAACAGACTTGGAGATCAATAATCGTCGAGGACTCACTTATTTTGCACATCTTACACTTAAATCCACGAGACACAAACGACTCTGAAGTCGTGAAGCAGCCCTACACTAATGTAGGACCGCTTTCCCCCCCGCTCCGGCGTGCTCCGTATCCCGTACCGCTAGTTCTCGAAGTGTCGACGCGGCGGCTCAGTCTGACCGTGTGCACTGTGTACTGGCCCACAGGCGAGAAGGAGTTCAAGTGCCCGGCGAACAGCGCGCGGTGCGCGACGCCGGTGCGCGCGCAGTTCCAGTGCGTGCCCGTCGCGAACTTCTGCGACGGCGCGCGGCACTGCCTCGACGGCTCCGACGAGTGGGACATCTGCGACAACTGTACGTACATCTGACCCGCCGCCGAAGCCGCGGGCACCGTGTGCCGTGTGCCGTGGGTACTACGCGGAGTGTTACTTGTTCCAGTCACGGCGGCGTCGTGCGCCCCCCTGCACTGCGCGGAAGGGTGCCGGCCGACACACGCGGGGCTGGCCTGCCACTGCGCGCCGGGCCGCGAGCCGCGCGACGGACGCTGCGTCGGTCAGTACGCGCTCTCTGCTCTGCTCTACGATACTTGAAACGAAACACGAGAAGACGGAAGTTGCCTTACACTTTGAACGTTGAACTCTCTCAGGCTGTAATTTTATAGACAGTATCCCCGGATAATAGTATAGTGGCGCACCGTCCTCTCCGCCTACCCCGCAAGGGTCATAGCGTGAAAGTATTTAAGTATCTATGTATCCCCGGATATACCCCCAGATGGTTTTCGTAGGTGACCTATAAACTTTTGATATCAGTTTTCTGTAAACACTTCAGTAAATCGAAAAAAAAGCTGTGCTGTGTACCAATCGGATAATGCCCAGGTTTCTTATGACTCGTGCAGTAGCGCACGTATTTAGGACACCCAAAGGTTCATTTTGAAGGTAGAGCCCACTCAGATCACGACTCCTCTGCGAGGGGGAGGGCGAGGGGGTCAAAGTGCCCCTCCCAGTGTACGTACGCGGTGCGTGTGTGTTGCAGACACGGACGAGTGCGCGCTGGAGGCGTCGTGCGAGCAACTGTGTCACAACACGGCCGGCAGCTACTCGTGCGGCTGCGTCGCCGGGTACCGCTTGCGGGCAGACGGACACTCCTGCCGCGCCCGGAACGGTAACACTGCTACCTATGTCGGGTTCATGTCCTTGTACTCTCTGAGCTCCCGGTGAGCTCTTGAAACGGATTCGGGATCTCTTCTTCCGACTCTTGCCGTGGGTGTCGTACGAGGTTACTAAAGGATTATGTGGATACTATTGTACCTAGTAGACGGCGGCAGGCTCGCCACCTATCACGTATGTCCACCAAATCTTACGACGAAAACTTGAACTACCTGTGATGAAGGTAGTTCCTCTGTTTACCCCCTCAGGGATTATGGACGTGACAGTAATGCTAAACGGTTCTCGAAACCATCAAATGATGTCATCAATTAATGAATGAAATACAGAGCGCTATCGCGTTGGTATAGTATAGCGCTGGCTCCATATCATGCCATGAAAGAACCGTAATGAGCACCCAGTTATGGGGTAAAGGCTACAGGAGATTGCGATTAACAATTGGAGAGGATGTCGCAATACAAGAAAGCGAGAAGGTTGTAAGCGCCTCTCGCTTTTTTATATTGTGCCATCTCTCTTTAATTGTCAATTGCAATTGAATATTTCGCGGACCTATAAAATATGTCTGTCTGTGTCGTACATTCGCATATCGTCGTCAGTAACCGAATACAAACGGAGTGTCCCTTGAGGGCTAATTTACGCTTTTCAAGTGCTCAATCACGTGGACAGTAGGACAGTGGCAAGGCAGCTTGACTCGCCACTGTCCCACCGGTTTACTCGACCAAGTGTAAAGCGGGCCTGAGCGGAATCCTTTCCCACGAGCTGAGCGGAGTGTACTGTGTCCCGGTGTCGTGCTGACCGAGCGGCTCGTGACCTCGTCCCCAGAGCCCGCGGGGCTGCCGCCGTCGCTGGTGGTGGCGACGGGCACGGACGTGCGCCGCGTGTGGCCCGACCTTGAGGGCGCGCCAGCCGCGCCGGCCAACCACTCGGTGCCCGCGCTCAACGTGCGCGCGCTCGACTTCCTCTACGACAACAGGTGAGCTCCCGCTCGTCAGGAGTGCCCATGTGTCTCTTTGTGGCTTCATATTTTAGCAATCCGTGACGAGATTTGGGTGTTGTTTAAAAGAGTATTTATTGACAGTACATTCTTATTATATCAGATTAAAATTGGTTCCGATATCTTGGATGTTAAGTTTCGAGTTCCGAGTTTGAGATCAAATGTGTTTTTCCATATCCGGAGTCTTGATGGTAGTTAATAAACTGGTAAAAATATAAAGTAAGTAGATTTTCGAACGATAAATCGAGTTTTTTGAGATAGTAATTTATAAAACTTATAATTTAGAAAACTTGTAAATGGCATAATTCGTAAAATAGTATTAACTAAAATTTGTACATTAGCTGTAAGTTTTCCGAAGAAAATAAAATAAAAATAAATAAAATAAAATAAATAAATAAAATATTCCCTTGTGAACAGTATCTATAGCCTACATAAATCGCAAATGGGCGAATAATGGCCTAGACCTCGACAGGTAGGCAGGACTTACCGCGTCTCCAAAGATTGAGGTTTTCACAACCTTGCTGGTCTTTTTCATCTCTCATCCAAACTTAGCGACCGGTCGCGAGAAAACCATAGAAGAAGGAAGTTTTTTTGTTATCGCGTTTAGAGGAGGCAAATGTGGTATGTCCAAACATGCTAGGTCTAATGCGAGGTGCAGCAGGCGGAGTCCTACTGCGGTACGAGGCCGTGACAGTATCAATAAGGAGTGTGCCGTGTCCTCAGGAGCGTGTGCTACATCCACCACAACGTGAGCCGCGCGGCGCTCGTGTGCGTCTCCGCCGACGACTTCTCGCGGCGCGTGGAGCTGCCCGCGCCGACGCTCTTCCCGGACATCAACTGTGAGCTTCCTCTCTCTTACCTTCATTCGTACCCGGGACATTTAGGAAGGATTTCGCATATAAGGAACGATGGGCCGGTCCAGGCTTTGGATGCCTGATGCCCGGATGCCCTTTATTGTCCTACTTAGCACGTATAAGAAATGAATGTTCAGTGTACACGAAGCCAGAGTAACTAGCTTACTAGCACAACTTGCTATCCTGGCTTCGTAAAACTAGCCTCGTGTGTCCCGGGCATGAAAGCGACAAATTGTTTGAACTGATTGGTGGGAACGGAGATCACTGTAAGTCGTTAGGTTCTGTAGCGCAGAGGAACTAGGAATTAGAAAATGATCTTCCGCCAGGCCGGTCAGCCCGGGGACGGACGTCGGTCCCCGGTATGTTGTGCTGACTTCTAAATAAGTAAGTAAAAGATATTTTCACGGCGGCTTCAGATAATTTTATTCGTTCGTCTTTTCAGTGTAATATTGACAATGCATAAAGAAACTGTCATACAGTAAAATATATCTATTATTATAACTCTTTGCGTAACCATCGGCCCGGTAAATTAAAATCCATTTAAAATCAATTACTGTGAAATATGAAACAGAAATATTGTGAATAAAGATCTTACAGTACAATAATGAAATGGAAACGTTATAAAGACAATTTACAAACGCTTTGAATCAAAATATTGTGTTTTTCTAGTGACTGTTATATTTAACTAACTAAGTGAAATTATGTGCTTAAAAGGAGAAATATAATGCCAGAGGCTGGTTTGAATACAGAAACAATAACATTTTAACATAAAGAGTACATTTAGACTGCTTTAAATCGTCCTATTTATCGTGATTACAGTGAATAAAAATAGTGAAGGTGTTAGTGAATAATTTGCAACACTATAAAATTTATACATACCTCCAACTAAATAAATGCAAGATATCGGAATATGGTTGTAAATTTCGTCAGTCAGTGTTAAGTAAAATTGGCCCTGCGGTCTGATATACGGACTATCGCACGGAGGTCGCTGTTTCGAGCCTCAGCAAAAATCATTTTTGTGAACTTATATTTTCAAGCGCATTCGAAGACTCAATCACGGAGCAACTAATTAACAACAATTTCGGTCGCTTCTCCCGCCACGCTGCTTTAAACGACATTCTGCGTCGCTCTCTTGCCACCGTCAACGTACCGGCCATCCTGGAGCCGAACGGTATCATGCGTGATGACGGCAAGAGACCGGACGGAATGTCGTTAATACCCTGGAAAATGGGACGTGCCCTTGTGTGGGACGCTACTTGCGTAGACACTTTGGCTCCGTCCCACCTCCAGAGTACGTGTAGGAAGTCCGGTGGGGCGGCTGAAGCGGCTGAGGGCCTTAAGGCCCACAAATACAGGGTCATCGGCAACCAATACAACTTTGTTGCATTTGGTGTAGAGACCCTTGGTCCTTGGGGCCCTGGAGCTTGGTCACTGTTCCGAGAGCTGTCCAAGCGTTTGTTCGATGCGACGAGGGACCCAAGGGCTGGCGGCTATCTTGCCCAAAGAATCAGCATAGCGATCCAGCGGGGTAACGCCGCCAGCATCCTTGGTACCCTACCACACGGGCCAAATCTAAGAAATTTTATAAGTTTCATTTAATATTTTTTTTTTTGTGTACATTATCAAATTAATTATTTCTACATTTCTTTTCTATTGCTCTTGTTTCTGTAATTGTTTGTGTATAAATAATTTTAAGTTGTAAATAAATATATCTAGCTTGAATATAAATTAACAACAGAGGGCGCTAGCATACAAAATAAATATAGAAAGAACCACGATCCGAAATTGCTTACTACTGCTATATATCAAAAGAGGGCGCAAAAATTGAAACAGACACGACTGAACAATTAATTATGGACACAGAAAACGTGACAATAAGAAATCCGAAAACACATTCCTATGTAGATATATCACATTTCTCCGACGAAAATAGTTTTAATATTCTTAGTTCTACCTTAAGCGATACCAACAATCGCAGCTTACCAATCTTGGAATCTGAAACACAAAGTTCGCTTATTAATGAACTAAAAGAACAAATTGAGAATCTCAAAGAACAGATGTTAAGTGCAGACAATCAGATACAAATACTACTAAACGAAAATTACGAGCTACAGGACGCGTTAAGCGAATCACAGAAAAAATGTGACTTGTTTAGGAAACTGCTTCATGAAGGATCTGCACTTACACCGAAGCGAACACCAAAAGTCAAGAAAAAGAGGAAAAGAACAACCAGTCTAAAGGAAATATTGTCCTCTTCAAAATTGAACCCGTTACAGGCCACGATGGACTCACCAGACCAACCAGCAATCTTAATTAATGACGTCGATAATATTGAAGATCCTGAAAATATGAATCCCACTTCTAACATCGGTAAAGACCCTGAAAATATAGACCTTAACCCTAAAATGACGTGTAATTGCTTACCGGCAACAAGTAACATATCCTCTTCAGAAACTTTAGATACATCTGATCCTACTATGAAACCGATAAGAAATATAATTATTCTTAGTGATGATCAATTAGCCACGGGTGTCAGCTCAAAACTTCTAGTAGAATGGCAGCCGCTATTAAATGAATACAAAATTAACTCACACATTATGCCTGGTGCCTCGTGCGACAAAATATTAGAAAAATGCTTGAAGCTGGAAAATGAAGTAAATGAAGACGATAGAGTTGTAATAATGATAGGAAATAATGATAATAATCCGTTGAAAATTCAAGCCGAACTCAGCGCAGCTATCAAACGGCTACGAAAACCCCACATCTTTATAGTCAACACGATTAGTCATCAGCATTTAAATGAATGTAAACTCAATAAAACCTTCAGACTCCTTTCAAAATGCTATTCAAATTGCAGTTATATGGAAATAACATTGAGTAACGGCCTTGCAAATTTTAAATCAGAACTATGCAAAAAAATAAACCATGAAGTAAACTATCTAGACTACAGACAAAAATTTCTTACATTCAGAAACCTAAACCCACAAAAAGTAAATCGAAAGCAGGAATACACACATGAACCCGATATCATACACAAAAAGGGTACCATACCCTACTACTTTGCACGGATGTGTAAGGAAAATAATCTAAATGCAGACACAAAAAATGAAGATCAAAATAAAATACTGACAGATATACGGCAAGAACAACAAGGAATAAACACTGTAGCTGAAAATAAAGATAAGATGAAGATTCACACTAGCGCACAAACAAAAAATCAAAGGAAGTTTTTTCTTGAATAAGAAAAGAAACCAACACATAATATTATTCCACCAAAACATTTCTGGAGCGTTGAGTAAAACAGATCGACTAACTGTAGCTATAGAAGAATTATGTGAAGTAAGAAGAAATCCAGACGTAATTTGCCTAACAGAACACAACATGAGGAAAGGAGAAGAACTAAGTCTTAAAGTTCCAGGATATAAAGTAGCTTCAACTTTCTCGAGAAAGAAACAGAAAAATAAAAAGGAAAACAGGGGCGGAGCTTGTATTTTGGTTAGGGAAGATATAGAATTTAGGAATCTCGACAATCTAAATAACTTAGCTATAAACTACGTATTCGAATGCTGTGGAATAGAATTAATTGACGTAAATATTACAATCCTATGCGTATATCGTAGACCAAACACAGACAAAAGTAGTTTAGAACAATTCTTTTTCAATTTTGAAAGACTTTTAGTAACTTTCGGTAATAGTAACAAAAAAAAGGTAATATGTGGAGATTTTAACATAGATAGACTAAAAAACACGGCTTATAAAGATACTTTTGAGAAATTACTGGAGGCACACAATTTTGCTCTGACAATAAATAAACCAACAAGAATAACAGCAAAAACTAAAACTTGTATCGATAACTTTGCGACAAACTTTAAGAAATTTAACGTATTAACTATGGAACTGTGCTTATCGGATCACATGGGCATAATTCTTGAAATATCCTGTAAAAATAAAAGAGATAATAACAAATTGTTCTGGTTCGTAAATAGACGAGACTACTGTGATGAACATGTGACAAAGTTTGTAGATGCTCTACGTAGCCTCAGTTTTAATGAAGTATATGAAAGTAATAATGTAGATCAAGCGTTTAACAACTTCCATGAAATATTTACATTATTCTATGACTCATGTTTCCCATGGCGTAGATTAAAAATAACTCGCAATAAACGGCGAAGTTGGCTAACACGGGGTATAAGAATATGTACTAAAACTAAACGGCAACTACTCTGGAATTGGAGACTAACATCGACTGAAACAAATAAAATCAAATACTTAAATCTATCTAAAAGCCTAAAAAAAATTATCCGTCTCACACAAAAAGCACAAAATATCCACTACATAAAGGCCGCCAAAAACAAATCTAAAGCAACGTGGAAAGTTATACAAAATCAACAAAATACGAAACCTTCAACGATAAACAAAATTAAGTGGCAAGATAATATCACAACAAACCCAGAAACTATTTCAAACTGCTTCAATGATTTCTTTGTAGACCAAGTCATGCCCAAAACCACTATTCCCATATTCAAAAATAATAGCAGTGCCTCGTCAAAGTCTATATTTATGGCTCCTACAAATGAAACCGAAATAAAAAAAGCAATAATGAACCTAAAAAACACTTCGAGTGTTGGATATGATGGCATCTGCACTAAAATATTAAAAACCTCTTCACTATATATACTCAGTCCTTTAACACACATATTAAACTTAATGTTTGAGTCTGGTATCTTTCCCCAAAAATTGAAACTTTCAGTAGTAAAACCAATCTACAAAAAGAATGATAAAACCGATATGTCTAATTACCGACCGATAGCTCTAATACCAGTACTTTCTAAAGTATGTGAACGGTTAATATACGAAAGGCTTTATACTTATTTCGAAAAAAACAATATTTTGGCAGAGCAACAACATGGATTTCGGAAAAATAAATCTACTGACACAGCAATTTATGACTTCTTAAAGGTTGTAATGGATAGTATAAATAACAAACAACATGTTGCTGCAGTCTTTATGGATATGACTAAAGCGTTCGACTACGTGGACCATAAACGACTTCTATCTAAGCTCTACACATATGGCATACGAGGAACAGCTTACAATCTAGTAGAGTCATATCTAGTAAATCGCGAACAATACTGTGAAATTAGTAAAATATGTGACAAATCCAACACCGAACTCTCATTTAGATCAAAAATCAGAAAAACAAAGCATGGTGTACCCCAGGGGAGCATATTGGGCCCTTTCCTGTTTTTAACCTATATTAACGATCTACAAAAAACTGTACCCTTTTCTACAATACTTTATGCAGATGACTGTACCATAATAATAAATAACAAAGACCCCAAAACTCTCGAACGTGACATCAATAATACACTGGAAATAATAATAGAATGGCTGAACGAAAATAACTTACTAATAAATCTATCTAAAACTAACATAATACAGTTCTTCCATCGACAAGGGAATCCACCTCCTCTACATATTAATTACAAAAATAACAATATTAACATTATTAATGACGGTAAATTCTTAGGATTATATATTGACCAACATTGCAATTGGAAACTGCATATTGACAAATTATGTTCTAAAATTAACAGATTTGTCTATCCGTTACGCAAACTATCGTACATAGTCAATAGAGATGCATCTGTAACTGCATATTATGGATATGTCCATTCCATTCTCCGATATGGAATTATTTTCTGGGGGAACTCCACTAACAAAAACGACGTTTTTAAAATGCAAAAGAGGTGTATTAGAGCCATAACGGGAATAAAGCCATGGGAAAGTTGCAGGCCTTGTTTCCAAGACTTGGGCATATTAACACTTCCCTCGATATATATTTTAGAATGTTTAAGTTTTATAAAAAAACATTATGATCGCTTTCCACAAAAAAATTCAACACACACTAGGAATCTGCGCAATAAAAATGAACTTGCACTGCCCTCTCCAAAGTGTGCCCTATTCCAGAAAAGTGTATATTACCTGGGAATAAAGTTGTTTAATAAGCTACCGGAAACATTAAAAAATTTGACTTACGGAGATTTTAGACAAAAAGCAACAAATATTCTTAAACAGAAATGCTACTACGATATAAAAGAATACGTAGAAGACAAATCCGTAATATAACTAAGGTTGACTTTCGTTTAGGTAATGTAGTAAATAAGGTAAATATGACATTGACATAGAATTGAATTTGAATATTATATTTAATTGATTAGGTACTATTGCGTTTATTAATTATTTAACTCTCTTCTTTTTTCTATTTATAAGTTTCTATCGAGTATTTGTATGCTACACCATGTGGTAGAAAGTAGTGATACTATATTAAAATTTAAGAACTCTGTATGTACGGCACCTACTTTCAACAAATAAACTATTTGATTTGATTTGATTTAACATCCTCTGTTCAAAACTTGTGTATATGCCAAGTCTGTGGCGACGCACGGCACGTGCGCCACTACGTAGAACGCGCTATCGAAATTTTCCTTGGACTTCGTATATATACGAGTTCCAAACATCCATAATTGGACCGGGACATCTGGTCACCAGGCACGACACCCCGCCTGGTGGAAGATCTTCCCTTTTCCCTTACATACAACTGACGTTACGTCATCCATGTCTTCACATAGCGCGCTCCTACAATTGGTGACCCCGACGTGATACATCCGTTTGGAATAGGTATATATATACGAAGTCCCAGGAAAATTTCGATAGCGCGTTCTACGTAGTGGCGCGCGTGTCGTGCGTCGCCACAAGTCCATTGATAACTTGTATAGCGCGTTGTACAGCGACACCTGTCGTGGAGTCGTGTGAACTAATCGCTTATCGTGTTCCAGCCGTGTCGCACGTGGCCGTGGACTGGGTGTCCCGCGCGTGGTACATGTCGGACGAGGCGCGCGAGGTGGTGTACGCGTGCGACCCCGCGCTCCGGAGCTGTCGCATGGTGGTGGAGGCGCGCCTCGCCAAGCTGCGCGGGATGGCGCTCGACCCCACGCCCGCCGCCGGGTGCGTGCCTCACTCGCCGCGCCCTTTGATCCACGATCGAGGAGTTCGTAGGATAGTCGCGAGCGCGGTCAGAATGTGATCGTGCAGGTTAAGCGACGTCGGGCGCGGTCGCGGTACCAGGATGGGTGACCGCTGGTGGCATATTTCATCTGAGAGCATGTTAAGCAGTCGGTCCTTGTTGTTGTTGTACGACAGCAGACGTTAAGCCATAGCAGAGGCCTACGGGCGGCCTGAACGACTCTGACAAATAAGTTGGCCATTAACCATACGATAAGCAAGCAAGTAATCGACGATGATAGGATCTCTCTTCACAGTCGTATTCCTCATTGCTGAGGTCCGTGATCATTCTAAGGAATTAATCACAGAACGAAACGACTCTTGTGGCAGATTTAATGGGGTGGTTTGCCATTGCCTTCCACATTTCACACTGGTCATCTCAGTGTGCAGGTTTCCTCACGATGTTTTCCTTCACCGTCAGAGCAGTCGGTAAATGTACGTAAGTCTTTCGAAAAAACCGAAAAACTCATTGGTACATGGCATTGCATGGTTTCTAACTCGGACCTTCCGCACGGGAGTCCGACGTCCCAGCCACGACGACACTGATGATAGGATAGCCATCTGTTGTTCGTACACACATGGAAGGGTCCTCGCGGTGGCCTTCTAAGACCCATCGTAATCGCTCATGGCCGATCGTGAAAAAGAGTTTTAACACTAGTGCGGAGCGAGTGTACAGTCGACCACGAGCTATAGTATACAATCTGTCAAAAATCTTTGATTAAACTCAACCGTATGCCTGCACACTATGATACATTTCAAATTTTGACGTTTTGGCTAGGTTGACCTGTGGTCGACTGTATCATGGACAACACATCAGGCTATACCCTTTAGTACTTTGTCGTTCCCGGTGGTGAACGTGCCGTCCGGTGCCGTACACAGGTACATATTCTGGACGGTGTGGGGCGCGTCCCCGCCGGGCGTGGAGCGCGCGGACCTGGCGGGCGGCGGGCGGCGCGCGCTGCCGGGCCTGCGGCTCGTGTACCCCGCCGCGCTCGTGCTGGACCTGGCTGCGCGCGTGCTCTACTGGGCCGACGGGTACCTGGAGAGCGTGCAGCGCGCGGGCTACGACGGGGGGAACCAGGCCACCGTGCGCACCGCCTACCTCGTGAGTACCGTCTAGCATTTGCCTTGGGCCCTTCCTGGGAGATAATACTCGGTCGGTTGATGACGTACTCTTATGCACGAAATGTCAGACTGTCTTCGGTCTGCCCTAGAGGTCCGTGTGCACGCGTTAACGGTACGAGTGACGTGGTATGCCCGCAGACGCTGCAGCTGCAGCAGATCGGGCTGCTGGAGGCGACGCTGTACCTGCCGCAGTGGGCCAACCGCAGCGTTCTGCTGGCGTCGCGCTACCACCGCGCGCGCGTCTCCTCGCGGCTACAGCTCGACGCGCGCCCCACCGCCGCTATAGTCTACCACCGTCAGCGACAGCCCACAGGTACCGTACCTCTCCCCGCTCCGCCCCGCTCCATCGCACTGCGAATCCCGTATAATGTAATTTCCCGCGGCGTGCGTGTCCACAGTGGACCACCCGTGCGCCAAGGACGGCGGCGGCTGCGCGCACCTGTGCGTCACGTCGTACGAGGCGGGCGAGCCGCGCGCGCGCTGCCTGTGCCGGCACGGGTACCGGCTGGCCGGCCGGGAGGACTGCGTGCGTGAGTGTCCGCGTGTGCTGGCCACTAGTGTTATGAAGGACTCCAGTCCTCCGATTTTTCAGGACTCTGTAACAATTTAGGAGATAAGATTCGAGGCCTTTAGGACTATAATTTAAGTGAAATGTTCATTGAGCTCAAGTCCTTTTTACGCGGCGAGTCGCGCTCGGGTCCTCTTACTTTACGATTCTTCGACATTCGTCACTGTCGTCACTACATAGTATAAAACAAAATCCCCGGTACGTCCGTTTATCAGTCTGTGAAGGATAATACATTCGAAAACGGGAAAATGGAGTTACGAAAATCTTCGTGCTCGAGATTTTTCTGAGGAGTCGAGTCCTTTTCAAGACTCGATTCCTTGTTAAGAGGACTCTCGCTCGACTCGATTCTAGACTCGAAGTCTAGTCAACACGCCGAGTCTTCACATTTACGACTCGATGACTGGACCGGCTGTTCCACTAATCCTTACTAGCTTTCCCCCCTGGGGGAGAAGAGTGTAATTTATCCACCTACCACCCCTGGGTGAGATTAATCAAACAGCCCGACTGGAGTCCTTTGCGATACTAGTGGGCGGACGACTGACGCGTGTGCCGTACAGGTGTGGAACTGGAGAGCTGGGCGGTGGTGTCGCGCGGCGCGCCGCCGCTCGTGCAGTCGCTGGCTCTGGGCCGCGCGCACGCCGCGCAGCGCTGGGAGGCGGCCGCGCCCGCCGCGCACGCGCTGCGCCCCACCACCGCCGACGTGGACCTCCGGGACCGTTACCTCTACTACTGCGACGTGCACCGGTACGCCGCGCCTCTCCCCCCCCCCCCCCCCCCCGTGTCGTGCGCCGAGGCCGCTGTCACTCACGGTGCCGTGTCCCGCAGGTACGAGCTGGTGCGACAGAAGCTGGACGGCAGCGCGCGCGAGGTGTTCGCCGGCAGCGACGCCGTCGACAACTGCGAGGGCATCGCCATCGACTGGATCGGTACGGACCCGCTCTGTGCTCGCCGAGGGGAGGTTCACATCGGTCAAGTGTTCAGGAAAGTGGCGCGCACGAGTACAGTGACGGATGAGGTCATGTAGTCTTCTCGCGTTCCCGCCGTGGGGAACCTATCTCAGGGCTCATTACCCACTATAGGAGTTTCTGCCACCGTAACTAATTTTTTTAACTCCCCGGCCGACGTGGCCACTCCCTGCGTCAGCAGTTCCCCGGGCAGGCTCTGCTCCGACGATCGGACGGTGAGACGATTACAGCACCCGCCACTGTTCGATCGATTTACACCACTGTACCACCCTTCGCCAAACACTTGAACTAATGTAAACCGGCCATAATAGCAGTACGACAAATGTATGTGTGTGCCGTGTGCGCAGGCCGCAACGTGTATTGGACGGACGACGCGCTGGGCCGCGTGTCGGTGGCGCGTCTGGACGCGCCCGCCGTGCGTCGCGCGCTCGTAGACCAGCGGGACTTCAACCCGCGCAGCATCGCGCTGGATCCCGTGCAGGGGTACGTGCCACACGGGACACCGGGACACGGTCCCGTGAGGAACGACATCTTAGTAAACTTGTTTAAATTGTTCGGGTCCTACTGTGCTCATCTAGAATAGAATAGAATAGAATTCGTTACTAACGTGGGATGCCTCGTGTGAACGGTTAACTTTCAAATTCATCCTAATTCGATGTATATTCACTTGAGGTTCTTGTTTGCATTCTATAAAATCGCACTAGCCGAGGATCGAGTTCATAAAACTGTATCCATCACACCCGCAGGCCACTATGAATGCTTACGAATGTCTTTTGACTCGAACAATTCCTCGGTTATCTTTCTAGTATCGTAAATTTCTCATTTTTATGTTTCATGATAAGTGCTGGACGAGTATATGATGATGTTTTGTTTTTTACGGAAGCGGAACAGGAAGTATTTAACCTTCTAAAAATTGTATCGTACATTATGAAAGAAACAGAATTAGTCAATGATATAAATGATTGTGGCGTGTTAGAGTAGAGAGTATAAGTGTATGTCGTGCCGCAGCTTGATGTACTGGTCGGTGTGGGCGGGCGCGGGCGCGGGCGGCGGGGCGGGCGGCGGCGCGCGCATCGAGGCGGCGCAGATGGACGCGACGGCGCGGCGCGTGGTGCTCGATAGCGACTTGCACTGGCCCAACGGGCTGGCGCTCGACCGCGCGGCCGACACGCTCTACTGGTCAGTACGGTGTGCGCCGAGGCCGCCCTTGTCGAGGCTCCTGTTCACGACGGGACGTGATGGGCGATCGTACGGACGCGGGCACATTCATTCGGACACATTATTTTCTTGTTTGTACGATAAACCGACGGTTATCCGATTGTCGCCGATTAAAGGTAATCGTCCATCACCGCCCGTCGTCGCGGCCGAGTGTATATATAGAGGAGTGTCGGCCGTGTGCCGCGTGTGGATGACGTGTGCGCGTGCGCAGGTGCGACACGTACCTGAACAAGATCGAGCGGCTGCGCCTGGCGAGCGGCGCACGCGAGCTGGTGGTGCGCGACGCGCCCGCCACGCCCGTGCTCAAGCCGTACGGGCTCGCGCTGCACGACGGTGAGTGTGCGCTCCGTGCGCGAGTCGCGTGCTTCGCGTGTGCTGACGTGCTCGCGTGCCCGCAGGCGGCGTGGTGTGGAGCGAGCACGGGTCGGGCGCCATCCGGCGGCTCGAGCCGGACGGGACCGTCTCCGTGCTGTACGAGCTGCCGCCGCCGCTCTACGACCTCAAGCTCGTCTCCACCACCGAGCGGACCGGTGGGTACCGCGCCCTCGCCTGTACCTACGTGGTACGCCGGCTCGGATCTTAACGCTATGCGCCGTGCACTGTGTAGGCATGAACGCGTGCGGCGTGCGCAACGGCGGCTGCGCGGAGCTGTGCCTGGCCGTGCCGGGCGGGCGCGCGTGCGCGTGCGCGGAGGGCCGCGCGCTGACCGCCGACAACGCGACGTGCGCGCCCGCCGCGGCCGCCGCGCCCGCGCAGCGCTGCGCCGACGGACAGTTCCACTGCGGCCGTGGGTCAGTCCGCCACCTCCGCCGGAACGTACAAAACTCATCTGTATAGCCCGGTTTATACTTGGTCAAGTGCTCAGTCACGTATCTCACGGAGCGTGGGATGCCGCTGGCGTTTAACACTTGACCGAGTATAAACCGGCCCCGTGTGGCGCTGACCCCGAGCGTGTGTGCGCAGGCGCTGCATCGACGCGCAGTACGTGTGCGACGGCGACGCGGACTGCCCCGACGGCTCCGACGAGGACACGACCCCCGCCGGGCCCTGCGGTAACTCTCGCTCGCTCTCTCCCGCGCGCTCGGCGCAGGAGCGAGCGAGTCACGCAGCGTGCCGTGTGTTGCAGTGAACGTGACGTGCGTGGCGGACCAGTTCCTGCAGTGCGACACCAACCGCTGCGTGCCTGCCACCTGGGTGTGCGACGGCCTGAAGGGTCAGTCCGTCACATTATTATTATTTTTTATTATTTTTTTTATTTTTATTATTCTGGAATTCGGGAGTGTTGTATGGAATCCGCAATATGCAGTCCATATTGCGCGTCTTGAGAAAATACAAAATAAGTTTTTGAAATCTTTAGATTATCGAACAGGTTATCATTTCTTAAACCATGAAACCGCCGCCTCACGACATGGCTTGGATCCTTTAGAAAAGAGGCGTTCCTATATTGATGCTACATTTTTATACAAAATCGTTACTAATGTAATTGATTCGTCATCTCTTCTGGAGTCAATCACTTTCAAAGTGAAACGTGTCTCCTCACGTTCGAAAGATATGTTCCATGTCTCGATGTGCAACACGAATTATGCAAAAAATACTTTTGTAAGACGTTCTTGTAATTTGTATAATAAATATGTATCTGATGTCGACATTTTCTCTAATTCTTTAAATCAATTTAAATTAAAAATAAGTAAAATTTTATTGCCTAATTGCCTTAAAATTCAAAATTCCCTATGCACTGAAAACTGTTTAATTTAATTGTATTTCACTGTTTGGCTCAACAACACATTATAGTTTTATGTATCTTTTTTATATAGTAATCTACACTTTTTAATATTTACTCTCATATTCTTTTATATTTACTTTCACGTTTTTTAGTAGTGCTATTTGTGATACTTTATAATGTAATATTCTTAGAAAAGAAATGGAACTTTAGGTCTATTAGTATCCTAATATCTCATGTATAATGTTTGTAAAAGACTGTATGTTTCCTTAATAAACCAAAATAAAATAAAAATAAATAAAATATTTGGCTCTTTGAAATGAACTCGTTGCAAATGTAGTTCATCGACTGCGTATTTCTTGCTCGTCTCCCTAACCGCATTTTTCCACGCACGCGCGGTCTCAGACTGCGCGGACGGCGCCGACGAGACGGAGGCGGCGTGCGCGCGCACGGCGTGCGGCGCGGAGCAGTTCGCGTGCGCCGTGTCGCGGCGCTGCGTGCCCGCCGCCTGGCGCTGCGACGGCGCGCGGGACTGCGGCGCCCAGGACGACTCGGACGAGCGCGGCTGCCGTCAGTACTCCACACTATACTACATTGTGGCTCCACCTTACGATCGTGTGTCACGATGAGGCCGTGGTGGTCTTTAATTGGCGACAATCAGTTCATCATCATCTTCAACCCATATCATCTCACTGCCTGGGTATAAGCCTCCTCTCTCTTTTTGCCACCCTTTATATATCAAATAATATAACCTGACCACCCGGCTGCCGGACGAGTCGCGTCTCGTTTTCCAATCTTTCGCGAGGGCTTCAGTCCACCTGCCATCACCACACCTAGCCATCGGATAGCCGGCAGTGTTCCGTCCACACATCGTGCACATGATCGTGCGCGTGTTCATATGATCACTTATTTTGGCCCATCGTGACCGCGTGTGCCGTGCGCCCTCAGACGCGGCCGAGTGCTCGGAGGACACGTTCCGGTGCGCGAGCGGCGCCTGCCTGCCCTGGGAGTACTACTGCGACGGGCGCGCCGACTGCGCCGACGGCAGCGACGAGCGCGCCTGCGCCACGCTCGACCCCGCCGACGACTTGGACGCCACCCTCCCGCCGCCCGCCAACGGCTCGTGAGTGACGCGCCGTGGCTCTCAGCGTGACACGTCGCGATGGCTCATAGTGCACGTGACATTGTGTGTGTGTGCAGGCAGCGGGCGGGCGCGGGCGCGGGGGGTCGGCGGCGGCCCGCCGAGCGCGTATGCGAGGACCACGAGTTCCAGTGTCACGACCTCGAGTGCATCCGCATGGTGAGCGCGCCCGTGGGGTCCACACACACGTAGCGTAGGTGTGGCGTGTGAGGATGCTGACCGTACAGGTGCGCAGGAGTTCCGGTGCGACGCGCGCGTCGACTGCTTCGACGGCTCGGACGAGGCGGGCTGCGGGAACACCACCACGACGACCACCACGACGACCACCGCCGTGCCCGCGCCGGCGCCCGCGGCCGACGAGTGCCCGGCGCCCGCGCTGCGCTGCGACAACGGGACGCGCTGCGTGCCGCTGCTGCAGCTGTGCGACGGCGCGGCGGACTGCGCGGACGGCGCCGACGAGGCCGACCGCTGCGGTACGTGCCGCGCCGTCCAGTGTCGCAGGAGACTCCAGTCCTCGGAGTCTTATTTTTCAGAAGTCGGTGGCAATTTAGGGGACTCGACTCGTTACAACAGGATTCGAGTCCTATAGAGGACTGAAGTCCTCTGCGACACTGCCGCCAGTGTACCGGCCTCGCCCGCGACTGACGTGCCCGTGTGTCCACAGGCGAGCCGATGTGCTTGGTGGCGGCGTGCTCACACATATGCCACCCGGCGCCGGGCGGGCCCGTGTGCGCGTGCCCGGCCGGCCTACACCTGCAGCGCGACGAGTTCACCTGCGCGCCCACACACCCTTGCCACGAATGGGGCGTCTGCAGCCAGGTGCGTAGTGTACCGCGCCCCGCCCCTCCCGGTGAACGCGCGGTTACACACGGTCGTCCACCGACCGTCTGTCCGGTCGCAGCGGCCGACCGCCGACTGTATGCGAGTGACCACTCGACCGCTTTCGACGAACGTTGAGTGGCACTAGGTCGCCATAGAGCGTCGGACTACTACGACGGTGGTCGGTGATCGTCCGCCGCGGGTCGGTCGTCGAGTCGGTGAACGACCGTGCGTAACCGCGCCTCGACTCGGCCCGCCCGCCCGTACTGACGCCGCCGGCCCGTTGCAGACGTGCCGGCCGCAGAAGAACCGCCACAAGTGCACGTGCTTCGAGGGCTTCCGCCTGGCGGCGGACGGGTTCACGTGCAAGAGCACGGAGCCCGTCCCGCCGCTGCTGGTGTTCGCCAGCCGCAGCGAGGTGCGCGCCGTGGAGCTGGGCTCGCTGACGTCGCGCGCGCTGCTGTCCTCGCTCAAGAGCACCGTCGCGCTGGACTGGCGGCGCGAGGGGGCCGCGCGCCGCGTGCGCCTGTACTGGACCGACGTGGCCGACGACAACATCTACAGCGGCACGATCGTCGGCAACGGTCGGTGGCTGTCGGCCCGCGAGCGGCGCGACCCGGGCGCGCGAGTCACGTTGTGGTGTGTTGCAGCGCTGACGGGCGTCGAGGCGGTCGTGCGCGCGGGCCTGTCCACGGCCGAGGGGCTGGCCGTGGACTGGCTGGCCGGCAACCTGTACTGGCTGCAGAGCGGCTTGCGCCAGCTGGAGGTGGCGCGGCTCGACGGGCGCTGGCGCCGCACGCTGCTGGCCGGGCACATGGACAGCCCGCGCGCGCTCGCGCTCGACCCCGACGCCGGTCAGTGCGTCGCTACGGGCTCGTATCGCGGTGCGCGGGTCGGCCGCGGTAACGTGTGTGTGTGTGTGTGGCGCAGGGTACCTGTTCTGGAGCGACTGGGAGCAGTCGGCGCCGCGCATCGAGCGCGCGTCGCTGGCGGGCCGCGGGCGGACGGTGGTGGTGCGCGTGGACACGCTGGCGGCCGGCGCCTGGCCCAACGGGATCGCGCTCGACCACCTCGCGCGCCGCCTCTACTGGGTGGACGCCAGGCGAGTGACTCTCCGACCAGCTCGGCCCGCGGGCGGAGCCGCGTGTCGTGACACTAGCCGTGTGCAGGTCGGACTCGATCCACACGACGGACTACGCGGGCGCCGACCACCGCCGCGTGCTGAGCGGCCACGCGCTACTGGCGCACCCGTTCGCGATTACGGTGTTCGAGTCGCACGTGTACTGGACCGACTGGCGCTCCAACAGCGTGCTGCGCGCCAACAAATGGAACGGCAGCGACGTGGCCGTCGTGCAGCGCACGCTGCTGCAGCCCTATGACCTGAAGGTGCGCCACGCGCCCCCTCCCCGCACGGACCGCACCGACCGTTGCTGACGACCCGCCCCCGCCCCCCCGCCCGCAGGTGATCCACCCGAGCCGGCAGCCGACGCGCACCGTGACCCCGTGCGCGGTCAACGACGGCGACTGCTCTCACCTGTGCCTCATCTCGGCGCCCGGGGAGAGGGAGTGCGCCTGCCCGCACGTGATGCGGCTCGCGCGGGACAACGTCACCTGCGAACGTGAGTACCGGGAGTCCGCCCGCGCTCTCGGGGTGCGCCCCCGGGGGGTGCGCCGGACCGCATGCGTGTAACCGTGGCGTGTGTACCGCAGCGCACGCGAAGGTGCTGCTGGTGGGGCGCGCGGGCGAGATCCGCGGCGTGGACCTGGACGCGCCCGGCGAGCTGCTCGCGCCCACGCTGGCCGGCCGCGCGCTCACCGCGCCCGCCGCCATCCACGCCGCGCCGCGAGACGGCGACATCTACTGGGCCGACGTCGAGGTACGCGTCCTCCCCTGACAACTGTAATAGTTAGTAGTTTGGGGAGAAGGAGAGGAGGGGAGGGCAGACTTGCGACGGATCGCGTTCGCATCGATAACGTACAGTTTTGAAGTAACCTTGAAGTAATCAACATGTGAAATTGCAGTGTACGGACATTTTATCGAGCGAATCACGTTTGCTTCAATAAACATAAAATTTTGAGGAAAATATCGTGAACATTTCTGGATTTTTAACGTATGAAACTGCAGTGTACGTACATTTTATCGAGAGAATTACGTTTGTCACGGGGGGCTTGTAATTTCTTGAGTAACTTGATATTTAATTTCCCGATTGAAAATCTGAAATTCAGTGAGAACGCTTTGTTCAAAGTTTTCGGAAACGCCCTTTTTCTGGGATCCTTTGCATTCCTACTAAAAACGAAATGGTTTAAATGGTAAATAATGTAATATAAATATTTATATATTATTATCATATCGAAATGAGACACAAAACGAATTACTATATTAAATTAGTAAGTCAATTGATTTCCAACTTTGTCGCGGCGCGGCCGCGGGGTCCGCCATGTTGTTTACGGACGACGCTCACCCAGACGGTGAGCCGAGCTCGGTTGATAATTTCCATTCAATGTCACGAGCTACGTTAATTATTTCAATATTATCAGTCTTCTGAAGTTCAGTGTATAATTTCGGAGTCCTCGGGATCTGGGAGCTGTTCGTTTTCACTACGAGGTGTGAGATGTCCGAGAGAAGGTACGACGTGTGAGTCACCAAACGTCATAGTGGCGTGACATGCCTCAGAACACGCGAGACCCCGCCGCTCGTGTCTCAACTAGGCCACTGTGTGTTGATACTTGCCGGGGTTGTATTCCTTAACGCGACCACGATTGAAAGTTACACACTGACCACCGCACGTGCTTTGCGCAGGCGAACGAGATCCTGGCGCGCGCGCTGGCGGGCGGGCCGACGCGCGTGGTGGCGGACAGCGGCGTGCGGCGGCCGCGCGGGTTCGCGGTGGACGCGGCGGCGCGCCTGCTGTACTACACGTCGGGCGACGAGCTGCGCGTGGCCGGCCTGCGCGGCGAGCGCACCTCCACGCTGCTGCGACACCTCGCTAACGTGTCCGCGCTCGCCGTCGACCCGCTCCGGTCAGTGCGCCTCCTCTCCTCTCCTCGCGCGCTCTCCGCCATGCTCTCTACGTACTAACTGTAACCGTGCGTCGTGTGACAGGGGCAAGCTGTACTGGGCGCACGCGCCGGGCGGGCTGGAGCGCGTGGAGGGCGCCAACTGCGACGGCAGCGGCCGCCGCGTGCTCACCGAGCTCAGCTCCAACTGGCAGCTCGGCGGCGTCTGCAGTCAGTATACTGTACCATGCGGCCACCCGCCGCGGCCGGGCGACGTCACTTGTAGTCGTTGACCGCTTCGGCGACCGACCTGCGGTGGACGACCTACATTTACATTTGGTTGTTAGCAAATGTAAATGTAGGTCGTCGTGTTAGCGAACGCGGTTGACGACTGGTAATTGACATATAGCCGGTTAACGACCGTATGTGACCGTGTGCGTGTGCAGGCATGGTGGTGGACGTGCAGAGCGACCGCGTGTACTGGGTGAACGCGGCCGCCGCCAGCGTGCAGTTCCTGGACGTGCGCACCAACGGCGTCACCACCGTGAGTCCCCGTACGTCGCGCGACCGCCGGCGACCCCGCACGGCCCGTGCTGACCGCGTCCCGGTTGCAGGTGCCGCTGGGCGCGGGCGCGCGGCCGACCGCGCTGGACGTGTTCGCGGGCGAGCTCGTGTGGGCGGACGGCGCGACCGCCGCGCTGCGCGCCTGCCGCAAGGACGACTGCTCGCGACCGCGCGTACTGCGCAATGACACCGGTACCTGCTCTGCGCGCGCGCTTGTACACCACACCGAGGGCTGGTTTACATTTGGTCGAGTAGAGTGGCGAGTGGCCGAGTGTCTGCCGGTATGCAGTCGCCTGTCTACTCGACCGAGTGTAAACCGGCCGTAGGACTGCCTTTCCACCAAAGTTGTATGTAGAAGCGAGGCGGTAACCGAGGAAAAAATCCACCAATAGGATCGCTCCATTTTAATCGTGACGTGATAATGAGTCGATCCAATTGGTGGATTTTTTCCTCGCTCACCGCCTCGCCTCCTCGCACAGCTTTGGTGGAAAGTGACCCACCTTAAAGCCTGTTTTACGTGGAGCCATCATCGTGCAATACTTTGTAGCGTGCCGCAAGGCGCAAACCTGTCGTAACCTGAAATAGCTCGTAACGTACGCACGTGTGCAGACGGCGTACTGTCCCTGCGCGTGTTTGACGGCGCGGCGCAAGGCATCGCGGGCGGGCTGGGCGGCGCGTGCGCCGTGCGCCGCTCGCCGTGCGCGCACCTGTGCGTGCCGCGCTCGCGCACGGACAGCGTCTGTCGCTGCGCCGCCGGGTACCGCGCCAACGGCACTCGCTGCGAACGTAACTACCACATCACTAAATATATGATACGGGAGGACCGCTCGATGCTCACGCCCGATATTTATTAAGCTTTACACCACATTCCAGACTTAAATTGAGAGTTAGCGACATCTATCCTTCGAATTTGGCGCGAATTTACCTGCGAACCCAAGCAGCGAGGAATGGGGGGCAGCGAAGCTCCACGGCGAGCGCCCGCCATGTTGGTTTCATTGGCGTATCGTTATGATCATACCATAAATCTAATTTTGTTTGAACTAATTTTGATTAGTTTTTAAAAAATATCTCCGCAATTCGTGGATGATAATATTCCTACAGTGCGTCACCTATTAGTGGTCGTGCGGTGTTCCTGAGTCCTCGAGTCTGTCGGGGTAAAGGAAGGAGTCATCATGAATATCATGGATCATCCGAGGCTGAGTAGTTTCGGATATTATTATTTTTTGCATTTCTTTTTCTTTAAAAAAAGCCAGGTATGTTACTTCATGTTTTCTTTTTTTTTCGTAAAGTGAGTAACTGTACTGTTAGATTGTGATTTGATTACTATGAGTCTTTTACTGAGTTATTTATTTTTTAGATATATTTAGATATATTTCACAGCATGTACGCAAGTGCGTTCATGCGATCGAGTCACACTCGTGGGTTATTAGTATATTACAATTACATACCTAATTTATTTAGAAAAATGGTTTTCTAAAAACAGTAATAGTATCCGAATTTAATTCTAATTTGTTTTTCATTGGACTATCGTAATACCCTACCGTACCGATTATGTTTGAATACCGATTATGTCCGTTATATTTGAATTTAATTTTTAATGGTTTTTTATTTGACTACCGTCATAGTTTTGCTTCACGCAAAAACGAACAAAACGTAAAATATTCTGCAAGAAAGACATTATTTTTAGTGTGTTGTGGTGATTTTACGAGTATTTCGGTTATTACGCCGCGATTTTGTTAATTTAAATGTAATTCTCGGTAATTGCATACTGATATTCATTATTTTTAGCTTAAAATATAGGTAGCTAAGTGTCACACACAGCGGCGGACATTCAATCAGAACGTAGCGGTAGCCGTGTAAAACACTGCTTAGAGAAGTCGGTTATTTCAATTCATAAAAGTTTAGTATTCCAATAATTGAATGAAGCAGCAACGTACGGTGGCTCAGCAGTCTGCGTGTTGGACTAAATATCGATTGCGCTCAGAGGGCGTGTTCGATTCACGCCTTTCGACCATTTACTCCTGCGCAAAGTCGGTCTGTTTATATTGTTATGCACGTGCGCAACGATGCATCATACAGACGCTGCTCATGACGCTGTACCTGCGCAAGGTAGACGCGTGGAGTCCAGTGTTCACATGCGCAATGATGCCATTAGTCATCATCTTCAGCCAGGCTTTCTCCGTGGCTCTGGCTTTCCATGTATCATCCATATATCATTCGTTATTTGAGGTCGTGATGATAGATTTTATACCGTCGCCCAACGCAAGCAAGATATACGGTGCTCGTGCGTAACGATGATGCACCAACACCCCGCTCATACCACTCTGCCTGTACACTGTGACACTCGGTCGGACACGAGTGAAACACGGACTTTGAAAGCCTCTGAAGGCGGCGGTGATCACCAGGAGCGAAACAAACATTAGGTAATAATTTGGAGGAACCGAGCGAGCAAGGCGCACATTCACATAGAAGAATGTACTGTCGGCTATGTTAATAATAGCACTGTTAATTTATATTTATCTTTTCTGAAATAATCAAAGAATTTAAAGCTATCTGTACGTATAGTGTGCTGGCTGCTAAATTCCCTTCAATATATAGTGCTCATACCTCAGGTGCTTATGAAAGTAAATTAGTTAAATTGGATCACGCAGATCAACAGAGCTTACGGCAAAAGGAGACAAACTCTTCTCACGATCTCTGTCGAGAATCAGATTCAGATTAATTTATTTGTCCAGAATGTAGGTACATAATTACAAGATGATAGATGATCATGATCGTTACGTCTTATCTTATCTTTGGATGGGGGCCGGGGATCCCAGCGACACTTCGACCCATGGGGATCTTTTGTGTTCAAACCCTTGTACCTATCCCTTGACCACATCACCGAATATGTCGTGCATGAGCAAGACTATGCGTCTTAGTGGGAGGGATTTCAATTCCCTTGGGTCCGGATAGGCAGAGCCTAGCAGACCCATCCTTTTTGCCGCGAAAGCGTCACATTCACATAGGAGATCTTCGGTTGTTCACCACAGGCTCTGCAAGGTGTGCTGTCAGTCATATTCATCTTGTGTAGGTGGGCATTGGTGCTAAAGTGACCGGTGAAGGCACCGACCAGTAGGCGCACTTGACGTCTATTCAGCCCCCAAATCTTGCTGTTCCAGCCTGTGACTTTGTCCCCAATGAATTTCTTAGAGTGTTCTAACCCCTTTAGGGTTAGCCACTCATGTTTGTACCTATTGGTACTGTACTTCTTTAATACTGTTTTGATAGTACCCGACGAGAGGCCAACAAAAGGTTCTGGACCAATAAGCGATTGCTGTGATCCCTGTCTGGCCAACTCGTCTGCTGATTCATTTCCTAATACATTATTGTCATACATTCATGTCCCGGAACCCAAACCAGGCGAACTTTGTTAGACCTGCCTAAACTGTTGAGAGTTGTGACACAGTTCATAACAAGTCTGGATTCCACCCTGCAGAGGTCAGGGCTTTTATGGCCGCCTGGCTGTCACTGAGAATGTGAATGGTCTTGTTGGTGGTGCCATTCTCCATGCACTCGTGGGCACAGGCAATTATAGCGTATGTTTCCGCTTGAAAAACGGTAGCATACTGTCCCATACTCTGGCTTACACTGCAGCTCGGGCCATAGACTCCAGCTCCCGAGCCTGAGTCCATTTTGGAGCCGTCAGTGTACCAGATTAAAGTATTTTTATCCGGCGGTTTTAGGCCTTGGTCCCATTCCTGTCTTGTCGGGATGTATGTTTTGTATTTTTTGTGAAAAATATGCCTGGGTTGCATTTTATCGCAACCCATACACATGACATCGTACAAGTCAGGAGTCACATCCACATTGGTATTTCTGGTTTTGGGGGCGTGACCGCTCCAGGCACCATTAGCAATAAGTCTGTGCAGCGCCCTCACCGCCTCCTCCTCAATAGCAATGTGGAGGGGTTTTAAGTCCAGAATAGTTTCCATTGCTGCCGTCGTCGTTGTAGCAAACGCCCCAAAGATGGCCAAGCAGGCTGTTCTTTGTACTTTCGACAGTTTTTTTCTAAATGTTGTCAACTTTGTTCTTGGCCACCATACCCATACATCATGATGGGTCTCACCATCATCGTGTATATCCATTTTACGATTTTGGGTTGTAATCCCCAAGTTTTCCCATAGGCTGATCGGCACATGCCAAATACCCTGAGGGCCTTTGTACATGTACTTTCCATGTGCAAATTCCAAGTTAATTCCTTGTCCATCGTGACACCCAGATATTTGGCTTTTGCGGACCAGATAAGCTCAGTGCCATACAAAGATATTGAACCAAGTCCAGTAAGGTATTTCTTTTTAGTGAAAGGCACTATAGTTGATTTGCCCGGATTGATAGACAGATGTTTGCTGGAGCACCAATCCTCTACTATATATAGGGCATTTTGTAAGAGACTAGTTACCGTACTTGGGAATTTCCCATTTATCATTATTACTATGTCGTCGGCGAATCCTACCGTGTAACACGGTCTTTCATTGAGAGCAACCAACTGCGAATCAACCACAAGGCACCACAAGATCGGAGACAGTACACCTCCCAGTGGACAGCCCTTGGTAGTCAAAGCATTGAGATCCTCACCTAAGTGTACCGAGTTGATAATTCTTCCTTTGAGCATACTGTTGATCCACCTGCGTATGGCGGGTTCTATGCCGTGTTTAGAAGCCGCCTTATCAATGCTCCTTCTATGTCAAGAAATGCAGCAGTGCATATTTCCTTGTTATCAAGGGCATGCTCTGCCTTACCTACCACATAGTGCAGGGCCGTTTCGGTAGATTTACCCGGCTGGTAGGCACATTGTAGTTTGTGAAGCGGGAACCTCTTAAGTGTTCCATCCCTTATGTATCTATCGACCAGTTTCTCAAGGGCCTTCAGGAAGAACGAGGACAAACTTATCGGTCTGAATGATTTAGCCTCCTCAAAGTTTGCCTTACCTGGTTTAGGTATATAGATGACCCTTACTCGTCTCCAAGCCTTCGGGATATACCCGAAAGCAATGCATGCTCTATACAATCGACACAGGTGGGCATTTAAAATTGCCGCACTTTCCTGAAGAAGAATGGGGTAGATGCCGTCCGGACCTGGGGATTTGAATGGTTGAAAACTGCTCAAAGTCCATTTCACCCTCAATTCATCCACCACATTCCTTGCAGAAGTCCAGTCTTCTTTGGTAGTGTGTCTATTGTTTTGTACCTCTTGGTTCATTGTATCATCATAGCCGTTGTCTACAAATCTACATCCCGGGAAATGGGTTCTGAACATTATTTCTAATGTTTCTTTACCCGTTTCAGTAAGTTTCCCGTGTTCGTTCCTAATACTTGACAAGGGGTTCGCTCTGGTTGTAGAGATAGCTTTAGATAATCTCATCCCCTCGGGGATGGAGCTAATATTTTGACAGTGTTATCTCCAGGCTCTCCTCTTTAATTTGCGTACCGCTTTGTTGTAGTTGGTCAGGCAACGTGAGTATTCAGTAAAATCTTTAGTTACTTTGGCTATATTGAAACTACGTCTAGCCTCCTTACGCAGCCTGACCAACTCTGGTGTCCACCACGGTACCTTTTTCGACCTAATCTCTTTTTCCGGACAGTTATTAGTCCAGGCAGTTTTCACCGCATAGACTAACCTGTCCGCTTCAAGTTCAATATCATTAACCGAGTTTAGCTTACCTTTCGTCCCTCGTTACGTCTTACTCACTTAATTCATCTTACGTCAACGTCATCGACCTATTTTGGCGTCTCAAGGGTTGGACGCATGTCACCCTAGGGAGTGCGGGTCGTGATCAGACTGGCGGGTCCGGTGCTGGTTGGTGGACAACAAGCTGGTAATCAGACATAATTGCTGTGCAGTTGTAAAAGGGCAGTACTTTTACAGTGTTTTTACAGTTCTGTTTGTTTTCAAAATTTAAATGAAGAGTCAGATCTATTGTAAATGACGTCGCTTTTCGAGATCCGTTTGAAGGTTTAACAAGTTAGTTGCCTGTCTACTGACCAATTATTGGCATTGTTTAATGGGTTTTATTTGACCCTGAGCATATTCCTGCGTCATCTATAGCGTCCATATATCGGTTTCGACACTGAAATGCTGTAATGACAAATTATATCTATCATAGACAGAATTTTTCTGTGAGATTAAATAGATAAAATTATCAATTTTACTTCTGCAAGATTTAATTGTCATGTCTTAATGTGACAATTGTCATATCACATCATTTATAATGATGAACGTTAATGTATCATACATAGGCATACTATTTTCGGATCTAGTCTTCCCAGCCATTGCTCCCGCAATAGCTAATTAGATTCCTATATTGACTTTGTCATCCTTTGCATTAATTATAAATGCATCATTGGGAAACTTATCTTACAAGCTTATAATAATCACATGGGCGTATTTTTCTTTTAACCCAGCAGCCGATAACAAACACGTCTCGATTTAACTCTGGAATGTGGTGTAAAGCTTAATATATCAATTTTACCTAAAAAATAAAATTGTTATTAAGCATACTTACCACATTCCAGACTTATTTTTATTTCTGTCTGCTGTGACATAATTGCTTTTTGACGTGAAAAATGTACGTACTCTTAGGTACGTAGTCTAAAGATTTTACATAAGGTGTTGTAGGGGCGGCACGATCCTGCTTGCATTCCTCAACACGATCAAGCCAACCGCCGGCCAAATTGATCCGCAATGAAACCAACATGGCGGGCGCTCGCCGCGGGGCTTCGCTGCCCCCCACTCCTCGCTGCTTGGGTAAAACAAGTAGGTGGCGCTGCTGTAGCTGGTAAATTCGCGCCAAATTAGAAGGCTAGATGTCGCTAACTCTCAATTTAAGTCTGGAATGTGGTAAGTATGCTTAATAACAATTTTATTTTTAGGTAAAATTAACAGCACTTAAAGTAAAATATAAACAAAACTAACTATTGTGCCCCGCGCTCGCGGACCTTCTGCACGGTTATATTGCGCGTCGAGTATACCTCGTGCCCGAATGCGGTGCGCGTGTGTGCATAATTATGTTGTCCGCTCAGCACTAGATGAAGTACTGATCTACTCCGCGGGCTGGGAGCTGCGCGGGCTGGCGCTCGGCGAGGGCGCGGACCGCGACGACGACGCGGAAGACGGCGAGCTGGGCGCGCTGCCGCCCGTCGCCGAGCTCGCCATGGCCGTCGCCGTGGACTACGTCGCGGGTCAGTGGGCGGGACCGGCGCGCGAGACGCGTCGCGAGGAGTCGAGTCACGACGGACCGCGTGTTGCAGAGGGCGAGTGGCTGTACTGGGCGGACTCCGAGGCGGGCGCGGTGTGGCGCGCGCGCCGGGACGGCACGCAGCGCGAGCGGGTGGTGCGCGCGGCGGGCGCGGGCGCGGGCGAGCGCGCGGGCGACTGGCTGGCCGCGCTGTGCGTGGACTGGGCCGGCCGCAACCTGTACTGGGCCGACGCGCGGCGCGCGCTCGTCGAGGTGGCGCGGCTCGACGGACGGCACCGCTACGTGCTGCTCGACACCGACCCCGCGCCCCCCGCCAGTGAGTGACACGCACCGCTCTGACGAGTGGAGTCCCGAACAATAGTACCGAGACGACCGGAGCGACAGTACCCCTGACCACCCCGTACCCGTCCGCAGCGCTGGCGGTGGACGGCGTGCGCGGCTGGCTGTTCCTGGCGGGCGGCGGCTGGGTGGAGCGCGCGCGGCTCGACGGCAGCGCGCGCGAGAGGCTCTACAACGGGAGCGCCGTGGCCGACATCGCGCTCGACACGGAGGTACCCGCCGACCCCATTCTGCGTGACACGAGAAGAAACGTCATATAATTAGTTTGCCTCTCCTCTCGTGCCGCGCTCTTCCGTCTGTGCGCCGCCCGGCGGCTGACGGACACCCGTTTGCCGCAGGAGGCGATGGTGTACTGGGCCGACACGGTGGACGGGAGCGTGTGGCGCATGCGCTACGACGGCACGGCGCGCGCTCAGCTGGCGCCACCCTCGGCGCAGCGCCGCGTGGTGGCGCTGGCCGTGCACCGCCGCGCGCTCTACTGGCTCGACACGTGAGTCAACCGGCCCCTCCGTACACCCCGGGACGCGTGCAACGCACGTGACTGATTCGATCGGGAACTTTTTTCCCGTGGTCTCACGAAGACTAAATCTTATTATAAGCAAAATGGTAAATAATGTAAATATTTATATATTATTATCATATCGAAATGAGACACAAAACGAATTACTATTTTAAATTAGTAAGTCAATTGATTTCCAACTTTGTCGCGGCGCGACGCGGGGTCCGCCATGTTGTTTACGGACGACGCTCACCCAGACGGTGAGCCGAGCTCGGTTGATAATTTTCATTCAATGTATATTGTCACGAGCTATGTTAATTATTTCAATATAATCAGTCTTCTGAAGTTCAGTGTATAATTTCGGAGTCCTTGGGATCTGGGAGCTGTTCGATTTCACATGTGACCCAATACGGCACGGCGTGGTGTCCTCAGACTGAGCGAGCAGGGCGCGGTGGTGACCGCCCCGCTGAGCGAGGTGTCGGCGACGCGCGTGCTGCGCGCGCGGCTCGGGGACGGGCTCAAGGACCTCGTGGTGAGTCACACGGCACGGCACTCGACGGCCGGTCCCTCGTTCACTGCACGCTATCGATAAAAGATGGACGTCGAGACGGTTATGGACGCTGCGATTATTTATGAATGCATCGCGACAAAGTAGTGAAAGACGTTTGTGGATGCCGAGTATCATGACAGCACTGGGTGTGAGATATTGCGATTTACGACTGAACGATGGGCCGTTGTGTGAACAGGGACGCGCCGACGCGCCACGACGCTTTCGATGTGTCCCGCAGCGACTGCCCGTGTCGTGTCGCCATCAGGCGGCACCAGCCACGTTATACAACAGCGATTATATTTAAATTTATTAAATCGTATTTATGAATTTTAAAAAAATATAAATCTGTAGTGGGTCATTTGGGCCCTTTATACTGTTTTCCTTGTTGTTCCTTGCTCTCGCCGCACGCGGTCCCTCGATGAATGTTGTCGGTGCGCGCAGATCTGGTCGAGCGGCGCGCAGGACGCGGCGGCGGCGCGCGCCAACCCGTGCTCCGACAACGACGGCGGCTGCGCGGCGCTGTGCCTGTGGGACGGCGCGCGGCCGCGCTGCGCGTGCCCGCACGGCGACCTCGCGCCCGACGGGAAGGGCTGCACGCGTCAGTACCACCGTCCATAGCGGATCCAAATACTTAACTTAAAACTTAAACTAAGTGATACTTCGTATTTTTGACCACCATGTATTGAAACAATGAACACATTTCTCATTGCTACTTTTATTTTTTCTTGTAAACGTATTGTGTCGTGTACGGCCCGTGTCTCGTGTGCAGCGTACAAGTCGTTCCTGATGTACTCGCGCGTCACCAAGATCGACAGCATCCACATGTCCGACGAGAAGGACCTCAACTCGCCCTACCCGCCCATACAGGACGCGTGAGTTATTCGTTTATTAAATAGGGCCGCCCGATGGTACCCCACATGATTAGAGGGTTTTTGATACGCTGCTAGCCTCGCGAGAACTAAGATGGAATGCCTCGTGTGCCGGAAATTACGCTGGCTCTCTTGCTCTTCAAACCGAAACACAAATGCAAACATTTCTGCTTCACGACAGAGATAGATAAGAGGGTTGTAAGGAACGACTACATCCTCGTGAGATCCTTCACACGAGGATGTACCTACTCGTCCCTGTGTACGTGGTGACCGCGTGTTGTACCGTGTGCCCGTGCGGTGCCAGGGAGCTGATGCGCAACGCGATCGCGCTGTCGTACGAGTACGGCGCGTCGCGGCTGTTCTACTCGGACATCCAGCGCGGCGCCATCAACACCGTGCACTTCAACGGCTCCGGGCACGAGGTGCTACTCGAGCGTGAGTCTCACCTGTCACCTCACACGTGTCACGTGTCGTGTCGTGCCACACTGTACCACATTGCACGACACCGACACACCACGTTAAATATGCTAGATCATGACGAAAGCAAACATATAATAAAACTCCAGGCACATCATTGAAGTCCTGTCTCCGAATTTATTTATTTTTACACCACTGCAACAATACCATCTTATGTACCTATTTTTTTGCAAATAAATTAATTCATTGATTCATTCAACAGCGTTACAGTTTACAAAGCATTTGGTATCTTATTAATTTAATTTTTATTTTATTGTAAAACCGACAGCACTTGAAATAAAATATAAACCAAACTAACAATGAGTCTTCACCAATAGAGTGCCGAGCTTTTACAACGAGTAGGTGTTATAAAAGCAACCTTTTCGGTATCAATTGTTTTCAGTGATCTGACAAAATGTCGTGTGTGCGTAGAGGTGGGCGCGGTGGAGGGCATGGTGTTCGACACGACGTCTGGCTCCCTGTTCTGGACGTGCAACAGCGGCGCGGCCATCCGCGAGGCGCCCGTGGCGCGGCTGCTGGCGCTGCGCGGCGCGGCCGGCGAGCTGCGCGCCCGCCGCCTGGCGCTCGTGCGCACCGTGCTGCGGCTGCCGGCCGGCGCGCGCCCGCGCGGCATCGACATGGACCCCTGCGAGTCGTGAGTGTCTCGCTGCCTCGTCGGTGCTCGCCGACACCGCCCCGACCGCCCTGACCGCCCCGACCGCCGCCCCGTCCGCAGGCGGCTGTACTGGACCAACTGGAACGAGTCGGCGCCGAGCATCCAGCGCGCGTACTCGAGCGGGCGCGCGCTGCAGACCATCGTGAGCACGCACATCCTGATGCCCAACGGGCTGGCGCTGGACCACGCGGCGCGCCAGCTGTACTGGGCCGACGCGCGCCTCGACAAGCTAGAGCGGTGCCGCTACGACGGGGGCGCGCGCCGCGTGTTGCTGCGCGCGCGCGCTGACCACCCCTTCGACGTGGCCGTGCACGGCGACTGGCTGTTCTGGACCGACTGGGTGGCGCACGGCGTGTTCCGCGCGGACAAGCGCTCCGGCGAGCCGGCCGCGCTGCGCCGCGACGTGCTGCGCCCCATGGCCATCGTGGCCGTCACGCCCGACCACCAGACCTGTGAGTGTCGCCGCGCGCCGCCCGCCGGCCGCCCCGCCCCGCGACCGCCGTGACGCGTGCCCCCTCCCCGCAGGCTCGAGCGACCCGTGCGCCGTGCTCAACGGCGGCTGCGCGGAGCAGTGTGCGCGCGACGAGAGCGGCGCGGCCGCGTGCGCGTGCGGTCCCGGCCGCGAGCTGGCGGCCGACGGGCGGGCGTGCCGCGCGGCCGCCTCGCTCTGCGCCGACACGCAGTTCGCGTGCGCCGAGGGGCCCTGCGTGCCGGCCGACCTGGTGTGCGACGGCGTGCCGCACTGCTCGGACGCGCCCGACGCCAGTGACGAGGATCTCTACTACTGCAGTCGGTATCTCCCCGCCCACTCCTCTCCCGTCGCCCCGTCACTAAGCGCACGAGACTTAATCTCTCGACCCTCCGCAGCGTCCCGCGCGTGCCCCGAGGACACGATGCGGTGCGGTGCTGGCGGCCGCTGCATAGGCGCGGCGGCGCGCTGCGACGGCCGCGCGGACTGCGACGACGGCGGCGACGAGATCGGCTGCTACTGCGACGACATGCGGTTCAGGTAGTTGGCTCTCTACCGCGTGAGCACCGGCGAGACCGGGGCGCGACGAGAGCTGTACCGAGGGTGCGTGTGCGCACAGGTGTGCGGACGGCATGTGCGCGGCGGCGGGCGCGCGCTGCGACGGCGTGGCGCAGTGCGCGGACGGCAGCGACGAGCGGGGCTGCGCGCGCGACTCGTGCGCCGCGCTGGGCGAGCGGGCCGCGCGCTGCGCCGGCGGGGAGGGCTGCTACCTGCCCGCCTGGCGCTGCGACGGCACGCCCGACTGCGTCGACGGCAGCGACGAGCTCGACTGCTCGGCCTCGGCCGCGCCGGACGCCGGCCCGGCGTCTGGAGAGGACTGGGGCGAGACGTGCGGCGCGCTGCAGTTCGCGTGCGGCGGCGGCACGGGCGGCGCGCCCGGCGCCGAGTGCGTCCCGCTCGCCTGGCGCTGCGACGGACGCCGGGACTGCGCCGACGGCTCCGACGAGACGCTGCACTGCGGTCAGTACGAACGGTGCCGCGACCACGATCGAGGATCCAGTTTATTTTATTTGCAATGACGTGTCACGATGAGACGTGCCGGTGCGCGAAACTGTCGTTTAATGAGTAGCCAACTGACAGTCCGTGTGACCGCAGCGCACACGGCCACGCCGGCGTGCTCGGCGGAGCAGTTCTCGTGCGGCGCGGCCGGCGCGGGTCCGTGCGTGCCGCGCGGCTCGCGCTGCGACGGCGTGGCGCAGTGCCCGCACGCCGAGGACGAGGCGGGCTGCGCCTGCGCGCGCGGCGCCTTCCGCTGCGCCGCCGGCGGCCTCTGCCTGCCCTCAGTACGTTAACGCTCCGACCGCACTTAATGTTGACACGTGTAAGTGTACTGTCGGCGTGTGTGTGTTCACATACGTACGGTGCAGGCGCTGTACTGCGACGGCGACGCGGACTGCGAGGACGGGTCAGACGAGCCGCCGGGCTGCTCGGCGCCGGCCGCGCGCGCCCCGCCCGGCCCGACCGCCGAGGGGCCGGCCGAGGCCGAAGGCCGGGTCGAGGGCGGCGCGGCGTGGTGCGCGGGCGCGCGGGGCGCGCTGTACTGCGCGGGCCGCTGTCTGGCGCGCGAGCTGGTGTGCGACGGGCGCGACCACTGCCTCGACGGCGGCGGCCGCGGCGCCGGCACCGACGAGGACCCCGCGCTCTGCTGTGAGTACGGGATAATCTAAATCTGTAGCGGTATGCCCCGGCCACGTCTGCTGCAATTCCGATGGCTTCTCTGCTGTAACCAATGAGAAGTTCCAGAAGGAACCCTTTTCGCAGCACGAATTCAAAGATATTGTATTGTTGTCCCTCGCGGACACATGGAACACGGAACACGGGTCTCGCTTTAGTCGTCAAGCTTGATTGTTTTGTAACAGCGCGACGCGGTGACGACATACGACATGGTGTTCGGGTTTGACGGCTTTTCAATTATTTTTAGATTTAGCTGCGAGTTTTTTATTCAGAATTATTCATTGTAAAATCTGCATATGTATTCTCAGTTAACTCTTTTCAGGGAAGTACCCTGAAGGAGAAAACGAAACCCTATCGTTTTTTTATTTAATTAATGTTAAGCTATATACCACATTCCAGAACTGCGGACAGTCAATGTTTATGAACCCGGTACCGGCACCACACGACGTTCTAAAGATAATATATTCGTTAAAAAATAAAAAAAAGCATAGGGTACGATGGCATTTCCACAAATGTAATCAAATATGTTGCAATCACGATTGCGCCACACCTCGGCCACATCATTGATCTATCTATTGACGACGGCATTTTTCCTGATAAATTAAAAACTACTGTTATTAAGCCTCTCTTTAAAAAAGGCGACAGGAAAGACATGAAAATTATCGACCCATAGCGTTGATACCAATATACTCCAAAGTCTGGGAAAAAGCTATCTATCAATCGATATACAAATATTTAGAAAAGTATAACATTTTAATTATGCTTAATAACAATTTTATTTCTAGGTAAAATTGATATATTTTGTTTTTGACCTATACGTGTGCTGTAGTATTAAATAGAGGTATCGTATGTGTGGTGTCAGCGTCGTTCGCGCGCGCGTTCTCTGCGGGTGCGGCGGAGCGCGGCGAGTGCGCGCGCGGCGAGTGGCAGTGCGGCAGCGGCGCGTGCGTGCCGCGCGCCGCGCTCTGCGACGGGCAGGACGACTGCGGGGACTACACCGACGAGTGGCGCTGCAGTGAGTGTGCGCGCGCGTCCCCCGGCGGCGCGGTGTGGGGGGGACGCGCGATCAGCGACCGCTCGTGTGTGCAGACATCGACGAGTGTGCGGAGCAGAACGGCGAGTGCGCGCACAACTGTACCGACCTGCCGGTGGGGCGCGCGTGCTGGTGTCGCGCGGGCTGGCGGCGCGTCGGCGCCGGCGCCTGCGCGGACGTGGACGAGTGCGCAGAGGACGAGCCCTGCGACCACACCTGCAGGTAGTGCTCGGTGGTCGGTGGTGGCCGACACCCGGTGTGTCTAATGAATATCTATCCGACTGATGATATTCGTGTCGTCGTGTACAGGAACACTGTGGGCAGCTTCGCGTGCGCGTGCGCCGCCGGCTACCGGCTGATGGCGGACCACGTGACCTGCGCCTCCGAGCTGCGTGAGTGTCTCATCCCGCTACTCGCGTCTGTTTCAATATACACACGTACACGACCCGTGTTCGTTTGATTCGATCGAATCATCCGATACGCACACGAATTTCGTGTGCGTATTGGATGATGCGATCGGATTCCCGGCGCACCCCAGTCTCGGCCGCGGTCAGTGAACGCTGTTTGAACGTGTTCCCGTGTCGTCGGCAGCGGCGCGCGCGTCCCTGATGTTCACGAACCGGTACTACATCCGCCGCGCGGAGCTGGCGCCGCACGGGCCGGGCGAGGCCAGCACGGCGCTGCTGGTGCACAACCTGACCAACGCAGTGGCGCTCGACATGGACTGGGCGGCCGGCTGCCTTTACTGGAGCGACGTGACGCGGCTCGGCTCCGCCATCAAGCGCGTGTGTCGCATGCGAGCCGGCGACCACGGCTCCACCGAGCCTCTCGCTGGCCCCGTTGACACTGACCACTACGAGGTACGTCTACCGACCGGCACCGGTTATCGGCTCCTATTTCAGCGTCAAGACTCGTAAGTGGTCCTTTATGTATGTCGGGTTAGCTAGATTTCCAGCCAACCCGGCCACGTTCAGAAGGTCAAAAGTCTCTCAGGACGCTCCGTGACCCTGTCCATTGACATGATCACGGAGCGTCCTCGGTTCGTCGAGGGCCTGCGTGCGATCCCGAGAAGCACTGCCCCTTGACGTGCCATACACGGCGCGGTGTCGTCAGGTGCTGCACGGCGCGACGCTGCAGAACCCGGACGGGCTGGCCGTGGACTGGGTGGCGCGCAACGTGTACTGGTGCGACAAGGGGACCGACACGCTCGAGGTGTCGCGGCTGGACGGCACGCACCGCCGCGTGCTGCTGCGGCAGGGGCTGAGCGAGCCGCGCGCGCTGGCGCTGCACCCGCCGCGCGGCGCGCTCTACTGGTCCGACTGGGGCGCTCGCCCGCACATCGGCCGCGCGGGCATGGACGGCTCGCACCCCACCGTGCTGCTGACCGCCGGCCTCGGCTGGCCCAACGCGCTCACCGTGCTGCACGCGACCGACGAGCTCTACTTCGCGGACGCGCGCGAGGACTACATCGCCGTCACTGACCTCGACGGGAAGCATCTGCGCGTGCTCTTCTCTAGAGGTACTCTCTGCTCGCCTTCAAGGCATCGGGCATGTCGTATTGTCTCCTCTTTACGATCGGCTACGATGGGCGGTTAAAGGCAAGCACGATCGTATAGAGGACACGATCGTGAGTAATCAGCCGTGGTAGTCTTCAATCGACGTCGATCGAATAGCGGTCGGTTTGTCGTACACGTCACGGTCGATCGTGAAGAGAAGTTTCTACGAGCGGGTCGCTGACGAGCGTATTCTGTGCCGACAGACCGAATGCCGTGGCTGCAGCTGCACCACGTGTTCGCGCTGGCCGTGTGGGAGGGCCGCGTGTACTGGAGCGACTGGGAGACGCGCGCCATTGAGAGCTGCCTGCGCCGCCCCGACACGCGGTACCGGGAGCGGAACGACTCGGCGACGACGGGCGGCGCGTACGAGTGCCGCACGGTGGTGCGCACCGTGCACAAACCCATGGATCTGCGCGTGCTGCACCCCGCCAGGCAGCCGCCGCGGCCCGGTGCGTTCCTCTCGCCGCGCCCCTCGGCAGACTCGACGTCGTGCGCGCTCCCCGGGCGGTCGTTGCGAAGACGGATGCAGTGCTCATCGTGTCGCACTCGTGTGTCGCAGAATTGACGGCGCTGTGCGAGTCCCTGAACTGCTCGGGGCTGTGCCTGTTGACGCCTCCCCGGGGGGAAGGCGACGCGGCGGGCGCGCGCTGCTCGTGCCCCGAGCACTTCGTGCTGGCGGCGGACGCGCGCGGCTGCACGCCCAACTGCACGTCGGCGCACTTCGTGTGTCGCACGGCGCTCAAGTGCATCCCCTTCTGGTGGCGCTGCGACACGCAGGTACAGTGCGCGGCATGCGCATACGGCAACCGCAGGCGTTCTTTCGTCGTGTGTACGAACCGTCGGCTCTGTACGTGCACGACCACGCGTGGCCGTAACACCCGTCTCGTCCTCTCGTCTCGCAGGACGACTGCGGCGACGGGTCGGACGAGCCGGCGTCGTGCCCGCCGTTCCGCTGCGCGCCGGGCCAGTTCCAGTGCGCCAACGGGAAGTGCGTGCACCCCTCCAACATCTGCGACGGCGAGCCGCAGTGCGGCGACGGCAGCGACGAGCTCGACTGCGACCAGGTGACGCATCGCCACCGCATACGTCCAAAGATATATACGTTTTATTCAAACGTTATTTACCTCTGGAATCTGAATCCACACCATATGCTTTTAGAATTGATCAGTTAGAATCTAATCCATCCAAGCCATCGGCTCTCTCTGCGTGGTTTACCGCTTGTATAATGGGGAGTGCTCTGCGGAACTTTTGGGTCGGCGGCTTACATTTTACCCTCATCTCCTGGTGACCTGGGTATCCGCCACGACCAGATTTACGCGAACGGTGCTACGACATGGGGTGCTTCAAAAAGAACGTAAAGAGAGTCCTATCCTTCCGAGGCCGACGGAGCACGTCCGGTGGCGGTGCGGGTGCGGTGTCCGTAGGCAACAGTGACCACTCACCGTCAGGTGGCCCGTTTGCCTTAGCCTATCAATAAAAAATAATCTTTTGTTGCTTTCTAGCAAATCTCTATTATTGGTGGCGATGTGCAAAGAACTACTTTCTTCTTTTATTTTGTTATTTAATTTCTTACGTTTTCAATTCCATTCGGATTTAATTTTATCCTAAAACACATTTGGATTTACGGCACGCCTTAGTTTTGGGAAGCGGTCTAGTCGAAGTAACCGTGCCCTTACTTCGACTAGACCGCGACGACGGTGTCGGTGTCGGCGGGACGGTATATAACGATAACGTGCGTGACGTCCGGTGTCGCAGTTCACGTGCCTGTCGTCCCAGTGGAAGTGTCGCGGGAACGGGACTGCGCGCGTGGCGGCGCGCTGCGTGCCGCGCGCCGCGCGCTGCGACGGCCGCGCAGACTGCCACGACGGAGACGACGAGACCGACTGCCCGCCCCGCACGTGCCCGCCGCACCACGTACGGCATACGACACTCGCGACACCCGTACACCCGCGGACGCGGTGTCGCACGGAGGGTGACCGCCACCTGTATGTACACAGTTCACGTGCGACACGGGCGCGTGCGTGCCGCGCGTCTGGGTGTGCGACGCGGACTCCGACTGCGGCGACGGGTCGGACGAGGGCGCGCTGTGCGCGCGGACCGTGTGCCACCGGGACGAGTTCCGCTGCGGCTCGGGCCGCTGCATCCCGCGCGACTGGCTCTGCGACGCGGAGGTGCGTGGAGCGGCGGGGTCTCTCGCGCGCGCTCGCCTCGGGGCGAGCCGGTACTGACCCGTGCGGTGTCGGCAGGCGGACTGCCCCGGGCTGGAGGACGAGGCGGTGTGCGCGGGGCGCGCGGCGCCGGCCTGCGAGCCCACGTACTTCCGCTGCCCGTCGGGCCGCTGCATCCCGGGCCGCTGGCGCTGCGACTTCGAGGACGACTGCGGCGACCGCGCAGACGAGCACGACTGCACGCCGCGGAACTGTTCGGAGACCGAGTTCCGGTACGTACACGGACCACTAGTGTATATATTTGTATATTTTATTTATTTGTCAGTTTCACAGCATATTACACATTAAATATATAAATCAAACAATTAAAAATCTATAGATGCCAGTTACGAAACTAAACTGTTACAAAGCTATTTAAAAAGTAATTGAGCAAGTAGTTACAAATAAAAAAGAAAAAAAAATTAAAACAGGCGCTACGATATGTTTTAATGTGTGTATGTGTGTGTGTGAGAGAGAGCGCGATGATGATAATGGTAGTGAGTTTGGGAGAGAGAGTGGAACAGGAGAAGGAAGGACTAAGACCGGGCCAATTGACGTATGACTTCGTTGAACTGAGAGCGACTAAGGAAGAAAATGTCAGCGGTGGAGAAAAATCGTTCGTGTAGAATTGTAGATCAATGCTCCGGTTAAGAAGTGAGTGTAGCGCATAGTTAGTGCGCACGTGCACATGCTGTAACAGGCGCGGCAAGTGGCGCCGCGCGCGCACCTCCGGCGCGCCCAGCATCAGGCGCTCCACCAGCTCGGGGCTGTCCACTCTATTGCTGATGGTATCGTGTAGCATTCTCAAATCTGCAATCACCCTACGATCCTTTAACGATTGTATTCTGTTTAGACTGTCCGCATAACTATCAGGTTTGACTTTCTGAAAATAATTTACTTGCCGCAAGAGCGATCGCTGGGCAGCCTCGATTCTATCAGCGTGAGTGATATAGCAAGGAGACCATACAAACGATACATATTCCAGGACGCTTCTTACATAAGCACTGTACAGAGTCTTTAGAACCGCGGATGAGCGGAGTGGCTTAGAGGCTCTGTGAATGAAGCCCAGCATCCTCACAGCCTTCAAGACCATACTTTCGTAATGTGAGACAAAGAGAAGTTTAGAGTCCAGGATGACGCCCAAATCCCTCACCTGCGACACTCTGTCGACTATTAAGCTATTCAATGTGTACTGATAAGGAATTACATTGTCCGTCCGCGTATAAGTGATAGATTGACATTTTTTAACATTAAGAGAGAAAACGGGCATGCTTGAAGCAGGAAGAAATATCAAACAGGCACACATTAAAGAGTACAGGGCTAAAATGGAATTAGAGCAAATCGGGAGTGGTAACAACCTATCCGGACCGCTTGACTCCTGTTGCCAAGATAGGACTCAAACCAGCGCAAGAGGTCACCGTGTACACCTATTTGTTGTAGTTTAAACAAAATGACATCGTGCCGGAGACGATCAAAACATTTGGAGTAGTCAGTGTACACGGCGTCCACCCGGAGGCCATTGTCCATGCAGCTCGAGACAGTGTCTAAAATTCTACGAGATTCGTTAATGGTGACCGCTTACGCATAAAGCCATGCTGGGCCGAAGGAATACTACGAGCGACAATGGGATATATCTGATCATGGATAATTAGTTCGACGGTCTTACTGAACACTGACAGAATGGACACAGGACGATATTGGCTTGCGCTTGATTTGGGTCCCCTTTTGTGTACGGGCACGACGAAGGCCTGCTTCCATTGATCCGGGAACACACCTTCGCCCAAAGATCTATTGAAGAGTATGTATAAAGGTGTAGCCAGTTGTTCGGCACAATTCCTAACAAACACTGGGGGAATGTTGTCACACCCCGCACCTTTGTTCACGTTAATTTTTCTGAGGTATTTTAGAACGATAGAAGGCGATAATTCAATAGTGCTCACACAGCCCAGGGGGTTGGAATGAATGAATGAATGAATACTTGGTTGGGTTGATCATGTACTGCCGGTTGAACGTTCAGAGTAGCAGCGTGCACGTAAACTGACTGAAAGTAATCCAGAAATACGTCACAAATCTCAGGACCACACGGTTGCCATACAAAATCTGAGCCGGCATTCCATGATCCCGCCGTAAACTCTTCGCGTATCTCCAGAGATGTTTAGGGTTAGCTTGAATTGAGCTACTACACCTTGCGGCATAGGTATTCCAGCATTTACGTTGAAGATTTTTATGCCTTCTTCTTAATAAAGAGAATACGTCGTAATCGCGCTGGTTGCCGAACTTTTTCCAAAGTCTGTGATGCTTGTCCTTTACCCGTATGATATTGACGAGAGCTTTCGAGTACCATACTGGGAAACCCTCGGGGACCTTTTAGGAATGTTAACTTTGAGGAATGTCGTAATTTTGGATTTACTACAGTGGGTGGGTTTCGTGTGCAGGTGCAGCAACGGCGAGTGCATCCGGGGCGCGCTGCGGTGCTCGGGTGCGGCCGAGTGCTCGGACGGGTCGGACGAGGCGGCGTGCGCGCCGCGCTGCGGGGTCCGCGCGCGCGCCTGCCGACACTCCGCGCAGTGCGTGCTGCGCGAGTGGTGGTGCGACGGCGAGCCCGACTGCGGCGACGGCTCCGACGAAGCCGACTGCGGCGGCGACGCCGCGGTCGCGCGCGACGACGGCACGTGTGGCGTGCGGCTGGCGTGCGGCGCGCGCTGCGAGCCGGCCGCGTGGCGCTGCGACGGGCGCGCCGACTGCGCGCGCGCCGCCGACGAGGCGCCGGCGCTGTGCGCGCGCCTGGCGTGCGAGCCGCGCGCGTCGCGCTGTGCGGACGACACGTGCGTGCCGCCGCACCTGCTCTGCGACGGGACACCCGACTGCGGCGACGGGGGCGACGAGAGCCCGCACCTCTGTGCGTACCGCCCCGCCGCACTGCCAGCGGCGAGTGTACATTTTAACTTTCAATCGTGTGGTCTCGATGGTCGCAGGTGAGCGCACGCTGGCGGAGTCCCCGTGCCTGGCGGACGAGACGCTGTGCGGCGACGGCCGCTGTGTGCCCGTCGGGGCCTCCTGCGACGACGGTGCGTGTTACTGTATCACCGGTGTTGGCCGTGTCGCCGGGGTGACGGACCGATACTGAGTCGTGCGTGTGCGTGGTGTCCACAGAGGCGGCGCGGTCGTGTCCGTGGCACGCGTGCTCCCAGCTGTGCCTGCCCAAGCACGCTCACAACCTCACGCGCAACCACACGCACACGTGCAAGTGCGCCGGTGGGTTCAGGCAGCGCGCGCAACCGGGCGGCGGGCTCACGTGCGAGGCCACAGGTCGGTCCCAGCTCTGATCAATTGTAACTACGTCCGGTGTGTGCGGCGGCGCGGGATCGCGTAATCTGGAATTTTGCGTAAATTTTCGGGATTTCGCGAACTGAAGAAGTGGTCCCTCCCATTAATTAATAAATTATATCCTCGTTTTAATGGAGCCATTCCTCCGGCTCGGGAGAGATCTTTCAGTAAAATGTCTATCAAAACCCTCCGCAATATTCTAAAATAACGAAAGTGTTCGCAAAGTAAGGATTACTGGACACCACGCTGACACATGCGCGGTCGAGCACGTGTCGTGTAACCGATCGTACTCCGTGACAGGCGAGGCGGCGCGCGCGCTGGTGGCTACGAGCGGCGCGCTGCGCGTGTGGCCGCTCAACAAGCACGAGCACGCGCCCGACGACGACGGCGCTGTCCGAGACGGGTGAGGCGTACTTGTCGGGACACACTGTACAGACAGTGCGCACCGGGTCCCGCGGGAGTTCCCTTGTCACCAATTTAATGTCCTGCGTCGTGTATAAACTTCAGTTGTTCCTCCATTACAGTTCTGTACAGAAAATTTTTTTGCAAACCATCTTTTTTCTTCTTTTTTTGTAAATTATTATCGGTTGACACTCACTAATGGCTTCTATTAATCATTATCCTTCCTAGTATTCAAGATTATCATTTTAAGTGGGTATGTACGTTCTCACTGAATTTTCGTAGCTACCTTACCTGCTTTTTTTTTTTTTTTGTGCATTTTAATATAACTATCTTCGCTTATTAATATCCTCATTTATAAAGACAAACACATTCATACAACACAACACGCACACACTGTTGCTTTCTTCGTCCGTGCAGTCACTGAGGGCCAGCTGAAGATCAGCGCTGTGGCTTGCCTCAGCATTATGCTGAGCTGGTGTACCCTTGTTGTCACTGTACCGCACCGGATGTTCTGTGCTGCATGTATTAATCTTTGTATACTTCTGTATTGTGTTCTATATTCCGGTGTTTACAGTGATAAATAAACGTTTTCAATTTCAATGTATTCCTCAACTGATGTGTGTGTCTTAAAGACCGTTAAACATTTCTTGACCGACGTTCTGGAGGCGAAAACTTGTAAATGGCACAATTTGTTATATTTACTCAAATTTTGTACATTTGCTGTAAGTTTTCCGAAAAGATTAAAAATATATATAATTGGATTAATAATTGGTTTACAAGCAGTTTACAAGAGTTAGTGTTCTCACTGAAGATGTACCTGGCTGTGAGGTGGGCGCTGGGCAGTACGAGAGCTGGCAGCCCACCCACCTCTACATACAGAGTGTCCGCTCAGTGCCAACGGCCGGTATAGGTCCGTCAGCTGTCTCGGGGGAATGTAACGGTCTCGGTCGCGGGCGACTCGGCGCGGGCGACTCGGCGCAGGCGGTGCGCAGTGGGCGGGCGACGTTGTTTGTATACTTTACGTGAGCTTATAGCGAGGGATTAGAAAGGAGGCTTCCGTTACTGATGATGGCGACACGAGTGTGACACTGAGACGGAGACCGAGACTCGAATCCCTTTCTGAGAGCTCTCAGACTGTAGATTTCCCAATATGTATCCCAAAGCTCTTTCTTTTAAACTGGGAACGCGAACGAAGCGTGTTTATGTTGTGGGCGAGTGTGTTGACGGCCTGTGACGTGTCTAGCGCGGAGGTGACTTGCGCGGCGGGCGCGCTCATCGGCGGCGAGTGGTGGGCGTGGTGGGGCGACGACCGCGGCCGGGTGCGGCGGCGGCGCCTGCACCTCCGCGAGGACGGACACGCGCCGCCGGACACCGACCGCGACGACCTCATCGTGAGACTCGCACTTTCATTTTGCCGTTTTGCCAAACTCATTTCTTACTCTCACTCTTTTTCTTTCAATCAGTTTTGGGATCTAAGGTAGCATAGAGTCAGTCTCACGGATCCACCACCCTTCATTGGTTGGTGTTGCATCATGATAATGATCATATCGCTGGATCCAGCGGTAACCAGGATCTCACCGCTCCCACTACTGGGAGCGGTGAGATGGCGGGACTATGACTTTAGTTCTGAGACACACTTTAGTTCCTGATACATTTTCCCTACATTACAAAAAAATAATAATAATGTAATTATTTCTATTAGTGAAAACCTATAATTGGCCGTTTGTTGTTAGTTTGGTATACATATTGTCTAACGTGCTGTTCTGTGGTAATCCTCGCCCCGTGTGCAGGTGGAGCAGGGCGGCACGATCCGCGGCGTGGCGGTGGACTACGTGTCGCGCCGCCTGTACTGGACGGCCGTGGTGGCCGGCGGCGGCCGCGTACACTGCGCCACGCTGGACGGCCGCCGCCGAGTCACCATATACAGCGGCATGGGCGCGGAGCCCGACGACATTCTCGTGCATAACGATACCAGGTGCGTAAGTGGGGAGCCCGCCCCCCCTCGGTGGAGCAGTGAAGTTCAGTCGCAATGATTAGCTTCTGTCCGCGTGAAGCGCCACGCACTGTTTGACGCATTGCCTGGCTCGTGCGTCACTGTAGGCTAGCGTGTAGCCCTTGTTCACACGATGGTCGATCTTTCATTTCATCAAGGCGGTCGATTGAAGATTAGGGTGGAAATGATTAAAAGAAAATGGCGAAAAAATTTCGATTAAATGGTTGGCCGCTGTGCGAGTGAACAAGGGAGCCACGACGCGTCACGACCGCCACTGCTGCCAAAGATGGGCCATCGGGGGTCACCAGGCGCCCCGACAGCGCGCCCTCGTAGTCCACGTGTACTGAGGCTTTTCCGTGTAGGCCCGGGCCGCGGGGCGGGATGACGGAGAGCGAACGGGAGGCAGGGCCACCTCTCGCTCGTCGTCCGCTGTCGTCTCGACCCGCGCCTCTCGCTCGTCGCGGACTTAGCCCGAGTTGAATGGTTTCCATTACACTATATATGGAGTGGTCCGTGCGTGTCCCGCAGACAAATATTCTGGTCGGATCGCGGGTGGGCGGCGGCCGTGATGGTGGCGGGGCTGGACGGCGCCGGCGCGCGGCGGCTGGTGGCGCGGCGCGTACGGCGCGTGTCGGCGCTGGCGCTGCACGCGGTCGGGGGTACGCGTGCCGCGCGGCTCTACTTCGTGGACGGGTACTACGACACGCTGGAGAGCGTGCGTCTCGACGGGACCGACCGCGTGCTGCACGCGAGGTTCGCCGCCGCCAAGCACAGGGCGCCGCCGCCCACGCCCGCGCCGCTCGTGAGTGACGGAGGTGAGCGCTTCTCATTTGTCATCGAATTAATATTCACTGTGTTGTTTTCAGAAGTGTACTCAGGAGACCAAGAAGAGGTGGCTCATTTCTCGTATTAGCATCTTCTGGCGTCGTAGTCTAGAATTTGATCCCAGATATTATTTTATTTTTCCTTACTGTAGTTGGACAAGAGATTCTTAGCACGGTTTCACCGCCGCCGCCGGGCCGGACGCTGTCCCGCGCGTGCCTGCGCATGGCGGCGTGGGAGGACTGGCTGTGGTGCGCCACGCGGCGCGGCCTGACGCGCCTGCCGCGCCGCCGCCTGCCCGCCACCAGCGCCACAGCCGCGCCTCTGCGCCCGCGCGCCGCGCTCACGGCGCTGGCCGTGCTGCATCCAGCGCTGTTCCCGGTGCCTCCTCCCGGTTAGTGCTGCTAGCGTGGCTTCGTGTGCACTGTCATTACAGCTGACACATCACTTTATTACCGAAGAGAAAGACAAATCATTCTTTCTTTTCATTCGATTTTTTATTAGTCCGGAGGTGAAGCTGTAGCGTAGAATTATCTCTCAGTTGCTGACGTTGTTTTCACGTCAGAGTGCCACTGACGACCGTCGACCCTGGCTCTCGGAACTAGCAGTGGTTGTAAATGACTGCTGTCTCTGAAATCTGTGTGTCGTGTCACCCGCCCCCGAGTGACCTGCCGCGTGCCCGCAGACGGAGACCCGTGCGCGGCGGAGGGCGCGGCGGCGGCGTGCCACGCGAGCGCGCTGTGCGTGCGCAGTGCGGGCCCGCGGGGCTACGCGTGTCTGTGTCCCGACGGGTTGGAGCCCGCGGGGCCCGCCGAGGACGAGGAGGACGACGCCACGCCCAACGTGCCGCACGTAACTACTCTTATTTCACCTAAAAAAACGCATGTTAACTCGTAATAATACGTATTTGTAATAAATAAAGTATAAATGATATTTCAAACGGCAGCAGCACCGCGAGTGCGTGGTACCACCGCTCAACCCTGAAGCCACGACCGCCGCGACCGACTCCGCCGGCGAGCCTTGTGCGGTGCCGTGCGGACCGGGCACGTGTGTGCGCGACGGGGCCGGCGCGCCGACGTGCCGCTGCCCCGCGCTGTACGCCGGCGCGCGCTGCCAGCACTACCGCTGCGCGCAACACTGCCACCGTCGCGGGCACTGCCGCCTCGAGCCCGGCACTGACGAGCTAGAGGTTCGAAGCGAGATGCGCGCGGGGCCGCCGCGGCCACCGTATCGGAGCCCTACTTAATGTTATCATACGTGTCGCAGTGCTCGTGCTTCCCCGGGTACGCGGGCGCGCGCTGCGAGCTGAGCGCGCCGGGCGCGGCCGCCCCGTGCGCGCACGTGCGCTGCGAGAACAACGGCACGTGCCGCGCCGCGCGCGCTCAACCGCACTGCGTCTGCCCGCCCGGGTACACGGGTACGTCTGCACCGTACTGCACCACGACACACCCCGAACGAGTCTCGGTTGATACCGGTGAAACGGAACCAGCTCTATAATTATAAAAATTATTGAGGGGCATAAGAACCCGCCACTCGCCGACTGATTAGCCGTCCCCATCGATAACCGTGTCCAGGAGGATTTACAAGCATAAAGGATGACAAATCCTCCTGAGGATGTGATAAGGACTGAGACAGTGTGATAAGAATCTGACCTAAATGAATGTCGGCATTCCGCTCTCTCAGTCTTTATCACGATTGTAGTACGAGCGATGCGCGATGACCTTCCCCTGCGTGTGCGCAGGCGCGGCGTGCGAGCAGTGCGCGGGCGAGCCGGCGTGCGCGGCGGGCGGCGTGTGCTCCCGCACGGACCGGGGAGCCGTGTGCCGCGCGCACATCTGCGACAACTTCTGTCTCAACGAGGTACACTATCTCCAAGACGGCGAGGTCCTGTGGTCGAATTGCCGGACGGAAAGCAATAATTGTTGAACATTAATATATTTCGGTGTCGGGCTGCTTATTCTCTTTTGCTCCGTGTCCTGAGCCGCGCGCGCGCGATGCTCGTAGCCGTTTGAAGTTCGCCTCTGAACTCTGAGGCGACGAGGTCGCAGTAGTCCACTGGCCCCACCTGGCCCCACCTCCTAGTTTTTTATTACACTTCGTTTCTTTTTTCATTAAGTTATCGTTTTTTTATTTTCACTAACTAGATTTTATTTATTTTTATACTCCCGTTTATAACCGTAGGTTCTCTACTTTTGAGAGGACTCGAGGACGGTTATGTACTCTCGGTGTGAGTGTGTAATGTACCGTGGTGCGCGCGCGCAGGGCACGTGCATGGTGTCCGGTGACGGCCGCGTGACGTGCTCGTGCGGCGCGGCGTGGGCCGGCGCGCGGTGCCAGCGGCCCGCCTGCCAGGACGGCGCGTGCGCCGCCGGTGACGTCACCGACCGCAACGACCGGCGGCACAACGCCGTCGGCGGCGACGACCACGACCACCAGCCGCACCGTGAGTACTCGCCACCATCAACACTATCTCCACCACACGTAACTGATCTATTAATATGTAACTATTGATTTTGTGCTCTTCGTTCGTCCTCCAGTTACATCCTTGTGCCCTCTCGCGGAAAGTCAATATAATAGAGAGTGACTTGAAATGAATCAATGCGATTGGTATTTTTAGTGTCATGTACAAATCCTTCGGTTGTGTCGACCACAATATTACACAGCTACGACGTAAATGAAGCATTCCATCCACTAACTTTTAATTAGAAAATCGACCCCAAAAATACCAAATATTATAAATTAATGATTAAAAGTCCACAGGATCATGAGTAAAAATGGACGTGGGCGTCCTTTTCTGTTTCTTGTAAGTTTTATTTTCATAACTTCAGCAGGTACGACATGTTCAAAGTAAATAAAAATATAAATATATTTATTGCCAAATTACAATAAGAGGAATAAAAGAGGAAGAGTAATTAGAGGATTGAATTAAAAAACATAATGACTTTAAATTTTTAGAAATATAAATATAATAAAACGGTTATAATTCAGACTGAACACTTTATTTTCTACTGTGTGCTACAACGATCTCCAACAGACTGACTGCTTATCGAGAGTGTTTTACCAGCTAAACTCGCACCAACCACAGCCCGTTCCCTCGGGCCCCTCGTCACGCCACGTTTCTTTATGTTCGTCAATTACAGAACTTTTTTTACAAATGCAACTAACAAAACCATTTATTGATGTAGTCAAGATTATCAATAATTAATTACATAATATTTATTAATTATTTACACGTATTTATTAATTACTGCTATTTCCGTAGCCTTTAATTATAACATTTTAACAACTATTTCCGTCGCACCGGATTATGGAAAAATACTCAAAATCGTTGCAATCAATATTAAAAAATATCATTATTAATTAATTCTAAAATTCTCTGAACCTAACAGAAATGTCATTTATTTGTAAGTATGTGTGATGCAGGTGTTACACTGTGTTCAGTATCACCGTATTCTGTCCGAGAGCACTCACATACACATCATCATCATCAGCAGCCTATTCTAGTCCACTGCTGGACATAGGCCTCTCCCAGGGTGCGCCATTGAGCCCGATCTTCGGCTCTTCTCATCCAGTCGCTGCCAGCCACCTTACGCAGATCGTCGCTCCATCTAGCAGGGGGGCGTCCCACACTACGTTTGCCCAAACGCGGTCTCCACTCCAGAACTCGTCTACTCCAGCGGTTATCGGTTCTGCGACAGATGTGACCGGCCCACTGCCACTTCAGCTTGCTAATCTTATGAGCTATGTCGATAACTTTTGTTCTATGCCGGATCTCTTCATTTCGGATTCGATCCAGCAGAGATACTCCGAGCATAGCTCTTTCCATAGCACGCTGAGCGACTTTCAATTTGTGAACCAGTCGCACCGTCAGTGTCCACGTTTCGGCTCCGTAGGTCATTACTGGTAGGACGCACTGGTTAAAGACTCTTGTCTTTAGACATTGAGGTATGGGCGACGAGAAGATGTGACGTAACTTCCGAAATGCTGCCCAACCCAGCTGAATTCTTCTGTCGGCTTCTTTCTCGAAGTTGTTTCTACCTAATTGCACAGTCTGCCCGAGGTAGACGTATTGTTGCACAACTTCGAGGGCCGTACCATCGACGATAATCGGTCCCGGAACGACATGGTCATTGAACATGACCTTAGTCTTGTCCAAGTTCATCCCGAGACCGACACGTCGTGAAGCAGCATTGAGATTGTCCAGCATTTCTTGAAGTTCCTGCAGCGACTCCGCCATTACGACTATATCATCGGCAAAACGTAGGTGTGAGATGTACTCGCCGTTTATATTGATGCCGTGTCCTTTCCAGTCCAGGGTCTTAAAGACATCCTCCAATGCGTTCGTGAACAGTTTCGGAGATATAACATCTCCCTGTCTTACTCCTCTGCGCAATTGGATGGGTCTTGTTTGCTGGTTCTGTACTTGGACAGACATCGTCGCGGCGTCATACAGACATCTCAACACTTCGATGTATCGCCAGTCGACTTGGCAACGCTGCAAGGACTCCAGAACAGCCCAGGTTTCGACGGAGTCAAAGGCTTTCTCATAGTCCACAAATGCAAGACACAGGGGCTGATTATATTCTTCACTTTTTTGTATAATCTGCCGCACAGTGTGGATGTGGTCTATGGTGCCAAAGCCTCCCCGAAATCCGGCCTGTTCCGGAGGTTTGAAGTCGTCTAATCTCCGCGCAAGACGATTCGTGATGACTCTCGAAAACAGCTTATATACGTGGCTCAGGAGCGAGATGGGTCTGTAGTTTTTGAGCAGAGTTTTGTCTCCTTTTTTGAAGAACAAAACTACAATGCTCCTGTTCCACGCCTCCGGAGTTCTCCCACTGTGTAGGACGGAGTTGAAGAGCTTCTGAAGTTCCCTCAGTACAGGGATTCCTCCTGCCTTAAGAAGCTCAGAAGTGACACCGTCCTCACCAGGGGCTTTTCCATTCTTAAGCTGTTTGAGAGCCAGCTCGAGCTCGCCTAGGCTAAAGTCTGGCAGTTCATCGGTATAGTGTCGGGTTAACGTGGCTCTAGGATCTTCGATTGTCGGATCAGGCCGCGGAGCATGAGCAGCATACAGTCGGCCATAGAAGTCTTCGATCTCAGCGAGTATCTCTGGCTTGGAGGTGACGGTTCTGCCACCAGAAATTTTGAGCTTCGTCAGGTGGCTTCTCCCGAGTTGCTGAACGAACACTTTTGACCCCCTATTCTTCTCGATCGCCTCTTTTATGAGACGTGTATTGAAGCTTCGGAGGTCGCGTCGTGTCAGCTTCCTTATTCTCTTATTGAGTGCTCGTTGTTCTGACGATGTGGCTTGTGTGTTTTCGCGTCTTTCCCTCATAAGTGCCAGAGTCCCGTCCGAGAGTTTCGACTTCGTGCCTGTGCGCTGCAACCGACAAAACCTTACTCCTTCATCCCTAATAGTCCTCACCACGTTTTGGAAATTCTCGTCAACGTTATTTGTGGTTTCCAAGGCATCGAATCGGTTTTTCAGTTCTAGCTGAAACCGGTCGGAGCCTGCCACGGCCTGGTGCAGAGTAGGTCGGAGCGTGGGCTTCATTAGACGGCGTCTCTCCAGCTGGAAGTCAATATTCAGAGTGCCTCGGACGAGCCGGTGATCACTACCGGTTTTGAACCTGTTGATCACTGAGACATCTCTGAATATGTGCTTCTTATCCGTCATAATGAAGTCGATCTCATTTTTCGTCACAGTATCGGGGCTTTGCCAAGTCCACTTCCTATGGGGTCCCTTCTTAAAGAAAGAATTCATTAAGAATAGGCCCTCCATCTCCAGGAAGTTAACAAGCATTTGCCCCCTGTGGTTTCTGCCTCCAAAGCCGTATGGCCCAACCCTCAATTCGCTGCAAGTCCGTACTCCCACTTTCGCGTTGAAGTCCCCCATGACAACATTGAAATGTGCCTTACTGGTGTTGTTTAGGGCTTTGGCTATGTCTTCATACATAGCCTCCACTTCGTCGTCCGAGTGTGTCGAGGTCGGTGCGTAAACTTGTACAACCTTGAGAGAATATCTCTCGGTTAACTTAAGGACAAGATACGCTACCCTTGTCGACACACTGGAGACCTCAACAACATTGTCTATGAGGGACTTATTGACGAGAAACCCGACACCGCCCTGGGAAAGTTGATCACCCTCTCGGAAGTAGAGTAGATGGCCTGATTCAAGGGTTAATGTGTCCTCCCCCTCTCTTCGGACCTCACATAACCCCAGAACGTGCCATCGTATCTTCTCCAACTCTACCTCGAGCTGCGCAATGTGCTCGTCCAGCCGTAAACTTCGTCCGTTATACGTCGCCAGTGTCAGTTTGTTTTGGTAGCCTACCGTAGCCCGGGGATTCTTCGCACCCCCTGCCCCACCGTTACCATGGCCGCCACCGTGACCAGGAATAGTGGGGCGGCCGGGAACTGGAGGCCGTTTACTATTTGCGCTGTCCATAAGAGGTGATGCCATAATCGCCACGCTAGGCCTGCGGGTTGGCGATCGCAGTAGCCGGGTCGCTTGCCCCGATGACGCTGCTGCCCGTCATCGTGCTTCTGATATTTTGACCCAGCCATAATTTGAGTGGTTATACCGCCACTAGTCGGTCGCCAGGGACTCGTTCGTTAATCGGCAGGATGCACCACGTGCAGGTGAGTTTGACATTTGGAGGTCTAGATGTTGGTGACCCCCCTTACATCCCACTCACTCTTACTCACATACACATTCAATTAATAAACCAATCATAAATCATCGTCAATAAATTAAATCAATCATAATAAATTAGTATTAATATTTTATTTTACCGGGTAATTACAAAAGTCATCTATCCACCTACATACTCTAACCTATAATAATTGTTTAATGAATTTACGTGTACTTCTGTAATATAATATATAACTACGTAAGTAGACGCATTAACCTTCAAGCAATTGTATGCAAATGGTCAGTCGAACATGCTCGCAAACACGGCAACACTGGTTATTAGAATGTATGTTCTCTGTGGTCAGCGGTGAGTGGTCAGTGGTCGCCGCAAATATCAAGGAAAACGTTAGTGTGGACACCTCCGCAACAAAAAACCCGGCGACTCGCAGATTCTGCTAAATCGGTCTCGTCACGTCTCAGGTGATTTACCTGTACACATACCTACGTACCTATTGTTTGTACCGGCCGGTACCAGGCCGGTACACTACAGGTAATTACTGCGCACGCACAGAGGTCGTGAAGCTGTCAAGACTAGTTTTATTACACGAGTAACGACTTTGTATATTGTATATTTATTAATTTTCAACCATTAGGAACATATTAGAGCACTGCGGACTCTTGAAGAGTGGCGAGGCCGGCTGCACTTTGAAGCTGCTTCGAACTTATTTGTGGTCGTGCAAGTTGCTAAATTCTGCCCTCTAGGTGCCGGCTAGCAGGGTTCTAGGACAATGTGCAGATGAAGTAATAGAGGAACTTGCTAATAGATATTATATTTTTAAGGAACAGAACACAGAAAATAGTAAATGTAGAAAATAGGTAGTAGTAGGAGACAAAAAATAAACGGAGAAACGTCCGTTCAAGACAAAATGCAGAGAGAAAGTGCAGAGTACAAAGAAAACAATGAAATTAATGGAATAATGGAATTTAGAAATGGAATGGGAATATGATTTGAATTTAGAAAATATAGATGAAGTAATGAAGATGCCAACACGAAATGAGGTGAGATAAACGCTAACAATGAGGTTGAAATTGATGGCGAAGAGGTTGATATGGACGATGAAGTCGACATCGTTACAACGTTAACCGGCTCAAACGGCCGGTGCACACCGCGGTGTGTGTCTGACCACGGTCCAGAATGCCGACGTGTTTTCAGATCTGTGGAGCGGTATTTGCAAAAAAAATACGATGTTTTTAAATTAGTGTGTTGATCTTTTAAGTTAAGTTTAAGCCTTTAATGTTTTTATGATGTTTACTTTGTACCCGTAGGTAATTGTAAACTGCAATCTATGAACCAGACATAATGACTGTAATAAAGATATAAAGTATATCACTCATAGTAGTTACAATACGACAGCGGAGGCCGCGGAGCGGAATGCATTTAGCTCGGTTAATTTAGTGAATGTAAGTAAACAAACCGCGCCGCGCGGCCTCCGCCTTGCGCGGGCAGCGGCGTCCGCGCAGCTAGGAGTGATCCCTCACGCGGTCACTTGTGCAACCGAGGTGTTGTTATTGTGACCCAAATGTCATTTTTGCCAGCAGTGTAATGAGTATAATTTTGCCGGAAATCCTCGGTTAGTCACCATCGGATCATGTAGTTCGTTAGGTCATATTTGCATACATAATTTCACGCTGTCCCTTGCAGGGTAGGCCACGAATATGGATAAGTCATCGCATCACAATAAATAAACATCGACTTCACGCCCCAGATCGCCTCAGTGGCATTACAGCAAATCAAATGGCAGTGCCATCGAGCTCACCGTCTACGACTGTAAGGAAACTGTCACGCGATAAATATAAGAGCAAACATAATGATACTTCGCGAGGAGACGCGAGTCCACGAGGAGACAGTGGAGCGAGCCGGTGACGCGGGAGTCCGCGTGACGTCACCGGCGACGGGCCTCGCCCGCCAGACGGAGATACCCGCCTGTTCGCGTTAACTGATGGCGTAAAAGGAAAACTCAAGTGTGATCACCGGCTGCAAATATTTACTTACAAGTTATGTGTAATTTTTAGAAACCCGTATAAAAGTTTAGAGTGAGGACAAAGCGTCGTCTGTTCAATGAGACGGCTATACCTTTAGCTAGCCTCCAGCAATAACTTACAAGAAGTAATTTGTCTGTACGCCTCTATTTATAGAGCACAGAAATTCGCTATCGCTCTCGGCCGCCAAATTCCGTACATCAAAACTAGTGTAATCGATTTGAGTTAATGAAGTTGTAACGTCTCGATCACCGCGGGTCGTACTCGCCCTAATGATTACAGCTTTAGAAATGTCACAGTTTGCGACGCTGACCGACGCGACGCTACGGACACACTTGTACCGCCCCGTCGCCACGCCAATTTGTTCCAGTAGATATATAATACGGGCACCTAAAGACGAGCGACGGAACCGTGACGTTGCGGCACAGTTCCCAGCACGCAAGGTCAAGGTTGCGTGTACCGCGTCAGGTCAGCTCGCGACACAGCCACGTGCGGGCGGCGCGCCGCCGACGGCCAGTCGGCACGTCGGGCCGGTCGGGGAGCGCGGCACCAGCGTTGCGGCTCCTCTTACGAACATCGGGCGCGGACAATTATATTTGCTTAAAATTAAATGCATTAGTATTAATTAGTTACCTACTTTTGGTGCTAACTATGTGCAATAGAAGTGAAAAATTAATTAGAAAAAGGTTGAAAAGTTTACCAGCGAGCAGTATTTGAACATTACCTTGACTTTCTGAAACAATACTGATTATGTGATATAGTGAATTGTGTGAACATTGTATACGCAGTATTTATAGTGTAGCCATGCGCTTGCGACGAGGGCGGAGGGCCAGGAGACGCACGGAGCCCGTGGGGTACGGTGAGTGTCCGAGCACCTGCGTACTCCTTCGTGGTCATACTCTCCTTTATTGTCCAGCAATCATCTCGGAATATCAAGCTCTGGACATCATTGAGAATGAGAGGACTGCTCCTCAAAGTACGGACTTTTAGTTGTAGTAGCGAACATAATCATTTAAACGCTCTAAACATTTAAACGTTCAAAAAGGAAGTTGTTATTATGTTATTATTGAATCTTCTATGAAAATCATACGTTGGATTTCAGCACTTCTGTGAGACAGTGGGGTATCCATCGCGATGCAACCTTCTTAACTTTAAGATGGTCATGTAAAATGGTGGAAACTGCCTGTGATCCAATCTTCAGTTCATTCTGAATCTCGCGCGTGGTAATGTTGCGACATTCCTTTATCAGCCACTCCATCCTGATGACGTTTTCTTGAGTGACTGCCGTTGGTGGTCGCCCCGGTCTAAGGTCATCTTTTAGGTCTCTCCGACCACGCTTAAACTCACCAATAGGTGATGGTGGCAAGTGATGGAGCCAATTCCCCAAAAGCACTGATTAAATTTTCACGTGATTCCTTATATGTTAAAACTCGTTTATAATCATAATAGATCATATCACGAAATGCTTCCCACGTTACCTCCATCGTAGGGATTGAACAGTGACAGACATGATTTTTTAACAATTAATTTAAAAAAAACTAAAGTTCGCACGCAAGTGATATTTGGCCAAGGAGTTTGTAATAAAATTTGCCTCCAAGTGTTATTAAAAGTAAAACAGTGAGGTTGATAACAAGCCGTTGACTAACAATGTTTGTACCGCCACACGCTGTATAGCTGGTTTGTACACTTTTGTGAAAACAGCACAAAGTTGCGATAGGTCAAGGTGACTCGTGCGGAAGCTGTTAACATTTGGACTCGTTCGCTGACGATGACCTCGGCACCGGTTATGCAACTGTGACTCGGGGCGGCATCGCCGGCTTAATTATGTAATGCAGATTTTTAAAGCACCTGCTCACTGAGATTGCGATGCTTCATTGTAACATAACCGGTGGAATATTACACGTTGCATAATCAATCACTAACGGTTTTCCTTTCTTAGGAAAGGTTTTATACTAATCGCATTGTATCAAATTCTTGTATGGACTTACGGGGGATTGTTGGTTTCCATTGGTTAGGAACTTGTTCGAGTCCGTCACTGTCAGAGTTTTGTCGCCGCTGCACACTAGCAGTCAGTCTACTATTCATTGATTATGATTATGACCATCTTATCTTATGATAGTGGGCCGGGAATAACCCAATGGCACTTCGACCCTTGAGGATCTTTTGTGCCTACCCCATTTTACACACTGGTCATCTCAGTGTGCAGGTTTCCTCACGAAGTTTTACTTCACCGTTAGTCGGTAAATGTACGTAAGACTTCTAAAACTCATTGGTACATGGCACTGCACGGTTTCGAACCCGGACCTCCCGCATGGGAGTCCGTTACCCTAGCCACTGTGCCACCGACGCTCAATTTATAACCATACATCTCTTCCTATCTCTTCTGCTGTATCTTTTCAAATAGTCCGGGGTCTAAAGTAGCGTGGTGGAGTCCACTGCCCTTCCCCGGTAGGCTGATGTCAGTTTAGTACACACTGTGATATGATGGGTGCTCACCAGTGGCGTGTCGTGTTTGTGTGTTGCAGAAGCGACGGCGGAGCTAGGCCCGTGCGGCGCGGAGGCGTGCCAGCACGGCGGGCGCTGCGTGCGCGTGGAGGGGGCGGGCGGCGCGGCGTGCGCGTGCGGCGGCGCGTGGGGCGGGCCGCGCTGTGCGCACTACGTGGGGCACGACCACGCCTGCGCCGACGCGTGCGACGCGCCGGCGCTCTGCATCTGGGACCCGCTACCCAGTGAGTACATCACCTAGGCCGCCTTTGTACATATAGCACTACTATAACTTGTAATTTGTACCTCTCCTCTATCTGTGTACAATAAAGTGTTCCTATCTATATATAATGTACAGACCGTTGGCGAGTGACAGGCCGTCTTATGAACATAATCTCAAGAAGATTTTAAGTGAAACGCTTCCATTACGTCCAGCGTCTCCAGCGTCCACCTCAAAAACTCATTTCTAAAGCATTTGGCTCATTACAGCGATTTTCAAACGGAATCGTACAGAACCTAGAAAAATATATATTTCGTTTTCTATATTTCTATGGGCTCTGTACAAATTCCATTTCAAAATGTCTACAGTGTTGTAAAGTCGTAAATGTTTCCCTGTACGCGCAGTGAGCCCGAGCGACGTGGGCACGCCGCGCTGCGCGTGCCCCGAGGGCGCGCGCTGCACGAGGCCCATTGTGGGCGCGCCGCCCGCCCTCGCGGACAGTGGTGGCGGGGCCGGCGCGGGTGCGGGCGGCGCGTGGGCGGGCGGCGCGCTGGCGTTGCTGGCACTATTGGCCGCCGTGTTGGCCGGACTGTACGCGCTGCACCGCCGCAGACAGTGAGTGAAACAGATTTTTTTAATTAATTCAAACTATACTAAAATATAGTTTGACGGTGGCAATTGAAGAAAGACTCAGTTTTTGCTGACGTGGGCTCCTGAGTAGTGGAGATGAGACTGTTACTATCTTCGAAAATATGCTTTAGCATCTCCTAATTAATTATAATATTTACCATAATTATAAGGTGTAATACTTACACCAGTTTGCTCAATACTGTAATATAATATGTTTATGTACAAATATATATTAAATATAATAATAGTAATATATTTTACAACTTAGTTTAGGTTTAGCTATTACACACTTTAGTTTAAACCGCTCTCTAAAACTTAGCACTTATAAATAAAGTGTAACTGGCCCTAGCGCAGACCTTGGTCTCATCGGGATTGTTCCTGCACACCATGAGCCGTTTGATGATGCTCGCCTGGATGTTGATGAATACAACATGGTGAAATATGTTTTGTTTATTATATCGAGTTGAATCTGCGCTGTACAGAGATCTTACAAGTGAGAGCGGACGAGGCATGCCCCATCGACCCCCCAGCGCTCTGTCGTATTACTGACCGCCCCCTGTGTGCTCCAGCGGCGCGTGGCTGCACGCGCGCCTGTCCGACAACGTGGAGATCAGCAACCCCATGTACCTGGCCGGCGAGGACGACCCCGAGCCCGAGCCCGGGCCGCCGCCGCACCACAACCTCCACAGCCGGCCGCACCACGCGCACCCCGTTAGTACAGCCCCACCAGCAAACATAGTATTTTGTCCGCAACTTATTTTATAACCCCCCGACCGATAGACGGAGGGCGTGTTATAAGTTTGACACGTTTGTCTGTTTGTCTGTGGCATCATAACTTAACAACGGAGGATTCGATTATGACCCGGTTTTTTAAATTAAATAGAAAATTTTGTCGAAAGTGTTCTTAGCTAGGTCTGATAAAAATTGGACCAGTGGTTTCCAAGATCTTGGAGTGTCTTTGATGTCAGATGGGAACTCTGGAACGGTAATAGCTAGATAGTTCGAATTTGAGCTCAAATGTTCATGGTGCGTTTCCAACATCTGAAACCTTGAGGATCTGATGATGACCAGGAAAAAGTAAGTGGATTTCAATTTCGTTTTCTCACGATGTTTTCCTTCACCGTTAGAGCAGTCGGTAAATGTACGTAAGTCTTCGAAAAAATCCGAAAAACTCATTGGGTACATGGGACGGTTTCGAACCCGGACCTCCCTCCCGCACGGGAGTCCTAGCCACTAGGCCACCGACGCTCTCGTAACCCAACAGACAACCAAAAACTGAATGAGACACAGTTCCCCAGCTGTTACTGTGTCCGTCACTGAGATATTTATATTTAGAATCAATCGCAGAAATGTACATTTATTTTAGTTTGAAGGTCGGTAAATATTTGCGTCTGCTAGCACAGAGGTGCGATTACGCTCAAACCGTGGAAGTTTACATACTGACGTGTGTCGGTACGGGGCTCTGTATGGTATGATGTGCTGTGTCCACAGAACGGCGGCAACCACTTCGCCAACCCCGTGTACGAGAGCATGTACGCGGCGCAGCACAGCCACCCCGTCGAGGTGGGGATCAATGCTTCTTATAATCACCTCTAGTGACTGACCGTGTGGACGAGCGACAGCTGTGCTCAGCTGTTGTACTCTTGAATGTTCTCTCGTTCATTTGAGGTAAACTGCTCACAACTAGTTTAGTGATCTCGTGCTCTAGCAATTGCACCTGGGCTTACAATCTTCACTGCGCAATAGGACATAAAACGCAAAGCGTTGCGCAGATGGAGCCACGAGCACACTCCTTAAACAGAAAAGCAAAAGGAAACGTCATTTTTGAAGATATCACAGATTTCTCGTTATTTGGATTAATTTCTCAAAGCTATAGTATAATTGTGATGATATCATGGCATCCACCTAAAAAATCTGTTAAAACAGCGCGGCGCGAGTCTGAAGGAATTTGGTGGAGAGGTACGTGTCTACATGTTGATATTTGGCTAATTTAAAGTTTATTAAACAAAAATCTTGTAAAATCATCCAATATTAATCAAAATAATCATTATTTATTTATCAAATTATTGTCATTGAAAGTAACAAATTTAGGTTATCTTATGTTTAGAACAAAATCATCTTCAAGTCGTACACGTACGGCGTATTTTAAATGTTTTTGGTAACTGTGCTAGTGGCGACTCTAGTGGTGAAACATTGCAGAATTATCTTCACTTGCGCATTGCGTAAATCAACTGATGCCCTGGTTCCACCCCAGATCAAAATCTTCAAATACCACAGGAAACAATTCAAAATGTGTCCCGACCCCCTCGTTCCAGGAGCACGCCAACTTGCTGGCAGACGGCTCGGCCGAGGGCTCGCCGCCGCCCGCCGAGCGTGCCGCACTGCTCTAAACGGCGCTACACACTGCTGGCGAGAGGGAGACGCCCGACGTGCACCAGCCCCGGGGATCAAAACTGTTCCAGTAATAGTGATCCAACAAATGTGGACTGGTCGATGTCCCAAATGTTTTATTGACACGTAGAAGTAATATGACGTCTTTCTTGTCTTTGTACGTACTCTTCATTTGTTGTTGGAAATTGACAAACGATACATATCCTTGTGACCATAATATGTAATGCACTCGATTTTACACAACTCATTATTTTATACTGACATCCTATTTTTATAATTTTATACTTAGTTTATAATTTTGTGATAGTTAAGCCTCTTTATTAGTATTAACTCTACGACCAAATACGACGACTCGAACTAGTAGCAATAATGTCCTCGTATGAGGATCGCGTGATCTGTTCGTGACGGAGGTAGCTGTAGGGTAGGGACGTGCAAGTAGATAGTTTTAGAATAAGTACTATGGATACTGCATCGTAATAACAGTATCACTATGATCGGCTAAAATGACGCAGGCGCAGGAAAAACCCCAAGAACTACCCGATATATGAACGAGCGTGGCTGACATGCGGCAGGTGAGGGAATGAAGTTCCTCTTGATCGCTCAACATGTCCATTCTTCGGTAATTTTATTGAAGAATGTCTTCGGCAGTTGTGGTTAGTGAAACTTGTAGCTAGTAAACGAATGTGTGACGTCATGCTGTGCACGGATTTAGTGTAGGTGTGTGCCCGTATTGTGTATTGGAGTCGGCAACACCGGCGAGATGTCCGCGAGTGTTGCCACTCGTATTAGTACAATTTTACACAATTTAGTTTTAAGTATCGACGAGCAATACACGACGAATTAGTTCTTAACTGAAGAATTTTCTTTCGATACTGAAGTAGTGCCATATCTCGGTTCGGTGACCCATTTGTTGTCTGTTCCTGTTGTATTTACATACCTATCGTTGAGCTGAAGGCTCCGTGACCCGACACGAGGAGCCGCCGCCACACCATAGTGGCACCTACTTAAGATTAGTTAACATTTAGTTTCCTATGAGCAATTGAAATGAACAAAGCAATGGCAACATTTATATATTAAGTTTTTGAAGAACCTTATGCAATGGAAAGCTTTAATTTTTTAAATTATGTACTTCGAATCTCATCCGTTACTAACTGAAATCATTGAACAGCGAGGTTATTGTTTATAGGATATGTGCAAATTTTTTTCCTCCTGAGATATTGCACCAGGTGGGTTAGGCCTGCTCATTTATAATTATAACTCTAGCACAAGTTCCGCAGTGGCCAATACTCGCTACTCTAAGGTTAGTGTAAGTAGATGTAAGTTTATCAAATAAATAAAACAAATGTGAAGAAACAGGCTAACCAGCATTAGCTGCCTGCCTGCTAATCCAATAATAATAATAATAAATGCAATAAGAATTAAAATATTAGTTTTATTTTACAAACCCTACATAACAAAATGTTTTCCAGAATACATTTACTCACAATATACAAAATAATTGAAAATACATTAGCAACGCGTAAATAAAATACATTTCATTAATATGCCATGATCTTTAAAGATTCTTTTACATTTTTGTGTACAGGTATTTTATCGTTCCTATAAAAACAAAAATACTTTGAAAAAATCTAGTTTAAACGTACGCGGCATATCTCTGCAGTCTTCGCTAAATGTGAGCCGGCGCAGACGACGGACAGCACGCGACGGACTGACGCAGAATCAACGCACACCATTTCTCCGCGACACTCTAGGGAGACTCCGCGCCGAATATCGTTCTGTATTATTTTCACGGATAAAATACTACGTGTGATGTCTGATGTCTGCCGGCGAGGTGTGTACAGTTCAGTAGAAGTCGTCGTTCACAGTGGCCTTGGGCGCTTGGTTCTTGACCTGGTCCTGCGCCAGGTACATGCCGGCGATCTGCTGCGCGGTCGTCGCCTCCTCCGGCGTCTTGTCGGTGCGCACGCGCAAGAATCTGCACATAAGTACCATAGGCTATGTTTTATTGGAAGTAAACGTATCTGTAAACGTGATAGGGTATTTGACACCTTTTTGAGTGCTATAGACATCTTTACTAGTTTTTTTTATCCTCAAGATAGTCGCTATTAGTCTTAAACAGCATTTAAATTTTAAAAACGCTGGTCGCCATTGTACTGGTAGATACCTCAAACCGTATTAAAACAAACGTTTGCTATTTTCAACTAGAATTTAATCACTACCATCTTTGACAGTTCACTCCAAAGAATAGAGATGTGACTCGACTCTATCTGTAATAGGGCTGCACCCCTACAGCCATGACCGTTTTGCTGTGACGTCACTATCGATTAAACAAACAAACAAAACTGACCTGATCGCCCTACATTCGTCGTGCTGTTTACTCGATAGTCATGGCGGATATTACGTTTCAAGTCACGTGATATACAGGTTAAGAAAGGGCTATTTTAAACATAAATTATTAAATAAATAAATCGTGATGACATGATCGGAAATCAATATGTTTCCGTTTCCCATTACTTGAACAATCATATTTACATACTCTCATAATTTATTGTTTATGATGGCGTGTAGCCTAACAATTAATAATTTAATGTTTGATGAATATGTAATTTAACAAAGTGCAATTTCATAACGATACTAAAAACCATCATGACTTGTAGAAACTTCTGAATAAATTTACTGAACTTTCGAGGGGATCGATTTGAAAATTTTATTTCGGGAATAAAATGCATAAATAAATATCAATTCGACATACAATGATTTAAGTATCCCATCGAAAGTTCAATAAATATCGCACAAACCAAAGTGGCTTCATACCTCGACTGAGGATCCGTCGATGTGTGAAGTGGCTTCATACCTCGACTAACGATCCGTCGATGTGTGAAGTGGCTTCATACCTCGACTGAGGATCCGTCGATGTGTGAAGTGGCTTCATACCTCGACTGACGATCCGTCGATGTGTGAAGTGGTTTCATACCTCGACTGAGGATCCGTCGATGTGTGAAGTGGCTTCATACCTCGACTGACGATCCGTCGATGTGTGAAGTGGCTTCATACCTCGACTGAGGATCCATCGATGTGTGACGTGACTTCATACCTCGACTGACGATCCGTTTTGGATAGTAAAGATAATGAGATCTTATCGATAGTTATTAGCCATGTCAGATCAAAATCGGTGCAGTGGTTTATGATGATAGAAAGGATCTCAACAATAGTAGAATGATTAAGGTTTCAGTTTGAAATTAAATGTTGGTGCTTGTCCCACACGTGGATATCTTGAGGAATAATATGTGTGAGAGACAGTGTGTATATGTGTGACCTGGGGAAGCGCAGCGAGATGCCCTTGTCGGGGTCCACCAGCCCGATGGCCGCGCGGTGTGCGGGCGAGAGCGAGAGGTCCGCGCAGCGCACCTCCCACACGCACGCCGCGTGCACCCACACCTCCGCCGCGTGCGTCGGGTCGAACCTGACGACATAAACAGTTAGTTTAGTTTGACATTACAACATTTGTTATCTCACTCGTATGCTCTGAAATGTAATATGTAAGTATATTTGGTGATGCCCGGTGAACCAGAGCCCTCACAGAGTGGTAGCTAAGGTCGGAGGAAAGAGGAGTGGTCGTCCAGCAGTCATGTCAGTCGGATGATATCACCAACCTGACCTGGATACTTGACTGAAAATGGTGGCAGAAAAGAAGAAGCTTATACCCCTGCAGTGAGATGACACGGGATGATGTTAGGTGTACATGTAACACTGACACAAACTGCGATAGAAGATCGTATACAGGAGTAAATAAGACGCTCGTATAGGTTATGTTATATATCTTATTATCTTCCCCATTTTACACACTGGTCATCTCAGTGTGCAGGTTTCCTCGCGATGTTTTCCTTCACCTTTAGAGCAGTCTCAAAATGTACGTAAGTCTTCGAAAAATACGAAAAACTAATTGGTACATGACACTACAGTTTCTAACCCGGACCACCCGCACGGGAGTCCGGTGTCCTAGCCACTGGGCCACCGCCGCTCTGATCTCGTAGTAGCTTACTTAAATTTACATGTTTCCACTTTATTAATCGTAGTACGAGTATACTACTACCGCACGTGCCACCAGGAAGGTCTAAGGTTTCTTGATAATTTTGCAAATAGGTTGATGAGTGATGGAATTCGCATCGGATCGCTTTCTACATTACAAATCAAACCGGCACCTGTAGTAACTCCTGGGCGCTTCAATAATGTGCTGCTCTAGCTCCTTGGTCAACGACTGCAAGTCCTCATCCGAGAAGCCGGTGCCGATCTTGCAGAGCGCCTGCAGCTCCTCCGTGTCAGGGTCGCGGCAGGCCAGCAGGAACCCGCCCAGCGCGCCGGCCCGTTTGCCGCGCCCCCACCACGCGCCGATCACTACGGCGTCGATCGTGTCGCCTACGCCTTCTAGATAGTCCTTCTTCAGCTGAAAAACAAATGGTTTATAAGTACGAGAGTTTTTTGAGACTTCGGTTATTGATAGCGATATGCCCCCCCTTCTAATAGTTGGAGAGGATGTTACACAGATTCATAATGAATCATACAGTTTGAGCAAAGAATGTGAAAATTATCACACGTATATAGGACACCCAAAGGATCATTTTGAAGATTAGTGCCCACGGAGATCACCGCTCCTCTGCGAGAGGGAGGGGGTTATAGGGTCCCTCCTCCGCGATTCAGTAAAAAAATTATAACGACATCTTTACTCCTACCGGGGCATTTTTGGAACAATATTTTCACTATTCCATTGAAAAAATTAGAGAAAATTAAACTCACGGACTGTACTAGTTACACATGAGATTCTTACCACAGTTTGAGGTCATTTCGATCAGTCTACCCGCGATCACGGCGCATGTAACTGCCGAAATATCGGGACGGGAGCTCAAAACAACCCCAAACCAAAACTGAACCTTCCCCTCACCCCCAAACAACAATAACCATCACAGCCGAGATGAATTAAAAGCTTGAATCTGGAATAGTTTAGATAAAATCGAGACTGCATCTAGATAGTCATGAGGTGTTATCACTTCTTTCATTGTATCCTCTATTCTAAATGAAGTTACGGAATTTCCTATGCAGGCGATCTCAGCTTACCTACTGTATCATGAATTCAACTTTTCTCCGACTGACAGGTGTACTTATTCAATTTTAAAACTGAGCATACCAAAGAAGCGAAGGTTACCACACGGGTACGAACAGCGGACTGAGGAGAGTCGCTGAATGTAACCGGAGGAATATCAGGTAGATGGCTCTTTAGTGTCTGCCTACCGCTGCGGGAAAGACGCATGAAGATGTAAGTTACCTTGAGCCAGTTATGAGAGCGCCGCGCGATGTCATACCGCGCGTTGTCCCCGCACAGCATCTTGACCATGAGCCCCTCGCAGGAGCCGCGCACGGCCTCGTCCATGAACTGCTGCACCTCCTCCGTCGTGCTGCAGTCTCTGGACGTCGCGAACTGCCACTCGCCTGGCGACACACACCACTACACTCTCAGTGTTAATCAACAGGTAGCGCTGCGAAGAAACGGCTTTATTCTGATCCGGTGTCAGAGTAATAGTGACTCGTTTAAACCGGGTCGGCGGCGTCTGAAGGCCGAGGAACGCTTCGAGCTTCGTCCTTCGCAGACCCCGGCTTCCGATCTCGCAAAAAATACTAGAGGGAGGAAGGGTATGTGGCTTCGCCAAGGTTTCTTTCGCTGGACCCCCGTCAGGTACCTGGCACCTCGTTGAAGTGCGCGCGCAACAGCTCCCTCCTCTGCCGCAGCGGCGCGCGCACGAGCGGCCGGCCATTCAGATAGAGCAGGTCGAACACGAACACGCACACCTGCACCTTGATGTCCTCCTCGCGCGCGTCCTTGCGTTTGCGCGTCGACAGGATCTGCGCACAAAGAAACAATATTAGAGGTTGATCCTGATGTGCAGAATCACAGGGAGTGCAATTACCAGCAAATGAGGCACTTGAAGGCAGCGACTGAGAGCATCGGTGGCCCAGTGGCTAGGACTCCCGTGCGGGAGGTCCGGGTTCAAAACCGTGCCATGCACCAATGAGTTTTTCGGATTTTTTCGAAGACTTATGTACATTTACCGACTGCTCTAACGGTGAACGAAAACATCGTGAGGAATCCTGCATGTCTGAGGAAATAAAAAAAATCCGAAGGCGTGTAAAATCCACCACACTGGGCTCGTTCGGAGGATCATGGCCCGTACCCCGTACCGTACGTGCAGGGAGAAGCCTGTGCCTCAACACTGGGGACATTAATAGGATGATGAAGCCTCATCATCATGAGGCACTTCATCTAATGGGTGGTTTAGCGATGTGGGTAAGAGCAGTGAGAATTGCAAAAAAGTGCCAATTTGGTTTCCTAGCGTTTTTGTAATCGTTATTTGAACACGATTTCCGGGTACTAGTTGTACACTACACATGTGACGTCACCTGGAAGGGCAGTATCCTCTGCGTGGCGGGGTCGTAGGCAACGGCCTCGGCGTCGAGCACGCAGCTCGTGACGTCACTCTTCAACAGCGCCGGCAGACGCCGCACGATGTCCGGGTACTTGCTACATCAACACAACACACACGTCACTCGTGATATCGTGTGAACACTGAGGAACCCGCAGTCAAGAGTACACCGGCTCTCGAGTGAGGCTCAGGAACGACTCACACGACCGTCGGGTGTGCCCTTGTGCTTATGATAAGATTTATTGTTATGATGATATAATTTATTGTTATAATTGTGGTTTACAATATAGGTCTTATGAATGAGAAGAGAGCTCTGCCCGGGGAGCCGCTAAGGGACGAAGCCCCACCCGCCGAGTGACATCGTACCCCGGCGGCCCCACCGGACTGACCACGCCTACGGCAACCCCCGGACCCACCCGCAGCTACGGGTGGCGGTAGACACCGCTGCAAGGCCCTAGTAGGGTTGTGAGAAGTATTCGAACGTAATAGTTCGATTACTGTGATAGTAACCCATCGCCTGAAAGCAAAGCCAACAGCGTTAGGAGATAACGAGATGAAGATACAATACTGCCCCCATTCTTTCGTCCTCTTCTTTCTGGTCGTGTGGCATACCTATTATCAGAGTTTTTCAGGCCGCACCTGTAGACTTCTAACAGCCTAACGAAGACAGCAGCCGGGACCGACATTTTAACGGCTTCCTTCTTCTAGAAACCCAATTCAAAAAGCAATTCGATACGGCCTCTTCACCCCCGTGTGGGAAAGCTTCTTTCACCGACGGCTAGGAGCCAGTCACCTGGTGTTGTTCTCCTGGTTGCGACTGAAAATGGCCGCCTGCTGGAAGTGCGGCGCGTCCTCGCCGGGCACGTGAATCTGCGCGCGCTCGCCGTCGTACTTCCACTCGCACGTGAACTCTGCGTTCTCGAACCTGTCCGGGTGAAACATTAAGTTTATTGTGTATTTCAAGGCCGAATCATTGTGCAAGAGCCGCGCCAGTCTCCAGACTTTGCACGTTTCCACAGTGCGGTGCACGACTGGAAAGAATTGTAGCTCGCTAATGGCACCAGGCACCACCGGCATTGTGCGGCATTGGCACTCGCCATTTTACTTGCACTCGCCATTGTACTTGACCAAATGTAAACTGGTCATAAGAAAACGTCCGGGTTTAAGGAGACAACGTAATAACGAGGCCAGCCTTGCCACAAAAAAGACGCGTGCGCAGGGACAGCATACTGCCGCAATAGTTGACCAATAACTAAAGTATGACATTTGTCAAAAATCTTCAATTAAAACCCAACCTCACGTCGTCTTATATCTTTCATTTTAAATTCATATATTTTGACGTTGACGAGGTTGAGCTATGGTGGACTGTAAAGTACTAGTCAGAAAGACGTCAGTCTAGTCAAAAAGACTGAGTATGCGATGGTGCCGCGTACCTGGTGAACAGTTCCCCGAGCCCACGCGTGGGGTGCGCCAGCATGGGTTTGAGCGGCACGCCGGGCGCCAGGCGGCAGTGCTCTGCTAGCCGCGCCGCGCCGTGCGCCAGCAGCGCCGGGATCAGCTGGTCGTAGTTGGGGCACTCGCAGTACGTCGTCTTGATCAGGAGGGCTTGCTCGTCCACGCGCGCCTGCCACCGACACAATGTGATCGCGTAAGTGAAGCAACGATGGATGCGATCAGCACCAGGATGTATGACCGCTGGTGACGTCGTCTCACATGGGAGAGGAAGAATGTATACTCGGTAACCCTTTATTGAACACTGTTTGGGAAAGCAGCGGCTCCCAAGATACAGCCTAGTTTGGGAGTTATGATTCATAAGCTGCTGTTTTCCTTCACCGTTAGAGCAGTCGGTAAATGTACATAAGTCTTCTAAAAATACGAAAAACTCATTGGCACATGGCACTGCACGGTTTCGAACAAACGCGGTTTTAGTCGTATATCCTGACCAGAAACTAAAAAACCCTGTCAAGAGGGCGCCACTGGTAGTTTTATGATCTGTGTTATGGAGTTCGCTATGAAAAAAAATAGTACTATTTAATTCCGCAATATGGCAGAGATTTTTTAGTTTCTCGTCAGGGTATAAATAAAAACATACCTTGATCTGTTCAGGCGTGAGCCCCTCGCAAGCGTCGAGGTCGACACCGTCAGGCCCGGGCGCTGTGAGTGTAGTGGCCATCGCTAACGCTTGCAGCACCGACTGTTCTGCTAGACCGATGCGCAGCTTGCCCTCCAGTGACCTGCAAGCGACACCACCAGGCCAGGCTTCAGCTTTTGAGCAGAGCCAGACCAGGCCAGCATACGCCGGCTGATAGGATCCTCATATAAAGCGATGGTGTCCTAACAATCACAGTATCTTATCTTATGATAGGGGGCCGGGAACAATCCCAGCGGCACTTCGACCCTTGAGGATCTTTTGAGCTTACCCCATTTTACAAACTGGTCATCTCAGTGTGCAGGTTTCCTGACGATGTTTTCCTTCACCGTTAGAGCAGTCGGTAAATGTACGTAAGTCTTCGAAAAATACGTAAACTCATTGGTACATGGCACTGCACGGATTCGAAACCGGACCACCCGCATGGGATTCCGGTGTCCTAGCCACTGTGCCACCGACGCTCTAACAATCACAGTAGGTACTGCTTATTCAGAGATTGAATGGCCAAATACGGTGGTTGAACCCTGGTGGGTATAACCCTGTTGAGAAGTTCAATTTAATCATTTATGTAAGTCTCATTGTAATCTGAAAACCATTGAAAGTGTTTGAAAAACCAGACAGTGTTATTTATTATTATAGTTGGATACGGGATTCTCACCACGCTTTGGGGTAACTATGACTGTGAAAGCTTAAAAAGTTATATGACAGAGTTATTTATTGTGTGCGCTAGGGAAGGAGAAGCATTTACCTGATCAAGTACCTCGCCTCGGAGTGTCTGCATGCCGTGTACAACGTCTGGATTTTGGCGATTTTCTTATTTACTGACGCTTGCCCTGCAAAAAGGAGTAGATGTATAAATGCGGAAACAGGAGCTCATCAACCTAACACAATGTCCTTATTATTGACCATACTGAAAGCTATTACACTTGACTGAATCAGTTGACTTGCACATTCAGTCAGATTGCATGCAGCTTAGTGTAATAAGTCATAAATGTGTCCATCCATTAAGGTGAGACTTCGGTGTCCATCTGTCCGTCCCTCCTAACTTGCTATGGCTTTCAACTCGTATATGATGTTATCTGTGTATCACACAGTGTGTGTGTGTGTGTGTGTGCTTGCGGGTATGTGTGGCTGTCTGTGTGTACCTGTCATGTGCGCGATCTCCTTGAGCGCGGCGAACACTCCGCGCAGGCGCAGCGGCGGCGGCGCGAACATGGTGCGTTGCGTGGCGCGCGCCGCCTCGGCCACGCGGCCTAAGTCGCCCGCTTTCTGCGCCGCGCTCTTCACTTGCGCCAGAGTGCGCCCCGTGCACGCTCCTACCGCCTTCATCAGATATGTCTCCGCTATGCCTGCAGGCAGAACAACACTTGATACTTCCGTTGTGATTGTGACCAAAGTTCTATGAGGTAAGTCTCTGCTATGCCTGCAGGTGGCGATCCCAGGATTGTGGCCCCTCCAAAACCGTTCAGCATTCCGTATATTGAAAATCTGTTAGATCCCTATAGGACGCGAGACTCGATTCGCCCGTGTGAATTTTTAGTACTATTTACGATGATTAAAAAAATTCTTAATTTTTTTTCTGGTCCCGCCCCTGGCTCACTTGATACCTCTAGTGTGTACAATTTCACGACAATGGCTAAATGGTTGGCATGACATTGGTCAGATAAATCGCTAATCGTTTCTGGTAATTAGTCTTCCCGAATGTAGAGACCATAAAGAGCTGGCACTTCTAAATAATATCAGACAATAAAAGGCACAAACAGCAAAGGACAATTTTAGTGTTTCCTTCCCACTCACCGAGCTCCAAGCTATGGTAGGCGGGCGCCAGCTGGTTGAGGCACAGGTACACGCTGGGCAGCAGGTCCTCGGGCGTGAGCGCGGTCACCGAGCGCAGGTAGTTGCTGAGGAACTCCACGATGCGCAGGCGCGAGGACGTGCCCTCGATAACCTCTAGCGTTCGGGCCAGTGCCAGGTATGGGACGGGCTCGCCCTGCGACCAGCATGCGTCGTTCATTGGGTGGTATTTCGGCTTGGCTGGGTTGTACTCTGTTTCTGGATATACATATAGTGAGGTTCTATTAGACATGGTGTTCTTACAGGAGTTTGGAGTTGTTTTGAGCTTTTGAAGACTTTGTGTTTTAATAGGATCCCTGTGCTATGAATGACAGCAGTTTTGTCCCTAGTCTGATACGTCACTGGATCATACTCATATACTTTATTTAAAATCATTGGAACACTTGATTATGTCATTTACTAATACACATATGGTTGAACAATCTGCAAAGAACAGACCAGATCAGAATTAGCTAGCTTTGTAAGAAATAAAGTTTGGACATAGAGCAAGGATGGCAAATACAAAATATGAATAAAAATAAAATAATATCATAAATAACAGTTTTACCCGCAACTTTTCCAGGATCCCTGTCAGTGTCTGCCTCCTCAGTTTTATCCTTCTTCTCACTCACATTATCTTTCTTTATAAAGAAACTGTTAATTATTTTACTGGCTTCTGTTTTCTCTGCTTTTACTTTAGACTTTTTACTGGATGGAGAAGGAGTTTTGGTTTTCTTCTCATCATTTTTACCATTATTTTCTGCTGTTTCCTGCTTGACTTTAGTTTTTTTACTACTTGGAGAAGGGCTCCTACTCTCTGTCTTTACATTTTTTTCTGTGAGTGGAGTTTTCTCCACCTTTGCTTTGCTTTTCTTACTCTTTGGCGAGTCGTATGTTTTGGGTTTCTCAACTTTATCGAGCTTTATTATTGTTTCTTTTGATTCAGATTCACTACCAGAGCTTTCTATCCTGAGACGTTTTGTCTTCTTTTTCTGCAAAATTAAAACATTTTAAAATACATCTTGCAACTTTTATCTATATATAGGTTTTAGAAAAATGTAGATAAATTAAAATTTCTTACTTTGGCTGAATTAACTGGTGATTCAGGCAGCTCAGTGGACGGGGATTGTGAGTCGCTGTCGCTACTCTCCAGTCGCTGTCTCTTGGAACTTGTCTGTTGTGCAAATATTGGTTTATTAAATTACACGTATGGTTAGTTTACATTCTCTAGTCACCTAAATGTGAACCAGGAAATAGCCAGCGGTTGCTGTTCATGGATATATGCACTAAGAACAAATAGCAAAAAAGAAGTGTATTTAACAAAAGTTTTACCTTTTCTGTCTCACTGTGAACAGCCGATTTCTCAACCTCTTTATGAAGTGAATTTGAAGATGATTCATCCTAAAACGGATTTTAATATCAGTTTTTACACTTTTATGTACAAATAATAAATAACTGTTTATAATTGTTATATCCTTGTTTTAAATTTATTATTAAATTATATCTAGATAAATACATTGTGAATACTGTGAGATACAACAAAAAAATATCAGAATTGTGTACTATAGAAATACTTACTTCTTTTTGCCTCTTCTCTTCGATTTCAGCAGCCTTCTTCGGTGTGATCTTAAAAAACGAAGTGATACTCTTCTGAGACATATTTCTTGTATGAATATTGATTAAATTACATCTGAAAATCTGAAGGAATAGTCCTCTGGGTATGTTTCGGAGGACAGAACGTTGTGTAGCCGATGTGGCTATCCTACAATTTACAAGGAATTTACACAGTTTATTCATATGTTTCTATTTAAAATAGCTGGTATCATTTTTGTTTATAAAAATATTGATAATTAGTTATAACCTCGCACAGCGCACTCGCAATTTATATTGCGAATTATTAAAAATCATTATTGATTTTTGAGTTGATTGATTGACAATTATTATTATTTTATAATTTGGCATCTATGGCCATTAGCCTAAACACGATACGAATTAAAATAAAATCAGTATTGTATAGCATCAAAGGGCAGATGTTGACACATTTTGAACACCTTGGGGTTTTAACGTCAAGTTGGTCAGGTCAAAAAGCTGACAACAAACCACTAAAGAGAAGCCTACGTACTTAAAAGGTTTCACACAGTTCACTTTTGCTGATATGTTAAATAAAACTACATCATTTTATCCAACAAAATCACCAGTAAATAAATTTGCAAAATGAAACAAATAGATAGCGTGTTATCGCTGGCTAATTCCCGCCAAAACTCCCTGACTCCCACGTCAATCTTTGATTGAGTGCATTCCAAAACAAGTTAAAATTATTTATGTTGACAGCTATACACGTTCCATTGCTTGTTTTGATAACGCAGTCCATAACCAGTTGAATTAATTATTCACGTTGACAACTTGGACACGATAAATAAATTGTAGCCAAATATTTTTTTGGTTTCGTATGTTTTTATTAGTATTAATATTTTTTTTTGTATGTTGTATTATATAAATATAGTCAATATAATATAAACATATTACATTTGTCAAAAGCCTTAATCTAATAAACCGCCCCGAGTCGCACCCGGCGGGAAGGTGTTGTATTATTATTCTTTTTTTATATGGGTTTTTTATGCCTGAAATAAAGATATATTTTTATATTATTTACTTACACGAACGCACCCATATATATTTTTGTAGCTCATAGAAGATTCCATTTCCTCCATTGACATCCTTTATATTTTTGTACAATAAATATTTAAGTGCTTTTATAAAATGTAAATTGTATATCGTACTATTTATATTCAGTAACATTTAAATAAATTTTGAAGTTTCACTTTTGCTGAGTCGTATTAGAAGTTCCTGTATTGTTGCTAGCGAAATTTTGCAAATATGGCGCCCTCTAGTAGTTGATCTGTCATGTCAAGCAAGCAAGTGTCAACTTTACGCGTGTCGTCCATGTTCCCACTGTGGTGTGGTTTATTTATTTTTAGTGAAAATTTTCAATATAAAGTAAATGTGAAATGCAACGGCATGTGCCATCCCATATAGTGGAATCTTGCTCCGGCTGAATGGATCCCGCCGTCGCGTGGTATCAGCCCGAGCAGGAAGGACCAGCGAAGCGCCTGTGGCTTCGTATTTGGGAGACTCAAAGTGAAACAGAAAAAATGAACTTAAAAAATTTAGAAAACTCTAATCCTAATGTGAATAAAGCACCAGACTTTATACCTATTAACGAAGTGAACGGTGAAAATAGAAATAACAATTATTTCAATCCCGCGCGGAGGAAAATGAACGATAATCGTGCGTCAACGTTTAACCTGAACAAAAACCACGATGCCCTAATCGGGGAATACGGAGGGTGTCCGTGGAGGATACCCAACTTTCCCTACAAGCCAGGCATATTGGGGTGAGTACTGTAGTGGCTCGTGTAGTGCTGTGGTCACTGGTTACGAGACACGGCGCGGCCGCGGCACGCTGTCAGAGCTGTCAACGTGCTTGGCGCGTTGGTCGGCGCTGGGCGCACGCCCTCGCCGCGCCGTGGCAGCTATAATAAGCCGCGCTCGGCAGAGCCGTGGCGCTCTCGGCCTCTGACCGTGCCCTGTGTTGCTGCGTATCTTTTGATATCGTCCTCCCTAGAATATTACAATCCTCGATCTAGTCCTAGTGACGGTAAAAATACAAATATAATTTATTGCACACCCGGGACGAAAACAAAACATACAACATAAAGAGAGGTACAATACAATCTGCAATCGCTTTAAGCGATATCTTCCAGGCAACCTTCAAGTAATGGAAAAAATCATATGATACATAATATACGGGTGCAAATGGCGTATGAAATAGATACTACTCTCAAATAAATAAATAACAATAATAAAGAATGCACAGTACAATCCACCTTACACTTTATTATTTATTGTCATCCCTAATCTGAAGAAAATTCATTGTTTGCATCCCTCTGCCATCAGCCAAGCATTTTCATATCTCAAGATTCCCATGCTCTGCATGTGTGGCTAAGTGACCCAGTAATGTCAAACTATCCAAGCTCAAACTCTGATGTGTTTAAATTGAGACAAACATGCAATGGTTGGTCGAGGTGTCATTAGGGGGTATGCAACAATAAACTTAGATTTTTTGACAACTCAGTACTGAACCTTTGGGTTAGTTAGGGTGACGTTAGGGGGGCCCTAACGTCACCCTAACTAACCCAATGGTTCAGTTCTGTTATTTGTTGTAAATAATATTAACTCATTTACATAAGTCGATCTACCCCATTAATAAAATTCTTTTTTTATAGAAATTTTATTGCCAAATTACAATACAATTTAAATTTAAAATTATAGTATTTCATTAATTTCATTTCATTTATTTTGCCATAAATCGCGTGTACTTACATTGTGGGTCTTATAAACATATATGTTTCAACACGATTTTACCCAATGGGTGTAGCAAATAAAGATATAATATTGATAATAAAATTGAATTTAAATTAAGTTATTATAACAAAACTAAATATACCTAATGAATATAAAATTAAATTATGTATCCAAATCAAATAAATCGCAACAATTTCTATTTATAAAACCAAATGTCAAATCATATTATTAATTACCATAATGTCAATTTTATCATAATGTCAATCATATTGTAAATTCAAATTTAACACACCACACAGAACAAAATGGCATATAAAATGATACACTTAATAAAAAAATTACAGTGAGAATATATTATAATGCCAATTCAGTTGAAAGAAAAAGAAAACAAAAAAAAAGAAAGAAAAAAGTACAAAGAATTATACTATAATTACTACTACTAAACCCGCATTTGACCTCGATCTCGCCTGATGGTAAGCGATGATGAGGTCGACGATGGAGCATGCGGGTCCAGTAAATGCCTATTCACTCTGGCCTTGAAGATCCCAAGGTTGTAGGTTTCAGGAAATACAGACGCCGGCAGGCTGTTCCATTCCTTAGCCGTTCGTATAATGAACGAAGAAGCAAATCGCTTCGTACGGGTAGATGGGATATCAACAACATAAGGATGGAACCCCTCCCCGCGCCTGGTAGTCCGAAGGGGGAATGGAGATGCTGGAATTAGATCGTGCAATTCCGATGCGCACTCTCCGAAATATATCCTATAAAATACTCATTATCAGGAGAGTGTTCCGTAACCGGTTGAATGAATCACTTTCATAACTGTCCATTTATGAAGCTGAAAATTTATCAAACTTATGTTTGACACAAGCAAAGGAACATGCACAGCTGTCAATGTGAATAATTTCATTTGGTTTTGGAACACACTCCGAACTTTCAACAACAGAAACTAAGTTTGAACTGTCTCCTATTTACATTTACCCTGCTTTATAGTAGTTTTATCTATTTTAAATGATTTGTTCCAAATCTCTACAAAATAACTAAAGCATCATACAACATGCCAAAACCAAAGTATACTTCTTGATGTGGATGTTGGACATGTACAGAAACCAATGTTTCAGAATGGTGTTTCAATAATTATGTTGGAGTGGTGCCTTTTATCAAACATAACAATATCCAACTTGCTTGGATAAATGTACTGGGTGCACCACCATGATTTATCAACATTACATTATCAGTTGATAAAAATAATTGTTGTTTTGCTTGGGATTTGTCAATGAGGCACTCAGATGATTTTTATTTTTTAAATTTCATTTCAATTTAGTAATAGCTTAATTGAATCTAAAAAATGAAATCTAAATCAATACGCAGAATCCAACAAGCCAGGATCCCTGTCTTGGATAGTTCAAAATTATGGAGGCTTACTCATTATTTAGGAAGCGGTGGTAGAGGAAAAAAAATGACGTTGTAAAAATGTACTATAAGGTACTTACAATAAAAACATTTTGATTTGATTGATGGAAATCTCGGGAAAATATTGATAAATAAATATTTTTCTGCAATGTCAGTATAGTGATCGGGTCTCTAACTCTTAAGATGGGGGTGGCCGACCCTCCACTGACTCCAGGTATACAGAGTTTTGTGTAATTCCCACTGAACCATCAGCCCAGTCAACCTGACGAATGGCACAACTGTTGAAGGTTTTCAGATGGCTTGCATTTGGTCATCCGATACTTAAAATCATGATCCGGGATCAGTGCATGTATATGTATGTACCACTAGTCTCAGTAGTTCAGTCGTTTTCATATTACTGGACTATTGAGATCGAGACCCTTAGAGTCTCGGCTCTTCGGTTGTACATATATACTGAACTACTGAGTGTATCCCCTCAGTGATGATGGACGTGAGTTTATGTGTGTATCTATGAGATACGGCACGGTGCAGGTCACTCTGACGGTTGTCGCCCCGGCTCCGGCGAGTGCGCCCGAGTACCGACGCATCGGCTGGCCGCGCGCCAGCACACCGTGCTCCGTTTAGAATGGGACACCTAAATAGTTCTGTTTGTCTCTTCATATGTCAGTGATGACTCAATTTGACCATGCATTTTATAGATACATATTTTTAAAATATGTAATACTCCAGTTACAACAAATTATGTACGGAATTGACGGAAGCTCGGGAAAAGCGGTCGGCAGTAATGCCCTGGTGGCGACTGGCGTCGTTCAGGAACCCAATTCCACTATTTTGCAATGTTTGTAGTTGTTTTCCAACGTTTTCGTATCGATCCAAGTTTTAACTACAAATCGTTTTCTGCTAACACCACGCTGACACATACGAGAGGACTGATCGATCTCTGGCTCGACCGAAACGTACGCACGCCGCGAGTGCAAAACAAACAAACAGAGCTTACCCGAGCGCATTCGCCTCTAATTGTTACACTTTGACGTCATTCATAATAATGATATTATTTATGCTTTTGAATGTTATGTTAACTTTATTGTAATTGATGAAGGGCTGCCCCTGGTTTGTTATGAAGTTATTATGTTTTGTAATGGAATACTAGATTGTCATTTTCCTGTTCAGGTAAGAGGTATCACCTGTCGTCGAACGGATTATAGTTACCAACGTAGTTACGTACCTACCTACACCCGCAGCCAAATCATCGGTTGTTGATGTTGACTAGTGAAGCCACAGAGGAGCAGGCATACGGCTGTGTTATAAAAACTGTCCTCGTATATGTAGCGAGATTGTTACGTATCCGAGTCGAGAGATGGCAGCACTTGTTAATTACAGCGCGCTAGAATATTGTTTTAAATTTTTGAAAGAGCACGCTGTCTGCTAGTTTGCAAAGAAATGAGTTCGTTCCTTATTTTATTAAGGTAGTAAAGTAACAGTGGCACATACACGTACCCTTTCACGGAAAATGACTAGAAACGCATAAATTTGGAGTAAAAACTTCACCGACAATCTTACGGCGAATAATGTTACTAGAGTAACTACTACGCTACGTAGTAAGTTAGGTAATGGGCGCGCGTAGCACGTGGTGAAAGGTCCTTGCAAGGCCGGCGGGCGGAGTCGGCCGGACGGAATGCAACACGCGTCGGTGAATGTAATAAATAAGAGCTCCTCCGTACCTCGGAAAGCACGTTAAGCAGTTAGTCCCGGTTGTCTTTTGACAGCAGTCGTTAAGCCATGTCAGAGGCCTACGGGCGGCCTGAACAACTCTGACAAATAGGTTGGCCACTAACCATACGATAAGCAAGCAATACGGATGACAATAACGCATATCTTTTTTTAGTCGTATTCCTTTTTGATGAGGGTAGTGATCATCCATTTCACACTGGTTATTTCACTGTGCAGGTTTCCTCACGATGTTTTCCGTTAGAACAGTCGGTAAATGTACGTATTTTTTTCGAAAAAACCAAGAAATCGACTTTGCATGGTTTCGAACCCGGACTTTCCACATGGGAGTCCGGCGTCCTAGCTACAGCTACTACGTCACATACGCTCTTTGAAAAGGCTTTTGGCTCGAGTGTTCTTTTCACCTACTGCGAAAAGTAAATACATCCCTGTTAATATTTAGTTTTAAGATTTTTTAGTGCATTTGTGTTAGCTTTTACTGTTTTAATAATTGAAGATTACGAAATAGCTATGGGCGATGACGTCACTCTTGAATTTTGACACGGCGCTTAATGTTGTAAAATCTAGAAAATGATTATTCTAAAATTAATTGTATACCGGAGTTTTTATTATTTGCAATTCCTGCAGCTGCAAGCTGGCAAAACTCTAACTAATATCCGAAACCTGGATTGTTCCCAATCTGCTTTTTGATTGTACCCAATTTGAGACTAAACCTAGGTGTGATTCCTCACGCTGATTTAGAAAGGACAAGCTTTTCTAAACACGGCGAGAACACATAATATATTGTGGGTAGCACAACGAACCGATTCGTACGTAACCGAAGGTTAATTACGAACGGTAAACAGGAAACAGTGTCCGCAAGGTATAGCTGTGTGTGTACGTTACGACTGGAGCCGCGCACGTGGTGAAAGGGTCCTTGTAAGGCCGTCGAGCCGAGTTGACTGACAGCTGCGCGGCATTCCTCCCAGCTTACACAGTGTCGTGCCGATTCGCTCCGCGCCGAGCGCTGTGTTGACATTTATAGCGCTGCACGAAGCTATAAGGCCGCCAATTGTATATCTATTTTGTATCTTTTTGTTTTCTGTTCCATAGTTTTGTCTTGTGTGCAATAAAGAATAATTGTATTGGGTGAACCGAACTTAGGAGCTCAAGAGTTCCGAGTTATCTACAATGCTTGGAAATTGCTAATGAAATTAACTAATGATTCCTTTATAACAGAGGTTCCCAAACTTATTTTGTCTACCGCCCACTTTGAGAATAAATTATTTTTTAGCGCCCCCATTTTTTCCCCTACTTAAAAACGACTATAACTTCAAATTAAATTAATTAATTATTGTGAGCTATATTAGCGGAGATTAAACATTAATTCTAAACGAGACTTTTAAATAGCGAACCGAGTTATCTCTTAACTAATATTAGTTGATGTTCACAAGTTGTAGTTGAGAGTCGAGAGCTCATGCAGTCGGTGTCTAAGAGGCCTCTTAGCTAAATGAAATTACAAATCACCCCCCAAGCCTCTACACAACGCCCCCATTTTTTTTCTGGGTCTCTTACCCTTTAGGCCTGCAGCGCCCACAAGGGGGCGTTATCCCCCACTTTGGGAAAGGCTGCTTTATAAGAATGCTCTAGACTCTAGAGCTAGAGCAATTCTCTAGAGTCTAGAGAATTGCTTTGAATAAACTGCGTAGAAGTACGTACAGTGGAAGACACGTCGAGCTATACTCTGTGGAACCCTGCCGCAATAAGTGTTTGTTATGATTCCTCGACATTCGTATAATAAAAGTGCTGTTGGTTTTCCAATTAAATTCCATCCATGTGTTTGTTTGTCGACATAAAACCGCCATGTTACGAGGTTTAAATAGCCATGAAGATAGCATGTACGCGGAAGCTGCCTGAATGGGCGAGGTGCACCCGACGACGGTTGTGTAACGCAGCTTAGTTTCTAAATAAAGCCTACTTGGAATTGTGCCAGCCGTGTTCGTTGGAGACATTTTTAGACCAAAAAAAATATATTTTTATTTTCTTAATTTATTTATTTTTGTAGATAATTTCAATTTGTAATTTTAATTTATTTTTATCATTATCATGTTTCTTTATTTTTGTAAGACATCAATTTAATTTAATTCCTAGTACGTCGGTGGCGTCGTGGCTAGGACGTCGGACTCCCATGCGGGAATGTCAACCGAGACTTCCATACTTTTGATGAGTCTATTCAGCCAAATAATTTCTCTAGTTGTCTCACTTGCAGCAACAACTTCTGCTTCAGTACTTGAAATGGAAACGGATGCCTGTCTGTGGCTTCTCCAAGATATAGCTCCTCCAGCATACATACAGACCATACCTGTAGTAGAGCGTCCAGATTCTAAATCTCCACCATGATCCGCGTCGCTGTAGCAAATCAAAAGCTTATCAGCATTTTTCCCGTACTCTATGCCCCAGTCTGAAGTGCCTCGTAAATATCGTAAAATACGCTTGACATTCATGACGTCTTCTTTCGTAGGGTTCTCTAGATGTCTGGAGACAACACCTACGGCGTAAGCAATATCAGGTCTCGTTCCGACCATTAAATATGCCAGAGCACCTACTGCCTGTCTGTACGGAAACTTTTCCACAGTACAATCCTCTCTTGTTCCTGTATCTTTCAGTATAGGTGTTCCAACTGCTTTACAGCCATCCATACCGAATCGCTCAAGTACGAGTCCCACCAATGAGTTTTCGGTTTTTTCGAAAGACTTACGTACATTTATCGACTGCTCTGACGGTGAAGGAAAACAACGTGAGGAAACCTGCACAGTGAGAAATGGCGCAGGCAATTGCAAACTACCTCATTAAATCTGCTACGAGAGTCATTCTGTTATTAATTCCTTAGAATGATCACGATTCAGCAACGAGGAACACTAAAAGAAGAAGAAATTTTCACGTGATTCCTTATATGTTAATCCTCGTTTAAAATCATAATAGATCATATCACGAAATGCTTCCCGCGTTACCCCCATCGTAGCGATTGAAAAGTGACAGACATGTTTTTTAAACAATTAATTAAAAAACACCTAAAGTTCACCAGCCATTCATATTTGGCCAAGGAAGAAGAAGAAAAACATTTATTTAACAACATTATTAAACTTAAAAAATATTGGAAATAAACAAAAACAATGCTATATTAAAAGGACACAGGCTCAGCAAGTGCTGCGGTCCGACCGGTACGGCAGAACCGCAGCGCTGGTTTTCAGCCAAGGAGTTTGTGAATATATAATATAAAATTTGCATCAAATCCCTCGACAAGGTCCCGTTCTGTAGCGTACTGTGCCGTTGTCCGCAGGCTGCACGAGGAGATCGAGCACTTCTACATGTACATGTCTCCGACGAAGACGGAGCACCTGGTGCGCACGACCGTCGTGAACCGCATCCGCGGCGCCATCCTCGCGCTGTGGCCGCAGGCGCGCGTCGAGGTGTTCGGCTCGTTCCGCACCGGCCTGTACCTGCCCACCAGCGACATCGACCTGGTCGTCATCGGTGAGTCGAGTGATGTCTGTCTCCTGTCTCCTGTCCTGGCCCTTTGGGATTCATCGCAATGTTACAAAAACCGCTACAGGATTATTTCAAATAGGGTTTTCTCTTTTGTTTTGCTTCACTTCGATTTTCCGACCGGATCTTCCTACTTCTTTATTTAAGGTAGGACCTTACGTAGTGTAGAATCACTCACAGCTCCAATTATTTACTGTTTGGCTTCACATCGACAAGGATGTGTGATCTAACTTTTGCAGGAGTATTTATCAGTTTCATCTTGCATGGTCAAGTCTTATTTGAATCATTCGTGAACTGGGAATCCAAAAATAAGTTTAATTTTTTTCTTTCTTCTTCTTCAATTTAAGAGCTATGCTCTTGTCGGTGTAGTAAACGCCACTGTGTCCTGTCTAGGGCCTTTTCCTTGACCTCCTTATACGACGCAACGCCAGCCTTCTCTTTGATTTGATCGAAGTAGCTTATCCTCGGTCTTCCTCTTCCCCGCTTGCCTTCAACTTTTCCTTCTATAAGGTTTCTTATGTATTCGTCGTGTCGTATAAGGTGGCCCACCATATTTCCCCTTCTATTTTCAATAGTCTTTAAGATGTTTCTCTTTTCTTTTACTCTCGTCAGTACCTCTTCATTTGTCACTCTCTCTGTCCAGCTTATCCTTTCCATCCTCCTCCAACACCACATCTCAAACGCCTCTAAATATTGTCTATCTCTCTGAGTCATGGTCCAAGTTTCGCATCCGTAAAGGGCTATGCTCCACACAAAAGATTTAACAAATTTCTTTTTCACAGATTTGGATATTTTAGATCGGAATATGTGTTTTTTATTGTTAAATGCTTGTTTGGCTATTGAAATTCTGGTTCTAATATCGGGCGTGCATCGCGAATCTGTTGTGATAATACTTCCTAAATATTTAAAACTTTTCACCTCTTCGACTATTTTATTATCCAGTTTAATAGGTCTATTTTTGGAGTCTATTGTTTTTGTCGTTGTGAGGGTCTTGGTTTTCTTAACGTTGATATTTAGTTGAAATTCTTTAAATACGGTGTCCATACTATTTAGTAGTTTTTCTAGGTCCTTACTATTTTCGGCAATTACGGCAATGTCGTCAGCAAATCGTACAAATTTTATTTTCTTTCCATTTACTTTAACTCCTTCTTGTGTTGTTTCATAAATTTTCTTTATAGCGGATTCGATGAAAATATTAAAAATTAAGGGAGAAAGTGAGCAACCTTGTCTAACACCCTGTCTGATTTTAGCATTTCTTCTCTCATCTCCTATCTCAACTATTGTTTCTTGATCTTTGTACAATTCGTATATTATTCTCCTATCCCTAAAATCTAGCCCGTTTTCTTTCAAAGTCTTGAACATCATCCTCCAATTTATTTTGTCGAATGCCTTTTCAAGGTCTACAAATGCTATATGTGTATTGAGACCAAGATCCAATCTTCTGTCTATTATCAAACGCATAGCTAAGATAGCTTCTCTTGTGCCTTTCTCTTTTCTAAATCCATACTGGTCTTCCCCTAAATTCTGTTCTATTTTGGATCTTATTCTATTTTGTATTATTTTTAAAATAATTTTGGATGCTTGAGATATTAGACTGAGTGTTCTATGTTCTTGACATTGTAAAGTGTTAGGTTTCTTTGGCAAGGTTACCGTTTTAGTAATTTTGAAATCTGTTGGTACTACTCCTGTATTATAGATATCTTTTGTTAGGTGGAAGATCTCATCTAGTAGTAAGTCATTGTTGCAGTATTTTATTAATTCTATGAATATACCATCATGCCCAGCAGCTTTACCATTTCTAATCGAGTTTAGAGCTGCATCAAATTCTTCTCTAGTTATTTCTGGACCAAGGTCGTCAGGGCTAACTTCCAATTCCTGCTCAAGATAGTGTGACGTGTCATTCTGATCTTCACCCTTATACAAATCTTCCAGGTATCTTTTCCATCTTTCTGCTATGTGTTTATTATCTATGAGTATTTGTCCGTCTTCATTTAAAATACTTGTAGACTTTGATTTCCGTTGTGAATTTAAATTCCTAATTAAATTATATGCTATATCAGTTTTTCCTTTTTTCATGTAGTAATTAATTTTTTCACAATCATTTTCCAGATCCTTCTCTTTGCTCTCCCTACATTTTAGTGTAATTCTGTTTGTTAGCCTTTTGTACTCTTTTATGCTATCATCATCTGTTTTGTTTCTGTACTTTCTTCTTTCTGTCATTAGATCTATTATTTCTGAATTTAACCATTTTTTCCTAGGAATAACTTTTTGTTTTTCTAAACTCTCCTCTGCACTTGTTCTTATTATATTCTTAATATTGCACCATTTTTCGTCTATATCTATATTATATCTATCATCAATATTATTATCGTCATTATATGCTTTAAGCTTATCACCTAATTTATTAGAATATTGCACTTTTATATCACTATTATTATCCTTAGCACTATGAGATCTTAATATGTTGAGATCAATGTCTTTGGTTTTCTTTTTCTTATTTATTTTCTTTACTTTAGTTTCAGTTTTACATAAAACTAGGTTGTGATCGGTGTTTAGATCTGCGCCTGGATATGTTTTGCAGTTCGAAACATTGTTTCTATGAACTTCTTTAATAATGATGTAATCAAGCTGATATCTGTTTAAGTCTCCTGGCATTTTCCATGTGTATCTTCTGCGTTTTGGATGTTTAAAAAGTGTGTTCAATATGATAAGTTTGTTTTCTTTGCAAAACTGAATAAGTCTTTCTCCTCTAATATTCCTGTTTCCTAACCCAAATTTACCCACAACATTTTCTTCTTCACCCTCCCCTACTACTGCGTTAAAATCCCCCATTACTATTAATCTATCTTTTCCCCCCACTAAGTCTATTAATGTGTCTAGTTGCTCATAGATCTCTTCTATTTCTTCATCTGGGTGACTTCCGGTCGGCATATAGACTTGGATTATAAAGGTATCAACAGGCTGTGATTTTATCTTGATGGCTGTTATTCTGTCACTGTGATGTATAGTATTTTCAACTTGATTACCCCATTTTCTGTTTAAAATTATTCCTGTACCGTTTGTACCCCTCTTTTCCCCTGTAAATATAATCCTGTAATCATCACTCCAATAATCTCCACTTCCTTCCCATCGTACCTCACTCAGTCCCAATATGTCTATGTCCAGTCTTATCATTTCTTGTTTAAGCTCTTCTAGCTTTCCAGGCACCAACATGGTGCGAACATTCCACGTTCCTACTTTACAAGGATTTCGCAGGATGACGACCTGGGCAGCCTTGCCTCTACCCCTGCCGGACTCGGACCGCCACGGTATGTTACGTCGTGTAAACCCGTTGTCAAGAACGTTATTTACTTTTTCTGACATTTTCATTTTACTACTTTTTTGGGAAATAGTGCAGTGGTTTCCCCTTGCCTTCCGCACCGCAGTACACTGACCGTCGACACTGTTGCAGCTGCGCTCAGTATAATCTATTTCAGAGCCGTACCAGAGCCCACCTCTTCCGCCTCTGTATAGTACTGACAGGTACTGCTGCCCTCTGTCAGGTTCCTAGTTTAAGTCATAGTGACCTGCCTCCTCCGCCTGTGCCGCCGTACCGATGGCTGCCATCTCCGCTGTCACAGCCGTTGAGGACTTCACCCGTAACCCTGGGCACGGGTTCCGCGTTATACCCCGCGGTACTGGGTCCCCATCCGAACTCCGCCACCTACACACCCCGGCCTACTGAGGTGTGAGGTGCCCACCCCCGCGACTGGGACGCGCCGGACAGGAATTACCCCAGTGGAAGGCAAGAGAAGGTGACTCTGTCTTCCCTGGGGCCGGGTTAATGGCTCGTATGTACCGAGACCAACAGCACTTTTAATTTTTTTAAACAACAATTTTTTCTTTCCAGTTAATACAATTCTTCTGTCCTTCGTATGTAACATTTAGAACAGTTAAGTTGTCCTTGTATGACGTATCGCAACAATGTTCGTAGTCGTAATATAAACAGGCAAATATTATATTATATTTGTTTCCTATCAGGATTACACAATAGTATATCCGGTTGTGTTGAACTGTTTGCTCGCTGCGTGTGCGCAGTGCGTGGGCGATGACTCACCGCACTCGCAGCTGACTGCAGGACGATTGCATGTTAAGTGCTCTCGGTGCCGCGTTGCTTTGCGCTCTGCCTTGCGCACTGCCATGCGCTCTGCCATGCGCTTTGCCCTGGTCCGGAGCGGGCGGCCTGAGCGCAAACAATATGTAATACAGCTAAAAACAGTTGGGTTTGAAGGGTAAGAGTGCCAGCGTAATAATCGACACATGAGGTACCTACTTCACTTAAACCCTCAAGGTTAGATGCGCATCCAAAACTTTCTTGTAATTTTAATGAGGTGATAATTGAGATGTCGATGGGTAATCGTGACACGTGAAAAAAGATCAGTAAGTAGACACTGGTAGCCGCTGCGTGCATTTACGAGTATGTAGATGAATCACTCGCGCGTGGGAAGCAATTCATTTACACTGGTTGCTGTAAAAAAACTCGTAAACACTGCACTGACAATGGCGTCATTTCTGCTTGGAGGACGAGCTTGTTTTAGTCTGGAGGATGTCTCAGCTTATAGAAATAGAAAGAGCAGCATTTTAAGAATAGCCCTGACAATAGTGTGACATACCGACGACGCCTCGGTGATGCATGTTGCGAGTGACATGCGTGACATACATATTTACAATAAGTACTCGTACCGGTAGGAGAAACGGCCTGTCGACCGGATTTTTCCAAATCCATTCGATAAGATATCAATTAATAACAACGGTGTTAGTGTGACAATTGTTCCAATATCGGTCGGTAAGCCTCGGATTTGTGAACACGAAACTGGATAACAATTCCGTTCGATACGAGACACATTACGTATTATAATCTAATCTTAAACGTGTCGCGGCAGCCACGCTTCTGGTTGTACGTTTCTTTTACATTTCACCAGTCATTTGCTCCGCCGGGACCTGGCCGTTTGTTGAATGTTCATCATCGTTTGACAGCCTCTGCGCGTCCTTTGCATGTTCTGTTTGATGCTCCCTGTCTGGACATTTTGCGGCAACTTATCGTCCGACCACCAATTCTTCGATCAACCCTCGGCCGCAGCCGCCGTTACTGAGACGTTTTTTTATTGAATCGTCAGCAAGAAATACAACGGCAGTAGGGAATCCTTGCGGTCCCTAATCCTACGCATCCCTGCCTCACGAAACACCGTCTCAATTCAGATGCAAAGATTAAATTATCAGTGAAACGTTGGTCTGAAAGAACATTTTGTAATCGGGTGGAGTGTAATTTTTCCGTGGAATGTTATGTGAATATCTCGTGGGCGCGCAGTGACCTTGGCGCGAGGCTTATCAGATATGTCGCGGGAGATTGCGGGCTGCCTCGGCTTGAATGAGGCGGGTCGGGTCGGGCCGCACGTTACATCTATCTCCCGCTAGTCGCTACTCTGTCAGCTCTGTGTTGCAGGCTGCAGTCCTGCAGTACAACGATAATGATACCATGAGAAAGTATGCAGGTTTTGTATTAAGAATTGCTAAAGTATTTTAATTTCTCTTGGGTATTTCTCCGTCAAAGTTGAAAACTGGATTCTTACCAGGCTTTTTTTTATTGATTACTAAACCCGCATTTGATCTCGATCTCGCCTGATGGTAAGCGACGATGAGGTCGACGATGGAGCATGCGGGTTTATTTGATTTGATTTTACTACTCTCGTGACTAAGGTTGGAATATCGGGAACTCAAAACACAAGTTTTGATACGATTAAATTCATAGATGTTATCGGGTATGGGCGTATGGCCCGTGGTCTTCCCGCTCCGTCACTCCGTGTTAGGGTTCGATATGTTGAAGAGTTTGATTACCTTCATTTTGAATTGGATCTCTTGTGATCCAAAACACACTCGTTTAAAAAAAAACCTCTGACACTAGTTTTAATGTGCCCGTGTTATGTAGGTACGTTGTACTTTTCCAAAACATCGTGGAATCCAATGAGCTCGCAACATTGTTTGCCAATGACGTGTCTCTTGCCCCAGTCACAGTCACAGACCGCTAATTGACAGCCGTGGTGGGGTCAGCTCAGCACTGAGCACTTAGTGCAGCGGCTCCAAATGCGCCAAATTATCGTCAAATGTTGCGATCGACTGAGATAATACACTCGTTGCGGATCTGTTTCTGTTACGGGCTTGTCGGCGTCTGTGACGTCGTGATGGATGACACAACATTGTAGAGAATTTTATATTTCCAAAAAAGTAACACTTACTATTAATAAGGGGTCATCCATAAATTAGGTCACACGTTAAGGGGCCAACAATGTGTGACATCGTGACAAGTCATAAGCTTCGTGACGTCACATGCGTAAATCATAATGAAAGAAGAAGTCATAAAAAATATAAAGGAATGGGTCAAAGTCCATAGACACTAGTGATTAAATGTTGTATCGTTAATTTGATTTTATGTATTGTAAATTTTCTAAAATGTTTCATTTATTGTTGATTTTATGAAATAAGTTTTTAAATAGAAATATATAAATAATTTTGGAAGCAAAATATGTGACGTCACACCAGAATAGGGGGGGGGGGGGGGGGGGGGTTTGTTCTCCAAAAATCATGAAATTCGTGTGACGTACGAACTATTGGGTTCATTGCATGTCACTTTTCTACAGTTCTTTTTATTTTTGGTGAGAAAGTTGCTACCTCCTGTTTATCATACTTTCCCCTTAATTTGTTGTGCTGCTGCTGTTATGTTATGTTACTGAATTTTTCTTGCGTCGTCCCTTGTTTGTTTTCAGCAGAACACCTAACGACGCGGTGGCTTCACTAGGTCTTTAGTTATAATGAAATACGTCGAATTTGACATTTCTTTAGTTTTACAGTCTAAGCGCCTTAGCTAGAGACCCACCTGTCTTCCTTTCCTGGTAGCGCTTACTGTTACCCTTGTTACATTTCTAACACTATCACATACTAGTTAGATCTGATCCGAATCGTGTCTTGTCGTGATACTTCCCACGTACCGACGTGACCAGCGGTGTTTACAAAGCGTTTATCTTACGTATAGTTATCTATTGCACGCATTTTAACGAGGGCCGTGTTCTGATACTATTTTTACAAGGTGATCCAGTCCACGGCGGGCGCCCGCCGCTCCAGAAAGTAGACAAACGGAAAAATCCTTCGGAGACAGTTTTGAATCCCATTTCGTTTCTTTATTTACTTACGGCGTAGTACTAATATTTACGAGTATTCTGTGTTTACGCATTTGAAACTCACCCACTTGAATGTAATCTTTATTTCTTCTTGAAATAACTCTTTTAGGAGTTAAATGGTTCAAATTAGAAACACTTGTTTGATTAAATACGGAGCGGCGGAGCGTCGGTGGCACAGTGGCTAGGACGCAGACTCCCATGCGGGAGGCCCGGGTTCGTAACCGTGCAGTGCCATGCGCCAATGTGTTTTTCGTATTTTTCGAAAACTTACGTACATTTACCGACTGCTTTAACGGCTCGGCTCTCGGTCGAGTCCAAGAGAGTACACAGAGGAGGACTCCTGACTTTCATCACTGAGAATCCGTATTTGATTTAGGTTTCAATAGAAGTTCGACGTGCCTTCCTATGCGAAAAAGGCTACAGAGAACTACCTATGATTGTAGATGGTTTCTCTGTCTACCCCTTCGGGGATAATGGACGTGATAGTTATGCTATGCTCTTTTTAGCACAACGTCGCAGAAAAACTTTATTTCTAATAATAGATACAATTTAGAAACATTCATTCATAGGTTTGACAATCGCGTGGGAAGTCGAAATCGGCACTGCGCGTGACATTCTGCCAAATTATCGTTTCTTTCTAAGATCCGAAGTGACCCCAAGTGGTCGTGATCACGTGGTCGTTTTGTCTGGATCTTGCTAGCTAGAGAACTGTCGCTGCTGTTCCAATGGCCTCATCGAATTGACCTTAACTTACAGCGGTCACCGGGTGAAAGCACACGCATTAATTATTAGGAGGAAAGATTCACTAAATTAGAATAAAACGTAATCAGATTTCAGGGAAAAGAACGCTCTTATCCGACCAATTCCTGTGACATTAGCAACAAGAAACCTTCACAAGTTATTCTGTAATCATAGAATTATTAAAGCTGTAATGTAAGGCTTGAAAATGACGCAGTCAAACCGGTCGCGGTGAATGAATTTATTTGAATTATATAATCAAAATCAAATTTGTAGAAATATGTGTTATAATACGGAGGGAGAAGGGGTGCGACCCCCGGTCCGGTCACTTCCTCGCCCAACACATCTCCATCGCAATCCAGCGGGGCAATGCGGCAAGCATTATGGGGACTTTTGGGAGGGACACGGTCAGAGGGGGCTTGATCGACTGAACTGTCGATTAGATGGTTTTACTTGTTTACTGATATTGAAATATTTTTAGATTTTTAGTATTATTTATGTAACATTTGAGAAGTATGACGAATATTATTGATGTACCTATTTATTGCTTGCTTGCTTATCGTATGGTTAGTGGTCAACCTATTTGTCAGAGTTGTTCAGGCCGCCCGTAGGCCTCTGACATGGCTTAACGACTGCTGTCGAACGACAACAACCGGGACCGACGGCTTAACGTGCTCTCCGAGGCACGTAGGAGCTCAGGTGAAATATGCCACTAGCGGTCACCCATCCTGGTACCAACCGCGCCAACGTCACTTAACTTGCACGATCACTTTCGGACCGTGCTCGCAACTAGGCTACGAGCTATTTATTAAAATTATGATACTTCCAAATAAAAACAAAATGAATAAACTATGATTATGATTGAATATATAAATTAAAAAAAGGGTAAAGGGTCATTGACGTTATAATATAAATCTCATGTCCTGTTAAGCGAGGCACTTCATTTCAATCCAGAATATTTGCTCCAAGGTGCTCTTGAGTCCATTTCATCAATCATTCAGCGTCAAGCAAGTGAAAGCTTGACAGGCCAGAACAATCCCCGTACAACGTGCAGGCTGGGCACTGTTACTGGTGGCAACACAATCTAATCACAACACGAGACAACTGTGGCGGATTCAATCATCACGGTTATTGCGGTCGGCTGCAGGCAGTTATGTACAGTTGACCGCAGGTAAACCTACCCAAAACGGCAAAAGTTGAGAATCTGAAATGTATCACAGTGTGCAGGCATAAGGTTGAGATTTAATCGAAGGTTTTGACAGATGGTATACTGTAGTTTGTGGTCGTCTGTACAGTGGATGACGATAAGTGTTTGTTATGATTCCTTGACATTCGTATGGATGTGTCAAATCAGTTAAAGTGACAAAGTACTACAAGGTGGTTATGTTGTGCGTTTATGCTGTCATGGCGTGTTCGTCCTATTTTATTGTTTAAAAACGGTTTACGGAATGTTATATAAGACAGTGAAATGGGAGCGAAATACTACAGATGGTGTGGATCCGGCAACCTAACCTCCTATTGCACTTGTAATGCAAGACACTAGGCATTCCTAGTGCACACGACTCTGTCTTAATCTCGACGTTGGTAAACTGTTTTTTTTTTCAAAACAGACGCGAAAACATTCGAGTTATTTTCAAGATTCTAACACGGTCATTGGCCAAATTGCAGATTGTACACTAGCAGGGGCCATAATTAAAATTTAAAAAAAGTACTAAAAACCACTGTTTTCTGTTGTTTACTTATGTATCTAAACTTAATATTGTGTCATTGTGTCCATTGTATGCTGCCTAGGGATACAGCAGGAACCTTCCCTTTCACCGGTCAGTTCTATCTGATCATGATCACCTTCGTCCAGTACCATTGCTAGAAGTTGCTTTCGAGAGTGTTCTAAGATTTCGAAAGGGAACAAACCTTTTGGTTTGGTCTAATTGTTTCGAAAACTGAAAATTCACGCTCGAATACTGGCAAAAGCCCTCGAGTTCCGTCTTTACGGGCCTCACGGAGAACTCGTTTTTTAATTAACATCTATAATCACAAAGAAAACACCGGTCACAATAATTTTGTTCCAGTTGCACGAAATCGATTTGTTATGCTTCCAATATAATATAACTGCGTGTTATATTATGTAATCTGAATGTAGAATTATATTTTATTTAAAAAAATCTTGTCTTCTACCGAAGGCTGGCTGACAAGCAATCCTGGCGTTTCTAGGTTCGCACAGACGTTACTAAACTTATATAGCTTTTGATGGTTTTTTTTAATGGTAAATACATGTCAATAATTTGATGTCAAAAATAAAATAATAAAATCAATGTCATACTATAAGTAGGTAAAAATTATATAATATAATTTCAGTCAAACAGCCCCCGCGAAGTGCCCCCTGGCCGAAAGTACCCAGGATACTCGCGGCGTTCCCTCGCTGAATGGCGAGGGAAATGCGCTGTACTAAAAAGTGGCTGGCCCGCGGATCACCTCCTCTCTCCTTAATTCGTCTCCGCACAGCGCGAATCAGATCCTTGACCTCGGAGCCCCATGGTCCCGCGGTTTCAACTGCCAAAGGCACGAAGTCGTACATCGATTCCAGGTTGGAGTACTTTAGGTGTTTCCTCTGGGCCGCCGCCTCGGTAGCTGCACCTGCAGTTTGCCGAGTGCTGGCGAGATGGCAGAGCGCGAAAGTGCTAACGCACGTGGCGTCCCAGAGGAGACAGCGCCCTCTCGCCCATGGAATCAATGTAAGACCGTCCGGCCTCTTGCCGTCCGCACGGGACAAACCGGGGGGCTCCAGGACGCACGGGGTACCTCAGCTGAAACCATGGCCCGTCTGAGGATTTCATTGAACGCGCTGTGACGAGGGCGCCGGCCCGCGCATCGGAAGCAGCTCAGCCAGCTCAGCTTTTTATGTTAGTCTTTAAATTTTATAAAATCAAAAAAAATGAAACATAACATTACGTTTCTTCACAGTCAATTACGCAATAACAAGATCCCTAAAAATAATCGGAGATTGATGACCAAAGTCCTTACGGACCAAAGTAAATAATATATGTATTACGAAAATATAAAAGTTTAAACGGATTCCTAAAACATTGAATAGGAAAAATGGTGAATTCCTAAAATATTGAATTCCCAGTAGTCCTCGAGTCAAACCTAGAGGGGACCCGGTATCGGTAGACCAGTTCACCGAACAAATGTGACTTTACGGTCGGTCCATATGCAAGACTGCAGGCGAGGAGTGGTGGCGAGTGATACGAGGGTCTCATGTGTTGCAATGGCATGACGTGAGAATGCACTTGCATGCGGCCACATAAACTGCACGGTCGCGGCGGCGCGGTGCGGCGACACGGTGCGGCCGCCTCGCGTGTGATCACGAGGGGATACCGGCGCGTCTGTGATGCCTGTGGGGACCAATTCGCCTAAATTACAATTCAATTAGAATAACAATTAAAATAATAAACAAAATAACAAATCATAATGAAATTGAAAACAAAACAAAAATATATTATTAATTTAAATTATTAATTAATTATACTAATTCTCAGATTACGTCATCATGACCACGACAAGCATTTTTATCGTATAAATATTGTTGAACACTGTAATACTATTTATTGATGAGAAATAATTTGATAGAAATAGAACAACGTTTGTAGTTCTATTTCTATCCAATTTCAATTTAGTTTTCATTCCAATTCTATTTGGACACCAAATCGCATTCTGCTGACGCATAACTCTACCACTGCCACCTTTCGATTTACTATCAATCGGGCAAAAGTACCTCGGGAGGAACTTATGTTCGATCGTTGTATTTGACAGTTGAAGCGTTTTGTTACCGTTCAACGTTCAAGTATAAACTAAACGTTATAGTAGAATGCACAAATACGTTACCGTTCGATCGATCGTTGACTCGATCGGAACTTAACTGAAATGTGATCGTCAGTGGATAGTGGCATACGAAACACGTCATGACGATGCAGGTTAGATACCTTAGATGCTTCTGAGACGCGGTGCAACGCCAGTTTGCCGGCAAACGATACGGCGCACAGTGGGAACCCTCCAAACAAGAGCATATCGAAAATGGTTATGGTGAAACTCGTAATTTTAAGGACTTGTCGATGGTTTTACCTAATAGAATAAACCAGCTTATCGGCAGAAAGGCTTTTATATTTTTCAATTTAGTTGAAATTACCTAAAATTATTTTCAAACATAACACTTCGATAATTTCATGTTTTTCAAACTATGCATGGTGACAGTTCGACGTCAATTTCTGCTCATGTTGCTATAGACACTATAGCAAGATTATATATTTTTGGAAAGCTCAAGATCTCTAATTTATAATGCTGCAATTAATATTTGACTTTCATTTAGAAATAAAATGTTAAAAATGTATTCGTGAGAGAAGTCATTTTAAACATTTTATTATTTTCACTTGGAGTTTTCTCTGTTGCCGAAGGCTGCCGAAGTTGAGTAAATTGTTGCTAAAGGTTCGTAAACTATTCAATATTGAGAAGAAAAAATAAAAACTTGCGCATATTTGCGCCATTTTAATTTAGAGCAAAAAATATGAGACAAGTAAAATTCTCAATATTTGGGAATTAATAAATATTAGTTCTTATTCTATAAACTGTTGAGTAATAATGATGAATAAGTATTTTATTTGACAAATGACTTTAGGTTACGTGCCAAATAATTAATTTAAAAAAAAATATCAAAATTAAAAATTTAAAACAAATTTTTTTTTTAAAAATCCCTCTGTTTAAAAATTATCTTGCGGTCATCTTTTAACCATTAAAATGATAAAAATATCTGTATTATATATCTATATTGGTTAACAGATAGATAACAATGATGGTTGCATTTATTGCTTCGAATATCAATTAATTTAATTATAAGTTTATAAGATATAATTAAATAAAATTTAATTTATAAGTTTTGCGCTAGACACTAATCTTGGAGTACTCTAAAAAGACCATCCAACCATTAAAGTGATCGGATCCTTTGATTCGTCATACAACTTTTACATACATAACAAAAACGAAATTACTGTGCAACATGAGTGAATTTGTTTGCAGTAGACGTGACTTGTGTACTTTAATTATTAACGAGAAAACTACTTCTGAAATTGAACAGTATTTAATGGTCAATTTTAATTTATCGGCATCAGAAATTAGTACTGTAGTAAACAGTATTCAAAAAAGTTTGGCCACGCCATGTAGACAACTCTGTGCGTTTAGCACAGAGTAAGGGCTAGAGATGTGAACGAAAACTCTTTCCAATACGGACTCTACGTTACATGCTCGGATCAGATGTATGGAGAATTGGAGATGCTACTACACATTTCATACAATTTATCTTCTCAAAAGTGGTCAGCGTCAATACCTGAGAACAAAAGAAGTAAAGAAGAAAAGAAAAGGCTTGTGCGTGACGTTTTCGTGAAGAACTTGGCTTGCATATAGACAAACCAAGACAAGGTACTGGTAATAGCAATGACGTCAAGAAGATTCTTTCAAAACTATCAATGCTCTGCAGAGATAACGGGTGTTGACGAAGAATTAATAAGAAGACCATACATAACTCTTCAAACTATGGCGCACAAATTATAGAATACTACGTAGTTTTGCCAATTGGTCAACTTTCTGAAGACGCCCAAGAAACAAGGAATAAAGATTACAAGAGTTTTCGGTTGCATCATGCCAGAACGTGTTCCCGGTCAGCTACAAATGAAGACGTCTTCCACGCTTTGCTATGTACATCTGATCCATACATATCGAGCCTCTACAGACGAAGTTTAATAATATAAGAATTATTTGACGAAGCTAAAGAACTTCTAGATATAACTGTTCTCGAGTAGAGAAAATAATTATTATAAGTCTTAAAAATATACAACGTGGTTCTTTTTATGTTTAAAAGTATAGTTTTAGTCATAAAAATATTATTTTAATAGTGTAATAATTATTCCTATTTTTTAATTAATTTTATGGCAATAAAAATGAAAATTTTCATGTTTGATATTTTTAAATTAAATAATTAGTTGTGTTATAACCATGAATTTTTATTCAATTGATAGCCTATGTATTCTAGTATGTGTGTGTAAAATTTCAAAATAATATGTCAAGAAATAAAGAAGTTATAGATTTATGATATGGAACCCACCGTTTGAGCCCACTGTGCGGCGTCGTATCGTAATTTGCAACGGTCGGTGTATATTTATATTTAGATATCATGTCATGTTAGTTGTCAGGAGTGTACTGCGGGGCTATTTATACCGGGAGGGGGAGTGACCTCGGACGGGTTGTAATTGTTACTCTGAACACGTCGGGCGCGTGCGCGTGCGCGACCGGCGTGCTCTGGGACAGCAGTCCCGTGTGGTCAGAGCGGTGAGATACGGTGAGCCAGCGCCCTTGATCGGGGGAGAAGGGAGGGAAATAGAGGACGCTCTAGCTGCTCTCTGCGAAGGCTCAAAGTTAAGAAGGCATCTGTCCTTTCCCTTTCGCCCCCTCCAGAAGAAATTGTCTGTTGACCGATTTTTAGGCACTAGAGTCTTTTTTTGACTGTGGCTATATCGTCATGCAAGTATACCAGCTAAACGTCAGTCATATTTGTGTAAAAGATATCTAGTTTTATTACCGTGTTGGTTAAATTGCACGCTTCTTCCTTTACCGATTCTTAAATAAGTTGCGATATTTCTGTATAGGTTGTAATGTTACTGTTGTTTTTCCATGCAAGCGATCGATGTACTTTATTATACATCATCACCAGCCTATTAATGTCTCCGCTGTTGGGGCACAGGCCTCTCCTTTGCACAAGGGGGTAGAGGCCATGATCCACCGAGCGGGCCCAGTGCCGATTGGTGGATTTCACACGCCTTCGGAAAATTTACATTTCCTCAGACATGCAAGTTTCCTCACGATGTTTTCCTTCACCGTTAGATCAGTCGGTTATACGTAAGTCTTAAAAAAATCCGAAGCTCATTGGTACATGGCACACTGCATGGTTTCGAACCCGGACCTCCTAATATCTACTTATTATTAATCAATCAATAAATCATTTATTCGTGAACACGGGTAGTTCACGAATAAATGATTGATTGATTGATTTTATAATCATATTGGCGGCAAAAAATAGCGAGCACGAAGCGCACGCGCACGATGTAGGTCGTCAGCGATGAATGAGCTGCCGATCCATTGAGGAAAACGTGCGCTTATTTACAGGTCACTGGTATGTATGAGGGAAAGAGGAAGTTGAACTCGTTAAAAACGTTCTTATCTGGTCGTCTAACAGAAAGGTTAAAAAATAGTGTAGGCTCAGTAAGTTTAATGCAAAGCTCTTCTATCACAGGGACAGCTGGACGACTGATAGCCATTGCCTTCTCCATTTCACACACTGGTTATGTTCCTCACGATGTTGTGTGTGTGTGATCGCAGGTCAGTGGGAGAAGCTGCCGCTGTGGACGCTGGAGCGCGAGCTGGTAGTGCAGGACATCGCGGAGAAGGACAGCATCAAGGTGCTGGAGAAGGCCACCGTGCCCATCGTCAAGATGACCGACAAGTACTCCGACGTCAAGGTCAGTCTGCTCTGCTCCCTCACTTCCTCTCTCTCCCCGTCAGACCGGGCACCTTGCACCTAAGATTTATTGACGTAAAATAAAACTGTTGCTACAATAAAAAATGCCAATTGTGTCAGGTTAGTCACCAGTGATGAATTTCGCAACCCCCAAATTCCTCGGCGGAGTGAGGTCCAGCGTTCATTGTAAGAGTGGAAGCGCAGCGGCTTTCTTCGATAACTGCAGGCTGGGTCACGGAGAAATGCACTTTTTGTTTCGCTCTAATTCGTGAGCGCAAAAATTGAGGCGCGCAGGGCGGGCGTCATGTGTAGCACGGGTTTTACAATTTTAGTTACGATGAGTCTTTGAGTTTTGCGTTCGCGTCTTTTTCGAGAGCGATCGAAGTTATATGACTGTACGCCGTCTTTTTCGAACTAAGTTTGGATTACGCAATATCAGTGAGAGTCAAAACCTCGACCTCGAGGGCCGCACGGTCTTCCCATACCGACGGAAACATGGAACGCGTGAGGGAGTCTGTGCGTGCGGATCGTTACATTTCGATGTTGAGAGGTATCCTGACTCTGAAACTGCAAGAATCGCGTGGCTACCATAGGAATACATGGTTCTAACGGCCCGCAACAGGATGGCGCCACCTGCCATACGAGCAACGTGTCCGTCGAGGTTGCCCGGGAAATGTTTCCAGAAAAATTCATTCCGGAGAGGGGTGATATTGCCTGGCCTCTGAGGAGCCCGGTCTCCGGCGGACTTTCTTTTTACGGGGGTACCTAAATAATAAAGTGTACGCCAATAATCCGTCGACACTATCCCAGTTAAAAGCGAATATTCGACAAGAAATGTAATCAATCTCTGCACAAATTCTGAAGAGTGCCGCCACCGTAACGGACGGTATCTGGATGATTTGATTTTTAAAACGTAATTTTCCTTTAATGATCTCACATTTAAAATAAACCATACCTTCTAAAACTGAAACATTGTTTTATTAGAGAATTTTTAAAAGTGCATTTCTTTTTGGTCCACCCTGTATTTAAACTAAACCTTGAAGTCTTTAAAATACGGTCTAACCTGGGATTCCCCGCGTTGCGCCGCTTGCCGCCGCCCGTCGCTTGATATTGGCATGCTATTTTGAACCGTAATTTAAAGATATTAAGGTTTGATTTACATTGCTATCGTAGTAAGTTGGTGCGCCTCCACTCCGGTAGTGTGCGCCTGGTGTGAGGGGTCGTCTCGGTTGAGCCGGGGGCCTGAAGTGTTGTGGAGTAAGTGTAATGTGGAGACTTTGTCGGCAGGTGGACATATCGTTCAACATGAGCAGTGGAGTCAAGAGCGCGGAGTTTATCAAGCAATATAAGGTATGCCGCCGGTATCCATACCATCTTAGAGTGCGTTCCAAAATCAGTTGAAATTATTCACGTCGCCAGCTGTACACGTTCCATTGCTCGTGTTAAATATAAGTTTGATAAATTTTCAGCTGTTTACGCGGTAATGGAAGATCGACAGACGTCAATGTGAATTAATTCAACTGGTTATGGAACGCTCTCTTCTTAATAACTTTTGGTAGTGGTAGATCCTAAAGTGAAGGATCGCTTGGGGTGGTACCACCCTCTTATCTATTTCTGCCGTGAAGCAGAGATGCTTGCATTTCTGTGTTTCGGTTTGAAGGGTAAGAGACCCAGCGTAATTTCCGGCACATGAGGCAATCCATCTCAGTCCTCAAGGTTAGCAGCGCATCAAAAACCCTCTAATATTAATACAGTGAGGTGAGATTCAATCATCAGTACGCTGTCATATTGGTGTTATTAAAACAGTATTCAGTTGCAAGTTGCAAATTGTTACTGGGTTCTTCAAAATTGGAAATGTTGGTCTTCCTGAAACAACGCTGACTTCCTGGAATGTCTATTATTACAATGTTGATTTCATTTTGTTGAAGGCTAAGTGAGCCAGCGTAATTACCGGTACCTGAGCCCCCCCCCGTCCCCCCCCCCCCCCCCCCCCCCCGTTCTCAAGGTTAGCAGGGCATTGAAAACCTTATAACGGTGACCATACGGGCGCGGACGCATAGTCGGTCGTGCTGGATATCGTGTTCTTTCGCTGATGTTTTAACCTCGTAACGAGCCGGACATTGAACCGCCGCGTGCGCCCGCGTCACCGTCGAGACCCTCACCGTCGGCTGGCTCGTGTGCTCGTCTGCTCCTCGTAGAATAAAAAAATGATTTTAAAGTAACCACGTGTGTACCCACTCCACAGGACAAATACCCGGTGCTGTCTCGACTAGTGATGGTCCTGAAGCAGTTCCTGCTCCAGCGCGACCTGAACGAGGTGTTCACGGGAGGCATCTCCTCCTACTCGCTCATCCTCATGTGCATCTCGTTCCTGCAGCTCCACCCGAGGCCCTCTCGGCTCCGACAGGCGCACAACCTTGGAGTGTTGCTGATAGAGTTCTTTGAGTTGTACGGACGCAAGTTCAACTATGTGAAGACGGCGATCAGGGTTAAAAATGACGGCTCCTACGTGTCCAAGGACGAGATACAGAAGGTGAGTTTTGTTGGTGAGTGGAGGACCCCACACCAGGCTATAGGCTATACCCTACAGTACTTTCACATCATCATCATCATCATCATCATCAACATCAACCTATTAATGTCCCCACTGTTGGGACACAGGCCTCCCCTTGCACAATGGGGTATGGGCCATGATCCACCGAGCGGGCCCAGTGCTGTGCGGTGGATTTCACACGCCATCGTAAACTTTTAATTTCCTCAGTAATGCAGGTTTCCTCACGATGTTTTCCTTCACCGTTAGAGCAGTCGGTAAATGTACGTAAGTCTTCGAAAAACTCATTTGTACATGGCATTGCATGGTTTTAAATCCGGACCTCCTGCACGGGAGGGCGACGTCCTAACCACTAGACCACCGACGCGAAGTTGACACATTCATTCAAATGTCAAGGAATCGTAACAAAAACTTACTGTGACAGGGTTCTACGGAGTATAGCTTGATGTGTCTTCCACTGAAGATAGAAAGGTGGACCCTGCAGGGGTTCCGCCACTAATAAGTCAGTCGTATCAGTCTCCTTATACGACACATTTACTCAGTGGCGGTAGGGAGAATATCCCTATAACAATCCGCCGAAAAATTGAACATACGGTTAACACCACTGTTTGCTGTCTGGTAGAGAGAGCGTCAATCTTTATGGCCGAGTCTGATTGGCCTAGATGTGAATATAGGCACGAGTCGCATTGCTACTGCAATGCGACCGCCAACATAATAATGAACACCCTGGCTGCGTACATAATATTGGAGATTGTGTTGCTCAGATATATTGACCACTTTGGGTGCTTACAACAATATGATAATGCTGCCTGCGCAGATAAAATTGAACTTGTGTTCTTTAGATGGTCTTGATTACCTTGGACGCTAATATCTATCTGACGCTGACTGTACTGCAATGCGACTCGTGCCTATATTCAGATGGGCCATACAGTGTGACGCTCTCTATAGTGTCAGCTATAAAGGGGGACGCCATTGATGGTGTTTTGTGTTAATGTTTGAGAAAGGGTGACTGGGGTTGTCTCCTAAATTAGTAATCTAAACTGTGGCTATTATATTATGTACGTCTCTATGGCTATATTTTCCCATTATATGGATAAATATTGTCACTCAAAGACGGGACTGAATTTAAATAGCGATGAATTGTAAGTTGTACAGTTCAAGGGCAAATCCTTATTAAAAGTTATCCAAGTTATGATCAGAATATATGAATAAGTAATAAACTTTTTTTCTTTTTTTTTTAAATTGAGCACGGTTTTAATGACGTTCCAGGAGATGAACGACGGTCACCGTCCGTCGCTGCTGTGCATCGAGGACCCCCTGACGCCGGGCAACGACATCGGCCGCTCCAGCTACGGGGCCATGCAGGTGAAACGGGTCAGTCTCGTCTCCTCGACTCCTCGTCTCCTCGGGCTTCTCAGAACCCCGTGCTTACTAAGATAATAACTAACGTTTTCCTTCGAAAATAATGTTCAGTTTATAACGTCCTCCAGATAAACTTATATTACCATTATTTGCGGTAAACAATATTGTAACCCCCGACGACGTACCGTAGTGGAGATCCCCTTAGTTTTCCTGGTCATCATCTTCTTGGTTCAGGTCCTCAAGGTTCCAGGCGTAGGAAGGGCATCATGGTCGTAAACATTTGAGCTCAAACTCGAACCACCTAACTGTTACCGTTCCAAAGATTGTATCACGCTGCATTATCCCAAGATACTCCAAGATCTTAGAACTACTGATCCAGTTTTCATCTAGCATTGCTAAGAATACTGAAGGGGGGGAAACTCCGGGCTTCGCCCTACGCGGAGCTCAGCCTTCGGCCTGGCCGTGCCAAGCCATGGTTGTCTTAAAAACCCTCTCTTTACAAATCTTTCTTTTTTGGCCGCCATCTTCAATTTTTTCTCTTGTAAGGTCTCAGGATTCCTCACAACTTTAGTTCGAGAAGACCCCATCTAACTATTATGGTTTCGGTAGTCTGATAATCTTCAAATTCTTAAGTTCATACTGTGGAATTGAAGTTCGCTTACTTTTCCTGATCAGTCTCAGACGTCGGAAACGCAGCAAGAACCTGCATATTTGAGCTCAAATTCGAACCATCTAGCTATTACCGTTCCAGAGATCTGATATCAAAGACACTCCAAGATCTTGGAAACCACTGGTGCAATTTTTATCAGACCTAGCTAAGAACACTCGACAATATTCTCTATTAGATTTTTAAAAAAAACCGGCCCACATTGGACCATCCTTTGTTAAGTTATGATGCTACAGACAAACACACAAACAAACCGACAGACAAACGTGTCAAACTAATAACACGCCGTTTATACTATACCCCGTTTATCCGCCTTTAATTAGTTCGGAGCCTAAAGTAGAATCATCTAGGACCCGCTTACCTTCACTGGTAGGCTCGTCAGAGTACCACTTTCGATCCTGACTCACCGGAGTAAGGGCCCTTTTCCTGTCATGCGGATTTCCGCCCGCGTGCGGATCTGGTCCGCGTGCGTGTGATAGCACGCTCCTGGCCACACACAGGACAAATATTTCGTCCGCCGCTGCACTAATATATTCAGTATCAATTTTCATTTTTGTACGCTATTGTATGTGCACTGTGACTAATGCGTGTGACCCGCGTGACAGTAAAAACAACACTGCCAGTAGAAGAACGCGCGCCCGCATGTGGATGGCGCGCGCGCGGGTTGTGCGCCCCCGCAGCCAATCCGCGTTCCGCGTTCCACCTTCGTGCGGACCGCGTGATAGGAAAAACATGTATGAAATGATAGGATGCAGGCAGCCCGCACGCGGACTGATCCGCATGATAGGAAAAGGGCCCTAACAGTGGGAGAGGAGTGGAGGCGGATTTATCACGGTAAAAAATAGTGTTTGGTTTCGCAAATATTTGATTCCTTTGACTTCACATTTATCGTTACTGTAAAGATAAAGATAAATTTATTTGTTGAAAGTACGTGATAAAAAGGTCGTAAATACATTTAAATTACACATACATTCAGTCAAAGTCTTTTAATTTAAAAAAAATGATATCTTTAATTGCCTTATAGATTTTGATAATCCATTATAGATTCCTGGATTATATTAAAGATTCCATATGACACGTAAAACTACTAGCCCGGAATCGCCAATACGCGACACACACTATAGTTACATAATTATGTTTTTAAGATTTTAAAACTAACCTAATATAATGCTTCGAGTGATGGTTATTGACGGACGTCGCCTCGCCCGCAGGCCTTCGACTACGGCTACATAGTGCTGCAGCAGTCGGTAGGGCCGCAGACGAGCGCGCGGGCCGCCGCGCACGCGTCCGCGCCCAGCGCGCTGGGGCGCGTGGTGCTCGTCACGGACCACGTGCTGCAGTACCGGCGCTGGGTGCGCGACACCTTCGAGCCCTTCTTCTTCCCGCACCCGCACTTCGTGGCCGCCGCGCCGCCGCCGGCCCGCCCCGCGCCGGCCGCCGCGCAGGACAGGCACAGCAGCGGGCCCTCGCCCGAGCCCAGTGACAGCGAGCGGGTCAGTACTTGACATTGAAACTGATGAAGACGGTAGTCGGTAGCTCGTCTCGCCTAAAATGGCTGAATGCGCTGGTTCGCTCCATTTTAATACAAAATAAAGAAAGCTACTATCACGTTCTGGTAGTAGAATGATAGGTAAAACGGGGGCTATCCCCCGGGATTGCTCTATGGTCTACACGACGGTGATACGACCTATGGTCAGCTTCGGATCAGTGGTCTGGTGGCCACGCACCAACTTCATCACTGTGAGTACCAAGTTACAGCGACTCCAAAGGATAGCTTGCATCGCGATCACGGGCTGCATGAAGACGACACCTACAGCAGCTCTGTGAATCATGCCGGACCTACCGGCGCTGCCCCTCTTTATCAAACAGGAGGCGGCCATTGCAGCGGTTTGTCCGAAAAAGCTACACTTGTGGAGAGACGTCCGGCTTCTCCACACTGAAGTCCTTAAACGGGCTAATGAGGACCTTCCTTTGATTGAAGCAGTGAATGACAGGATTCCGACGCAACTTGTCTTTGGCAAGAAATACAAAATACAACTACGAGAGTCCCCAGATAACTCAGTCTTCACGGACGGCTCCAAAACGAGGTCAGGTACTGGCTCCGGAGTATTCTTGGAGAACCTAAATATAAAAATATCTACACCACTCGGTGCTCACAACACAGTCTTCCGGGCCGAGTGTGTGGGCGTCATCCGTGCAGCCGATGCTATCGCCGCTAAAGGGGTAAGGGATTACCCCGTCCTCATGCTCTCTGACGGCGTGGCGGTACTTGTGGCCCTTAATAGTGATGTCGTCCCATCGGGTCTCATAAGCGAGTGTCAACAAATACTGAATGAGGTAGGTAGTCACATCGAGGTCACCCTTCAGTGGACCAAGGAACAGTAATTCTCGTGGCAATGACGCGGCGGACGAACTGGCGAGAAGGGCATCGGAGATGGTTGCAGAGGGCCCGGAGGCCGTGCCCTTATCATACCCCTGCCCTTCTGCTGGATAAAGACGTTGCTGCGCCAACGCACGAAGGATATACTGAACTCTAGCCGGACCAAGGCCGTGGACTGCAGGCAGTCTCGAGAAACCCTGCTGAAGGCCGATCCGAGACTCACCAGACGGATCCTGCGACTCAGCAGAGTCCAATTGCGGAAGGTAACCGGGATAATAACCGGACATAGTCCACTCAATAGACACCTCTTCAACATTGGTATCACAGACAGCCCCTGTGCAGAGCGTGCATGGAGGTAGAGGAGACGGTCGATCACTTTCCGAAGTCCTACAGAACACTAAAGGACTGCTGGACTTTCTGGCGAGGTTGGGGTGGCTCGAGTAAGTAGTAGTTCCCATCACACGCAAAATAGGTGCTGAAGACGTGAAGTTGCGGCAACCAGCCCGTTATTACATTACATCGTGACGATAATGAAGCGATCATGTTCGTGGATATTTTCGTCGCTCAAAAGCCACCCCCAGTCCATCGATAACAGTGAACTTGCCCTCAGCAGTGGTCGGACAGCGAGTCTCAGGCGGCGCACTCCCCGCCGCCGTCCGCGGCCGCGGGCGCCCCGCCGCCGCCGCGGACGCCGCCGCCGCCGGCCGGGCCGCGCACGTCCCCGCCGCCTCTGTCCGCGCTGCAGTGCTCGTCCCCGACGCCGCGCCGCGTCTCGGCGCACCAGAGCCTCATCATACACCACATCACCTCCAACTCGGACTTCAACAACATACCCTCCGGTGAGCACCGTGGTTTATTGACTCCGGAGTATTTACAGATTACAAGTGTACTTTTTTATTGTATAAGGAGAGCAGTCGTGAATGAACCACTTGATGGTAAATGGTCACCGTCGCTCGTAGATATCTCACCTCATCATCATCATCAGCCTATTAATGTCCCCACTGTTGAGGCACAGACCTCCCCTTGCACAATGGGGTACGGGCCATGATCCACCGAGCGGGCTTAGTGCTGTGCGGTGGATTACACACGCCTTTAGCCATTTTTTTATTTCCTCAGACATGCAGGTTTCCTCACGACGTTTTCCTTCACCGTTAGAGCAGTCGGTTGGCACGGTTTCGAACCCGGACCTCCCGCACGGGAGTCCGGTGTCCTAGCCACCTAGGCCACCGACGCTCTCACCTCACTATACCGTTATTAGAGGGTTTTCGATACGTCATGTGCCATCTAAGTCTTCAAGGCGCATTGAAAACCTTCTAATAGGTGCCTTTACACACACGCGGTCAGTCACGTGTTCTTTCGTAAATGTAAGAAAGAAAGAATTTATTTCCGATAGCAGACACATACAAACAATTAGGTACAGAAGATTAAAATAATATGAAACAAATATATTACAAAAATAAATAAACAAAAGTAAGGAAGTTTGATGAAGGTGGTGTGCAGCACCGGACAAGGGGGACTACCTCGGCCTGTCGCCGCGGCGGTGTTAGCACTGCGGCGCTGGTTGTCAGGGATCACTCCCTCATATAGATTGAACATTATGCTTTAAACTATTCAGGGATTATTGGCAAAAAATTAGAGAAATTCCAAAGAGATGAGCAATTGTCAGAATTTTATCAGAATATACTGGTTGATGATTATTGTACAGTCGGCCTGGGACTGATTGGTACATGACATTTAGCATTGTATGGTTTCGAACCCGGAGCTCCCGCACGGGAGCCCGACGTCTTAGCCACTAAGCGACTGGGCCACCGACGCTCCGTCACAGTGGAGTGTAATAATAGTTTACTGCGCAGGCGTGATGCAGCAGCGCTACGGCAACGCGGCGGGCGGGGCGGGCGGCGCGGGCGACGGCGGCAAGCGTCCCGCGCGCGCCTTCTCGTGCAAGCAGCGGCGCCACGCGTCCCCGCCGGCGGCCGCGGCCGGCCCGCCCCGCCCGCGCGGCCCGCACTCCGACCAGCCGGCCCGGCACCACAAGAAGCGGCGCCAGTTCTCGCACGCGCAGCCGCCGCGATGATACAAGACGCGGGCCACGTGAGCCACGCGAGCCACGTGAGCGCGGCGCGTCGGACACTAGCGGCAAGTTCGCGGTGCGTTCAGTACAGTGTCGTTGGGTGCCCGTCACGATCGGGGATTTAAAGCCGTTACCTGAATCTAGTTTGCAGCAAAAAAATTCTTAAAAGACACGTAAGACTTTTTCGTTTGGTTATAAAAGTGTCATAGAAGTATTTGTCTTCATGTTCAGTCCTATTTTTTTCAATTAGATTTTTGTTTTGGAAACGGAGTACTAATTTCAATTCGTGCATGATCCGCGTTCCCGCCAAGCAAACCTTCCTCAGCGCGGCCTTCAGGCCTGAACGGAGATTTTTCGACATTACAGAGATGTAATGTCGAAAAATCTCCGTTCAGGCCTGAAGTCCGCGCTGAGGAAGATTACATAATATACATAGAGAAAGTTTCGATATGTCCTCATAATAATTTTATTTTTATGCAGCCCAAGATTATTGTTTATACATTTATTTCTTTTACCTTTTGATATATTTTTTAAATACCATGTGCTGGTAAACTCAGGTAACCGCTTTCGGTCACTGGTTGTGACTAGGGGTAGGGCTTTTCGAATCGAATGTGTCATTCCAGAATTCGAATATCAGGGTATCCGTAGGATTCGAACCTTCGGTTCGCAATCCTATAGTACTGGGTGATTCGAAGCGAATAGTTTCACTTATTTGATTTTTTAAAGCATGTGACGTCATGTAGAGCGAATCAGTATCGCTGACTGTACAATGTTTACGGAGCAGCCTTTGGAAGTGTTCAAGAAAAATTATGGGATCTCTGTACAATCCATCAAATTGTATGGGGAACCACTTTTTTTTTCTTCTGAATTTCTAACGGTTGCTTGCCAAAAGTTGTCAAGTTAGATATACTAAATCGCCTTACAGGTCACTACAGGTATTTCATTACACCTTGTTCAGTTACAATAAACTCGTAAATAAGAACAGTAAAGAAATTCAGCTCTTGTTTCCACCGCGGTACGGTCGCGACACCTTATTTTGAACAACTTTGTCATTGTCAATATTAGATCTCTTTCGATTGCCGTTCTACGTTTTATTGCGTAAAACTGGGTCCCAAAATAAAGTTGGTGACTGTACAGCGCAGCGACCGCTTCTGGTGGACCGATAAAGTGGTCCACGTTTATTCGTGAGCTTGTTTCTTTACTTGTTATTTATATTGTGGTAAAACAGTCACTTGAATTACACCAAGAATGTTCCTGAACAGTGTATGTGGAGGGTATGGCGCGCCGACGCGGCTCGGCTTTCATTCTCATGTACATTGCTCGCTCGAGACGACTGTTCCCAGCGGAACTTAGTTTTGGAGCGGCAGTGTATACGGAAACGAGTTGTTTTACCATTATAGCTGAAGGAATATGTTATTGATATCGGAATCGGAACACGGATACGTATCCGTGACATCGCAGCGCGCGGGCGCAGTACCCGAGTATAACGTGGTCAGTATGACATCTCTTCGATTTACGTTAAATCTTTACACATTTCGTCATACTGGTCAATGTTATACACAGCTTTGTACAATATTTTACTAACACCATAGTGATCACGTGAGCAGGCGGCTTCTTATATTTCAGAAATGAATGTGTTGTCAAGATCCGGCTCGAAGGATCAAATAAAAAAAACGCAAATTGTTCAACGTCAAAATAACAAGAATCGATTTTATTTCTAAATTCAGATTGACAACAGAATGAATGAATTATTTTGTATAGATTGTCGGTTCTGAGATATTAAGAAGTAGTAGATAAAAAGAAGTATTGGAAACTGAATGCCTGCCGGTGGTCAGGGGCGCGCTGTGGTGTACCGGATCTATATCCCATTAGCTTGTCTGTATTCAGCGGCGAATTAAGTATTGTCATGTGGGTAGTTGTCACTACAGTTATTTTTTTCTCTTTTGGAAACTGGCGCAAGTAGCTTCCTAACTGACGGGCAGTTGAAGCATCCTACAGACGTATATGGAGTAAGTTCTTTACAGTTCTGAAGCGCTGACCGGAAATAAATCATATACATTATATTTATTTGTATGTACACAGGACATACAGTTAATACATAACAAACAAAAAATACCTACACAAGGTAGTACTTATAATCTTAAAAAAAAGGATATCTTCCAACCAGACGTACGATATTATGGTGAAATATAGATGATGCAGTAGATACACATACGTGTACAATTAAATAATAGATACGCATATTATATAAATTACAAAATATTACGTAATATCTGCACTCTACAGGTTCCAACAGTAGATGGTAATGTTTAAAACACCTGTTTTTAAGTCTGCATGTCTCCACAAACTACATGAATATAACTGACTCCGTACAGACCAACCTAAAAATTCGCGTAAATCGGGATGCAAAAATAAAAATCTTATTAAATCACACTGATTGCATCTTTACTTGCGCCAAACTTTATTAGCATTTGACTCGACGTCATTAATGACGTCACAATAACATAGAAAAGCGGTCACGTGCGTGCCGGAGACACGTGGGAGCTAGCGGCGGATTGAGATGTTACGTTATAGCTCAATTTACATTCCAGCGAAATTCCGCTGGAATGTAAATTGGAAACTGGAAGGAAGCGAAATTTCGCAACGTAATTGTACATAGCACAATTAACTTTATGTCAATTGTGTAACATACAAACTAAATACGAGCCAAAAAAGAGGTCGCGCGTCTTCCGGGGAATCCTCGCACATTCTCGAGAATCCTCGCGTATTCTCGAGAATTCCCATAGGCTACTTTTCTTTTTTTTTTCTAAATTCGCTTCCATTCCATTCCGCGGCACGTAAATTGAGCCTATGAGTCTCGATTCCAGTGTCCCTCGCTAAATTATCTGAATCTGTACTTATACTCGAACATGTAAGAGTGAGGGTGAGGTTTCGTTTCCTCTAAATCGTATTTCTCATGAGGGTCGCGATCTTTTTACGGAAATAACAACTACTCTCTTGACAGACATAAGAGGGTGGACTGCGCGTGAAAAAAAAGTGAAATTTCGATTGTTAATTTCTTCATAGATATGAAGAAATAGTATCAGTGTGCAGGTTTACTCACGATGTTTTCCTTCACCGTCAGAGCAAACCACCACCACCAGCCCATGTTCAGTGATGTTCGTTTCGTGATCATGTTTTTTTTGGTTTAGTGATGATTAAAGGCGAGTGACACTCTGGAATCGGTGTCAAAATAATATGAAGAAATTTCACATGGTTCCTCATCGCAGTGACCGTTCGCCTTGGTAATTCTACACGTCCGTACACAACAGACCTCATACAGTTCGTACTGGGAGCGATGTGTGTACATACAAACATAGAACTGATGTAAATAATATACCTTGTTATCTTGTTACCTTCTTACTATTGTAATAGAAACGGCATGGCGAAGTAGCGGGCCGGTGGCTGACCGTGAGGGGTATACAGGAGTAGATAGATCTTATCTATCTGGTTTAGGGACCAAGGATCCATAAATTACGTCATGATTTTTAGAGCCCCCATCCTTGTCACAGATGGTCACATTTTAGAGCCTTTCGTCCTTGTCACAGATGGTCACATTTGTGTGGACCCCCCCCCCCCCCCCCCCCCCAATGTGACGTCACATATTATTAAATTAAAACAGCACATCCAAAATTTATTTCTATTTAACATCTTTTTTCATAAAATCAACAATAAATCAAACTTTTTAGAAAATTAACGAAACATAAAATCAAATGAACTATACAAAATTTAATCATCTTGTGTCCATGGACTTACCCATTCCTTTATATTATTTATGACTTCTTCTTTTAGATTTACGCATGTGACGTCACGTAGCTTATGACTCGTCCCCCCCTTGTCACACGATGTCACACTTTGTTGACCCCCCTTAACGTGTGACATAATTTATGGATGGCTCCTAAGCCCAGCGGCACTTCGACCCTCGGGGATCTTTTGTGCTCACCCCTTTCTTTAATCTCCTTCCTGTTCCTTAATTATGCTTTGCATCAAGGACGCTATACAGCTTATAGGAAGGAGCCTACAGTATATGGTTTCTCTGCTGTGCTGTTACCGTTCTCAAAACTATGACCCATGAGATGCATGCTAAACAGAGACAATGCTATCGCGTTGGTACTCTCTGTCTAACACGCCATCTAATGTCATTTCATGGTTGTGAGAACGGTAATAGTTGTGCAGATACATGGCACAAGAAGAAAGGCATATCAACTACGGATTGCACGATGTTCACGTCACCGCACAAGGATACGTCATCATGCGAATGTACGTTTGATGACGTACCCTTTTGCGATGAAGTGAATATCGTGCAATCCGTAGTTGATATGCCTTTCTTGTGCCATGGACAGATGTTTTCGTTTAAGGAATTTGCCAATTGTGTTCAAATATGTGCCGGTACTCCAGTGGGTTTTAACCTCCCTTTCCTTACTGGCGCTCTCTCTGCCTACCCCGCCTCATCCCAGACCCCACTGCTACCTAGCCAAGCCCGGCTGACTGGTTTCCATGACAACATGTGAGACTTTACGGTATCGGCGCGCGCGCACCGAGCTTCTAAAAGCAATATACGTTATGTTACCGAACAAACACGACTTCCGGATAAATTAGATTTTCCTGGACAAAACTAGTTTATTCCGAAGAATTCAGGACAAAGAAGTATTGCCTAGGAAAAACTAGTTTATCTGAAAATTATGTTTGGACGGTAACACGTACATAATATAAGACTTAACAAACGCTAGGTTAGCCAATGGTTGACGAGTGACGCAGCGGTGGCCGGGGTACAGTCGACCACAGGTCAACCTACCCAAAACGTCAAAATGTGAGAATCTGAAATGTATCATATTCCGCAGGCATAAGATTGAGATTTAATCGAAGATTTTTGACATATTTGATACTATAGCTTGTGGTCGACTGTATTAGAGATAAATTATTAAAAAATAAAGTTTTGTCTACGGTAACTTCTGTTATAAGTCAAAATAACCGCATAAAAATATTTTTTTCCATATCGGTTCGATTGTCTACCCGGAGTCCGCTGCGCCACCGCGTCAACACACTATTGTAGAACACCAGTTTTACGTTATTTATGTCTTTTGTAAATATTATACATACATAGAAAGTAAATGTAATATTTAACCTATGTGAACCAACACGTGACACGTCGTCTGTGGTTTATAACTTAGTAACTTTTGCTCTGTGGACTGAAAAAAAACCACTTCGTACATTACAGTGCTCAATGTCAAGATTTTGGGAATTTCCAGGAGTCGTATAGAGGAAGTTGTCAAGTTGTAGATCGCGGAGGGCGACCGTCTCGTGTTGGTCACGTACTGTATAGCGCTGTGAATGTTATATACCTACGTAGATGTAATGTGAGTATAGTTACGGTAGCTTCGGATTATTTTTATACAGCTACTTTGGCGCAGTGAAAAACGCCGAAAATATATAAAAAAAATATATCAAAACTAAATTAGAAGTACTCCTCACCTGTCCTTTGGGCCAGAAAAATAAAAATATAAACTGACAAATGAAAAAACTCAAAAAAAAAATCAAAAAAAGAACACTCATTTTATTTTTCTGGTTGCATAATTTATTCAAGTTAATGTTGATTTTGTATGCTAGTAATAGTTTACCAGCGGTTAAGTTTAACCGGCTAGTCCTCGGTAGAGTTAACGTTTAAAGTTAAATTAAGACGTGTTGCGGTTAAAATAATAACCATTTGTGAATCATTTAATTTTGTAGTGAAAAAGTACAATTACAAAAAAAGCACGCTAGTTAATTTCTAGATTTATATGAAAACGCCCAACCGCCCGCCGCGTGACGCGCTTCTTAAACTACACGGGTTATTATTACTCGATTTATTTGAAACCGCGCTTGGACGCGGTTCGCACGCGCGGTTTAATATAAATCTAGTAATATCAACCCGTGTATTTTGGCAAAAGTTTTTATATTGTCTGTTTTTATATTCATAATCAAAAAACATGGTTGTAGTACAACCGATCCGTGTCTAATACATAAATTATGTAAGTTACGCGAGAAAATACATAAATGCATTTAGTTCCTAAAGACTGCATCGTTTGTCGTTGTTATTGGGTTATAAATAATGTCTAGAATTTAATATTTTGCTCACAAGGGAGGCATTCAAATCATAGATAAAATAAATACACATTCAATTGTCTGCTTGTTTTGAGTTTGCGTGATCTGTGCTGTGCCTCGGTCCTGCCTCTTCCCAAAAATACCAGTAAAATAACTTCACAGGCATCGTTCATAATATCTCGAGTCGAATTTTCTCACTTATTAAAGTAAAAGTGGTAATATATGGCTACTTACATCTCTAGACAATACAGGTTGTATAGAAGATACCGCACCGTTCCTTTTGAGGGGCAAAAAACTAATAATACCCACGAACAAGATTACGATCCATTACCCAAATAATCTCAAACGATGCCGCCGCGACAATAGAGGATGCCGACTACCGCATACTCTTTCTTATTTTATGATTCAATTTCGTATGTATGTATGTTTCCTACTGATATTTAAACGCAGTTCCGCATTTCGTTTGGGAGTAACGACATTATTTCGGAACAATTTCATACAAATCGGTCCGTTCAAGGTCACCAGGTTTGAATTCCAATTTTTTCTCTCAATTTTATAATATTATTTCACGTTCGAGGTACCTTCTTCCACCCTTCAAAGGGGCGGTGTGTTTTCCATGTCACGTTGTATAATGAAATTCAGCTCCTGTTTTGAGTGAACCTAGCCACTCTCCTGACTGTTCAACTTGTTCAATGTATTTGTTTGTTTGTATGTTGGTTTGTTTGTATTGTACTGCTGACGTATTGGTACAGTCGACAGCAGAAGTCGTGGAACACGGTCCATTTAAAAATACATATTATGACATCATAAACCGGTTGGATAAGGTTCGCCAAGTATTCTTTTGTTGTCGATTGTACCTATCGATACGTACGTACACATCAAGGTATGCTCTGTGGAACTCTGTCGCAATAAGATTTTGTTATGAATGTATTATGTTAAAGTGACATTGAAATTGAAAACGTATATTTATCACTGTAAACACCAGAATATAGAACACAATACAGAAGTATACAAAGTTTAATACATGCATAACAGAACATCCGGTGCGGTACAGTGCCAACAAGGGTACACCAGCTCGGCATAACGCTGAGGCAAGCCACAGCGCTGATTTTCATCTGGTATCACTTTAATTATGTCACTTTTGTATTTCTGTCAACATTCCGCGAGTGTCCCAGCTTATCTGTTGTTTTAAATTGTAGTGGCTATTATAAATTGACATTTACATACTCGTTTATGTAATCGGTCTGGACGTTTGTAGCGGTTACGTTTCCGTATCGATTCACCTTTTAACCACATTCGCCGCCTTGCCACATTCGCCGCCTTCAGGTTATCCAAAATAGGTTCATGCGTAGAGCAACCGGTGCTCCATGGTACCTACGTAACGTAGACCTCCATCACGATTTGGAACTCCCCACGATCGCTCAATACATGAAGTTAGCGTCTCGACGCTTCTTCGAGCAAGCTCCCCACCACCCAAACCCTCTAGTAGTAAGCGCCGCCGCTTATTCGACTAACGGTTTACCGACATCCCGTCGCCGACGTCGGCCTAGACACGTCCTAGACGACCCCGACGACGCCATCACGATCTCCAATCGCGGAAGCCACTCCCCCACCCGATAGTAGTTCACACACAGCACCTACACCGGCGCGGGCGGCGACCCGCTTCTGGCGCTTACACGCGCTATCGGCGTATTCCAGGCCGCTTCTCCCCGACCCCTCCCTCCCCAGCGACGTCCTAAGCCGAGGTCCGTACCCACCTGGGTGCCCTTAGGCAGTCGCTTCTTATAGTAGTTTTTAAGTCCTCTAGGCTGGAGCGCATTTAGCGCTCGCCCCAATAAACCCGGTGAAGCTGTAAAGGTCATTAGGACCAACAGCAATTATCAGTACGAAAAAAAATAATCACCTTTTAACTACATATCGTATTTTGCTCACACCACCCTCGGACCGATCGATCGTTGGCTTGATCGAACGTATCGTAATCAAACGATTCGTGATTAGTGGCTGTTGTGGAAAGAAGTCAAGTCGCTGCAACATTTATTAACTTGTAGATTCGGATCTCAAGTGTCGTTCGGATAAATATGTCAGCTCAACACATCCATTCTTACGACGTGTAGCGCGGTTCCGTTCTACTGCGTAATAAAATGTAATGGTTTTTTTTGCTACTTGATCTACTAATCAAACAAATAGAACTGATGGAAACGACCCCGTGTTGCTAGTAAACGATACCATCTTAGAGTGCGTTCCAAAACCAGTTGAAATTATTCACGTTGACAGCTGTACACGTTCCATTGCTTGTGTCAAATATAAGTTTGATAAATTTTCAGCTGTTTACGCGGTAATGGAAGATGGCCAGTTGTCAACGTGAATTATTCCAACTGGTTTTGGAACGCTCTCTTATTATTTCAAAGTAATTTCACAAGTATCACCTTTGACGTCACTTTTCCAACAGGTTTTGGATTCATTCGTTTCAGAGATTTCAATCGCGGTAATGCGATTTCTTTTGTATTGAAGACGGTTCTATTTGTTGAGTGAGGGGGCGGGGTTAGAGGGGAGAGGACGGAGTTAGGGAAATGTAATTGTACGCGGACACTAGCTCACAGGCCGGCAGTAGGGAATAGTTTGAATACATTAGTTAGTTAGTTCTTCGATACTGTCAAATCCCCTCTACACTTCAAATCACTCTAGCTCCATTACATTTAAAAAAAACTAAACAATTATAAACGGTACAGAGTAGTTCGTATAGTCTGGGGTCCAATAATACCCTGAGAATAAAAAAAACCTTCTCTATAGGGGCCGAGAAGTCCTAAAATTTTCTATTTAAAATTTAAAACAGATTTCGAAATAATTTATAATTTACTTCGGATGTTATTGTTTTTGTTGTACAACCGTTAAAACAGTTTCATTCAGCAAGTTTGGAATGTCCAATTATGATTTCGTTTTTGCGTTTTTATTTCATCATCAGCCTATTAAAGTCCCCACTGTTGGGACACAGGCCTCCCCTAAAACAAGGGGGTTTGGGGGCCATGATCCACCGAGCGGGCCCAGTGCTGATTGGTAGGTTTCACACGCCTTCGAAAATGTACGCAAGTCTTTGAAAAAATCAGAAAAACTCATTGGTACATGGCATTGCATGGTTTCGAAACCGGATCTCCCGCATGGGAGTCCGGCGTCCTAACCACGACGCCACCGACGCATTTTTGATTTCATTTTTTATATCTCGGCTCCAAACTAGAAACTAAAACTGCTAATTGACATCGGAAGACACACTGTAGAACACAGTGTGTATTGTGTTCATACACTGAGTCCCCAAAGAGCCCTTCACACCGGTACTATTTCTCGAGATGTCCAACTTTGGACCAAACATCGTAGTACATTTTCGCCCATCATTATTTTCAGGAAACCCTTATAACCTCTGTATAATGTTGACCCCCAATCCGACCCGAGGGCCAGCGCGCTCCACACCCTGACACCCGACGGTCCGTGACCTTGCGAGGTGACGTCGGGTACCTACTGTAATCTAATCGAGTTTGATTTATGAGGCGGCCGCGTCCATACCTCGCTTTATACCTTGACACGTGGAATAATAAAGTTATCAGCGGACCTGGGATACTACGGCATGAGTTTACAATAGCCTTTACGCACGTTTGTCACACGTCTTTCGTCACACCTGGCGAGTGAAAGCGCAACAAGTGTATAACATTTTCCGAAACATACTCGCCACACGACATTGTAACAATCCAAAAATTAGTACCTACAATTTAGTAAAAAGTTTCGTGTTTCGGGACGTTTCAGTACCCATCTACCGGCCCTTTAGTTCCAGAAAAGTAAAACGTATTATGAAACGATCAACTTCGATCGACTATGCACATGCATTAACTGAAAGATGCGCTTTATGACCAGGTGTGATAAAAATTGGACCTTTGGGGAATTTTACGTAACAAGCCCCAACTAAAAAGAGAGGCGTGCCGTCTGCCAGCAAGTTGGTGTGCTGCTGGAACGAGGGGTCGTTGCGGTCAGGGGTCGGGACACATTTTGGATTGTTTCCTGTTGTAGTCGGAGGGGTGGAACCTGGGTGTCAATTGATTTACGCATTGCTCAATAGGAGATAATCCTGTTATGTTTTACCAGGCGCCACAAAAACATTCAAAATACGACGTACGTGTACGACTTAACGATGATTTTGTTCTAAACATAAGACAACTTAAATTTCTTTCTTTCAATGACAATGATTTCATAAATTAATGATTATTTTGATTAATATTGGATGATTTTACAAGATTTTTGTTTAATAAACTTTAAATTAACACATAAAACCAAATATCAACAAACCAAATTCCTTCAGACCCGCGCCACGCTGTCTTAACAGATTTTTAAGGTCTGCTATTTTGAAATTGCCATATGATGCCATGATATCATCACAATTTTCCTATAGCTTTGAGAAATTAAATTAAATTAATAAAAATAACGAGAAAGTGATATCTATAAAAATTACGTTTCCTTTTGCTTTTCTGTTTACGGAGTGTGCTCGTGGCTCCATCTGCGCGACGCTTTGCGTTTTATGTCATATTGTCGCGTTTGTCTGTAATCTTATATCTTCATATCTCATCATCCGATAATCCCATTCCCATTTGTATGCGATTTTTTATTTAAATCAAAATTTGTGGACCGTTACTTTGTGTTGTGGCCTTTGGAGCTATGATGGGCTGCTTTTTAATAGACTAAAAGGTCAGGGCTAAGACACGGGGGAAAGGACTAATTCCGTTATATAGTAGAGTTTTACGAGTGGCTAATACAGGTGTAAAGAAACCCTACCACACTGTTTACTTCCCCATAACAACTTTTACTGTCCTAAAACTACGAAATACGAGATAGCCTTCTTATGAGTACCTATAATAAGTAGGTACCTACGTCAAAACTGTGGTAGGTGTCTAGTAATAATCACTATTTGTAAATAGCAAATGACGCTTATTCCTAAACATGAAATACAAAGTTACTAAAATGATATTATATTATAGCGAGTGACTGAACGGGCCGCGACTCGGGACAGCTGTGGGACACTGGCGACACGGGGAGCTGCCCGCGGTGCAGAGTAGGGCTTTATCACATATGCGATTTGCGAGCGAGTCCAAAGCGAGGCGAGTGCGCAGCGAGCTCGCGGCGTGCGATCCGCGTTTTGAACACTCGGTGACAGAATTGATTCGGACGAGGAAACGCTCCTGTTAGCTTTGTCACTTCGAAGACGCAGGAAATGGGAGGATCCATTATCAAGTAATCGACTGGGAGAGAGCGACTATGTGCTGTTCTGCAAACGAGTTAAAAATAATCCTAAATAAATTTCGTTCCTACTTGCGAATGACAAGACCTACATTTTACGAGTTGTTGCATCTGATACAAAATGACTTAAGACATGAGGACACACACCGAAGATTATCAGTGTCTCCCGAAGATAGGCTCGTAGAGCCGAGCGCGAGCTCGCTGCGTACTCGCCACGCTTTGGACTCGCTCGCAAATCGCCTCTGTGATAAGGCCCTTAATATTAGGTTCTTGGCAGCCGCAGACACAAAAATATGAATTTAAATAAATATACTTAACGTTATTAACACATTGCACCGATTTCGAAAAACTTGAAAACCGAAAAATAGATTTCAGGTGCGCTGCGGTCAAAATCGCCGCAGTGTAAATAAAAATGAACAAGTTTATTAACTTATTTTTTTACCTCCTTAGACCTTCGACTTACAAACTAGGTCAAAACCTGTATGTTGGAAGTCAGGACTCCGTCGTACTTTCCGTGTGTTTCACTTTGTTAAAAGCGTAAGGGTCGGTATTGATTTTAACAGGAAACATCTACCACCACTCATTAAAAGAACTTTTTTTAATTACAAGGAAGCTTTGAAAAATACTGTGTTCTGTAAGTTGTTGTAATGAAGTGATTTTTCAAACCGAATAGTTGGCCGCTTTTTTGTCGTTCTACTTTCGATACGAGAACGAGTTCATTGGAAAACTAAAGTGGGTTTGAAAAATTACTTTTTATTAAAAATAAAATAACGTAAGAAGTTTTTAAAATTAACCCGTAATGTACTGAGCATTAATTAAACTCAGTCGGTAACTTTCCGTGTCACCAGGTGTACGTGTGTAGGTAGGTAGGTACCTAATGTAATGAATGATACTAGCGGTAATGTTAGCTATATGACGTTGTATGTACAAACAGACAGCTAAACTATAACGTGTACATATATACTGTACATACACTGTAAATACACTCGAAATATATTTAATATTAATATAAAATTTGTTTTAAAGAAAAGTTTTAAATAAAATAAATTGATAAAAAAATACAAAAAAATATATAATAAAGACATACAGTGAGTATGAAGTGGAAAAAACAATTTGATCTTTTATTTATTTCCCTGTCGTCATCAAAGTATTCGGAAACCGAGTGGGTTGGTTCATCATCATCGGCCTATTAATGTCCCCACTGTTGGGGCGCAGGCCTCCCCTTGACCAATGGGGTATGTGTCATGATCCACCGAGCGGGCCCAGTGCTGATTGGTGGATTTCACATACTTTCGGAAACTTTTCATTTCCTCAGACATGCAGGTTTCCTCACGATGTTTTCCTTCACCGTTAGAGCAGTCGGTAAATATACGTATCTTCGATAAAATCCGAAAAACTCATTGGTACATGGCGTTGCACGGTTTCGAACTCGCGTCGCTGACGCTGATGATGAAAACCGGAACGCCTCTTGGGAGAAATCTCTGTCCAACAATAGTGGTAAATAAAAAATAGGAAAATACCCCATTTAGACGACGCCATCACGATCTCCATCGCGGAAGCCACTATCCCACCCGATAGTAGTCACACACAGCACTTACATGCCGCGACTCGCTTCTGGCGCTTACACGCGCTATCGGCGTATGCCAGGCCGCTTCTCCCCGACCCCTCCCTCCCCAGCGACGTCCTAAGCCGAGGTCCGTACCCACCTGGGTGCCCTTAGGCAGTCGCTTCTTATAGTAGTTTACAAGTCCTCCAGGCTGGAGCGCACTTAGCGCTCGCCCCAAAAAACCCGGTGAAGCTGTAAAGGTCATTAGGACCAACAGCAATTGTCAGTACGAAAAAAAAGAAAAGAAAATACCCTGTTTATTGTCCAGATTGGAAATGGCTGGTTTTGCTAAGAGCAATAAAAAAACTAATTCGCTGTGTACATACCTTCATGATAATGGCGAAACATTTTATCTCAGTTTAATATTTGCTGGTACATTCTTTCTTCACGTCTAACATTATTATTTTATTATATTTTTGTTTCTATTTTTGATTAAATATTTAAATACACTTCTGTAAACAAATTGTGTTTGGACAATGGCTGAATTGTGAGAGTCTCGGAGGAGGGGCACTGTATGCTGAAATACAGGTTACACCTAGTTCGGCAACAGTGGATTAAAATAGTTTTAGTGACATAGCCTAATATAGTTTATTAAACAAAATTGTAAAACTTTAAGAAATAAAATTTATTATTATTATTTATTATTATTAACCTACTTTATTTGAAGATCACCTAAAGCTAAAGAAAATGGGACAACGTAACGTCGTCGATCGTGTTCCTTTTAATCTGGAACCGTCGTCGTGGATTGATCACGGCATTTACTGAGAGATGAGGTCGTGACTATACACGGCACAGATAAAAGATTAATATATCGGCTCATACACTGAGGTATGCAAACTTTTGGGATAGTCTTAGATTACTAGGAAGTCTTACACTTATGTCAGGCACGTATCTTTGCTCAAATTGTCCTTATATGAAAATGAACAGCAGTTAAATCAATTTAGACGAGTTCTGGAGTTCCAGCAATTGGTAAAATCGAAATCGGAACGAATGACGCAGTGCTCTTTTTTGGTATTTAGTTGGAAACTGTTAAGCGGTATTAAGATCGACACGGAACCAAGGACCTTCATTCAGGACCGGGTTAAGTCAGGGTATTAAAATCCCTGCACAGAACATACAGGTACTTTTGCTACCGATAGGTGGCTGTTGAAATGGGTCTGCTCTTTGACCTGCCCCTTCTACCGGAAAGGGGAACTGGTACATCCCTAATATCGTGTAAATTGTAGCGCAGAAAGCTGTCCGACGCGCGAAATTGATTTTATTACCTTTCATCTAGTGTGTTGAGAGGCAATCGATTTGCACAAAGGACACTCCGCCTCATCGGAGAGCGCCGGGATAATGTTTCAACTTGATCGCTTTTATATCGGATTTGTCGGTAACTATAGCTAGTTCGAAGCCGATTTGTATTCTTAGCAACTTCATTAAAGAGGTATAATGAGTAGAACTACTCTTGCAGAAAGAAAGATTTCGTCAAGAGTTCGATTTTGTTACTCTCTAGTTTAAAAGAAAATTCCTAATTTCGACACATGGAACACGACACATCTGTCTTTATCTTATTAGTATGTGTATGTATATCCATCTCCTTTTCGAATCAGTTTGGGGCTAATGGAACGCGGCGTGCACTGTGGACAATCCAGACCACTAGGGAGTTTCTCCCGCGCTTTTGTGGCGTCCACGTCAGCTTTGTTTCGATTTGTCTTGCAAATTGTTTTAAGTAGTGCTTTTCTAGTAAGAATGGTGTTTCTTGCTCGAAAAACTTCGACAAGATGTGAATAATGTGTGGGACAGTGAAGTAAAGTCAAATAAGACGCTGCAGCCCGATCCGTACTTGGCTGGATTTTGAAGAGCCACACTGCGTCCGGGACGCCTTCTTATTTGGTTCGGATGGCGCAGAAGCGTGGAAGATTCTCCCAGCATTCATGATTCTTCTAGCATTGAAATGTGTCACACCAGCATTTTAATGAAGACTTGAAAGAGTTGTTTACATCAGACATGGCTGTATGGGCTCAGTTCCCTTTGCCTTAAAAAAAAAACAACCAGACCACTAGTGAGCTGTCAAAATTTAAAAAGAAATCCGTCGTCATCGGAAAACAAAAGACGATTTTTTTGTGCTTATAAAAAAGGTTTTGGGGGAAAAGTCGCTAGAGAAAGTTGTACGGTGTTTATTTTATTGCTCAAAAATTGTTTTCTGGTGATTTTGAAAGCTAAAATCGGTGTAGTTTTGTCTAGCAAACGTCAGTAACAGTGACAATGTGTTGAACTCTTAAAATAAACTTCTCGTTAGTGGTTCGTTGTGTAGTTTCACTCTGTAATTCTGCGGCGGGCCATGAAAATTCGCCGGTTGAAATTTCCGTCATAACTCCTAGGAGTGTTAAAATGTGTCTACAACACAACATTTTGATGCTGAAAAACTAAAAACTGTTTTAAATCGCTTAATCTTTAGGCTGATGGCCTGCGTTGCCAATGCCTTGTTAAATAAAATAACAATAACGTGGCCACGAAAGTTATGTGAAAAAAGCTTTAAAAATGGTGAAAACTATATGTGCGCAAATCTAGTCTGAAAAGCAGAGTCGGGTGAGTCTTTATCTTTTTGTAATATATTTTATCTCCACAGACACCTTTATGGTGGCTTGAACTGAAACCGGCAATATTTTTAGGGCGAAATCCCATCCAAGGCTTTTCCATTGGAAGATTTCCCCACCAGTGACCATTGAGTGACTAGGTACTTTTTTATTCACGACCCGCGCTTGACCTGAATCTCACCTGGAGTTAGTGACGATGAGGCCGAAGATGGAGCACACGGGCTTAGGTAAGTAGGTCTGGCCCTAAAGGGGTCCCACCACCAGCACCAGGTACTCAGGGTAATGTTTAGTATTCTGACTCAGGTTAGTCGCCTCGTACGTGGCGGTAGCGATATTCTAATCCATCTAAGACACGGAGGAAATTCTTTTATATTTAGTAGCTGGAAATGGGGGAACACTATAAATGGCGGAACGTTTTTGGTGGTATTTGTCGCATTCATAAACCAAGGTACAGTCGACCACAAGCTATAGTATACCATCTGTCAAAAACATTAGATTAAATCTCAATCTTGTCATCATCATCAGCCTATTTTTGTCCCCACCGTTGGGGCACAGGCCTCCCCTTGCCCAAGGGTACGAGCCATGATCCATCGACCGGGGCTAGTGCTGATTGGTGGATTTCACACGCCTTCGGAAACTTTTACGATGTTTTCTTTCACCGTTAGAGCAGTCGGTAAACGTACGAAAAATACGAAAAACTCATTGGTACATGGCATTGCATGGTTTCGAATCTGGACCTCCCGCACGGGAGTCCGACATCCTAGCCACTACCACCCTCAATTCTCAAATTTTGACATTTGGGTAGGTTGACCTGTGGTCTACTGTACGTGGTCGGCGGTGTGTTTGCAGAGATGTCCGCCAAAAGGACATTACACAACCGCGCACTTATCTTACTTACCTCTGTGCTTAATTAAGCACGAATTCGTGGAAATAATGTATAATATAAACACTCGCTCGACCTCGGGCGCGAAGTTGTCCACAATATTAAGACTAATTATCCTTTAGCAGGAAAATCTGAGAACAAACTCGAACACTGCGGATAAAACAATTATCTGATTATCCATTTCCATCTTTCTTTACTGACGATATTCCTAGTCCTTATATCAAGTAGGTTATACATGCAAGGCACAAAAAGTGAAAGTAGGTAGGTACCTATCCTTTCGGTAACCTTTGGCTATATATTTAAGTACCTACCTACATATTAGTCTACCAGTAAAAGCCATAGTAGCAAGCTACGATACATGGCGGAGATATTTCAATAGCCATTAACAGCCGTTACAATTTTTTTTAAATTAGTCCAACCACTCACTTGTGGTTGACTTAATATAACTTTCGAAATGAAAAAGAAATAATTAAGTTAAGCACGAACTTTATATCAATTAATAACTTAATTTCGAATGGAACAGAGCACGGTGACTGATTACAGTAGAGTCACTCCATTCTCTCTGCATAATACATACGCCATTATCTTCTGTGTATTTTGTGCAGAATTAAATACTCAAATACACAAAGATAATTTGCTTATGTGTTTATAATTATGTAGTCGTGCAGTGGGAGTGGAAACATTACAATGAATAGCCAGAAACTTCCTAAACCTATACATACACATTACCTGCGCCTACTATTTGAAACTCATCCAATCCATTCAATCTTCTCACATCCAAACACCTTCACCACCAACTCCTTTATACACCCTCAACTGCACTATTCAAAGTCCGTAGAGTCGAAACTCGAGTTTAAAGTTGCAACCCCCGTCTTTGTAGAGGAGGGTGGTCTGTGCGCATGCGCCGCAGTACAAAAACACGGCGTGGCACGGCAGTTGTACGGCGACCACAGCGGCGGCGCCGCGACGCGACCGGGCCTGCGACAATCGCAGTCGCAGTCGCCGCGAGTGCAGTGCTCCGATAAAAAAAAACGTCCCAAGACTCGAGCCATCCTCAGCAGTATTTCACGGTAAGTAGATTACTATAATCCTTTTTATTTTTTGTTATAGCTGACTCACGCTGCGGCAATGCTTTGTTCTCCAAACGAGGGAAATAAAAATGCAATTACTTTTCCACGTCGTTCGAAGTTGTCTTTGTAGATTTTTTTTAATATACTGCATACGTTTGACGTAACGTTTGTGTTCCACATTTCCATATTCATGGTTTGGTGGTGCGTGCGGTGGCGGCACGCGGCCCCGAATATTTTATGAACGGGAGAGCCTGGCGCCCGCCGCGGGTCTCCTCGTTCATCGCCGCGGGTCCCCTGTAATTGTTTGAAAGCTTTTTACTGGCGCTCGTTACATACAAAGCAGCCTGGGATGATACTTTTCTAATAATATTAAACTTTTTTGAGGTTTTGAATGCATTTTAAGTTTTCAAATGTTTCGAACACAAATTGTTCATTGACAAGTATTTCCCTGATCACTACTGTCAGGGTCTATTAAATGAGTTATAGTTGTAATTGGGCCACATAATGCAGAATGCTTTCATCTGCGTTTTGTCTCCGTAAACGAAAACGGTAGCGTTCCGCCATTACTGGTGGTTTCGGGTTTAAATGTTTTTTGCATCAACTCCACTAACTCACTGTAGGATAACTCCGAGGGCTTCTCGAGACTGGCCAAGTTGACCATAAGTTCGTAGCACTGGTCTCCTACCACCGGAACGAGTGTAGCTAGCTTCACTTCAGGTTTAATGGCGTTCACCGCAAAGTACATTTCCAGTCTATCACAATAGGAACGACAATTACCGGATTCGATGTCAAACTCACCAATTTTACCAATAGACATGGTTGCACGCACTAATTTATCCAAAATACTGTAAATATTGTAAAAATCGTCGCCAATGACAAATATGGGTCGGAGAGAATCAAATACCGTGTCAATGGAACAACGTTTATTATAAACTAACTTACCCTCAATACGATGTGTTATTTACTACCTACAACATATACAACAATTATTGTATTTTTGTTACTGTTACGTAGATTTTAAACACATTGACGGCGAGGCCGACTCGATATAAGTACCCTATGATTGACACAACCTTTATTCATACCTACATCGGTGCGGGTACACAATCTTGAGTCCACGCTATTTGAAGCTACCCACAACATTGTCTGCTTTTACAGAATGGCGAGCGACTTGTTCGGTCCGTATTGGGAAATAAATATATCTTAATGTATCTATCTTGAATTATTGAATATAAAACGAACCGTGTGGTCACTAATCATGGTAATTCTCAGTTATCTACACATTCATTACATTTGTGTCGAAAGTAGAAAAACTGAGTCTTTGCACGGTCGCTTGGGGCTACAGGCAGACAGTGTGGTCTCAGGTACATATAATAGACGAAATTGGAAAGAAATTCCTAGTTATCCACAAAACATACCTTGGGATAATCCTCTTTTGCTCTTTTATCTTGGTTAAAAGATTCGAGTAGGTACCTAAATACAAGGGTGAAGCTGTGGTGCCTAACACAAAGTAATGCTTTGAATACTTCTACTTACAACTAGAACTAAATACGATTCAATATTATTGATTGCTTACTGCTACTTAAACGAATTTAAAAGTCGAAAGGTAAACGATCAACGTATCAATCAAACTTTAGCTAGCTATATAAAAAAACTAGATTTAAGTAGGCACAATAAATTTTGCATGTTTTCGTAATGTTATTATTGTGTCTTCCATGTGACAAAGGGACGTGTTGAAAATCAGCGCTGTGGACTCCGTCCATAGCATGAGCTGGATTGAACACGCGTTGCCACAAATTAGTTTATGTACAACATTGTAAGGGTAAGTATTATATTATATGTACGTGTAATATGTATTTGTGTGCAATACATGGTTTTGTATTGTATTGTATTAAAATGTGGAACACTCTTTCTCTCGACGTATGTCTGCTGCGCTACAACATGAGATGTTTAAAAACAGCCTGCCGGCGTCTGTATTTCCCGAAACCTACAACCTTGGGATCTTCAAGGCCAGAATGAATAGGCATTTACTGGACCCGCATGCTGCATCGTCGACCTCATCGTCGCTTACCATCAGGCGAGAAAAAAAAAGGACGTACAGAGTCTTATCCTATACAACAAGGCGGCTGCGCACAAGCAATGCCCTGTGTATCCCGTGTCTCAGGCGACGGTGACCACTTACCGTCAGGTGGCTCGATTGCCCGTTTATCTTACCCTATTTATAAAAAAAAATTAGTTACAATTTGCGGCGTCCTCTGGATGTAGGTATGACTGACGGAGGGACGATCACTTTACCACCGCCATTTATAGACGGCTGAAAAAACCATTAAAATATTTAAAATTACATTACAAACTCTACATTTGACGTCCTGACTGCTGATGCTAATTGGTCCGTAACTCGCCCCGCGGGCGTGGGACGAGCTCGTCCCGCCGGTGGGACCGGCTCGTCCCGCCGGTGGGACCGGCTCGCTCACCCGCGAGCGCGGCGCACTCGTTCGGCTAATCGCTCTACCGACACATGCTGCATATTGATTTTTATTTTATTGGCAAATAAAGTATCTAAGTACTTAGATATTTTAATGCGTATCGTTTCAACACGTATCTATAATATAGAGCAGTCTATAAAACGTTTACGAGAAGAACTTGTGTAGACAAGTTTTCTAGATCCATTCAAGGAAGCTTCGTGGATCCAAATACAAGTCACACCGGATGGTGTAGGTACCGTCAGGCTGAAAGGATTATCCGGCTTCCGGCGAACCGGACCGGCGGCGGCGCATCCCGTTCCGTCCCTAGTCCCGTCACGACGTAGGTACGAGTGGATGATACGTCTTCCGGTGCCGGATTACAAACATCACTCCTTATATTTAATCTCACCGCTTATATTTTTATTGGATTATTATTAAATAAATGATTGTATTAATATTATTCACACAGCAATAATTAGTAGAAATTTTGTAAATTTAATATTATTGGCATTGTATACATTTTAAAGACATTATCTTTTACTTTTTGTTTTCTTTACAAAATCTGTACAAACATTATTAATTTGTGAGTTCGGTGTATATGCCTGTAAAGGTAAAGTTTAGTGTGACATGTTTATGCAACTATATCTGCAATATTTGTAATTCTTACCTAAACTTTTACACAATCAATCTTATCTTATCTCTTCGTTGATCAGTTACTCTGATAAAAATCGGTCAAGTGGGAGTCGAGCCTCGCTCTGTCTATTGGGATCCACACTTAGAGATCCGCACTAATTCGCAAAGGCTCAATTTACAATGCCGCAGAATGGAATGAAAGCGAATTATCGCAACGTAATTGTACATAGCATAATGAACTTTATGTCAATTGTGTAAGATACAAACTAAATACGAGCCAAAAAAAGAAAAGTAGCTAGGGGAATTCTCGAGAATGTGCGAGGATTCCCCGGAAGACGCGCGACCTCTTTTTGGCTCGTATTTAGTTTGTATGTTACACAATTGACATAAAGTTCATTATGCTATGTACAATTACGTTGCGATAATTCGCTTCCATTCCATTCCGCGGCAATGTAAATTGAGCCTAACAGTGAGTGTATAAGATTGACTTGTGCAAAAAACTTTTGCTTGTGTTATTCACAACTTACAAAGTAGTATAGTATCAAGTATTAGTACCTATTGGCTCCGTTTTCTCCTTCGTGGTGCGGATCCCTAAAAATGGATAGGTAACTAAACTACTGCGGTTATTTCAGATATAACAATTGTGTCAAGTCATTGGCCACACCTAGTTCATTTGAAATTAGCAAAATTGGTTTAGTACCTACATCACCTACGTGTAAATGTGGCTTTGGTTACATATTACCAGTAGTTTTGTAGTCACGGTACAAGTAGACGAAGAAGCTTTGGCACTCAGGTGATGCCTGACAACCAGCGCCGCAGTGCTAACACCGCCGCGGCGACAGGCCGAGGCAGTCCCCCTTGTCCGGTGCTGCACACCACCTTCATCAAACTTAATCACTTTTGGTTATTTAGTTTTATAATATATTTGTTTAATATTATTTTTATCTTCTGTACCTAATTGTTTGTAAGTGTGCGCTATTGGAAATAAACCCTTTCTTTCTATGTTTCTCAGTGTTGCTACCATTCCTCCTCGTTCGTGGATCCTTTTCCTTTTTTTACTACTTTTCCTAAATGATTAAAAGGCTCTATCTAATAAGACCGAAATCTGTGAAGAAATATCTGCTTTCCGTATTAAAATCAAATAAGTGATTAGTTTGCGGAAATTGAAAAAATTTGAAAATTGAAAAAAATTATTCCTTTGCCACATATTAATTAACATTTCACATTAAACTATAACCGCCACACTAGGCGTTGCCTGTGTCGTGGAGATCACATAGGTACACACATTGACCACTTTACAATGTTATGTGTCAATTTAACATTACATTCAGAATTAAAAGAAAAATTACAACTTGAGTTTAATAGTACATTATGATATAAGTGCGGTAAGTTGAAAATTACAGCCGAGGCGATATTGCTAGCCCGAGCCGTAGGCGAGGGCTATAAGGAAGCAGAGGCTGTAATTTTCAAAGCGCACGTATGTCATACGACGTTTTATAACATATTTACGAGGAAATAAATAAAACTTTGACTTTCTTAAACGAATAAATCTTTAATTACTTGTTAAAGCAGTTATAGAAATTTGAACAATTTTTAAAAGTGATTGTTACGTTGCCAGTTGCTTTTTAGCATTGAATAGTAGCACCACAATGAGCTTGACTTATATTTTTGAGAAAGTTCCATGAAATATGCTAAAAACACATTTTCTGAAAATGAATTTGCATCTTTGCTTGTTTTCCATATGATGAAATTTTGATACGCTTGTAAGTATCTATCGGTCTATTTTTCAGGCAAGAGGCTTAGAGTAGCCTTTTTCGCTGCGTTTAAGACTTGTGGCGGTGTCAAATTAATAAATTCATCACTACTTGACGACATTTTCAAATAAAAACAATACAGCGAAAAGAAAAAGCGCGCGGAATAATTTTACTTGTCCACAAATTAGCGATGCGCGCGCATCAACTTTTTTTAGGTAAAGGTACAAAAACAGCCAGTATTACTAATAAAGTAAATTAATATTTTTGTGTTTTTGTTACAGATAAATGGTTGTAATTTATTGTCAAAATTAATTAAATTAAAGAATTAAATCTTTATTTATTATATTTTATCTCCCAAAGTTAATTTTATTCATAAAATATTGACCACTTTTTTAACATAAAAACTCTTTGCTAAGATTTTAAAAAGTATCGTTCATTTTTAGACGGAGCATCTTAAAAAACCGTACATGTTACTTTATTTAAAAAAACTCGTGCGTTTCACATTACTATAACGCACAAGTGCGTAATGAGATACATTACGATATTGAAATTGGTGTAATTACAGCCACTTTACGAGCAAATATGTTATAATAGTACATTATGATATAAGTGCGGTAAGTTGAAAATTACAGCCGAGGCGATATTGCTAGCCCGAGCCGTAGGCGAGGGCTATAAGGAAGCAGAGGCTGTAATTTTCAAAGCGCACGTATGTCATACGACGTTTTATAACATATTTACGAGGAAATAAATAAAACTTTGACTTTCTTAAACGAATAAATCTTTAATTACTTGTTAAAGCAGTTATAGAAATTTGAACAATTTTTAAAAGTGATTGTTACGTTGCCAGTTGCTTTTTAGCATTGAATAGTAGCACCACAATGAGCTTGACTTATATTTTTGAGAAAGTTCCATGAAATATGCTAAAAACACATTTTCTGAAAATGAATTTGCATCTTTGCTTGTTTTCCATATGATGAAATTTTGATACGCTTGTAAGTATCTATCGGTCGATTTTTCAGGCAAGAGGCTTAGAGTAGCCTTTTTCGCTGCGTTTAAGACTTGTGGCGGTGTCAAATTAATAAATTCATCACTACTTGACGACATTTTCAAATAAAAACAATACAGCGAAAAGAAAAAGCGCGCGGAATAATTTTACTTGTCCACAAATTAGCGATGCGCGCGCATCAACTTTTTTTAGGTAAAGGTACAAAAACAGCCAGTATTACTAATAAAGTAAATTAATATTTTTGTGTTTTTGTTACAGATAAATGGTTGTAATTTATTGTCAAAATTAATTAAATTAAAGAATTAAATCTTTATTTATTATATTTTATCTCCCAAAGTTAATTTTATTCATAAAATATTGACCACTTTTTTAACATAAAAACTCTTTGCTAAGATTTTAAAAAGTATCGTTCATTTTTAGACGGAGCATCTTAAAAAACCGTACATGTTACTTTATTTAAAAAAACTCGTGCGTTTCACATTACTATAACGCACAAGTGCGTAATGAGATACATTACGATATTGAAATTGGTGTAATTACAGCCACTTTACGAGCAAATATGTTATAAAAGATCATATGTATATGTATTATTTAAAAGATTATATATACGACTTCGTGCCTTTGAAACCGCGGGACCATGTGGCTCCGAGGCCAAGGATCTGATTCGCGCTGTGGGGAGACGAATTAAGGAGAGAGGAGGTGATCCGCGGGCCAGCCACTTTTTAGTACAGCGCATTTCCCTCGCCATTCAGCGAGGGAACGCCGCGAGTATCCTGGGTACTTTCGGCCAGGGGGCACTTCGCGGGGGCTGTTTGACTGAAATTATATTATATAATTTTTACCTAGTTATATATTTTATTTTAGTTAGTATTATTTTATTTTTATATTTTTGACATCAAACTATTACTTATTATTATATTAAATTTATCACCTAAAAAGATTATATATACTATTATAAATTTATAAAATATATACATTTATATATCTAGGTATAAGGTATTGGGTAGCTGATTCAATTATTATTATTTAGAAGGTGTGAAGGAGGTGTGAATGATGTAACACTGAGTTAAGGTTTTACTTTATATTATTGAAGAATAAACTTATACAGTGTGGATAGTATATAGCAAGTACATAGGTCTGTGACATGTACTGTCGGATATCGACAATAGACCCGTCAGACGCGACGTGCGGGGAGCAACTGGCTCCGGGGCCGTGGCAACCCAACGAGCATGCATATACTGCATCGTAAGCAGAATGCTCTATTGTGTCGCCACAGTAACCCCCCCCTCATTTTTGAGAGAAAAAAAATTTTTGGCATGTCTGTCCGAACTTAACTCTACATAAAAAAGTTTCATAACTTCACTCTACCACGACTCACAAGTTGGCTAGGTTTAGCGATAAGGAATGCAATAACAGATCGTGTTACCGTTCCGTGTTCGCTGTTAATGCTGACACGGAAGGAACGTTGGTATGCGTAAACATGTGATTGGTGAGTCGTGGTCGTTTTGAATGTGAAAAATAATGTGATAATGTTCTATTTTTACATTCAAAAAACTTAACTTAAAAACTAACATTACACTGGCTTCTCTTTTGGAGCCGTTACTATAATGAAAAAAAATTAAAATTACGTACGTTGGTGCGTTAGTATATAATTTGACTTGCAAACAATTTAGAAAAAAAATTATAAACTTGGAACCTTGTGTCCCTAAACACAATTACACTGGGAAGGATTATCAGGATATTACGATTTTGGGTGGAGCTACGTTACGAGAGACCGATGGCACTATACCTGGATTGACTGTTTGTTGCGTCGCAGGATACATTGCTACCATCTGCTTCCACACCCATTTCTTGGCTTTCATGCCGCACCGCTTTGCTAAAAAGTATGCTGTCAAAAGTATAAGCAATACCAAAACTACTAATATGAATATGGAGTAGTTATTAACTTGGTTTTCCAGAGTGGATACGCTGGCACCTGCCTGAGCGATTACTACTTGCTCTTTTGACTGAGTTTTTCCCATCTTGTTGTTGACTGTGACTGTGTTTCTGAATAGAATGATTGAAAAACGTGTAAAACTAACTATTTAACTGTGTCTTCGAGGAAATAACCTACTAAGAAAATCTGATCAACAATATTATTGAGTTTATGTTATACCAAAAATCGTACTGGCATTTTTATAATGCGGCCACTGCGTGTAACGCGTTGCGCAGGGCAGGACTCAGGGCTCTTAACGCTTGTCGCGCTAGAGTCGGTCCGCGTGTTTTGTATGTTTGTGTGTGTATGAGTTTGCGTCTCATTATCTATATCACTAAAATCATATGCTGGTTTTAATCTGTCTACGGAAATTGTAGCTTCGCGATTTTCCAACTTTATTAAATAATGTTTTTCTCGCCTTTCTATGACGCTGTATGGGCCGTCATAGGGTGGCTGTAATGATTTTCTGACCGTATCGTTTCTTACGAAAACTTTTTTGCAAGTTTTGAGGTCTGGGTGGATGAATAGTGGTTTATAATGTTTTTGTTCTGTGGGCCTAGGACGGAATTTTGTAATTGCTGCTTTTATTTTGTCGACTATGTCGTGTGAGTCTGTCGAACCTGACTGCGTGTGGTCGTAAAAATCTCCTGGCAGTCTCAAACTACGTCCGAACGTTAGTTCTGCAGCGCTAACGCCGGTTGAGCTTCTTCCGGCTGCTCTTAATCCTAGTAAAACCATTGGTAGTTCATCCGTCCAATTATTTGAGTTTAATTTAGCCATGAGAGATGCTTTTAACGATCTATGCCATCGCTCTATGGCTCCGTTGCTCTGTGGATGATAAGGTGTTGTTCGTAATTTCTGTATCCCTAAAAACTTTGAAAGTTTAATGAAGAGATTAGATTCAAACTGACGACCTTGATCGGTGGTCCATCGTGCGGGACAACCGTATCGTGAGATCCAGCCTTCCACTAAAACTTGAGCAACATTTTCGGCTGTCATTTCTTTAATTTTGAAAGCTTCTGGCCATCCGGTGGCTCTATCTATCGCCGTGACTAGATATCTGTAACCGTCAGCTGTTGTGGGCAAAGGGCCGACTATGTCAATGTGTATATGTTCAAAACGAGCTGCAGGCGGAAATCGTCCTAACTCTGATACTGTATGTTTTTGAACTTTTGCCCGTTGGCACTGTGTACATGATTTCGCCCATTTTCTAACATCAGAATTCATGTTTTGCCAAAAATACCTATCTGACATCAATTTACGAGTACTTCGTATACCGGGATGACTTAAATTATGTATGCTATCGAAAATTGTACGCCTGTAGGCGTGTGGAATGTATGGTCGTACATTGTTTGTCGATGTTTCGCAATAAATAGGTGTGGTACTGTAAGGTAATATGATTTGCTTAAACAGCAAACTGTTGTTATTCTGTTCTAACAATCGTGTAAGCTGAGTATCGTGTTGTTGTGCAACAGCTAATTCTGTGTAGTCGACTGCAGTTGGACTGCTAATGGTGTCAATTTCAATTCTTGAAAATGAATCAGCTACTATATTATCGCTACCTTTAACGTGTTGTATGTTTGTAGTGAACTCGCTAATAAAAAGTAGTTGTCGAGTCCTACGGGGAATTTCTTTTTCAGAACCCAATTTGGTAAATGCAAAAGTGAGAGGCTTGTGATCTGTATATATGATCAACTCGCAACCCTCTATCATATTACGGAAATGGTTAATAGACATGTAAATGACTAATAATTCTCGGTCGTAAGTGCTGTAGTTACGTTGAGCTTCCGATAGTTTTTTCGAAAAATAACCTAAAGGTTGCCATACGTTATTTACCTGTTGCATTAACGCTGAACCAGCACACGTGTCCGATGCATCGCACCACAAGGAGAGTGGAATGCCTGTCAGAGGATGAGATAACATAGCTGCACTTTTAAGGCTGGCTATGCATTGCTCGAACGCTTGAATAGAAGACTGTGTCCATTGAATAGGCGTCTTATCTTTTCGTTTTGAATCGTGTAAATAATTATTTAATTCTGACTGACATTCCGCTGCTTTAGGTATATGAGATCTGTAAAAATTTACCATACCTAAGAATCTGCGTAATTCATCCACGTTTGTAGGCCTAGGGAAATCCGCTATGGCCTTGACCTTGTCTTCTAAGGGCATAATACCTTCTGTTGTTACTTTATAACCCAAAAAATCTAATGTTTCTTGTCCAAAGCAACACTTAGAAACGTTTATGGTTATTCCATATTTGTCAAATCTTTTGAAAATTTCCTCAAGATGCTGTTTGTGTGAGTGTATGTCATCACTACAAATTATGACGTCATCAATGTAACAAAAATAAAAATCTGAATGTGTTTCCGTTTTGCCATTTTGACCTTTGATTTCTACTTTTAAGTCCTGTAAGACTGTATTGTTCATGAAACGTTGAAAAGATTGAGCGGCGTTTCGCAAACCAAATGACATTCTAGGAAATTCAAATAAACCGAACGGTGTTATAATGGCAGTTTTTTCTATATCTTTTTCTAAAACGGGAATGCAATGATAGGCTCGATTTACGTCTAGACGAGTAAATATCTTTTTACCTGCAGTTACATACGTGAAGTCTTGTAACCTTGGTACTGGATACCTATCTGGCTTAGTTACTGCATTCAGGCGTCGGTAGTCTCCACAGGGCCGTAACTCACCGTTTTTCTTAGGAACTACGTGCAGCGGGCTCGCCCATGCGCTTTTAGATGGACGGCAGATCCCCATTTCCTGCATGAGTCTAAATTCCTCTTTTACCTTGTTATATCTGTCAGGCGGTAGGGGTCTTGCACGTGCATAGACTGGCGGTCCCTCAGTCTCGATGTGATGAGCTACCGAGTGTCGCGGAGTCTCCTTAAAGGATACAGGTTTGGTGAGATCTGGAAAGTGGGATAATATTTCGGAAAAAGGATGATTTTTTTCAATCGTTTTCAGTGACATGTTGTCTTCAAAATCCACTACAGATGCTATAATATTTAGATTAGTAGTAACGTCTATCAAACGTCTTTTATTAAGGTCTACTAACAAGTTGTAGTTACTTAAAAAGTCTGCACCTAATATAGGTTGTTTTACATCAGCAATAATGAAATTCCACTTAAATGACCTTCGTAGATTTAAGTTTAAGACTATGTCTTTGGTACCATATGTTTTAATTTCTGTACCGTTTGCGGCATAAAGTTTATAGTCAGTTTTAATACTGTCGCAAAAATTAGATACTTTCCTGGAATAGGGAATTACTGAAACATTTGCACCGGTGTCCACCAGGAAACGTGCACCACTTATACGGTCGGTAACACAAAGGCGGTGGTTGTTCGCTCCAGCGCAGCTTTCCACCTTGAACTGCACCTTCATTAGTTTTCCGGATTGGTACTCTTCTTCTTCCAGTTGCATGGATCTACGCACTTCGTTGCTTTATCTTGATACCGATGGTGATAAAAACACAACATGTTGTTCTGGTCACGCCTTGGAGTATTTTGCCTTTGTTTGGACATAGAGCGAGAGCGGTTGTCGCGTGAGTAGTTGCGACTTCTCGAAAAATCTCGGCTAGTCTCCAATCTGCTCAATCGTTTGCTGAGCTTATCTATTGCTGTTAGAATCTCTGCGTGTGAGCTATTTTCACTACTGGTACTGCTGGAATCCTTCACTGATGCAACTTGACCGAAACTGGTTGTCTCCAGAACCTTGTCTGCGATTAATGCTAAACTATCTAGGTTTTTTGAATCTGCCACTGCTAGAACAGCTCTTACCGATGATGGTAAGTGGTTTTGCCACAGAATCGAAAGTGTGTCGTCTGCGATTTTATCCCGAGCCAGATCACGCATTTTGCGCAGTAATCTGGTCGGTTTCTGTTTTTTTTTTTTTTTTTTTTTTTTATGTATAACTAAACCCGCATTTGACCTCGATCTCGCCTGATGGTAAGCGACGATGAGGTCGACGATGGAGCATGCGGGTCCAGTAAATGCCTATTCACTCTGGCCTTGAAGATCCCAAGGTTGTAGGTTTCGGGAAATACAGACGCCGGCAGGCTGTTCCATTCCTTAGCCGTTCGCATAATGAACGAAGAAGCAAATCGCTTCGTACGAGCAGATGGGACATCAACAACATAAGGATGGAACCCCTCCCCGCGCCTGGTAGTCCGAAGGCGGAATGGAGATGCTGGAATTAGGTCGTGCAATTCCGATGCGCACTCTCCGAAATGTATCCTATAAAATACCGATAGACAGGCAACCTTGCGCCGATGTTCCAGACTTTGCAGTCTAGCTTCCACCAGCGATTCGTCACCTATAAGGCGCTTAGCGCGTTTCTCCACTGAGTCAAGGGCAGCCAGTTGGTACTTAGCTGAGCCGTCCCACAGGTGGCAGCAGTACTCCATGCACGACCGGACTTGGGCTTGGTAAAGGTTTAAGAGCTGTCCCGGCGTGAAGTACCGCCTAACCTTACTCAGGATGCCCAATTTTTTGGCTGCGGTCTTAGCTTTTGACTCAATGGAGCGCCCAAAGTTGAGATTGGAAGTCAGATCCAACCCCAAAAGGCTAAGGTGGTCGGTAATCGGTACGGATACATCCCGGAAAGTCGGAGTCAGGTGGAAGGGACTCCGTTTAGCGGTGAATAGACACGCCTGCGTTTTAGTGGCGTTAAACTTGACCAAATTGGCATCGCCCCAATCGGCCACGGCCTTTAAGGTCAAGTCGATACGCTCAACCATGGCCTCTCTTTGAGTCTGGATTTCACCAGCACCAGCGCGCGCAACAGGAAGATATCTCTCCGTAACCGTGCTGTCGTCTGCGTACCCAAAAATACCTGAGATGAGCAGATCATTTATGTGCAGCAGGAATAGGGTTGCAGAGAGGACAGATCCTTGTGGAACTCCGGCGTTGATAGCCAGTTGGTCAGACGAGCAGCCATCTAGGACCACTCGTATTGACCGTTCACTCAAGAAATCCGCGATCCATATGCGCAAACTGGCTGGGATTCCATATGAAGGAAGCTTGCTTAATAGGCTACCGTGCCAGACCCTGTCAAATGCCTTAGAGATATCTAGTGACACGGCAAGAGCTTCACCGGTTTTCTCAATGGCTTCGCCCCAGAAGTGTGTGGCACGAACCAGAAGGTCCCCAGTAGACCGGTTTTGGCGAAAACCATACTGTCGGTCACTGAGGAGATCGTTACCTTCTAGGTGTGCCAGGAGCTTGGTGTTCAATACACGTTCCATAATCTTGCAGAGAATGGAAGTGATAGCAATGGGTCTATAATTGGCGGGGTCAGCACGGCTACCTTTTTTGGGCACAGGCTGCACGTTAGCAAGCTTCCAGGACTTTGGAACTTGACCAGTCTTTAGGGAGAGGCGAAACAGGCGCGTCAAGACAGGAGACAACTCAGGTGCACAGTTCCTCAAGACAATGGCTGGTATCCCGTCAGGACCACTGGCTTTATTCACGTCTAGAGTGCGGAGCGTTTTAAGTACCTCCTTTAGGTAAATGCAGACCTGTGGCATTACAGAGTCGCAGTGGGGTAAAGTGGGTGGAGTTTTGCTTCCAGCATCTAGACAAGAATTACTAGCAAATAGAGAGGCAAACAAGTTTGCCTTCTCTTTCGCGGTGTGAGCCAGCGATCCATCGGGTTTGACCAGAGGTGGCAGCGAAGGGCGACAGAAGTTAGCTTCGACTGATTTGGCGAGGGACCAGAAAGCTTTGCTACCCGCAGGGTATGAAGCAAGCTTGTTTCCGATCCGGCCAACATGTTCGTAGCGAGCCCGACGCTGAGCCTTCTTGCAGGACTTGGCGGCTTTGTTGAAGGCTCTCTTTTTATCTAGGACATCCGGAGCTTTGCGCGTCCGAGCATCAGCCCAGGCTACAAATGCTGACTGTTTCAGTGTTTCAGCACGAACGCAGTCCGCACTGTACCAAGGGCGTGCTGCGCCACCAAGAGGCACGTCAGAGAAGGGAATGAAATATTCCATGGCCTGACATACCACGTCGGTTATGGCCGAGGCGCAGCTCGACGGATCCTCAGTAGAGAAGCAGATTTGTCGCCATGGATAAGATGCAAAGAAGTGCCGCATCTCATCCCAATCTGCTGACTTGTATCGCCACACTCGCCTGGTGCCTCTAGGGCTTAAATCAGGCGGAGAGTAGCTAGATACAGATTTCACCAGACAGTGGTCAGAGGTTCCCAATGGGGCAGAAATCGACACAGAGTACCTGTCCGGTTCAGTTGTCAGCAGAAGGTCCAAGCAATTGGGCGTGTGACCATCAACATCCGGTATGCGCGTGGGGCCATCGACCAGCTGTGTGAGGTTTAGCGACAACGCGAGTTTGTACGCTTCCCTGCCAGCATGGTCGGTCTTCTGGTATGGGAACAACCACTCCTGGTGGTGAGCATTAAAGTCCCCCAGAAGAACCAATTGCGCAGATGGATACCGTTGTTGGGCCACTTCCGCCGCAAGGCTAAGGTGTTCAATTAACTTAGTTGTCTCCTGGTCACCGCTGTGCGAACGGTAGACACAAGCATAGAGCATTTGCTCCAGCCCAGTGTCCACCAGCATCCATATGACAGAAAATTTGGGATCTTCAAGATTCCGGAGACGCCGACAGCAGATGTCATCGCGAGCATACACGCAGATCCCAGCGCGGGGTTTAAAATTGTACTCCAGGTTATACCCTGGGTAGAGTAAGTATGACGCGTCTGACGGACATCCGATCTGCGTCTCCGTTAGGAATAGCAAGTGTGGATTTTCAGTTTCGAGGTGGTGGTGAACTGGATCAATATTGGAGTGCAGACCTCGGATATTTGAGAGGTGCACTTTAAGTTGGAGGACGTGCTTCCGCTGTGCACACTTACTATTCTTTTTGGACTTTTTCATAATTCATATTGGAGTGAATAGGCGAGAGAACGGTAGTTGGGCGAGGGGCTGCACAGCTCACCCAGCGACGCATGCGGGGTCGCCACACTTATGGTAGCCTCATCTGGAGACTGCGGGGACGCCCGAACCCCCCACGGAAATGCCCACCGAGTCCTCCAATCCGGTCGCCAACCGGCACGGTGGAGCATCCCGGGATTTTTCGCGAGGCGGCGGGGCAGCCTTTCGTAGGTGGCTGGCCTACTACTTGGGCCCCCTACAACCTGCGGTCGGCCAGCGGAGAACCGTGCTTCGGATCCCGCTACCCTCCACGATGAGGCGCCCGGCGCGGCAACACATCGCAGCATCGAAACCGGTGCGCATGTGCAGTATAGCTGCCCAGACCCGTTCTCTTGGTGGCTACTCCGGACATCATGCCGAAACACGACTGGGTCGCTTGGCGGCATGTCTTTGTCCGGAGGGTGGTGACAAGCCGCGGTCAGCCTGGACCTACCACCAGTAGGCTGCTCGTTTATGGCTCCCAGGGTTTATGTGTGGGGCCTTGTGGTGGAAACTACGGATGCGAGCAGCGAAACCGTATTCCCACAAATCCCTTAGTCGACTTTTACGACACCCACGGGAAGATATGGGGTAGTCCTATTCTGAACCGGGAACTACACGGCAGGAAAACCACCTAGGTCCATGTCTGAGATGAGTTTTTGTATCTTCCTTGTCTCGGACTCCTCGTATATTTCGAGTAAGCGTGATTTAAGGGTATCGTACTTTCTTGTACTTGGTGGATTTAGTAATACATCAGTTACCTGCTGTATGGCATCCTTCCCCAATCGGGCTACGACGACCTGATATTTGGTGTCGTCTGATGTTCTTTGTGCTGCCAGCACTGCTTCTATGCGCAAGAACCAAAGACGTGGTTGGTCCGTCCAAAAATCTGGGATTCGGGCAGCTACTGATACCGGCGATAACTCCTCTTCGTTATTGTTCTGGGACGGCAGCTGGTCGTCTCCGTCCGCCATGGCGTAAACTTGACGTTCACTCGCGATTTACACGATTTATGCGACCACTAAAGTCTGTACTCAGCGCTTGGTCAGTTGCGCTGAGGCGCGTCCGACGGTCTAGTCTTGAGTTGCCCCCTTGAGACGTTTTTCACGTCAAAAAGTCTTACACGTGCTCACTTCACTACTGTTCTTAGTCGGGTCACCACTATAAGGTATTGGGTAGCTGATTCATTTATTATTATTTAGAAGGTGTGAAGGAGGTGTGAATGATGTAACACTGAGTTAAGGTTTTACTTTATATTATTGAAGAATAAACTTATACAGTGTGGATAGTATATAGCTAGTACATAGGTCTGTGACATGTACTGTCGGATATCGACAATAGACCCGTCAGACGCGACGTGCGGGGAGCAACTGGCTCCGGGGCCGTGGCAACCCAACGAGCATGCATATACTACATCGTAAGCAGAATACTCTATTGTGTCGCCACATAGGTATATTTATTTAATATATATTTATAATATTAAGCTAATTATGTACATATATGCATTAATTAAAATAAATAACTTACAGCTTTAATCCATAAATCATTAAAATTATTGTGATAAGAAGGATCCGCCACTCACCATCGGATTCTAAAAGGTGAGGCGATGGAGGGTGGCTTCACTCTGCTCCCGACATCAGAGCTCTCCTCTCGTCCTCATGATGCCTCGTTTAGAATTTGAATTTAAGTTTGCGTGTTCCAGCGGAATGCTTCATTCATACTCCCTCACTCCTCATCACATCTTTAGAAGGTCGGATCTGTCATCCTCTGCGATTGTAGTTTAAATAATTGACGATTAAATATGTGCTTCTATGGGTGGAAACCAAAAATCCTAGACCTCGACCGAATACAATTTCGATTTGCATCCATAACATTTAGTGTCCATACTATTAAGTATGACTTTATAAATGTACAATGTACACGTGTAAGGACCCAATATAAAATATTTTTTCCCTCTGATGTACACAATTTTTTCCTCTGATGTACACAATTTTTCTCTCTGATGTACACAATTTTTCCCTCTGATGTACACAATTTTTCCCTCTGATGTACACAATTTTTCTCTCTGATGTACACAATTTTTCCCTCTGATGTACACAATTTTTCCCTCTGATGTACACAATTTAATTTCACGTTCAGAGTTACAGTGAATTTTGGAGTATTTATGACACTAGTGTGAGATATATTAAGAATAAGAATAGTTAATAATTACAGTAGTACATTATTAGTTATTAATTGTTTACAACATTTTTGTGACTTAATTTGCGCAGAAATAATATAATAGTATTGTATTTGATCTACTTTTACAAAAACAGCGTCTTGTTAGTCATACAAGATATTAAATAAGTAACTAGTTCAGAATATGATAATTAATGACTATCAAAATGTATACAATATTTAAAAAAGTGTGTTTAGATTCAAATCATGTCGTTTGAGATAATAAAATAATAATTAAGTATTTATTTTGGAATACTGACGCCTAGCAGCACGGTGGTGGGAGGGGGTGCTTGAAATGCTATATAAGAATGAGATCGTGAATCACGGGCCAGTTGTTCATCGGTGTTCTGAGAGGTCGGTACTCTGCCAGACCACTGTCGCTTATATTTTCCTAAATATAAGTGCGGCCGTGTTCAATACTTAAAGTGCTACAATGTATAAATCAGCGAGTGTTTGTGTAAAAATCGAGTTAAGTGTTCATGTATAGTGCGCGTTAATAAAAGTGCTTACCTACTATTTTCAAGCTAACATAAATACCTCACCCTATTTATATTCCTGATGTACTGTAGGTACCTACACATTTCTGCCAAAAACGGCTATTTTGGCGAAAATGGTTCAGGAATTCAAAAAGATTAATTGAACCTAGCTTAAAAAATATTAATTAAGTACTTATCCATGAGTTAATAAAACATTATATTATAGATTTTTTATTTATTATTATAATTAATTAAAACGGTACCATACACCACTTACATTAATTAATTAGCTAATAATTATCAATATAGGTTATATATGTTGCAAACGGCAAAAAATATTTTTACAATTAGAGAAGACACATTCATCTCACATTTGCAATACTAATTATCAGTATGCTTGCAAAAAGAAACCTTACAAATGTTCGTGCTCGCTGAAAAATACATAATGAAAACCTTAGCCCACTTCTGTTTGAACCATTATGGATATCCACTGTTGAAACACAATCGCTCTGTTCGTTTTTATATAATTAACCAAATATACTTACTACGATTATACCTATTATTAGATTTGATAAATGCGTTTTCACTTTCCCTTTTTATATTGAACACTGATCTTCTCATTGCACTCGTATGTCTCATTCTTCCTTGTTAGGAGTGTTTTTTCATCCTGAAAGCAGATAATAATGAATCACATATCAAATTCACATATCCGTTTTGTGGTATACATAGAAAATAGACAAGATTTTCTATAACCGTATATTGTTCGGTGAGAATTAACCCCTGAGACATGCCGCAATGACAGCCATCAGGGGAACATCTGAATGAATTACCAACTCAGACCAGCTTGGCAACTGGTTTCCCTTCAAGGCGACTAACCCCCCACAAGTATATGTCGTAGACTCATAGCGTAATGGCGCGTTTCACGAAATGCGTAGGCATTTCTCGATGTGCTAAAAAGTTAGACAGATACTGTAATCGTCGAATATTGAACTATCTGTCTAAGATTTTTATTTATTTACGAGTATATATATTTTATACTCGTAAATAAATGAGCAGATTATTTCACTGGACTGAATCCAGTTTGACTTAATTCAATTTGAATGTATTCAGCCAAGTGTAAATGAATTTAGTACGTTCAATCTGTGATTTACAGCCTGTCTAATTAATTAGTCGACAATGTCGTTGACTGAATTCAGTCAAGTGTAATAAAAAGTGGTTCCTTTTACGTTTGAATGTGAAAAGCTTGACTTTCCACAGCGTGAGCTAATTTTGCAAGTACCTACCTTGGCATATTTAGTATCTCTGGTCATCGTCACCTCGAGGAGTTCACGTGTGTTCTCAATGCGTTTCAGCTTCTTCACGACCTCAGCATTTTTATGCATCTTATCCGGACCACGAGCATTCCTGACCTCTTCGTCGAATGTCTTCAGAGCGTCGGGACCGAGTCCTTCCCGATGATTGTTGATGATATCGCTCTGAACTTGTTTGATGATAGAGCCGGCAGTTCTGAAGTTGACAGCCGCGTTACTGAAGAACAAAACGGACGCGCTAAATTGGAACACGTCCAGGGGAGTGAGGTCGTTGTGTTCGCTTTTATCGACGAGAACCGCGAGTCCGTGCACCAAGCCGACGCCGTTGACAGTTAAACTGCCGGTTTGAACTATCATGAAGGCTATGCGACCGGCTTTCCCCATGACCTCGCCGGCTCTGGCGGCTTTAGTGATAGATGCGATCATTCGGCCGTGTGCGAAGCCCAAACTGGATCCGACGATGGCGATCCAGCACCCGCGGGCTTCAGCATCACCCAGGGCGATGCTCTGGCTGTGTGTCGAGCGGTCGTACAGCGCGTGCGAGCTGCGCGCCACGCCGTAAACGCTCGTCGACAAGCCGGCCACGGCGGACGCGGCCATGACGGGCCCGGCGACAGGGATCGTGCACAGCGCGGCCAGCCCCACGCCGGTGGCTCCCACCGTCGCGACGGTGGCCAGTCTATCGAACACACGGAACGCCCTGCTCACAATAGAGCACGCGGGAGACGTGGTGATCGTGACACAAACGCGGTTCTTTTCGCCGATCTTGTAGACTCCAGAAGTCGGGTAGCAGTATATGCATTTAGGTAGCTTATTATTATCTCGGTAGTCGGTCCAGCTGGAGTATTTGCGAGCCTCACTGTCGACATACGTTGCGAGGACATATTTCATGTCCTCTGGTTTAGCTTTAAATACGGGAACGATGAAGCGGTCTTCTAAATTCTTGCCTACGACGAAGATGCAAGCGAAGAGGATGTTTCGGTTGACGAAATCCAAGTCCTTTATAAGTTTATTACATATTTTTTCGATGGGTTCCAACTGCTGCTTGTTGTACCCGGTGTCTTTGTTGTCGGAGCTGCCGGTTTCGTTCGGGGGGCCGTACAGGCCGTACCCGATTTTTCGTCGCAGCAATGTGAATTCGTTTTTCTCTATGACATCCCATTCTCGGTCACCCAGCAGATCATAATATTTCTGTTGCGTCTTTCGAGCCTCTTTTTTCCATTCTTTAATGTCTCTAGCATTCCAGTTCACCATATTGTTGCAAAAATATTGAACAATCAAGGCTATGAAAGGATCGTCGTCGAATTAGATGTTGCGCAGTTTTGAGGATCTTGTTCAATTTGAAATACTTTTACTTAGCGCACAAATTCTTTCAACGTAAATAATGTAGCTGCCACTAATATACGACGGGTTCCTACGACAAAAAAAATATATTAGATATACAATTTATCTATTAATTGTCTTATTTTTAATTATGACTAAACCCGCGCTTGACCTCACATCACCTTCGCGTGGTGGGACTGGTGGGTGACTGTGAGGCCGCAGATGGAGCTAACGTACCTAGTAAGTAGGTACAGGCTGTCTATAAACACTATCGTAACACATCAACGCCGCCGAAGCGAAGATATTTGACGACTGACTTTACACCGAAGGGGGTGGCCTGGTCGCTGGCCTACCACCAGTGTCTAAAACTTGAACGTCAGACTTGCCAAAGCGAAACCCCAAATTCTGACTACTTACTCGCGCTGGTAAGTAGACTAGTAGCTACGTGGCGCCCACTCGTACCATTGCATTAAATAAGATATCTAGTGTTTTCTCAAGATATAATAAGATTATTAATGTTTTCGTATTTGATATTATTACAATGATAAAACATGTTTGTGTTAACCTCGCGAATTGATATTTAGGTAATCAGGCCTGTGATAATATTTATTAGGGATGTTACGGAGGTGGTTTTACCGGAACCGGAGTCGGAACCGAAGGTTTGAAATTTGATTTATCGGAGTCGGAACCGGATTCGGAACCGAAGTCGGAAGCGGAGGTAGAAGAGAGATGTTCAGAAGAAGTTCAAATTTAAAACCGTTTTTTTTAATTTTTATAGCTTAACTGGCCAATATTTTTTTATGATGAAGTTTGCGACAATAAATCATGTTCCTTTATGTAGTTCTACACTATTTAATAAAATATTGATATTTGAATATGTTTTCTCACAAATTTGCACTTTGCCGTACTCGCGTCAACTTCATAAATGTATTAAATTTATTTGTGTCGTATCTTTGTCCTCTTGGACAGGTTTTGTCCAGCCATCGGTCATGGTCCAACAGAATACCAGCGCTGGAGGCATTCTTGTCTGCAGCAATAAGCTGAGTTGAGGCCCTTTTCACAACAACAGCAGACCATCAGACATGATTTAGATATGTTTACCTTTGACTACATAATTATTTTATTATAATTATAACTTTTTCGGTCATTGCTGTGTGTGAAATAAACGTATTACTTACTTACTTACTAACACTTGTTTTTGGCTTCATTGTTATATCAATAAACTTGTCACCAATTCAATTGTAGCGCGTCTGACACACAATTCACAAAACAAACAACCGAACCGGCCACATAAGTAGCATAGCAAAGTAAGCGATATCGTGGCAGCAAGCACGAGCGTGGGGGGATTCCCTTCGAAACTTGTACGCGCTCTGGTCGCGGTTCGGTATGACCTACGATTCAAAATTATCGGAGCCGGAGGTGTAACATCAATCGGAAGTTCCGACCTTTCGGAGTCGAAGTCGAAGCTCCGTAACATCCCTAATATTTATCAATATTTTATTATAAATTATATTTAGTGCCTAAGTAGAGCAATAAATAAACACCTTCACGCGAAGTACTCGTAAAAAATTATCTGATTATCGTCTACGCCTACATCAAAAGGGGAAATCCCAAAGTAATAAAAATTGGCCAAGTCTCGGTACAGTGTCGAAGCGTCGCGTTGTTACACTCTAGCATACTGAACTCTATCTCCACGCATTCCAAAATCCAATTACAAGAAACATCACATACATGACGGTAAAGATCATAGGAGAACACAGTTTATAAATAGATAGGTACAAATAAATAGGTAATAATTTTTTTTATCACAGATAGATACAAAATAACTTAAGTATTGATATTTCACTATGTCTAGACAAAACATGTACACACACGTTAGTATTTGTAGAGTGCAAAGGAATGTAAATGTAACCATAGTAGAATGTAGAGTGGTTTGTATTTTTAAAAGGGAGGTGCCTGGGATATGATGATTTGAGTTCCTTTGATGATTTTCGCTGGTCAGTCCACGGCACCTCACTTTTTGGAATTTTGTTCAACACAACACAGTTCGTGCGCGATAGTTTTTTGGAAATGATAGCGAATTTTACATATTATTTTGAATTTCAACGTATATCAGCGTGCGGCGCGGTAGAGGGTCGCGGACATCTTGCTTTTTGTAACTTGTGACGTCACGTTCATTGGGATAGGACAGAAAAGGACAGAAAATTGATTGTGTGAAACAGCTACGTATGCGGTGCGGTATATGTGTGTATGTGTATATGTAGAGGTGTAGTTTTGCCAAACCATAGAGGAATAAAACAAAGCAAATTAAACAAATTAACAAAGCGAAGCAAATAACATAAGTTCTTTGTTTATCTTTTTATTATTATTTTATATGGGGCTGATTGATATGCGCGGTGTGATGGACGACTATTGGTACCTAGTTCACACGAGAATTAGGTTAGGTTAAAACTAGATTACCCCGGGTAATCCCCTCGAGGATTTTAGTGGAATCTGCTTTTTTATTATAATTAATCAATAAATAGAGGGAAATAAACGTAATTTTAGCATCTCTGATTGATTCCCTTTAAGGCTTAATATTTTGATAATTAAAATGGACCAGCAGGTATTTTTCCCAAACACCTGCCGAGGTTATTATAGGGAATCGGTTTGTTTAAAAGAAAATCTGACTAACTTTATAAAGAGTCTTTCAAATAGAGCGGTCGATGTTAATAATTTGTGGCGGCCATTTTGTTTTGGCGACATCTGTCAAATCTGTTGTTTCTTATTCAGTCACTGATGCCAAATCACCATGGCAAGTTACACGGTTCAGCAGCATGTGCAAATGATAAAACTTTATTATCAAAATGAGTGTTCGTTAGTGCAAACGTTGCGCGCATTGCGCCCATTTTACGGCAGACGCGGTGGCCCTTCAAAGTCTACTCTCCAATGATTGGTGACCAAATTTGAGACGACCGGTTCGATAAACAACCAACCAACACTTTTACGTCAAAGGAATGCCAGATCGGCCGAGAACATCGCCGCTGTACGTGAGAGTGTTCAGGAGACTCCGAGGCAGTCGATTTCTCGCCGTGCACAAGAACTCGGCCTTTCGCAGACTTCAACTTGGAGAATTTTGCGTCGGGACTTGGGCCTGCATCCGTACAAGATCCGACTGACCCAGGAGCTCAAAGTTAATGACCATAGACAACGCCGTATGTTCGCTGAATGGGCTTCGGAACGCTTGGAAGAGGACCCCGATTTTGGCCGAAAAATAATCTTTAGCGACGAGGCACTTTTTTGGATGAATGGTTTTGTTAATAAGCAAAATTGCCGTATATGGGATGACCACAACCCACATGAGGTTCACCAGGTGGCAATGCATCCACAAAAAGTTACTGTTTGGTGCGGATTTTGGTCTGGCGGCGTCATTGGTCCGTACTTCTTCGAAAACGACGTTGGCGAGGCCATCACCGTCAACGGCGAGCGCTACAGATCAATGATTAACAATTTCTTTTGGCTTGAATTGAACAATATGGACGTGGACGACATGTGGTTCCAGCAAGACGGCGCTACGTGCCACACAGCGAACGACACAATGGACATTCTGCATGAACGGTTTGAGGGTAGGGTTATCTGTCGCAGAGGTGACGTGAATTGGCCACCAAGATCGTGTGATTTGACTCCGCTAGACTTTTCTTGTAGGGTTTTCTGAAGTCGCAGGTCTATGCCAATAAGCCACAAACGACCGTTGCCCTGAAAGCCAACATAACACAGGCCATCGTTCAGATTCATCCGGATCTATGTAGCAGTCATTGAAAATTGGACCTATCGGATTCGTGCCACCATTCGAAGCCGCGGCGGACATTTGAACGATGTTATATTCCATTCATAATGGCATAAAAGGGCCTTTCAAATAAAAAAAATATTTCGTTAATATCTCACACACATCTTGTTTTATTCAATTTTAACATCGACCCGTCCTTGTTGAAAGACCCTTTACAATCGGGGTTAGGTATTTTCGCATATAAATTAATATATATCCCCATATACCCATCTATTCAATTTTTTTCAAATTCATAAGGCAAGGATGAGCGTCCTTTTTTAAAAATATCTTTCGGTACATATCTTTAATTTAATAATAAATGTTATACCTAAATTATAATCTTACCTGGTTTTCCTCAAGAGAACAATGGCACACACAGGCCAGATCGCAGCACCTTACTATCGCCGAATGGTAACAAGAGTCCCAATAGACCTATCCTATTCAACAGTGTTGCCAGTGTTAAATTTTAGAATCCCCGCCGCATTAGCCTGCTTTTCCACCGAAACTGTGCGAGGAAGCGAGGTGGTGAGCGAGGAAAAAATCCGCCAATAGAATCGCGCCATTATCACGTCACATCACGTGACGATTAAAATGGAGCGATCCTATTGGCGGATTTTTTCCTCGCTCACCACCTCGCTTCCTAGCACAGCTTTGGTAGACAGGGCGCCCTTGGGCTTAACTTCCCGAATTTTCCCGAAGCATTATGACCAATTCCCCGAATAGTCCCCGACAAGACAACGATATCTATGTACTAGCGTACTAGATGCGGCGCGCAGTGCACAAACTGTGTTCCATGATATGCGGTGCCGGCGCAACACTTAGATTAGCTCGATGCCAAACGTTTAAGGCGTGCGACGCGTGGGTGCAGTGCTCTTTGAAAAGTATTTTCTTCAACGTGAGAAAAAAAACGACGCTATTATAGCTAATTGTGTGAAGATACATTTGGTTTATTGTTAATAACATTTTTTCAGTAAGTAACTTACTGTTTTTTATATTAATTTACGCACTATTTACTTATTTAAAATTTTTGTAATATTAATTAAACTCTTTTCCGCAAGCATGCAGTGACGCGCGTTAAAACAAGAGAAAACATTATATCATAGATTAAGGAACAGGGGTTACAGTTTGTGTAGGGAGATTATAATGCGATCATTTGATCGATTGTTTTGTTTCTTTTTAGAGATTGATTTGTTCTCATTCTATTTGAGTATTCACTATTCCCCGAATTTCCCCGAAATTGGGGTAATTCTCCGCCAATTGGCAGCACTGGTGTAGTGGCCGACTACAAGAGCAAGCGACGGATTAATGCCCGTTGCACACGATGCACAGTATTTGCGCAAGTACTATTATTAAACATCAAGTTTCCATCACCTCAGTTCATACTCATACTCAATTATTCAAATCAATCAATCAATTATTCAAATCTAAATATAAACATATTCAATATAATGGGTCAATTATGGTATTTGAATATTTTTTTAATAGCCTATAGATTGTCCCACTGCTGGGCAAAGGGTGTACATGTATTTTGACATGTACCAAAGATTAAATCCATTTTATAAACATTAAAAATAGATATAAATTGATGGTCAAATGTGAAGAAATTCTTTGAAAAATAATATAATTACAGGCAATCAGAAATCATAGAAGGTAGAAAGAAACGGCAATAGGCATCTGTGACGTCATACTAGTGTTGCATCATACAAGTTACGTAATATAAAAAGCAGGCGACCCCAACAGCGAGCATGCGGGAATAGACGAATGACTATAGAGCGAAGCGAGAGTGGCCTGTCAAGACAGATTCGTGGCGCTCCATTCTATTAATTTTATAAAAAAACTGGGATCGTGTAAATGGTGCAATCACTGGTGCCAGTACTTTGTCGTGTTAAGTTATTGGACACATTCATACGAAGGAAGGAAGGAAGGAAGGAATCGTAACAAAAACTGTTTGTGATAACCACTGATCGGAGTAGTTAGAGCTCTTTCGGGTCAATGTCCTCAAAGGTTATATTAATATGGATATGATTTCGGGATCCCGTTTTAAGTTATCGAACAAATGTTGTAAATTAATTTTATATACCTCGCCCTTACTCGGCGGATTACGATTTTCTAAAAATTGTGAACTTACGAAGAAGTTAAAACACTACCATAGGTACACTAGCGCCATGAATCTTAAAAAAAAATATTTCGCCACCAACCTTAAATGTGTATCAAAACAAATATAACGTTAAAAATCTAAATAATATATTTATTCAATCCCGGAAACCCCGGGATTATTGGGCATACTTATCCATATTATGACCGTATATGGCAAGTACCAAAAACAGCCCTACCTACTCCGATCATAGGGGATAAGGTTCCACAGAGTATAGCTCGATGTGTCTTCCACTCTCCAAGGCGGCAGCTAATTGTCCACTTGACAGTAGGTACTTGTGTTAAGAGCGTCGGTGGCCTAGTGGCTAGGACACCGGACTCCCATGCGGGAGGTCCGGGGTAGAAACCATGTTTAGAGGTATGCGAATTGCACCTCTTTACTGGCCTAAGAGTTCGGCACGTGTCTATACCTACGTCCTAGCCAGGGTATGTCTTCGAGGAGTCATCTTCAATGAGACACTGGACTTGTTAACCGATACTTATATTTCCAAACAGTACACCATACATGACGGTGGTAGAGACACGACCAGCCTGACGCGGGCGCAGCCGCGTGACATTTAAAACTGCTGACATAATAATTAATAATGTAGAACACAGTGTGCACTGTGTCTGTACACAGTGTCCCTACACATGCAATGCCATGTACCAATGAGTTTTTCGTATTTTTCGAAGACTTACGTACATTTACCGACTGCTTTAACGGTGAAGGAAAACATCGTGAAGAAACCTGCACACTGAGATGACCAGTGTGTAAAATGAGGTAGGCACAAAACATCCTCAAGGGTCGAAGGGTTATTCCTTGCCCCCATCATAAGATAAGAAGTACTTGTGTTCACACGGCATAATTATACCAGCCAGTGCAAGTACGAGTACTAATCAGTAGTGCTCGAGTAAGTACTACTGTTCATCGTATGCAACCGGCACTACAGTGGGCGAAGCTTCTGCGATGCTAATCGCGGAACTGTATCGCATGATGTCTGTGGTAATATAAATCTTTATTGCAATTATGTAGGTACTTTAAATTTCGTGGTTTGTTTACCACATTGAATAACTTCTAGCACCATTTGAGTGCAGAGGGTAGGTAGGTAATTTGTACTTAAGTATTCCAGGTTCGATCTCACAACCCCGGTATTGAGTTACCCACTACGCCACCGACGACGTTCGATTGTGATTTATTCTGCAATCATCACTAGATACTAGAAATAGATGACCTATAGGCGCAAAATGACACGAATCTAATAGCTCACTGTCGGGAACGGGTTCGTTCCCGCGGGACCAAGAAAGCTGTCTCGTTGTGAATAATACAATACCTTCTGTGTCTCTCTCGTTTATTATTAACACGACAGAGACACAGACGACAGTGTTATTATTCCTGTAGTTTTAACTTTTCCTGATTTTGTGTACAATGAAGTGTTTCTATCTATCTATCTAAACCACAGGTTCTCAAACTTATTTCGCCCACCGCCCACTTTGAGAATCAAAAATTGTCAAACGCTCGTAATTTTTTTAAACTTACTATCTGTTGCGCATCTTAAAAACAGCTATTGCATTTATAATTTTTTAACATGCCATATCCTATTTCTGAGCAATATAAAGCATACTTAATCTTATTTAAGGGTATTTTTATCCAAATTAAAACAAAGTATTGAATTTAAAAGACCTGTAAAATTGTGTATTCTCTGAGAAATAAATAATTGATTGATTGAAAACTTATCTAATATGAAGGATGAATTTGATGCACTTTAAAGAGTTTGTTAATATCAGGCTCCGAATTCATACTGAGCATGTTAAAACAATCGCCGATAATTCTGTCAATTCATGCACAAACAGCACACGGGCTAAGAAAGACGGGACAAATAAAACAAAATCACAGTAAGAATAACATCGAAATTAATGATAGTTGCAGTAGGTATTTAATTTTAGGTTGTAATATCAGGGAAGCATAATTTATCGCATTTCGTTTAAATCTGTTATCTCCCCCTAGACCGCGTTAACGCCCCCCCAATTTTCTATGGACCTTCTACCGCTCCCATGCAGACCCCCAGCGCTCACAAGGGGGCGTTATCGCCCACTTTGAGAAAGACTGATCTAAACCACAGAGACAGTGGCCGGTGCATAATTTATTATTTTGTTTGAGAAAAATGACCCACTTTGTATTCTGTTTCAAAACACAATGTCGGACGGGTACTGAACATTTAAGGTCTGGTTCTTGCTAAATATTCTGTTGCCAAGAGGATTTGTTCTTTAAACATTCACAGACGACTTAATCGTTTGGGAATTAATAGGTCGGCGTAATGGACGTATTTTTTCCTTCTAATTTAGAATCGAGTTGAATTGACATAATAATTCTTTAGAATTTTTTCTCGTCAAAATTACTTTTCTGATATTTGGATGTACCTAACCGAAATCGCTTACCTAGTACCTACCTACATAACCTGACCAGGAAAATAAAACCCTCGTCATCGCCGAGATCACCAGTGTGTGAGATGAGGTAGGAAGCGACATACCACCACAGAGATAAATCAAGATAGAGCGGCGAAGTGGACGGGGCACGCGTGTCTCAAGATTTCATTCATTCAGCGCCTAGTGTTCGACGCATATCGATCAGAGCGCCTGTGCTAAATGTCTTATTGTGCGATTTGTAACTGTAAGAGCAACAGCAAAAATAACTGTAAGTACGACAGTGAATCGATTAAAAGGACGTATTTCTTATTAACTCTTTATTGTACACAAACATTATAATACAAACTTATAAAAAAATATATGTGAAACACAAAGGGCGTGACTTATCTCTAAGAGAGATCTCTTCCAGCAAACCCCATAAAATGACAATTTGTTTCGAAGTATTTCGTTCGTAATCACGTCGCTTTGGGGGCGTTGCTTGTGAAAATGTTGACACGCGCGATTCATACGGCAGCTCGCCCGCGTCGCCGTTCTACTTGATATATGTCTGTGCATACGACCCTATTTTTATTAGGTAGGTTTACATTACATAAATGAAGAACATAAATACACCAAGATTGTATTGTATATGTATACGCTATAAGTTGGGTATTAACTAATGTGGCAGGAATGTTTGTACGTACGGTACGAACTCTGTGGTGTTCGAGGGAAGCCACGGTACTCCACTAGATTCTGTCACTCAACACCAGACGCTTTCAAATCAAAGAATTACGGAATCCCACGACGATATCTACAAATTGGCATTCTAGTTTACCGAATTTTGCGAGAGGAATTTTAAATTCTCTCCTTAATTTAAGCTGACAAAGGGCTATGTCAGCGATTCTATAATAAATCGATTTTCAAGAGGAAGAAAATCTAGTTTGTAAGGATGTGGACCAAGAAACTCGAGTCGGCGGTAAATTGTGAGAGTGACACGGGTGCAGGGTGGAGCTTAGATATAATATAAGCTTCGTGACGTCACAATGCGTAAATCTAAAAGAAGTCATAAATAATATAAATGGGTTTAAAGTCCGTGGACACTAGATGATTAAATTTGTATCGTTCATTTCATTTGATGTTTTGTTAATTTTAATCTAAAATGTTTTTTTTTTCTTTTATTTACTGCTAAACCCGCATTTGACCTCGATCTCGCCTGATGGTAAGCGACGACGAGGTCGACGATGGAGCATGCGGGTCCAGTAAATGCCTATTCACTCTGGCCTTGAAGATCCCAAGGCTGTAGGTTTCGGGAAATACAGACGCCGGCAGGCTGTTCCATTCCTTAGCCGTTCGCATAATGAACGAAGAAGCAAATCGCTTCGTACGAGCAGACGGGATATCAAAAACATGAGGATGGAACCCCTCCCCGCGCCTGGTAGTCCGAAGGCGGAATGGATTGATGTTTGATTTTATGAAAACACATTTTAAATACGAATATATAAATAACTTTGGAAGTGCTGTTTTAATTTAATAATTTTTAAATTTAAAATTGCAAACCATGTGACGTCACACCAGGGGTAGGTCACACAAATGTGACCACCTGGGACAAGGGGCTTCAAAAATCATGAAATTCGTGTGACGTAAATTGTGAGTGGCCCCTTTTATAACTATTAATACAATTCCCCACTTCCGTCCGTCCCAAGATAACGCTCCAGCATGAAGGCCACACTATTCAGTTGCAATGATAACAACATTCGGTAGCTCCATGCCAAAGAGTAGTATATTAGTGAACGTGTGCTGGTGGTGCTCCTAGCTTCTGTTAATTTCTTACGTTTACTTTAACATACAAACATTGAAACTGAAAAAGTTTATTTAGCACCAGAACACGCGGTACAGTGCCAAAAAGGGTACACCAGCTCAGCATAATGCTGAGGCAAGCCACAGCGCTGGTTTTCAGCTGGCCCCTCAGAGACTGCACGTACCGTCTATAGTACGCGACACCCCGGAATGCCGGTTTTTATTACCGGTGCCCATACTAGAAACCGACATTCCGGGGTGTCGCGTACTATAATTGTGTTTCGACGTGTTTATAAAAGAGCCAGTACTAAGGCCGTGTTTTACGATAACACTGGTTCTGGTTTTTAAAAAAAACCAGCCAGATTTCTACATCAGAAAAATGGTAGTCTGGGGGACCGACGCTGGGTGACGATATAGTGCTACAATCTGCCCTCTGGATGCCGGCTGGCAGGGTTCTAGGACAGTGTGCAGATGAAGTAATAGAAGAACTTGGTAATAGTATATATTTTACAGGGTGGCGCAATAGAACGTGCATATTGCATCATCTTTTTTCGCGGGGTATGCAGTGCGGCGGCGGGGGGAGCTTAGCGTGATTGGATAGCGGCTCTCGTGGAGTTTTAATAACCATGAGTCACTTCGCCGGGAAGCGTCGCGCTTTTTGTGTTCGCACGTTTTACGAAAACGGTCGTTCATACATATCGACAAGACGACTATATTGTTCTGAATATGGATTAACACAAATTAAAGAAGCTCCTAGTGCAAATTTAATTAAAATATGGATTAAGCGTTTTGAAGAGACTGGTTCCACGTTTAAACCACCTGCAAAAGGCCGACCAAGAACTTCTAGGACCACAGACAATATTGAGAGGGTGATGGAATCAGTACGTGAAAATCCTCAAGTGTCTACTCGGAAGCGATCGGCGGCTTTAAACTTGTCGCGACGAAGTTTACAGCGAATTTTGAATTTGGATCTTAAACTGCATCCTTATAAGCTCCAGTTAATACAGGAATTGAAAGAGACTGACTTCGCAGCAAGGTTGGCATTTGCTGAAGAAATGCTTAATCGATTTTCCACTTTTAACAACATCCTTTTTTCTGACGAGGCTCATTTTCATTTAAATGGGTTCGTAAACCGACAAAATTGTCGTTATTGGAACGATGAGAATCCAAAAATTAAACATCAAAAACCACTGCATAGTCAGAAAGTAACGGTATGGGCAGCAATTTCAAGCAAAGGAATTATTGGCCCTTTCTTCTTTGAAGATTCACGAGGACGAAACATCACCGTTAATACCGAGCGCTATGTTGCGATGTTAGAAGGTTATTTGACTCCAGAACTCGCGAGATCAAGCATAGCAAATACGAGGACTTGGTTCCAACAAGACGGAGCGACCTGTCACACATCAAATGACTCTATGGCGGTTGTAAGACAGATGTTTCCTGCCAGATTAATTTCCAAAAGAGGTGATATCCCTTGGCCCCCACGTAGTCCTGACTTGACGCCTCCCGACTTTTTTTTGTGGGGATACCTCAAACATAAAGTGTATATGAACAATCCGAAGAACATCAGTCAGTTAAAGGAAAATATCCGTAGGGAAATGGCAGCAATCACCCCAGATTTATTGACAAAAGTTTTCACAAATCTACGTACGCGTTTAGAGGAGTGCCGTCTTCGAGAGGGCCGTCATTTAGATGATATTATTTTAAAAAATAAACTTAATTTAAGTACCTAATCATCCTATTTTTTATTTCAACTATACCTTTTGTATTTATATTTTTAGTCTATACTTAATAAATGCACGTTCTATTGCGCCACCCTGTATTTATCAGAAACAGAACAACACAGAAAATAGTAAATATAGAAAATAGGTAGTAGTAGGAGACAAAAAATAAACGGAAAAACGTCCGTTCAATACAAAATACAGAGAGAAAGTAAAAACAATAAAATTAATGGAATAATGGAATTTAGAAATGTAATGGGAATATGATTTGAATTTTAAAAAATATAGATGAAGAAATGAAGATGCCAACACGAAATGAGGTGAGATAGACGCTAACAATGAGGTTGAAATTGATGGCGAGGAGGTTGATATGGACGATGAAGTCGACATCGTTAGAATAGGAACTCAACATTATTTTTAATATCATAATCGGCCCAGTCTACGAGCACTGTAAAGTAATATTTTTAAAACACGTTTATTAACAAAATGTTTCCCATACCTAGCTCCTCGAGGTTTGGCAAAATAATTGCATACGATAAGAGCACATAGGGGCTCTTTAAAATACCTACATATTAATGTTCCTAGTGATAATGTGTTCGCAGTGATGGGGGCCGGCCCGCGGCAGACCACCGCGTACCATCTATTGTGCCGATTAAATCGAGGAAACGAAGAGTTGAGAAAATATAAAGGATTTTCCAAAGGAAAGCTGACAACTCGTTATATTTTCCAAAGGAAAGCGGACAACTCGTTATATTTTCCAAAGGAAAGCGGACAACTCGTTATATTTTCCAAAGGAAAGCGGACAACTCGTTATATTTTCCAAAGGAAAGCGGACAACTCGTTATATTTTCCAAAGGAAAGCGGACAACTCGTTATATTTTCCATAGGAAAGCGGACAACTCGTTATATTTGAAAGTTGCTTTTTTCACATTTTAATCAACAATAGGCGGCAATAAAAATTGCGATATACTTACTTACATAAAATAAATAGTGGAAATAAATAGTGGACTTAATGACTCGTAAAAAACAAAGAACACAAAATAAATAGAGCTTGTGGAACGTTACGTACGTTTCCTGTTACCGTATTTAATGTTTTCGGCCCACGTGCACTTGTGTTAAAAAAATCGAGTTTACAAAACAGTGGAAGCAGCTCGACCATATGCCGATCTACAAAGATAAAACATACAACATGTTCGTAAAATTAGTGATTTTTACAGTATCTGTAGCAGTGCTCGCGTGGGGTATAGACGCCATTCAGACCGAGGAGTTTCCGTCTTTTAGCCCGCCGCTAGGTCCTGGCGGAGGGGCCCCACCTCCCGGCCAGGGGGGCCCGTCGGCTACATCCAAGTCCGGCGTGGACCGGGATGTGTTCAACGGAGACAAGTGCCCCGCCGGCATGATCAGAGTGAACGGCCGATGCGTGCACGTTGACTGACACGGAGAGATGCCGACTGCCAACACGCACAACGAAATTGTGAAATAAATAAAATATGAGATTGGTATTTGATTGGCGTTTGATTTCGTGCATCGTTCGGAGTGGTTCGTACGTCAACATACGAGTATAATATTTATCTAGGTGTCATATAAATATAGATAAAGGAGAAATAATCATAAATGTTTATTTATATTATGTATGTTCTATGCTTTTAACTATCTTAGTATATCTACATAATTATTTATGTATTTCATATTACTTTTTCATTTTACTAACTTTACTGTGTATTAACTAACAGTAACCTTTTTCATATCCTCACACTACACTGTCGCTAATCTCTTTAATGTCCGATTAACTTCAGAGGTTGCCTGTAAGAGATCGCTTTAAGCGAAAAGGCCGCCTTTGTACATATCGTGCTACTATTCCTGTAGTTTTTACTTTTCCTGTATTTGTGTACAATAAAGTGTTTCTATCTATCTTAATGTCAACTTTTTTACAAGTATAGTTATTAATGTAAAAGATACTGTCTGCAGCAATAAATTTTTATTTTATTTATTTATTTATTAAAAAAGTAAAAGTAAAAGTGGTTACGTTATTTATTTGTCTTGTAGGTTAGGGTACCTACTTGGAAATAATTAGGTAGGTACTAGTGTTAAATATTTTGAAATTAATTTTAAGTCTTCTCATTTTTATACTCACTTATTTCTAGACAAGAATATAAAAAAAAAGAATTTATCTTTGTATATTGTAAACATCACATTTTGGAATTCGTTTTTCCATCCATCAAATCAAAATTTACTTTATTCTGCGTTCCAAAGATACTCAACCTTAGCAGGTGTATTATTGAAGCTCGAAGCTGGTTCTCCCTCTTCCCGCGTCACTCCGGAATGCTCGATGCCAGGTGTTGCCACGTCCACTCCTCGCGGCTCCGCACGACGACGCGCAGCGCTGTGCTAAGGCTCGGACTACACGACGACGGTTCCAGCGACGGTTCGGTTCAGGAACCGCTACCGGCCGTGTAGTCGACTGCATTCAAACTCATGCATTGCTCTCAAGCCCCGCCCACTCGATTCAGGAACCGCCCAGGCCGGTTCCGAGTGGAACCGTTGTACGTGTAGTCGACGGTGAATTTTTCGTTATATGAAGCACCGGTTCCATGGAACCGACCAATATTGGAATCGCCATAGGAACCGTTGTCGTGTAGTCCGGGCCTAATTTGGAGTAGGCGTCAGACGCGCGCGCTGACTCGCGCTAAACCATGGAAGCAACAAGCCCGCCCGCCGCGGATTGAGCTTCTATTGTATGACTCTGTGCAGGGTTAGCCTGGGGTGGTACCAGTCTTTTACCATTACTTCCCTACAGACCTATTTCTGCCGCAAAGCAGCAATGCTTTCATCGAAGGATAAGGGAGTCGTCTCTATCTAAGTCCTTAAGTTAACAGTGCATGGAAACCGTCTATTAATACAGAGAGGTGAGATGTCTATGGTCGACGGTGACCACTGCTCACCATCAGGTGCCCCGGTTGCTCGTCTGCTTTCCTTATAAGTAATTGTACTTTAAAAAAGTATCATACTTTTTTTATATACAGGGGATAACGGATATATGACTTGCTTGTTTACGGACTATTGAGAGGCAAAGCCTGAGGCGAGGTGTGTTGGCTCATAATCTCACATGTCATGCCGATTTTACTATTTACGTTAGATTTTTTAGTTTGCCTCTATGGAATCGATATACCTACTCCTGGTGTACTCCCATTAGGTACCTTTTTCAGGCAGAAATTGATTGATGCACTTGGTGCTGTGTTTAACAATGTCTAGAAAAAAAGAGACCAAAAAATGCATAGTACATAATGTTAAATAAGTACTTAGTAAAAATGAGAGAGTGTGCGGTAATAGTATTTGTTTAAAGTACCCCGTTCTTACTTTATGTACATCCAACCCCACGTGCGACGGCGGCGCTTGTCACCTTCACGCTTTAAATACGTTCTCCGAGGATATTGGTCAATCCTTGTTTTTGCTGATTTACAATTCTAACGTTGTGTGTGTGTGTGTGTGGAACACACAGGCTGGAACAACAAGATCTGGGGGCTGAATAGACGTCAAGTGCGTCTACTGGTCGGTGCCTTCACCGGTCACTTCAGCACCGGTGCCCACCTACACGATTTGAAGCTGGCTGACAGCACATCTTGCAGAGCCTGTGGCGAACAACTGGAGACCGTTTCACATCTCCTATGTGAATGTGACGCTTTCGCGGCAAAAAGGACGAATTCAAATCTCTCCCACTGAGACGCATAGTCTTGCTCATGCATGACATATTCAGTGATGTGGTCAAGGGATAGGCACAAGGGGTTGAACACAAAAGATCCCAATGGCCCCCATCCAAACATAAGATAAGATAAGCATCATCCTTATGCACAATTTGCGAACGAAAATAGAAAATAAACTTCAATTCGAACATGGCCGCGGTCGAACATGTGTTACACGGCTCACTATAATACTTTTTATTTTAAATGTAATACGCATTAAAAGTCTTCAAAAACGACCTCTGTTCTATTGCCTGCACCCCTCAAGAAACCCTACAGCCCAAGCACGCGGGTGTGCTTGGGCAAATATCGGGTGTATTCTGTATATTCATACTTTGTGCTTGCGGTGTTTCACACACTCACGCTATGTCCCTTGCGGGAAGTTTCATGAGCTCAATAAAAAAATATCTAATTTGGAGCGGTCGAGCGAAAAACAAATTTCTTAAAATAGGATAGTTTCCAAGTATCAAATATTAAATGCATTTAATAGTCATAAATTGATGGTCAAATGTGAAAACAGAATTAAAATTCGTTGAAAAGTAAAATAGCTACAGCTACAGGCAATCAACAATCTGAACGGTAGAAAGTGACAGCAATAAGTTTTAAGAAGGAACTGTTCTCCAGCGCCATACAAGCAGGTCCTGGCTGCATATAAGGCTACTTATATATATACTTTTCAAAAATTTAACAAAATGTTATAAATACTTACTGTTTAAATTGTTAACTTTATAAATACTGTTTTAATGCCTTTTTACTTTTGTACATTATCTTTATAACTAAAATATAAATATAAATTCAACCTGCTAGACAGTACGATGGAATCCCGATTATACAAAATACAGGTTTATACCTAGTTTGTAAGTCGGAGGCCCTTACATAGTTGTACTTTGAAATTAATAAATATAATTTTAATTTTTTTTTTTTTTTTTTTAAGGCTCGGACTACTCGACGACGGTGACTTATCCAGCGACGGTTCTGTTCAGGTACCGGTACCGGCCGTGTAGCCTACTGCATTCAAACTCATGCGTTGCGCTCAAGCCGCGCCCTCTCGGTTCAGGAACCGAGCAGGCCGGTTCCGAGTGGAACCGTTGTACGTGTAGTCGACAGCGCATTTTTGTTTGAGTTTATATGAAACACCGGTTCCATGGAACCGACCGATACTGGAACCGGCTTAGGAAGCGTCGTCGTGTAGTCCCAGCCTTATAGTGTCAGCATTCACAAGTTGGTCAGGTAGGCCGTTCACGGGATGACTACCCGGTTGAATACGAGATGATGGTTTGGCAGTGTTGTGTACTAAATGTGTGTAGTGTCTTCTTGAGTGCGTGCTCTTTCAAGTTCAATACAAAGAAATTCTTCAGTTCATCTGTGTTATAGTGATTGTTTAGAATTTTGTAAGTCGCCTATATCTCGTCGCTGTTTCAGTGTCGGCAAAGTCAGTCTTTTCAACCTCTCCGTATATTCTAGGTTCTCGAAACCTCAGCACTGTAGTCTCGGGCGAAGAATAGAGCCACGGTAACTCCTGCCTGTCGTAAAAGGCGGCTAAAAGGAGGGATCACGGTCGCGGGCGGTCAAAGTGGGGACTTTGGCTTTTGCAAATGCCAGAAGGGCACCGGTGCGTTCCTCTGGACATCCCGGAGCCCTCTGATAAGCACGAGGTCGGCCATCGAGGGGGTTTTAGTAAGTAAAAATCTCACATAACCCAGTCTCCCCCAGGAGGCTGGGTATCTTTCGAAGATCCCCCCCCCCCCCACAAAAAAAAAGGTTCTCGAAACATATTGGTAGCTTTGTGGCTCTTCTTTGTACTCTTTCTTAGATCCTGATATCTTTCACAAAGTATGAGTTCCATATCTGAAAACCGAACTCCAAAATTGGTCTTACATAAGTTGCTATTGCTAGGAATAACTGGGGGTCCTGTAATGTAACGCTTTCCGCACTATGAATAGAACAGAGTTCGCCTTTTTAACAGATTTCAAAAAAAGGAGGAGGTTATATTCGACTCTGTTTTTTTTAAAATTGATAGTAATGTAATTAAGATCCTATAAATAAGAATTTAACTATTTTAGTGTCAAAGTTGGTACCTTATAGTAACTAAAGTAAAAAAATCTATTCAGAAAAACTAATTAATTTATTTTTAATTTACATCACGTATCCGTGTCCACTTCAACACAGGGCCCGGTGTGGGTGATCCTGATGTACCCGGTGGAGCACACGCCGCCGTCGAAGTTGTCAGGGCTCGCGGACGGGTCTGGACCCACCAGTCTTCGATTTCCACTCGCGCCTGACCTTCCCGTTGTCATCATTATCACCGCAGTGAAAACTATTAGTTTCAGGAACATTGTTGTAAAAAATTTCAAATAATATTAAATACTATTTATATCTTTATGAGAATCTTGGTTATAGGTGTGTCCTTAACGCCGAGAATACTCTTTAAATGTTACAATAAAACAATTTTTCTTTTTAAATACTTTTTTTTATTTTACCTGTGTCTTTCAATTATTTCCACTTTTCTTTGTTGACCCACAATAATAAAAAAAATGAATTTATTTTTTATTAGGATATTTCACAGTTTAAATCTATTACGACTGTAAAATAACCTATCAAAATCACATCACTGTTTGATCAGATTTAATAAATAAGCGACTTCAATTTATTTATTTTCTTTTATTTATGTTCAGTTTCCCAAACTTTGAAATTCAGGTGCTATGCAGGTGGTCCGGGTTCGAAACCATGCAATGTCATGTACCAATGAGAATTTCGGTTTTTCCGACTGCTCTGGCGGTGAAGGAAAACATCGTGAGGAAACCGGCACACTGAGATAACCAGTGTATGAAATGGGGAAGGCAATGGCACACCACCGAGTTAAATCTGCCAAGAAAGTCGTTCTATGTGATTAATTCCTTAGATGATCACGACCCTCAGCTACGAGGAATACGACTTAGAAGAAGAAGATTCGAATCAATTAATCTGTGGGGCTGAACGCGCCCACGAAATAAAAAGGCAAGCCTTGAAGATCGAGAGCAAGAATGTATTCTGTCTGTGTCACAACACTCTATTGACATCTCTAGTATATAAAAACCGATGGCAGTTGTTTTCACACTTGACAGGCGCGCAGCACGCATGCGCCGACGTTGTGGCGGGAAGCCGCCATAAATCCTCAAAATTGGTACTAGTTGTCGTAAAAAATAACTTTTCACAAGAATTCCATGAGTCATACTACTTACAAAATCATGAATAAAATTTAATACATGTTAGAATTTTTTTTAATGCTTTAATGGAAAGGCTGATCCGGTGTGTGACTCGTGGTCCCACCCACATTGTCCCACCATTACTCGTAGTCCCACTAGCCTGAACCCCCGACGAGCATAATACAAAAAGAAAATCTTTCAAATATTTGCTAGGTTTTTTTAAATAAATTTGTAGCGGTTAAATAACTAACTTTTAAACCGTCAAGAAACGGATGACCACGTGTGGGGTTATGTTGTCTGGGAATGACCTTAGTCATCACCCTGTTCCCCTTGATCCTTACTTTCTGCGACACTGTCTGTATTCTATGACTAAGCCAACTCGCTTGCTGATGCAGGACCCTGCCTGGTCCTTCTATGTAAGGTCTGTCGTCAGATATCTTCGCTTCGACGTCGATGTGTTTATAGAAGAGTCAGCCAGTACCGCGTGCTCCATCTTCGACCTCATCGTCACGTAACTACCACCAGGTGAGATTGAGGTCTACCGCGGGTTTAGTCGTAAATAAAAAAAGAATACCATATATCTACTCACATCTATCACTCACTTCTTAACCGGAGCATTGATCTACAATTCTACACGAACGATTTTTATCCACCGTTGACATTTTCTTCCTTAGTCGCTCTCAGTTCGTCAACGCAGTCATACGTCAATTGGCCCGGTCGTAATCCTTCCTTCTCCTGTTCCACTCTCTCCCAAACTCACTACCATTACACACACACACACACACACCGCTAGCACTCAAACACAGGCCGAGGCAGTCCCCCTTGTCCGGTGCTGCACACCACCTTCATCAAACTTCATTACTATAGTTTATTTATTTTTATAATATATTTGTTTAATATTATTTTTATCTTCTGTACCTAATTGTTTATAAGTGTGCGCTATTGGAAATAAACCCTTTCTTTCTATGTTTCTCAGTATAGCTACCATTTCTCCTCGTTCGTGGATCCTTTTCCTTTTTTTACTACTATTCCTAAATGATTAAAAGGCTCTATCTAATAAGACCGAAATCTGTGAAGATATATCTGCTTTCCGTATTAAAAACAAACAAGTGATTAGTTTGCGGAAATTGAAAATTGAAGTTGAAAATATATTAATATATACATTTATATATCTAGATGTATTTATGTAATATATATTTATAATATTAAGCTATTTATGTACATATATGCATTAATTAAAATAAATAAGTTACAGCTTTAATCCATAAATCATTAAAATTATTGTGGTAAGAAGGATCCGCCATTCACCATCGGATTCTAAAAGGTGAAGCGCTGGAGGGCGGCTTCACTCTGCTCCCGACATCAGAGCTCTCCTCTCGTCCTCATGATGCCTCGTTTAGAATTTGAATTTATGTTTGCGTGTTCCAGCGGAATGCTTCATTCATACTCCCTCACTCCTCATCACATCTTTAGAAGGTCGGATCTGTCATCCTCTGCGATTGTAGTTTAAATAATTGACGATTAAATATGTGCTTCTATGGGTGGAAACCAAAAATCCTAGACCTCGACCGAATACAATTTCGATTTGCATCCATAACATTCAGTGTCCATACTATTAAGTATGACTTTATAAATGTACAATGTACACGTGTAAGGACCCAATATAAAATATTTTTTCCCTCTGATGTACACAATTTTTTCCTCTGATGTACACAATTTTTCTCTCTGATGTACACAATTTTTCCCTCTGATGTACACAATTTTTCCCTCTGATGTACACAATTTTTCCCTCTGATGTACACAATTTAATTTCACGTTCAGAGTTACATTGAATTTTGGAGTATTTATGACACTAGTGTGCGATATATTAAGAATAAGAATAGTTAATAATTACAGTAGTACATTATTAGTTATTAATTGTTTACAACATTTTTGTGACTTAATTTGCGCAGAAATAATATAATAGTATTGTATTTGATCTGCTTTTACAAAAACAACGTCTTGTTAGTCATAAAAGATATGAAATAAGTAACTAGTTCCAAATATGATAATTAATGACTATCAAAATGTATACAATATTTAAAAAAGTGTGTTTAGATTCAAATCATGTCGTTTGAGATGATAAAATAATAATTAAGTATTTATTTTGGAATACTGACGCCTAGCAGCACGGTGGTGGGAGGGGGAGCTTGAAATGGTATATAAGAATGAGATCGTGAATCACGGGCCAGTTGTTCACCGGTGTTCTGAGAGGTCGGTACTCTGCCAGACCACTGTCGCTTATATTTTCCTAAATATACATTGCTACAATGTATAAATCAGCGAGTGTTTGTGTAAAAATCGAGTTAAGTGTTCATGTATTGTGCGCGTTAATAAAAGTGCTTACCTACTATTTTCAAGCTAACATAAATACCTCACCCTATTTATATTCCTGATGTACTGTAGGTACCTACACATTTCCGCCAAAAACGGCTATTTTGGCGAAAATGGTTCAGGAATTCAAAAAGATTAATTGAACCTAGCTTAAAAAATATTAATTAAGTACTTATCCATGAGTTAATAAAACATTATATTATAGATTTTTTATTTATTATTATAATTAATTAAAACGGTACCATACACCACTTACATTAATTAATTAGCTAATAATTATCAATATAGGTTATACAGATTTTTTATTTATTATTATAATTAATTAAAACGGTACCATACACCACTTACATGAACTCTATCTGGTTAATTATATAAAAACGAACAGAGCGATTGTGTTTCAACAGTGGATATCCATAATGGTTCAAACAGAAGTGGGCTAAGGTTTTCATTATGTATTTTTCAGCGAGCACGAACATTTGTAAGGTTTCTTTTTGCAAGCATACTGATAATTAGTATTGCAAACGGCAAAAAATATTTTTACAATTAGAGAAGACACATTCATCTCACATTTGCAATACTAATTATCAGTATGCTTGCAAAAAGAAACCTTACAAATGTTCGTGCTCGCTGAAAAATACATAATGAAAACCTTAGCCCACTTCTGTTTGAACCATTATGGATATCCACTGTTGAAACACAATCGCTCTGTTCGTTTTTATATAATTAACCAAATATACTTACTACGATTATACCTATTATTAGATTTGATAAATGCGTTTTCACTTTCCCTTTTTATATTGAACACTGATCTTCTCATTGCACTCGTATGTCTCATTCTTCCTTGTTAGGAGTGTTTTTTCATCCTGAAAGCAGATAATAATGAATCACATATCAAATTCACATATCCGTTTTGTGGTATACATAGAAAATAGACAAGATTTTCTATAACCGTATATTGTTCGGTGAGAATTAACCCCTGAGACATGTCGCAATGACAGCCATCAGGGGAACATCTGAATGAATTACCAACTCAGACCAGCTTGGCAACTGGTTTCCCTTCAAGGCGACTAACCCCCCACAAGTATATGTCGTAGACTCATAGCGTAATGGCGCGTTTCACGAAACGTAGGCATTTCTCGATGTGCTAAAAAGTTAGACAGATACTGTAATCGTCGAATATTGAACTATCTGTCTAAGATTTTTATTTATTTACGAGTTTATATATTTTATACTCGTAAATAAATGAGCAGATTATTTCACTGGACTGAATCCAGTTTGACTTAATTCAATTTGAATGTATTCAGCCAAGTGTAAATGAATTTAGTACGTTCAATCTGTGATTTACAGCCTGTCTAATTAATTAGTCGACAATGTCGTTGACTGAATTCAGTCAAGTGTAATAAAAAGTGGTTCCTTTTACGTTTGAATGTGAAAAGCTTGACTTTCCACAGCGTGAGCTAATTTTGCAAGTACCTACCTTGGCATATTTAGTATCTCTGGTTATCGTCACCTCGAGGAGTTCACGTGTGTTCGCAATGCGTTTCAGCTTCTTCACGACCTCGGCATTTTTATGCATCTCATCCGGACTACGAACATTCCTGACCTCTTCGTCGAATGTCTTTAGAGCGTCGGGACCGAGTCCTTCCCGATGATTGTTGATGATATCGCTCTGAACTTGTTTGATGATAGAGCCGGCAGTTCTGATGTTAACAGCCGCGTTAATGAAGAACAAAACGGACGCGGTAAATTGGAACAAGTCCAGGGGAGTGAGGTCGTTGTGTTCTCTTTTATCGACGAGAACCGCGATTCCGTGCATCAAGCCGACGCCGTTGACAGTTAAACTGCCGGTTTGAACTATCATGAAGGCTATGCGACCGGCTTTCCCCATGACCTCGCCGGCTCTGGCGGCTTTAGTGATAGATGCGATCATTCGGCCGTGTGCGAAGCCCAAACTGGATCCGACGATGGCGATCCAGCACCCGCGGGCTTCGGCATCAGCCAGGGCGATGCTCTGGCTGTGTGTCGAGCGGTCGTACAGCGCGTGCGAGCTGCGCGCCACGCCGTAAACGCTCGTCGACAAGCCGGCCACGGCGGACGCGGCCATGACGGGCCCGGCGACAGGGATCGTGCACAGCGCGGCCAGCCCCACGCCGGTGGCTCCCACCGTCGCGACGGTGGCCAGTCTATCGAACACACGGAACGCCCTGCTCACAATAGAGCACGCGGGAGACGTGGTGATCGTGACACAAACGCGGTTCTTTTCGTCGATCTTGTAGACTCCAGAAGTCGGGTAGCAGTATATGCATTTAGGTAGCTTATTATTATCTCGGTAGTCGTTCCAGCTGGAGTATTTGCGAGCCTCACTGTCGACAATCGTTGCGGGGGCATATTTCATGTCCTCTGGTTTAGCTTTAAATACGGGAACGATGAAGCGGTCTTCTAAATTCTTGCCTACGACGAAGATGCAAGCGAAGAGGATGTTTCGGTTGACGAAATCCAAGTCCTTTATAAGTTTATTACATATTTTTTCGATGGGTTCCAACTGCTGCTTGTTGTACCCGGTGTCTCTGTTGTCGGAGCTGCCGGTTTCGTTCGGGGGGCCGTACAGGCCGTACCCGATTTTTCGTCGCAGCAATGTGAATTCGTTTTTCTCTATGACATCCCATTCTCGGTCACCCAGCAGATCATAATATTTCTGTTGCGTCTTTCGAGCCTCTTTTTTCCATTCTTTAATGTCTCTAGCATTCCAGTTCACCATATTGTTGCAAAAATATTGAACAATCAAGGCTATGAAAGGATCGTCGTCGAATTAGATGTTGCGCAGTTTTGAGGATCTTGTTCAATTTGAAATACTTTTACTTAGCGCACAAATTCTTTCAACGTAAATAATGTAGCTGCCACTAATATACGACGGGTTCCTACGACAAAAAAAATATATTAGATATACAATTTATCTATTAATTGTCTTATTTTTAATTATGACTAAACCCGCGCTTGACCTCACATCACCTTCGCGTGGTGGGACTGGTGGGTGACTGTGAGGCCGCAGATGGAGCTAACGTACCTAGTAAGTAGGTACAGGCTGTCTATAAACACAATCGTAACACATCAACGCCGCCGAAGCGAAGATATTTGACGACTGACTTTACACCGAAGGGGGTGGCCTGGTCGCTGGCCTACCACCAGTGTCTAAAACTTGAACGTCAGACTTGCCAAAGCGAAACCCCAAATTCTGACTATTTACTCGCGCTGGTAAGTAGACTAGTAGCTACGTGGCGCCCACTCGTACCATTGCATTAAATAAGATATCTAGTGTTTTCTCAAGATAAAATAAGATTATTAATGTTTTCGTATTTGATATTATTACAATGATAAAACATGTTTGTGTTAACCTCGCGAATTGATATTTAGGTAATCAGGCCTGTGATAATATTTATTAGGGATGTTACGGAGGTGGTTTTACCGGAACCGGAGTCGGAACCGAAGGTTTGAAATTTGATTTATCGGAGTCGGAACCGGATTCGGAACCGAAGTCGGAAGCGGAGGTAGAAGAGAGATGTTCAGAAGAAGTTCAAATTTAAAACCGTTTTTTTAATTTTTATAGCTTAACTGGCCAATATTTTTTTATGATGAAGTTTGCGACAATAAATCATGTTCCTTTATGTAGGTCTACACTATTTAATAAAATATTGATATTTGAATATGTTTTCTCACAAATTTGCACTTTGCCGTACTCGCGTCAACTTCATAAATGTATTAAATTTATTTGTGTCGTATCTTTGTCCTCTTGGACAGGTTGCGTCCAGCCATCGGTCATGGTCCAACAGAATACCAGCGCTGGAGGCATTCTTGTCTGCAGCAATAAGCTGAGTTGAGGCCCTTTTCACAACAACAGCAGACCATCAGACATGATTTAGATATGTTTACCTTTGACTACATTATTATTTTATTATAATTATAACTTTTTCGGTCATTGCTGTGTGTGAAATAAACGTATTACTTACTTACTTACTAACACTTGTTTTTGGCTTCATTGTTATATCAATAAACTTGTCACCAATTCAATTGTAGCGCGTCTGACACACAATTCACAAAACAAACAACCGAACCGGCCACATAAGTAGCAAAGCAAAGTAAGCGATATCGTGGCAGCAAGCACGAGCGTGGGGGGATTCCCTTCGAAACTTGTACGCGCTCTGGTCGCGGTTCGGTATGACCTATGATTCAAAATTATCGGAGCCGGAGGTGTAACATCAATCGGAAGTTCCGACCTTTCGGAGTCGAAGTCGAAGCTCCGTAACATCCCTAATATTTATCAATATTTTATTATAAATTATATTTAGTGCGTAAGTAGAGCAATAAATAAACACCTTCACGCGAAGTACTCGTAAAAAATTATCTGATTATCGTCTACGCCTACATCAAAAGGGGAAATCCCAAAGTAATAAAAATTGGCCAAGTCTCGGTACAGTGTCGAAGCGTCGCGTTGTTACACTCTAGCATACTGAACTCTATCTCCACGCATTCCAAAATCCAATTACAAGAAACATCACATACATGACGGTAAAGATCATAGGAGAACACAGTTTATAAATAGATAGGTACAAATAAATAGGTAATAATTTTTTTTTATCACAGATAGATACAAAATAACTTAAGTATTGATATTTCACTATGTCTAGACAAAACATGTACACACACGTTAGTATTTGTAGAGTGCAAAGGAATGTAAATGTAACCATAGTAGAATGTAGAGTGGTTTGTATTTTTGAAAGGGAGGTGCCTGGGATATGATGATTTGAGTTCCTTTGATGATTTTCGCTGGTCAGTCCACGGCACCTCACTTTTCAGAATTTTGTTCAACACAACACAGTTCGTGCGCGATAGTTTTTTGGAAATGATAGCGAATTTTACATATTATTTTGAATTTCAACGCATATCAGCGTGCGGCGCGGTAGAGGGTCGCGGACATCTTGCTTTTTGTAACTTGTGACGTCACGTTCATTGGGATAGGACAGAAAGGGACTGAAAATTGATTGTGTGAAACAGCTGTGTATGCGGTGCGGTATATGTGTGTATGTGTATATGTAGAGGTGTAGTTTTGCCAAACCATAGAGGAATAAAACAAAGCAAATTAAACAAATTAACAAAGCGAAGCAAATAACATAAGTTCTTTGTTTATCTTTTTATTAATATTTTATATGGGGCTGATTGATATTCTCGGTGTGATGGACGACTATTGGTACCTAGTTCACACGAGAATTAGGTTAGGTTAAAACTAGATTACCCCGGGTAATCCCCTCGAGGATTTTAGTGGAATCTGCTTTTTTATTATAATTAATCAATAAATAGAGGGAAATAAACGTAATTTTAGCATCTCTGATTGATTCCCTTTAAAGCTTAATATTTTGATAATTAAAATGGACCAGCAGGTATTTTTCCCAAACACCTGCCGAGGTTATTATAGGGAATCGGTTTGTTTAAAAGAAAATCTGACTAACTTTATAAAGAGTCTTTCAAATAGAGCGGTCGATGTTAATAATTTGTGGCGGCCATTTTGTTTTGGCGACATCTGTCAAATCTGTTGTTTCTTATTCAGTCACTGATGCCAAATCACCATGGCAAGTTACACGGTTCAGCAGCATGTGCAAATGATAAAACTTTATTATCAAAATGAGTGTTCGTTAGTGCAAACGTTGCGCGCATTGCGCCCATTTTACGGCAGACGCGGTGGCCCTTCAAAGTCTACTCTCCAATGATTGGTGACCAAATTTGAGACGACCGGTTCGATAAACAACCAACCAACACTTTTACGTCAAAGGAATGCCAGATCGGCCGAGAACATCGCCGCTGTACGTGAGAGTGTTCAGGAGACTCCGAGGCAGTCGATTTCTCGCCGTGCACAAGAACTCGGCCTTTCGCAGACTTCAACTTGGAGAATTTTGCGTCGGGACTTGGGCCTGCATCCGTACAAGATCCAACTGACCCAGGAGCTCAAAGTTAATGACCATAGACAACGCCGTATGTTCGCTGAATGGGCTTCGGAACGCTTGGAAGAGGACCCCGATTTTGGCCGAAAAATAATCTTTAGCGACGAGGCACGTTTTTGGATGAATGGTTTTGTTAATAAGCAAAATTGCCGTATATGGGATGACCACAACCCACATGAGGTTCACCAGGTGGCAATGCATCCACAAAAAGTTACTGTTTGGTGCGGATTTTGGTCTGGCGGCGTCATTGGTCCGTACTTCTTCGAAAACGACGTTGGCGAGGCCATCACCGTCAACGGCGAGCGCTACAGATCAATGATTAACAATTTCTTTTGGCTTGAATTGAACAATATGGACGTGGACGATATGTGGTTTCAGCAAGACGGCGCTACGTGCCACACAGCGAACGACACAATGGACATTCTGCATGAACGGTTTGAGGGTAGGGTTATCTCTCGCAGAGGTGACGTGAATTGGCCACCAAGATCGTGTGATTTGACTCCGCTAGACTTTTCTTGTAGGGTTTTCTGAAGTCGCAGGTCTATGCCAATAAGCCACAAACGACCGTTGCCCTGAAAGCCAACATAACACAGGCCATCGTTCAGATTCATCCGGATCTATGCAGCAGTCATTGAAAATTGGACCTATCGGATTCGTGCCACCATTCGAAGCCGCGGCGGACATTTGAACGATGTTATATTCCATTCATAATGGCATAAAAGGGCCTTACAAATAAAAAAAATATTTCGTTAATATCTCACACACATCTTGTTTTATTCAATTTTAACATCGACCCGTCCTTGTTGAAAGACCCTTTACAATCGGAGTTAGGTATTATCGCATATAAATTAATATATATCCCCATATACCCATCTATTCAATTTTTTTCAAATTCATAAGGCAAGGATGAGCGTCCTTTTTTAAAAATATCTTTCGGTACATATCTTTAATTTAATAATAAATGTTATACCTAAATTATAGTGTGGTAGTGGTAGATCCTAATGTGAAGGATCGCCTGGGGTGGTACCACCTTCTTATCTATTTCTGCCGTGAAGCAGAAATGCTTGCATTTCTGTGTTTCGGTTTGAAGGGTAAGAGAGCCAGCGTAATTTCCGGCACATGAGGCACTCCATCTTAGTCCTCAAGGTTAGCAGCGCATCAAAAACCCTCTAATATTAATACAGTGAGGTGAGATGTCTATGGGCGACGGTGACCACTTACCATCAGGTGGCCCGTTGGCTCGTCTGCTCTCCTTATTTAATAAAAAAAAAAAAAAAAAATAATCTTACCTGGTTTTCCTCAAGAGAACAATGGCACACACAGACCAGATCGCAGCACCGATAACTATCGCCGAATGATAACAAGAGTCCCAATAGACCTATCCTATTAAACAGTGTTGCCAGTGTTACATTTTAGTATCCCCGCCGCATTAGCCTGCTTTTCCACCGAAACTGTGCGAGGAAGCGAGGTGGTGAGCGAGGAAAAAATCCGCCAATAGAATCGCGCCATTATCACGTCACATCACGTGACGATTAAAATGGAGCGATCCTATTGGCGGATTTTTTCCTCGCTCACCACCTCGCTTCCTAGCACAGCTTTGGTAGACAGGGCGCCCTTGGGCTTAACTTCCCGAATTTTCCCGAAGCATTATGACCAATTCCCCGAAAAGTCCCCGACAAGACAACGATATCTATGTACTAGCGTACTAGATGCGGCGCGCAGTGCACAAACTGTGTTCCATGATATGCGGTGCCGGCGCAATACTTAGATTAGCTCGATGCCAAACGTTTAAGGCGTGCGACGCGTGGGTGCAGTGCTCTTTGAAAAGTATTTTCTTCAACGTGAGAAAAAAAACGACGCTATTATAGCTAATTGTGTGAAGATACATTTGGTTTATTGTTAATAACATTTTTTCAGTAAGTAACTTACTGTTTTTTATATTACTTTACGCACTATTTACCTACTTATTTAAAATTTTTGTAATATTAATTTAGTAAAACAACACGCTCTTTCCATCTCTTTTCCGCAAGTGACGCGCGTTAAAACAAGAGAAAACATTATATCATAGATTAAGGAACAGGGGTTACAGTTTGTGTAGGGAGATTATAGTGCGATCATTTGATCGATTGTTTTGTTTCTTTTTAGGGATTGATTTGTTCTCAATCTATTTGAGTATTCACTATTCCCCGAATTTCCCCGAAATTGGGCTAATTCTCCGACAATTGGCAGCACTGGTGTAGTGGCCGACTACAAGACCAAGCGACGGATTAATGCCCGTTGCACACGATGCACAGTATTTGCGCAAGTACTATTATTAAACATCAAGTTTCCATCACCTCAGTTCATACTCATACTCAATTATTCAAATCAATCAATCAATTATTCAAATCTAAATATAAACATATTCAATATAATGGGTCAATTATGGTATTTGAATATTTTTTTAATAGCCTATAGATTGTCCCACTGCTGGGCAAAGGGTGTACATGTATTTTGACATGTACCAAAGATTAAATCCATTTTATAAACATTAAAAATAGATATAAATTGATGGTCAAATGTGAAGAAATTCTTTGAAAAATAATATAATTACAGGCAATCAGAAATCATAGAAGGTAGATAGAAACGGCAATAGGCATCTGTGACGTCATACTAGTGTTGCATCATACAAGTTACGTAATATAAAAAGCAGGCGACCCCAACAGCGAACATGCGGGAATAGACGAATGACTATAGAGCGAAGCGAGAGTGGCCTGTCAAGACAGATTCGTGGCGCTCCATTCTATTAATTTTATAAAAAAACTGGGATCGTGTAAATGGTGCAATCACTGGTGCCAGTACTTTGTCGTGTTAAGTTATTGGACACATTCATACGAAGGAAGGAAGGAAGGAATCGTAACAAAAACTGTTTGTGATAACCACTGATCGGAGTAGGTAGAGCTCTTTCGGGTCAATGTCCTCTAAGGTTATATTAATATGGATATGATTTCGGGATCCCGTTTTAAGTTATCGAACAAATGTTGTAAATTAATTTTATATACCTCGTCCTTACTCGGCGGATTACGATTTTTTAAAAATTGTGAACTTACGAAGAAGTTAAAACACTACCATAGGTACACTAGCGCCATGAATCTTAAAAAAAAATATTTCGCCACCAACCTTAAATGTGTATCAAAACAAATATAACGTTAAAAATCTAAATAATATATTTATTCAATCCCGGAAACCCCGGGATTATTGGGCATACTTATCCATATTATGACCGTATATGGCAAGTACCAAAAACAGCCCTACCTACTCCGATCATAGGGGATAAGGTTCCACAGAGTATAGCTCGATGTGTCTTCCACTCTCCAAGGCGGCAGCTAATTGTCCACTTGACAGTAGGTACTTGTGTTAAGAGTGTCGGTGGCCTAGTGGCTAGGACACCGGACTCCCATGCGGGAGGTCCGGGGTAGAAACCATGTTTAGAGGTATGCGAATTGCACCTCTTTACTGGCCTAAGAGTTCGGCACGTGTCTATACCTACGTCCTAGCCAGGGTATGTCTTCGAGGAGTCATCTTCAATGAGACACTGGACTTGTTAACCGATACTTATATTTCCAAACGGTACACCATACATGACGGTGGTAGAGACACGACCAGCCTGACGCGGGCGCAGCCGCGTGACATTTAAAACTGCTGACATAATAATTAATAATGTAGAACACAGTGTGCACTGTGTCTGTACACAGTGTCCCTACACATGCAATGCCATGTACCAATGAGTTTTTCGTATTTTTCGAAGACTTACGTACATTTACCGACTGCTTTAACGGTGAAGGAAAACATCGTGAAGAAACCTGCACACTGAGATGACCAGTGTGTAAAATGAGGTAGGCACAAAACATCCTCAAGGGTCGAAGGGTTATTCCTTGCCCCCATCATAAGATAAGAAGTACTTGTGTTCACACGGCATAATTATACCAGCCAGTGCAAGTACGAGTACTAATCAGTAGTGCTCGAGTAAGTACTACTGTTCATCGTATGCAACCGGCACTACAGTGGGCGAAGCTTCTGCGATGCTAATCGCGGAACTGTATCGCATGATGTCTGTGATAATATAAATCTTTATTGCAATTATGTAGGTACTTTAAATTTCGTGGTTTGTTTACCACATTGAATAACTTCTAGCACCATTTGAGTGCAGAGGGTAGGTAGGTAATTTGTACTTAAGTATTCCAGGTTCGATCTCACAACCCCGGTATTGAGTTACCCACTACGCCACCGACGACGTTCGATTGTGATTTATTCTGCAATCATCACTAGATACTAGAAATAGATGACCTATAGGCGCAAAATGACACGAATCTAATAGCTCACTGTCGGGAACGGGTTCGTTCCCGCGGGACCAAGAAAGCTGTCTCGTTGTGAATAATACAATACCTTCTGTGTCTCTCTCGTTTATTATTAAAACGACAGAGGCACAGACGACAGTGTTATTATTCCTGTAGTTTTTACTTTTCCTGATTTTGTGTACAATGAAGTGTTTCTATCTATCTATCTAAACCACAGGTTCTCAAACTTATTTCGCCCACCGCCCACTTTGAGAATCAAAAATTTTCAAACGCTCGTAATTTTTTTAAACTTACTATCTGTTGCGCATCTTAAAAACAGCTATTACAATTATAATTTTTTAACTTGCCATATCTTATTTCTGAGCAATATAAAGCATACTTAATCTTATTTAAGGGTATTTTTATCCAAATTAAAACTAAGTATTGAATTTAAAAGACCTGTAAAATTGTGAATTCTCTGAGAAATAAATAATTGATTGATTGAAAACTTATCTAATATGAAGGATGAATTTGATGCACTTTAAAGAGTTTGTTAATATCAGGCTCCGAATTCATACTGAGCATGTTAAAACAATCGCCGATAATTCTGTCAATTCACGCACAAACAGCACACGGGCTAAGAAAGCCGGGACAAATAAAACAAAATCAGAGTAAGAATAACATCGAAATTAATGATAGTTGTAGTAGGTATTTAATTTTAGTTTGAAATATCAGGGAAGCATAATTTATCGCATTTCGTTTAAATCTGCTATCGCCCCCTAGGCCGCGTTAACGCCCCCTAATTTTCTATGGACCTTCTACCGCCCCCATGCAGACCCCCAGCGCCCACAAGGGGGCGTTATCGCCCACTTTGAGAAAGACTGATCTAAACCACAGAGACAGCGGCCGGTGCATAATTTATTATTTTGTTTGAGAAAAATTACCTACTTTGTATTCTGTTTCAAAACACAGTGTCGGACGGGTACTGAACATTTAAGGTCTGGTTCTTGCTAAATATTCTGTTACCAAGAGGATTTGTTCGTTAAACATTCACAGACGACTTAATCGTTTGGGAATTAATAGGTCGGCGTGATGGACGTATTTTTTCCTTCTAATTTAGAATCGAGTTGAATTGACAAAAGAATTCTCTGATATTTGGATGTACCTAACTGAAATCGCTTACCTAGTACCTACCTACATAACCTGACCAGGAATATAAAACCCTCGTCATCGCCGAGATCACCAGTGTGTGAGATGAGGAAGGAAGCGACATACCACCACAGAGATAAATCAAGATAGAGCGGCGAAGTGGACGGGGCACGCGTGTATCAAGATTTCATTCATTCGGCGCCTAGTGTTCGACGCATATCGATCAGAGCGCCTGTGCTAAATGTCTTATTGTGCGATTTGTAACTGTAAGAACAACAGCAAAAGTAACTGTAAGTACGACAGTGAATCGATTAAAAGGACGTATTTCTTATTAACTCTTTATTGTACACAAACATTATAATACAAACTTATACAAAAAAAATATGTGAAACACAAAGGGCGTGACTTATCTCTAAGAGAGATCTCTTCCAGCAAACCCCATAAAATGACAATTTGATTCATATCAAGGCAGGCGAAGTGTTTCGAAGTATTTCGTTCGTAATCACGTCGCTTTGGGGGCGTTGCTTGTGAAAATGTTGACACGCGCGATTCATACGGCAGCTCGCCCGCGTCGCCGTTCTACTTGATATATGTCTGTGCATACGACCCTATTTTTATTAGGTAGGTTTACATTACATAAATGAAGAACATAAATACACCAATATTGTATTGTATATGTATACGCTAAAAGTTGGGTATTAACTAACGTGGCAGGAATGTTTGTACGTACGGTACGAACTCTGTGGTGTTCGAGGGAAGCCACGGTACTCCACTAGATTCTGTCACTCAACACCAGACGCTTTCAAATCAAAGAATTACGGAATCCCACGACGATATCTACAAATTGGCATTCTAGTTTACCGAATTTTGCGAGAGGAATTTTAAATTCTCTCCTTAATTTAAGCTGACAAAGGGCTATGTCAGCGATTCTATAATAAATCGATTTTCAAGAGGAAGAAAATCTAGTTTGTAAGGATGTGGACCAAGAAACTCGAGTCGGCGGTAAATTGTGAGAGTGACACGGGTGCAGGGTGGAGCTTAGATATAATATAAGCTTCGTGACGTCACAATGCGTAAATCTAAAAGAAGTCATAAATAATATAAATGGGTTTAAAGTCCGTGGACACTAGATGATTAAATTTTGTATCGTTCATTTGATTTGATGTTTTGTTAATTTTAATCTAAAATGTTTTTTTTTCTTTTATTTACTGCTAAACCCGCATTTGACCTCGATCTCGCCTGATGGTAAGCGACGACGAGGTCGACGCTGGAGCATGCGGGTCCAGTAAATGCCTATTCACTCTGGCCTTGAAGATCCCAAGGCTGTAGGTTTCGGGAAACACAGACGCCGGCAGGCTGTTCCATTCCTTAGCCGTTCGCATAATGAACCAAGAAGCAAATCGCTTCGTACGAGCAAATGGGATATCAACAACATGAGGATGGAACCCCTGCCCGCGCCTGGTAGTCCGAAGGCGGAATGGATTGATGTTTGATTTTATGAAAACACATTTTAAATACGAATATATAAATAACTTTGGAAGTGCTGTTTTAATTTAATAATTTTTAAATTTAAAATTGCAAACCATGTGACGTCACACCAGGGGTAGGTCACACAAATGTGACCACCTGTGACAAGGGGCTTCAAAAATCATGAAATTCGTGTGACGTAAATTGTGAGTGGCCCCTTTTATAACTATTTATACAATTCCCCACTTCCGTCCGTCCCAAGATAACGCTCCGGCATGAAGGCCACACTATTCAGTTGCAATGAGAACAACATTCGGTAGCTCCATGCCAAAGAGTAGTATATTAGTGAACGTGTGCTGGTGGTGCTCCTAGCTTCTGTTAATTTCTTACGTTTACTTTAACATACAAATTGAAACTGAAAAAGGTTATTTAGCACCAGAACACGCGGTATAGTGCCAAAAAGGGTACACCAGCTCAGCATAGTGCTGAGGCTTGCCTCAGCACTATGCTGAGCTGTAATTAGCGCTATGGCTTGTCATAGCGCTAATTTTCAGCTGGCCCCTCAGAGACTGCACGTACCGTCTATAGTACGCGACACCCCGGAATGCCGGTTTTTATTACCGGTGCCCATACTAGAAACCGACATTCCGGGGTGTCGCGAACTATAATTGTGTTTCGACGTGTTTATAAAAGAGCCAGTACTAAGGCCGTGTTTTACGATAACACTGGTTCTGGTTTTTAAAAAAAACCAGCCAGATTTCTACATCAGAAAAATGGTAGTCTGGGGGACCGACGCTGGGTGACGATATAGTGCTACAATCTGTCCTCTAGATGCCGGCTAGCAGGGTTCTAGGACAGTGTGCAGATGAAGTAATAGAAGAACTTGGTAATAGTAGGTATTATATTTTTAAGGAACAGAACAAGAGAAAATAGTAAATGTAGAAAATAGGTAGTAGTAGAAGACAAAAAATAAACGGAGAAACGTCCGTTCCGGACAAAATACAGAGAGAAAGTAGAAACAATAAAATTAATGGAATAATGGAATTTAGAAATGGAATGGGAATATGATTTGAATTTTGAAAATATAGATGAAGAAATGAAGATGCCAACACGAAATGAGGTGAGATAAACGCTAACGATGCGGTTGAAATTGATGGCAAGGAGGTTGATATGGACGATGAAGTTGACATCGTTACAATAGGAACTCAACATTAATTTTAATATCATAATCGGCCCAGTCTTCGAGCACCGTAAAGTAATATTTTTAAAACACGTTTATTAACAAAATGTTTCCCATACCTAGCTCCTCGAGGTTTGGCAAAATAATTGCATACGATAAGAGCACATAGGGGCTCTTTAAAATACCTACATATTAATGTTCCTAGTGATAATGTGTTCGCAGTGATGGGGGCCGGCCCGCGGCAGACCACCGCGTACCATCTATTGTGCCGATTAAATCGAGGAAACGAAGAGTTGAGAAAATATAAAGGATTTTCCAAAGGAAAGCGGACAACTCGTTATATTTTCCAAAGGAAAGCGGACAACTCGTTATATTTTCCAAAGGAAAGCGGACAACTTGTTATATTTTCCAAAGGAAAGCGGACAACTCGTTATATTTTCCAAAGGAAAGCGGACAACTCGTTATATTTTCCAAAGGAAAGCGGACAACTTGTTATATTTTCCAAAGGAAAGCGGACAACTTGTTATATTTTCCAAAGGAAAGCGGACAACTCGTTATATTTTCCATAGGAAAGCGGACAACTCGTTATATTTGAAAGTTGCTTTTTTCACATTTTAATCAACAATAGGCGGCAATAAAAATTGCGAACTACTTACTTACATAAATTAAATCGTGGAAATAAATAGTGGACTTAATGACTCAAATAAAAAACACAAAATAAATAGAGCTTGTGGAACGTTACGTACGTTTCCTGTTACCATATTTAATGTTTTCGGCCTACGTGCACTTGTGTTAAAAAAATCGAGTTTACAAAACAGTGGTGGAAGCAGCTCGACCATATCTGCCGATCTACAAAGATAAAACATACAACATGTTCGTAAAATTAGTGATTTTGACAGTATCTCTAGCAGTGCTCGCGTGGGGTATAGACGCCATTCAGGCCGAGGAGTTTCCGTCCTTTCTAGGGCCTGGCCCACCTCCCGGCCAGGGGGGCCCGTCGGCTACATCCAGGTCCGGCGTGGACCGGGATGTGTTCAACGGAGACAAGTGCCCCGCCGGCATGATCAGAGTGAACGGCCGATGCGTGCACGTTGACTGACACGGAGAGATGCCGACTGCCAACACGCACAACGAAATTGTGAAATAAATAAAATATGAGATTGGTATTTGATTGGCGTTTGATTTCGTGCATCGTTCGGAGTGGTTCGTACGTCAACATACGAGTATAATATTTATCTAGGTGTCATATAAATATAGATAAAGGAGAAATAATCATAAATGTTTATTTATATTATGTATGTTCTATGCTTTTAACTATCTTAGTATATCTACATAATTATTTATGTATTTCATATTACTTTTTCATTTTACTAACTTTACTGTGTATTAACTAACAGTAACCTTTTTCATATCCTCACACTACACTGTCGCTAATCTCTTTAATGTCCGATTAACTTCAGAGGTTGCCTGGAAGAGATCGCTTTAAGCGACAAGGCCGCCTTTGTACATATCGTGCTACTATTCCTGTAGTTTTTACTTCTCCTGTATTTGTGTACAATACAGTGTTTGTGTCTATCTTAATGTCAACTTTTTTACAAGTATAGTTATTAATGTAAAAGATACTGTCTGCAGCAATAAATTTTTATTTTATTTATTTATTTATTAATGTAAAAGTGGTTACGTTATTTATTTGTCTTGTAGGTTAGGGTACCTACTTGGAAATAATTAGGTAGGTACTAGTGTTAAATATTTTGAAAATATTTTTAAGACTTCTCATTTTTATACTCACTTATTTCTAGACAAGAATATTAAAAAAAAGAATTTATCTTTGTATATTGTAAACATCACATTTTGTAATTCGTTTTTCCATCCATCAAACCAAAATTTACTTTATTCTGCGTTCCAAAGATACTCAACCTTAGCAGGTGTATTATTGAAGCTCGAAGCTGGTTCTCCCTCTTCCCGCGTCACTCCGGAATGCCCGATGCCAGGTGCTGCCACGTCCACTCCTCGCGGCTCCGCCCGACGACGCGCGGCGCTGTGCTAATGCTCGGACTACACGACGACGGTTCGGTTCAGGAACCGGTACCGGCTGTGTAGTCGACTGCATTCAAACTCATGCGTTGCGCTCCAGCCCCGCACACTTGGTTCAGGAACCGCCCAGGCCGGTTCCAAGTGGAACTGTTGTACGTGTAGTCGACGGCGCATTTTTCGTTATATGAAGCACCGTTTCCACGGAACCGACCAATATTGGAATCGCCATAGGAACCGTTGTCGTGTAGTCCGGGCCTAATTTGGGGCAGGCGTCTGGCGCGCGCGCTGAGTCGCGCTAAACCATGGAAGCAACAAGCCCGCCCGCCGCGGATTGAGCATCTATTGTATGACTCTGTGCAGGGTCAGCCTGGGGTGGTACCAGCCTTTTACCATTACTTCCCTACAGACCTATTTCTGCCGCAAAGCAGCAATGCTTGCATCGAAGGATAAGGCAGTCGTCTCTATCTAAGTCCTTAAGTTAACATCGCATCGAAACCGTCTATTAATACAGTGAGGTGAGATGTCTATGGTCGACGGTGACCACTGCTCACCATCAGGTGCCCCGGTTGCTCGTCTGCTTTCCTTATAAGTAATTGTACTTTAAAAAAGTATCATACTTTTTTATATACAGGGGATAACGGATATATGACTTGCTTGTTTACGGACGATTGAGAGGCAAAGCCGGAGGCGAGGTGTGTTGGCTCATAATCTCACATGTCATGCCGATTTATGTTTGCCTCTATTTAGTTTGCCTCTATGGAATCGATATACCTACTCCTGGTGTTCTCCCATTAGGTACCTTTTTTCAGACAGAAATTGTTTGATGCACTTGGTGCTGAAAATCATTGCTGGAGTTTAACAATATCTAGAAAAAACGAGAACGAAAAATGCATAGTACATAACGTTAAATAAGTACTTAGTAAAAATGAGAGTGTGCGTAATAGTATTCGTTTAAAGTACCCCGTTCTTACTTTGTGTATATCCAACCCCACGTGCGACGGCGGCGCTTGTTACCTTCTTCATTAAATACGTTCTCAGAGGATATTGGACAATCCTTGTTTTTGCTGATTTACAATTCTAACGTTGTCGCCCCCCCCCCCCCCCCCCCCCTGGTGGCGGAAGGGGGGGGGGGGCGACAGAGATCATTGTTAGGAGCTGAGTGGGACCTTTGAATAATTTAATAAACATCTTGTAACCCTTTGTAAGTTCATAGCTTTAAGAGAATAACTTAAGTATATTTTTATTGTCCTTTTAAATAGAGCAAGAGAAACGTGAAGCGCATTATTTATTTTATTTTGCTTAGAGTTTGGCAAAATATCAAGATGGCTGTGTACCTGGCGGTCGCACGCTTTGTTATTTTTGCTTTTTATTATAAGTACGTAATTAAATTTCTTACAATATACTGTAAACAACAAAAACTCATTACCCAAAATAGGCTCTCCTTCTCTTGCGCGGTCCTTTTTGTCAAATTGAATTAGACTCACATAACACCAACTTAGTTATATGGCTCCCGCCTTTGGCCTACTTGGCACGTACCTCTACTCAGGTACCTACTCATCAACCAATAAGACGGGATTTTTAATAACATCTCGGTTTTACGAGCGTCCCGTACCCGCACAGAGTTGCGGTATCCTGCTGTGGAATAACTTGGGGCCGAAATATAGACATAGGTATAGGACTGCTCCGGGCATCCGCGATTTTGATCACTTAGACTCGACCGAAGCTAATGCAGCTGAAGTTCCCAGTTTTAAAGAAAGAGCCTTGAGAAATATACTTCTGTTAATGTGTATTTAATTTTAAGTACAAAAAATAATGTGCACGCTTGTAGATCAGTCTGAGATCGCTTATACGCTGAGCGCGGGCAATACATCCGATATTTGCCCATGTTCAGGACTCTTGTAGCATCATCTTTGTGTTAGAACACTCTAAGAAATTCATCGGGAACAAAGTCACAGGCTGGAACAACAAGATCTGGGGGCTGAATAGACGTCAAGTGCGTCTACTGGTCGGTGCCTTCACCGGTCACTTTAGCACCGGTGCCCACCTACACGAGATGAAGCTGGCTGACAGCACATCTTGCAGAGCCTGTGGCGAACAACTGGAGACCGTTTCACATCTCCTATGTGAATGTGACGCTTTCGCAGCAAAAAGGACGAATTCAAATCCCTCCCACTGAGACGCATAGTCTTGCTCATGCATGACATATTCAGTGATGTGGTCAAGGGATAGGCACAAGGGGTTGAACACAAAAGACCCCAATGGCCCCCATCCAAACATAAGATAAGATAAGCATCATCCTTATGCACAATTTGCGAACGAAAATAGAATAAAAACTTCAATTCGAACATGGCCGCGGTCGATCACGTGTTACACGGCTCACTATAATACTTTTTATTTTAAATGTAATACGCATTAAAAGTCTTCAAAAACGACCTCTGTTCTATTGCCTGCACCCCTCAAGAAACCCTACAGCCCAAGCACGCGGGTGTGCTTGGGCAAATATCGGGTGTATTCTGTATGTTCATACTTTGTGCTTGCGGTGTTTCACACACTCACGCTATGTCCCTTGCGTGAAGTTTCATGAGCTCAATAAAAAAATATCTAATTTGGAGCGGTCGAGCGAAAAACAAATTACTTGGAATAGGATATTTTCCAAGTATCAAATATTAAATTTTTTATTTTTATAAATTAGCTACGACAAACAGGCAGACGGGCCACCTGATGGTAAGTAGTCACCGTCGCCTAGAGACACGTGCAATACCAGGGGCATTGCTTGGGTGTTGCCGGCCGTGGAGGGAGAGGACTTTTTTAACGTTCTTTTTGAAGCATCCCATGTCGTAGCGCTGCGGGAAAACGTCGGGTGGAAGAGAGTTTCACATTTTACAGATGCGTGGCAGAAACGTTCGTGTAAAACGGGTCGTGGTAGACACCCAAGGCTTTAGAAAGTGCGGGTGAAAATTGAGCCGCCGACGGGTGGTGCGATTCAAGAAAGTAGAAGATGGCACCAGGTCAAATAGTTCCGAAGAGCACTCCCCATTATATACGCGATAGAAGACGCAGAGAGAGCCGATGTCTCTTCTTAAACTGAGAGGCTCTAAATCGCTCGTGAGCACGGAATCGTCGACAATTCGAGTAGCGCGCCTTTGCACGGAGTCAAGTGGATGAAGCTGGTATTCGGGTGCGCCGGCCCAGAGATGGGAGCAGTACTCCAAATGCATTTAATAGTCATAAATTGATGTTCAAATGTGAAAACAGAATTAAAATTCGTTGAAAAGTAAAATAGCTACAGGCAATCAACAATCAGAACGGTAGTAAGTGACGGAAATAAGTTTTATGACGTAACTGTTCTCCAGCGCCATACAAGCAGGTCCTGGCTGCATATAAGGCTCGGACTACTCGACGACGGTAACTTATCCAGCGACGGTTCGGTTCAGGACCCGCTACCGGCCGTGTAGTCGACTGCATTCAAACTCATGCGTTGCGCTCAAGCCGCGCCCTCTCGATTCAGGAACCGAGCAGGCCGGTTCCAAGTGGAACCGTTGTACGTGTAGTCGACAGCGCATTTTTGTTTGAGTTTAAATGAAGCACCGGTTCCATGGAACCGACCGATACTGGAACCGGCTTAGGAAGCGTCGTCGTGTAGTCCCAGCCTTATAGTGTCAGCATTCACAAGTTGGTCAGGTAGGCCGTTCACGGGATGACTACCCGGTTGAATACGAGATGATGGTTTGGCAGTGTTGTGTACTAAATGTGTGTAGTGTCTTCTTGAGTGCGTGCTCTTTCAAGTTCAATACAAAGAAATTCTTCAGTTCATCTGTGTTATAGTGATTGTTTAGAATTTTGTAAGTCGCCTATATCTCGTAGCTGTTTCAGTGTCGGCAAAGTCAGTCTTTTCAACCTCTCCGTATATACTAGGTTCTCGAAACTTCAGCACTGTAGTCTTGGGCGAAGAATAGAGTCACGGTAATTTAACTACTTTAGTGTCAAAGTTGGTACCTTATAGTAACTAAAGTAAAAAAAATCTATTCAGAAAAACTAATTAATTTATTTTTAATTTCCATCACTAGTTGTATCTGTGTCCACTTCAACACAGGGCCCGGTGTGGGTGATCCTGATGTACCCGGTGGAGCACACGCCGCCGTCGAAGTTGTCAGGGCTCGCGGACGGGTCTGGACCCACCAGTCTTCGATTTCCACTCGCGCCTGACCTTCCCGTTGTCATCATTATCACCGCAGTGAAAACTACAGGGTGGACCAAAAGTCCGTTAACATTTAAAATGGTTATAAAAAATACAAATGCTACTTTAGTGAAAAACTGTTTATTTAATAATAAAGTAGACAAATTAGGATTTCACTTTTTAAAAATAGCATCATTCAAATGTGACCCTTGTTCATCCTGGCACACCTGTAACCGGGAACGGAAATTTTGCATGACCGCCCGACAAGTGGTTGGTGAAATGTTCTGCATTTCCTCGCGTATAATTTCTTTTAATTCCTCAATAGACACTGGGTTGCTGATGTAAACTTTACTTTTGAGATATCCCCAAAGGTAAAAGTCCATTGGAGTTAAATCCGGGCTGCGGGGTGGCCAGTGAATGTCACTTCTTTTGGATATGACTTTTTGGCCAAAAATTTCACGAAGTGCTGCTATAGAGTCATTGGAGGTGTGACATGTTGCCCCATCTTGTTGGAACCAAGAGCTTCGATTAAAGCCTGAGAAGTCCTGTAATGCTGGAGCAAAAAAATTCTGTAGCATCACAATGTATCGCTCTGTATTAACGGTGACGGCGCGGTTTCTCTGATCTTCATAAAAATATGGACCAATGATTCCGCTGGCTGACAATGCGGCCCATACAGTAACCTTGGGCGAGTGTAAAGGTTTTTGGTGCTTCAAGTCCGGGTTAGTGTCACTCCAGTATCTGCAATTTTGTCGATTGACATGTCCATTTAGGTGGAAGTGTGCCTCGTCTGAGAAAAAGATGTTATTGAAGCTCGTAAACCTCTCAAGCACTTCGTTAGCAAACTGCAGTCTCTGAGCAGGGTCATTTGGCTTTAAAGCCTGTACAATTTGAATTTTGTAAGGATGTAAATGTAAATCTTTGTGTAGAATGCGATTTAGAGATGTTCTGGGCACATCTAAAGCACTAGACCGCTTTCGAGTAGAGAGACCAGGTTGTTCTCGAACAGACGCTCGTACACGCTCTATGTTTACTGGATCGCGCGATGTCCTAGGTCGGCCGGATCGTGGTTGACTTAAAGTTGAACCTGTTGTTTCGAACTTCTGTACCCATTTTTTAATCGTTTGAATTGTTGGTGCTTGATTTCTGTGCCGTATATTGTAATGATTACAAAATTTCCGTTTAGCTTCGGTCGTAGAATCGTTGTTTCGATAGTACTCGCGTACGCAAAATGCGCGTTGCGCTCCGCTGAATGACGCCATGGTACTAAATCCCTATTAGTAGCTCTCGCTTGTAGTAACACCCCCCGCGCCAATACCCCGCCCGCGCCGACGCAGCGACCTATTCAAATGTTAACGGACTTTTGGTCCACCCTGTATTAGTTTCAGGAACATTGTTGAAAAAAATTTCAAATAATATTAAATACTATTTATATCTTTATGAGAATCTTGGTTATAGGTGTGTCCTTAACGCCGAGAATACTCTTTAAATGTTACAATAAAACATTTTTTCTTTTTAAATACTCAGTTTTTATTTTACCTGTGTCTAATTCAATTATTTCCACTTTTCTTTGTTGACCCACAATAATAAAAAAAATGTATTGATTTTTTATTAGGATATTTCACAGTTTAAATCTATTACGACTGTAAAATAACCTATCAAAATCACATCACTGTTTGATCAGATTTAAAAATAATAATCACTGTTTGATCAGATTTAAAAATAATAATCACTGTTTGATCAGATTTAAAAATAATAATCACTGTTTGATCAGATTTAAAAATAATAATCACTGTTTGATCAGATTTAAAAATAATAATCACTGTTTGATCAGATTTAATAAATAATGCAACTTCAATTTTTTTTCTTTTATTTATGTTCAGTTTCCTAAACTTTGAAATTCAGGTGCTATGCAGGTGGTCCGGATTCGAAACCATGCAATGTCATGTACCAATGAGAATTTCGGTTTTTTCCGACTGCTCTGGCGGTGAAGGAAAACATCGTGAGGAAACCTGCATACTGAGATAACCAGTGTATGAAATGGGGAAGGCAATGGCACACCACCCAGTTAAATCTGCCAAGAAAGTCGTTCTATGTGATTAATTCCTTAGATGATCACGACCCTCAGCTGCGAGGAATACGACTTAAAAGAAGAAGATTCGAATCAATTAATCCTCAAAATTGGTACTAGTTGTCGTAAAAAATAACCTTTCACAAGAATTCCATGTGTCATACTATTTACAAAATCATGAATTAAATTTAATACATGTTAGAATTTTTTTTAAATGCTGAACGGAAAGGCTGATCCAGTGTGTGACTCGTGGTCCCACCCACATTGTCCCACCATTACTCGTAGTCCCACTAGCCTGAACCCCCGACGAGCATAATACAAAAAGAAAACCTGTCAATGCTCTGCTAGTTTTTTTTAAATGAATTTGTAGCGGTTAAATAACTAACTTTTAAACCGTCAAGAATCGGATGACCACATGCGGGGTTATGTTGTCTGGGAATGACCTTAGTCATCACCCTGTTCCCCTTGATCCTTACTTTCTGGGACACTGTCTGTATTCTATGACTAAGCCAACTCGCTTGCTGATGCAGGACCCTGCCTGGTCCTTCTATGTTAGGTCTGTCGTCAGATATCTTCGCTTAGACGTCGATGCGAAGAAAACCCCATTTGCCAGGGCGCCTCAATTTCAGGGCACTCCCCTGACTATCTCCAATAGCATAGGAATCCTCGGCGTCGACATTTCGAGTGACATGCAGTTCCGGAGTCACTTGGAAAGCAAGGCTAATTTGGCCTCCAGAAAGCTAGCTGTGCTGAAAGCAAAGCGGTACTTCACGCCTGGCCAGAGGCTAACGCTTTATAAAGCGCAAGTAAGGCCGCACATGGAGTACTGCTCCCATCTCTGGGCCGGCGCACCCGAATACCAGCTTCATCCACGACTCCGTGCAAAGGCGCGCTACTCGAATTGTCGACGATTCCGTGCTCACGAGCGATTTAGAGCCTCTCAGTTTAAGGAGAGACATTGGCTCTCTCTGCGTCTTCTATCGCGTATACAATGGGGAGTGCTCATCAGAACTATTTGACTTGGTGCCGTCGTCTACTTTCTTGAATCGCACCACTCGTCGGCGGCTCAATTTCCACCCGCACTTTCTAAAGCCTTGGGTGTCTACCACGACCCGTTTTACACGAACGTTTCTACCTGTAAAATGTGGAACTCTCTTCCACCCGACGTTTTCCCGCAGCGCTACGACATGGGATGCTTCAAAAAGAACGTTAAAAAAGTCCTCTCCCTCCACGGCCGGCAACACACAAGCAATACCCTTGGTAGTGCACGTGTCTCTAGGCGACGGTGACTACTTACCATCAGGTGGCCCGTCTGCCTGTTTGTCGTAGGTAATTTATATTTAAAAAAAAGATGTGTTTATAGAAGAGTCAGCCAGTACCGCGTGCTCCATTTTCGACCTCATCGTCACTTAACTACCACCAGGTGAGATTGAGGTCTAACGCGGGTTTAGTCGTAAATGAAAAAAAGAATACCATATATCTACGGCCTATATATCTGCCTCACCTGAAATTACTCTTATGTATTATTATAATTTCTATTATGTAGGTACCTACATAATAGAAATAAAATCTCAATAAAATTCTTTCTAAAAGATCTTTATTCAAACATAATACTGATCATAACATGTTTAATTAAATTAGTGTTTGTATGCTACATCCAACTTAGGGGATCTAGAAAGGCGGATCCAGAAAGGGGGGCAACTGTTACTGGAAAAAGTAGTCAAGCCTCGAGCTCTATTTCACTCTCACACACAAATGCTGCCCATCTAGCGGCTAAGGGGCCATCCATAAATTGCGTCACATGTTAAGGGGGAGGGAGGGGGTCAACAAAGTGTGACATCGTGTGACAAAGGGGGGACGAGTCATAAGCGTCGTAAGAAGTCGTCAACTTTGTTTTATGAAAAAAGATTTAAAATAGAAATATATTATTGGAAGTGCTGATTTAATTTAATAATTTATAAATTTAAAATTGCAAAATATGTGACGTCACACCAGGGGTGGGGGGGGGGGTCCACAAATGTGACCACCTGTGACGGGGGGAGGGGGTGTCAAAATCATGAAATTCGTGTGACGTAATGGCCCCTAAGTGCGAAATATAGCCCGTTTTAGAAGCAGAAATTGGGGGTCATTGTCCCACTAGCTAGTCCCTCCCCCTGGATCCGCCACTGGCAACAACGAACCAGTTTCCTCTTAATCAGGTTTTCCTTGTTCACCCCGTGTTTACCAAGTATTTTTAATAAATAAGTAGGTACAAGTATTGGGAGTAGGTAGGTAGGTATACCTTTGGAAACAGCCCACAGGTGGGATCAGGACCTGGCTCTAGCATTCTATCACGAAACGAGTTCCGTACGTGCGTCACTAGCCGTTTCAAACGGTACATAATAAATATAAAACAGAGTTTGGAAGAAAATAGCACATTGACGCATGTTTTACGAATAATTATAATGCTTGCTTGCTTATCGTATGGTTAGTGGCCAACCTATTTGTCAGAGTTGTCAGGCCGCCCGTAGGCCTCTGACATGGCTTAACGACTGCTGTCAAACTCGAGCTCAGCTGAAATATGCCACTAGCGGTCACCCATCCAGGTACCGACCGCGCCAACGTCGCTTAACCTGCACTATCACTTTCGGACCGTGCTCGCAACTAGGATACGAGCTCCTCATAATTATAATAATTTATATCTAAGTATCTTTCATTTCTTTATTTAAGTGTTTTTATATTTTTTATTTCAGTGATTTTTATATTTTTTTCTTCTCTCTTTCCTTATAGTGTTACAACACACACCATAACCGCTTCCCATCGGAATGACGAGCCGCACAATGGACAGACACTCACAGTGTATTCCTGTCCCTTTTCTCTCCAGTTTTAATTGTTATCTATTTCATATTTAGGTATTTATTTATTTAATTGTACTTTTAATATATTTTTGTTTTCGTCCCTGACTGCCGTTTCGCCCGCGATGCCTTCGCCCTGGCACAGCTGAAAACCAGCGCTGTGGTTCTGCCGCACCGGTCGGACCGCAGCACATGCTGAGCATGTGTCCTTTTAATGTTGCATTGTTATTTAATTTCAAATATTTTTAAGGTTAATTATGTATGCATAATGCAATGATATATAAATGTTTTTCTTTCTTTCAGTGTCTTATTTTCCGCCTTAATATTTTTAGTAGAAATACCTACCTATTCATAAACACCTGCCCCTGCACAGCTCCGGCGCCGCGCCGTGCCGCCGCCGTGAGCGTGCCGCGCGGCAAACTCAGTTAGTCACTTGGAATGACTGTTTCCAACTAATCCTTGCTTCGTCATGACAACGGTAACTTTCCTATAAAACGGTTTCTATAATAAAGACGTACTCGTAATTGTCACTACAAAGGCAACTTACTCACTGTTTTGTTCTTAAGTTACAATTAAGTAGGAAGGTTCTTAATTCGTCAAAGAAAACTTGATAAGTTACTTTCTCGAACAAAATAATGGATTTATTCATTTTTTTTATTGGAAAAATTGTTTAAATTACTATAATATGTACTCACGTTACAAGTTTGTGAATAGCACACGGTAAAAAAATGGTTTTACTTTACCACATCTCATTATTTTGTAATGGAACCTTGACTTTATATATTTTTTATTATATCGTAACATACATTATTACAGGCTAATTTCCTACTTCTACATGCGTCATTCATAACACATTATATTTATAAATAATACTAATTAACATATTCATTGTAAAAACTGGTCCAATAATAGACATTACAAGAATTAATTATACATCATTCATTGTCATTACCTAATTATAATACAGAGGTGCCCGGTTAAGTTGGAATTTTAGAGAGCGCGACTTATGTATTTACAAGTTACAACATTTATTGAAGCAAAAAGGCTAAATTGGTGAAGTTATTCTTGCGAATGGAAAGAAAACCAGATAATTAGAAAGTCGAAAAATTAATATAACTGACTATGAAGAAAGAAAAAGTGGAATTTGCGGTGGTGCTACCGACAAAGACAGGCTCCGGTTGTCTCTGTGATGTCTTGTTATTATGAATCATGAGTCTTCCTGATCAAAGTACATTCCCTAACATATACAGTCGGTCGATCACGGTCGCCTAGTTACCAAAAGCTATAAATTAAAGCCATTATACAAGTATATTACACTGTACTTGTTAAATTGTAGATGATATAGTCTTTGACTCTTTATAGTGATGCGTTGCAAAAACTGTTCCGAGAACCAGTGTAGTAGGGATAATGTCCATTGACGCAATACCATTATCATTGTATGTATATTATGTATTATGCAAGAACAATATACAATGTAATTATCTAGATATCATCTTTGGTACATCCGCGTTTGTATCCGCCACAGACTTATCCCTTACGACTTTAATGCAAAATATGAATATTGTACTTTGTGTAATTACAATTTCTTTCGCTAATCGTTAGTTCTTTTATTCTACTTTACAGTTTTGTTAATATAATTAAAGCGTATATATATACTTATGATACCAGCACTAATTAAATAAACACCTATGACAGGAAAAAATAGCTTAGCAAAACACCTACTGAATATTTGTTGTTTTCCTTAAGTTTTTCTCTATGAATATCAGTATCCATGGATGTCTAAATCCCTATGGGGTCCTAATTAGTTATCACCTACTGTTAATGTTGACTAGATGACAGTGCGCAGCGAAACTTCTACAAATTAATAATATTACAGTTTCGAATTTGTTAATCTACGGTCGCACATATTCCCCCAACCTTGATCGTCCCGGTGGGACATTTGTCTCCATCGAACGCAGCCCTGTCATCCAGGGTAACTGTTTCTGGTGATTTAGTAGTTGCCATTGTTTTTTTCTTCTCTTCGTCGCCCCATATCCACCTGTCATCGTCTATTTCTCTGCTTTGATTAGTTCTGGTACTGTTAACGTCAGTTGATGTGGTATTACTGGAATTACGACTTACTTCGTTATCTGCGACAGTCTTTACATCGGGTGTTTGTTTTCTTTTGCTACTGACTCTGCTATTATTTGACATCTGGTTGTCCGAATTTTGATCCCGAGTCTCGCTGTCTGTATTCTGGTGACGTTGAGTGTTTTCTGTCCCAATATTTGGCATATTTACGTTTTTCGTATTTGTATGTAGGTTCTGATTTCCAACTTCCCTGTTGTTATATTCGTTGTCATTATTGGAAGATAACCCTGAGTTTCGATTTTCGTTATTATGTCTAGTGTGCTCATCGTCAAATTTCCTTTTATTGTTTGTTGAAATTATTTCAAATTGTTCCTTATTTTTATTAGTTTGGGCGCTTAAATCTACATGTTCATGTTCTGCACTTCTGTCCTGATATTCGGTTCGTCGTTTTAAGTCATCAACTTCAAAGTCATGGCGTTCGGTATTTGTTCTTCTCATACCACTATTTCCATGGAATTCACTGTTGATGCTCCTGTGATTATGGTTGTCTATGCTTCCACCTTCAAAACCATTGCTACCGAATCCGCCTGAAATAAAACTCTGGAACCCATTACTAGATCCTTGGAAACCGCCGCTTTGGCCCGTGTTCCTGTGGTGACTTTCAATACTTCTGTCATGTATTTTTGTTCCTCTGTCAAAGTGTTCTGAGCCCACGTCGTGGTCTAAAGTCTCAATGCCACGGTCAGAGCGTTGCACGTTGGTTTTGTGATGAAATGCGTTTTCAGTTGTCATATGATCGTGACGTACCAGTTCTCTACCGTGGGACTCTGACCCAAAATGGCTTTGACCGCCGGAGTCTCGATCGTTGCCGTGTCCACTGCTGCTGCGGTGGAACTGACGGTGACTGTATTCAGTTTCGAACCCGCGATGGTTGATTTGCGGGTCTGACATTTCGCGTCTCTCTCCGGAGCTTCTGCCACTGAATTCCGAATGCATATCTCTGCCCGCGAAGCCATCGCTACTTCCGAAGGATTCGAAATCTGTTTTGGGTAGCGCCAGGTAGTGATCCCGAAAGTTTTCCCTGTCTGATCTCCTGCCCGCCGCACTCGCTACTGTCAAAATTACAAATTTGAACCACATCGTAACTTTTCAAATTATTGTTCACTATTTTACACAGCCTTGTATTTTTGTTGTGTTCGCTAATGTAACATTTCGATCGCGTCTCGTTGGTGTGTTTATATTTGTCATAAACAAGAGATGTGCGCTCGCGACGAAGGCCGGCGACGACTGCGCTCCGCATGCGCACGCGTCGAAAACAAACAACATTTGCACGGATCATGCCCGTTACCTAATTGGAAGGCTGACCACTTGACTGAGATAATGAGTAGATGACGCGTCTTCATTCAGAGTTGCCACGGAGAATCGATACTATGAAGAATGTTTTAGTTAGAGTTCGGTAACTAAATTATTTACTTTAAACTTAATATTGGTTTGAACAGTAAACATAAATAAGTATAATAAATATGATGTAGTTAAATACTTGTTTATAAGCAGTAATTACTATTGGTAAGTAGTAATTTACCCAAATTAGTATTACATTAATTAATAAAACGCTTTCCTAAACTAATTATTTTGTTTAACTTGTTGTTGTAGGTATTACTTTAGACAAATGAAACTCTTATCTCATTATTATTTTACTATTATTGTTTCACTCTTCAGTATCATCTCCATAATGAGGAATTTTAGAAATAAAACTTAGTGAGACATTTTAATTTAATATTTGATGTAACCGTGTAACGAACGTCACTCACTTGTTTGGAGTGAGACCCCGCAACCTCCTCTGACCTGGCGGTCAGTGACGATGAGGCCGAAGATGGAGCACACGGGATTAGTACGTACTGGCTCATCAATAAACACTGCTGAAATGCATCAATGCCGAAGCGAAGATATTTGACGACAGACTTTACATTGAAGGATGGTCGCCCGCCAGCCGGCAGACCCTACCACCAGCAAGTTACTCGGGTTATCCAATGGCGGTAGAGAATGTGATAAAAAATAAGGTAAATTTTTCATTTCAACTTCGCGGGTACTATGAAATCATAAATAATTTTTTTTGGGTCGGTAGTACTGTCTTTGATCTATGTAGATATTTTTTTTCGTACTGACAATTGCTGTTGGTCCTAATGACCTTTACAGTTTCACCGGGGTTTATGGGGCGAGCGCTGAGTGCGCTCCAGCCTGGAGGAGGACTTAAAAACTACTATAAGAAGCGCTGCCTAAGGGCACCCAGGTGGGTACGGACCTCGGCTTAGGACGTCGCTGGGGAGGGAGGGGTCGGGGAGAAGCGGCCTGGAATACGCCGATAGCGCGTGTAAGCGCCAGAAGCGGGTCGTATGTAGGTGCTGTGTGTGAACTACTATCGGGTGGGGATCTATGTAGAGTTTCATGTCAATATATTCAATTGCTGCAAAACTACACTTGGTTTTGTAAACATACAAAAGTGAGTGTTTCGATTTGTACTATGTCTGATTTTGTTGAGCAAAGAATTTGCATTAAATTTTTGTTGTTGAGGATGTTGCAGAAGGCCTTCGGTTATGAGTCTATGTCGCAAAAAAAGTGGTACAAAGATTTCAAAACGAACAGCGCCCCGGCCATAAACATCTACCGATGAAAGCCACGTCAAGGAAATCAAAGATTTGGTGCTCAGAAATCGTCGATTGACAATTAGAGATCTTGCCGACGCTGTAGGCATTTCATTTGGATCAACACAAACCATTTTAAAAGGTGGTTTGTGCCTCAAATAAAACCACGATAATGCATCAACATTTCGCCAAAAACTCGACCCATATCGTTGTACAACCACCGCATTCGTTGCATAAGTAGGTACACTTGATTTAGCACCGTGCGACTTCTGGCTGTTCAACAAACTCAAAAGACCGCTCCGGGGACACCGTTTCGGCTCCATTGAGAAGTTAAAAACCTAATCGAAGAAAGTATTGAAGGCCATCCCGGAACAAGACTCCTCAGACTGTCTCGAGGATTGGACACGTTGGCATTAGAGCATCGTGTCGGACGATGAGTACTTTGAAGGCGACGAAATTGATTTGGAAGAATAAATAAAGATTTTTGATTTTTTCATCACCCCATGGACACGGAATAAAAGACAGTTGGTCTTTATTCTTATTTGATAAATAATTTATATTTATATGCAAATAATACTACCAGTTTAATTCGTCACTACGCAATCCTCGCTGCTCATGTCCACGGATGTTTCATGCGTCACCAGGTGTCGTCAGGCAATGTCATCACCTACCAGCCCGTGTCATCCTTCCGCGGTTATATCTAAGCTGCAGACTAGTGTTGCAAAGCACTCGAGTCCTCCGAGTCCTATTTTTTGCACTCGGTAACAATTTAGGGAACTTGACTCTTACAACAGGACTCTAGGACTATAATTTTAGCGAGTGGTGAATTCGTGAATTAGAATTCGATACTTTTAATGCGCTCAAATGGATCTCGGGCGTTACGTCCAATTCCCCGAAGGGACAGTCAGTGAAATCTAATCCCTGAATATCCAATTACCTGTATGTCTACTTCCTTGAATGTACAATTACCTGAAACGTGTCAAGTACGCGGGGCTCGAAACGGCCTATATTTTCGTTCCACTCGCTGTGGAGATCACGGGCGTATGGTGCACGGAGGCCAAGGTTTTTGTCCGCGGTTTGGGCCGACGACTGAGAGAGCGCTCAGGTGACTCCCGCGCCGAGTCGCACCTGGTGCAGCGCATCTCTTGAGAGAGTCATATATGTTTATATTATATTGACTATGCTTAACTTTGAATTACCTGAACCTCCAATACCTTGAACATCCAATTTCTTGAATGTCAAATTTCGCTCGAATCCTTTGTACGGGGCGAGTCGCGCTTCAGTGCCCTTTCTTTTTACGTCTTCGTCATCACTACTATGTAGAGTGTCTACATAGTATAGAACAAAACCCGGCACATCCGTTTGTCTGTCTGTGAACGAATTTACGGAGTTACGAAAATCTTCGTTCTCGAGGATTTTCTGACGACTCAAGTCTTAAAAAGGACCGAAGTCCTTGTCAATACTCTCGCGCTCTGACGACTGAGTTCTTCATAATGGAGCCGAGTCTTCACATTTGCGACTCGAAGACTCGAGTCCCTGCACTACTGCAGGCCATGTGCCCAGGTAACCGCTGGGAAAACCGGTTTTTTTCCCTGGTATCGTCTCGAAGCACCTATTGTTTAGTTTTAATTTCCTGCCGGTTTTAACTCGCTGCTTGGATTTAAAACGTGTATGTCATGTTTATGTTTTTTAGCCTTGGGATCGCGTGTGTAACGTCGCTCAAAAAAGAATTGATAAATATTTAACCGACTTAAAAAAAGGGGGACGTTCTTAATTCGACTGTATTATGGCCAAGTGTAATAAATAATCGTATTTCAAAAGAACTGCACCGGCATCAGTGCTATTAATATGTTTTGCTGTCGCTAGCTAGGTGGACCCTGAAGGGGTCCGGTAACCCGATATAGTATCCGACAGTCTGGAAAAAACATTTTTTTTATTTACAACTACCCGCGCAACAGACTTTACCGTAGAAACCCTTCTATGGTAATGTCTATCGTCAAATATCTTTGCTATGATGTTGTTGTATTTCAGCTATGTTTAGATAAGAGCCAGTACTTACTAAGCCCTTGTGCTCCATCTTTGGCCTCATGGTTACTTACCACCAGGTGAGATTGAGGTCAAACGCGGGTTTAGTCGTAAATACGAAATAAAATTATCTGTCTTTTCCAGCCTATTGGACTTTCTCGTATTTGAAAGATTTAGATCACAGAGTTGTTATCCACAATGCGAGGAAAGCCAGCCGAGCAAATCGTCGAGTCCTTTTGATCGTGGAACTGCCTACTCATGAATATGAAAATATTGAGCTTTCAGCAAAAAATATTCGTCTAAAGAATCAACTTGAACTTTGGCTCTCCCTCATAAGGAAATACAACCATACAGCCTTCGTTACGTGATTATTGAAATTATTATAGCTTTAACTGGTGGCGAGGTCACGGTGAATTATATTGAAAATTTATAAAAACGCTATTTAACTCTATTTAACTTTGTGACAAACTGTTAGTGGATGATTCTTCATACAGTTTGTGTCATAGATTATTTTTTACAAGGAGCACAGAATAAATAATAGTTAATACTACCTATGTAGGCTAAACAGATTTTCAGCAATTATTTTGAAAAGTTGTCATCAGTTGCACGAAACCGCCTTAAAGTGAAGTCTTCATTAAACATGCTATCCCTTTCTACGCTATATCTCTAGATAGTGATGACACGAGACATAATAAAGCCTTAACATTTTTCTCAAGACGTTTCGTGGAAGTCACGGTGAGTCGCCCTGTAGAGGTCAGTACGGGTATTTTGTTACAACCTGTATTCAATAAGTCAGGTGAGAAACTAGATCACCCTCCCCCTCTCACCTCCTCCCCATTTTCCAACGAATTCTCAGGAGTCCATAGAGTCCATAGAATTCGGAGTAATCTGATTTGACAACTAAGTAATTAAATTACTATTCTTAGGCCCGCTTGCGGGAAAAGTTTACCCTGGGTTAACTCGCGTATTGTCTATGGGTTTTCATACAAAAATGTCATCGGGTTAGAGTTGGCGCAATACAGATCGGCTGTGTCTCGTGGAGTCTAGAACAGCGCTCAAACAAAGTGTATTTTGCATGGCTCCTAAGATTTACAATAAATTGTCAAAAATCATTGTAGAAGTAAGCTTGCCTGAAATTAAAAAAAAACCTATATAAATTCATTCATTCATCAGCAGCCCACTCTAGTCCACTGCTGGACACAGGCCTCTCCCAGGGCGCGCCATTGAGCCCGATCTTAGGCTCTTGTCATCCAGTCGCTGCCAGCCACCTTGCGCAGATCGTCGCTCGTCGTCCCACACTACGTTTGCGGTCTCCACTCCAGACCTCGTCTACCCCGGCGGTTGTCGGTTCTGCGACAGATGTGACCGGCCCACTGCCACCAATCAATGAACTAATCTTATGAGCTATGTCGATAACTTTGTTCTATGCCGGATCTCCTCATTTCGGATTCGATCCAGCCGAGATACTCCGAGCATAGCTCTTTCCATAGCACGCTGAGCGACTTTCAATTTGTGAACCAGTCGCACCGTCAGTGTCCACGTTTCGGCTCCGTAGGTCATTACTGGTAGGACGCACTGGTTAAAGACTCTTGTCTTTAGACATTGAGGTATGGGCGACGAGAAGATGTGACCTAACTTCCGTATATTATATATAAATATTACAATATAATTATATTATAACATACAATGTCAAATCAAATATAAACCTCCCCCCTCGCCGCTCCCGACGCAAAGGTTCCCATAACAATTGTAGCAATTGTTATGTAATTTTTTAAGTTAAAATATTTCAGTAAAAAAATGATGTACAACCTAACTGTTGAGACTGAGAGGGTCTCAACAGTTAGGCACCGGACAAAATAACCGAACTACTGAGACTAAAGGGTTTTTGTTTTGTTATCTTAATTATTATTTTGCTAATTTATTATGATTGATTAATTTATTGATGATGATTTATGATTTATTTTTTAATTGAACAAAAATGTGTACGCTTTTGGGCAGAATATGGTGATACTGAACACAATGTAACACCTGCATTACCCATATTAGAAATATATGACATTTATATTTCAGTTATAATAACCCGAGAGACATAAGACATGTGAGAGATAAGACGGCATTAATGTGGTAAGATTCTGAGAGTCACCTTTTACCTATCTCTGCCGTAAAGCATCAATACTTGCTTTGCATTGCTGTTTCTGTTTGAAGGGTAAGAGAGCTAGCCAGTGAAATTACCGGCACATGAGGCACCCCACCTTGTCTTCAAGGTTAGCACCAGCGCACAAACCCTCTCATAACATTATAGTTAGAGTCAAGTGAGATGTGTATGACCGAGGGTGATCAGATCACTTACGGTGGCCCGTTGGCTCGTCTGCTTTCCTCATACAATAAAAAAACGAAGGTCAACTCAATTTCTTCTCTCAGTCGTATTCCTCTTTGCTGAGGGTCGAGATTATTCTAAGGAATTAATCACATAGAACGACTCTCGTGGCAGATTTAATGGGGTGGTTTGCCATTATCTTCCCCAGCTCTATTTACCTACTAGGTATTTTAAAAACTAACAATTATTTCGTGAGTAGCGCGATAATTGAAACACACAATAAATATGTTACAAAAAACATTACAAATTGCCCACTAGATAAGTTTTATATGGAAACTGCGTCTGCCAGTTGGCGCTTGTGTTGTGAGCATTTCCTATACAAATGTATGGGACTATATGTGCATTCACGTCTGTTCTGTTACATGTTCATTTCCACTGGTCACAGAAGAGATCTGTCCTCCGAGATACAGGAACTTCCTAGTTTAATTCTAATTTTATTTAGTTTAATATAACCTATGCTTAAGTTCCTACTGGTGTATGGACTATGGATACTTTGTAATCTTACCGCACAAATAAACTTATTCTAATTTGCACGAACCCTTTGGCTCGCTGACAGTGCTCACGTCATCATTCTAATCCGAAATCTGTTGTTGTCGTCTGTGGTTATGGTGCTAGGGATCGAAATAGCAACTATACTAGGTACAGTATACTTAGTCATGGTTCCATTTTCATTCAATTCAATGAATACCTAGGTTCTTACAAATGACTAACGTCGAATGACTAGGACCGCCCACTGGCGAGGTGTCTGGAAATATACCTGACTTGTGACCTAAGTTGTTGGTTTAGCGAAGGTAAGTGGAAATAATACGATTCGTTACACAAATAATGTTATTATTTATTTTAAAAGTAAATATTATGTAATAAAGGTGTCGGGAAAATGGTGGAAATACACGTTACATGTGAACAAGGATCGTAAAAAAATAATTAAATACCAACCTATGGATTGATATTTTAAACTTCTTATAAGTAGTGGTAGATCCTAACGTGAAGGATCGCCTGGGGTGGTACCACCCTCTTATCTTATCTATTTCTGCCGTGAAGCAGAAATGCTTTCATTTCTGTGTTTCGGTTTGAAGGGTAAGAGAGCCAGCGTAATTTCCGGCACATGAAGCATTCCATCTTAGTCCTCAAGGTTAGCAGTGCATTGAAAACCTTCTAATACTAATACAGTGAGGTGAGATGTCTATGGGCAACGGTGAACACTTACCATCAGGTGGCCGGTATGCTCGTTTGCTCACCTTATTTAATAATGCACCTTATTTATTTTGCCGCTCTGGAGCAAAACTTTTGTCCCATTTGCGGTTGAAACGACAGGTTGTTGGGGGGCGGAGGCAAAGGGAGGGAGGTCGGCCGTCGCTTGAGAGAGAGGGGCTGTGACCCCCGCTCCGGGTCGTTCTTGGTGCAGAGGTCGTGGCGATTCAGCGTGGCAATGCCGCGAGCGTCATGGGGACCTTTGCGCCGGGGTCGACACGGGGCGGAATATTTGACTAAGGCCTTTCATAAGTCTTTTTTTATTTTAATTTATTGTATTTTTGTACATTTAATTAAAAAAATATATATTTTAAACTTCCTATAAGTACAAAATGGTAACTTTGTAAATTGGTTGGTAGAAGAATTATTCGAATTTCTTGTTTCGTTAAAGGTGTTCACATTCATGTAATTTCTTGTTTCGTTAAAGGTGTTCACATTCATGTAATTTTAGTCATTATATGAAATACTGAGTTGTCTAACACCCTCGAAGTCATGAAGCAAATAAGTCATTGATCGTTGCAGTATGTAATTATACGTTTAGTACAATTATAACTATAAAAAAGTTATATTCAATTATAATTAAAAATATTATTTATTTTATTCCTGTTATGTGGTTTGAGCGTCGCGTCGGTGGCGTCGTCGTGGCTAGGACGTCGGACTCCCGTGCGGGAGGTCCGAGTTCGAAACCATCCAATGCCATGTACCAATGAGTTTTTCGGTTTTTCGAAAGACTTACGTACATTTACCGACTGCTCTGACGGTGAAGGAAAACATCGTGAGGAAACCTGCACACTGAGATAACCAGTGTGTGAAATGGGGAAGGCAATGTCAAATCACCTATGTGATTAATTCCTTAGAATGATCACGACCGTCAGCATTGAGGAACACGACTTAGAAGAGATGTGGTTTGGCGAGTACTGACCGGACCACTGATAACATACCATTGAAGAACTCTGCAACGACACAGAATCTATCTGTTTGAACTATTAAAATTAATATAATTAAAACGGTATTTTATTCCAACATGCGGCTCTTGCTGCGAGAGAATTTAAAGTCACATATCAGCGTCCTCCCGCCTCGTACTTCCACTACTAAAAGAATAAGGTCCTGCAATGAGACCCTGATCCGAGACCCACCAGACGGCTCCTGCGGATCAGCAGTCCAATTGCGGAAGGTAACCGGGATAATAACCGGACATAGTCCACTCAATAGACACCTCTTCAACATAGGTATCACAGACAGCCCCCTGTGCAGAGCGTGCCTGGAGGCAGAGGAGACGGTCGATCACGTGCTGTTGGAATGCAGTGAGGTGACCACCTACCGAGCGGGAAGCCTCGGCACCCCAGGATCACTTTCCGAAGTCCTACGGAACATTAAAGGACTGCTGGACTTTCTGGCGAGGTTGGGGTGGCTCGAGTAAGTAGTAGTTCCCAACACACGCAAAATAGGCTATAGGCTGAAGACGCCGAGTTGCGGAAACCAGCCCTTTATTACATTACAAGGCCCTGCAAGTTTAGTGGAGCAAGACCCGAATACAAGAGATTTCTAAACTTTCTGCTCTATCATCGCCCTCTCCGTCACTTCCAAAGGTGCGGGTGAAGATCAAACCCCGGCCGGGCTAGGACCTGGACGCCGCGGCGCCGCGCGCCGGCCGGGAAAGTTTTCGGTATCGAATGAAGATGGATCGGGATCGGGTAGGTCATGTTTACGTAGACTGAACAAAAACATTAGGGGAATTAACACAATAGGCATGTGATGACAGTTCTGATTGATCACTAGCGACCGACTACAGACCAGTAGGTATTCTATTACCACCATTCAATGATTATTGTCCTACAATTTGAGAAGTATGCAGATTGAAAAAAATTGAAATTGAAAACGTGTATTTATCACTGTAAACACCAGAATATAGAACACAATACAGAAGTATACAAAGTTTAATACATGCAGCACAGAACATCTGGTGTGGTACAGTGCCAAAAAGGATACACCAGCTCAGCATAATGCTGAGGCAAGCCACAGCGCTGATTTCATTGATTGTTTCTTCATAATTCCTATTCGTCTAGGAGTGTAAGTCGTATTTATCGTGACCTAATTAACCACTCAGAATGACTCTTCCATTGCCTTCTCTAACTTGAGTTCTTCTCACGTCCCTACTAGGGGCGTAGGGAAGCTGTTTCAGGGCTATGCCCTTCTACAGCGGTATCTACCGCCTCTTGTAGGTAATCTATATCTGCCGCAGAGCAGCAGTGCTAACATTGTTGTGTTCCGATGTGAAGGGTAAGAGAGTCAGCGTAACCGCCGCTGGCATCGCCGGCACATGAGGAACTCCACCTATGTCCTGAAGGTAAGCATCGCATAGGAAACCTCTAGTGACATAAATATTGTGATGTGAGATGTGTATGGGCGACGGCGACTACTTTCAATCGGGTCCAGGTGGCCCGTTTGCTCTCCATGTAAGTAGGTACAAAAAAATACATCCGTGAGTCCATATCACGGTATGCAAATGCAATAACGACTCACGCGCAGTTCCTAGTCAGTACGTACTGGTAAGTGCCGACCGAGATGCGATTAAATAGTGAAGTTTAATCTGAATCTTATTGAATACATAAAACATAAGTCGCTTTGCAATGCCAACGAGGTGCCGGCGCGAAGCGTGAATTAATAAAGTCCGTCGGGAGCGCGCGTGGCTCCACTGCCCGCGATTGGCGACAAGGGGAAATTGGTATTGAAGTGAAAACTTCTTTAGGCCTTCACTGGGATTCACTGTTCAGTAAGAGCGCTAGGTGGCCTTCTTTAGGCGCACCTTGCGCTCTTTCTGAACAGTGAACCAAACCGTCACGCTCGAATCGGTGAAACTGAATCGGGTATACTCGGCTCCATTTGACATCAAGCGCGCTCGGTTCGGTGACGCGTGTTTTTTTTTTTTGTAAGTTTTCACTGACACTTCTATCGTGGAGTCATAAGAACACACCCCCTTTTTAAAATCATTTCTTTTTTTGAGGCTTCGGTCCATGTAGGACCATACCAGCCTCAGAGGGTAACACGTTCTCAATCGCTGCACTGCTGCCCAGCGCCCGATATAGAAAGCTGAAAGTTCGTTCGCTGTTTCGGATAGTGTGCTGACATAAAACTCATTTTATTAGCAACTGAATGCGACGTTCTATTACACTTACCATTGTTTTTTTTTTATTTACGCCTGAACCCGCGATTGGTTTCGTTCTCATTCTCACTTGGTGGTCAGTGACGATGAGGCGGAAGATGGACTTGGAACATGGACTTAATAAATCATTAAGGATCGATCGCCGTGACCACTTTTTCTTTCATCCAAGAAGTTATCCTTATAAAGTACCCGCTTCGAAAGATGCTATAGTTAAAATAAAAGAAGCGCCGCAAGAAACAATCAGCAGTATCTTTTGAAGTAAATATACAATAAGAACAGTTTGAAATACAATTTAAATAAATTCATACACAGATATATTGTTCCATATCCTATATCGATTTGCATAAAAAATAAATAAATCTGCATAGTGGCGTTTCTCTTGCTGACTTTACAATTAAAAATCTGTGAATGCAATTGCAATTACTCTATCAGAAAATAATATTAGTAAGTATTAAGTAAGTATAAGTATTTAATCTATTTGATGTTTAGTTTTTAATTTTAATTATTATTATTTTTTACCCACTATCACTATCGCTCCCACTAACATCTTGACATAAGGGGGGAAATGAAAAACAGCGCTGCATATATGGTACCCGAGTATGTCAGCATTTGCTGACTTCCCCCCTTATATACATTACATATTATAGAATTCTTTGTACTATAATTTTAAATTTATATGATTTAGCAATAAATATATTTCTATTTCTATTAAAAATAACTTAAAAAATATTTCCACGTAGCCTTAACGGTTAAGGTAGCAGCGTTTTGTGCCCTGTATAAAGTTTTCACCGTGTCTATGAAAATTCAATATGATAAGACTTAAATAATATACTGTTTCACGGGTTTTTATTGTATTTTATTAGTTATGACCGGTTTCGTTTACACATCTTCAGGTATTTGTTTAATTGTTAAAATTCAATAATTTTAGAAACAATAACTGGATCACTGGCCCAAGTTTAATCATCATGGATACAAATATTCATCTAGTGCGAAACTAAATGTGAAACATAGAAAAAGCTAAAGTTAGAATTTGCCTTAGTACGCCTAAGACCTACATTTACTTAATCTTCTTTCAGCCAATGATCAAACTACAGAGGTACCCGCCGTAAATGGGGCTCGACCTTTACATTAAATATAACTTAATTATTTTGAACTTTGTTAACATTAAGTGTAGAGTGCTCAGTCGCTTATTCACAGTAGATGTAGAGTTGCTCTATGTACTTACATACAGGTAAATACATAAATGTGTCGAGGAAAAGTACCCGGTTTTGTTTACAGTAACGGGCTAACTTTAAAGACGTAGGTTTTTTAATTGTATGAGAGCGGACGAGCAAACGGGCTACTTAGTGGTGAATGGTTACCGTCGCCGTAGCGTATGTAATATCCTAATCTATTTATATATGTATATGACGACGGATGGTAAATCGGAATGTTCACATCATTGTTCTGGGACACGTTACATCGAGATGACCGAATGTTAGTCAAATGGTTGACGTTGTCTTGTGACACATTACACAGAGATGGCCGAATGTTAGTCAAATGGTTGACGTTGTCTTGTGACACATTACACAGAGATGGCCGAATGTTAGTCGACTGGTTAATTTCTCTGTCGGGTTGTTTCGGATATCGGTTGGTGGCGTTTCACTACTTGGGTCGTTTGCTATTGGTATTTACAAATATCCAAGTCCGTTATAATGAAGGTAGACAAAATAAACCATTTCTTTGTTCCTTTTCACTTCTATAAAAGGGATTTACCTCCATACTTTTTTCTCATTCAATATACGACCATCGAATCGTGCAGACTGTTTTCTGTATCTGAGCCCGTTTCCAATATTTGCATTGCCACCATCAGTTGGCTGATCGTTTCGGTTCAGATCATCTTCATCATTATTCATTACACAGCGGCATGTTTCCATTTGGATTGTTGATATTATCGTCTGTCAGTAACGTCGCCATGGTTTGGCGAGTCCTCGATCGGTGTAGAAATAAGAAGTCAAACATTACACGGTACTTGACGTTTTAATGAGTTTTACAAACATTAATCGCGGTAATCTCAACGACCCACGAGTTTTTCTAATTTTTCACTAGCTCACACCAACCAGCAAGCCGCCATCTTTTCTTTTTTTCTATTTTGTTTTTAATTTCCATAGAGAATTGTGTTTCACAAGCGTTTAAAGACGCTATTCACTAGCCTAGTGTTTAAGGATTGCTCATATCACGCGTTTACAAACTCGTAAAGTAAAGTAAAATACACTTTATTGCACAAATATAAAACAACAAACATGAGATAGAAAAGGAAACAGTGAAATACAATTTAGGCGGCCTTATCGCTGAGAGAGATCTCTTCCAGGCAACCTTCGGGCAGAGGAAATGATATCGAGAAAGAGGTAGTAGGTGTGCAACGCTCTCTCGTTGATTTTACCCGAGTTATCCTAACTTGACGATTAAATTACAAAATGAGCTCAACACTGCGGCACTTGGTCATATATAATTATAGTTTAACCCCTGTATTAAAATGGTGTATCGTGTCGAGGCAAACCCTGCGCGGCCGCGGGGGGACGACATTGGCCGATGAACCAGCGTGGAGTAAAGAGGTGGGTGTGTGCTGCGAGCCGATATATGTGTGATGATATATGTTAAAGATATGACATATATTTCCGTGAAACATAGTGCACTACAGTCGCCCAGAGACATCTCATCATTATAAGTTATCTATCAGACAAAGTTACAAAAAGAACTAGTTTCTGTAACTTATATCTATTCAGACCCCAGGCAATTATGTTCCGACTACTCCCGAGTCGGCGAGCCAGACAAAGTTGTAACAATGTTGCCCGGATACATTTGCCTTACTGGCTTTGAATGCTGATGTGGAATATTGGACTAGCATCGGATTTACAAATAGGTGAACCTAACATTGTGAAATGTTCCGGGGAACAGGAAAAAATAGGAAATAAGGAAATTACCTACCATAGGTAATTTTTAAATTATTTTCCATTAAGGAAGGAATACGCGCCGCCTGCACTGTGTGGAAGGATAATAATTTTGGTCGCTTGAGATTAGTAGTACCATTGAAGCTATATATACTCTGTGGGACCCTGTCGCAATAAGTTTTTGTTATGTATCCTTGACATTTGTATCAATGAGTCAAAAAGTTAACAGCGATAAAATACCAAAGGGTTATAGCCTGATGTGTTGCCCACTGTACATCGGTCGTTTGTACATGTTGGTTGTGACAATTCACAGTGATTTTGTCGACACGATGATAGTATAACATAGATTCATCACAGTTTCGATTATCAGGGCGGATATAACAGTGTGATTTTAATTTATTCATTTAGAAAACCAACATACATACATAGCTTCTCCCTATATTCCAACAAACAGCTATATTAAAACAAATTATCCAAACTGAAATAACTAGACATTGTGACAATTATAGGTTTTTCTAAAGTAACATTGGGTACATAATATTTAAATATTAAAAGCAGTAATTTATGTTATAGGTATGAATTGTACATTCAAAAATGTAAAAGTAGTAAGAGAAAGAGAAAAGAGTTATACGTGGGTGGGTTTGTCACATTGAAAATCTGTCACAGTTACGTCACAGTGCAGCAGCCCGGGTCACTGTGATTTTGCACAGTGAAGTTATTCTTCTACGTGTGTTCCAGATGAGCCGGCCGAGCGCGGCGGCGTGACCACGGACGGGCTGCTAAGCGCCCTGGCCCGCCTGCGCCGCCCGCGCGCCCCGCACCCCCTACCCGCGACACAACCCGCGCACTCCCCGCACGCCCGCTCTGTGAGTAATAAAGAAATAAAGATGGAAATTATTGCTACTTTAATTTTAAATATAAATTTAAGTTACTTTAATTTAATTCAAATTATTAATTTTTAATGTGAAATCAATGGTGAAATTTCACACCAAAAGATTTTTGCACGATGTAATTACGCGATGAAATTTAACGCGACCAATGATCATAAAAAATGCATGATTTACCTGTTATTTATTAAGTCGTGATGTCAAATATTTTATCGGCGGTGTTCAGCGAGCCGAGTGTCAGTCCCGAGTCCCGAGTACTATCGATGATTTCCGAATAGACCGCGGCGATTTAACAGAATTAACAGTGTGATTTTTCACGGCACGAGTGATGAAAAGTAGCAGCAGTGATATGTGAATTCGAATTTCACGATAATTTTTCACTGTTACTCCTGTACATCACCGCCAGCCCATAGTCGGCGATTTACCATTAAATTTATAGGATTAATTCAGTGCCAAGCACATGCTTTATTCTGAATGTCACGCCACACGCGGTTTATCGCATTGCGTGTATCGTGACTGGCTCACTGCAGTTTAATCAGTGCCGACGTGCGGGAAACTGCATTACACATAATACCGTCCGTAGTGACACCGTAGTATACACTCGAAACAGTGATCCGTCTTCAAACAAACACATTAACACGGACAGGGCAGCACACAGGAATTAATAATTCGATATGATTTGACGTTGGGTCTCGAATACAACGATTGTTACACAAAAAACCGGTCAAGTGCGAGTCGGGCCTCGGCATATGGATCTAGGACTTACGTGGAGTGCCTATCCACTGATGGATTAGAGTGGAACAAAAAGTGGAAACAAATCCGTTAATGGATTTATGCAGTGGACTAATCCACTTTAAAGTGGAACAGGCCGCTGTCTCTCTTACCTTTTAGACCGAAACAAATCGGTACCTCTCACTGTTCGCAGCTCCCCGGGCGATCCTCCACATCAGGATCTATTACCTTTTAAAGTAGGTGTTACCCTACATAAAAGTTTCCAAATGCTGACGTGATTGTGGGCCAATTCAGTTTGTTGTTTCTACTGTGGCAGTGTACTGTGGAAAATATAGGATTGCGGCTTTGTGCGGGCGACAGGCGACCAGCCAGCGACCGCGTCTGTATACTGATGCCTCATTCTGTGCAATATCGCACGCAGTCCCTACAAGCTTGGAAAACGTTTCCTTTTGAAAATCGTTAGACTTTACACTCTGATCTAAATAATACAAATTATTACTTCATTCAGCTGCATTCGAATGTTTATTCATGATTAGATGTCTTTTTAATTAATGGATTTCATATTATGAATCATAAGTTGTTATATGATGAAACTATAACAGGTAGGTACTCGAAACCACCGGTTGCAATCATTTAAACCGCAGATCTGAAATGTCAAAGTCGTATTATTGAACCCATTTTGACAATTCTTTTTGAAGTAAAACTTCTTTAGGTGCACCTTGCGCTCCTTCTGAACAGTGAACCAAACCGTCACGCTCGGGTCGGTGACGCTGAATCGCGTATACTCGACTCTATTCGACATCAAGCGCGCTCGGGTCGGTGACGCTGAATCGGGTATACTCGACTCCATTCGACATCAAGCGCGTTCGGGTCGGTGACGCTGAATCGGGTATACTCGACTCCATTCGACATCAAGCGCGCTCGGGTCGGTGACGCTGAATCGGGTATACTCGACTCCATTCGACATCAAGCGCGCTCGGGTCGGTGACGCTGAATCGGGTATACTCGGATCTGGTCGTCATCAGCTGTCATCAGCCACGTTTACTGTCTAACGTGTGCATCGTTTCATTGTTTATTTCTCTATGGAGATCTAAGTCGTGCTTTGCGTATATTTTTTTTGTAAGTTTTCACTTCTATCGTGTGGTCATAAGCACATTTTTATATTTAGAAGAGTGGGCCCATAAAATTTGATTAACATCTGATGATGCTCCTTTCCTTATGCAATAAAAAATATATTTTTATTATTTTTAAATAAAGGAAGAAAGGAAAAGTAGTAAAAAAAGGAAAAGGATCCACGAACGAGGAGGTATGGTAGCAACACTGAGAAACATATTTCGTCAAATGTAACCAAAGAAAGAAAGAATTTATTGGAAATAAATTCACACATACAAACATTAGGTACAGAAGATAAAAATAATATTAAACAAATATATTATAAAAATAAATAAACAAAAGTGATTAAGTTTGATGAAGGTGGTGTGCAGCACCGGACAGAGGACTGCCTCAGGCTGTCGCCGCAGCGCTTTTAGCACTAATGTTCAGGCATCACCTGAGGAAAACGGAACCCTATTGCTATCGCTATTACTCCGTTCGTTCGTCTGTGTGCACTTCTGTTCATGACAAAAAGACACGTGTCTTTTTAACGTTGTGTTGTTTTGGGATCACTCCCTCATGAAATATTAATAAACAGAAGTAAAATATTAGGAAACCAAGGAAGGTACTTAATTTTAAACCTAGTGTAACTTCCCAATTTCCTCTCATCCTCCAGTAGCTACCAAGTCAATTAGAGCCAGTGACGTGATCCCGCGGCGTCTCCAGACCTGTACGTCACCGTTCGCCTAAGGGCGGAGCGCGGCCGCGGAGACCGCTCGCATCTCATCAAAGGCACAAAAAGTAATTTCGGTGGTATAATTAAGTCTGGATCACGTCTCCCATCTCCCATCTCCCTGCTCCCTGCACGGCCCTCGTATTACCCTTAATACGAATACTTGCGCAGAGTTAGCTTTACATTTGCTAGTGTAGAGACACCTGATTTTTGTGATAAAATAGACCAAAAACCATTTTTTTTTAATTTGCTGATCTATTAAATCTACAAATATTCATAAGACAATATCGTTGCAGATGCTCTATGTATTTCTATGTACGAGTATATTTGGCAAAAGGGGGGAAAGTCAGCAAATGCTGACATACTCGGGTACCAAATATGCAGCGCTGTTTTTCATTTCCCCCCTTATGTGAAGATGTTAGTGGGAGCGATAGTGAAGTGGGTAAAATAAAACTAAAAATCAAAAAGATTAGATACTTCTGTGAAGAATTTAGGTAAGAATTTGCCAAAAATAAATAAATAAATGGCACTAATGACCTGTGATACATATTGTGTGTTTCTGTGTTTCTGCGCGCGTGCGTGCGTGCGTGTCGTGGATATATTTGCAAACAAATTCGTATTTTATTCTCATATTATTTCTAAATCCAAGCTGTAATTGTATTTTTTTCAGTCATTCTCAAAATTAAATGACTTGAAAATCGGTTCAGTGACTTAATCCTTTATTTTTATTTTGACAAGTTCGATAGATACATAGATGTTCCATTATATGATGGTAAGTGGCCACCATCACTTATAAATACTACCAACTGGGAAACATCGCAGACTGTTTTGAAGAAACTATGTACTTTATGTTTCCATTTCTTAAAATATCAAATCAAATCAAATCTTTCGATATGTTGCATTTATTTTATTGGAGGTAAGTACAAGTTCTATACTGTTGTAAATTACTCACGATTTTCACTATTTTTATTCACTATAATCACGATAAATAGGACGATTAAAAGCAGTCTGAATGTACTTTTGATGTTAAAATGTTGTTTCTGTATTCAAACCAGCTTCTTGCATTATGTTTATCTTTTTAAACACATCATTTCACTTAGTCAGTTTATATAACTGTCACTATAAAAACACATTATTTTGATACAAAGCGTTAGTAAATTGTCTTCATAACGTTTCCATTTCATTTTTGTACTTCTTTATTCACAATATTTCTTATTTCACAGTAATTGATTTTAAATAGATTATAATTTTTACGGGGCCGATGTTTTCTGTGTGACACTACCGCCATCTTTTGTAATAATGTTAGTCCACACACAGATTGTAAATAAATAAAAAAGACCAATCGTAAGTTTTTAAAAGAATAGTATCTAAAGCTAAACAAACAAGGTTGGTAGGAAGAGATCCCTATATGATTAGCCCGCCTTTGTACATATTTTTTATTTTCTGTGTATTTTATATGTCAGATCTCGGAATAAGGGCATAGATGGCCCGCCATCATCCTCCGGGTTGTCCTCACCATGTAGTTCCATTTTTGTAGTTACGGTTTAATTATTCGGAAATGGAATATTCTCGAAAAAACTATCAAATCCGACTGCTTCGTCGGATCGGGCGCCCGCTTTTATAGAGGCCAGGTAGTGGCGGGGGGCATGACGTGTCATCGGCTGTTGATGCGTGTTTGCTTCGTCTCAAGCGCAGGTGGGCATTGCACGTGCACTATGACGTCACTTGTTGTTTGCGCTGACATATATTAGTACTATAAAGAGACTACAAACAAACAAACAAGTTTCTATCTAAAGGGCGCCTCTATCGATATCTGTGGTATAAATAAACGTTTCTTGGTGATAGATAATATTAGACCCCAATAAATAGTCGGGGGCGCGCAACCCCAGACTCCAGGCAATTTTTCAGGTTCAATGAGCATGTAGACGCCGCCTGACTTCGCGAAAATAAATTTAATTTTTACGATCCGTATATAGCCTTGCTTCAGTACACTTTTTATAACTTCACATTACAATTATCTACTGGAAGCAGAAAAAGTGTAATTTAAAAGAAAAATGACGGTCTACAATACAGTTACTCAACTTTTAGGAGTAAGGTTGGTTTACTTTTTTTACAGTTGGGTAATAAAATACTTTTTACGTGTTACAAGTTTTCAAAGCCAACTGAATATTTCACTTATAGAAGCCGGGTTCTGTCCGGAGAAGACGTTCCATTCGTGGTCACCCTAGCGATTAAACAAATTCATTTCGATTTTAATACGTGAGGTAAACTGTCGAGTGTAGATTTTTTTTTAAATGTGACGTGTAATTTAATTGAGTAAATAAAAAATATTATAATAGAATTTATTATACTTAATCTATTTGGTATAATACTAAAATAACAGTAAAAATACATACTTAAACTAACATTACAAAATACCTAACTATGTTACATGTAAAAGACCTGGCCCAGGTCGCTCCCTGCAGGGAGTGTCCCGCGGAGGCTGGTGGCGTTGCCCCGCTTTATGGCGAGGCTTATACGCTGAGCGAAGTAGAGGCCAGCCTTCTGGTCCCGGAATGTCTCTACGAGGCGCTTGGCTATTTCCTGGTAGAGACAGTGGGCTCCAGGCCCCCACGGCCCCAAGGTCTCCACCCCGAGAAAAATATATATAAAAAATATTATACGTCATTTATAATTTATCATTCTACCCTTGAAGGTATCCTAAATATCGGTCTCAATGACGAACCGTGGTGTCAGGCTGCCCTGCCTGTCCGCCACGGTGGGTTAGGCCTTCGTCGTTTGCAGGATACGGGACTCATTGCCTACCTGGCCTCCTCTCATGGGGTCGCGGACCTTATCGCTCGCATTCTTCCTAATAATGGCGACGGGATCCGCATCCCATATGTGACGGAATCTTCATTAACGCTACGCCAGCTAGATAGAGATGACACGAGATTTAAGGAACCCTATATGTATAATATGTATGTATATTATGTATCGTATGTTTTAGAGATATTTATTATTTATTTTATAGTTATTGCATATCTGTACTTATATGTGTATATAATATATGCATATTTATTAGAGTTGTCTTTTATTTGACGTACACACTATGTCTGTCTACCTTTAAATTATAACGCATCTTTCACTTTCGCGGGTTTACTGGAAGAAATCTCTTTTAGAGATAAGTTCACCCTTTGTACAATGTCTCATTTCAATTGTTTTTATTAAGTCTATATAAATGTAAATAAATAAATAAAACCCTTAACGTTAAGAACGTTTTTTGCAAGTCACAGTAAAGAGGTAAAAGTACCTAGCCAACAAAACAAAAATCCCGCACATCGACTGTCGGTAATATTCACGCATGATCGTGTTCCCTTTGTGTTGAAAAATTTACCGATCTTTTTATTTTAGTTCGCGTTCGAACCGGACCGGTACAATCGAATACCGAAATACCGGACACCCGCTTATTGCGTATTGGAATTTGGGACGGCTGTTCTATCTACTCACACTATGACGGCGTCGGTGGCGTCGTGGCCAGGACGTCGGACTCCCGTGGGGAGAGTCGGGTTCGATACCGAATGCAATGTCATGTACCAATGAGTTTTTCGGTTTGTTCAAACGACTACTACCGACTGCTCTGACGATGAAGGAAAACATCGTGAGGAAACCTGCACACTGAGATAACAGTGTGTGAAATGGGAAAGGCTATGGCAAACCACCCCATTATATGCCAAGAGAGTCGGTGTATGTGATAATTCCTTAGAATGATCACCCTCATAAAATTCAGTAAAGAGCTGAATTGAACCTGCTTTGATCATTTGCGAGGTGACCGAGTGTTGATAAAATACAAAATTGTTTGACAACTTCACAAGTCCAACTAATTTAAATCTATTGTTTTGTGCTCCAACAAAGGAGACAGACTGACTGTAGCATAGTTGCAAAATCGCAAATTCCCAGAATCTAAAATCGCAAAGACGAATAGTTGCAATCGCAAGTCGCAAGCTGCAGTCGCAAATCGCAAGGTATTTCATGAAATACGTTTCAGACCTAGCCACATACGAGTAGTGTAATTCAATACCATTACGCTATGTGCTACCTGGTGATCTGCATTTCACGAAGTTGCTAAAAAAGAATTCGACTATTACAGTATACCTATTCAGTCTATTTTTTAACTTCGAGTTGTAGGAGGGAGGAAAAAAGTAGCTTGAAATGGGTCCTGAATAAGTAAGTAATTTTTTTTTTTTTTTAAATTGAAACATTTCAATAAAAAAAATGATGTTTTTGTTTTGTTACCTTATTATTTTGCTAATTTATTATGATTGATTACTTAGCGTCGAGCGTCTGTGGCACAGTGGCTATGACACCGGACTCCCATGCGAGAGGTCCTGGTTCTAAACCGTGCAGTGCCATGTACCAATGAGTTTTTCGTATTTTTCGAAGACTTATACAAATACAAATACACTTTATTGAACACCCGGCACAAAAAAAACAACATAAAGAGAGGTAAAATACAATGTGCAGAAGGCGGCCTTATCGCTATAAGCGATATCTTCCAGGCAACCTTCTTATGACTTATGAACATTTACCGACTGCTCTAACGGTGAAGTAAAACATCGCGAGGAAACCTGCACACTGAGATGACCAGTGTGTAAAATGGGGTAGACACAAAAGATCCTCAAGGGTCGAAGTGCCGCTGGGTTATTCCCGGCCCCCTATCATATCATAAGATAAGATGATTGATTACTTTGTTGATGATGATTTATTGATTGAATTTGTACGCTTTCGGGCAGAATATGGTGATACTGAAGCACAATGTTACATCTGCAGTACCCATGTTTACAAATAAATGACATTTCTATTTCTATTTCTTTTTCGTGAAACTTTTATCCGAACTTGGTTTGCAAGCTTTTATAAAGCGCGGGGTAATGTCGTTACCTCGGCTCCGAGTGCCGCGCTTCCGTATCGGGGGCGAAAGCAGCTTTCGTTTGACGCCTGTTCATGTAATTAGAGTCTTTTGAGACTCCTCCTCGTAAAAAGCCTCATTCAACTTCTAAACACCTTCCAGTATTTATGTATTGCACCTCATTCAACTTCTAGGTACCTTCCAGTATTTATTTATCTATAAATATAGTGATTTACTTAGAGTGATTTACTTACTAAATTCCTCTACGAAAGTTGTGTTGTTAATTATATCCTATTTAAATAAGACGAGCAAACCGGCCACCTGGTGGTCACCGTCGCCCGTAGACATTTCACCTCACTATAACATTATTAGAGGATTTTCGAAGCGATGCTAACCTTGAGGACATATTAAAAAAAAACAACACTTTATTGCCTCAAAGAAAAAATAATACAAGTAGGTATTCATAAGTAGGTATATAGATGGAGTGCGGAGTGCCTCATGTGCCTGTGCACCTTTCAGACCGAAACACAACAATGTAAGCATTGCTGCTATGTGGCAGAATAGGCGATACCTTCCCAGGTGACTCTGCAATCAAGATCTTTTAAAAGATTTTAAAGAATCTAAAATCGAGACCCAATTTCACGAAATGTTATATATCAATCAGATGTCTCGCATATAAATAGACTAAATAAGTATCTGGTTTGAAAACCTTGAAACTGGAAGAAACGAAGGTAAGGAATCAAATCGGAGCCGGGCACTTGGGGACCTTTCCTTGTTAGTCTTAAATTTTAGGAAAGACTGGTCTAATTTCTGGAAATTCCGTCCGCATTAGCTTACATTCAGGTTTAATATTCGTTAGGGTGTGATTCATCGCAATTCTACGTAAAAGCCCTATGAGTCGCAGAACTTGTCTATTTCAGGAACAATTACCATGACGCCATACTTTCTACTGTGAAAGCTCTAGATATTACAATAGAGATGAGTACGTTTAATGAAATTAAATTGATGTTTGGAAGTCAATAAAAACCGGACGTGTTGTCCTTTTTAGGGATCCATAGCCCGACGGGTAAAACGGTGTCGCTATTTTGGAATCCTACCTTCTAGATCAACCTTGGAAATTAGGAAATTCTTCTTTGCAGATCCACCATTCATACTTGCGGTTGTCTATTTCTACTGCACTGAGATGAAGCTGATCCACTGATATTGTTTTCCGCATAAAGGCAAACGATTTTTATTAAAGTAACACGGTTCAAGGCATATTGCATGTGTTTCTATACATCGCAGCTTTGGATCAATTGCACGAGAAGATCGTACTTCCTTTGAGTCCAGTATAACGATGCCTTCCGCATTCTATTAAGACTGCCTCGCTACTGCAGCGCGTCGAGCATGTTCGCCGACGCCAGGGTCCCTGATTACCTCGCGGTGCTGAGGAGCAGGGTGGCAACGTTCTGGGACAGAGTGCGTGACTCTCAAAATGAGTTAGTGTCTGTCCTTAATGACAACTTATTTGAAAATGTATTTTTTAAGAGTTGATTGGGCATGCACCGGTGTCCGAACAAAAAATAACGTAATATAGTATATGTCAGCGCAAACAACAAGTGACGTCATAGTGCACGTGCAATTCCCACCTGCGCTTGCGACGAAGCAAACACGCAGCAACAGCCGATACCACGTCATGCCGCCCCCCACTACCTGGCCTCTATAAAAGCGGGCGCCCGAGCCGAGGAGGCATCATTCTTTTGTGGCTCGTCGACGAGGCAGTCGGACTTGATATTTTATTCGAGAATATTGCATTTCCGAATTAGTACTAGTAGTAGTATTTGTATTTATTAATTTATATGGATCGCATTTTGCCTGAAATAAACGATTTATTTATTTATTTATATAAAGCCTAATTGGTATTTTGAGGGCGACAGAAGTAATGTCCATTCTGATATTCGTTCACCTATAATAGCTTGCAGTGTATGTATAATGTATATAGAAAATGCATCTCATATTTGTCCATAATAAGTAAATAAGAAAGCGACGACATTGAGCTGCTGGGCGCAGCGGGGCGGCACTAACGGCATTAGCCGCCCGAGCGCGCGGTTCGATGCCTCCCGCGCCTGCCCGGGCGGCAAAGGGCTGACCCACATAGCAACCTCGCTGCCGAGGAATTATTATAAACGGTGCACTATTCTTAGACAACCATCGATATGTGATAGTATAAGCGAAACTATGCGCCTGAAGTTTTATTCGTGTAAGTTTTTTGAATCGCCACGTCGTTATTGCTATTAAAAAAATTGTAGGCGCTCAAATTATTTTCTAAATTTGTGGCTCGCTTTAAGAATATCACGGTTAGGACTAAATAAATAATAATAAAGTGGATTAAAACTATAAAAGTCGACCACTCAGACGTCTCAAAACGGATCAGTATCAATTTACGCTCGAATGTGTCGCAGCTACTCTACATAGAATGGCAAGATAAATGATTTCAATTAATCCTCTCCGTTCAATCGTTCGTTCTGGAATCGAAGCCTCTAGGTACTAAATCGGTACTCGGAAAACAGTAGGTAAGTACTGTTTGTTCTGTTACCATAAATGTGAGGTTTTCTCAAAAACTAAATGTTCTAAAAAATGTCTATTGGTAAGTATTTATAGTGTAAAGTGTAAACTGTAATCTATCTACCAGTGAAACATATTTTTTTTAATAGAACCAATACTTTTTGCCTAAACGCCCTCTTCTCTGGAATGATGATGTCGGCAGTCAACACTGACAGCGAGCCAAGGGTTTGCACATAAATATACTAACATAAATTTGACATTTCAATGCCCGACTATAAGTTGCTCACATCGCATGTGCTAACTGGCAGACGCGGCTTCCATATCTTAAAACGTCTCTAGTAATATTTTAGTACTGATTTTATTTTATTATTTGTACGAAAATGCCCCTTTACAGCAGATATATTAATTTTATTATTTATTAATTTAGATAAATGACAAGCCCCTTTACAGCTGCTACAATCTTATTTTTATAACTAAATTTTTAAATGTAAATCGGCTGGTCTGTTCGCTCCAGTCCAGTTATGTTTATAGTTAACATGAATTGTGTTTGAATTTTAAATTTATTGTAAAAGCATGACGTAACCAAGAGTTCCTGGTGTCCCGACGGTTTTAATAAATGAGTATGAGTAAACCTCATGGTCTAAATTATTATTCAGAGTAACAGACGGTATATAAATAAGTAATTCACAGCCAGCACCTGTAACAACCGCCTGACTGTGATAATCTATGCGGTTTGCTTCGCTTCTAAGGGCTCGCTTACGAATTCTGTTTGATGCATTAATTACTCATATTGGCTTACTTCACCTGGGTAATTGAATAAAATACAGACGTTGTTGGATCTCTCTTGGACTTACTACAATAAGATTAAGCGTGAAGAGAAAGCCACATTATTATGTGATAGATCTCGCCCAAAGGATCAGCATAGCGATCCAGCGGGGCAACGCCGCCAGCATCCTCGGTACCCTACCACACGGGAACACACCACACCACGTTGAAGACATTTTATAAGTAACATTTCATGAGCGCCGGTGGTCTAGTTGCTAGGACGCCGGACTCCCATGCGGGAGGTCCGGGTTCGAAACCATGCCATGTACCAATGAGTTTTTCGCATTTTTTCGAAGGCTTATGTACATTTACCGACTGCTCTAACGGTGAAGGAAAACATCGTGAGGAAAGCTGCATGTTTGAGGAAATCAAAAGGTTCCGAAGGTGTGTGAAATCCCACCGCACAGCACTGGGCTCGCTCGGTGAATCATGACCCGTACTTCCTTGTGCAAGGGGAGGCCTGTGCCCCAACAGTGGGGACATTAATAGGCTGATGATGATATAGTAACATTTTATTTTATTTTTGTACATTAAGAAAAAAAATATCTTTAAGGTGGAAATATGCAAATAAAAGTTATTAAGTTAATTATAATAAAACATTGTAATCAGCAGCAGCATCCTATATTTTTTTTACAAGTTACATATACATATATAAAAACAATAGCCATTTATAAGCTTCCACAGTTAATGAAAAATAAATAATAAAACAGCTCTTAATCTAGCAACCATGTACATTTACAGATAGCCAGAGGAAAATTCGTTAGTGAGTAAGGATTTTACGGAATCAGGACTACTGTTGAAGAGATCTATAGTAGGGTTGTTGCTTAGCTGGTTAAATGCTGCACATGCTCTTACTGGGTAGCTATTCTTTCTGTAATTAGTGTGACACTTAGGGACGAGAAGTAACCTGTTACTCCGTAAATTTTGATTAGGAACCATCAATGAAATTCTGCTAAGGAGCTCAGGACAATCAATTTTACTTTGCGCAATTTTTTGTAGGAATGTATCGTCCGCTATATCCCCACGGACAGTGAGGGGCAATAAGTGGAAACGAGCACAACGTTGCTCATACTCACGCTTAGGAATTATAAATTTATAAGAAAGATAACGCGTCTATCTTATTGGTGTACACATTGTAGCAGGGATTCCAAACTTGGGAACAGTATTCTAGATGACTGCGGACGTAAGCACAATAAAGAATTTTTACTGTTTTCATGCTTTTAAAGGGTTTAGACGTGCGAATGATGAAACCCAAAGCTTTGCGATGCCCTGCTGACAATGTGACAATTGTAAGTACCTTAAAGTACATTTTACAACGTCATGTTTTACTCTACCACTGCACCGCACCAAAATGTTGGTAATGCAATTACAAATTACAAATATTTGTTGGCATAAAATAAAAGGATTTTTATTGGAATAGTACATTACTGCAAAGGCCATGAAATTAGCCAAATGGCTATTTCGGCCGATGCTTGTATGGTGCTTTTCTCAAATAATGCGAGGAAATAAAAATAAAAGAACACATTACAAATAATAATAGCATGTCGAAAGTACTAGGCGTCCATTAAAGGAAAGATGTGTCGTTGTCAGTAGGTGCTCGCGCTGGTGGTGACGCGCGACCGGTGCACGTAATCGAATGAAGTCTCTTTAGTCCGCACCGCGCTGCGTTTTGATGTTACAATTCGAATTTTAAAAAGTAAACTAAAGACGAGATGATTCCTGGCCTCAGCCCTGTAAGCATGTATGAATTTCCATTACTGTCGCCAATAGCTGTCGCTCTTTTAGGAAGCAAATAGTGGAGGTGTTCGGATCTGATTAGGTATTTTCACGCATTGGCTTGTAGTAATAGTAATCGATTATCTCTATATCTCTATATCTCTATATATAAATATTATAAAGAGGAAAGGTTTGATTTTTTGTTTGTTTGTTTGAATTGAATAGGCTCCGAAACTACTGAACAGATTTGAATAATTCTTTCACTGTTGGAAAGCTACATTTTTCCTGAGTGACATAGGCTATATTTCATTTTCAAAAAAAATGGGGATCCTTACTTAAATTACGATAAAGTGTAAAAAAATATCAAAAAACTTCCTTACATCGCGTACGCTGCGAAAACTATTAATGATAGAACAAAATGATATATAACATTTTTTTAGAACACACCATTATCAACAAAAAAATCAGCGGCAGCGTGTCTCTAACTATTATAGTCATGTCACAATAAGCGTTTTTTTTATAAAAAAAAAAGAAATTAAAATACCACCGCTACAAAAAGCTCTTTATTTGTACCTTATCAAAATAAATGATTTATTATTTAAGACTGCTTCAATACCTTTATATTACTTTTTGAATTATTCGATTCTGACATTCCATTCAAAAGATATCACGAGTTTAAAACTTTGAAAAAATAAACTCCATTCGGCTACTTATGCGTTGTAGGGCGTCACTCGGGCCCCTGCCGTACGGGAGGGGAGTTAAGATCACGAAATAAACTTGCCGCGCGGCTCACTCGCGCGGTCGGATCCCTACGTGATGGATGTGCGCTGCCCGTGCGAAGCCGGGACGGGCCACTAGTATGCAATACATTACTTACCAAGATATCACTTATATGTATTATATTATATATATTATTATTATGTATCCTCAAGTGAGCTATCCACGCACCTACTTTATAGTCTTTACTTTATTATTTTTATTTTTCAAATAGGTATAAGTTTTTTAATCATTACATTCAATAATATTCTTTCCCAACTCAATGTTGTACAACAACCAATTCCCCACTTCCTAACCATGCTGTGTTTACACGTTAAGGGTTACGACCTAGCTCATAACTTTACATTGATTTTTCTGTAATTTATTCTATGGTTGTAATCTGTTGTGTTTACCTAATAAATAAATTAAAATTAAAATTATATATTATCCTATTATTAATCTCCTTTCTGTCCTTCTTATGCTGTTATTTTAATAAAATTTAATGAGTGGAATCTGGTTTGGCGTACAAATATTTAAAGAACATTTACTATGTAATTTTTTTAATCGCTGTAAGATTTCCTGCAACAAAAAAAAACTATATTATTTATTATAGTATTTGGTTTCGAGGCAGGAAGTATGTACTTCTCTCGCTCAAAATTCGAATGTATTGAGCACATTTCCGAGCATCTTTAAGAAAAAATAGTGAATATATAATGTACGAGTACCGCCGGGCTGACGCTTCAGGAAGCGGGAAGCAGGGAGTGACTCCTAGGATTTACTGGATCGTATAGGAAACTATGACAAAACAACATTCTGAAATCAAAGTAGCGCTCAGCAACACATCTTATTATGTAACACCCTGTAAATATTTGTAACCACTAGAGAATCCGCAGTGTTACGGTACAGGGTGTCCCGCCAACACAGCGGTAAATCTAACGCAAACACTACGACCTAAGCTAACACTACGAGTAACAATGCCACGAATAAACAACCCCTATAGGGCTTCAGATCGGTACGAAAACTAAAATGTACCGGTATCGGTTTTACCGGTACTACCGGTTACACAAAGTTAAAAGTTTGACTGTAGGTAGTTGCTATTGATTTTGAGTTCCGCAGAAATCGACGAGATTATAATGATTTAAACCAGTTTTTGACATAATTCTTGCAACTAAATAAAGTATACAGGTTGTAGGTTACTAAAAACCTCCTATAGTCCCGAAAGGGGGGGTGTTCAGTATCCCTAACTGAACATCTTTCACTACATGAGGTCAACTGTGAAATCGCAAAAAAATATATCTGCTGTTCCATACAAAAGACCTACACGACAAGATGGGATGGTACTTCCTTTTACATTAACAGTGCATCGAAAACCCTCCAATAACTTCATAGTGAGGTGTGATGTTTATGGGCGACGGTAATTTACCATCAGGCGGCCCGTTTGCTCGTCTACTCTCCCTATACAATAAAAAACATAAATCTTAAAATACCGTTAAAAGTCATCGGTACTTTTTCATTTCGATTCCCATCCCTAACTCGCTGTACTTGTATCATAATACGAAGCCTACTCTCTGGGGTGAGGGGGAACGAGTGGAAAATAAAAGAAATACCGCAGCTCTCGGGTGTTTGAGGAGGCGAACCTAGTGGTCAACTCATGTACGGGACCGGACTGTAGAGTGGAGGACTGTACCGGTATGTACCGGTACAGTACAGCGTACAGTGGAAAATAGATCAAGCTATACTCGATGGAACCCTGTCGTAATAAGTTTTTGTTACAATTCATTGACACTGTCTACCCCCTCGGGGATCATGGACGTGAGAGTGGCGTCGGTGGACTAGTGGCTAAGACGTCGTACTCCCGTGCGGGGAGGTCCGGGTTCCAAACCATGCAGTGCCATGTACGGATTTTCGGATTTTTTCGAAGACTTACGTACATTTATCGACTGCTCGGAAAACATCGTGAGGAAACCTGCATGTCTGAGGAAATGAAAAGTTTCCGAAGGTGTGTGAAATCCACCATCCCACCTTCAGACGCCGCAGGTCTAACCTGTTGAATGTTCTTAGCCTAACCAGGTGAAAATAATCCTCATAATATATTATTATTGTGACGTGATGTTTTTCAGTGTGAGCTTTAGGAAAAAACATGGCGTTTCTTTTGATGGATTATAATCATCTTCCTCGTACGGACTATGCAGATAAGCAGAGATGGTTGGTGTCTGTGCAGAGTTAACCTGGTGGTACCACCCTTGTACCTACTTCTGCCGCAAAGCAGCAATGCTTGCATTACTGTGTGTCGGTTTGAAGGGTAAGAGAGCCAGTTTAAATACCGGTACACGAGGCACTCCATCTTCTAAGTCTATTCCTATGTTACATCACTATTATCGTGAAACTATGAAATCCAAAAACAACGAAGATGAAGTGGAGGGCGAAGATAATACAAGAGAGATAGAGAAAAAAAATTCGTAAACGTCTGAAATTATAATAAATAGGTACTTACTTAGGTACATTTTGTGTTCTCTAGCGCGTCCCTCCGCAAACTGTTAAATACTTTTTAGCGTCGGTGAATAAATACATAATAATTTACGCCGTAACGAGTCTGTTATAAGGAAAAATTGAGAACAGCTAAACAGCGGCTGAAAAATATTAACTTTCTCTACAAGTTAGAAGGAAACTCATCAGGAATAGGGAGACAAAGCTATACCTTATCATTGATTTATTACAAAAAATCGAAAAAAATCATGATTTATTGAATATAATTGCACAGACATCCATAAATCATTCGTTACACAAAAGTGTGTTAGAGCTATCTGTGGAAAGGGGCCATTAGAAACGTGCCGCTCTTTGTTCAGGAAACTAAAAGTACTAACACTAACAGGACTATACATTCTAGAAATATGTAACTTTGTAAAATCACACCCCGAGCTTTTTAAAAAACCGGTTCAAGATTCGCGATTACGTGAGAGAGACCTGACACGTTTATTAATGCCAAAATGTCGGACGACACTGTATGAAAAAAACTGCTTCATTATGTCTGTAAGGATTTATAACCACATACCAGCAGATATCAGACAGTTGCCCTCGAAAGGTCTAAATACAAAACTTAAAGCATGGCTAATTGAAAAATGTTTTTATTCAATAAAGGAATTTTTTGATAGTAATCATTAAATTCGACATTAACCTTATGGCTAGTTGGAGGACTTAATTTTTATTCTATTATTGCGATTTTCCCCTCCGTGTCGGTAGTACTACCAAGAAGTACAACTGGTAGTACAAATGACACACCTAAGTATCTCTAGTACTACCAGTAGTACTAGTGACACGGATCGGCATTGGTAGTATAACTGAACATTTATCATTTATCATTTACTTGTATTTTTTTTAGTAGTACTAGAGATACTTAGGTGTGTCATTTGTACTACCAGTTGTACTTCTTGGTAGTACTACCGACACGGAGGGCGATTTTTAACCTATTATTATTTTTTATGTCGTAAAATTTTTTTGCATGCCAAAATAATGTCGAAACATGTATGATCTATTCAAACAATACTACTATCTTATATGTACCGTGTTTCGTGCGAATAAAATAAATTTCATTTCAATTTCATTTAATGTTTCAATGCATCTATTTGTTACGTAAAACGTTACGCTTCTTTTGGGCGACTTTTCGCTTTGCTTTGACAGATGTCATCAATTTCAGTTTACTGAAGAAGTTTTAAAAGATGTCAAATCTCTTGGAGTAGATGTCGCAAAACCAAATGTATTGTACACAAATACAAGAATAGTACAAATTACAGGAATATTAGCGTTATACGTGGGGCGGTCCAAAAATTGTTAGTCAACTTTTATCATCCCTTGTAAAAACTAGAGGCTGGTTCAGTCGATGCATAAATGAAAAAGTTGTAAATAAACATTTGTAATATTTCTTTTATTTTCTATTTGACTGAAAATTAATGGATCGCCCTAGGTATGTACAAAGGCGGCATTATTGCCTAGAGCGATCTCTACCAGGCTAACTCTGTTTACTGGACAATAAAGAGATTGGCGACAGTATTATTATATACTACCCTTTAACCTATTATTGTCGCAAAGCAGTAATGCTTGCAAATTATAAGAGTGTTAACCGTATACCGGTATACGAGTATGAGGAGCTAGAGATAAGGCTAGGACTACACGGTCCGACTCCAGCGACAGTTCGATCCGCTGCAACCTGTCACATGCGTTCCGCCCTCCCCCACGCAGTAGCGCGTCGTGATTGGATGCAGCGAACCGAACCGGGGCTGAAACCGGACGCATCCCGAGGCTAAAGGCTGCCCTAAACCTTAGCAACGAAAACCCTCTAGAAACTATAATGATGTGTGATGTCTGTAACTATGTCAGGAAGTTCCTAGTTCGGAGGTCAGCGTTTATTGTAAACTAACTGGTTGCTCACTAATTTTATTTAGTTTAATATAACATATGCTTAAGTTCCTACTGGTGTATGGACTATGGATACTTTGTCATCTTACCGCACAAATAAACTTATTCTTATCAATGCCATCAAGAGGCCTATTTACACGTTACATAAAAAAAATCCCGATTTTCTTATTCAGAATCTCCCTGCACTAACCTTTGTGCATGAAGGAACGAACGCCCGTCCCGATCGACTTAGTTACAAAGGTTCCGATATCCACTGTAGGCGGGAGACTATTTTTCCTTTCACCCAAGCCTTTGTGTGACACAATATCACACGAGTCAATTACACACACACAGCATCCCTAGAGTAGAGGCAATAAATTGGCTGCTGGGATCGAGGGCTTAGGGGATCAGCAGATAAGGGGGATCAGGGGATCAGACTTGAGGGTGGTGCAGGGGACGAATTGGGGTATCGACTTATAGGTCTATGTTTAGTATTACCATACTCAGTATTTATCAACGATATTGAAGAAAAAAAAGAACCAACATCATGATTACTGCTTTTGATCATTTTCCAGATTTTTGGATAGGATGAGGAGTCTATTGTTTTACAGGGTGCTTTAGAATTTACTTGATGACCATATTTAAGTATCCAACATTAAGTATACTATACATACTATTATATTTAGTATACTTATCTAATTTTTTAAGAAAATCTTTCTTGTCAAATGAAACCACAGATTTTCTATATTTAAATTTGAAAATGTGCATGCCATAGCGATCATCCATCCTGGCACTGACCACTTACTACAGACTACTGACTACTGACCACTTATCACGGACTACTGACCACCCAACGTGGGTATTAAAAATTGCATAATATGTGGGCGCGTGAAAATTTTAGCTAAAATATACTTTATACTTTATCTTGCACACATAAATCACAAAAGAAACAACAACAAGAAATTTGACGTACACAGGTAGAGCTTATCCCTAAAATAGAGATTTCTTCCAGCTAAACCTTTACATACAGAAATTAGAATTAGAATAGAAATATATGTACTCGTATGTATTCACAATAAACTGGTATTCGCACTGATATTTCACGCCCATAAAAGGATAAATCAATACTAAACTTACCTGTGTATTTGTTTAATTTTTATTTACCCGTCACTTTTCAATAAGTATGATTCATTAGGTTAAAAAATTACATTTTGATAGAGCCGTAAGATCTAATTTAGAGATACAGAAGCGTCGAAATAGGGTGAGAGCACTATATCGCGCTACAAGAACTTATTTTAGATCTTTTACATTATATTGTTGCTATCTACTATGCAGCAAGACGGCCGACGAGGCCAGTGCTGGTAGTAGAGACCGATGTCTTACTTTCCGATACATTGTAACTACATTTTTACTTCATTGTAATTTGAATGTTGTTTGGTTCAATACATATTGTTGTATATATTTTTTACCGCTTCTTATAGCACCTTTGTATCGCCGTACTAACACACATTAACGGCCACTGTAGAGCGATTGTATAACTGATAACTGTTAAATCGTGGCCCTTTTGGGGGTACAGCAGCGCTATAGCCTCTTGTACAACTACTCACTACTGTAGATCTTATCTATGGAGCCAATGCCGTAAACCTTTACCTCTAACCGGCTACTGTACAGCTAGTTATAGAGCTTGTGTGCCAAAAACAAAAACATTCGATAAAATTATGAGCCGTAGCATACCCCAAGGGATACACTTAAGGGGACTAGACTGTCATTCGGACTTGGAAAGACAGTATGTTCTTTCCCCTCGAGGTAACCGCCCACGCCATTGCAACTCCCGATGACAGGAAAGTCTCCGCTGCCGCTACCGCTTGTGACTTTCCGGTCTCAATTAACCTCGCCGCCGTTTTTGCGGTCGATTAGTCCCTAATGACTGTCTTTGGGTTCACCCCCGCCGCCGCCCGCCGTCGAGACTGACTAAATGAATCTTTTTTCCACGAAATATGAGATTTTCATTTTTCTAAACCTGTTTCACCACCAGTGGTTCTTATCTATAGTGATAAAAAGAGTGACTCGCTTTTTGTCTTGCTTTCTTATCACCACTTTTTGGAAACGGAACGAAAGAAAGAATGGAGCGAGTTAGACATTTTGCGTAATTTCCGACACATGAGGCAATCCATGTAAGGCTCAATTTACATTGCCGCGGAATGGAATGGAAGCGAATTTTCGCAACGTAATTGTACATAGCATAATGAACTTTATGTCAATTGTGTAACATACAAACTAAATACGAGCCAAAAAAGAGGTCGCGCGTCTTCCGGGGAATCCTCGCGCATTCTCGAGAATTCCCCTAGCGGTAAAGCGTATTTGGTTTGTATGTTACACAATTACTTCCCTTCCATTCCGCGGTAATGAAAATTAAGCCTAAGTCTTCAAGGCAGCGCATCGATAACCCTTTAAGAACATTATAGTTAAATAAGGTGTATAAGGGCGACGGTGACCTGACCACTTACCACCAGCACAGTCACTTAGTGGTCTTATATATTTTTGTTTTGGACCCGCCTCGAGCACTTGCTACGATCTCTACGCCGTAGCATCACTCGTAGCAATTCGGAGTCGCGGACAATGGATTCGGAGAGCTTGGGTTTTTCGGAAGTGCATTTATTTATTTTATTTTAGTTTTAAAAAAATCGATTTTTTTACTATAACGACAACAATATTTGTACAATATTAATTTAATGACATATTTTTTTAATTCTAGGTGCAAAAGAAACTTGTATTAATAAGTCTTTGGATACACTATGAGCACTTATTTATTGTAACCATTACAAATTAAGGTCCAAAAAAGAAATAAAATGGCTGTGACATTATAGGAAACAAACCTGGATCTAACCTTCCCCGTGGAAGACGTAGATAACGGCAGCTAACGACACAGTTTGAGCCCATAACCTCGGCAGGTGATTGCAAAAGTTAATTCATTAGAACGGCACGATGTGACATTACGCCTCGGAAGCTATAAGCAAACACGGAGTTAAACCCTGTGAGCTCTTAGAAAAGGATTCGGGTATGGCGTAAAATATGTTCTACCGTCAATAACCGAAGTTTCTTTTGAAAGCCGAACCTATTTCTAAGAGCTCGCGGCCTGTGTTATTTGGTGTTGTGTTCGGGATTTTCCATTTGGTGGGAAGAGTTTCATCACCGCTCTGTATTAATTGTACCTACAATAAAAGACCTCATTCTCCTCATTCAAGTGATAATAGAGTGTGACCTGGTGAAAATATGAGAGAGAAAGGTTCCAAAATGGGAGACTCAATGTTACTTTGATTCAGCGTCAAGTGATACCAATAATAAAAAATACTGCTCTTTGCAAAGTTAGCTCTTAAAGTGAGGACTGACTCTAATAATACTTGAGCTTCCCATTCCTTAGTGACCCCAAGGAGGCTGACTTGGTCACCTTGTCGTGTACGAAATCCTCTAAAAGACAACTAAAAAAACTTGGATTATTTAAATTACAAATATAATATGGGATGCCCAGCGAAATATTATTGATGTTACGGTACACAGGGAGAAAATAAAAGGCTTGAGCGAAATCCCTTGAGTTATGGCGTCCTATTTTTGTAAAAGAAAATAAAAACCGAAAGTAAGCAACACTCTTTACAGACATTGACATGAATTTTTTTTTCCTATATATTTTGGTGCCATATGTAGATTTTACATAAACTAAACGAAGTGAACTAAATATGTATTTTTTGTGGCAACAAAGTGTTTTTGTTCGTCTTCTTCACAGGCGGCAACTTTGTTCCCGTACGAAATAACTTTGTTCCCGTACGAAATAACTTTGTTCCCGTACGAAATAACTGTGTTCCCGTACGAAATAACTTTGTTCCCGTACGAAATAACTTTGTTCCCGTACGAAATAACTTTGTTCCCGTACGAAATAACTTTGTTCCCGTACGAAATAACTTTGTTCCCGTACGAAATAACTTTGTTCCCGTACGAAATAACTTTGTTCCCGTACGAAATAACTTTGTTCCCGTACGAAATAACTTTGTTCCCGTACGAAATAACTGTGTTCCCGTACGAAATAACTTTGTTCCCGTACGAAATAACTTTGTTCCCGTACGAAATAACTTTGTTCCCGTACGAAATAACTTTGTTCCCGTACGAAATAACTTTGTTCCCGTACGAAATAACTTTGTTCCCGTACGAAATAAGTTTGTTCCCGTACGAAATAAGTTTGTTCCCGTACGAAATAAGTTTGTTCCCGTACGAAATAAGTTTGTTCCCGTACGAAATAACTTTGTTCCCGTACGAAATAACTTTGTTCCCGTACGAAATAACTTTGTTCCCGTACGAAATAACTTTGTTCCCGTACGAAATAACTTTGTTCCCGTACGAAATAAGCTTAACAAATGATATCCCCTTAAAAGTTCTGTTGCGGTTGAAGTGAAATAAAGTCACCAGGAGGCCGTGTGTCTGTCTGTCTGTCTGTGCTGTGAAGGATAAACTCGGAAAACGCGTAATGAATTAATAATTACTAATAATTTGTTTATGACATGTATATGGAAGGACGATTTATTTCAGTTTATAAATCAACAGTAAATTTTCAGAAGTGTCTGTTACACAGAATAAATAATAGATAAATAAATAACTCTTATTCTTATCATAGAAATATATGTATTGGAAGAAATTATTAATTTTCTGTGAGTGTTGGATTTTAGGCTAACAATGTATGGGATTAAACATAGTCCTTTAATAATTTGACTTCATATTTAATGCATTTATTATAAATAAGGCAACTAATTTTCCGTTTTATACAAAGACTCATTCACATGGTGATAAAAAGGCTGGTTCCATATTCGCGAAAAAGTCAATAAAAGTGACCCGCGATGATGGATTTCACAGTGGATACAGAAAAAAACGTAGGGGACGATGGGTTATTTACGGACACTTAAAAATAACTTTAAATAAAATCCAGCTTTTACAATGGGATACAAAAATTACGGGTCACTTGAAAAAACTATAATATATAACTTAAACTTGTAAGATGAAACTTCATTTGAGGTTTATAATACTCATTACTGATCTACTTATAACATACTCGTACTATTTATTTATACGAACGATATATCTCTACAACTTAGGGAGATATCACGATTTTACTAAGTGATTTGTTATTTTGGGGTCCCAGTGTATAAAGAAATCAGTATTTATTTATGTGGACACAAATCTTTGGTTCTTCCTTAATCATAAAAGCGTAACTTATCATAAAAATATATTTCTAATATATTTTTATGATAAGTTACGCTTTTATGATTAAGACATAGAAATTATACAAGAAAACTGCTGTCAGTAATTACCCTAGCATGTGTCCGCTATTACCCCATAGGTAATAACGGACAGTAAGGGTTTTGTTTTCGTGTATAATTTCTATGTTCCTAATATAATTATTATGATAAGTTATGCTTTTATGATTAAGGAAGAACCAAAGAACATAAATAAATATTGATTCCTTAATATACCTACTACTACTACTACTCCGCTGGCGCAGCGACCTGAAGATCTTGGCCTCCGATACTGAAGACCGCCATCGTTCTCTCGCCTGCACAGTCTCAAGCCAGTCAGGCGCCTGGAGCTCACGCAGATCCTTCTCCACATCGCGCCAGCGGTATCTGGACGTCAAGAAGGAAGACGGAGGGTGGAGGATAAGAAAGATAGTGAATGATCCGAACATTAATGGAGAAACGAAAGCATCTCGACTCCGATGGCTCGGACACGTCACTAGGATGGGGGAGGATCGGGCAGTTAAACGAGCGTTTGTGGGACGCCCTCACGGATGACGTCCGGTGGGATTCCTTAATATAGACCGGATTTTTTTGAAGGTTGTGTTTAACTGTCCATAATTCACCCATCGTCCCCTGTATGTATGGTATCAATGTAGACAATAAACAAATCTAATAACACAAACGTTGGTATAACAGCTAGTATCGGATATCTGTTACGTGCAGATCGTATTAACCAAATAATAGGATGACTTTGTAGAGCTGTACCGTTACTTGGAATAATAGAGTACTCGTATGGAAAGGATATCCGAGTAGGTACGAGAGGTACCGGATATTGAATTGCTTACTTCAAAGAAATGAAATGTCAAAGAAATATCAAACGTTCATAAAATAATGAACAAAGAAATATTTAACCTTATATGAAATCATGTTTGTAAACAAAGAAATGGATAGAGGAGTTATAACACTTATATTATAATACACAGAGATCGGAGAGAGGCCTTTATAGGTCTGTTCGTGAGAACAAAGTGCGCCGAGACTAAATTTTCTAGTGTATGTCTTATTTCGTTTAGGCGCTAGACTCGCGTGACAGACGGGCGGACGGGCGGCGGCGGAGCGCCAGCAATAGGGTTCCGTTTTCCCCTTCGGGTTACAGATCCCTAAAATTGACGCATAAACTCGTGATAAAATACTATTAGGTACGAGTAATCTGTGATAAAATGAAACTAGAAATGATTTCTCATGAAATACGTACAGAAACAAATAGTTTTGTCGAGAAATTACAAGTTTATCAAGAGTTTTGGAAGTTTGTTAGCTACAACATCACAGAGCTCCTGGAGACCACTTTGTTTCTCAGACGACCACGAGGCGACCATAAAATAGTTTTAACTTAATTTAGAATGCTAGAATTTAGTTTACAGTTTAGGTTCATAAAGTAAAAGCTGTAATTCCATAAAGGAACAAACGCCCCTGGGGAGGACACTATTTTTTCTTTCATCCAAGTGTACTACGGTTTCTTTTTTATTACTTAGAAATAAAACTAGATTTTTTGGAATAGTCCTGCAAATATTTATTTTGTACAGATAATAAAAGTAATGAAACTTATACGGCAGTAGTATACAGAATGTTTTTTTTTTTTTGGTTTTGTATAGACTAACCCGCTTGGCGAATTTAAGTCGCCTCTGAAAATAGCCTTCTTCATAGTCGTATTCCTCTATTGCTGAGGGTCGTGATCATTCTACGGAAATAATCATATAGAACGACCCTCGTGGCAGATTTAATGGGGTGGTTTGCCAGTGCCTTCCCCATTTCACACACTGGTTATCTCAGTGTGCAGGTTTCCTCACCGTTAGAGCAGTCGGTTAATGTACGTAAGTCTTTCGATAAAACCGAAAAACTCGTTGGTACATGGCATTGCACGGTTTCGAACCCGGCCCTCCCGCACGGGAGTCCGACGTCCTAGCCGCGGCGCGCCCGACGACGCTCCACACAGCCTCGTGATAGCTAAAAGCTCGGCGCTAAGTGCACTCTTTCCTGCAAATTGGTTTGATTCAGTTTCAGCGGGAGGTACAGTGCTAAGGAAGACACATCAAGCTGTATTATGTGGAACCCAGACGCAATCTCTAACCACCTGGCTTGCAACCTTGGACTATGGCAGCACTAAGAAAGTATTGGAAATAAACACACATATACTAGTCATGCAGTCACGCACCCTCACTCTCACCCTCAACAAACACACACCCTCACCTTTCCACACCCCCACACCAATACGCACACATACACACACACACACTTTCACTCTGCTTACGTCTTAGTATTTTTCCTTCATATATCAAAATTGTTCCTAAATAGAAGAGCCTAAATCCCGCGACACAGGGTGTCCTAGTGCGGGATTTAGAGCATCAACCACTCTTGTATTAATGTAAGTTGCAAAATAAATTTATTTGTATTTAATTTATTCGTATAAGATTTTGTTGATATTTTGACAATCACGTGAATGTGGCCTCGATTCTAGCCTTTTTTTCTGACTGACTAATGCTGTTGGTCCTATATGAATTGTAAAAAAAACAGCTGCCATCGAAAAAAAAAATATATGTCGGTGAGTGAGGCGCTAGTGTTCCACAAAAACGGTAAAATGCAGCGCTGTTATGCGTGAAACGAAAACACAAGTCAGTCTAGTTGCAGCGGGAGTTTTGGCGGGAAAGTCGCTGGAGAAGGTTGTACGGTGTTTATTTTATTGCTCAAAAATTGTTTCCTGGTGATTTTGATAGCTAAAATCGGTGTAGTTTTGTCTAGCAAACGTCAGTAACAGTGACAATGTGTTGAACTCTTAAAATAAACTTCTCGTTAGTGGTTCGTTGCGTAGTTTTTCTTCTGCGGCTAATTCTGCGGCGAACCATGAGAATTCGCCAGAGACTAGACCGGTTGAAATTTCCGTCATAACTCCTAGGAGTGTTAAAATGTGTCTACATCACAACATTTTGATGCTGAAAAACTAAAAACTGTTTTAAATCGATTATTAATGTTTAGGCTGATGGCCTGTGTTGCCAATGCCTTGTTAAATATAAATAATAACTAGTGGCAGCGGCCTGTGGTTTTTAGGTTATAATATGAAGAAAACTGTCAGTTCCATCCCAGCTGGTGGTGATGATAATCAGGGAGGTTTCACAGTGCTGATGATCGTTTTCTAGTAAGATTGTGATGTTAAAATGGTGTGGACAAGGAATACGCAGTTCGGTATGTTTTCATTGTTTTTCTGACAACGCATTCAGAATACTATCGCGAGGTGTAGGTGGACCTCCACGATTGTGTGTGGTGTCTCCCCCGTGCTCAGGGTTGAGAAGTACTCGTCCAGGCTTTCCTGATAAAGTTAGCTGTTATTCGTAAACTGGGTTAAACGCTCACGTATTTCAATGGCCTTCCTTACAACTGCACGTTCTATTCACGCTACTTCTGGTGCTGACGCCCCGTCTCGTCTGCGGCTTTGACATATATAAGGTCCTTTATTATTAGTAGCAAATATTTGTGCTGCTCACTTGTACCACTTTGCACGAAAAAATAACCATGTTACTTGTATGGAAATTTTCCATACTAAAGAAAAATATACCCCATTATTTTGCGCCTTAGTGGCATAAACTCCATGTCGTTGTGAACTAAAGAATGAAATCATATTTCTTATTTCAGTATTATAATAGCAATAATTCATTCATTTGTAGAATTTTGAAACAAACAATTTTGTCGTTTTTCTCGAAAATTTATAATTAAAATAAATTTTATTTTGCCCTATCGTTATTGTTATAACCTAGGACCATATATTAATATGAATATACTCGTAATAAACAGTCAAACTAAAGAAAAGTAGTTTGTATTTTAGCAAGGTCTCTATCTCTCGATGTTTAAGCCTGTAAAGATTTTCTGGATAGACTGCAATTTATGATAGCACTCCCGAATGTATGTGTAATTGACGGTATGTCCAAACGCATCGCATGTGTAACCGAACGCAAGTTTATTACTTCACTGCAACTTGTTCGCTGTGAAGTGACCGCAGGACGAAATGTCTCTGTCAAGCTGACAAAAGATACTCACTCGCGAATCACCGACGCGCGCGGCTGACAACGCCGTTTTATATTGACTCCCAAGGAGTCCAGCTCCAATGTCCGGAAGAATTTCGCCTATTTAAGGATTACCTCTCTTCAAAGAACACAGAATTCTGGTGAGTAGCTTTTTCATCCATTGTTGTGTATCTGGGGAACTTTGCAGGCTATAAACACCGCTATCAGGGATAATAACTTAAAACGTGTACATCAGATCTTTTGGGAAAAATAGTCCACTCTCCAAACCCACCACTCGATTTATCTTCTAAACACACTGAAATGCTTTACTACTTTTTTAAGCTAAAAATACGATCTTTGCAAAGAAACCACTTTATTCTCACGTCTTTTTCCACACCACTTCACGCTTCCATTTAGTGTCTCTCGCTGACAAATTCTTTTAGCTAAGTTGTTTGCCGAAGTTTCCAGATACGAAACAACTTCCGAAAACGTCAGTCACGCGAACTTTCCGAGTTAAATCAACAATTTCCACTACAAGTGGCGCCCCCGACACCGTGCAGCTTAGCGCCTGTCTGACTGTTATTTACGACGGAAGTTTACTCCAGTCGTATAAACAGATTGTAATACAGGTGAATTGCTTTGTAAGAGATTTACGAGTGCAGATGCACCTGGTGGAGCCCTCGGCCCTAATTGGGTCAATCTCTGTCACCCAGGGTTGCCAGGTTGAAGAGCTTTGTGGTCGTAAAATTAGATTGGCTCAGAATATAAAAAGGCTAGGGGTTTTCATGGAATACATTTTTTTTTCGCCGATTTTTAATTTGTGTAGTATCTATTAGTGGAGACTTCTTAATGACTTTTTGTTGCATATTTTAACACCACTATAGTTTTCCTACTGTAATATAAATAAAATAAAAGTTGGGGTACTCGTAAACGATTAGTACAAAGAGTTTCATAGATTTAGTTTGAGACATCTTTAGGAGTGGGTTATAAAAACATTTTAGTAGTAACGTTTCTACGTATTTTATTAACTATTTCAGCTACATTATAATGTCGTCTAAGGGCTGGTTTGGACTTGATCAAGTACAGAGGCGAGTGCAAGTAAAATGGACAGACAGACAGACACTCGCCACTGTACTTGACCAAGTGTAAACCAGTCCTAAGGGGGTGGACCACCGTTGAGATCCAGCGATATAACGCCGCAAAGCGAGCTCTATCCTTAAGTCACTTATAAAGAACTTGACTCTGGAGAAACGCGCTAAGCGCCTTATAGGTGACGAATCGCAGGTGGAAGGTAGACTGCAAAGTCTGGAACATCGGCGCAAGGTTGCCTGTCTATCGGTATTTTATAGAATACATTTCGGAGAGTGCGCATCGGAATTGCACGACCTAATTCCAGCATCTCCATTCCGCCTTCGGACTACCAGGCGCGGGGAGGGGTTCCATCCTTATGTTGTTGATATCCCATCTGTTCGTACGAAGGGATTTGCTTCTTCGTTCATTATGCGAACGGCTAAGGAATGGAACAGCCTGCCGGCGTCTGTGTTTCCCGAAACCTACAACCGTGTGATCTTCAAGGCCAGTGTGAATAGGCATTTACTGGACCCGCATGCTGCATCGTCGACCTCATCGTCGCTTACCATCAGGCGAGATCAAATGCGGGTTTAGCAGTCAATAAAAAAATTAAAAAACTTATTGGTTTATAATAAAGTAACTTTGATCTCATATTTTTTTATTTATGTAATAATAAGTGTTGTTTTAATTTTGAATGTAACTGTTTCAAATTTTATTTATTTAGTTACTCGTTAAAGATTACTTAAATTACTATACCTAGTTATAATTCTTATGTTATAATTATTAAGAAAAAATTCGTATGCTGTTATAGCTAAATATAGAGATCCATACATTTATGTTACAACTTGTGCAACCTATATTTACGAATTAATAAATAATTTGAATTTGAATCTATCCATCGAGCCATTGCCTCTTTTAAAGCGTGAGTGTTTTAGCATATTAAGTGCAAACCAGCTCGTACAAACCTCGTTAATTTCAAATTATTTACGCAAACAGTCAGTCGTTCAAATAATTTGTCAGCTGACAACCCTGTGCGGGTCAAAGGGACTGCTGATAATCACGTTATCGCGAGTGAGGGCCTTCTGAAGGGTTATTGCGGGGCGGATCTTTAACGTCGCGCGCAGATTTAAAATTATGATTTGACGGCCTGCGACGGCCTTAACTGCTTATCTCGTTCTCCGTTATAGACTAAACTTTAGACGTAAAGCGTCCTAAGATTTTATTTAACCTCCATTTAAACATGCTCTGTATTTTCTACGTTATACGTCTTTCTCGAAACTCAAAATCTAGAAAGAAATGTTAATGTTAAGATTTTACAATGAGCCGTTTCCCTGTTTGTTATAGGTAGTCAATCGTTTTACTCCGCATACGTTAATGTTTCTTTCTTCATCATCGGCATTGGAGGAAAGAACTGCCGGCTAACGCGAAGCTTGCTTGTCCAATCCTCCATCCATTATGTCCGTCTGCTTTGCCCCCAGCCTACCAGCCTGAAATTCTGTTACAGTCAGACTTTTGGTGGCGCTATTGTTCAGGGTGACTCACGAGTTTTTAAAACTTTTATATTCCACTAGCTGTTGCCCGCGACTTCGTTCGCGTCATATAGCCTATGTCACCCGGGGATAGTGTAGCTTCCCAACGGTGAAAGAATTTTTCAAATCGGTCCAGTAGTTTCGGAGCCTATTCAATTCAAACAAACAAACAAAAAATCAAACCTTTCCTCTTTATATATTGGTATAGAGTATAGATATAGATGACAGGGAAGTTCAAGCTGACACGGAGGACATCTCGACAATTCAATTTACAATTAAAATCCGAATTTGCGTTTTCTAATTCCGTATTCATATCTTTTTGTAATTTTTAAACGTTTAAAATTTGGAATGAGTTACTGTGTATATGGAGCTTTGGTGCTCGACACCGGTTGTCAAAATTTTCGTTTCGTGACTGTCAAACTGAATCCTGCGTGATAATCCGTCAGATCAGAGAGTAAAGAAAGAAAGATTATTTTTTTCTAATACACACATACAAACAATTAGGTACAGAAGATAAAAATAATATTAAACAAATATATTATAAAAATAAATAAACAAAAGTAATGAAGTTTGATGAAGGTGGTGTGCAGCACCGGACGAAGGGGACTGCCTCGGCCTGTAGCCGCGGCGGAGTTAGCACTGCGGCGCTGGTTGTCAGGCATCCCCTGAGTGCCAGGGATCACTCCCTAATGATACACTACCGGAACATATAAATAACGGAAATATTAATAAACAGAAGTAAAACATTAGGAAACGAAGGAAGGTACTTGATTTTAGAGTACGAGGATCTAGTTAGAAATTGAAATTGTTTATATGCTTAGAATACTATTTATATAGTATAAAATATATATATAAAATAATATATAAAATTATATAATTAAAAATATATATATATATTAAATTATATTATTATTATTTATATTTATATAAAATTATAAGATCTTTTATTATTAAAAGATCTTATAATTTTATATATAGTAGTAGTATTCAGCCACATTATGGCATGCGAATGTTTCGTTCGGGATCAGTGCTCATTGATGGATTTCCACCCTTCGAAAACGTTCCAAGACTTGTAGGTTTCTTCACGTCTTCCTTTTCCGTTAGAATGGTTGGTAAAAATAAAAATGTACAATGGACAACACATCAGGCGTATATACTTTAGTACCTTGTCGCTTTAATTTATTTGACACATGCATACAAATGTCAAGGAATCATTTCAGAAACTTATTACGACAGGGTTCCATCGAGTATAGCTTGATGTGTCTTCCACTGTACTTCCTCAGTTCCTAAAAACGAACATGTCGGCCTTCTATCGCTGTCGGAGGTGAGGAGGAACCGACTACCACCTAAGGTATCAGGGACATCAATTGAATGATGATGTTTATCAATTAAGTGATGGATGACGTCGTTTGTTCCAGGCGGATGGGCGTCACCAATCTCCCAAGATCCAGTCATCTCGTCCCTCCCCTGAACTCGCCGCTGGTAACTACCACCACTATACTTTATGAATGGCTGTTGTGTGATATACCTTAATAAATAATAGGGTATTAACCTTTTTTTTTATTGCATCAATCAAGTTCTAAAATTAGTTTTTCGATATCTCAACTAACATCAGAGATATGAATGGTTTAAGTTAGTTCTGGAGAGATGCTCTGTCCCTTTTTAGCAAAATGTATCCAGGACCTGCTTGTATGGTGCTAGGGGAGCAGTGACGTCATAATTCTTATTGCCGTTTCTTTCTATCGTCTGATTTTTTTTATTGTCTGTAGCTATTTAATTTTTCAACGAATTTTAATTCTGTTCACAATTGACCGTCAATTTATGACTATTTCTTAATTTTTAAGAAATGCATTTAATTTTTGACACTTTGTAACTACCCTATTGACAGTAGAACGGTGGCTTTCGTTCTCAGTAGATCCTTTAGCTATATAGGGTCCATCATTAGACCCAGTTGTGAACCTGGCATCAGCCACGTCGGTAAGGACAGTGTTTTAAAAATAATTTTGTGTACAGTGGCGGTGATGAAGTTCGCAACTCATCATCACCGCTAGCTAGGTCCACATGGGAGCGAAAAGTGGGCTGAGGAGAGCCTTGCGACGCTGCATGTGAGCGGAGGAATATTAAAAGAGATCCTGGAAATCCTTAATCTCTGCCTCCCGCTTTTTGCGGGAAACATGCGTGAGTTTATGTATGTATGTACGTGTCAGCCGGTTGGCAACATGACGGTGTTCCGCGGCGAATCACATGTTACTTGTCATTTGTCACAGTAATCTTTAATCACTACTATGTATAATTGCAATACAGACTGTTGTGTGACAGTAGGGGGATAATGAGGCGATCCTATTGGTGGATATTTTTCTTCGCTCAGCTTTGGTGTAAAGCCACCCTAATGTAGGGTACGTGTCTGCAGGTGGTGACGGCAACATGACGGTGTCCCGCGGCGAGGCCGAGGGCTCCCCCGAGCGGCCTGGCGCGGGCGGCGCGCTGCGGCGGCTGCACTACCGCGCCACGCGCCGCGCGCACTCCGCCAGGCACCACAGCTCCACCACGCCGCCCAAGGTCAGTGCGGCCGGTGGCAGGACCCTGCGATCATAGTTATTGGTCAATTGTCACTTGTCATAAGTCACTTCTCACTGGTCACGTGTCACTTATAACTTGTCATGTCATATGTCACTTATCACTGTCATTTGTCACACATATGCCACTTGACACATGTAACATATCACTAGCCACATGTCACTTGTTACACGTCACTTGTCACATGTTACCTATCACACGTCACTTGTCACAGGTCTTACTTGTTTTGTAACTTGTTCATTGATAAGTGGCCACTAATTACTATGCATTTAGAGTTTATAAGTAGCTGCTATAGTTTTTTTACTGTTTTCTAAACGTTACCGATTCTCGTCCATTTTCATTACAAATTATGTAACAATTATGCAAATTAACTAGTCTCAAATAGGTTTCCTATTCAATTAGAAGCCAATTATCGGAACAGTGCGACACGCAAACCGATTCTGTTAATAAGTTGTATAACAAGCTGTGTAGCGGTTTATTTAGAGTATGTGGTGATTTCAATACTGAATACAACTGGTACAGTATTACCAGTTGAATGTTAGGTGCCTCTAGGTATTATCACTCACGAACGAACATTGCTTTACACAGAGTTGAGTTACGTCTTTAGCACTCTGTTGCGATTTTGGATCGAAATTGGACCCAATCCTTAAAATTTCTTCTATTTCGTATTCCTTATTTATTAAATGAATTTGTTTTACTTATTTAAAAGTTATGTATGTTAGTCTGTAAGGTATATATCTATGGGCCTTTTGTATAGTTAGCTATATGATTTGTTGCCTGAAAATAAAGAATTTATTATATTATTATCATTAGGGTCGTGATGACTCTATGGAAATAATCACATGAAACTACTCTCTTGGCAGATTTTAATGGGTTGGTTTGCCATTGCATTCCCCATTTCAGAAACTAGTTATCTCAGTGTGAAGGTTTCCGTACGATGTTTTCCTTCACCGTTGGAGCAGACAGTGAATGTACGTAAGTCTTTCGAAAAAACCGAAAATCTTATTGGTATACCTTGCATGGTTTCGAACCCGGACCTCCCGACATTGGAGTCACTAGCCACAACGCCACTGACGCCTAGGTAGCAATCTAGAAAACCGAAAAAAGTAAAATTCCGTTACAAAATCGTGCAGAGTGCAATAAAAAGAATGTTGATACACCTCCATAAGGTAGGTACCTACATAGATATTACTATCTTATCTTATAACAGGGAGCCAGGGATAACCCCGACGGCACTTCGACCCTCAGGGATCTTTTGTGCTCACCCCTTACCTTAGTCTCATTCCTGTTCCTTAAAGATGCTTTGCATCAAGGACGCTGTACAGCTTACAGGAAGGAGCCCATAGTCCTCTGGTTTCGGGTAGGCTACCCCCAGAAGACTCATACGCCCTCCAGTCAACGAGTCAAATTCGCACAGCAAGTGTTCTATTGACTCAACGGTGTAACCACAGGCTCTACAGGTGGGATCGTATGCCAGTCTCATCTTGTGTAGGAGGCTCTTAGTGCCATATATATTACTAAATACAATAACCCGACGAGATAACCAAGATACGGCTTCGGTTTCAGTTCGGTCATCCGATAACCCAGCCTCACCCGACGAAGCCCTCCGCTCGCCCCGCCCGCTCCCAACCGCAGAGCTTGTAATCAAATAGAACAATTGTTCGTAATTGCACGAATTGATTAAGGGCTAATTGATTGATTACTAATTCATGATGGATATAGAATTTAATTCAAAACGATTACGCAAGAGGAAGGTTGTGATTGTGTGTTTTGTGCTACGTACTGTGCTACGCCGTAGCGAAGTTGCTACGGCGGAGAATGTGGGGTAGGGGATAAAAAATATAATTTTAAGGCTCGGGCCACACAGGCAGCTTTTGCCCGGCCCGGGTGTCCGGTACGCGACCGGTTTGGAGTCAGGACACCGGTTATGTGCCACAGACACGCCGTCCGATCGCGGTCTCCTCAGTCCTACTTCGGCTGTCGCCGTGATCGGTCCTCTTATAGAGGTGGTAATGGATGATTATTTTATTCATTTATTTTTAATTTCATTCCGTTTTGAGACTATTTACATCAATTTCTTCAGAAACAACCACCATTATAATAACATTTTATTAACCGACTTAAAAAAAAAGGATGTTTTTGTACCGTTTTCGATTATTCTTACAATCGTCATATTACTGGGAAGGTTTTATGTCCAGCACCCACCATCATTGATGATTATTATTACTTTATATTATAGCTTACAGAGAATTTTGAACAATATAACGTTTATGAAATTATTAATATAAAACAACCTTCCTTTTAAAACTGTTACATTGTAAATTAAAGATAAATACAACGTACTATTCTTTTTTCATTCAATGTATTGTTACAAATACACTTATTCAGTCAAAATAAAGAAATACGAGGGGTTTCGTAAGTAGACAAACGCGACGGTAATTCGTGACTCAATAAACACAACCGCTCAGCACGGCGAACGTCCTCGACAGAGGAATCAGCCCGGTTGCCCCAGTCGTGTGTGGCGATAAACGACCAATCTATGCAGAGCGCGCCTTCAGGTGCCCGGACCGGCCAAACCGAAAGGCGCCCGTGCCGATCGCTGGCTAATCGGGCCGGGCCAACGGCCCCGTGTGTGTCATTTTTATTGAATTTGCGCCTCCAGGCGACCGGCTCCGGGCGACCGGCCCGGGCAAAACATGCGTGTGTGGCCCCGCCCTAACACGTCATGTGATTCACGTGTCACCATTTTTTAATTTTATCCATCGTATACTCTGTAAGTATTTGTTATAATACCTATATTATGAAAGGCAAACAAAGCTTGTACCTACATTTGTGACTGAAATAATGGTAATGCCTTTGATTCAGTCGTAATAAACCGGACACCGATAGATGAAAAAATATATCTCTTTTCCCCCAGGGGGATAGCTGGTAGGGACTAGTGGAATAAGCTCTCCGTAGTCCTTCGCCGAGGTACTCGGCGAAGTTAATTCTTTCGAAATCAATTTTGGTAGGAGGACAATGGTCTTGGAACGGACGAAACGAATTTAGCGAGCTTTCCTTCAAGCGTTTTTGCTGGCAATAATAAAAATTCAGATGTACTTATTTTACAAGCTTTCGTTGCCTTTCAGATTTTGTTATACCAAATACTGAATAACTGAGGCATAAAAATAAATAAATGGTGAGACATATATATATAGTAAGTATAGGTAGAATGACATTTTTAATTCCCTACTCCACTTTCGCCATAGGTAGTACTTCGCTACGCGCTATTAAAACACGTCAGCCATCACAGCCTTCTTCCGTAATCGGAAGCTCTTGGATTGATTTCTATTTTAAAACACAGTTTTCCCCATTAGTCAAAATTTTCCCCACTTACCCTAAAGGGCCCGGTAATGACATCACACAACGGAAACCCCCCAGCAGTCCATTATGCCCTTTGACGGCTCAAACGGCAATTACCGCGAGGTGGCGCTTCATTGACCGACCCACAATATAGAAATTAGAACAGTAAAGAGTCTAGTCTAATCTGTCGCAGAACCGACAACCGTTGGGGTAGACAAGTTCTGGAGAACATTTCATGGCATGGTTTCGAATCCGGACCTCCCATCCCACACATTTTCCACTGTACATTCTGCCCTCACCGTCAGCTTGATAATGAGAGAAAGAAAGAAAGAAAGAATTTATTTCCAATAGCAGACACATACAAACATTAGGTACAGAAGATAAAAATAATATTAAACAAATATATTATAAAAATAAATAAACAAAAGTAATTAAGTTTGATGAAGGTGGTGTGCAGCACCGGACAAAGGGGACTGCCTCGGCCTGTTGCCGCGGCGGAGTTAGCTCTGCGGCGCTGGTTGTCAGGCATCCCCTGTGTGCCAGGGATCACTCCCTCATGATACACTACCGGAACATATAAATAACGGAAATATTAATAAACAGAAGTAAAATATTAGGAAACGAAGGAAGGAAGGTACTTAATTTTTAGAGAGCTATATTTCAGCGTGAAACTATAACCATCTGAGGCCAACAGTGCATGTAGTCCGTATCTAAAAAAAAACGCCAGAGCGCGGCGACCAACCGTACGTCCGTATGCGAGGGCCACGAGCCGTGAATAATATATTCGCGCTTATACGAGGAAGTTATTTTCTGATGCTATTTGTATATTGTGGCCTAACTTTGATTAAACTGATCAGTTTGTGATCCCTCGAAATTAATACTGTTCATTAAGTACTTTTACTGTAATGTCTAATGTCTAATGAAAGGCTGGGGAAAGGGTCTAAAAGGATATTTAAATCGTATTTTAAATTAATTAAACGGAATGTCAGATGGGACGGACGGCGCAGCGAAGAGCCTAATAAAATCATACCTAGCTAGATATTGTGCACTATGAGCTTGCACAGAGTTAAGTAAGGGGAGAGACCCCAAGGCGTGGGCCCTGAGAAGGCAATAGGAACCAAACCAACATATTTTCGATGTTATAACCGTCTTATCAAAGTGATTTACGGGTTTGTGCTTTTACAGTGGCTTTTTGTTATTATGAAGTTGCAAGCTGTCAACTTGAACTAACTATAAGTACCTACGAAACAATCGGTTATGATTTTCGGAATTCGGTGTAAAGGTAAAGTTTAGTGTGACATGTTTATGCAACTATATCTGCAATATTTGTAATTCATACCTAAACTTTTACACAATCAATCTTATCTTATCTTATCCGCCCGGCGCCGTCGTCCGTACAGTCTTCAAAATTTCACATAATATGTATACTTACCTTTGACCCATATCCGAATATTACCTTCAATTTTGTAAAATGATTTCTTAGAGGGGGTCTCATATAAGTAAGCCTTATGGGCCAGTTATTACGCTCTCTTTTAGATAGATAGATAGAAACACTTTATTGTACACAAATACAGGAAAACTAAAAACTACAGGAATAGTAGCACGATATGTATAAAGGCGGCCTTATCGCTTAAAACGATATCTTCCAGGCAACCTCTTTTACCCTCCAGACTGAAACAACAATGCGTACCACCTCAGACTGACTTTGCATACAGTCATTCGCGTCTCCTCTTTATGGTATGGCTGCTTCCCGCGTTCAATGACACCCGCAGTCATCGCGTTTCGACAATAAGAGTTGAGGCCACACGGTACTCAGACAAGCGCAGTTTTTGTATACAGGCAATGCTACGTAATGACGTTTCCACTGCGAGCGGTAACATATTCACCTACATATCTTATCTTATGATGGGGGCCGGGAATAACCCCAGCGGCACTTCGACTCTTGAAGATCTTTTGTGCCTATCCCATTTTACACACTGGTCATCTAAATGTGCAGGTTTCCTCACGATGTTTTCCTTCACCGTCAGAGCAGTCGGTAAATGTACGTAAGTCTTGAAAAATACGAAATACTCATTCGTACATGGCACTGCATGGTTTCGAACCCGGGCCTCCCGCATGGGAGTCCGGTGTCCTAGCCACTGCCACCGACGCTCTTTCACCTACTCATGCAAACGTATGCGTGTGTCGGTGGCCTCAACTCTGGTTGCGCGACCGTAAACATCTCCCTATAGTTTGTAAATCTGTGGCGGCTTGCGAACAGCTGAGTGCCGAGGTATCTGGATCTAGGTTTATTGTTTATTGGCTGAAGGAAGGCTTTATGTTCCGTGTGATGCTGCTCTCCACACGAGTGCCGTTAAACTCTTTATCATCGTTTCTCGTAAAAGTCGGGTAGGTGAGATTGTGGCTAAAGGTGGATGTAGTCGAAATAATAAAAAAAGAAATATCCAACCAAGCCGACGAGCAAACCGACCACCTGACAAATGGTCACCGTCTACCATATACCACCATGTAACATTACTAGAGGGCTACATTACGATGCGCGGCTAATATTGACTTTTGCCAAAAATGGCCGTTTACTTCTGTTATTTTTAATTACTAACCGAACTTGTCCGTGACCGTGCACAGTTCCACGGTCACGAACAAGTTCGGTGTGGTTGAACGCACTCTGTGGTCCACCTTGAGATCCGGTATCCTTTTCTAGCAGCTTCGTGATCGTATATTTTTGTCTCTTTCGCTCTAACCTTTTGAATCAATGGGCTACTTTTACAGAAATGGCTATATTTTTATTAATCTTTGTATTTTCCGCATACTAAAGTGGTTTTTTTATTATTATTGTACAGATTATAAATACAGAGAGTATTCCGAATTGCCCTCATGTACGCCAACTCAATGTCGATAACAAACTGAAAAGTCATAATTAACGTAAGTGAGATGTATTATAACAAACCCTGTGTCGAATACTGAACAATTCTACCAACAAACTTTTCGAAATATTTTATTTGACTCCCTGGGATCTTTTAAACCATCTATTTCTTAAAGACGAATCCGGACCTAACTCTATCAAATAGATATTATATAGGATCCTCTTTTATTAGCGGCAAATATTTCTAGGGTGTCATCTATAGGTTATATTATAACCACTGATCGGAGTAGGTAGGGCTCTTTTTCTAGCCTCAAAGGTTATATTAATATGGATATGATTTCGGGATCCCGTTTTAAGTTATCGAGCAAATGTTGTAAATTACTTTTATAAACCTCGCCCTTAGTCAGCGGATTACGATTTTTTTTAAATTGTGTACTTACGAAGAGGTTAAAACACTACCATAGGTACACTAGCGCCGTGAATCTTAAAAACAAATATTTCGCCACCAATCTTAAATGTGTATCAAAACAAATATAACGTTAAAAATCTAAATAATATATTTATTCAATCCCGGAAATCCCGGGATTATTGGGCATACTTATCCATATTATGACCGTATGTGGCAAGTACCAAAAACAGCCCTACCTACTCCGATCATAGGTCATCACCATATCATTTATTCATAACAATCATAAATTGTGTTTGAATATTTACATGCCAAAAATAATAATTAAACTCTTTCAGTGTCAACCTTAGCTAATTTATAAGCACGTTATAAAATAGAAATTTAAATTATAATAAAAATTATTAAAATCCATGACATGACTCCGGTTCGTTCCTGGTGCAGAGGTTGGCCGTGGCGATTCAGCGTGGCAATGCCGCGAGCGTCATGGGGACCTTTGCGCCGGGGTCGACACGGGGCGGAATATTTGACTGAGGCTTTTCATAAGACTTTTTTAAAATATATTTTTTATTGACGATACCTAGAGATTTGACATGTACTATCGTAATTTAATTTAATTAATTTTGTAATAATTTATTTGAATTTTCCAATCCATGACATACAAAATATTAAAAAATAAAAAGATTGAATCCAAGAGTTATTGTCAAAAAATATATTTCTAATACTGAAATAAGTTTTATTCATAACTACATGGATGAGTGTATGCCACCAAGGCGCAAAATAATGGCGTAAATTTTTCTTTAGTATGGAAAATGTTCATACAAGTAACAGGGTTATTATTTCGTATAAAGTGGACCAAATGACCAGCACATACCCCCCTCCAAATATTTGCTACCTATTACCATATTACCAACACTTTTTTTTATGTACTACTAAACCCGCATTTGACCTCGATCGCGCCTGATGGTAAGCGACGATGAGGTCGACGATGGAGCATGCGGGTCCAGTACATGCCTACACTTTATAATAAATAAATAAAAATAAAAAATAAAAAAGCCTTTATTGACTTCATCAGTTCCAAATTTTGTGCAATAAAGAGTATTCATTCATTCATTCATTCATTCCAAATTATATAATAAAAGAATTTAAATTAATAATAAAAAAAAAAAAAAAAATCTTATTAGTTACCCTATTATAAATTTAATTGTTAACGCTTAATTAATAAGTTTAGAAGTCCCCGGTTTTCGGGTGTAGGCCTCCTCCAAGCGTGCCCACTCGTCTCTGTCGTGCGCCCTCTGCGGCCAGCGCGCGCCCGCCTACACTTTGGTAGGACAGAAATCACTTGTCTGAGTCCCGGTCTACATTGAGCGGAAAATACCTTTTCACCCGAGGCCCACAGGGGCGTAACCTACGCATTGCCATGATTGCGGTCCTATACGGAGAGAATGATGTTTGGCCTCGAAAATACAGCGAACTGGGAAACCACAGTTTTTGTTTTGTGCTGGTTCTTGGAAAAATGCGTGAAACGTCAAAGCCCATGAATATTGTTATGACAAATGTATGACTATCAAAAAAGCTGCCTTGTTGACGTCACGATGACGTAAAGTGCGTCGTCGGTGGCGTAGTGGGTATGACGCCGGACTACCATGCGGGGAGATTTGGGTTCGAAACCATACAATGTCATGTACCAATGAGTTAGTGGTAAGTACAGGTGGTAGATAGAGCGGCGGTGGCGCAGTGGCCAGGGCGCCGGACTCCCATACGAGAGGTTTTGGTTCGAAACTGTGCAGTGCCATGTACCAATGAGTTTTTCGTATTATTTCGAAGACTTACGTACATTTACCGACTGCTCTAACGGTGAAGGAAAACATCGTGAGGAAACCTGCACACTGAGATGATCATTGTGTAAAATGGGGTAGGCACAAAAGATCCTCAAGGGTCGAAGTGCTGCTGGGGTAATTCCCGGCCCCCTATCATAAGATAAGATAGGTAGTATATCCTGATGTGCAGGATCGCCGGGGTGGTACCACCCTCTTATCTATTTCTGCCGCAACGCAGAAATCCTTGCTTTTCTGCGTTTCGGTTTGAAGGGTAAGAAAGCCAGCGTAATTTCCGGCACATGACACACTCCATTTAAATCCTCAAGGTTAGCAGCGTATCCAAAACCCTCTAATATTAATATAGTGAGGTGAGATGTCTATGGGCGACGGTCACCGCTTACCATCAGGTGGTCTGTTTGCTCGTCAGCTCTCCTTATATAAAAATAAAGTTATTCGCTTCTTTTCAAAGACTTACGTTACGTACGTACTGCTCTAACGGCGAAGGAAAATATCGTGAGGAAACTTGCACACTGAGATAACCAGTGTGTGAAATGGGGAAGGCAATGACAAACCACCCCATTAAATCTGCCAAGACAGTCGTTCTATATTAATTCTATAGAATAATCTCATCAATGAGGGAGGGATACGACTCACGATTCGAATTAACGTTTATTTATTTTAATTAAAAAATGGAAACCAATAAGTTACTACGTTATTGGGCATTTTCACATTAGACGATAACGATATGGTCGGTTATAGAATCTCATACATATCTTGGCACTCCTCTCTTGCTACTTCTAAGCCCTCCAGCCCCGGTTCGGTTCGCTACATCCAAACACGAAGCGCTGACTTTTAGTTGGGAGGCTGGAATCGGACGCGTGTAGTCTGAGGCTAAGTCATTCTTCGTATCACGCATACTCGCTGTTGCGATCATCTGCTCTGTATCATTAAATTCTATGAGCGCTCTGACAATCTGATCTTTAAATGTCTGTCTAGATTGACCCCGGTATAAAAATACGCAAGTCTTAAAAAAAACTGAAAATATGTACGACTTAAATATGTATTGGTGAACCTGGATCTGTAAGGAATGGAACTGCCTGCCGGCGTCTGTATTTCCCGAAACCTACAACCTTGTGATCTTCAAGGCCAGAGTGAATAGGCATTTACTGGACCCGCGTGCTCCATCGTCGACCTCATCGTCGCTTACCATCAGGCGAGATCGAGGTCAAATGCGGGTTTAGAAGTAAATAAAAAAACATCTTTATAAAAATATTTAGATTTGAAAGTACGATGAATCACAAACTATCAGTAGCACAGTTTGTGATTCATCGTACTTTCAAATCTGAATAGAGCGTCAGCTCTCACTTCAGACTTTACTTTACTGTTTGTCCAGTCCTCACCGAAATCAGATAAATAAACAACTCCGCTGTCACACTTGACTGTATTTCAGCAAATACTCATTAATTTTCGGAAATATAAGCTCGTTCGTGTATTGACTGTATGTTACATCAAAATGGTTCCAAAGCGGGGCCGCCACTTCCTTCGCTTCTAGAACCTTTGGCAGCTGCTTTACCAGCCACTGTACGTCTTTAAGGTCCACTAGGTGATCGTTCTTTCCATACAGAATCACTACGGGCACATCTACTGCACTCAAGTTGTATACCGGAGGTCGCTCACTGCCATATAGCTCCAAGTTCTTCTCGGCTCCGAAGTCGAATTTTTCAAAATTCTCTGTCCTCATACTCTGACCATACCGAGCCATGTTTTGAAGAGACGTTCCTGCGGGGAAATGTCCGTACAACACTCTTGTTGTGTCATATGTGATAGATCCTGGATGATCAGCATCAAACACGGCACCTATTTTGCCACATACATTCGACATTAAAGGGAAATGACATAGAAACGCCATAAACTCTTGGCTTAAAGCACCTTTGGACAACACTTCACCGACACCAGTTTTCGCTAGTATTGAAGATAAGTAATCAACACTTTTTGTGAACGTTCTATAGGGCACAGATCTGGTGTTGGTCTGCCTAGCTGCAGGGGCCAAACCGACCAGAAGATTCACTTTGTCGCAGAATCCAGGTCTTTCCGAGCACATTATGTAAAACGCCCCTGAACCCTGAGAATAGCCGATATAATTCACTTTTTGCACTCCAGTGTAATCTAACACATAGTCAATTGTAGCTGGTATGTCATAGAATCCAATTTCATCGACCGAAAACTCCCAGAATGTATAGTCTTTATCAGGGTCGAGGAGTTTATGGCGTCGTCCGTAGTAGTTCCCTCTCTGGTTTCCAACCCAGAGGTCATGGCATGCATCGGCTAGTAAGTACGCCAAGCCGGCATCGGGCCCAGCATCCAGCCACACATCAGAACTCTGCAGGAGTCCATGCATTAGTATCACTGGGAGATCCTTCCCGGACCCTCTACACTTCCTTCCGTTCACAATCCTAAACATCTTGAGAATATATCCATCTTCCGTCACTACTGTATGCTCCTCTGATAGATATCCATATTTCGCAGATAGTTCAGTGAAATTGAGTAAGGAATCCTTCGGATAGCCTAAGGATTGTTTTGTTTCCACGTCTATTCGTAAGGTGGGAAGTTTGTCGTAGTACCCTGATATGACGAGGAGTGAGGATATGAGAAGGAAGTGAGTGTAAGATCGTTTCGACGCCATGGCGGCGACTGGCGGGCGAACACGTTTTCTAGCGTATAAGGATCGGAACAGAAGTACATATTAACACTTTGTTACCGTGTGTCTGTTTGTAAAGTAAACAATATAACTCCAGAGACGTTTTATATTACATAGATGAGAAAATTAGTAGGAACGGGACGGAGAAAGTAGTACAAGAGTTGCAGGAGTAATAATTGTACGGCGGACTGTCGGATCAGATTCATGTCAGAATTTTTGACACGTTTCAATATCTCTCACTGTAGTAGTGAGTTATTACTTATTACCACACGTCTGGGGAAAAGGATATCTATAGCATAAATAATGAGTGCGAGTGAGATGGTTACAAGTATTAAATGTTTTTAAGAACAACACATCGTTCTATAACCCTATTGTGCGATTGTGTATATTGTTTAACGAAATCTCTTCGAACAGAAACAATAAGCCATAGACTTATTCGATCCTAGGCTTTTAGTTTTTAAAAGACGGGTTAAGGATGTCCTCAAGTGAGCTATCCACGGACCTACTTTATTATTTTTATTTTCATATTTTTCAGGTATTATTGTTATTTTTATCATTACATTCTCTAGTATTTTTTGCTTTCCCAACTCAATGTTGTACAACAACCAATTCCCCACTTCCTAACCATGTTGTGTTTACACGTTAAGGGTTACGACCTAGCTCATAACTTTATATAGATTTTTCTGTAATTTCTCTGGTTGTAATCTGTTGTGTTTACCTAATAAATAAATTTTAAAAATTAAATATTCGTGAAATCATGTTTATTTTGCTTAGTACGAGTATATTACAAGTTCTTCACTTGGTTATTCTTCTCGCAGGAACTCGTATGTGCTCGATTTGTCTGACTGAGGGTCAATATTATATTTTGTGATAAACTCGAGTACACTTTAGACTTTCGCGTTTTGTACACAATTGAATTACTTAGTTATTGATTAACAATTGGAAATATAAATAGTTAATGATATAAATTACAGTTAAGTACTTGTTAATTCAATTCTTTTGCATCGAAATTTGAATAAAACACATAATTTACTTTAAAATACCTGCTTGAAATAGTGATTATTTAACTTTACCAGCTATACCTAGGTTGTTACTATTATAAAAACTCTATCTAACAATAAACACAAACTATTTCTTTAAATTAGAAGATGCCATAAGAGCGTCGGTGGCACAGTGGCTAGGGCACCACTCACACGCGGGAGGTCCGGGTTCGAAACCGTTCAGTGCCATGTACCAATGAGTTTTTCCGACTGCTCTAACGGTGAAGGAAAACATCGTGAACAAACCTGCACACTGAGATGGCCAGTGTGTAAAATGGGGTAGGTACAAAAGATCGACGGTCGAAGTGCCGCTGGGTTATTCCCGGCCCCCTATCATAAGATAAGATAAGAAGATGCCATATACAGTACGGTACAGTCAGTTACAGCATTATCAGGCCAACCCTATCTCAAGCGTAATTTAGTTATAATTAATAGGAAAACTTCTGTGTTAACATCTATTTTATAAAATGTGTCAGTTGTTTCAGGGAACTAACTATACATTATTATATTATTTCTAATGAAATCAATCCCAGATGAAGCCTAAAAAGTAATAATGTTCATTAATGCAGGTAAACCCGAATGATACATTTACTTACCTTACCTTCGAATCGTACATGTGCGTCATTTATTTGGAAACGTGTTTTCCGGATATAATAATAATAACTTTATTATTCCACCGTGGTGGTTTCAGACTAAATCTAGATCCACCAGGTCGAAGGTGGAAAAAAGTCAAAATAGTTTTGTAGAGTTCCAAAAACTAATAATTAGCAGAAATGGTTCAGAATAAATAATAGTAGAAATGGCTCAAATACAATAAATTATTTTAATAAAACATGATAAATATACCCTGAGCACGAATATAAACGCTGCCATATTGCGGAATTAAATGGAACAATATTTTTTCATTGTGAACTCTTTACACAGATTATAATATTTATTGTTCCGGAATTGTGTCCACCCTGGAGCATAGAGTGTGTACCGCCCGGGATCGGCCGCGATTGGGAGGTGGGTTCAGAGCAAACCCTGCTAATTTTGGTTCTTCCCTTTTCGATGTTGTTAGGTGACAGTTTTCCCGTCAAGCTGCAGGGGGTTGTAATAACTTGGAGCAGGCTGGAACCACGTTAAGTAGCGATGTTGCCACAAACATAAAATTTAACCGAAGGTAGGGGAGATACCAAAAATTTATAATAAATAAATATATAAAATACAGGGTTATTTTTTATATTCTTGGTCAGGGTATATTTTATTTTATGTGGGTAGCTTACAGCCTTCTTTCCAAGTTACATATACATATATAAAATCAAAAGCCATTTATAAGCTTCCACAGTTTTTGAAAAATTAATAACCTAACAACTTTTAATCTAGATACGATGTAGGTACTACAAATAGCCAGAGGAAAACTCGTTAGTGAGTAAGGATTTTACGGAATCAGGACTACTGTTGAAAAGATCTATAGTAGGGTTGTTGCTTAGCTGGTTAAATGATGCACATGCTCTCACTGGGTAGCTATTCTTTCTGTAACTAGTGTAGTGTTCTTTCTGTAATTCTTTCTATATTATACAACGACTCTGCGCATGACAATAAACGGCAGGGGTAATCGTTAAATGCGATTTCTTCAGACAATCACTCTGAAAACAAACAACGCAGATTCACTTTTTGTCAATTTGTCACTTGACGTAACCGATTTGTTATGTAAAGACTCTTTTACATTAGTGCGGCTCAGCCGGTTGACTGCACTACTAATGTACGCCGACCACAGCGCCCAATACACAGATTTCCAATAGATCCGATCTATACCGGTCGGTGGCGTCTTGGCTAGGACGTCGAACTACCACGTGGGAGGTCAGAGTTCGAAACCAGGCAAAGCAGAAAAACCAATGAGTTTTTCGGTTTTTTCGAGACTTACGTAGATTTACCGACTGCTCTGACGGTGAAGGAAAACATCGTGAGGAAATCTGCACACTGAGATAACCAGTGTGTGAAATGGGGATGGCAATGGCAAACCACCCCATTAATTCTGCCACGAGAGTCGTTCTATGTGATTAATTCCCAAAATGATCACGACCCTCAGCAATGAGGAACACGACTTAGAAGAGACCGGTGTTGAACGTTAGGTTTAGAATGTCAGTAAAAGGTCACGCGCATTACATAATAATAGCCCATTTGTACATAGGTATTATGTAATAGAGGCAGCTTGTACGTACAATGAAAAAGAAATAAAATAAATTAATTTAAAACACACGTTAGATTAAAATTATTAAATCATTATCTTTTATGACGTTCGACCCTTGAGGATCTTTTGTGCCAACCCCATTTACACACTGGTCATCTCAGTGTGCAGGTTTCCTCACGATGTTTTCCTTCACCGTTAAAGCAGTCGGTAAATGTACGTAAGTCTTCTATAAATATTAAAAACTCATTGGTACATGGCACTGCACGGTTTCGAACACAGACCTCCCGTAGCCACTGTGCCACCGTTTTGCGACAGATTTCCACAAAGTTGCTTGACGTGTCTTCCATACTACTATGGCGACGCACGACACGCGCGCCACAACGTAGAACGCGCTATCGAAATTTTCCTTGGACTTCGTATATATACGAGTTCCAAACATCCATAGTTGGACTAGGACATCGTGCCTGGTGGAAGATGTTCCCTTTTCCCTTTCATACAACTGACGTTACGTCATCCATGTCCTCACATAGCGCGCTTCTACAATTGGTGACCCCTACTACGAACACTTAATTGGATTGGATCGTTCCTACACTGCCACAGTCCGGCCACCACCAGCCTAGAGTTGGTCGAGTGTAAACGAGCCGTTATCTAAGTAACGCGACCTTCCCGGCGTTCGTCTAGTCAAGTTCAAGTTCAAGCGCTAGACCGGTCGGTTCACTTAACCTAAAGCCACAGTTTCGCTTATGTTATGTAATACAGTAGCGCAACGTGCTTCCACAGTGTAATGTAGAGCAGTAACACAACTTCGATCAAGCAAGTTCTTTCACACTTAGGCCCGACGCACACCTTCGAAGTGACAGCGCGGCGTCTTTCTTGCTGAACAGCGCTGCATACTTGGTACCCGAGTATGTCAGCATTTGCCGACTTTCCCCGCTTTTGCCAAATATACATAGTGCTTTGTGATCTGTTTGCTCTCCAATACGTGCAATAAAGTGTATTTTACTTTACTTTTTTCGATAACAATTGAACAAGTTTATCCCGGTGCCGCATTCGCTTGCGGAATCGGACAAACTAACGCACGTCATGGCTCCCATAGGTTTACAACCGCCTGCCAGAGAGCTGGTGCTCTCTGCTCTTCTGCTCCTAGCCTGAACTCATTTAAGTTTCGACTGCAAACTGGCTTGTTGAGTAGACCTTCTATGATATTAACGAATACATGAGCATGTAAAACTTCCATGTGTAATGTATATTTTAAAAAATTGTTAGAATTTTTTCTATTGAAATTTGAATACAGTAATGTTATTATTAATAATTTACATTATTAGTATTCAATTATTATTACTTTTTTTTAAACTTTTTGATGTTAATTATTAACTATTAATATATTACAATTAGCATTGTTTATATTTTAAGATAAAATAATTAATTCAATTTAATTAATTAATGAATAATATGATATGCTATGTGACGTGTAATGAAGATAATGAAGTAAATGAGTATTGAACAAGACCTTAACTACACTAAAATACGGTTTAAAATGGAATTACTATAGGAAGCGACTCGAGGCGAGGCGAGGCGAGGCGGCGCCGGCGACCAGGCTAAGGCTATCGGTGTAGAGACCGCGCTCGGAGACGCTCGGAGCCGTCGCGTGCCGCCCGGCCTCCGCGCGGGCCACCTGTAGGCGCCTGCTACTTAACCGGCCAAGTGCGAGATGGACCTAGCCATATATATAGGGATCCGTACTATAAGAACTATTTGTAAGTTTTGGACGAAAAAAGCTCAAAAGGTAATCAATGTAATAATAAAAATAAATAAAAAAGTCAAAATTAATAAATTTTAAAGTCGATATTCGGATATGAATAAAAGGATTACATTACGAAATGCGAAAATCTGAAGATGGATCGACAGACGGACGAACCGACATACAGCAGACAGGCGGTTGAATGGATGGATGGAGACAGATGAACTAACGGCGAAGCGAGATCAATACGATTTTTTTTTTACTTCGGGGTACGGAATAGGGATCCCTACAAAACGGGCAGCTCTCAGCGGCTCGCGGCGTCTCCATGCGCGGCCGCGCAACAGTGAGAGCGGGATCCGCCGCGCGCCTCCACTCCACTCCACTCCGCCGGTGTGCGTTGGGTCTTATGCAAACTATATTAATTTTAAATTCAAGTTCAAACCGCTTGACCGGTTAACCTCAAGGCTCAAACAAAATAGACTCAATTGATCGTCAGTTGCACGAAACTTCATTAATACATGATATCGATTTCTACGCCACAGTTCTAGATAGAGGTGACACGTTTCTTGCAACTCACGGTTAGTTAAGAGCCACAGTATAGCTTATGCAATATAGTAGCGCGATTCGCTGCCATAGTGTAATGTAGAGCAGTAAGACAACTACCTAATTTTCGACTAGGCGGGTTCAATTTCAAAGACGGGTCAGTTAGTTAGTTAGTTTAGAATAAGAGCGACTCGTTGCCACGTGAGTAATAACTCAGAGTCGTCTTCGGAGCGGAAATATAATTTAAAGTCGTATTAAAGAGATTATAAGCGGTCACCATGATACAGTCTGTATCCAAAGTTGATAGTAAGATAATATGAAAGGTAGGTAGGTAGGTACAATAAATTTATAAAGGATTACTAGTTTACTACCGTCGTCTACTTTCTTGAATCGCACCACTCGTCGGCGGCTCAATTTCCACCCGCACTTTCTGGAGCCTTGGGTGTCTACCACGACCCGTTTTACACGAACGTTTCTGCCACGCACCTGTAAAATGTGGAACTCTCTTCCACCCGACGTTTTCCCGCAGCGCTACGACATGGGATGCTTCAAAAACAACGTTAAAAAAGTCCTCTCCTCCACGGCCTGCAACACACGTGCAATACCCCTGGTGTCGCACGTGTCTTTAGGCGACGGTGACTGCTTACCATCAGGTGGCCCGTCTGCCTGATTGTCGTAGCCAATATATTATATAAGAAAAATAATCTAATTCAAACATAATGTTCTCGGGTTTCTTGTGAACTTCTCGACTACTTTATTATTAAAGTCTTCTAGGTTCTCAATTATAATATCTTTCGATGACTCCTCATCATTGTAAGACTATATTCCGCCATGGCACTTCTTAGTCTGGTTTTAAGTCTGAGGCTGCTGAAGGATGCTGCTGGTTCTCTCGAGTCTTGTGGCTTGAGAAACATACAATCCCACTGTACAAAGGACACTGCTCGAATTGAGTTCATAGTTTCTCTTATTATAACTAATAATTCTAATAAACAATGATTTGTTTTTTAATGGAACGATATCCTGTAACCATACACCTAATAATATATGTTTCATACTATTATCTCGTCATAAAAATACCTATAATTATACTTTTCCTCTACGTGTAATTGTTAGTTATTATAAGATGTTGTTCACTTGATGTACTGCATAGTAATTATTGTATTTAACTACTTTATTACTAGTTAACTAGTGCTTACTGGAATGTGCTGAAAAACTATTTTCTATGAGTTTTGTTAATAGATAGAACATTTGTTACCGTCGGTCGTTAGACCATGTCAAAGGCCTACGGGCGGCCTGAACAACTTTGACAGTGGGTTGACCACGCGATAAGAAGACGAGGAATAGGTAGTTAAGAAAAAATATATTAAAATACTCTAATTGTCTAATGTCCTACTGTTAGTAGTTTATGTTAATTTGCCGACAGGTGTCGCTGTGCATAATTACCTGGCGACATCGTTTTGATACCTCGTTTTTATATAGAGTTATTATATTTTATAACAAACTGTACTCTTTGAAAGTTCATGGCTTTCGTTTCTTTTTGATATATGTGCACTCTACGCCATGAAACGATCTGTTAGTGTTTTTTTGGATAACAAAATGCAAAAATACTCATACCTAAAAAAACATACTTACATTTATTAAAGTATTGTTCTAACCTGGCATTGTCTATTATCTCTCTTGATGTAGCAAAAGCTAAAACTTTCAAGGGGGTCGGCATATTGAGAAACCCCTTATTTTATTTATTATTTTATTAAATAAGGAGAGCAGACGAGCAAACGGGCCACCTGATGGTCACCATCGCCCATAGACACCTCACCTCACTGTCTCATTATTAGAGGGTTTTTGATGCGTTGCTAACCTTGAGGACTAAGATGGATTGCCTCATGTGCCGGACATTACGCTGGCTCTCTTATCCTTCAAACCGAAACACAGTAATGCAAGCATCTCTGCTTCACGGCAGAAATAGATAAGAGGGGTACCACTCCAGGCGATCCTTCACATTAGGATCTACCACTTCTTGCGACCCTGTATAATATTAATAACAACGTGATATATTTCCTGTAGATTTTCAACATATGAATTTAATTGAATGTATTTTTTTTATTTGTTTAGCGCCTTACATATTTTTGACAAATTAATGTGTGAATCTGAATCTGATAAATCATGCTTAGTAACACTAATAGATATTCCAAGAGCGTCGGTGGCACAGTGGCTAGGGCACCGGACTCCCTTGCGGGTGGTCCGGGTTACAACCGTGCAGTGCCATGTACCAATGAGTTTTTCGTATTTTCCGAAGACTTACGTACATTTACCGAGTGCTCTAACGGTGAAAGAAACCTGCAAACTGAGATGACCAGTGTGTAAAATGGGGTAGGCACAAAAGATCCTCAAGGGTCGAAGTGCCGCTGGGTTATTCCCGGCCCCCTATCAAAAGATAAGATAAGAACAAAGTTTGTTGTTCATATCTTTGCATCGCTTTCTTTTCGGTAACAAAGAATTTGGAACCACAGGAGTTAAACCTCTTTCTGCTCCGCCTTTTATCTGGCTACATTATCTATCAATGTGCTCTTGTTCTATAAGTCGTACGGTTAAACTAAGTTTGTTGTTAAGAGCGTCGGTGGCACAGTGGATAGGACACTGGACTCCCGTGCGGGAGGTCCGGGTTCGAAACCGTGCAGTGCCATGTACCAGTATTCCCGACCCCCTATCATAAGATAGGATAAGAATAAATATTCCGACATTAAAACTAACAAACGTTCCTTATAAACGTAGATATTTCCCTGCCGGCGTCTGTATTTCCCGAAACCTACAACCTTGTGATCTTCAAGGCCAGAGTGAATAGGCATTTAATGGACCCGCATGCTCCATCGTCGACCTCATCGTCGCTTACCATCAGGCGAGATCGAGGTCAAATGCGGGTTTAGTAGTAAATAAAAAAAATAAAAAAAAATATACACATAGACAAACAAAATTTGAGCTCTGAAAGTATTCACCATGTAACTGCTAGTAATAAACTCGTTCTAATTAGTGGAGGACGTGCTCGAGCACGCTATGAATAGGGCATTACAAATATAATATATACAGAAAGAAACCCGTTCGGCCGCCAGTCGGCAATATGAACTCGAATCGGGCTCACACTGCCAATGTCCTGCTCGCAACCTTGGCCGTCATATCGGCAGGAGTCACCGAGCGATACTCATCACTGCACTACCAGCCGCAACAGTCTCTGGCCTACCTCAGTGACGCAGCATTGAACTTCACTCAACTAACATCCAAGTACGGATATCTATCAGAAGAGCATACAGTGGTCACTGAAGATGGATATCTATTGACCATATTCAGGATTGTAATAGCGAGGAAATGCAAAGGACCGAAGAAGCAATCTCCAGTGATCCTCCAGCATGGACTGCTAGAGAGCTCTGACTTATGGCTGGATGCCGGACCTCAGGAAGCCTTAGGATATTTGTTAGCAGACGCCTGCTACGACCTTTGGGTTGGAAACCAGAGGGGGAACTACTACGGGCGGAGGCATAAATACCTGAACCCTGATAAAGACCCTAAGTTTTGGAAGTTTTCCGTCGACGAAATTGGATTCTATGACATACCAGCTACGATTGACTATGTTTTGGATTACACCGGAATGCCAAAAGTGAATTACATTGGTTTCTCTCAAGGCTGTGGCTCCTTCTACATCATGTGCTCAGAAAGACCTGGGTACTGCGACAAAGTCAACCTTAAGATCAGCATAGCACCTTCTACGAGACATTTGAATAGTAAAGGTGTAGGATTCAGAAAGTCGACTGAAATCTTCAACAAATTACAAGATATCTTGGAAACTTCTGGAGTATATGAAGTGTTATCCAGAGGTGGTACTATTCAGCAATTATTCGAATCCTTATGCCAGTATGAGTCCTCATACTTGTTCTGCATAAAGGCTTTAGGGGTTCTTGATGGTATCGACCTGGGCTCTTTCTCGAATCACACAGTACAGACGCTGTTCGGCCACTTCCCAGGTGGGACTTCAGTTCAAAACCTGGCAAAGTACGGCCAAATGGTAGTAAGCAAGGATTTTGTGAAGTTTGACTATGGTGTTATTGAAAATATGAAGTTGTACGGCAGTGCAAGACCTCCAGAATTCAACCTTAGTGCTGTGACGGTGCCTGTGTTTGTTCTATATGGTAACAACGATGGTATTGTTGACAAAGAGGACGTGAAAGGACTTGTGAAGAAACTGCCTTATGTTTTAGAAGCGCATGAAGTAGACAGACCGCAGTGGACGCATTTTGATAACGCGTACAGTCAGTTTTCGCGCAAACTAATATTTCCAAAGATTAATGCATATCTCAGTAAATACAGTTACCCTTTCTACTGATAATGACGTTTCATTTTCCTATGTTCATCAGCCTTCATCATCATCAACAACCCATTTCCACCACCTGTTTCTATTATAACTCTTTCCATGTGAAACTGTAAACGGTTCCTTGACAATTAATCTGGTCTAGTGTTTTCACCTATATGACCGTGTCCTCTGACCATCAGACTTTTGTTTACCTTCCTTAGTTCCTGTGGTAAAAAAGGGTGTTAAGGTTTATAATCTTCTTTGTCGGTCTTTGCAATTTAGGTGATATATAATTAACTACGGATTACTATATTACTAGTCGGAGTACTTCTGACTTTCATCAGGGTGTAATCCGTGGTTAATTATATATTTAAAATGTCTCACTATAGTTTTAAATCTAAAATTTAGGTGATGGCAAGCATAGCTTACCTGTCTTCTGGATTCCATTCATGTATTTTATCTATACGAACTCCACTCCATTTCTTTGTAACCTACTTAAGGTTCAGAAAGTTTAATCTGTTAACAAATCTAATTTGTGAGCCATGGGATGGTGAGAAATTCAGAAATTTCATTCAGAATTCAGAAAAATTTATTGAATATTTTAGATACAAGCACCTTCCCATAAAGGTATCAATTCCATCCACCACCACCTACGACCTTGTTTTCTCCAAGGACCTTCCCGAATTGCACCCGAAACAGAAACTTCACGTTCAAGTTACCAGGAGTGCATGAAACATTAGACGTCATACGTTGCGATCCGATTGCGGTTGCTCTTCCTGCTTCAGCCAAGAAGTAGCCAATCAGGGCTTCCTGCGGTCGTTACTGCATATTACCGTGTGTTCCGACTGCGCAGGCGATCGGATGGCCGATGGAGTTATTGCACCAGCCAGGTAAATATAACCTTGAATTAGCGTTGGTATTGTGTTCAAACTTTCTACTCTGAGTAATTTTGACCTTTTCTTGTTACACAGGCCAAAAACCCCAGTGTCAAAATGGTTTGAATCACGTGAAGGTGACTATGAGTCAGTAGTTCTTATTTCACTGTTGTCGAAACTCAAAATTCTTTTTATTTCTGAACCTACAATAATATTAAGAATAAAAATAATTTATTTTACTATACAACTTGAATGTAAGTACCTTCATTTTGTTTAGTTTCCACATTCTATAGTCCCTGTGTTATTGGTTATCTCTTCCACTTGATTGGATAACTTTCTTTTTATAAAATTCTGGTCTGGGTTATTTATTACGTCTGTAGGATTCTAAAGGTCACCGAACGAATGTGTTGCGTGCGTGTTGCGTGCGTGTGTTTTTTCATCCAAAGTTATTTATTTATCGATACTGTTTCTCCCTTCAAGGGATCATATGCTGTTATCATCAAAATCATCTTAGGAGGCCACGGAGTACGAACCGAGAATTGTACGAACAGCGAAATTGAACGAACTGAGAACTTTAACATTTGAGAAATTGTACCAATTACTTACAATTCGATAGAAGTATATACCATTAGGAAATACGAGTAGATGGGCACGGATGGTTCGTGTGTTGACGGCCAACGGTCAACTAAATATAGAAAAGATTCAAAATATTTGCGCGAAGGATATATTTAGTTGTTTTTCATTCTATATATATTTGACTTTTGAATTTTTTAGCTGTTCTGACGCAGATGATAAATAAATCAGATTTACTACGAAAAAGTTCAAAAGGATCTTCATCATTTCGTACTTAATGTTAAGTAAAAAATAACTTGATGAATGATCAAGAGGCTGGGACTACACGACGACGGTTCCAGCGACACGGTTCGGTTCAGGAACCGCCACCGGCCGTGTAGTCCAAACAATTATAGAATCATTCTAGAAGTATATTTTGCACTTAGTCATTAACCTGTTATCTGTTCAGAAAGAAATGAAAGAGACTTATTTAATTTGAATGATTAATGTTTGTTAGGCAACAATCCATGACCTAGCGATCTGTGAGACCTTATAAGTTTATAGAATGAGTTATGATTATTGTGCCTAAAGTTATCACCTGTTTCAGACGAACCTTATAAATGTGATACATTGGAGGGAGGTTCAGATGCTTTGAAAATAGGGTATACCTAAGATGTGGACACTTATGGAGATGGCGATATTTCAATGTTTATGGTGGCGGTTGACTGTGTTGGTCAACTACACAGATTGACAATGCATGGCGAGTAATGCAATTGTAACATTTGAAGGAGTTTAACGGTATTCCATGCTATACAAGGTGGGAAAAAGTCAATTTATGGTTTAATTTAACTCAATTATCGTTTATATAGTTGAATCTTAAATCAAACTCATGCGTTGCGTTCAAGGCCCACTCGGGTCAAGAACCGAGCAGGCCAAGTGGAACCGTTGTACGTGTAGTCGACAGCGCATTTTTGTCTCAGTTTACATGAAGCACCGATTCCATGGAACCGACCTAGGAACCGTCGTCGTGCAGTCCGGGCCTAAAAGTTATTTTTACCCTCTTGACAAATTAATAAGAGATACAACATATTTACTTACCTATACAATGCAATACACACTTATCTTTGAATTTAGACATACGTATAGTACTTTTGAAATTTTCACTAGCGATCAGAACTGCGATCACGAGATCCTGTTGTGATCAACATTTTATAACAACCGCACCTCTATTTACCGAACGCGTAATAATAATGTCCCAAATGAATATGAAATATATTATAAGGTTTGCTATATATTTTATGGCTTTGAAGTTTCCCGACGAATCGTGTTCATAATAAAATACCTGTGATGACCATGACAATGAAATACCGATTACCCACTTACCATTGTAACACAATAGCCCATCAAGACCACTTAGTATTTCTTAGATTACTGATGCAGCTGATGGGTACCACCTGTCAGTGCAATATTATAGTGTTCAGCATCAGATGGGATTGATGTCAATCCCAGGTTTACTTAGATTGAGTAAGGTTCTTGGACTCCTGTTTCCGCGGGGTCCTTTATGCGTGCAGGTTTAGCTAGATTTCCAGCCAACCCAGCTCCGTCTAGAATAAAAGAAGTCTCTTAGGCCATTCAAATGTGTAACACTGCATGAGCGGTCGTTTCCTCAGTCTCCATGCCAACATGGCAGCAGGTTAGGTTAGGCTTAGGTTCACTTTGAAGGTGGTAGACCCTGGTGGTGTTAACTGGTTAGATCTGCCTAGATTTGATACCACCCTTTTACCTGTTACTTGCATGCTTTCTGCTTGCTGTGTTCTGGTTTGAAAGGTAAGAGACCCAGAGCGCAGCAATTAGCTATGAAATTGAAATTTGAAATAGAATACGTTTATTTAGCACTGTAAACACCAGAATGTAGCAAGTACATAATACAGAAGTACACAAAGATTAATACATGCAGCTGGCACATAAAGTCTTCAAGGTTAAAAGTGCATCGGAAACCTTGCAATATTTTAGTGACGTAAGATATCTATAGGCAAAGGTGACCACCGACTATCAGTCCGTCTGCTCGTCTGCTTACCTTCAAAATAAAAAAAAAACGATCGATACAAACTAGATGAAACAAAATTTCAGGTTTTCTTCTCAGCATATTTTAAGAGTGGACTATGTATTGTGGTATTTGACATTTAAGACTCGACAATAGATGTGATGACCTCTTATCTACCTCTACCTCGATTGCGGCGTACCTCGATAAGGCAGGCTCCCAATTAGGGAGAGGGCCGGTACTTCGAGGGGCCTCCCAAAGGTCGCTTCGAGGGCCCTTGTTTACTGAGGGAATTTTTTTAGATCTCAGACAAAGTATTCTTATCTTTTGTGTTGGTACCACTTACTAATAAAATGTCTAGATTTTACTAAAGTATTTTTTTTATTGGATAAGGAGAGGAGCAGATGAGCAGACAATGACTAAAGAACCAATGCTTCATGTGACCAGGTCACCATCGCCCATAGACATCTCACCTCTCTATAATGTTATTAGAGAGTTTTCGTTGTGCTTCTAACTTTGAGGATTAACTTAGATATTGCTTCATGTGCCGATAATTACGCTGGATCTCTTACCCTTCAAACTGAAACACAGCAATGCAAGCATTGCTGCTTTGCGGCAGAAATATTCAAAAAAATTTAAATTAATCGTCATACAATTTTATGAAATCACGTGTAACTTTTTAAAATATATATACGAATAAAGGTAGATGAAATTAGTCCATTTTATTCGTACAAAATTTATTTTTCAAATCCCCCGAAAATTTTCCACGTAACAGCGAACGAATTTACAAAATCCAGGTAACGAACAATTTACGGAAATTACTCCCGTTAGTTACCTACACAAGCGAGTAAATTCCTTGGCAAAATACGAAGAGAATCCGTCTGAAATCGCACCAAAAACCGAAATAACCCAATTAAATATCCTCAAAGAAGCCGGCGACCCGCACAAGCCGCGCACATCGGCCTAGGGTTACCACACGTGCCTCAGTCAGTCTGTCTTGTTTGGCAATGGGCTCAGCTCAGCTCAAACAGCCTTTGAGCTCGCACGAGCCTGCGGCGCCAGGGTCACCGGATCGAATGCACCTGTGGATCATCGTGGTGGACCTCACCTAGCACAGACGTTTTAGCATGATTGGTTGCATGCTAAATGTATGTATAAACATACAACACCCTGCACGCGCACAGCATATATAAGGTCCTTTTTTATTAGTAGCAAATATTTGGAGGGGGGTATGTGCTGGTCATTTGTACCACTTTACACGAAAAAATAACCCTGTTACTTGTATGAACATTGTCCATATTAAAGAAAAATAAACCACATTATTTGGCGCCTTGGTGGCATAAACTCATCCGTCGTTGTTTCATTCATACTTCTTATTTCAGTATTAGAATAGCAATATTTTTTTTAATAGCCTATAGGCTGTCCCACTGCTGGGCAAAGGCCTCCCCCCCTCCTTTCCATTTTTCCCTATCCTCGGCGTCCTTATACCATCCTTTTTGGAAGTGGTCGATATCGTCCTTCCACCCACGCCTGGGCCTGCCTCGGCGCCGCTGTTCGTCTTGTGGCACCCAGACACCCAGTGCATGGCGATCTTTGCCCACCTTTCCGGAGGCATGCGGCTTACGTGGCCTGCCCAGTCCCACTTCAATAGATATGCTTTAGTGATTGCATCAGCGATGCGTGTTTTGGAGCGTAGGGTCGTGTTCCTGACGCGATCCGTAATATAATTTGTAGAATTTTCAAACAAACAATTTTGTCGTTTTTTATACTGCCCATATTAATTCGCATATTACCAGCAGATTCATAAAGCAAGTTGAGAATATTTTATGTACATTTACACAAAAATTTGCTAGTTTTTTGTATAATTTGTGTTATGTGAACATCTTTAATCCCGAGAAACATATAAAATAACGTCGGTGCGACGCACTGGAAGGACGCGCACTATTAACTTTAATATTTCCATTCTAATTGTTACAAACTATATTTTAATAAGAGTGCAATAAAAGTTTTCCGAGAGAAGCACATGACGATCTAAAAATATACATATACATCATACTTAATACATTTGTCCCTTATTATTATATATTTTTATTTAATTTTGTGCCGTGTCGTGCCGGACATAAAGAATAGCACCACCCCAACTCTTCCCGTGGGTGTTGTACGAGGCGACTAAGGGTCTCAGTGGATACTATTCTCCACCTAGTAGACGGCGACAGGCTCGCCACCTATCACGTTTGTTACCAAATCTCACTTACGGCGAAAAGTGGAAACTACATATCATGAAGGTGGTTCCTCTGTCTACTCGACAGAAATCGGACTACTAGTGCCGTCTCCTCTATAACAATGACGTGAGCATTGACAGGCTCGCCACCTATCACGTTTGTTACCAAATCTCACTTACGGCGAAAAGTGGAAACTACCTATCATGAAGGTGGTTCGTCTGTCTACTCGACAGAAATCGGACTACTAGCGCTGTCTCCTCTAGAACAATGACGTGAGCATTGACAGCGAGCCTAGAATTGACCCATAGGGCATATATTTTCATACATTTAACACTTCAGTGCCAGACTAATGTGTGGGAAAATGTTCAAATCGCACGCGGAAACCGCGTCTCATGAAACTTCTCCAGCAAGTAATCTACATAGGGGTGAATTTCAAAATCTTTGGTCTACCCCCTCGGTGATAATGGACGTGAGAGTTATATATTATAATTTATATATTACTGTACTATTTCGCGATAATCACGAAACAATCTGGCAACCCTACGGCAAAATTACCCCATTATATCGAGACCGGGACTATTCAATTCCCTTTAATAATTTACCTTATCTCCGGCCCTTTTGAGGGGAGCCTCGGGGCTGGAGCCCGAGGCTTCCAGGACACCTGAATATGTCAACTGGAATAACCGACTTAACAGCATTGTCGAGTACTTCCGCGCCAAAAAATTCGAATATTTCCACCGAACACGCGCCCTCAAGGACTGAATTTGTGAATATTTTGTTCACGGCCACCGAATTTCAGTCAGGTAATTTACGTACATATTATTGCTAGGATATACATTTATACATTATATTATATTCATTATTATTTTATTACAATACATTTATACATTTAAGTAAAATTGATTGTCCTGAGCTCCTTAGCAGAATTTCATTGACGGTTCCTAATCAAAATTAACGGAGTAACAGGTCACTTCGCGTCCCTAAGTGTCACACTAATTACAGAAAGAATAGCTATCTAGTAAGAGCGTGTGCAGCATTTATCCAGCTAAGCAATAACCCTACTATAGATCTCTTCAACAGTAGTCCTGATTCCGTAAAGTCCTTACTCACTAACGAGTGTTCCTCTGCCTATCTGTAAATGTACATGGAATCAGATTAAGAGTTGTTTTATTATTTATTTCACATTAACTGTGGAAGCTTATAAATGGCTATTGTTTTTATATATGTATATGTAACTTGTAAATAAGGCTGTAAGCTACCCACATAAAATAAAATAAATAAAATATATAGTTAGTATTTTTTGTGGAGATTTATATTTCCTCATAACAATTCCTTGGTTTTCATAGCTAGTGTGGGAGCCAGGGAAATCTAAGAAAATATAAAAGATACCGCCTGCATGACTAAATATTTATTTTATTTATTTTTTAGCTTTCGGTTTTGGGGGTTGGACCCCCCCCCCCCCCCCCCCGCAATTTTGCCGACATCTAATTATCCACAGAGATATAATATAAGTCCGCAAGGCGCATGCGCCTTAAACTCGACAACTTCAACTCATTAACTCTCAGTTTTCTTTGTTGCCTTGGAGATGCTTTATCGGTTATTTTTGCTGTAATGAAAAAGTTAGTTAGTTAGAACAAACAAAGCGTTCTCTATTTGTTGTTATCTGTTGTTATTTCTGCAATAAAGTGTATTTTACTTTACTTCACTTTAAATCCCTTGAACCCCTCCCGACCGCTGATCCTGTTCGCAGAATTTTAATTACAGTTTGTAGCTGAAACTATTAAACTTGTTAATTATTGTATAAGTATTTATATCAAAAGTTGTGCTGCTGATTCGTTCTTGCGCCGCTTCTTTGTTATCAGCAATAGCACCTTACGAAGACTTAATTCCGATCGCACTTCACCACATGCCCAGGCACTATCACATCTAGCTGCAACATAACGACTGCAGCCAGATAAAAGGCGGAGCAGAAAGAGGTTTAGGTGAGGATTATCAAAAACGCCGGCCGCCGGTCCGGCCGCCCGTCCGGCCGCCGGGTGCGTAATCGTATTACCAATGGTAGACTGGGAACCGGGATTTCTTTTTTTCTTCTTCATAGAAGTTCTGAATTAAATGATGCTCGCTCGTTGTGAAAACTTCTGAGGTTCCAAATTCTTTGTTACCGAAGAGAGAGCGATCCAAAGATATGAACAACAAACTTCTCTCTTATCTTATCTTATGATAGGGGCTGGGAATAAGTCGCCGCTGGGGCACTTCGACACTTGAGGATCTTTTGTGCCAACCCCATTTTACACACTGGTCATCTCAGTGTGCAGGTTTCCTCACGATGTTTTCCTTCACCGTTAGTCGTACGTAGGTCTTCGAAAAACTCATTGGTACATGGCACTGCACGGTTTCTAACCGTACGGGAGTCCGGTGCCCTATCCACTGTGCCACTGACGCTCTTAACAACAAATTTACTTCAACCGTATGACTTATAGAACCAGAGCACATTGATAGAACTGTGCACAACCATCAGAGATATAGAGAGAGATGAGACAAAACAGAAAATATGACGTTCTCGTTTTTTATGATAACTTTAACTCTCTCTTACAATCCTATCCTTCTCTCTTCGCAAATACTGATTAACCGAATCTTGGAACGCTGCATGGCTAGTAAAAACTGTTTTATTGTCGAGTCAATACACGGTACCTATTTTATTTTTGTTTGTTTCTAGTTTTGATTAAATTTTTGACCGATAAAATATTTAAATACACTTCACTACACGTGTTTAGACAATGGCTGAATTGTAAGAGTCTTGGAGGAGGTGCACTGTATGCTGAAATACAGGTTACACCTAGTTCGGCAACAGTAGCTGAAAATAGTTATAGTGACATAGCCTAATATAGTTTATTTAACAAATCTGTAAACTTTTAAGAAATACATTATTATCTTATTATCTTATCTTATATTTCCATAATATTTAGTACAAGACCTGACCTAGTACCTAGTCCGGATGTTCCGAACGGTTAAATAAATGAGTTATTGTACTTTCTGTGAAATCCAAGCCTTGTCTCCCGGTCTAATACCATAGATACCGCAGAGCTCCGCTCCAGCGGGTCGTGGATTGCCTTTTTATTTTTAGCATCGGAAAATCGGATTTCGTAGTTACACAGTTTTGCTACCCGGCCCTTTGTTTCACTCGTGTATATGGAAATGAAACACAACTTCGTTTTTTGGTTTTTCAACACATATTCGTCCAGATCCATAAAGGGTGTCACCAAAAAGGGTGTCACCAAAAAGGGTGTCATATTCTAATGCTGATAATTAGGATCGATATAGATACAATAAGGGAAGGGGAGACCTAGAAGGACTAGATTGCGGACGTTCTAACGAGAGGTCAGGTGCGGTCAGCCGTCAGGAAGAGTCAGGAAGAACCGAGAACGGTTTGTCAGGATCGTTGCATGTGGAAATCCTTAGTCTCTGCCTGGGGAGAAGGAAACAGGCCTTGAATTTTTTGTATCGTATCTACATACGATAAATCATCACCCTTGGCACTATCTTATCTTATGATAGCGAGCCGAGAACAACCCCAGCGGCACTTCGACCCTTGAGGATCTTTTGTGCCTACCCCATTTTATACACTGGTCATCCCAGTGTGCAGGTTTCCTCACGATGTTTTCTTTCACCGTTAGAGCAGTCGCTTTATGTACGTAAGTCTTCGAAAAATACGAAAAACTCATTGGTACATGGCACTGAACGGTTTCGAACCCGGACCCCGCATGGTAGTCCGGTGTCCGAGCCACCGTGTCACCGACGCTCTACCCCTGGCACTAAAACATACACAACTCTACAAACATGGTAGGTATCTTTATATTCAAAGGTAAATTCAAAATTCACAAAAAACAACCGGGGAAATTCAAACAAAATATTCAGGAGTTTAAACTTCCTACCCCCGTTCTTCGCCCCACTCCCTGCAACCATTTACACAGGTAAAGTAACCCAGTAAAAGTTTCCATTCAAAATGTTGTCGATATTGAAAGCTCACTACCGACAGAAAAAAGGGGGCATTGTTTTTCCTCTTGACTTTTTAAAACGTGGTCGAACGTTTACAGCCGCGGGAGGGGCGTAAATACAGGGTCGTTTTGGGGGGGCCCTTAGGTACTAAAGCCATAAAGAAAACAACATCACACTCGCTCGAATGGAGAAACTGGTCTAAGACAAGTCGCGCCCCGCTATATATTCCTCAGGGATACGGTTCTCTAAGATCTTTAACGTTGTAAGTTTGGTTAAAAAAAACTTTTGCTTGGTTTCCTCATCATCATAGGTCTTTACATAATATGTAAAGACGCTTTTATAAATACGAGTACTTATACAGTTACAACCTCGAAAAACTCATCGTGACCGGAAAATGGAATGGAAGAGGCCTCGAGGACGTAGTCTCTATCTCCTTTTTACTTTTAATGACAGTTATCTATCTAGTTAGGGTAGAAATCCGACTTCAGAGAGACAGAAAGACTCCTGGCTGCCAATAAACCGTCAAAAACACTGCGCCTCAAGATGTATAGAACATCGTCATCCTTCTTTCGAAAATAATAACATTAATTTATTTATTTTATTTTTATTTTCTCTCTATTTTATACAATATTACCTACATTTAATATTTAAAAATTAAGTACCTTCCTTCGTTTCCTAATGTTTTACTTCTGTTTATTAATATTTCCGTTATTTATTTATATGTTCCGGTAGTATATCATGAGGGAGTGTCACCTGGCACACAGGGGATGCCTGACAATCAGCGCCGCAGTGCTAACTCCGCCGCGGCGACAGGCCGAGGCAGTCTCCTTTTTCCGGTGCTGCACACCACCTTCATCAAACTTCATTACTTTTGCTTATTTAGTTTTATAATATATTTGTTTAATATTATTTTTATCTTCTGTACCTAATTGTTTGTGTGTGCGCTATTGGAAATAAACTCTTTATTTATTTATGATTATCCGTTGCACGGGGCCCTTGCCTAAATACGGCGCTGTGCAAATCTGTCATTTCATTAGCTAGCAGCGCCCCCTGTGCGCCCCCTGTGCACATTAACCGTGTACTCCCGGTGGACCGTATTTTCGTACTTTTCCAGATGTAGGATGGATTTATAAATGTTATTTCAATTGAGAAATGTATGTTCAGTTCGACCTTTCGGCCGTACGCGATGGTTTTATTAATTTTATTTGCGAAATGCTTATTTTTTGCGAGAACAGAATGGAAATACAATAAATTTGTTCCTTTGCCGTCGACGTTGGTAAACTGTTTTTCTTTTTCAAAACAGACGCCAAAACGTTCGAGCGATTTTCAAGATTCTAACACGGTCATTGGCAAAATTGCAGTGTGTACAAGTAGGTGCCATAATTTAAAAAAAGCTTGAATGAAAGGAAAAGTAGTATCTAGTAGCGGGCGGGCGTTCGATCCTTCATGGTAACAACACATACCGTAGCCGCTCGACTTTATTAATAATAAATCTTCATTTCATACAGCATGGGCCCATGGATAAACCTTCAGGGCGACTTGGGCCACTTCCTAACTTGTCAATTTCCAAAGTTGACCACTTCCTATTTCGTCCACTAAATACCTTACAGACTAACATGTAATATAAAAATACAAAATAAAATAAAATTTATTTAGGAGCGGCTTGGTGCAGTAGAGCTCCAAAAACGCCCCTCAAGAGTTCTAATAAATCTGCCCCAAATAAACTTTTTGGCGACGGTTTAACATTGCCTCAGCTTTTAATTCCTGTCACTGCGAAGTTAGCGATTTTATGATTTAAATATTAAGTAATTCTCCAAAGTTTACGAAGCTCATAACTTCTGTTACAGCTTGAGGATGCTGTTTCGTGTACCGATAGGCGTAGGTATTGTCGACGATTAGTTCTAGACTAGACTATATTCAGCCTAGGGCTAGACGAATAAACTTCTGTCCTAACTACACAGCGCTAAAGTTTGATCCTAACTCCTAGTACGAATGATTCAGAGACGATGTCGTGTAAGTTAATTTACTGTTGACTGCAAAATAATATTAGAGAGATCTAAATCGGTTTAGTATTGTTTTTTTTTAAATTATAGTATAAGGATAGCAGACTAGCAAACGAACCATCTGATGGTAAGTTATCACCGTCGTCCATCTCACCTCGCTATAATGTTACTTATTACAGGGTTTGCGATGCGGTACTAACAGGACTAAGACTTGAGACTTAGGAGTGTTTCATGTACCGATAATGTCAGGAATTCGAACAGGATTATTAATGCTAGTTTAAATACAATCCAGTTAAGAACCTGCTCTGTTAAATTCCAAAGCTATAGCAAAAAACTTCATCGAAATTGGTTCAGCCGTTTCGGAGCTAGATGGGAACAGACACATGCACACACAAACATCATCTTAGGTCAAACTCATATACCTTCTCCGTTCCGTCGTGGGTAAAAATACTACTTTTCCTATCGGAAAGCAACTCGATTAGTTTTTTACATTAAACTTAGTAACGTAACAAATATGTTTTTTTTTATTGGCGGCGCTAGGTGTGCCCGATCAATCCTTTTGCTTTTATGTCGTAATATTTCCGTACATCGTTGGAAAAAATAATAAAGATAGCATTCTCAATAACTAGCCCAGCACGTAACTTGAACTGACGCTTTATTAAACTGTAAAGCGACTATTTCGGCGCCCCGGGCAAGTTTCACCCCGGGGCGGGTACGAGTGTGCCCCAGTTCCCAAATGTCGAGCTAGCAGCCTATGTAGTTTAGATAAGGGGGCCTAGTGACCTACCGGGTGGGTTAGGAAGTTAAGCAGGCCGGTGACGTCATTAATATTCAGGAAGGTCGACGCGGGCCCTGTAAATACTAGGTACTGGTGTTATTTAGGTCAGCAAAATGTGAAACCTAATTTTTTCAGTTTCACTGTTTCGTGTTTCGGCCACAGAAGCTTTCAATCAAACGTGCATCGACAAAACAAATATTCGCTGATACTATAATCGGTATTTTGTGCTTCGCCCTCATGATATCCACTCTTTTCGGCTATCCGTAGTGAAGGCAGAATCCGTGGTGAAGCAGAGCCCCCCCCCCCCCCTCCCCCCTCTTCTAAGTCGTTTTCTTCGTTACTGAGGGCCGTGATCATTCTAAGAAATTAATCACATAGAACGACTCTCGTGGCAGATTTAATGGGATGGTTTGCCATTGCCTTCCCCATTTCACACACTGGTTATCTCAGTGTGCAGGTTTCCTCGCGATGTTTTTCTTCACCGTCAGAGCAGTCGGTAAATGTACGTAAGTCTTTCGAAAAAACCGAAAAGTCACAGTACATGACGTTCCATGGTTTCGAACCCAGACCTCCCGTATGGGAGTCCGATGTCCTAGCCACGGCGCCACCGACGCTCCAAGAGGACTCTCTTGGAAACTCTCTATAGAACAGATTCTCTAGTGTTTCTGATGTTTATAGGCAGCTATAAACATCAACACTAGATAAACTGTTAATGCTGATGGATGACTCTAAACACAGAATACTTTACCACCGAGATAACCACATAATTTAACTAATAGACCAGATCAAAGGATGGTTCTTCGCGTCACGGTAGAACGCCCAAGGGACCACATTTAGTCATATTGAAGAGCGTCGGTGGCCTAGTGGCTAGGACACCGGACTCCCGTGCGGGAGGTCCGGGTTAGAAACTGTGTAGTGTCATATACCAATGAGTTTTTCGTATTTTTCTAAGACTTACGTACATTTACCGACTGTTCTAACGGTGAAGGAAAACATCGTGAGGAAACCTGCACACTGAGATGACTAGTGTGTAAAATGGGGTAGGCACAAAAGATCCTCAAGGGTTGGAGTGCCGCTGGGTTATACCCGGTTATATCATAAGATAGTAATATTAAACCATAGGTGCCAAGGTCTGCGTCAGGTTGATGACGGTTACCGATGGTTGATGGTAAAAAAAAATGGGGCTATATTTGCTGGTAGATTTTAATCAGAAAACTTTTGACGGTACACAAATCTGGTACATTAGAAGTATTAGAACCGTCGCGTCGAACAACCAGAGTTATTTTCAAAGAGGCAACAAAGTTGCAATTAAATCTTTACTATTACTTTATACTCTATTTGCACACACTTAAATCACAAAAGAAACAACAACAAGAAATGTGACGTACACAGGTAGAGCTTATCTCCAAAATAGAGATTTCTTCCAGCTAGACCTCCCAGCTAAATCTTTCGTCCGTTGAGATGCTTGCTTTTCGTATGGTTAGTGGCCAACCTATTTGTCAGAGTTGTTCAGGCCGCCCGTAGGCCTCTGACATGGCTTAACGACTGCTGTCGAACGACAACAACCGAGACCGACTGCTTAACGTGCTCTCCGAGGCACGGGGGAGCTCAGATGAAATATGCCACTAGCGGTCACCCATCCAGGTACCGACCGCGCCGACGTCGCTTAACCTGCACGATCACTTTCAGACCGTGCTCGCAACTAGGCTACGAGCTCCTCAGTCCGTTGAGATGAGAAATCAATTTAAGAATGAATGTTGCGCACCGCGACCGCCTCATCCCCCTCGCGAGACGTTCGTATCACGAACAACTATACTTCCAAAGTCAGGACAAACTGTAAAAAAATACATGTGTACATACTGTGACATTAAAAAAATATCGAAAAATCCGATAAGTTGCTTGAAATGGAAGTTTCCTTGACTCCACTGGCCCAGCTGTTCCGTCGCGCCTCCTCCGTCTGCCGGCCGGTGACCTAGATCCGGCGATCGATACGGGTCAACGACCGAGCCGGATGAACCGATTCCGTAGCGGATAATGGAACCTCGGATAATGGAACACCTCGTGCAATCACGACGGGGTGCGATTATATGAGGTGGCGCCGAGACTGCACGATACTAACGCAGATTGGTGAATGTAGACACTTTCATCTTCTCGTATTTTGATGGAATCAGGCGTAATTTTGCGGAAATCCTTTATCAATTATAAAAAGTATTTTCCGTGTAAGGGACGGATTTAGAATATCCCTTACCGCCACTGGATAAGAGTGTCGTACGAGGTAACTTGCTGGTGGAAGGAGTCCTTCAGTGTACGCCTGGCTAGCGACCAAATGTTATGTTTTCAAATGTCTGCGATTTTGTGAGAAAATGAATGAATGAGTTGTAAGTTGTTTTATCTGTGTAGAGATATGATTATTGTATTAAAGCTATGGTTAAGATACTATACGATACTTTATGTACTGTATTGTGTCAAGCACATGAATTCACAGTGTCTTAGTTTTAACTGTGTTGCTGTGCAATTTTTGTAATAGTAAATAAATAAATAAATTGTCTTCGGTTCGGCGTCGATGTGTTCCGGCAGTGTTTATAGAAGAGCCAGTACTTACTAAGCCCGTGTGCTCCATCTTCGGCCTCATCGTCACTTACCACCAAGTGAGGGTGAGGTCAAACGCGTGCTCTTGTCATGATGAAGCCTCGTTTAAAGGCGAAACACGTGTCGAATTTGAATTCAATTTCGCATTTTCTAGCAGAATACTACTATTCATTTTGGTCACATTTATTTCACACTCTTTCATTCCGTATCACATCGTCAGGTCGGATTGGCATTCTTTGCAAATGTAAATCCTTCTGCATTTGGTTATCGTTGGGAAGGGCAAATCTGGGGGTGAATGGTGGGTTCTTCTCCCCCCAATAATTTTAATGATTCCTATTTATTTAATTTCGTCAATAAAAACATTAAAAAAAACTAATGAAAAGCCTTAGTCAAAAATTCCGCCCCGTGTCGACCCCGGCGCAAAGGTCCCCATGACGCTCGCGGCATTGCCACGCTGAATCGCCACGTCCTCTGCACCAAGAACGACCCGGAGCGGGGGTCACAGCCTCTCTCTCTCAGGCGACGGCCGACCTCCCTGACAAAATCCTTTGCCTCCGCCCCCCCTCCTATTTATTAGATGTTCATTGAAATTTGTAATTTGAAACGACAGTGTTTTCCCCCATTGTTTACGTAAAATCCAGCAGTCATAGAAAATTAATGGTTTTGTTTGAATAAATGCATAATTTTCGTGAAATTTATTATGAACACTTCTGAGGACACTTCAGGGAATTATTATATCAAAAAATAATTTAACGGATTTATTTTTAAAAACAAAAAAAAACTGTTTGCATATGCTTGCCTGGGGGTGAGGGGTGAGGGGGGAAAGGTCAATGACTTTGGGTGGGTCTATAACTCGGTTCGAAAATTCAAAGGCTATAATATATTTTTTACATATTTCCTTTTATACATTTCCTAGTACCATTTAGGAATTGCATACAATGTCTAGGAAATTCATACATTTCCTATTAAATGTATGTGTTAAAGAACCTTTGACAAATTATTTTACACATTTCCTAATTGTCTCGTAGGAGTCGTGTACAATTCCTAGGTTTCATGCATTTCCGGTAACGCAGATACATCAGAAGCGTGTTCAACATATGAGTTCAATCTAAGCCAATTTAAAGTTTCGCAACTGACGGTGTAACAAGGGTAGTTTACGAGCCAAGGGTTAACTGGTGGAACATTTAGATTGCTACATGAACCTTGGTGCCTCTGGTTGGAAATGGTTAGGATGGTGGAACATTTAAAATACATTTTGAATAATAATAAATAAAAATATATACTCTATACAAATGGGAATACTTACATATTTAAAGATACTGAAACCTTCATCAGGACTTTGGGTTAATTATTTATACTGCATTATTGGGCCACGTTTAAGTATAGGTAGTCATGTATACCATAGGTAATAATTATATTGTGACTCTATCTATTAATTACATTGCATGATTACGATCAACACTAGATCAATAAACCAGCTGAATATATTTAGTATGTCATTCCATACCCACGTCATTCAATATTACAAGTCCCACCTATATACCGGTATATTTATACTTATTTACAGAAAAAAATATTGCAGGAAAAAAAACCGACTTACCATTATTGAGACCCCCTTACATTTTCTTGGTCATATTCAGGTCCTCAAGTCCCCAGATGTGAGAATGGCACCATGGTCCTGAACATTTGAGCTTAAACTCGATCCACCTAATTGTTACCGTCCCAGAGATCCCACCTGACATCAAAGATACTCCAAGATCTTGGAAGCCTCTGATCCAATTTTTATCAGACCGGACTTAAAACAATCTTGACACGATTCTCTGTTAAATATAAATAATAAATCCGCGCCCAAATCTGAACTGTTATGGAGTTATGATGCCATGCCACAGATAAAAAATACTTACTTACTTACTTACTCCGCTGGCGCAGCGACCCGAAGTGGATCTTGGCCTCCGATACCAAAGAGCGCCATCGCTCTCTCTCCTGCGCAGTCTCGAGCCAGTCAGGCGCCCGGAGCTCCCGCAGATCCTTCTCCACTTCATGGCGCCAGCGGTATCTGGGACGTCCGACCGGACGTCGTCCGTTAGGGCGGATATTGAGGAAGATTCTGGGACCAGCCAATAAGGAAGATGGAGGGTGGAGGATGAGAAAGAATAGGGAGATAGAAGAGATGGTGAACGAGCCGAACATTATAGGAGAGACGAAAGCGGCTCGACTCCGATGGCTCGGACACATCACTAGGATGGGGGAGGATCGGGCAGTTAAACGAGCGTATGTGGGATAAAAAATACATATTATTAAATTTATTTTGTACCTATTGATAATTGTAAACTACACATATATAGAATAGAATAGAATAGAAATAAATTTATTTAAAATTATAGTACAAAGCATTAGGTATATGTAATGTATATTTGGCAAAAGGGGGGAAAGTCAGCAAATGCTGACATACTCGGGTACCAAGTATGCAGCGCTGTTTTTCATTTCCCCCCTTATCCCAAGATGTTAGTGGGAGCGATAGTGATAGTGGGTAAAAAATAATAATAATTAAAATTAAAAACATCAAATATATTAAATACTTATGTTATAGTTACTGAATACCTGGTGCTTTAGAACATTCTATAAACCAGACATACTTATTGTTATAAAGAAATATGCGTCTAACTAATAACACCCCTTCCTTGATCTGTCGGGGGTTAAAAAGAGTCCGTCCTCAATAAAAGCATCCACTCATAATTGCCTTAAAGTTTATCGGTAGCCAATAACCGGCATCATGTGGAGCCTTCCTCCGGCTGTGACGTCACCGGACTTCCTTTGAGCCCCCCAAAGCGGCTCCATTTCCGCCCCCTAATGATTTAACCCTCATGATCAAATGAGTTACATTATTTTGTTTGAGTATAAAGTTATTGGGGTTCCTTTGTTTGTTTCGGTCGGTATGAACTTGTAAATTTGTGGACGGGCCTGGATGGATATTGTGTCATCACTTGCTATCTTCTTCGTAGACCTCACTGATGAGCCTCGTGATGAGAATAAGAATAATAGAATAAGAAAATTGGGCGGTAAGATGACAAAGCATCCATAGTCCATACACAAGTAAGAACTTAGCATAGGATATATTAAACTAAATAATATTAGTGAGCAAAATATGATGACCACATAGAACGACTTACTTGACAGATTCAATAAGGTGGTTTGCCAATGCTTTTTCCATTTGACACACTGTTTATGACAGTGCGCAGATTTCCTCACGATGTTCTCCTTCATTATGGATAAAAAAAATACGGCCGTCTCAGATTCTTCTTTTTGCACCTGAATTTCGTAAAGTGTAATTTCAAGAAGCACAACACTATTCCTCTGTATAATCGCGTGTGGCCCAGCCAGAACACCCCTAAACCCGATCAGTGTGATGAACTGCACCTGTAGTGCTCCATTGTCAACACAAAAGCTTTATTTCACGGACGAAATATCCTTTGTCCAGTTTTCAGTTTTCATTTCACGCGACTCTGAGGAATTTCATGAATGATAGATTTTCAGAGCGAAGTCATGCAAGAAATTTATTAAAAGCTTATTGTAATTTTGGGTCATGTAGCTTCAATATAGAGCCCAAGTTACATTATACCTTGTGCAATGGTTAATAATAATCTTTTTTTTTAATTTACGACCTTGACCTTGATTCTGTTTGACCTCAATCTCACCTGGTAACGGTGGTGGAAGATGGAGCACACGGGCTGAGTTAGTACTAGCTCTTCTATAAACACTGCGAAAACCCATCAACGCCGACAAACTTTACTACATAGAAGGGAGGTCGCTACCCATCCGGACTCTGAAGGGGTCTCAGCAAGTTACTTAGGTTAGTTGCCTCGTACGACATGCTCGCCCAGTGCCGGTAGGGATATTCTAATGCTCTAAATACTAAATACTCAAATTAGTGTCATATAGACTCCCGACAGAGTTGGCTCACAATTCCACTGAATTCTGCTTATTATTCCCCCACTGTTGGGACACAGACCTCCTTGTACGAGTGGATACGAGCCATAATTTTACATTCACTTCAGACGTGCAGTTTTTCTCATTGTTCCTTCACCGGATTGGAAACAATGCAATGTCATGTACAATACTGCATGTCTGAGGAAACATGTTTTCCGAAAGCATATGAAATAAACACGACCCCGCATAGTGGATCATGGCCCGTACCCCCTTGTACAAGGGAAGCCTGTGCCCCAATGTAGGAATGTTAATAGGCTCACGATGATGATGGACTAAAGCCACCCACCCCCTCTACCTCTCTACCCTTATCTTTCAATAATTCTTTCGGGGCCCAAAGTAACGCAGATTCATCTACCAGTCTAACTTCACTGGCAGGCGTTGTGTTCACGTCTGGAGTACCAAAAATCAGAAATCAGTTTTTTTATTGTAAGTACCTAAGTATATTTTTACAATGTCACTTTTGCACTCTACCACCGCTTCGTAAGGTGCTGTAGCTGAAAGGAAAGAAGCGGCGCAAGAAACTTTCAGCAGCACAACTTTTGAAATAAATATATCTTACAATAATTATGAATACAATCATATACACAATGTGCAGAGCTGGAGCTGAATTTAGGACCAAGCCTCTTTATCATTTAAATAGTCATTTATTTTATAATAAATTTTTTCTCTGTCATATTTATTACAGTATCAGGTATCTTATTATAACATCGTACACAGTGACACATAAATGATGTGTTCACTTTACTAAGTCTAAACCGTGGGACTGCAAGTTTTTGTTTCTGTTATCGAAATTATGATTATCACAATTTTTCGAAAACAGCTGTAAGTTTATACGTACATACATGATATTTTCATAAATATATTGACCCACGACAGTCAGTATATTTACTTATTTGAACAGTTCCCTCAGAGAGTCCCTGCAACGTAGATTATATATTGTACGAATTGCCCTCTTCTGTTGAATGCAGATGGTTTCAATATCAGCTCCTCGACCCCATAAAAGAATGCCATAAGACATTATGCTGTGGAAATACTGCAATATACCAGTCGTACGGTTGCTACATCAGTTAGTTGTCTTATCTTTCTAACCACATAAGCGGCGGAACTTGATCTTCCACTGCCAATCCTGGTTACAGGAGTTACAGTAGGAGAGGAGCGGAGCCCGGTTTGTCAAATATTAATAATGAAACATTAACTTAAATGACACTTTCTGCAATTAGCTATGATCAGTCATAGTCATAGCTTATTGAGTTACTGTTAAGTAAACACAGACAAAAGCCACCCCCTCTGTCTCAAGGCCACCCCCAAATTGGCGTAATTTGGGGCGAATTAAGTCAACCCGATAGTAAAGGGTGAGTTTACGGCGACAGCCCGTTTATTTAACACCCTGTAAACTGTACTATGGGCTATTTTATTTCATTTATTTAGAAAAAAACATTTATACAGGGTGTCTCACGGCAGAGTTTGGATTCCAAAATTGAATAATTAAAAAATCGTTTGAATTGAGCGCGGGGGAGGGGCGCTGTAGATTCACCTTATGTGCGGACCAGAGCGAAAACTTGATTCACTGAGGGGCCAGCTGAAAATCAGCGCTGTGGCTTGCCTCAGCATTATGCTGAGCTGGTGTACCCTTTTTGGCACTGTACCACACCTTCTGTGCTGCATGTATTAAACTTTGTATACTTCTGTATTCTGGTGTTTACAGCGCTAAATAAACGATTTCAATTTCAATTCATAAATGGGTACCGAAGTTTTGAGCTACAGGTTCCACCATAATTCAGCCACATCCGGGCCCGAGCAGAACTTCCAGAACGGAAGAAACAATAAACGAAGTTACGGATCGGGCCGTATTTTTTTGGAAATGCGAGAGGTAAATAATATCCATTTATTTTATGCCCGAGCGTCGAGAACATACTGCATATATTTCACGGACGAGGTTTCAGCAGGATGAAGGTGGGTCCATGCAGTGTGGGATCTCTATGGACCAATTTCATGTGCTGCTTCCTCGAAAATTGATATCCCGTTAAGGTGATATCGCATGGCTTCCGCGATCACCAGATTTGACCCCCATGGACTTATTCCTGTGGGGGTATCTTAAAAGTAAAGTTTACGTCAATACTCCGAGCAATATCGCTGAGCGAAAAGAATATATTCGCAGTGAAGTAAGCGAAATTGAGCCTACTATGTAGGAATGTTACGGAGCTTCGACTCCGACTCCGAAAGGTCGGAACTTCCGATTGATTTTACACCTCCGACTCTGTCTTCGGCTTCGATAATTTTGAATCGGAGGTTATACCGAATATTTGTGAGCAAACATATTCAAATATTAATATTTAATTAAATAGTATAGGACTACATAAAGGAATGTTTTATTGCCGCAAACGTCATCATAAAAAATATTGACCAGTCAACTATAAAAATTTGAAAAACGGTTTTAAATTTGAACTTCTGAACATCTATCTTCTACCTCCGCCTCCGACTCCGGTTCCGACTTCGATGAATCAAATTTAAAACCTTCGGTTTCGACTCCGGTTCCGGTAAAACCATCTCCGTAACATCCCTACTGCTATGCCCCGGCGTGTCATGCGAAAAGCGATGAACAGATTTCATCAGAAGACGTAATCTTTAAAAAATAAAACCCGCATTACTCCATTTTCGCTTCCGGACCACTTGTACCATCGGCCAGTACCATTGATGGTACAACTGGCACCAATTTGTCCCAGTAGTACCATTAGGGACCACTTGTACCATGGGCCAGTACCATTGATGGACATCTTGTACCGATTTGTCCCACTAGTACCATTAAGGACCACTTGTACCATGGGCCAGTACCATTGATGGTACAACTGGCACCAATATGTCTCACTAGTACCATTAGGAACCACTTGTACCATGGGCCAGTACCATTGATGGATAACTGGGACCGATTTGTCCCACTAGTACCATTAGTCAATAAATATATTTTCCCTAAAATTTGTGATTAAAAAAATCAATTTAAAAATACTAACTCTGCCGTGTGTCGCCATGTTCTGTAGCACTAAAAAGTAAATTCAAGTCACGTGGTAGTACCCAGTTTTTCTTCGTAGAGTTAGTTAGGGAAAAGAGAAATGAAAATAAAAAATACTTACCTAAGTACTTCAAAGTAATGGAACTTGCAGAAATATACCTTCCTAAGGGATGTAGAGCGGTAATTTAAAAAACGCCATTTTAATATAGGTACTTGAAATTACAAGGCTCAATACTTGGACCTCCGACTTACAAATGAGGTCGAAACCTGTATCTTGGAAGTCGGGAATAGGTAGAAGTACGACTGCCATGGTTTTTCTAGAACAGAACGAAAGCTTTCGAAACTTTCGACGTATTCAAAAGTTTTCATTACCGGCAGCTGGAAGACGCTGTATTGTATTTTACGAGTATTGCTGGAAACACAACAATGTGCGCGGTGGCGATGGCGGGGCAATCCTGGAATACCTCGCCGTCATCATCATCATCAGCCTATTAATGTCCCCACTGTTGGGGCGCAGGCCTCCCCTTGCACAAGGGAGTACGGGCCATAATCCACCGAACGGGCCCAGTGCTGTGCGGTGGATTTCACACGCCTTCGGAAACTTTTAATTTCCTCAGACATGCAGGTTTCCTCGCGATGTTTTCCTTCACCGTTAGAGCAGTCGGTTAATGTACGTAAATCTTCGAAGAAATCAGGAACTCATTGGTACATGGCATTGCATGGTTAGGAACCCGGACCTCCCGCATGGAAGCCCGGCGTCCTAGCCACGACGCCACCGACACTCCTCGACCTCGCTGTCGCCCTGGCCAGACCTGCAGCTCGCTACTAACACAACGTAATCTCAGTATAAACTAAACTGCAGCGACTTGACTCGGTCAATCCAATCCACGCCGCGCCTCGGAGAGCACGTTAAACAGTCGGTCCCGTTTGTTGTCGTTTAACATCAGTCGTTAAGCCATGTCAGAGGCGTACGGGCGGCCTGAAATAACTCTGACAATAGGTCGGGCACTAACCGTACGATAAACAAACGAAACAACAGTCAGTTTTGTACTACTATTAGTTCTACCAGTATTACAGAATGAACCGACTGTCCAAAGGACCAGGATTCAGTAATATATTTGGAAGTAGTATTCTTTCAGAAGTGATAAAAAATCTATTTTCTCGAATAAGGAAAGATAATTGTACAAATTAGCAAAAATATAAATATATAAATAATATTGCAACATTTGTGTGCCCAAAAAATATTACACACGTTATACCTCTAATTCAATAGTAATTTCGTGTGAGATATAATGCAACTTTATCACTTACGGGATAAAGTTGATGTTGGTATTGTGAGATGAGAAGACATGGCGTCACGTCGCGTCACATGATTTAATAAAGTTGTCACGTTAGCTTATTAACGGCTCCCGGGGCAGGGCGGTTGGCCGCGCGTTACGGGGGTTGGCGGGACAGTCCCGTGAAGGGGTGACAAATACTAATATACTGTATTGCACACCCGGGACATAAACAAAACATACAACATAAAGAGAGGTACAATACAATGTGCAGAAGGCGGCCTTGTCGCTTTAAGCGATGTCTTCCAGGCAACCTTTAGGTGATAGAAAAATTATGAGATACATAGAATACGGGTGCAAAAGGCGTATGAAATAGACACTACCCTCTGGTGTGTATTTTTTGGAAGGGAGGTACCTGGGATAAGTTTTGAGTTCCTTCGACGATTTTCGCTGGTGGTCAGTCCACGGCCACACCACCCGTAGACACCTCACTTTTTGGTTGATTTACACAACACAACTCAGATCGTGCACGAGAGTATTTTTAATCCTTTTTTTTGGAAATGATTTACAATTTATTTTGAATTTTCAACGCATATCAGCATGCGGCGCGGTAGCGGGTTATCGGACATCTGGCTTTTTGAAACTTGTGACGTCACGTTCATTGAGATTGGAGAGAAAGGGAAAGAAAGTTGATTTTGTGAAACAGCTGCTTATGCGGTGCGGTATAAGTATGTATGTATATATGTGCGAGGTGTAGTTTGGCCAAACCACCCTCAAATAAATAAATAACAATAATAAAAAGTAAAAAGGTGCAAAGCAGTAGTAATAATATTACATAAATACTATAATATATACAGAAATATAATACTTAATATATAATCAAAAATATAATAAATAAATAAATAACACACATCGTATGCTAAAGTGAAACTGCATTAGAACAATTAGGCAGTGTACCACACTGAGGTGACCCCGTGGTAGAAAGAAAAATGTTTTACCACTGAACTAATTTTCTTTTAATAAAGGCGCTAACTAAGCGAAACTAGCGCCGTCAATCCAAAACCATATCAATTTATTAAGGCATTATAAAATGGTTTACGGGATTATTCCACGAAAGAAGGAGAAATGTTTTAAAATAGTTTTGTATTCTCATATTGAAACAATAAGAAACCAAAAGCGAATCTGCCACTTTTGACAGATTTGAATTTTGTTTCACTACGAGGATACTAAAATATTATGAAAAAAAATCCTGTTCATTCATGGAATAATCCTGTAAACCATTTTTATTAAATGCCTTAATTAATTGATATGATTTTTTTTGGCGTGGCTAGTGTCGCTCATGTAGCCCGTTAATAATAATATTTTCAATAAACAGATTTTTTAACAAACACTTCTCCATATTAATCAGTAGAGAAAGCAAAGTTCTTCAAGATTCATCGTGGCATTGTTTCCAGAACGCTGTCAGTATTTCTAGAAATCTGGCAGTGTTTCCAGAACACTGGCAGTATTTCCAGAACGCTGGCAGTGTTTCCAGAACGCTGGCAGTGTTTCCAGAACGCTGGCAGTGTTTACAGAACGCTGTCAGTATTTCTAGAAATCTGGCAGTGTTTCCAGAACGCTGGCAGTGTTTCAAGAACGCTGGCAGTATTTCCAGACCGCTGGCAGTGTTTCCGGAACGCTGGCAGTGTTTCCATAACGCTGGCAGTATTTCCAGAACGCTGGCAGTGTTTCCAGAACGCTGGCAGTGTTTCCGGAACGCTGGCAGTGTTTCCAGAACTCTGGCAGTGTTTCCAGGACATTGGCAGCATTTCCTCTCTGAATCGCCAGGCTATGCAAGCTGTTTTACATTTCGGTCTACCCTCTTGTACGTCCGTTTCGGCTGCCCATGGTCACCATACTCTCAATAAAGAGCCAAGGATAACAATAGTTTCTGGACGTGCCATGAGCTGCCGAAATAATTCCACGTTGCTGTCAGTGTGGGCGACATTACGGCCTGCGCTATTCTTTGGTTCAGGTTCTGGGTTTGATTTGTGTCAGCTATTAATTTTTTTATTATTATTGTCCAACTGCTGAGCAAAGGCCTCCAATGACCTGTGTATTTATTTCAATCTTTAGATCTATGGCAGAAGGTATTGCTAATTTCAGACTTTATGGTTAAAACCTGCCCCATCTTTGGCATCATCTTTACTTACCACCAGGTGAGATTGAGGTCAAATTCGTATATAAATATTAAAAAAACTTACCGGTTGTCCTCGAGAAAAACATACGTGAATAATCTAAACATTCCATGTGAGCGTCGGTGGCACAGTGGCTAGGACACCGGACTCCCATGCGGGAAGTCCGGGTTCGAAACCGTGCAGTGCCATGTACCAATGAGTTTTTACATTTACCGACTGCTCTAACGGTAAAAGAAAACATCGTGAGGAAACCTGCAAACTGAGGTGACCAGTGTGTAAAATGAGGTAGGCACAAAGGGTTGAAGTGTCGCTGGGGTTATTCCCGATTATTAACATAAGATAAGAAAACATTCCATGTACTTTGGCATAATATTATATTTTTCTTCCCTAAAACGATACATTTTTGTTTCAGGTATGTACTCGTACTGCCGAAATGGATCAACAAGGCAAAAGAAATAAAGACAAAAGAAAACAAGAACCGAGCCCTGTCGCACGCTGGTATGATTAGTGTTATAGTCGTGAGTACGTACGTAATGTGTCATCGGGTAAGACGGCAAATTGGTTCGGTCTTGGTGACGTCACCGATGAGACCGACCTTATGGTCTGGTTAACGTCAGACGTCATGCGGCGGTGGTAGTGGCTTTGTCCTCGCGTGGCGCATGTGTGGTGCAGGCTGAGTGACGGGAGGCAGCGGATACGCTGATAGCGGGAGCATTAGATTGTAAAGTAAAGTAATCAAAATCAAGGACGCTGTAGCATCTTTAAGGAACAGGAAAGAGACTAAGGCAAGGGGTGAGCACAAAAGATCCCCGAGGGTCGAAGTGCCGCTGGGGTTGTCCCCGGCCCCCTGTCATAAGATAAGATAAGAAAGTAAAGTAGTACACTTTATTGCACGAATATAGAACAACAAACATGAGATAGAAAAGGAAATAGTGAAGTACAATTTAGGCGGCCTTATCGCTAAGAGCGATCTCTTCCAGGCAACCTTCGGGCAGAGGATATGATTTCGAGAAAGAGGTAGTAGGTGTGCAAGGTTTATGGTAAACGTTATAGTTATGAAGCCGTGAAGCCGTGAGAGCTTAGTTTTATTACGGGGGGACAACAAATTATTTATTAGTAGTTTAAAATCAATGCTTAAATGGTTTAATGGTTACTGGATAAATGTTTATATTCGGTTAATGAAATTTTTAATAATTATTTATAAGAATTATAGATATTTTTTGTAGGCTTTGTTTCTTACAAAGATTATGATTACGATCTAAATGTCATTTATATTTTATAATTTATCTGACTGTCATATTATTTATTCATTGTCGAGTAGAATGTATCTGCTCTTTGTTTAGAAAATACCATCTTGTAATTATGTACCTACATACTGGACATATAAATCTGAATCTGAATCTAAAATCAGGTCACAAAATTAGAAGACAGACACTTCTAAAAACAACGTTGCTTTTACGGGTGTTTATGAAACAAGGCAGACCTAAGCAGTGTAAAAATCTACGAAAAAAACCCTTAAATTATAATAAAGATACAATAACATTAATAAGGAATCTTGACTTACAATCTGAAAGAAAAGAAAATTAAAATGAATTAAAAAATCTTAAGATTCCTTTCGTTACATATCGGATTTTTATACAGCTACTTCGGTAGACTTTCCAGGCAGTGTAAGGCTGGAACTACATGCGCCGGTTCCAGCGCGAATCGAACCGGGTTCGTTGTAGCCAATCACGAGGCGCTGACCCGGCGGTGGAACCGGCGCATGTAGTCGCAGCCTAATTGGGATCGCGTCTGCTTCCGCTCTCGCTCCCCGTGCCACTGAGGCCGTGCCCGTGCGGTGGAAGCGTCCATCGCTCACGCTGGAGCCGCGAGTGTCCGCGGCAGCCCCGCCCGCGCCGCACCGCTATCTAATTACCCAACTTTGTATCGGGAAAACTTTTACATTCTATTCCCCGACTGTTACAAAGGTTCCATCGGGAAACTTGTGACTCGTCGCGCAAATGAGAATAGTTTTACAACTCCGTATTAATAAAAAAAATAAACTTACTTTTCCTTTTAAAACTTTTTTAGTGTCTCGCCGGGCAGACGCACAGTTTAAATGTGGACTCGCCTAAATAAATAATATATAAAAAACAGATCGGTATTTAAAGAGAAAACTTTCTATATTTCAAACGAAAAATAACTTGAAAGCCTATTGTTTTGTAATTTATTCACGCAATTTTAAAAGATAACGAAGGCTTTCGGGTTCGAAGTTTACGCAAATCTAATTAAAATGTTTCGACGACAGTGTCCCGGGGAGATGGTTTTTAATGAATTCTGTACCTGAGCGTTCACGTAAATTAGTGTAATTATTTGAAATCGGTAACAAAGCGAAGCGTTTAAACTCTAGTTTAATAAAACTGTGCGCAAGAAGTGTCGACTGGAGTGGTTTAACCGCTCGACTTCACCTTCTAACGTGTTTCTCTTAGGAATGTTGTTCGGGAATGTCGGGCGTTACAGCTAATTACTGTGACACAAGCATATTACGACACTCCTGTTGAACTCTGATTGTTCTATACATTTTCTTCAAAATACTGTGTTATTTATCTAATCAATCACAACAATCATACAATACAATACAAATATAGGTACTTTACTACACACGCGGGACAAAAACAAAACATACAACATAAAGAGAGGTACAATACAAAAACAAAACATACAACATAAAGAGAGGTACAATACAAAAACAAAACATACAACATAAAGAGAGGTACAATACAAAAACAAAACATACAACATAAAGAGAGGTACAATACAAAAACAAAACATACAACATAAAGAGAGGTACAATACAAAAACAAAACATACAACATAAAGAGAGGTACAATACAATGTGCAGAAGGCGGCCTTGTCGCTTAAAGCGATATCTTCCAGGCAACCTTTAAATAATAATAAATTGTAAGTTGTGACTATTATTGCTTGGTGTTCAGTAGGGGGCGGTATATATCCCATAGATAACTACCCCTAATTGTCTGTTGAATACCTTCTTTTTGTGAAAGCACTGTCTGTCTGTCTGGGAGTCAGGGTATTGTTCGATTTACTATTTTGTGATGTTTTCAATATACTTACTTACTTACTTACTCCGCTGGCGCAGCGACCCGAAGTGGATCTTGTCCTCCGATACCAAAGAGCGTCATCGCTCTCTCTCGTGCACAGTCTGGAGCCAGTCAGGCGCCCGGAGCTCACGCAGATCCTTCTCCACTTCATCGCGCCAGCGGTACCTGGGACGTCCGACCGGACGTCGTCCGTTAGGGCGTCCCACATACGCTCGTTTAACTGCCCGATCCTCCCCCATCCTAGTGATGTGTCCGAGCCATCGGAGTCGAGCCGCTTTCGTCTCTCCTATGATGTTCGGCTCGTTCACCATCTCTTCCATCTCCCTATTCTTTCTCATCCTCCACCCTCCATCTTCCTTTAAATATAGTTTAGTTTTCAATATATATTTTTTTAAATTTCTGTCTTAGATAGGGGAAGAGACTCATAGAAAAAAAATTAGATTTGAATTAATTAACAATTAAATTAATAATTATTAAATCAAATTTGATTTATATGTAAATTTGATCGTACAGTTTATATGGAAAGTAAACTGTTTAATTTAGCAACATATTTGAACCCCGGTGACTTGGTTCAAAACCCTGGATATTTATACAGGGTGTAACAATTACATTAATTGGATTGACTTCTCACAAGGACACAACATTTCTACATTTTTAAGGCTTTTCAAGAAAAAAAAATTGAATTTAATATTGTCTGGTAATATTTATGGATTTATCGATATTTGAGTCGCCCTATTAACGTAGCTGTTTTATTACATACAATTAGAAATTAATTAAAACTAAAACTGGCAAGTTTATTAGTCGAAGTGCTTCGCTTTGCATGACCGACATCCAATCAGAGCAAAACAAACAGTGCTAGCCCGCCAATTAGCAGCGCCTATTTTGAAAATAGAATTCCAACTTACTCCTTGTATAATGGCCACGCGACTATCGTACTAGGACAGTCCTATAGGGGATTAGATTTTCCCGAATCTGTTGTCCTCAAAATATTTTAGAATATATAATTTAATACAAATTTATTCTGAAATAATAATTTATTGACTTATTTAGTTAATTAATGTTTATTTTTATTTTTTAAATGCAATAGGTATGTTTGTAGTCTCTTTAGTACACAAAAAAAAAACACAGAAAATAAAAACATTACAATATGTACAAAAGCGGGCTTATCCCATAGGGATCTCTTCCAGCCAACCTTTGATTTAGGAGAGTTTAGACTACTTTTATGGTGGGCAAGGTTTGGAGTACAGTAAACAATAAGTATAAATAAATTACAATAATTATATAGTAGATAAATAAAATACATACTCAACAATTATAATGATATATGTAATAGATTATGTTGCATAATTATTACACTAACGTAATAATGTAATATTATTTATTCCTCCTCCCTCCTCGAGTCGTAATCCTCAATGCTGAGGGTCGTGACCACGTTTAGGTATCACCTTCTGGCGGATGATCTTCCTCCATTTATTTCTGTCCCCGGCGGTGTGGATGGCGTCGTGAATTGTAGAGTCAAGGGTGGTGCGGATTTGGTCGGACCAGCGCATCGGACTACGTCCTCGAGGCCTCTTCCCTTCCATTTTTCCAGTCACAATTAGTTTTTCGAGGTTGTCACTGTCTTTCCTGGTAATATGACCGAAATATTCGAGAATTCTACGAAGGCACTCGGAGAACAGTCGTGAGGTGATTTTGAGTTCACGTAGAATGGATACGTTGGTACGATGTGCTGTCCACGGAATTCGGAGCATTTTTCTCCAGCACCACATCTCGAAGGCATCAATTCTTTTGCGGTCTGCTGTTCTTAGTGCCCAAGTCTCAGCGCCATAAGAGAAAATGGAGAACATCAGTGAACGTACAAGTTTGATCTTGGTCTTGACGGAGATGTTTCTGTCTGCCCAGGTTCTATGTAACTGAGACATTGCATTTTTGGCCATTCCAATTCTCCTCCGCACTTCTGTTTCGCAAGAACCATTGTTGCTGATGCTGGAGCCCAGGTATGTGAAGTTGTCTACTGATTCCATTATTTATTACATAATGTATAAAAAAAATAAAAACAATCGTATACAATGTATACAACAGTTTTTTAAGTTTCTGAACAGAGTTAAATAAAACTAATTGATTATATTCATCAAAATTCAGCCTTCTTCAATTTAATTTAATTCAATTTAATGTAAAGCATGGTCACCGCACCAGCCGGGAATTGGCGACTGTTATCCTATTAAACAAACCGACAGCTGAATAACGGTTCCCGTACAAAGTTGTTAGTCAATTGAAACGGTTCTGCAAACGACGAACACGAGTAACAAGCCTGTTAGATAAAAAAATATTAGCGCATAGACCCAAATATGTATCATTTATTAAACCTTTTGGTACATACGAGTACAGATCACTAGGTCAGGTCATATATCGGAATTGCACGACCTAATTCCAGCATCTCCATTCCGCCTTCGGACTACCAGGCGCGGAGAGGGGTTCCATCCTCATGTTGTTGATATCCCATCTGCTCGTACGAAGCGATTGGCTTCGTTCATTATGCGAACGGCTAAGGAATGGAACAGCCTGCCGGCGTCTGTGTTTCCCGAAACCTACAACCTTGTGATCTTCAAGGCCAGAGTGAATAGGCATTTACTGGACCCGCGTGCTCCATCGTCGACCTCATCGTCGCTTACCAACAGGCGAGATCGAGGTCAAATGCGGGTTTAGTAGTCAATAAAAAAATTATCGAAATTCTGTTTTAGCTAAGAACAGTTTATTAATTGCACAATGTCTCTGGATTACTTATTAAGTTATTACTATAATAATGTCCAAACTTATTTTATTATTATTATTATTTATTTAACACTTTAATGCACAAAAATAGTACATGAGGCGAGCTTAATGCCATGCGGCATTTTCTACCAGCTAACCATTTGGTCATACAGATATTGCAAGGCGGGTGCATATAAATTAAATAGAAGAGATATTATATTATATTATTATATATTATTATTTATTTATATTACTGTTTTTCTCCCCTTTATTGGGGTGAGTTTATTATTATTATTATTTAGGTTTTCTCCCATTTCTGGGGTCAGTTTAGATCGAAGCTCACGGGTCCAGGACCAAGTGAGCTTCACTTCCTAAAGTTGTTTCACCCGACGGTTCATCCTGTAAAAATTTTCGTACGATACGACAAGTGTTCAGGATTTATTATTATTATTATTATTATATTATTTTATCTCTAAATAATACTAAATGTATCGGACGTGTAGAAATAATTGCGCCATTGCTTTGTTATATAATGGCTTGTTTCCAGATAAACTGAAATTAACAATAATTAGACCATTATACAAAAAAGGTGCAGCCACTAGTGTTAGCAACCTTCGTCACATCGCACGAATACCCACACTTAGCAAAATTTTCGAAAGGGTCATGTTTAATAGAGTAATTAATTTTTTTATAAGTAATGACCACCATGGGAGTCAAAACGGCAAGTCAACGACCACTGCAGCATATTAATTGGTCAACACTATAGCACAGTTTTTAAATTATAGAGTACGACAGGTATACTGTTTGATTTGACCAAAGCATTCGACTGTGTTTCACATGACAATTAATTAAGAAATGTGAGACATACGATGTTAGAGGGCGCGCTTTGAAATGGTTCCAGAACAGATTCCAGTGTATTGAGGTCACCAAAACACACAATAATAATAAATAAACGAATACCTTGATATCTACCCACTAAATAAAAATAATTGTAAAGTAAAACTTAATAGATGGCTACTCTCTTTAGATTACGACAAAACTGAGGCTATAATCATATAACATAACATTTTACACACTAAACTCATTACGTTCTTCAGATTATTAACACTTAACTTCCCACACTCACACACCCACTCACCCTACACTACAGATGCACTTACATCATTACACTCTCCCACACAACCTAACACACCCCCACTCGTACTCACTCTTACCATTATCTTTACTAAATTCCTTTATGATTAAATTTTCAAAATTCCTTTTAGGTTAAGAATATCATTTGTAATATGCTTGCACGGAAAGTGCGACGGAATCCCGACTTACAAGATACAGGTTTTCGACCTAGTTTGTAAGTCGGAGGTCCTTTTTTTGTGTGCCCTGTAATAAGTAAATATTTTTTTCATTTATCATATATATATATTTTTAAAGAAACGTTTCGATCAGCATCAATTATATTACTAAAAGACATAGCCTGAAAGTGGGGTCTTTTTTGCATCTTTTTATTTTCACACGGCCATCAACCAAAGCTGTTTATTGTATCTCAGAATAATGCAACAATTAAAACGTGTTATGACATGTTTATTCCTAAACTCAGTCTGCATTACCGAATATGATGTTCAAACAATGTAGTTTTGATAGGAGTTGGACAACTTAATCTCGCTTTAAGAGAAAATAAATAGTTCAAATCAAATTCTTTGAGGGTAGTATCTATTTCATTCGCCATTTGCACCCGTATATTATGTATCATATGATTTTTCAATCACCTGAAGGTTAAGATATCGCTTAAAGCGATAAAGCGGCCTTCTGCACATTGTATTGTACCTCTCTTTATGTTGTATGTTTTGTTTTTGTCCCGGGTGTGCAATACAGTATATTTGTATTGTATTGTATTCTAAAGGTTTGATTATTTTTTTATATCTCAATTTAGAGGCTTTGGTACACGACAAGGTGACCATGTCAGCCTCGTTAGGGTCTCTAAGAAAAGGGAAAGGGAAGCTCAAGTATTATTAAAGTCAGCCCTCACTTTGAGAGCCAACTTAGCAAACAACAGTAAGTGTTTCATATTATCAGATAAGGGCTGACTTAAAATAATATTGAGCCTCCCATTTTGTAGCCTATTGAAGCCAAATTTTTTCCTCTCTAATTTCCCCAGGTCACACTCCATTAGGAGGTGAGTGAGGTCTTCTATTGTGTTGCAGTTGGTACAAAACGGTGATGCAGCTCTTCCCACCAAATGCAAAAACTTATTTAACGGAATGTGACCCGAGCGTAATCTAAAAGCCAAAACAAGTAGCTCCCTACCAAGACTGACACAGTCAAACCATGGAGCCCAGGCTGGCATGTAATTAAGTGTATTGTACCAAAGCCCCTTCACTTTAGCTAATTTTTAAATGCTCAAAAGTGAAAACTCAATGATGAACTCTTTTATAAATTTCTCAGTTGAAAATATAGTGAAATAAAAAGTGTCTAATTGGAACTGCAAGACATAAATGCTACGTTTATTCATTAAACTTGAAAAACACTCGAGAAAAATATAAAAGAACTCTAATAGGGAAACGACGACGGTCATGAAAATAAAGTGAAATAGGGAAACGACGACGGTCATGAAAATAAAGTGAAATAGGGAAACGACGACGGTCATGAAAATAAAGTGAAATTTTGTTTTATTTGCATAAAACATGTTGTAAAGGAAGAAGGAAATTGATTTTCTACGGTAGTAGAAAGAATTTATTTATAAAGCAAAAAGTTATACTTAACAAAATGTAATATAGATGCAAGTGCGGAGTTATTTCGGTGGTGATTGTATTGTTCCATGTGATTGAATAATGGATTTGAAATGGACTCCGAAATCAAGGTGAGTGAGAAGCTAGAAGCTAGAAGTCTGTCTAGTTACACTGTCACATACTTTTACAGTCTGTTTCGAAACGTCAAAGTTAGATATATTTTTGTAACTAGTGGTTCTTTTATTTTAAGTTAGTTTTTGTAATTTTCAAATTAATGTGATATATTTAACAGTGTTGCTGTGTTTTATTAGAAAAGCAGAATTGTCAGTTTTGGACAAGTCTTTTTAATTTTATTCTAAACTAGTACATAGTAACAAATAGAAATTTACACATTTTAAATAAATAAATAAAAAATAAAATAATATATCTTTATTATCAGGTTATACACCCATAGTGCCTACAAGTTGTATAAAAACATAAATAAAATTAGAATAAAACAAAAAAAAAATTGAAAAGAAATGAAATGTAAATAACCAGAAAACAGATGAAATTAATGAAAAATAAATATTTGTTTTCTAAAGCATCTGGACATCTGAAACATTTTTTAAATTCTATATCCAAACATCAATATTTTTAGCGATCACAGCACCTTTTTTATAATAAAAATGGTGTCAGCAAAAGAATAAGAAAAAAGAAAAATACTAGGTTGATATTTCCGCTCGAGGGATCGCGGAACGTATACAGAGTGAAGAGCAAAAGGGGGTAGGGGGAGGGTTTGGGGGCTGATGTTGGCGGGAATTGAAAAATTGATGAGTGCCGCCCGCTGCCGCGGGCAACCACCTGTAAGCTGTCAATCAACACAGGTGCCTTTCCTGTTACAATATTTATATTTGTATTGACAAATGAACGTCCATTGTTAACGAACAAAAGAATTGACAACGTCCTGGCATTTGATTATCGGTAGTGCCTTTGTGCTAGGTGTGTCGGGTTCAATTTTTGATCGGGGAAGGTGGCTGCATATGTTTTCTGAGTCTGGGTGTAGGTACACGACAAAGATAATCCTAGTATGTGATGTTGAATGTGTTTTATGTTGTTAAAGGTTATGTTTTAAGTTTTATTGTACACACATAATATATTACAAACTTAGACAATAATATGTGAGACACAAAGGGCGTGACTTATCTCTAAGAGAGATCTCTTCCAGCAAAGTATGCATGCTATGATTTTATTATTAAAGTATCTAGTATAAGTATTTGTGTAGGAAAAAATAGTGGAACCAAATTAATACCACAATTACTTAATGTGCAAATTTACCTGCAAAATGTACCTGAATTTAGATACACCATAAAACATTATCTTATCTTAAAACCTAAAATTAATTTGCCATGCCATTTTTGCCTAAAATATATAATTGGAACCTGGCGGTTTCTTGCTGAAAAACTTCATCCAATTACCGATTACACCCTATATAATTTGTACAACCCATTATAGTAAACAAATGCGGATAGTATTCAATTACTTGTCGTTAGACAACACGGCCGGAACGTCATCGTTATTTCGGTCACAGGTATCGATTGGTTTTTCGGCAATAACGGTTCAAGTCTAAAAATATAACTGGTACGTTCGACCACAGCACCTATGACACACTTAAACAACCAAGCTACAAGCTAAGCTACTCGTAAAACTTATACTCGTAACTGAACGAAAATGTTCAAGGATTGAAACTGCTATATTGGAATTCCATGAATACGAAAAACTTATTGGTACAATAACTAGTTCACTAGGCCATACTTGATAAAAATCCAAAAAAACTTAATAACTCTTGAACCGTCAATAAGCAGATAACCACATCTGGGGTTTCAGGGACTGGTCATCACTAGGTATCAGCCTGTTTCGTTTGACCCATACTTTCTGATACATCTTGTATAATTGGACTAAGGGCCCTTTCTTAGAGCGTCTGTGGCACAGTGGCTAGGGCATCGGACTCCCGTACGGGAGATCCGGGTTAGAAACCGTGCAGTGCTATTTACCAATGAGTTTTTCGTATTTTTCGAAGACTTACGTACATTTACCGACTGCTCTAACGGTGAAGGAAAACATCGTGAGGAAACCTGCACACTGAGATGACCAGTGTGAAAATGGGGTAGGCATAAAAGATCCTCAAGGGTCGAAGTGCCGCTGGGTTATTTCCGGCTCATCATCATCATAAGATAAGATAAGATTATTGCCTAGTTCGGATTCTATGTGATTTCCTACTTTTTTAAGGCACCTTACTTTACCTTTTTATTGTTTTTTTTACTGTCGCTAATCTCTTTAATGTCCAATTAACTTCAGAGGTTGCCTGGAAGAGATCGCTTTTAGCGACAAGGCCGCCTTTGTACATATCGTGTTATTATTCCTGTAGTTTTTACTTTTCCTGATTTTGTGTTCAATAAAGTGTTTGTATCTATCTATCTTACTTTACCTCGCAGCACGTGATATGTTTTTTTTTAATATATGGATGTAGAAAGACGTATAGCTGTCGGAAACAGAGTCAATACAATATAATACAATATCTTTATTAATAAAATAATAATAAACAAGTTGCACGTCCATTTTTCAGTACAACAATCTTAACTTATACTATGATAGGAGGCCGAGAATAACCCCAGCGGCACTTCGACCCTTGAGGATCTTTTGTGCCTACCACATTTTCACACTGGTCATCTCGGTGTGCAGGTTTCCTCACGATGTTTTCCTTCACCGTTAGAGCAGTCGGTAAATGTACGTAAGTCTTCCATAAATACGAAAAACTCATTGGTACATGGCACTGCATTATAATAAAATAATTATGTAGTCACAGGGAAACATATTGAAATCATGTCTGATTTCATTTTCCGAGTATTGTTTTTTTTAATTCTTTATAGATATTTTGAAAGAAACAAATAATAATAATACATTTTCTATAAATATTCAGCAGTGGAAAAGACAATATCGTTGCAGAGATTCTATGTATATTTCTGTGTATATTCTATGTATATTTCTGTGTATATTTGGCAGAAAGGGGACAAATTTTATTGCAACTTGTACAATAGAGCTTTAAAATGACCAACCATCCAGCCAAAACCCTTGTCCGAGAGTTTTATACAACCTGTCAGACGCAAACTGCTGGTCCAATGAGAAAGTTTACTATTTATTGGACGGCGTGCAGCGTGGTGCGTGGTGCCTCACCTCGCCCACAGCCCGTACAATATGGTACGCAATTGTCGTGAGTTACTTCAGCTGCGGTCTTGGGATGCCTCTGTTCCAACTTTGTTTAGGGTTACCAATACTGGTAATGTAACAATAATAATGTTACCAATAATGTATACACATTACGTAGATATTTATTTGTCTCATTCCGGCGGTAAATTATTTGAAAGATCTTCTCTCAGTCGTATTCCTCACTGCTGAGGGTCGTGATCATTCTAAGGAATTAATCACTTAGAAAGACTCTTGTGGCAGATATAATGGGGTGGTTTGCCATTGCCTTCCCCATTTCACACACTTGTTATCTCAGTGTGCAGGTTTCCTCGCGATGTTTTCCTTCACCGCTAGAGCAGACGGTAAATGTACGTAAGTCTTTCGAAAAAACCGATAAGCTCATTGGTACATGGCATTGCCTGCTTCCGAACTCGAACCTCCCCGCATGGGAGTCTCACTCTCATCCCCCCCCCCCCCCCCCACACACACACATACACATACATGATTTAAATTTTAATGGATTGTTTTTCTTTTTAAGTCCATCTTAGTTATTATCATAATTCATAATTATAGTTGTTGCACTAATTTAATTAATATTATTATTATTAATTTAATTTAATTATTATTTTCGTCGATTAATGATTTTTCTTTACTTTATTTTCGTTAGTAGCATTGTCATATTTGCATAACCTTATTATATCTTCATAATATAGAGATATCGGAAGAGACTGGCCCCCACAACACAGGGTATCCTAGTGTGGAAGCCAGGGAAATCTGACAAAATGTAAAAGATACTGTCTGCATCAATATTTTTTTTGCTACACCCTATTAGATCAAAAAATTTAAGTAATAAGTAAAGTTAAAGTTAAACTTTTTATCAGACAGCCTGTATAAGAAAAACTGTGAAATGTCCTGAGAAATCCGAACGCACGGGAACACTAGCTAACCATTCGTTTTTGTGTTTAATTATTTGTTTGTTTGTTTGTTACTTGGGAACCCTAGCAAGCCATTACCAGGGGTCTACGAGGCAGCCACAATACCAGTCCCTTATTAATACCGTTGCACCGTACTGTTCCTGCCAAGAAAGGCAAGTGCCAACCTGACTTGCCATTTCGAACTTGGCACGCCAAATATATGTTGCAGACACATAGCGTGAAGGTTAAAATATTTTGGAGCAACACAAGAGAGATGACGTTAATATAGATTCAAAACTTAAAATATAGTGTGGTTCAATATAATTACGCTATGTGATAACCACTGATCGGAGTAGGTAGGGCTCTTTCGGGTCAATGTCCTCAAAGGTTATATTAATATGGATATGATTTCGGGATCCCGTTTTAAGTTATCGAGCAAATGTTGTAAATTACTTTTATAAACCTCGACCTTACTCGGCGGATAACGATTTTTAAAAAATTGTGAACTTACGAAGAAGTTAAAACACTACCATAGGTGCACTAGCGCCATGAATCTTAAAAAAAATAATTTCGCCACCAATCTTAAATGTGTATCAAAACAAATATAACGTTAAAAATCTAAATAATATCAAATAATAATATTCAATCCCGGAAATCCCGGGATTATTGGGCATACTTATCCATATTATGACCGTATGTGGCAAGTACCAAAAACAGCTCTACCTACTCCGATAACCTAAGGATCTGCATTTCACGAAGTGCCTAAAAATAGTGTAAAACTCGACTACAGTTTCTGTCTAACTTTACTAGCACTTCTTGAAATGACTACGCACTTCCTGAAATGCGCAGTCACGCTATGTAGCTACGACATATACACTAAAGCCTGAAGAAGGTGTTCTAGAATTCATGGATATACCGGACATGCGTCGTAGACGATTTTAAATCTACACATGACTTTAATGTTGAGATTGCTAATAGTAGACCCATCGTATTTGGGCTCGTTTGACTTCTCCTGGTGAGATTTTAATTTTTGTAAAAGCTTATTCTTTCTATCTTTCTTACTAAGATATAGGCACTTTCAAACTACGTTATATCTAAAAGCTTCCCTACGCCATTCTCAAAAATTACCTATATTTCATATTTTGAAGGTTGGTTAGTTTACACGCATTATGACCAATACGCATAATGACCAATACGCATAATGACCAATACGCATATGTCAAAGTGACAAATATCAAAGTGACAAATTGTGCTGACTATGTGTGGTCATTTTGCGTAATGGTCGTTCTGCGTAATTAAAATAGGTAATTATGCGCGAGAGTCAGCTTGTGGTACCATCCTTTTACCTTTTTCTGCCGCAAAGCAGCAATTCTTGCATTGCTGTATTTCGGTTTGAAGGGTAAGAGAGCTTAGCGTAATTACCGGCACATGAGGCACTCCATATGGTTAGTGGTGAATCGAAAACCCCCTAATAACTAGTTCACTAGGTTAACTAAGCCATACTTGATAAAATTCCAAAAAACTTAATAACTTTTGAACCGTCAAGAATCGGGGTTATAGGGACTGGTCATCACTAGGTATCAGCCTGTTTAGTTTGACCCATACTTTCTAATACACCCTGTATAATTGGACTAAGGGCCCTTTCTTAGAGCGTCTGTGGCACAGTGGCTATAGCACCGGACTCCCACGCGGGAGGTCCGAGTTCGAAACCGTGCAGTGCTATGTACCAATGAGTTTTTCGTATTTTTCGACGACTTACGTACATTTACCGACTGCTCTAACGGCGAAGGAAAACATCGTGAGGAAACCTGCATGGCTGAGATGACCAGTGTGTAAATGGGGTAGGCACAAAAGATCCTCAAGGGTCGAAGTGCCGCTGGGTTATTCCCGGCCCCCTATCATAAGATAAATTCAAATTCAAATTATTAATTCGTAAATATAGGTTGCATATGTTGTAACATAAATGTATGGTCGTCTATATTTGACTATAACAGCATATGAAATTTTTCTTAATAATTATAACAATAGTAATTTAAGTAATCTTTAAGTAACTAAATGAATAAAAGAAACACAGTTATATTCAAAATAAATAACATAATAATATATTTTGTACGAAGAAAGGACCCCTTTCTTCGTACAAAATATGAGCCAAATCAGAACCACTACTATCATATATTTATATGCTTATCTGTGGTACAAGGCGTTAATAAAATATGACAAGGGTCCCTGGCGGGCGCGCGCGAGGTCGCCACCAGTTTGACAACTCCTGGGGCCGTGTTGTTGACAGAGCCTGTTGGCATCGGCAGCCTGTAGCTCGGGATGGGGTGGGCAGTAAATTATTAAACAGCTCACAAGAAAACTTTCGGCTTCTTCTTCCCTTTTAGGTATATAGTTACTAATGTAATGTTATAAAGTTATAAATTGAAATGAAATGAAATTTATTTGCCAGAACATAGTGAAAATTATCGATGATTTAAAAAGCATAGGTACCATATGTTCCACCGACAACGGTGTGCAAATCTTTTCTGCTGTTTGTTAGTGTCGTTGAGATACTCTTTTATGGAGTAATAACATGTGTCTAGAAGCCACTTGGAAATATTAGTTTTAAATTGGCTAGCAGGACCATTTTTAAGGCGACTAGGCAGATTATTATACACTAAAATTGCCATACAGAAGGAATTCTTTTTATACAAGTCTACTCTGGAACTTGGCAAATAGAGACGGTTCTTGTATCTTAAGGACCTCGGGAAGACATCAGCGTGTGTTTTGAAATATTGCGGATATTGTTGAACGAAAATACACATCTGCTTATTGTCATATGCTTGCCTCGGAAGTTTGTATCTTATCTTATGATAGGGGGCCGGGAGTTTGCGAAGAAAGAAGGATAGGATTGTAAGAGAAAAAGGAGAACGTCATATTTTCTATTACTTCTCATCTCTCTCTATATTTCTGATGGTTGTGCACAGTTCTATCTATGTATGTGTTCTATAAGTCATACGGTTGAACTAAGTTTGTTGTTAAGAGCGTCGGTGGCACAGCGGCTAGGACACCGGACTCCCATGCGGGAGGTCCGGGTTAGAAACCGTACAGTATCAATGAGATCCTGAGAGAGTACCAATGACATGAAAAAGATCCTCAGGGTCGGAATGCCGCTGGGGGAACTTCGACCCTGAGGATCTTTGTGCTCAGATTTCCTCACGATGTTTTCCTTCACCGTTAGAGCAGTCGGTAAATGTACGTAAGTTTTCGAAAAAATACGAAAAACTCATTGGTAGATGGCACTGCACGGTTTCCAACCTGAACCTCCCGCACGGGAGTCCGGTGTCCTAGCTACTGTGCCACCGACGCTCTTTCGACCTAGTTTGAAAGTAGGAGGTCCTATAATTGTGCTTTGTAATAAGTAATTAAACTTTTTCTTTTCGTTATACAGGGTGTAATGAAATATCTGTATCTTGTGGTATAGCTTAGTATTAAAATGATACGTAGGTCGATTTTTTATGCGTATTTGTATAATGTGCTAGATTTTGTTAAATTATTGCTACGCCATACCTGTACAGTGTAAAAGCTTTTAACGCCATATCTGAACAGTGCAAAAGCTTTTAACGCCATATCTGTACAGTGCAAAAGCTTTTAACGCCATATCTGTACAGTACAGTGCAAAAGCTTTTAACGCCATATCTATACAGTGCAAAAGCTTTTAACGCCATACCTGTACAGTGCAAAAGCTTTTAACGCCATACCTGTACAGTGCAAAAGCTTTTAACGCCATACCTGTACAGTGCAAAAGCTTTTATTCTGAGTCTGGATATAATTGTATGTGCAGTCTGTACTCTCTTTTCTCCCGACCAAGAAAAGTATAGGGGTATTGTAATTTTGACGCTGTTTGTCTGTCTGTTTGTCTATACCTGTGGCATCATATCATAACAACGGATGATCAAATTTGAGAATTTTATCGACAGTCATGTCTGATACAAATTCAAAAATCAGTGGCTCCACAACCTTGGAGCATCATTGATGGCAGTTGGGATCTCTGGACGGGAATACAAGGATCGAGTTTGAGACTAGATTCAGGACCATGGTGCCATACTGAGGACTTGACGATGTCTAGGATAAATAAAGGCGAACTTCACAACAAAAGAGAAGATTTATTTTTTTAAGAAAGACCCGGTTTACCATTGCATCTTCACACAAAAAATTAAGACTTGCAAAGGCAAGTCGGGTCTTTCTTCATTATTCTTTTTGTGAAGATGTGTCCTACATGTGGAATCTTGAGGACTTGACGATGCCTGGGAAAATAAAGGAGATCTTCACACACACAAAAAAAAAGGAAAATTAAAAAAAAAAGACTCAGCTTGCCATTGCACATGTTCACAAAATATAATATTTAAGAAAGACTCGGTTTTTAATTTGTAGGGACACTGTGTTGACACAGTGCACACTGTGTTCTACATTGTGAATTATTACGTCATCAGTTTTAAATGTCACGCGACTGCGCCCGCGTCAGGCTGGTCGTGTCTCTACCACCGTCATGTATGGTGTACTGTTTGGAAATATAAGTATCGGATAACAAGTACAGTGTCTCATTGAAGATGACTCCTCGAAGACCTTGGCTAGGACGTAGGTATAGACACGTGCCGAACTCCTAGACCAGTAAAGAGGTACAACTCATACCTATACCTCTAAACAGATAATCTTAGAACAAGCCTAGGCGATTGAAATACGACTTTTTCACTTTGTGTGAACAAAGGTCGTGCGACAATGCGACAGTCGCATGCGATTGTGCGCGCAATTAGACGCAAATCAACGCCACTCAACGCTAAGACGCAAGTCGCTCCACGTCACGTGTACTAACCGCCACCCCTTAACAGCTTAATGGTAGTGTAATGGGTGCGTGTTACGTCAAAACAATTTGCCCTGAGATGAGTCAGGAGTGTACCGAGAGGGTTAGCTTATGAATATTAATGTCCTACTCTAATACACATTAACGTAATCGCGTGCGACGGAGACAAGACGCCTGTAATTGGAGAAAATACAGGGTGTAACTATTAAAATTTATTTGCAAACTGACTAACAGAACAAACAAATTAATTCTATTGTCCGTATAAACATGTCTACGCGGCACTAAGTGAAAGAGATTACAGTTTTCTTGAAATTTCAAAAAAATCGTTCAATTATCGTTACTGAACGACCTGTTTTGCTTATCTTATCTTATGATAGAGGGCCGGGAATAACCCCAGCGGCATTTCGACCCTTGATGATCTTTTGTGCCCCATTTTACACACTGGTCATCTCAGTGCGCAAGTTTCCTCACGATGTTTTCCTTCACCGTTAGAGCAGTCGGTAAATGTACGTAAGTCTTCAAAAATTCGAAAAACTCGATTGGTACATGTCACAGCACGGTTTAGAACCTGGAGTCAGGTGTCCTAGCCACTAGGCCGCCGACGCTCTACCTGTTTTGTTTACAAGCGGGTTTTAGTTACAAACTGTAAATAATTATGCGAATCTTCACTATGACTGTACTTGTACCCGCAGCCGCCTGTATCACTAAATTGTATTCCAAATGAAATTGCCGGACGGACGTACGAACGGACGGGACGGACGTACTGACGGCGGAGCGACAAAAATATAAGGTTCAGTTTTCACCTTTGGTACACGTATCCCTAAAAAGAGAATAAGCTCAGCATAATGCTGTGGCAAGTAAGCTGAAGCTGAATCGCAAAGCTAGAAACTTTCATGTGAACTTCAAAGTCTACATGGGGTGATTTGGGGGACTACTCTATTAGACTACAACCCTTCATACGTAACTCTCACCCTATCCCCGAGGAGGTAGACAATGCAGAGGAACCACCTACATTATAGCGAGTTCCCACTTTTCGCCGTAAGATTTGGTGGATATACGTGATAGGTGGCGGGCCTATCGCCGTCTACTAAGTGGAAAATAGTATCCACTACGCTTAGTCGCCTAGTGTGTCACCCACGGGAAGTGTTGGGGTGGTGCTTTTCTTTACTTTTAAGTGCACAGAAATATTACGGGGACCATTTAATTCTGTCCACTTCTTTGATTTTATTGACGCAGGGACAGTCACTCGTGCGTCGTAAAAATGTCGACAAAATTCCGGATCGTAAAGTTTGACGGCCTGACAGTTTGGGAGGCACTGGTATTAAATTGAAAGGTATTGGTCACAATCACAATTGTACGGAACACTCTAGTTAACGGCACAGTGTCGAAGCCAGAATGAAATGAAGTTGGTTAAAATTTCGGAGATGTCTAGTATATAATATATCATGGCCCACTTTAGTCCACTGCTGGACATAGGCCTCTCCCGGGGCGCGCCATTGAGCCCGATCTTCGGCTCTTCTCATCCAGTCGCTGCCAGCCACCTTGCGCAGTTCGTCGCTCCATCTAGCAGGGGGCGTCCCACACTACGTTTGCTCAAACGCGGTCTCCACTCGTCTCGTCTAGATGCCTGGATGATCCCATAATAGAAGGCTCCATATCTATAGGAGGTGGAGGCGTTTAGAACGCCTAAAGCACGCCACATTGTTTGAGACACGGAAGAATTTGAAAATTAGATAATCATTTCTATCTTTTTGCCGAATGGCGCATGTGAGAATTAACATGAAAGGTTTCTGGTAAGATATGTCACTAGACCTAACTCGATTACGACTTATTAAGTAGCTTATTAAGTAGCCATTGCATGATACGTCCTTAAACGTAAGTTAAACCTTCATTTAAATGCTATCTTGCAAGTCGTGTTCCTCATTGCTGAGGGTCGTGATCATTCTAAGAAATTAATCACATAGAACGACTCTCGTGGCAGATTTAATAGGGTTTGCCATTGCCTTACCCATTTCACACACTGGTTATCTCAGTGTGCAGGTTTCCTCGCGATGTTTTCCTTCGCCGTCAGAGCAGTCGGTAAATGTACGTAAGTCTTTCGAAAAAACCGAAAATCTCATTGGTACATGACATTGCCTGGTTTCGAACTCGGACCTCCCGCATGGGAGTCCGACGTCCACGACACCACCGTCGCGCAACCGATGTATTTTGACGTATACGAGACAGGTGAATTCTTAAGAAGTCTTCAAAACATAAGTCAAAATCAAAGATTTTATACTTCATGTCATGCTAGATCCTATTACACTAGCCTGAATTAACTCGATTCATTAGTAATGTTTTCTATTTACAGATAGATTCTATTTACAGGGATACAAGCTCAAAACCGTAATCGTAAATACTAAATGAGTTAGTCTCTGAATGCAGTCAAGTGTTATAAGAACTTCAGTGCCCTAACACTTGGCCCCAAGATGGCACTAACTTCTAAGTGTAGAAGGCGCTACTAGCCGGATTTACGCGGTCAAATCTCTTAGGTATGTTAGGTCACTCCCGGTGCGGCAAAGAATACAGAATTATGCACTCAGTATCTCATCACAAAAACACCTTCCATATTTCTGTGATCGCAAAACGAAAAGGTTTCTAAACCTCCGATTCTTACCCCCATTGGGCAATAATTCGAACCCAAAACAAAATCAAATGGCGGGCGAGTAATGGCACTGTCACGGGAGTAGTAAAGCTTTACTGTCCACCCCCTGATCCCCACCGAAACAGTGCCAGCTTCAGGCATGGGTCCACTGGATTTGGGTCCCGTGGTCCTTGGGACCCGACCGCCTCACAAACGATTGTTAAATGTTTAATGTTGACCTTCAAAACTAATAAGAAGACGAAGACGACTTCTTATAGAACATTCCACGCCGATTATAGGGTCGCGATCTTTCTAAGGCATTAACCATGAAATTAGGGCAATATCTTGTGTACCTAATTGTTTGTATGTGTGCGCTATTGGAAATAAACTCTTTCTTTAAGAGTATTAAATTTTTTTTTTTTTTTAAAGTGTATTCATTCATTCATTCATTCTTTCTAAAAAAAACAATTTCCTAGAATATGGGGTGGTTTACATTGCCTTCCCCATTCCACCACGCTGGTATCTCAGTGTGCAGTAGGTGTGCAGGTTTCAGCACGACGTTTTCTTTCACCGTTAGAGTAATCAGTAAAAGTAAGTCTTCGAAAAAACGCAATGCTCATTCAAATATGAATTTCCACGAAACACTCTCCACGAATTTAAGAAACCCACAAGAGAACAATACCGACCACTGACGGTAATTTTAAAAGGATGCGCTTGTTTTTTTCTTAAAAACGTGACACTACATATTGTAACTTAATACGGCCCTGTTCGAGAGGAGTAGATAAGTGCCTGGTCAGGTTTACCGTTAAGTTGAGAGCAATAAACGTATCCGAGGGTATACTGTTTATTTTGATCAGATTCAGTATTTAGCTGAAAGGTTTTTGATGGAAATTCACTTAAAAAATCAAAATAAATGGGTTTTTCTTGTATCGCTGTGGAACCGACGATATGTTGTCAAGAAGAAAGTAACTTCTCTGCATGCGGATACTTTTTTATCCAACGGTATCTGCAGATTCACAATATCTTATACGACCAATGACCTGATTTGGATGCGATTTTTGGCATTTTAAAGAGAATTTTATTGAAACTGTTCTTAGCTTGCTACAGTCTGTCCTCTAGGTGCCGGCTAGCAGGGTTCTAGGACAGTTTGCAGATGAAGTAATAGAAGAACTTGGTAATGGATATTATATTTTTAAGGAACAGAATAACACAGAAAATAGTAAATGTAGAAAATAGGTAGTAGTAGGAGACAAAATAAAACGGATATACGTCCGTTCAAGACAAAATACAGAGAGAAAGTGCAAAATACGAATAAAACAATGAAATTAATGGAATTTTGAAATGGAATGGGAATATGATTTGAATTTTGAAAATATAGATGAAGGAATAAAGATGCCAACACGAAATGAGGTGAGATAAACGCTGACAATGAGGTTGAAATTGATGGCGAGGAGGTTGATATGGACGATGAAGTCGACATCGTTACAAGCTAAGTATTTATCAGATATAATTTGGTGCAATGGTTTCTAAGATTGATATCAGATTCATCTCCAGAATGGTAAAGGTTGTGTTTGAGCTCAAACTTGGAGGAATGAATTTGCGGCACGAACTGGAACCTCTATGAAACGAAAATAAAAACAAAAGCGTCGGTGGCGTAGTGGCTAGGACGCCAGACTCATACGGGAGGTCCGGGTTCGAAACCATGTAATTTATTTCTTTATAACATTAATGATGTCTGGTTTACAGAATGATCCAAAGCACCAGACATTCAGTAACTATATATAACAGTGTACAATTACCTACGGATACTTTATAAACTTAAAAAAAAAACTTACTTATCTTAAAGGTTAACACCCGAATTTAGGAACAATATAATTGCTTTGCAAATACTGCTCCATGGGTCTGAAAATACGTCGGCATTCTGGACCGTGGTTAGAAACTTATTAAGTAGCAGGACAGCTCGGGCCGTCGGTGCAGCACGCGCTTGACGCGTAATGGCATATACCAATGAGTCTTTCGGTTTTGTCGAAGGCTGACGTACATTTACCGGCAGCTCTAACGGTGTAAGAAAACATCGTGAGTATCGTGCACTGGGATAACCTGTAAATTGTATTTATTTCATCTCAAAGCAACAAAACCCGTTGCAAGATAGGTCGTACAAAATAATTCAATAATAAAATAAATTAAATAATAATACAAATTAATCAAAATTTAAACTATTTACATTACAAAAAATACCTATAATAGTACAACAGTGTACAGTCAATAAAAAATAAAATAAAAGTGCGGACACAATGTCATAATAATTTTAAAATGTCACAGAGACTAAGAGTCGTATACATGTCAATTTCCCGGGTCATAGGAAATGAGAAGGTTTTAATTTTGAGGACATACATTCGTTTAGACTGTAGTAGGCATATTTCTCAAAGTACTTTTTTGTAATGGCCTTAAACTCTTTAGCAGGGAGTTTGATGACCTCCATCGGGAGCATATTAAACATTTTCATTTTCACTAGGATCCCCTGTTTTAGTGTTTTACTTAATCTTGCCCTAGGAATAATGAACCTTTCTCTGTTTCGTGTTTGATACATATGTGCGTCTTGATTTTTTGGGAAATTTGTCGCTTCTTTATGAACCTCTGAGACATTTGTAGTGTGAAATGGGGAAGGCAGAGAAGATCCCCATGAGCTGAAGATGTGGCACTGGGGTTATTTTTACGCCCTCCTCCCCCCATAAGATAAGGATTCGTTTTCGTCAGTGTATTTTTTCTTTTTCAACAGGCTATTTAACATTCCAGAAAGTTCCTCGCAAAGTTAGGGAGCTATGAACAACGAAGGCAAATTCAGTACGCTGTAATTTTACTCAGCCATGTTTTAATTCTAGTTCGACTCTCTTGTTTGAATTCCGACCCTGCCGTTTTAAATTAGCAACATTGTATTTTACTGCCCGTGTCAGAATGAAATCGTTTTAAACTGTTCTGTTAGACTTGAAAAAAAAAGGGAAACAAGTCATCTTTTTTTATTTTTTAGGACCTTTTTGTTCATTTAATTCTGTTTATGAGGTTATAGATCATCATCATTATTAGCCTATTTATGCCCCATACTCATACCATTTATTGCTTTTCATGTGTTACAATTGATCTTAAAAATGTATATTATCTGGTCATACATGAAACCCTGAATAGGGCACCGCAATATTAAATAAGAGATTATAATATTTTAAAATAGTAATAAATACTAACGGGATAAATTGAATTAAATGTCATTATAAGTTATACATAATTGATTTTATAGTTAAGTATTGGTTTTATCATCAAAAAATTGGAAATTGTTGGACCTCCCCTTACACAACGGGATATGATCCACCGAGCGGGCCCAGTGCTGATTGGTGGATTCCACACGCCTTCGGAAACTTTTAATTTCCTCAGACATGCAGATTTTCCTTCACCGTTAGATCAGTCGGTAAAAGTACGTTAGTCTTCAAAAAAAATCCGAAAAACTCATTAGTACATGGCATTGCATGGTTTCAAACCTGGGCGTCCTGTATGCGAGTCCGACATCCTAGCCACTAGTCCACCGATGCGGGTTTTAGATCGCATTTGTTTAAATATGTAGTTACTAATATTTAAGAAATCCATTGGCAATGTTTTTTACAATATCCTTCATAAACCACTCCAACTCAGCTAAAATGCCAACACAATGATCCAGAGGTGGATTCGATACGGCGACGTCTGCAGACTGCCTCGCAATCTCGTGCCTTAGAATAAAGATACTACTACGGTTCTGAAAAACCACTTTTCACCTGTAGACTAAACACCTGCATTTTTCAAAATAACGCTGACTTGTTTTCCCTTCGTAGGTTTTGCTACGGCGTAGCTGTTTTCGTAGCGGCCTTGATAATGCCACGTATTATCTTTTTAACCGGAGGTTAAAACACGTTGAAACACGATAAAACTTGACATAAACGAGTAAACTCGATACTCCAGCCGTTCCCGCATACATTATGCACACTACAAGGGGCGGGTGGAATGAACACGCGTCCGCAGTGTTGCGGACAAATCCGTAAAAGTGTGACATGGGAGCGAACCTGAGGATTGAACTTTCGGTACCTGAGGATTGAACTTTCGGTACCTGAGGATTGAACTTTCGGTACCTGAGGATTGAACTTTCGGAACCTGAGAATTGAACTTTCAAAATTCAAAAAAATTCAAATTCAAATTTTTATTCAAAAAGCTTATATAATACATAATACTACAATACAATATAATATAAATTGAAACAAGTAAGTAGGTATCTATTTATAAAAACAAATCCTGGCACCTGCACTAGCCAACGGCTGTCTTGCAGCATGCCAGTCCACACTAAAATAGCCAGCGGGATATGATACTGTGGGTGTACAGGGGAGAGGGTGTATGAAGTTGTGTGAGGTGATGTGTGTGTGTGTGTGGGTGTGTGTGTGTGTGTGTGGGATGTGAGAGGTTAACAATAGCCACGATAAAATACCACTTAACGTAATATATCTAATAGCTCTTCCGTTTCAGCATAGTCCTTCATCGACAGCCAGGCTACAACGTTCAACGTTCTTTCGAATGCTATATCTGATTATTTTTGTGTATTTGTGTGTATTGGAATTCCAGGGTATGACCGATATACTGTTATAATAGAATTAACAAGGAAATCGACATATACTCCTTAAATAAACACAATTTCAAAAGTAGAGTTCAAAATTGGGTTCAAAAACTTACGTATGAGGTAACCGAACATCTGCTTGGCATTATTCAATAACATTCGTTAGATCAGTCATATATACATTCTTGCACATATGATTACACGCACAAACACACCCTCCAACTATTCAGCACGCACGCACGCACCCTCACCCTAACACACCCTCCCTCCCCCACACTCACCTCACCCTCACACACACCACACATCCTCAAATACGAGTACAACACCAGGCACATGTACGCGTCACTCACACTGGTTTATAATGAAGCCGCTATATAGAGAATCACCGGCCCCTGAGGCACAGGCTCCACCTAGTTTAGAGATCAGGTGCTCGAAACAAATCACGCTGTACAACCATTGTGTACTAAATTTTCAATAAAAAAATTACTTACTTATATAGTGTATGATAATTTTTTTTCACCTGAAGCAGGACTTAGTCAGGACTAGTCCGAAAATTCAAACGAGTTATGACTATGGGCTTATTATTTCATACATATACATAGAGATATATAGTTAGAAATGAAGTCATCCGTCACGTAACTCGAGTTACCGGCATAGCTCTAATGATTACCAAGTTGAGGTGGCAAATTAAAATAAGTTATGGTTAATACTTGCGGTTGTTGGTGCTTGGTGAAACTTGTAGTACATGATTAGACTTAAATAATATACTGTTTCACGGGTGTTTACTGTATTTACGTTAATTACGACCGGGGTCGTAATTAATGTTTTTAAAAACAAATACCTGAAATAGAAATACAGTTAAACCTGGGTAAGTGAGAACTGGATAAGTGAGAAAACTCTATAAGTGAGAGTAATAGCCAGGACCCGTCATTTTAAGCTCCCAAAACGTCTATTAGCGAGAAACAGAAACCTCTGTAAGAGAGAGTCGTTTTTCCCTCATGGACGTCCGTAAGTGAGACTGCTACTTATCTATACCTCTATAAGCGACAGTCGAGCTTTATTTATTTATTTTATTTAGGAGGAACTATAGCTACAATAAAAATACATACAAACATAAAAGATACACACACACACAGTAACAAATGACAAAACAAATTACAAATGTAACATCTGCTATTTTATGACTCATTCTTAACTTTCGTGGAACTTCCTACCATTGTTTTTGTATTGTCGTGACTTTTTATTGCTGCGTACCTCTATAAGAGAGAAACGCTACCCATGTACCTGCATTAGCGAGAAACTCGGGTTAGTGAGAAACCTCTATAAGCGAGAATGAGATTGTGCTCCCTTGAACTCTCGCTTATCCAGGTTTGACTGTATAAATATTATTTATTTGTAAATATGGGTAATGCAGATGTTACATTGTACAAATGCCTAAAGATGTGTAAACGAAACCGGTCGTAATTAATAAAATACAGTAAAAACCTATGAAACAGTATATTGTTTAAGTCTAATCATAAAATAAGCTAAATTAACATCACTTCTTCAAAAATTAAAAAATAGATAGCATGTACTAAAATTACCCATGAGTAAGGGACCATCCATACATTACGTCACACGTTTAGGGGGAGGGGGTCAACAAAGTGTGACATCGTGTGACAAGGGGGAAGAGTCATAAGCTTCGTGACGTCACATGCGTAAATCTAAAAGAAGAAGTCATAAATAATATAAAGGAATGAGTTCAAAGTATATGCACACAAGATTATTAAATTGTGTATCGTTCTGTCAAATATTACCATATTTGCCTTATTTTATATTAATTACCACACAATTGGTTACGAGCGTTACTTAAACGCTCGTCTATCAAAATAAACCAATTAACCTGTTATAATTTAAAAAAAGTTGTTTATAATTTTTATTATCACATTCATATTTTTTATCTGAATTTAACTTAAAAGAACACTTTATTGTAATGTAATTTAATATTAAAAGCGGAACCGGAAAGAGGTTGGCACACATGTACGAACAGACACGTTTTAATGAGTAACGGGCTCCAGCAGGGGAGCCTCATTCCAGTTCCGTTCCGACCTTCAAAAGTAAAACTACGAGTATTGGGCATAGCCATTGTCAAAGAAAATATATTTAAATTAATATTCAAATTACATGTCAAAAATATCTACATTATAATTAATTCATTAAATTAAAAAAAATTACGACTATAAAAGACGGCCTCAGTCAAATATTCCGCCCCGTGTCGACCCCGGCGCAAAGGTCCCCATGACGCTCGCGGCATTGCCACGCTGAATCGCCACGGCCGACCTCTGCACCAGGAACGACCCGGAGCGGGGGTCACAGCCTCTCTCATTGTCAAAGTAAAATTGTGTTATTGAAGTGTACCTATGTGTAAGTTGAGAGTCTAAGTGAGATCATGATATAATAACTAAGTATCCAACGCCATTTTGTATTTTATTTCACCTCCACATTGCTGTCCAGATAATATCTCGTCAATATACCAATCTAAGCTGTCACCTTAATATTATTAACGGATCCTTTCACAGTTCGTTTTAATGAAAAAAGATTTTAAATAGAAATAATAATAAAATATTAAATAAATTTATTTAACGACAACACTGTATGCAAATATACAACGGAAAGGTACAGTAAAATGAATACTACAATAAAAAATAAATAAAAAACATACATATTTTCTAATAACGAACCTACAATTAAATATAAACATAATTTTAGAAGTGCTGTGTTAAATTAATAATTTCCAAATTTAAAATTGTAAAATATATGATATCACACCACGGGGGGTCACACAAATGTGACCACCTATGACAAGGACGGGGGGTCCAAAAATCATGAAATTCGTACTTTATGGATGGCCCCTAATACTATAAAAAATAGAGATCCATGTACGAAGGAGACTAGACCCCGTGACACAAGGAATATATTAGGACTATATTGTAAAATTTTAGTTCAAGAAAGTTTTTTTTATGATATTCCGCCTTTTAAATCGGAGATGTCAACCCTACCGTGGGGAGGGGCTGTAAAAAGCTGTGAAAGTGAGTTAACTCGCGCCATTACCCGCCGCGTATCGCCGGCGAGCTGCCGTGCTGTGCACACACTGACCCATTATGAACTGATGCACAACCATGCTTTACACATCAAGTGCATGGTACAGTCACAGACCACAGGTCAACCTACCCAAAACGTCAAAATGTGTGAATCTGAAATGTATCATTGCATGCATAAGGTTGAGATTTAATCGAAGGTTTTTGACAGATGGTATACTATAGCTTGTGGTCCACTGTACAACCTATGCAATTACCAATTAGTATACACAGTGTAACAAAGATCCACTTGGAAGCCGAAATAAGAGTGTTCAGTATTGATTGAACAACCGTTTGTTCTCCTTTGGACATTAAAAAAAACGCCTTACAAGGCTTCATCATCAGCCTATTAATGTCCCCACTGTTGAGTCACAGGCCTCCCCTTGGACAAGGGGGTACGGGCCATGATCCACCGAGCGGGCCCAGTGCCCTTCGGAAACTTTTAATTACCTCAGACATGCAGGTTTCCTCACGATGTTTTCCTGCACCATTAGAGCAGTCGGTAAATGTACGTAAGTCTTCGAAAAAATTCGAAAAACTCATTGGTACATGGCACTGCATGATTTCGAACCCGGATCTCCCGCATGGGAGTCCGGCGTCCTAGCCACTAGACCACCGACGCTCTACTGCTTACAAGGCTCACCAGGTTTTTTTCACATTTTGTATAGAGTCTGTATGCTATTAAGCACTATAATATTTTGACCATAACTCCTAATTTTTTGGAGAATTTTGATTATCAAGAAACGTAAAGTAACTTTATCTAGTTTTAACTATAATAATGCTTACGCCTACCCCGTTTACTGTGTAGTGTACTGGAAGAAATTACTTATTATTATTATTATTTAACACTTTAATGCACAAAAATAGTACATGAGGCGAGCTTAATGCCATGCGGCATTTTCTACCACCTACCTAACCTAACCTTTTTTTTGATAACGGGGGGGAAATCTTCGAAAGATGTGAGACTGGGTTATGTGAGATTTCCACTCACTAAAACCCCCTCGATGGCCGGTCTCGTGCTAATCGGAAGGCTCCGGGATCTCCAGTGGAACGCACCGGTGCCCTCCTAGCATTTGCCTTGGGCTCCTCCTGGGAGGTGTACATTCCACCTCCCGGTTGCTCCCGTCACAGCAGCGTGCGGCCATAGCACGTTGCTGCCTTCTCCAGAGTCACCCGCCAATGGACGGCCAAAGCCCCCACTTTGACCGCCCGCGACCCTAATCCCTCCTTTTAGCCGCCTTTTACGACAGGCAAGAGATATACCGTGGCTCTATTCTTCGCCCGAGACTACAGGGCTGAACCTAACCTAACCTAACCATTGGGGGTAGGTGTAAGCTGGTATTACAGTTAAAACTCTATAAAATTACTTTTGGTCTCTTGATAATCAAAATTACTTTCAAACGATAAGGGAGCCACAGTACACAAACCGTTTTAATTTCCCCGAACAGCCGTTCATTAAAATAAACTAAACATTTACATTTCATTTAATGACTCGTATAAAGATGAAAGGACCTGTCGAGTTGACAGCTCGACGTTTGAATACGTGCGTTTCTAGCGAACGAATAAACTGAGTGAATGAAATGAATGAGTGAGCGCAAATAATTTACCAAGTGTCAACGGTGAGTGCTTATGTCATATGCACTGACTTATGAGTTGATAACATATTTGCTTTGATTTTGTTCATGGAATTTTGCTGCTGACTGTGTTACTGTTAGCCTCGGACTACACGAGTCCTGTTCCAGTCCCAGTTCAGTTCGCTGCAACCAATCACATGCGCTCCACCTTGACACTTGAAATCGGCGCTTCGTGGTATGATGTCGCGAACCGAACCGGGGCTGGGACAGGACCCGTGAAGACCTAGCCTTGGGTATAGGGCCGGAGTTTATTGTGTATATACAGATACCTCCTCCCTCCCTCTTTCTTGCTCAGTGTATTTTGAATTACCAATATTATCATACACTTATTAATAGATGCATTTTTAAAGAAATTTCTAGCTATTATTGGAAATTAAAAAAATATTCCTACCTATGCAAAAGATAAAGAAATATTTGTATTGTATTGTATACATTGAGATATTTTATCGGATAAGCATTCCGCCAAAGGCGGTCGACGCGATTTACTCGTATTTTCTCTATACTTTTTAAACACAAACAAACAAAGATAATGCATTGTTCTTTAAATAACCGTTATACGCTCAAAATATTCCAAGTACATAAGTCCTAGTTAATCCGGTATGAGGGACACCCTGCATAATGAAGCCTTCGAACGGAACCAGGTGCTGTGGGATACCTGGCCGCCATCATGTTTTTAAATCCGATATCAAAACAACTCCTGTAAGTGACAGAAAGAAAGAAGTGTGCAGTTTTGATGAAATTCTAATTAATTTTACGTACATTTACGAATTGTAACTCTAATTTTATTTGAGGGGTGCTACGCTTGAGGATTTAGATGGTTGGAAGAGACAAGTGCCGGTAATCACGCTGGCTCTCTTACCCTTCGAATCGAAACGTTGGTGTTTGCGACAGACAAAGGTATTAGGGTCGTATCACTTTCCAAAATATTTTCCAAACTCTATTTGAGTACTCCTCCTCCTGGTATCAGTAGTCCGGTCCGGTTTCCTCAGCATCTAGCAATATCGATCATGTGTTAATATTTGTTCATAATTGTTTCTTGCGCTGCTTCTTTTCTTTCAGCCATATCACCTTACGAGGCGGTGGTAGAGTAAAAAAAATGACGTTGTAAGAATGTCTAATTTTACTTAGGGTATATATTCAGTCCAAGATATTTTACTGAGTGTCAAAATTCCCAGAACCCTTCCTCACGGAAGGGTTCTGGGTTCTGAAGGGAGTTGGTTGGTTGGCTCTAGGGGGTGACCACTCTAGCAGTTTACGTAACAGTTACCCTGGTTTCGCCGCTTGCCCAGATATGACGTTTCTGTTTTCCCAATTACATATAGCGTTCTTAAGGTTTACTTAAAAAAATGACTTTTGACTTTTTGACTTTCTAACCTCCCCCTCTGGTTGCCAGCAGGTGGTGGTCATGGGAAGCAGCACGACATCGGACAAGACCATCAACACGAGCACCGACTCGGCCGCGACCGCCCTCACCTCCGTCACCGGCACAGACGACTCCATGGACGCCGAGCCTGACCCTCACGACCCTGACCCCCCCGAGCCTGACCCTCACGCCTGCCTCATCGACGCTGACCATAGGACCAACCCCCCCAGTACAGCGCCCCCACATTACCACCGGGCACAGAACAGCTGTGAGATCCAGTCGCCGGCGTACACTAAGCCGCAGTCTGCGACCGATGTTATAGACTCGCCGAGGCCTGGACCAGCTAGGTTTGTATTTTTTTTCTATTTACAACACCTTCCCTTACCTTACTTTACCTTAGTATCACCAGTCCGTCGATGGCGTAGTGCCATGCGGGAGGTCCGGGTTCAAAACTGCAGTCTCATGTACCGAGTTTTTCGGGGTTTTTGAAGTGTTACGTGCATTTACCCACTGCTCTAACGGTGAAGAAAAATATCGTGAGGAAACGTGTGTGAAATGAGTAAGACGTTCTATGTGGTTAATTCCATAAAATAATCTCGACCATCATGAATGAGCAATATGACTTAGAAGAATGATGATACAATAACATACCTTCAGTTGCAGGAAACGTCGTTAAAGTCTTCATTAAAAATTAAAATACATAATATCCCTTTATACGCCATTACTCTAGATAGAGATGACACGAGACTTAAGGACGCCTTAACATTAAGGACGTTTCTTATCTTATCTTATGATAGGGTGCCGGGAATAACCCCAGCGGCGCTTCGACCCTTGAGGATCTTTTGTGCCAACCCCATTTTACACACTGGTCATCTCAGTGTGCAGGTTTCCTCATGATGTTTTCCTTCACCGTTAGCAGTCGGTAAATGTATGTAACTCTTCTTGCACTGCACGGTTTCTAACCCGGACCTCCCGCATGGGAGTCCGGTGTCCTAGCCACTAGGCCACCGACGCTCGAGGACGTTTCTTACAACTTGGTTAATAAACTATCACCTGTCCAAAACACAGAACAATGAACCAACACTTCTCCACCCAGATTTATATTCGACGTGCCAATCCCCGACCCCAAGAAAGAAAAACCAAGAAACAAGACCCAAGTGAGCCAGTCAGGAGCATCCACCTCCATACAAGTCCCCTACGACACCAAAATGGATCTACCCAAGAGCCCCAAAGCTAACCATTCGAAGTACGAAACCCACTTTAAATTTGAACCTGAACCGGTTAAGAGAAGAGTCAGCGAGCCAAGACTGAAAAATAAGAAGGAGAAGCAAGAGTATTATAAGGACGAGGTGGCCAAGTTGAGGAGGCAGCTGGAAGGGACGGAGGTGTTCACGACGACGAGAAGACGGTCCTCGGCGCATCAGCATTCTGTGCCGCCGCCGTCTTCTAGAAGACAGTCTACAGGTAAATCACAAAATACCTACTTGTAATATACTACTTTTGCAGCGCCACTGAGCGTCGGTGGCTTCGTGGCTAGGACGTCGGACTCCCATGCGGGAGGTCCGAGTTCGAAACCATGCAATGCCATGTACCAATGGGTTTTTCGGTTTTATACGAAGACTTACGTACATTTACCGACTGCTCTGACGGTGAAGGAAAACATCGCGAGGAAACCTGCACATGAGATAACCAGTGTGTGAAATGGGGAACGCAACGGCAAACCCTATTAAATCTGCCACGAGAGTCGTTCTATGCGATTAATTCCTTAGCATGATCACGACCCACAGCAATGAGGAATACGACTTAGAAGAAGAACCAGCGCCACTACTATTTCCAATATAACTTCTTCCAGATAGCTTTTGGAGCATTGATCGTCATTCATTGATTTGCATGAAGAACCAATTATTGTTTTTACCTAAATCGAGCGTTAAAAGTGAAAGGTGAGCGAGGACCGGTACTGATGGGGAAATCTTCCAATGGAAAAGCCTTGGATGGGATTTCGCCCTAAAAAGTTTTGCCGGTATCAGTTCAAGCCACCATAAAGGTGTCTGTACAGATAAAATATATTACAAATAGATAAAACTTATTTCCCTAGACTCACCCAACTCTGCTTTTCAGATCAGATTGTGCGCACATGTCGTTTTCACCAATTTTAAACAGTGGTCCGGCTTGTCCACTGTTCTCCAAATTGATTCGAAAAGGAGATGGATATACATACACATACTAATAAGATAAAGACAGATGTGTCTTGTTCCATGTGTCGAAATTAAGATTTTTCTTTTAAACAGTGTAACAAAATGGAACAGCCGGCCTGTCTTATACATGTATAAGACAGGCCGGCTGTTCCATTTTGTTACTACATCATAATGTGGTTTACACTTTAACACCAGAATAATAATGTTGCTTTCACTTTTTGTATAGACCTCTGGTTACCACCATGGCAACCTGGCTGGAATGATACGACCACTGGACCTTATCCATGTTCCGTGTTTTTTATTGTAAGAGGAGAGCAGACGAGCAAACGGCCCTCCTCACTGTATTATTTGAGGGTTATCGATGCGCTGTTAATCTTAGATGGTTACTACTCATGCCGGTAATTACGCTGGCTATCCCACCCTTAAAACATAAATACAGAAATGCAAGCATTGCAGGTTTGCTGCAGAAGATAAGATAAGAAGGTGGTACCACCTCAGGCGATCCTGCACGTCAGGATCTACCACCTTCAAACGCGTTCAAGCGTTATCTTGTTGCGTTATTAATGCTTTGTCTTCTTCCGCAGCAGCCCAAGTGCACGTGACAGCCAATCCCCTCGACTCAGCAGCTCCCACCATCCCCGCCGGTCGCACCACCATCGTGGTGCAGCAACCTTCACTATCCTTAGACTACGGCGGCTGCGCCACAATCCTCGTGCGCGACGGCGACGACGCTGGCAGACGGAAGAGCAGGGTCTGCAGCGACCACATCCAGCAGCTGTTGGATGTCACCAGCCAGTTCACGTCGGAAGACCTGCACGAGTTTGATAAGAGGTTAGTGATGTCTTGGGATGCGTTGGATTTTAAACAAACTTAAGATCGCCGAAAATGGTGGTCAAGATATATTTTTTCTGTGTCGCACTAGACTTGAGAACCAAGTAGTGATATTTTGAGATAGATATATTCTATTACCGCTCAGAGCGATCTCTTCCATGCAACTTAAGTTATAGTAGAAAAGCTAATAGGTTACCGAGAATTTTTTCGTTTCCTTTTAAAAAGTTTTCAAGGCTGTACAAAACCTATCTACCTATGTAATTTCGTAATATTGTTTTTTTTTTTAAGTTTGCGACTTTAAGACGATTGCCCGGACAAAGAATGCCAAATCATTTACCAATAAATTGGCTGAAGATAAATAAATTACTACCAGTTCAACATGCGGAAAGAATTTACAAAAAAATTTGCCTTGTTAAAGAAAAAAACAGAATAAAAGTGAAATAGCTCATAAAATTAAAAAAAAGTGGGACGAGCGTCGACAGAATGAGGCAAATTATCCTTTCAGAAAATACTCCCGCGCCTTTCAAAAGACCAGTCACAAAAGATTTTTTCATTGTAGAAGTTTCCTTTGCCAAAGTTACGCGTTATTATTATCACTGTAGATACTGGAAATAGATGCGATGCGATATAAATGTATCTACATTTACATTATTCCCATAATCCGTGGGAAATTTTACCATTATCATTATTTTCTCTACTTTTATCTAAAAAATAATTACATTGCTCCGCCTACCTCAATTAACATTTTTTTTTCTGTCCGATGTTATTGCTAATTATAATAAACAGGCGTCATCCAAACATAACATCCAACATAAATGTTTAAAACACATTTATTGAAACTCTGGCATAAATAAATAAGAAAACTTTGATAAACACGGCCCAGCAAGAAGTATAATTATAATTGCACCTACTTCTCGAGAAATAAATCCTTGCAGTCGGGGATAAAGAATGATACTCTACGTCGCCTGCCTAGTAACAAGGCAACAAAAACATTATTTTTACTATCAACTGCCCTGTAATTTGCTCGTTCAGACGGAAGCGAGGAACAAAGCGAGCGGAAAATTAATTTCCCGAAATAATGTGATTCTTGTGCGGTAGCTGACGGAGACGGTTGTCTCCGGGCGTTTTTAATTTTGTCAACGGAAATGCTATTTTGTCGAGAGCAGGAGATCGTGTCCACTAAATACAACGTAACTAAATATAATATAAACTGCATCGTTATGACGTGTTTCATATGCTACTATCCACTAACGATCCAATTTCAGTTAAGTTCCGATCGAGTCAGTAACGTATTTGTGCATTCTAATAAAACGTTCAGTTTATACTGAATCGCAGTTGAACGGTAACAAAACGCTTCAACTGTCAAATATAACGATCGAACATAAGTTCCTCCCGAGGTACTTTTGCCCGATCGATAGTAAATCGAAAGGTGGCGGTGGTAGAGTTATGCGTCAGCAGAATGCGATTTGGTGTCCAAATAGAATTGGAACGAAAACTAAATTGAAATTGGATAGAAATAGAACAACAAACGTAATAAATTACAACGCCTAAAGGCGAATTGGGCCCCAGGTGCGTAACAAAGGTCATGGATGTGATGAACCCCATCTCCCTCCTGTAAACCTCTGACTCCCATGGGAAAAATTCTTAAACTAGTTTGCGGCATTCTACAATTTGTCAATACCCATAAAATCGGAACTCGGAAACTGTGGTGTAGTGGACCGGACACTTAATGAGACGTCAGGATTACAGATGAAGTCGAATGGTAACCGAGTGGTGGCCTCGAACCTGGAGCCGAAAACCTGGCAGACCGTGAGCGCGATGGTCCGACGATATTCAGAAAACAGCCGGCAAACAGTGGAGTCGTGATGCCACCAGCAGAACCAGATGGCGAGAATTAGGGGAGGCCTATTTCCAATGATGATGATGATGACCCACAAAATGTCGGTTCCCTGTAATTTACCCTTCCCTTCCACCTACTCCCATTGAGCTATAGGATACCTGAGACCCAACCGTATTTCAAGGTACGATTCCATTTCATAGCATTTATTTTTTCTAAAGCACACACACACACGTTTCCTCCCTCGTGCAGGTTTCGCAATATTTTCCTTCGCCGTTTATGTTACTCTAACTTATGTTTATTCCCATGAAACCTTTTAACAAAACCAACAGAAAGCGAATCACACTGGCAAGATCCCACCGTGAGATTAGCGCACGTGCGTGAAGCGTGGTATTGTATTGGGGGGATAATAGGGGGTTTAAGTGATGGTAATCGGTAACGAAAAGCGGCCGATACATGATACAACGATTACATACTCAAGTGACTAAGATCTGGACTACACGCGTCCTACAGGTTCCTCGGTTTTGTTCACTGCTTCTTCAAGTGGGGGGAACGCATCTGATTGGTTGCAGCGAACTGAACCGGGGCTGCAACCGTAGGTACGCGTGTAATCCAGCACTTGTTCTTATCTTATGATGGGGGGCCGCGAATAAGCCAGCGGCACTTCGACCCTTGAGGATCTATTGTGCCAACCCCATTTTACACACTGGTCACGATGTTTTCTTTCACCGTTAGAGCAGTCAGTAATATTTTTATTAAATTTAATAAGGAGAGCAGACGAGCAAGCGGACCACCTGATGGTAAGTGGTCACCGTCGCCCATAGACATCTCGCCTCTCATCTCCCTCTTTAATGTCCAATTAACTTCAGAGGTTGCCTGGAAGAGATCGCTTTAAGCGATAAGGCCGCCTTTGTACATATCGTGTTATTATTCCTGTAGTTTTTACTTTTCCTGATTTTGTGTACAATAAAGTGTTTCTATCTATCTATCTATCTCACCTCACTGTATTAATATTAGAGGGTTTTTGATGCGCTGCTAACCTTGAGGACTAAGATGGATTGCCTCATGTGCCGGACATTACGCTGGCTCTCTTACCCTTCAAACCGAAACACAGAAATGAAAGCATTTCTGCTTCATGGCAGAAATAGATAAGAGGGTGGTACCACCCCTGGCAATCTTACACTTTAGGATCTACCACTACTGTACAAAAGTAAATGTACGTAAGTCTTCGAAAAATACGAAATACTCATTGGTACATGGCACTGCGTGGTTCGAACCCGGACCTCCCGCATAAGAGTCCGGTGCCCTAGCCACTGTGCCATCGACGCTCTTGTCCAGCACTTAGTTACCGAGCACAGTTTGTGAAGGGTTCAATTGTGTCCTTTCTTTTAAATAATGGATTGAAAAGCCGAAGCAACAGTCCTTTATCTGCAGCCACATTATCGCTGACCATGAGGAGATATTCGCGGTTCTAATCTTCAATAAAAATCATCAGTAAATAGTCGGAGCACGTTTTATTTCTGTTAACTTACGTAACATTAACTCAGACCACGTTATCGAATTCAACTGCCGTTACTGCATTCATAAAAGTACTGAGCAAGACGCGATAAAATCCAACGGAGCATTAAGATCCCGGCTCGAGGTACTTCGGCAGACGCGAGACGAAGCAATAACAGCCGCAGACAGCAGCGATAAAACGATACGCTCTATAACAGCTACACAAGGGTGTAAAAGAGGTATCAGTCCTAAACTAAGAAAGGCCATTACTTTTGTAATTTTCAATAAAAAAAATTAATAAATTGAATTTTTTTGTGGAAGCTCCTGATATTTAATAATAGCAATTGCTTTTATAAGTTGATTCGATAATAAAAACTATTAGGTCTTCTACAACGATAAAAGTAGAGTAAAAAAGTGACTTTGTAATAATTTACTTTTAGGATAACTTACGAGTATAATAAAAAAAAGCTTTTGACTTTTTCTCTTTAATTATTATACAGGTCGATTATCTAATGCTGACACGTACAATACATTCAAACATTGCGTTTGTGTAGCGTCTGTGAATAAGCACGCGGCATGACGTCACACTGCATACGCAACATGAAAAGTCTCTGTGACTCACTCGCACGCGGACAAGCTTATGAGCGTGAACTATTACTACTATTAAGAAATACAGTGTTGTAATGTTTACAAGTTTGAACCGGTTAGCGCTCAGTCATCCGACCGCGACGCGTTGTAAATATTGTTTATTTTGAGGTTAGATTACAATGTAGTAGAATAGAATTTGCGATTCCGAATAATGTAACAACATAAATATAATATTTCTACAATTATCCCATTGTTTTTTTATACATAGCCCACCCAACTAATTGCTACATTCTGTATAATGAAATTACAATGGTGTGAGTACTGTGAACGTGCCAGCTTTAGATAATCGACCTGTATAATAATTAAAGAGAAAAAGTCAAAAGTTTTTTTTTATTATACTCGTAAGTTATCCTAAAAGTAAATTTTTACAAAGTCACCTTTTTACTCTACTTTTAATTCGTTAACTAACATGAAAGATGTAGAAGACCTACTAGTTTTTATTATCAAATCAACTTATAAAAGCAATTGCTATTATTAAATATCAGGAGCTTCCTTCCTTAAAACACTATACGTTTTAATAAATACGAAAATAATAACAAAAAGCGATGAAAACAAGACATTTTCGCCTCGGCATAGAATATGCAATTGTTCTCGCTCGGCGTTTATGTATTCCAACCTCAGTCCAGCCCTTCGACTAAATACAAACGAGAGCCATGACACGACTTGTCACTACGGAACGCCCAAGTATAACAACCTAATATCTAATCGATGATATATTGTGTTATACATAGTAAGTGCACATTCATACCGCTCCCCATTAACCGCTTCGTATGATTGATTGGCTACATCCTTCTTGCGGGGCCACTGAAATTGAGGAGGCTTTCCGCTCGACACGATGTGAAAGAAAACTCATTACTTATTCGTTTTTAAGGTAATGTATTGGTTGCGATGTTTTACTTTGAGAAAATAATAAAAAAATGTAGAAGACTAAACTTACTAACTAACTGAAAACCGCGATATTAGCCGCAGTTTCTATCTCTGCAATCGCTTGATTTTCAGACATTAAAAGTATTTTCCAATTCCAAATTGGCCTGAGGCTGGCAGGAAATAGGAAGGAATAGGAAATAAGGAAGGCACGGCTGTGGGATTTCGGCGACGTAATTTCAGTCATGTCAATCGAAGCATGTGAGCGTACTTTTTATCGATACCCATTTCATCGATGACGTTTAATCGGGTGTTTTATTGTACAAATGTTTGTATTACCGACACTCATTCGCGCGAAGGTACGTTTCGTACCAACCCTAACCCAGCCGAAATACGGCGGGCGGCGTAATTTCGGCACGGTGTGTAGGAAACACTAAGCGACAGTATCGCCCTGCGGCAGTAACAAGAAACATTTTCCGACATATTATTATCGTGATTTTCATACATATTTCTTGCTTACATACGAAATAATTTTCCGGGCAAACTACCCACGCTTCCGTAGATTGTATTTACCGAACGAATGGCAAACTGTGACCGCAGCCATCTATTGTGCGACTCGTACATTAATTAACACGCTACGAACAAACAAACAAGCTACCGCCTGCCGTAGGCACACAACAATTAAACTTGTGTATTTTGGAGATTTACCTTAAAGTTACAGCCGAGCTAAAATATTACGGAAATTTGGAGAAATTTCAATTTACAACTTGTTACTTGAAGGTTTTGACGGTAAGTGTTCTAGGAGAGAGAATAAATGGAAAGTAGGTTAGGTGGGCTTACAAGGTATAAACATTCACCAGTTACTTCTTTGAGTGGTCTCTTTGAATCTCGTATGTATCAAAGAGACCACGTGTCTTGGTCACAGAATAACTAATATGTCTCGGTGCCTGTCCAATTTATAGAAGCAATAGCACAAAACCTATACAAAACTTTTGAAATTATAGGCACTGTATGTTTATTAATATAAACTTAACAAATCCAAGGAAAACGTTAATTTGAATTGAATTAAAGAACATTTATTTAGCACTGTTAACTTTAGAATACAGCAAATACAAAAAGATATTAGTAATATTTTCAGCACAAAAGATCTGGTGCCGGTGATTGATTTGAAATTATAACAAATCCAGTTTATATTCCTAATAATCATCTTCTCTTCAAAGTCGTGTTCCTCATTGCTGAGGGTCGTGATCATTCTAAGGAATTAACCACATAGAACAGCTCTTGTGGCAGATTTAATGAGGTGGTTTGCCATTGCCTTCCCCATTTCACACTTCCCCAGTTTATCTCAGTTTTCGTCAGGTTTCGTTCACCGTCAGAGCAGTCGGTATATGTACGTAAGTCTTTCGAAAAAACTAAAAACTCATTGATACATGGCATTGCCTGGTTTGGAACTCGGACCTCACGCATGGGAGTCCGAAGTCCTACCCACGACGCTACCGACGCTCTAATATAATCATAGATACTGAAGGAAGAAGGAAAGGCGACTGTAATTGTGGCCATTTGTGGCATTATAGTATAAAATTCCTAATATACAATATTACTAAGATCAACCAAGAACAGAAAAAAAGAAAGAATGAAGAAAATGCATTTAATAAGTGATGTAACGACCAACTTGCGATATAAAAAATAACGTTTAGATAGCCACGACCATGCCACAGTCTAACAACAGCCGACAGGGGGCCAATTCCGGTGATTAATAGTCGGTCTATTACATTGTTGTCGCTTGCCCGGCACGCGCTCGGCGGCACTGCGCCGGTGACGTGTGACCGTCACGGAATGTGTTTTTAGCGGCAATTTTTGTCGGCGAATATCTTTTAGGACTAATGGTTTTAGAATTACAATAGTTTTTCCAAACGGTTTCCCGCTACCGTCATTTTTTAACCCCCAAAAGGAAAGTGTGCTATAAGTTTGATAACGCATACGCAACGCGTTTGACGCATGTCTGACTGTACCGGTGACAGTGTATCCGATTTGGACACTGTTAGGTATTTAGATGAGGGTATCTACGTATACCCGTGGTTAAGGGTAGATGTGCCTATTAATAAAAGAGTGCGAAACAGACTACCGAAGCTTTGACTCGTTGTTCCCAGTTCTTCCCTTGTAATCCTGAACAAATCCATCAGACACGGATTTTTTATTCAGAATTTATAGAGAATTTTGTCGAGTTTTCATAGAAGAACAGAATTCTAAAACTTGGATCTGGGATTTTTTAGATCTTGGAGTATCTTTGATATCAGGAACGGTAACAATTACAGTGGTTTGAGTTTCAGCTCAATCAAATGATTAGAATTATGGGGTCCTTCTTGTGCTAGGGATCTTGTTTTAATTAAACTCAGCGTACACAACAAGGATACACGTTATGAATTCAGTTTGGAATGACATTGACAGTTTACTCTCAAAAGGAGGGAAAACAATCTAGGAAGCGTTCCGAATATATAGTGGATGCATTCACACAACACTTCTTGGGTCCTTCTCACATCTGGAACCAGGAAAAAATAAGGGGATGTTCACTATTGAGAATTTGTTTTTTCCTGGTTTTTTTGGTGGTTTAAGTCGGGGGTTTCTTACATTTATAATTTAGTGTTATTGTACGCAGTACAGTGTAGTACAATTTTCAGCACCAATCAATCATTAAATTAGAAAATATTCTTATTATCTGCAAAACCACCTTAGCCTTTTGGGGTTGGATCTGACTTCCAATCTTAACTTTGGGCGCTCCATTGAGTCAAAAGCTAAGACCGCAGCGAAAAAATTGGGCATCCTGAGTAAGGTTAGGCGGTACTTTACGCCGGGACAGCTCTTAAACCTTTACCAAGCCCAAGTCCGGTCGTGCATGGAGTACTGCTGCCACCTGTGGGACGGCTCAGCTAAGTACCAACTGGCTGCCCTTGACTCAGTGGAGAAACGCGCTAAGCGCCTTATAGGTGACGAATCGCTGGTGGAAGCTAGGCTGCAAAGTCTGGAACATCGGCGCAAGGTTGCCTATCGATATTTTATGGGATACATTTCGGAGAGTGCGCATCGGAATTGCACGACCTAATTCCAGCATCTCCATTCCGCCTTCGGACTACCAGGCGCGGGGAGGGGTTCCACCCTTATGTTGTTGATATCCCATCTGCTCGTACGAAGCGATTTGCTTCTTCGTTCATTATGCGAACGGCTAAGGAATGGAACAGCCTGCCGGCGTCTGTATTTCCCGAAACCTTGGGATCTTCAAGGCCAGAGTGAATAGGCATTTACTGGACCCACATGCTCCATCGTCGACCTCATCGTCGCTTACCATTAGGCGAGATCGAGGTCAAATGCGGGTTTAGTAGTAAATAAAAAAAATAAAAAAATATATCTGCAAAAGCTCATCTTCATTTAGCAAAATGTAGAGTAATTTCTTTCTCTTGGTTATTAAATATTTTTGTGATAGCAATTTCTAAATGTGGAGACAATAAACAAAATTGTCATTTAATCCCTATTATTTGTGTTTGTTTGTGTGGCACAAACACAAAACAAAGATGGACGGCGCTCGTTGCGACCGAATGAGAATTAATGGTCATTTTATTTTAGAGGATTTCATGAGAACCGCTCGTGACTGTTCAAAAATTAAAACAAATTATGTATTTTTGCACAATCATAGTACAAATTCCTTTTTGTTACATTTTTCGCGAGTTGAAAAGTACAAATTTGACATAGACACTAATATAGACAATATAGACACTGTAGTATGCTGGTGTAGGGGTCTAAATGATACCACGATGACGTGTTAACAAAGACTGGTTTTATTGAGCATCCGAACTACCCACATGGTCATTATTAGCGATCGGAGTAGGTAGGGCTGTTTTTGGTACTTGCAAGCTGTGGTCATGATATGGATACGGCTTTCTTATAAACCATATTTGGATCATCCCGGGATTTCCGGAATTGAAAAAATCGCTGTAGATAGAGCTACTTTTGGTAATTCCAACCTGCGATCATCAGACTATGGACATGCCATTATTTATTTATTTATTTTATTTATTTAACACTTTAATGCACAAAAATAGTACATGAAAAAAATATATTAAAAAAATCCCGGGATTTTCGGAATTTAAAAGAAGACTAGAAGACTACTAAAGAAACCCGGATTTAGACATACTTGAAAGAAATGAAATAGACGACGAAATTCTATTGAATTATAAATTCGCTTCACTCTGACGTCTACAGATGTCCATACTCACCTAGCACTAATCTAGCTTTTGAGGTCTTTGACCCCAAACAGCCCTACCTACACCGATCAGTGGTCATTATAATATAGATACCCACATTTAACAGACACACATTCTTGTACCGATCAAAAGGGAATGTAGAGTTTTTCTTTATCCAAGGAAAGAAGTAGGCAGATAATGTAGACTAGACTCAATACAGAGTTCCAGGCCTTTTAGTATGACTAGAGAATCATACATTAAAAAAGAAATGAATCACATAATTGGAATTACGGAAATATAAACTGAACAAACTAACGAACTAGAAGAGAGAACGCCTCGATGTGCAAACAAGATTTCCGACGACATCTTGAAACTCAAAGTTGATCTTCCAAATCGATAATACTCGCAGATAGAACGGTATTTATTTCAGTAGGAATTTTTGAAATTCAGGATCCTATCTCTGGTAATATCTTATTACATTCTTTCCATCCAATAAACGTGAAATTTCCCCTGGGCGGCATTCTGCTTTAAAACGATATCTTAGGTTCTATTTATTGGATCTATTTATTTTATGGTTGACGCACCTAGTTCTATACACACCGTTTCAAATAATTACAGGCTTTATAATTAGTAGTAACAAATCCTAGAATTCCTAAAATAGTACATAGATGAGCTTACGCGAAGCCTGATTCATTGTTTCTGTGCCGTCACTTGTAACCTTACGAGACTCCTATTGGATTAATCGAAGTTGGATTATTCACTTAACTATGCTCTATTTATTTTAACCTTCTTCTTGTGTCGTATCGTACCGACCATAGCACCACCCCAACTCTTCCCGTCGGTATCGTACGAGGCGACTAAGGGTCTTTGTGGACACTATTCTCCAACTAGTAGATTTATGACGAAGGTGATTCCTCTGTCTACCTCCTCGGAGATTATGGACGTAAGAGCCATAACTCTTACGTATGCCATATCTCAGTGAGAGTGTCCAGCAGTGGACTGGAGTGGGCTGCTGATGATGCTATTCGTCTTCTTATACTAAGGGGCAGGCCCCTATCGTTGCAACAGCCTCCACAAATTCCTGTCCCCTGCCTTCTCCTTAAACTCTTGGCACGACGAACTACCGGTCCATTCCTTCAATTGTTCCATGTCCTATCCTGGGTCGACCGCTCGGTCTCTTCCTTTACTCTACCCTAATATCCTCCGCTTCATATTTCTCATGAAAAGGTAATCCCTATTCATTTATATTTACTCTCTTTTAGTCTACCTTCAACAGCCATATTTTTCGGCAAAAGCCTTTGTCGACACATTGCAGCATCACTGTCAAATCCAGCTATAATCCGTCTATATTGCGGTGGTCTGTCGCTTGTACAGGCGCCGTCACGATTGTAAGCCGCGTAAATTATGCTGGATTATACCATGCACGATACAAGCGAAGGCTTAGATGAGTGATGGATTAATTGTTGGCTCTTTAATGGTATGTGAGTTGCTCCACAAAATATGAATAAATATACAGAAGGCCCGCTCCGGGCGTTCGCGATTTAACCACCTACACTCGACCGTACCGCTAAGGCAGCTATAGTTCCCAGTTTAAGTAGAAATATAATCATTTATTTCATTCCACAGAATTATAAATATAGATACATAATGTTACATTATAAGATTTATAAGTCGCCTTTGTAGAATGATGGTTACAAAATAAATTGAATGTAAATTAGATATAAATATAACAAGTCAAATATAACATAAAACAATACGTAGTATCTACTAGGGATGTTACGGAGGTGGTTTTACCGGAACCGGAGTCGGAACCGAAGGTTTTAAATTTGATTTATTCAGAAGAAGTTCAAATTTTAAACCGTTTTTTAATTTTTATAGCTGAACTAAAATATTGGCCAATATTTTTTATGATGACGTTTGCGGCAATAAAACATATTCCTTTATGTAGTCCTACACTATTTAATTAAATATTGATATTTGAATATGTTTGCTCACAAATATTCGGTATAACCTCCGATTCAAAATTATCGGAGCCGAAGTCCTCCGACTCCGACTTCCGAGCCGTAGTCGGAGTCGGAGGTGTAAAATCAACACCCTCCGACTTCGGCTCGGAAGTCCGGGATCGGGAGTTCCGACCTTTCGGAGTCGGAGTCGAAGCTCCGTAACATCCCTAGAATCTTTTTTTTTTATTATATAAGGAGAGCTGACGAGCAAACGGGCCACCTGATGGTAAGTGGTCACCGTCGCCCATAGACATCTCACCTCACTGTATTAATATTAGGCCTCCGTGACGCGAGCTCTTCCCACCGCTCAGTTGGTGTGTTTTTTTTTTATTGACTACTAAACCTGCAATTGACCTCGATCTTGCCTGTTGGTAAGCGACGATGAGGTCGACGATGGAGCATGCGGGTCCAGTAAATGCCTATTCACTGTGGCCTTGAAGATCCCAAGGTTGTAGGTTTCGGGAAACACAGACGCCGGCAGGCTGTTTCATTCCTTAGCCGTTCGCATAATGAACGAAGAAGCAAATCGCTTATATATTGAGAGCGTAGGTTTCTTGCACTACCTTCATAGTTATGCTGAAAAAGCTTTTTATGCTTATGGACTAAAACACAGATGTCTAAAATATAGACACAGGGTAGCGTCAGTAACCGATATTTAAAAAAAATATTATGCTAGAAATACAAATATGTATTCATATAAAATGTAAATATTTAATTTGTGTCCCAATTCCGCTCGCAACTGGTCGCGATCGCTAATTGACGTCCCGCGATTGCTATCTAAACAGCCAAACATTTCCGCTCCCCTGACAACTTCACCGGACATGTCATAAAATTACCGAAATCACATCTGGAGCCATTTCATCATTATATCATTTAAAAATATTCATTTATGAATGATATGATGAACGATCTGATCAAAATGAATGATGAACGATCTGATCAAAATGAATGATGAATGATCTGTTATATTCATTTATATGATTGTTTATGAACAATTTATATCAACAGTATTAATTGTTTATATTGTTTATGAATATAAACATAAACAATCATAAATTGTGTTTGAATGTTTACATGTCAAAAATAATAATTAAACTCGTTCAGTGTCAAGCTTAGCTAAGTTATAAGCACGTTATAAACAAGAAATTTAAATTACAATTTTTTAAATTAAAATCCATGTCATAAAAATATTTTTTTATAAACTGAATCTAATCGTTATTGTCAAAACAGATACAATACAATAAAATAATAGTCCGCTAAATAGTCATATTTCCGACACAGGTACCTGTTAGTAGGTACTAACATTAAAATTCTTCTACTGAATACAAACTCCTTTCCAAAAGAAGCGCTCTCAATTTGACCCTAAATGATGGAGGCTCATTTAGGGTCAAAAGACCTTGTCGTTTCAATTCCACTTTACAACGTTTGTCGTTCTTTTCTAATAGGGCATTTGACGATTTTTTTTGTATTGCATCAATCAACTTACATGGACATCCTGAAGATGGATCTGAAATCCGTTTATCGATATCTCACCTAACATCAGCTATAGTAATGGTTAAAGTTAGTAGTGGGGGGGATGCTCTGTCCCTTTCTAGCACAACCGTCCTTATTATGTAGCCAAGGACCTGCTTGTATGGCGCTACATGACAGTGACGTCACAATTATCTATTGCCGTCTGATTTTTGATTGCCTGTAGCTATTTTATTTTTCAGCGGATTTAAATTCTGTTTTCACATTTGACCATCAATTTATGTCTATTTTCTTATTTTTATGAAATGTATTTTTAGAAGTATACGAGTTGAGCCTCTTTACTGGCCTTAGAGGTACGTGTATCTTCCATGAGACACTGGACTTGTTAACCAATACTTATATTTCCAAACAGTACACCATACATGACGGTGGTAGAGACACGACCAACCTGCCGCGGGCGCAGCCGCGTGACATTTAAAACTGCTGACATAATAATTCACAATGTAGAACACAGTGTGCACTGTGTCTGTACACAGTGTCCCTACAGTATTTAATATGTGATACTTGTCAAATACCCTATTAAGTGGCCATTACGTTTTCGTACCAATCCAACTTTAACTGCAAAATGTATTCTGCTAACACCACGCTAACACACATAAGCGGAGCGAACCGATCGATCGTTAACTTGACCGAGACGTAATGTTAATCAAATCGTGACTGGCATACGAGAAACGTCAAGTCGCTGCAATTTAGTTTATATTGAGCTTACGTTGTATTAGTAGAATTGGGTCCCTGTACGGATTACGTGTAATAATAATATCATCATCATCAGCCTACTAATGTCCCCACTGTTGGGGCACAGGCCTCCCCTTGCACAAGGGGGTACGGGGCCATGATAAACCGAGCGGGCCCAGTGCTGTGCGGTGGATTTCACACGCCTTCGGAACTTTATTTCCTCAGACACGCAGGGAGGTTTCATCACGATGTTTTCTTTCATCGTTAGAGCTGTCGGTAAATGTACGTAAGTCTTCGAAAAGATCCCAAAAACTCGTTGGTATATGTCTTTCCTTGGTTTCGAACCCGGACCTCCCCGCATGGAAGTCCGGCGTTCTAGCCACTAGACCACCGACGCTCTACTAGAGCTGTCGGTAAATGTACGTAAGTCTTTGAAAAAATCCCAAAAACTCGGGTTTTGCATGGTTTTGAACCCGGACCGGCGTCCTAGCCACTGTGCTACCGACGCTCCCTATTTATCCGAATAAATATCAAATTGATCCTGAATTATAAAATCCTTGCCTGTAATGTTATTCAGGGCGAAATTCAGTAATTCATTTATATGGATCTAATTATCTTCAGAGAAGAGTGTCGGCAGCTAAATTATGGGGTAATTTCCTTCACTTAAAGATAAGTACTCCGTAATAACGGGATATGAATAAGTAATTTCTTCGTACACATGAAGGGTTTCATAGGACCACCTATTTAGTACTTCGTTTTCCATGATTATTACATCGCGTCGCATGGGTAATGTGCGAACAAGCCCGTGTGCCCCAACTTCGACCTCATCGTCACTTACCACCAGGTGAGATTGAGGTCTAACGCGGGGATGTAAAGAAAAAAATTAAGCTTTCGACTGGGTCTTTCCTTTCAGAGATAAGTATGATGTAAAAAGGGACAGGCTATGTTTTAAAGGAGGTTTAAATTTGAGCTGATTTATTATGTTATTTGTATGCAAAAATTATATGTATTCGTATATATGTATAACAAATTGTATATATCATTATAATTGTTGAGTATGTATTTTATTTATCTACTATATAATTATTGTCATTTATTTATACTTATTATTTACTGTACTCCAAATCTTACCCACCGTAAAAGTAGTCTAAACTGTCCTAAATCAAAGATTGGCTGGAAGAGACCCTATGGGTTAAGCCCGCCTTTGTACATATTTTAATGTTTTTTTATTTTCTGTGTATTTTTTTGTGTACAATGAAGAAACTACAAACAATACACAACAAAGAGACATAGAATGGCTGGTCTGAATTAATGTGTCATCAATGTTCAGTTGGTACGAAACAGCGACAAAGGAAGAAAAACCGGGGTCGTCATAGACTGACCTTAAATTTCAGATTGACAGAGTGCTCAGATATTTGAAAATGACGACGAATGACTAGAAGAAGCCAGAGAGGCGTGCCAAGAGGCGCTTCATAGTAGCTGCCTACTAACTCCGCATGGGACATAGCGTGAAGTTATAATATATGTATGTAAACATATGTTTGATGGCTGTCAATCTTGTTATTGATTTTTAGAACTTCCTGCCCTCAGCTATAACTTCAAAGTTAATAATTAAAGTTGCGGAGAACCCTTCTGGGGATCAACTATTAATTAGACAACATGGCCGCCGTGAACAGGTGATAAGAGATGATAAATATCCCTAGGTTGTTGAAGGATCGGTCGTACAACTGATGGTGTCCCACAGGTGTCGTTGCTGGGAGATTTGAGGGATAATGAAATGAAATGAAATGTATTTGCCAGAACATAGTGAAAATTACAGGTGATTTAAAAAGCATAGGTATCATATGTTCCACCGACAACGGTGTGCAAATCTTTTCTGCTATTTGTTAGTGTCGTTGAGATACTCTTTTATGGAGTAGTAACATTTGTCTAGAAGCTACTTGGAAATGTTAGTTTTAAATTGGCTAGCAGGACCGTTTTTAAGGCGACTAGGTAGATTATTATACACTAAAATTGCCATACAGAAGGAATTCTTTTTATACAAGTCTACTCTGGAACTTGGCAAATACAGACGGTTCTTGTATCTTGTAGACCTCGGGAAGACATCAGCGTGTGCTTTGAAATATTGCGGATATTGTTGAACGAAAATATACATCTGCTTAATGTACATACATGGTACGGGCAAAATTTGTGAAGATTTAAAAAGAGGTCTACAGGAGTCCATGTAATGAGTCCATGTAAAGGGATTTCAGAGGATAACGGATACATGTTCACAGGAAATAAGTATAAATAAATAAATAAGACGGTCTGATCCTAAAATGATGTCCAGTCCTGAAATAACGTATCAATCCCTTCAGTTAAAAAAATACCAGCCTGTTACATGACCAAGGATCCAGGACCCGATAGCGATTCCCCTCGTCTACGAATCAGACAATGCGAGAGCGACAGGGGCCCAATTCGCCTAAATGACAACGTTTGTAGTTCTATTTCTATCCAATTTCTATTTAGTTTTCGTTCAAATTCTATTTGGACACCAAATCGCATTCTGCTGACGCATAACTCTACCACTGCCACGTTTCGATTTACTGTCGATCGGGCAAAAGTACCTCGGAAGGAACTTATGTTCGATCGTTATATTTGACAGTTGAAGCGTTTTGTTACCATTCAACTACGCAGACGACAGCACGGTTACGGAGAGATATCTACCTGTTGCGCGCGCTGGTGCTGGTGAGATCCAGACTCAAAGAGAGGCCATGGTTGAGCGTATCGACTTGACCTTAAAGGCCGTGGCCGATTGGGGCGATGCCAATTTGGTCAAGTTTAACGCCACTAAAACGCAGGCGTGTCTATTCACCGCTAAACGGAGTCCCTTCCACCTGACTCCGACTTTCCGAGATGTATCCGTACCGATTACCGACCACCTCAGCCTTTTGGGGTTGGATCTGACTTCCAATCTTAACTTTGGGCGCTCCATTGAGTCAAAAGCTAAGACCGCAGCCAAAAAATTGGGCATCCTGAGTAAGGTTAGGCGGTACTTCACGCCGGGACAGCTCTTAAACCTTTACCAAGCCCAATTCCGGTCGTGCATGGAGTACTGCTGCCACCTGTGGGACGGCTCAGCTAAGTACCAACTGGCTGCCCTTGACTCAGTGGAGAAACGCGCTAAGCGCCTTATAGGTGACGAATCGCTGGTGGAAGCTAGACTGCAAAGTCTGGAACATCGGCGCAAGGTTGCCTGTCTATCGGTATTTTATAGGATACATTTCGGAGAGTGCGCATCGGAATTGCACGACCTAATTCCAGCATCTCCATTCCGCCTTCGGACTACCAGGCGCGGGGAGGGGTTCCATCCTTATGTTGTTGATATCCCATCTGCTCGTACGAAGGGATTTGCTTCTTCGTTCATTATGCGAACGGCTAAGGAATTGACTGCCGGCGTCTGTATTTCCCGAAACCTACAACCTTGGGATCTTCAAGGCCAGAGTGAATAGGCACTCAACGTTTTATGAAAGCATGCGTGAAACGACGAATGACTGTAGAGAAAACAAGAGAAGCGTGGCACGACAGACATTCATGGCGCTCCGTTCTCTCTGACTACTCCGCAAATGACAGCGTGAAGGTATTATAAAAAGTCTTAGGTAAGTTAAGAAAGCATTACCTTGGGATCTTCAAGGCCAGAGTGAATAGGCATTTACTGGACCCGCATGCTCCATCGTCGACCTCATCGTCGCTAACCATCAGGCGAGATCGAGGTCAAATGCGGGTTTAGTAGTAAATAAATAAAAAAATAAACTGCGATTCAGTATAAACTAAACGTTTTAGTAGAATGCACAAATACGTTACTGACTCGATCGGAACTGAAATGTGATCGTTAGTGGATAGTAGCATATGAAACACGTCATAACGATGGAGTTTAGATTCTATTTAGTTACGTTGTATTTAGTGGACACGATCTCCTGCTCTCGACAAAATAGCGTTTCCGTTGACAAAATTAAAAACGCCCGGAGACAACCGTCTCCGTCAGCTACCGCACAAGAATCACATTATTTCGGGAAATTAATTTTCCGCTCGCTTTGTTCCTCGCTTCCGTCTGAACGAGCAAATTACAGGGCAGTTGATAGTAAAAATAATGTTTTTGTTGCCTTATTACTAGGCAGGCGACGTAGAGTATCATTCTTTATCCCCGACTGCAAGGATTTATTTCTCGAGAAGTAGGTGCAATTATAATTATACTTCTTGCTGGGCCGTGTTTATCAAAGTTTTCTTATTTATTTTTGCCAGATTTTCAATAAATGTGTTTTAAAAATTTATGTTTGGATGACGCCTGTTTATTGTAATTAGCAATAACATCGCACGAAGCATGTCATAACGATACAGTTTAGATTCTATTTAGTTACGTTGTATTTTTTGGAATCGATCTCCAGGTTCTGGTTCTTGATGATTGTGTTAGAGTTGCGAGGTTCTGTGCCGTTTAACTCGTCCCTCGGCTAAGTTCTGGCACCACCACATTCAATCAGCGCCCTTGTTGTCGATTGGAAGCTGGCGGAAAATCCCTCATTGTCAAAAAAATCCTACGGGATCCTTCCGCCTCTATACTGTCAGGCTGTTGGATCGAACACTGTCAAATCAATAGATGGTCTTGTCAACCACTCGTGTATGGCAGCGGCCGCAGACCGTGTTCATCGGACAAACTTGTGAGTCGGGTGCAAAGTTTGGATCGGAAGTTTGTGATACGATACAAGTTTGGGTTCTTAACCACAAAATACAAAGATACAGAAGGGTTTTAATCACTCGACCATAGCGCTAGGGCAGGGCATAGGGCAGCTATAGTTCCCTATTCATAAAATCCAACTAAGAACCTGCTCTGATAAATTCCAAAGCTATAGCAAAAAACTGCATCGAAATTGGTTGTCGTTTCGGAGCTAGACGGGAACAGACACATGCAAACACAAACAAACAAACATCATCTCCGTTCCGTCGTGGGTAAAAAGAAAGTCTTGTAAAAATATATCTGGCATTGTATACTGTAGGCTCGTTATTAGAAAATTTGTGTTTTTTTAAATAATGTTGTGTAAAAATGTAAGAATAATAACATGTAAAAAATATAAAAAATACTGCTTCATCATCATCATCAGCAGCCTACCTAGTCCACTGCTGGACATAGGCCTCTCCCAGGGCGCGCCATTGAGCCCGATCTTCGGCTCTTCTCATCCAGTCGCTGCCAGTCACCTTGCGCAGATCGTTGCTCCATCTAGCAGGGGGGCGTCCCACACTACGTTTTTTTTTATTGTAGTATTCATTATACTGTACCTTCCATTGTACATTTGCTTACAGTGTAGTCGTGAAATAAATTTATTTATTATTATTATGTCAAACATCGGTGGACTAGTGGCTAGGACGCCGCACAGTGGGAACCCTCCTAACAAGAGCATATCGAAAATGGTTATGGTGAAACTCGTAATTTTAAGGACCTGTCGATGGTTTTACCTAATAGAATAGACCAGCTTATCGGCAGAAAGGCTTTTATATTTTTCAATTTAGTTGAAATTACCTAAAATTATTTTCAAACATAACACTTCGATAATTTCATGTTTTTCAAACTATGCATGGTGACAGTTAGACGTCAATTTCTGTTCATGTTGCTATAGACACTATAGCAAGATTATATATTTTTGGAAAGCTCAAGATCTCTAATTTATAATGCTGCAATTAATATTTGACTTTCATTTAGAAATAAAATGTTAAAAATGTATTCGTGAGAGAAGTCATTTTAAACATTTTATTATTTTCACTTGGAGTTTTCTCTGTTGCCGAAGGCTGCCGAAGTTGAGTAAATTGTTGCTAAAGGTTCGGAAACTATTCAATATTGAGAAGAAAAAATAAAAACTTGCGCATATTTGCGCCATTTTAATTTAGAGCAAAAAATATTAGACAAGTAAAATTCTCAATATTTGGGAATTAATAAATATTAGTTCTTATTCTATAAACTGTTGAGTAATAATGATGAATAAGTATTTTATTTGACAAATGACTTTAGGTTACGTGCCAAATAATTATTTTTTTGTGAAATGTCAAATTAAAAATTTAAAAAAATTTTTTTTTTTAAAAACCCTATGTTAAAAAATTATCTTGCGGCCATCTTTTAACCATTAAAATGATAAAAATATCTGTATTATATATCTATATTGGTTAACAGATAGATAACAATGATGGTTGCATTTATTGCTTCGAATATCAATTAATTTAATTATAAGTTTATAAGATATAATTAAATTAAAATTAATTTATAAGTTTTGCGCTAGACACTAATCTTGGAGTACTCTAAAAAGACCAGCAAACCATTACAGTGATCGGATCCTTTGATTCGTCATACAACTTTTACATACATAACAAAAACGAAATTACTGTGCATCATGAGTGAATTTGTTTGCAGTAGACGTGACTTGTGTACTTTAATTATTAACGAGAAAACTACTTCTGAAATTGAACAGTATTTAATGGTCAATTTTAATTTATCGGCATCAGAAATTAGTACTGTAGTAAACAGTATTCAAAAAAGTTTGGCCACGCCATGTAGACAACTCTGTGCGTTTAGCACAGAGTAAGGGCTAGAGATGTGAACGAAAACTCTTTCTAATACAGACTCTACGTTACATGCTTGGATCAGATGTATGGAGAATTGGAGATGCTACTACACATTTCATACAATTTATCTTCTCAAAAGTGGTCAGCGTCAACACCTGAGAACAAAAGAAGTAAAGAAGAAAAGAAAATGCTTGTGCAAAGACGGTTTCGTGAAGAACTTGGCTTGCATATAGACAAACCAAGACAAGGTACTGGTAATAGCAATGACGTCAAGAAGATTCTTTTAAAACTATCAATGCTCTGCAGAGATAACGGGTGTTGACGAAGAATTAATAAGAAGACCATACATAACTCTTCAAACTATGTCATCAGGACTTCCGATTAATCCCGTAATATTCATGGCGCACAAATTATAGAATACTACGTAGTTTTGCCAATTGGTCAACTTTCTGAAGACGCCCAAGAAACAAGGAATAAATATTACAAGAGTTTTCGGTTGCATCATGCCAGAACGTGTTCCCGGTCAGCTACAAATGAAGACGTCTTCCACGCTTTGCTATATACATCTGATCCATACATATCGAGCCTCTACAGACGAAGTTTAATAATATAAGAATTATTAGACGAAGCTAAAGAACTTCTAGATATAACTGTTCTCGAGTAGAGAAAATAATTATTATAAGTCTTAAAAATATACAACGTGGTTCTTTTTATGTTTAAAAGTATAGTTTTAGTCATAAAAATATTATTTTAATAGTGTAATCAGTATTCCTATTTTTTAATTAATTTTATGGCAATAAAAATGAAGATTTTCATGTTTGATATTTTTAAATTAAATAATTAGTTGTGTTATAACCATGAATTTTTATTCAATTGATAGCCTATGTATTCTAGTATGTGTGTGTAAAATTTCAAAATAATATGTCAAGAAATAAAGAAGTTATAGATTTATGATATGGAACGCACCGTTTGGGCCCACTGTGCGCCGGACTCCCATGCGGGAGGTCCGGGTTCGAAACCATGCAATGCCATGTACCAATGAGTATTTCGGATTTTTTTCAAAGACTTACATTTACCGTCTGCTCTAACGGTGAAGGAAAACATAGTGAGGAAACCTACATGTCTGGGGAAATGAAAAATTTCCGAAGGAATGTGAAATCCACCGCACAGCACTACGCCCGCTCGGTGGATCATGTGCAAGGGGAGGCCTGTGCCCCAACAGTGAGGACATTAAAGGGCTGATGATGATTATTATTATTATTATGTCTGTTATTTGAAGTATCACTCGAATGCGGATCTTCTGTATTTTTATATTTTGTGGCTGAACTCACCAAGGCTACCTCCTGTAAATCCTGTTCAGAACTGTTATTGATACTTCGTTTACCTGAGCACCGTGGGGTAGTGGATAGGACGCCGGACATCCATGTGGGAGGTTCGGGTTGGAAACCATAAAATGAGTTTTTCGCAAAGATTTTGAAATTCAGCCTGTAGATTGCTCGCCAGAGAAGTGTTATAAGGAAACCGCGCGTCTGCCAGTTCGCGCAAGCGATTTGAGCATTTTCCTATTCATTAGTGGGCCACTGAAATGTCAAATGTATGAAAAGATATGCCCTATGGGTCAATACCGTGGCTCGCTGTCATTGCCCACGTCGTTGTTCTAGAGGAAAGGGCGCTAGTAGTCCGATTTCTGTGGTTTTTAGGGTTTTTCGAGGATTTATGTGCATTTACCTAATAGTTACTGTAACGGTGAAGGAAAACATCGTGAGAAAACCAGCACACTGAGATAACCAGTGTGTAAAATGGGGAAGGCAATGGCCAACCACCCGATTAAATCTGCCACGAGAGTCGTTCAGAACGCTATGTACGACCCTCATCAAAAAGGAATACGCCTAGCGATTTTGAAACGGTTTTGGACCGTACCTATAAAAATCTATTTCCTGTTTTCTAGATTTATATGGGTCGGGTTCGATTCTGTGCTAAGACTACCGATCGAGACAGTGTTCAAGGCATAATTTATTATCCCTGACCAAAAGTATACATAAAAAATATAGGGTCCTATTTTATTAGCGGCAAATATTTCTAGGGTGTCATCTATAGGATATACTTATAACCTATGATCGGAGTAGGTAGGGCTGTTTTTGGTACTTGCCACATACAGTCATAATATGGATAAGTATGCCCAATAATCCCGGGATTTCCGGGATTGAATAAATATATTATTTAGATTTTTAACGTTATATTTGTTTTGATACACATTTAAGATTTGTTGCGAAATATTTTTTTTTTAAGATTCATGGCGCTAGTGTACCTATGGTAGTGTTTTAACCTCTTCGTAAGTTCACAATTTTACAAAAATCGTAATCCGCCGAGTAAGGGCGAGGTTTATAAAAGTAATTTACAACATTTGCTCGATAACTTAAAACGGGATCCCGAAATCATATCCATATTAATATAACCTTTGAGGACATTGACCCGAAAGAGCCCTACCTACTCCGAGCAGTGATTATAACAATAACGAGATGACAACAAAATATTTTAAAATCGACTTTTCAAAAATAACGATAGAATTGTTTGTTTGAAAATTCTACAAATGAATGAATTATTGCTATTCTAATACTGAAATAAGAAGTATGAATGAAACTCATTTCATTCATATCATAACGACATGGATGAGTTTATACCTCCAAGGCGGAAAATAATGGGGTATATTTTTCTTTAGTATGGAAATTTTTCATACAAGTGACAGGGTTATTTTTTCGTGTAAAGGGGTACAAATGACCAACACATACCCCCTACAAAAAATTGCTACTAAAAAAAAGGACTTTATATATTCTTTTCATATATAGCGTTAGCGATATTATATTTCCCTCGGGGATTATGGATGTGAGATATATGTATGTATGTACGTTAGCGAACTCTATCACACAAACTATAAAAGTACCAATGGCGTCCTCACAGAGTTTCTGGTCAGGGTATACCTGTCTATAAGAATCTAAACCTTATACCTCTTTAGGTCCTGAAAATCTTTCTCTAAAATGTTTCTGATCAAATCAAATCAAAATGTGTTTTTTTATTGTAAGTAAGTACCTTCCTTACATTACATTTTTACAACGTCATTCTTTTTTACTCTACCACCGCTTCATAAGGTGCTGTAGCTTTTAAATAAATATATCTTACAATAATTATGAATACAATCATATATGTACACAATGTGCACAGCTGGAGCTGAATTTAGAACCAAGCCTCTTTATCATGAAAATACATTCTGAAATACATTCGTCTAACTGCGAGAAATAGAACTCGTTTCGGGGTATCCTTTTATAGTGACTGGTTTAATGGTGAATTAGCTTTGAGGAAGCGTCTTGACACTGACGGATTATCTTCAAATTGAAGCAACAATAATCGCCTCCTCGGGGTAGAGACTGCGGCGCAAATGTTGAATCGATTCCATTTCGGACAATGCGGTAGACCGCTCTTTTACATAAACTACCTTCAAGCTTCAACTTATAATGAAGCAAAGAAGCATGCCGAATAGATTTGATCCCATAATTCCTGCTTCACCGAAGCCCACGCGATACGCAATTTCACTACGATGATATTACGTGACAAAGGCGAAACCAAGCACCGCTTACTTCCTCATTTTTTATATGTATAAGGAGAGTAAACGAGCCATCTGATGGTAAAAGGTCACCGTTGCCTATAGATATCTCACCTCACTGTAATGTGAGTATGTAGTGTTTATTGAACAAAGAAGGGATACTGAATTAACACTAATCTATAGAACATATAATATAATATAACACTAAAATAATACTAAAGCTAAAACTAAACTAAGGCTAAGAAAGCTAAAGATTAAAAAAATGGGTTAAGTCCCCCACATCCGGCAGTGTACCCAAGAGACTAGCTGCGTTGCAAAGCGCCTGGTCGACGCGTTAAAGACCCAAGAGCTGGCTCCTATTTGGCCCAGCGGATCAGCTTAGCTATACAACGGGGCAACGCAGCCAGTCTTTTGGATACACTGCCGGATGTGGGGGAATTAGCCCATTTTTTTTATCTTTAACTGTAATGTTATTAGAGGAATTTCGATGCGTTGCTAATCTTGAGGATTTACATCGAGTGCCTCATGTGCCGGTAATTACGCTGGCTCTTTTACCCTTCAAACCGAAACAGCAATGCTAGTATTGCTGCTTTGCGGCAGAAACATACTACTTAACTCTGTCAGTCAATCGTGGAGTCAGTGCAATGTTTTATCAAAATTCAGGCCAACTAGTCTTTAGTGCGGGCTTATGGCATTCATAAATCACAGTTATGGGGTCAAGTGATGAGACCAGTGTCCACTGGTTTGATTTAGAGCATACAGCAACAGTTAAAATGTGACTTATGGAGAATATTCACCGGCACATACTCGTATACTCCATATGAGTATGCCGGTGAATATGCTGACACTCTTACCCTTCAAACCGAAACAGAAATGCAAGTATTTCTGCTTTACGGCAGAAATATATAAGAAGCTGGTACCACCCCGGCGATCCTGCACACCAGGATCTATCTACCTCCTTCAAAAAAGAGTGGTACCATCCCAGACTGACTCTACACATAGTCATACCCAAAATATCATAATCAGGTAATTTTTTTTTTTACCAGGTACGGCAGCCCGCACCATTCTCGGTCTCAGTCAGTCAAGACAGCCCGGTCGCGTACAGGAGAGAGACAGCTGCTGGGGCTGCCGCAGCAGCGAGCCAGGGTGGCTTCCATGCCCAACACCGGGGTCGAGGAGGAGTACTACAGATTGAGACATTTTAGCATTACTGGTAAGAAGGTACTCAGAGTTCTAATGTCTCCCAGGTGGAGCCAAGGCTTGCTGAAAAGGCAAAATTAAGGAGTATAGAAGAGCTGTTCATCGTGGCAGGGGTGTAAGGAGAAAGTGACAGGGATGTATGGAAACTATTGCAGCGACGCACTGAAAAAACAACTTGTTTGATTTAGAGCATATAAAGAAACTTTATTCAGTAAGGAATGTATTCAACATTCCTTGGTTCGACTAAGATCTTGATTGAATTTGTTTTCTATTGGTTTCAAATTCCTTGGTTGAATGTGAACAAGTTCAATATGAGCATATATCTTTTCTTTCAGTGCAGGGTACTATACTAGTGCTTGTACTACACAAGTACAACAACAACAACCTTAGTACAAGAAGAAGAAAAGATCTCCTGGGTGGCTTAAGCATACTTGGTCATCGTCAAATCCTCAAGATTCCAGATCAGAAAAGCATAGTTTCAAACATTTTGAGTTCAGTTTCGAACGACTTAGCTATTAACGTTCCTGAGACCCCAAAGATAGTCCAAGATCACTGTACCAATTTTGACCTCACATCTCTTAGAACACTCTTGATAACATTCTGTTTTGTTTGTGGTTTTAAAGCAGCAGTCTACTTGATTAGAAACCTAAAGTCAGTCTTCAATGTCTTTAAATATTCGCATGATGATTCCGTACACACAACAAGCCAACCCAGTTCAAATATGGCCACCACAGAAATCACACTAGTAGCGTCCTTTGCTCTAGAATGATGATTTGAGCACTGATAGTGAGCCAAAGGGTTTGGGCAAATGCACGTATGTATAGTTCCATACATTTGACATTTCAATGCCCGACTAAAATGTATGGGAAGATGCTCACATCGCCAGCTGGCAGAGGCGGTTTCCATAAAGCTTCTCTACTTCTCTAGCAAGTAATCTACATAGGATGAATGTCAATTTTTTTATAGCAACCAATACAATCTATCACCGTTACTAGGCAAAGGCGTGGTGAACCGAGGCGACTCTCTGCGCTCACGCCGCTCCCGCTCCAACACCTCAGTCGCTTCCAGCGCGTCCAGCAACGAAGCCGGCACCAGAGCTTCAGCCCCGTGCTCCTTAGCCTCTTCCAGGTGATCTGTCTCTCTGGTATAGTCTACTCGTATGTTGTTATGGACCAGTTAGACAGCTTCTCTAAATACAGAAGTCGATTACGCTTCTTAGCTAGCTAAGCTGATCATTGTTGAGTCTGTCCAACTATTTTTATACTTGAATAAGTTCGATATAGAGGTTGGCGGCCCACCTAATGGTAACTGTGTACTATCGCTTTTAAACACCAGCAATATCGAAGACGTCGTTACTGCTCTGGCACCATCAGAAGCTGACTCTTCTTAGGCTTGTCGAAACATATCACCCGAGAGATTAGGCGGCTGATTCTCTAGAAAGGTGATAGTTAACCAAGCAGACCCTGAGAACAACCTAAATATCGAGCAAAAACCAAAACTTTCTCATGCTCAAGATTTAGGTACTTACATTAATTTCTTCAACAGAGACTCCTCAGCAGGCTTGAGTGCGTATCGAGTTCTAGTACTTGGTGCTCCAGGAGTCGGCAAGTCCAGCCTCGTGGGGCAGTTCATGACGTCAGAGTACCTGCACGCCTACGACACTAGTATAGGTCAGTATGAAGGCTCCTCCAATGCGGCACTCATGGTATAAGCTCTGACGTGCCCCAACCATCTATTGAAGTTCATTAGAGTAAAGGCTAATTTGTCAATTGCTAGCGTGTATACTCTTAATTGGGGCTCACCGTTAGCTTGGCAACGGCATTTGAAAAGGCTTGATATATTTCATTAATCGTGCTCCATCTGAATACGAGGAGTTGTATTTTCTCGTGATTCAACTGACAATTAAGTAAGACGATTTGGTGCAGCAACCCGAAGTGGATCTTGGCCTCTGATACTAAAGAGCGCTATATCTCTCTTAGGTATCGCTGAAGTGACTAACAGAAGAAAGAACTGTGGGAGCTCAGAGCTGTTTACGGCTCAAAATGACGCAAGAGTACATATTATATCTCACAGGTGGAGCTGTTATCCTCCACGTTTTCATATCCTGCATCACCTCTTCTTCCCTGAACTTCTTACCTCATCTGACACTGATCACCTTCAGCTGTAATTGGTCGTCCTGACACATTCCATAAGCTTTCTGATTAGTGCCGATCGTGTTTCAGATGACGAATCAGGTGAAAGATCAGTCTGCGTACTGCTGGCAGGTGAAGAGTCAGAGATCACGTTCTTGGATTCACCACCCGATCATGTTGTTGTGAGTTCTATGATACGCTGCAAGGTATAGCTATGATACGACCCTCAATACTATCCCTTTTTGATCTGTCATCTCTTAGTTTGCTTGCTATTGTTAACGCATTGAAAAAGGACCTTTGGATAATTGACTGGTCTCTTGCAGGCGGAAGGCTGGGCTCACGGCTACTGCGTGGTCTACTCCACAGCTGACCGCAGCAGCTTCAATGAGGCTGAGAGGAGGCTCCAAGGTCTGTGGGCCGCCGGACATACGTCGCGGAGGGCTGTCATACTGGTGGGAAACAAGGCTGACCTGGCGAGGTCGAGGGTTGTGCCTACTGATGGTAAGTGTTGGTGCATTTACTTTATTATATTTGACCCTTTGACCTTGTAGAAATCTACAGCGAAGTAGCAATGCAATGCTGTCTTTCGGTTTGAAGGATGAGAGAGACAGCGTAATTACCGGCACATGAGGCACTCCATCTAAGTCTTCAAGGTTTGCAGCGCCCCTATGCTGAGGTTAGATGACTATGGACGACGGTTAACGGACCCCTTACCATCAGATGGCCTGTTTGTTCGTCTTATCTCCTTATACAATAAAATTTACAATTTTCGTTTTGGCTAACGAGACGTGACGGTACCTAATTGATAATAACCCAGCGGCACTTCGACCCTTGAGGATCTTTTGTGCATACCCTATTTTACACACTGGTCATCTCAGTGTGCAGTTTCCTCGCGATGTTTTCCTTCACCGTTAGAGCAGACGGTAAATGTACGTAAGTCTTCGAAAAATACGAAAAACTCATTGGTACATGGCACTGCACTGTTTCGAACCCGGACCTGGAGCATGGGAGTCAGGTGTCCTAGCCACTGTGCCACCGACGCTCTAGCTACCTTTACTTGATGTACTTACTTTACTTCTAGTACCATGATTCACTGGAGGTCTGTAATGATGACATGGTGCTAATAGATCGATTTATTCGCTCGACAGAAGAAAAAGTCGGAATGTCTTTCTTTTCGTGCTGGTATCTCTAGTTTTATAACTGGGGCTAAGATGCAGGCATTTTTTCTTGACTTCTACTTATTATCTCTGAATTTATGTTGTTGAATTATGTCTTAGTCTCTTTTGTTAAAAAAATATTATGTTCCTGTCTTTGTCGGAGATTTAATTGAACGAAAAGCAAACGTCCCTTGTACCAGAAGTCCCTATCCTACAATTACGTCGCCGAATCCATGAAATTGCTCGCTTCAGCGCTGTCTACACGAGGTAGCATAATTAAACCTTTGATTAAACCCAGTCCTCCAATTATTTTACAAACTAGCTTTCGTCTTCTACTTTGTTTAGAGAGAAAAAGGCTCCCTATTATAACTTACCCTATATGCCTAAGGTGAAATTGTAGTCTAATAGATTTAATTATTTACAACTAAAAAAACAACGATTTAATAACTGCATAACAAAGGTAAAATTACTATGTATTTAATTTTTACTATTATTTATCATAAGTATGAGTATACTCGTAGATTATAAAAATTCTTTGGGAAATAAGGACCCGCCACTCACCCTCGGATTCGCCCTCCCTAACGATAACCAATTCTAGAATGATTTACAAATCCGACCTCCTAAGGATAGAATAAAATATCTTTTTCCCGGTCGACAAAAACATGATTAACAACTATCAACTTTTATACGAAATAGTTAAACGCATGCATAAATGAAGATATTGTATAACTAAAGTTTTTATCATTAAATGTAAGTAGACCTGAAGGAAACGTATGTCTTTTTGTATTTTTATGATAATATGTGACAACGTAAATTGGAACCCAAATACGCCTGAAATTTAACATTAGCAAGATGTTGATAGCAAGATTGCTAATAAAATTTCGTAGGCAACAAATTGTTTATAATAATACTGTACTGTACTGTATTGTATTGTTTATAGTTGTCTTAATAATTTATTTTTAAATAAATTACAACCTTACAAGTCAAATGTGTTATAAAATCTTTTAGTCCATCGTTTTAACACAAAACGGAAAATTCCAACATTTTATTAATAAAAGTTCTTATAGGTTTAAAATATTTTAATTACTGATATAATATTTATTAACGGATGTTTTCGAAACGCTTGTTGACTTTTTTCAAAGAATAAGCCAGCTATATTAAAATGAAAGCAATAATAAAAAATATGTTGGCAGGCAGGCACTTAGTAAATAGGTTCTTTTATCTTCTCCTTAATTTAGAATTTAATTTACGATTTTTTTAGTTTAGGGTTTACCCATGACGGTTATAGTCTATTTATCTACAATAAGTACTGTATTTTCCCTATTACCACAAACTGACTAAGAATTACTTACAATACAAGTCCCACGACTAAGTACACAAGTTTGAAAATGACTTAACTTTAAGAACTCATTGCCAAGAACAAGTGCGTTTTAGAGAAGTTCCGTGATTCGCTCCATTACTTTCGTTTCGGATTAAACTGTCCTTTAATCTCGGCACCGTTCATTACGTATCTGCTTGTTTTCGTCCTTAGCCCGTGACAGTACAAGACGAGGGCACGATACGGCCATCCCGAATTAATTGGGAGTCCTCGCGTACACGCTCCAATGAACCTTTTTTGTGACATTATTAACAAAGCCCCATAATCAAGCCTAAGACCATGGATGGCAGTTGAATAAGCGATTTTTTTTATAAGAGTAGTTTTCAAATGGAAAAGGTTGATGGGATTGTTGGTTTAAGGTTTTGAGGAGGGAGGGAGGGCTTAACCAACATTATAGAAGATGTAACTACCTGCCTTTACTAGGCCCACTGGGAATAAGAAAAACTGCAAAATACTCTTTTTTCCAGTTTTTTTTTGCTTATTTAGCGTATTGCGTCTGAAGTTTAAACGATTACGACATGGCATAGTTCCACACTACGATAATACGACAGCCAGCACGCAGACAATTCGTCAACACAATGAGTCTATTATTACGCCTGTATTATTCTATCTAACTATAATAGTTTAGGACTGTGTGGAAACCATTGAATTCACCTCCAATTTTTTCTTCAAATCACGTCATTGTTTCCGCTGGGCGGAACAAAGCCCGCAAAATAGGTCGTGTATCGACATATAAGATGTATACCGATGCTATCGCATTTTCCATTTCACTGACGCCAAGGTGATAAATGGTTCCTTACGCGTAACGGAAAATCCAGCCAACAAAATGCCACTGAAATACCTTGATGCATAAAATATGAAGATACAGAAGGTCCGCTCCGGGCGTCCGTGATTTTAATCATCTACACACTGCCGTAGCTATATAGTTTCAATTGAAAAAAACAGAGCCTTGTGAAAAATATTTCTGGCAATATTAAATAAGTTTTTTTAAAAATTTTAAGTACCCGTAAGTACAAATAATAACGCCTACTGTCGCCTACCACTCGATCGCACCACAGCGCGTGCAATTCGTGACTGAGTTCGTCTGATTAGATTTGAGATCGCTTGTACACAGAGCTCGCTTGTGATAAAGCCAATATCGCGCGTTTGTAGCAAACCTTCTGTATCTTTATATTTTGTGCTTGATGTATGGGGAATTGAATACGATATCGACAACGCGTGTCAAGGTTAAGTTCACGAGGTTTATTGATTTCATGACTACTGTTGTTTATGATGACTCGCAAATGCTTGCAATTAGGTTCTGAACCTCGCCTTTTGTGCGATATTGTCCACATCACCACATCAGAGGCCTGAACAACTCTGACAATAGCTTGGTCATAAAACGCAAACCGTTGCGTAGTTGGAGCCACGACTCCACGAGCACACTCCGTATACAGAAAAGAAAACCAAAAGTCATTTTTGAAGATGTCACAAATTTTTCGTTATTTGGATTAACTTAATTTAATTTCTCAAAGCTATAGTAAAATTGTGATGATATCATGGCATCATATGGCCATTTCAAAATAACAAACCTGAAAAATCTGTTAATACAGCACGGCGCGAGTCTGAAGGAATTTGGTGGAAAGGTACGTATCTACATGTTGATATTTGGCTTTATGTGCTAATTTACAATTTATTAAACAAAAATTTTGTAAAATCTTCCAATATTAATCAAAATAATCATTATTTATTTATCAAATTATTGTCAGTTGTTGTGTTTAGAACAAAATTGAAGTCATAGTAGGTACATGTAGGTATGTCGTATTTTTGAATGTTTTTTTGTAACTGTGCTAGTGGCGCCTCTAGTGGTAAAACATTGTAGGATTATCTCCTATAACCATACGATAAACAAAAACAAACTGAGCTTAAATTTGCTATATCACTCAGTGAGCTGCACACTTGAGTCAAGATGTCCAATCGTCTTTATTGACACCAGAGGAGTGCAAATATGGGCCATTTCATGAAGACAAAATCCACGTTCCGGACTACACACCAAAAATGTTTTGTTTGGTTGTGTATTCTGATGACCCATCTATAGATAATAAATACTATTTTGGTTTAAATTCCAGAGGGCAAAGCCTTGGCCACGTCATACGAATGTAAGTTCATCGAGACCTCGGTGGGGATCAACCACAACGTTGACGAACTACTGGTGGGACTGCTCACACAGATCCGGCTCAAGCAACAGCACGCCGAGCGAGTCAGGTGAGACAGAGACAGCATGCGGCATACCATAAGAGTGAGCGAGATAGTAATACAACGTGGGCGAGCTGCCGGTGGGACTTATTCTAAAGAATTAATCACATAGAACGACTCTATTGGCAGATTTAATGGGGTGGTTTGCCATTGGCTTCCCTATTTCACACACTGGTTATCTCAGTGTGCAGATTTCCTCACGATGTTTTCTTGAAGGAAAACGGTAAATGTACGTAAGTCTTTTTGACATCCGAACGCGGACCTCCCGCATGGGACTCCGACGTCTTAGGCACGAGGCCACCGACGCTCTTTTGCTCTCCTTATACTTACAATTAAAAAATTACACTGGTGATTCCAGGAAACGCAGCAACTCGCGTAAGAACCGCGGGCGCACGCGCTCCCCGCACGCGCACGCGCACGCACCGGAGCCGGAGAACGAGCCCCCGCCTCCCGCGCCCCCCTCCGTCTCCGCGGCCAGCACGCCGCGGAAGCGCACGCGTCTCTCTGCTAGTGTCAAGGTATGCCGCATTGAATCATAGCGATGATTCTTCCCCATGCTGGCGCTCAATGATTAGGCCACTAGAAGATGTCTGGATTATGATAATAGAAGACACTTCTAAGGTTAACTGGATAAGGTGCTACAATCTTATTTTCCATTACTTTTAACTGATGCTTCTTCACAGAACTCCTAACCACCCCTCCCATTTACAAAACCACAACCTTCTCCTATAGATATAGATCTGGATATGGATCTGAAAATGGGAGAGAGATCTCTCCCACCTTCAGATCCTCCTCGCTCTCCCCCCTAATGAATTCTTGACAACGCGGGATGTCCCGCCTCTCGTTCCAGGTGCGCGGGCTGCTAGGCCGCGTGTGGGCACGCGACTCCAAGTCCAAATCCTGCGAGAACCTGCACGTGCTCTAGCACTCGGCCGCCGACCCCGTCGCCTGCTTCCCCTTCTTCGACTGCGCCACCGCCTACACGTGAGCTGCGTGAGAGCGAGGATCACGGCTCGTGAGCTGACGTGGATCATCTTAAGATTACGCAACAGCTGACGTGAATAAAACTGAGGGTACTTGTCTGTCACATATCGTACAGTCCGTGAGCTCTTAGAACAGGATTCGGGTATTTGGTAAAATCCATCTCTGTCTCTGTCTAACTACAGTCTTAGTACATTCGCGTATCGCTATCAATAACCGAAGTTTCCTGACCCGAAGCCCTTTCTAAAAACTCACGCACTGTATACCTAAGCATACGCGTGAGCTAACATGAACTAATCTAAGCTAACTTGACTGCTAATTTGAACTAACCTAAGGCGACGCCCAACCAGCAAAAATAAAAGTTGAATCACTTCCTCTTACTTGATTCTGACCACATCTGTTGCATCTTGTAGTAATTTCGTTTATTGAGGTATAGGCATCGATTCCGGGATGGCCGGGAAAAGAGATTGGGTGCTTTTGTACCCAGGTCTTCTCCTCCAACCAAACAGTACATTTGATAGATCTCACCTAGGACTACATCTTCCATTATGGGACGAACATCATACTCATCATCATCAGCCTATTAATGTCCCCACTGTTGGGGCACAGGCCTTCCCTTGTAAAGGGGGTACGGGCCATGATCCATCGAGCGGGACCAGTACTGTGCGGTGAATTCCACATGCCTTTGGATTTTTTTTATTTCCTCGGACATGCAGGTTTCCTCACGAAGGTTTTCCTTCACCGTTAGAGCACTCGGTAAATGTACATAAGTCTTCGAAAAAATCTGAAAAACTCATTAGTATATGGCACTGCACGGTTTCTAAACCGGACCTCCCGCATGGGAGTCCGGCGTCCTAGCCACTAGGCCACCGACGCTCTCATACTCATTTATTAAAACCACCGGGACACCAGGAACTCTTGGTTACGTCATGTTTTATACAAATTTAAAATTCAAACACAATTCATGTTAAATATAAACATGGACAGGAGCGAACAGACCAGCCGATTTATATTTAAACATTTAGCTAAATAAAACCAATTATATTCATTGACTAATTAAATTTAAAAAATTAAGATTGTAGCAACTGTAAAGGGGCTTTGTCAGTTCATCCTAAGTTTTTGGTCTCCAGCTCCTGGTCCACACGACTTAGGATGTTCGTCCCATAATGAAAGATGTAGTCCTAGGTGAGATCTGGTGAGAAACGTACTTGTGGCGACGCACGATGCGCCACAACGATTAGTACCTACTCACATCACTGTACTAACTTGAAGTAACGTGTCTGCAGAAGTGAAGTAATCTAAGGTTACTCGTCAGCTTACGTGATTGTTGTTTGTTTTTTAAAGGCAAAGGGAACTGAGCCCACAGCCATGTCTGATGTAAACAACTCTTTCAAGTCTTGATTAAAATGCTGGTGTGACACATTTCAATGCTATCTGGAAGAATCTTCCACGCTTCTGCACCATGCGCACCAAAGACGAAGCATCCCGGACGCAGTATGTCTCTTCAAAATCCTGGTTGGATTTTGAAGTACGCATCGGGCTGCAGCGTCTTATTTGACTTTACTTCATTGTCCCACACATTATTCACATCTTGTCGAAGTTCTTCGAGCAAGAAACACCATTCTTACTAGAAAAGCACTACTGTAAAACAATTTTCAAGACAAAACGAAACAAAGCTGACGTGGATGCCACAAAAGCGCGGGAGAAACTCTCAGCTTACGTGAACTAACTTAACAAGTGCTTACGTCAGTTTTGACGTGAACTAACCTAAGATTACATCATATCTGCCGCCACACCCTCAGATTTAATGCGAATGGTCACGTGGAAGCTGTAATATTGCAATCTGATAAAAGTCTTGTGACATTAAAGCCGCAGTCATGCCACTGTATGAAACCAAATGCCGTATCTTTTGTATTTAATTCTATGTCTCCAGTATGATGTCTATTATCAAGTTTTATAAAAATAAAGTAGCACCCCGAAGTAGCATTTTAACCTTAAATTAGGAATAGATTTGTAACACTAAACAAAATTAAAATCTCAATTATTGTGACTCAAGTCTCTCTGATAAAACAATATTAAAATCTCAATTATTGTGACTCAAGTCTCTCTGATAAAACAATATTAAAATCTCAATTATTGTGACTCAAGTCTCTCTGATAAAACAATATTAAAATCTCAATGATTGTGACTCAAGTCTCTCTGATAAAACAATATTAAAATCTCAATTATTGTGACTCAAGTCTCTCTGATAAAACAATATTAAAATCTCAATTATTGTGACTCAAGTCTCTCTGATAAAACAATATTAAAATCTCAATGATTGTGACTCAAGTCTCTCTGATAAAACAATATTAAAATCTCAATTATTGTGACTCAAGTCACTCTGATAAAACAATATTAAAATCTCAATTATTGTGACTCAAGTCACTCTGATAAAACAATATTAAAATCTCAATTATTGTGACTCAAGTCTCTCTGATAAAACAATATTAAAATCTCAATTATTGTGACTCAAGTCTCTCTGATAAAACAATATTAAAATCTCAATGATTGTGACTCAAGTCTCTCTGATAAAACAATATTAAAATCTCAATTATTGTGACTCAAGTCTCTCTGATAAAACAATATTAAAATCTCAATTATTGTGACTCAAGTCTCTCTGATAAAACAATATTAAAATCTCAATTATTGTGACTCAAGTCTCTCTGATAAAACAATATTAAAATCTCAATGATTGTGACTCAAGTCTCTCTGATAAAACAATATTAAAATCTCAATTATTGTGACTCAAGTCTCTCTGATAAAACAATATTAAAATCTCAATTATTGTGACTCAAGTCTCTCTGATAAAACAATATTAAAATCTCAATTATTGTGACTCAAGTCACTCTGATAAAACAATATTAAAATCTCAATTATTGTGACTCAAGTCTCTCTGATAAAACAATATTAAAATCTCAATGATTGTGACTCAAGTCTCTCTGATAAAACAATATTTCACCGTTTTCGTAGTTTAAAAAATAAATACAAATCGTGTAAGTTTTAATATCTAATATTTCACCAAATTGAAACACCAAACTATGTACCAATATAAATAATAAATATACCTATTGTTTTAGGTTCTGTACAAAACTAATATTTTCTGTAATAAAGAACATTTTTTTGCTGCACGAAGAAAAACATTGTTTCAAGCGAAATAAAAATACGGGTCGGCGATTAAATTACGAGTAATGTTAACGATTTAACTATAATATGGGAAAATAATGTTTGTCGGCGTAATAATTGTATAAAATTAATAAAAAAAATCTTTGAGAAAGTTCCTGATTGTTTTCAATAGCAAAGAAAGTTTGAAACAAAAGTTCTAGTAGCGCCATCTATTGATACAGTTTCGTATTACTGCGGTGCTGCAGGCAAACACCGTAATCAGACTTTTGCTATATTATAGCATGTACTGAACTAGTTGTCTATCGTGGCCACTGCACCCACAGTGGTACCAAGCCGACATTAGACAATTTGGACAGTACATGTGATATACAGTAATATAGCATGTACTGAACTAGTTGTCCATCGTGGCCACGGCACCCACAGTGGTACCAAGCCGACATTAGACAAATTGGACAGTACATGTGATATACAGTAATATAGCATGTACTGAACTAGTTGTCTATCGTGGCCACTGCACCCACAGTGGTACCAAGCCGACATTAGACAAATTGGACAGTACATGTGATATACAGTAATATAGCATGTACTGAACTAATTGTCCATCGTGGCCACGGCACCCACAGTGGTACCAAGCCGACATTAGACAAATTGGACAGTACATGTAATATACAGTAATATAGCATGTACTGAACTAGTTGTCTATCGTGGCCAGGGCACCCACAGTGGTACCAAGCCGACATTAGACAAATTGGACAGTACATGTGATATACAGTAATATAGCATGTACTGAACTAGTTGTCTATCGTGGCCACGGCACCCACAGTGGTACCAAGCCGACATTAGACAAATTGGACAGTACATGTGATATACAGTAATATAGCATGTACTGAACTAGTTGTCTATCGTGGCCAGGGCACCCACAGTGGTACCAAGCCGACATTAGACAAATTGGACAGTACATGTGATATACAGTAATATAGCATGTACTGAACTAGTTGTCCATCGTGGCCACGGCACCCACAGTGGTACCAAGCCGACATTAGACAAATTGGACAGTACATGTGATATACAGTAATATAGCATGTACTGAACTAGTTGTCTATCGTGGCCACTGCACCCACAGTGGTACCAAGCCGACATTAGACAAATTGGACAGTACATGTGATATACAGTAATATAGCATGTACTGAACTAATTGTCCATCGTGGCCACGGCACCCACAGTGGTACCAAGCCGACATTAGACAAATTGGACAGTACATGTAATATACAGTAATATAGCATGTACTGAACTAGTTGTCTATCGTGGCCAGGGCACCCACAGTGGTACCAAGCCGACATTAGACAAATTGGACAGTACATGTGATATACAGTAATATAGCATGTACTGAACTAGTTGTCTATCGTGGCCAGGGCACCCACAGTGGTACCAAGCCGACATTAGACAAATTGGACAGTACATGTGATATACAGTAATATAGATATAACTTTCTAAAGTGCAAAGAACCGCTTGTATGGTTTAGGACGACACCCACGGCAGCGTTGGAGATCGTGTTGGACCTCCCACCACTGCATATAGTGATACAGTTGGAGGCAGTTAAGGCTCTCCACAGTGTCATTTTAGTCTGAAATTCTGAGTGATATAATTATCTGAATTGAATAATTATAATTATTGAAGTTTCTAAATAATCAAAACTTGGATGACTTTGGATAATATTATACATATTAGTTAAGTTAACAACAATATTAAACAAATTGTGTGACATATGGAACATCAGTTACTTATCATATTGGATTTACGACGTTTTGGAAATTAGATATTATGGAAACGGAATGCGACGGTATTACTAGAGTAGGAAAAGAGTGTTATAGAAGTGGCTTTTTGGAGTGTAGACAAGGAAAGACTAGTTATAAAGATATATGTGATCCCATCGTGTCTCCTACGTTTAAATGTTTATATTCAAACCAATTAGATATAGAGTACAATTTTATATAAATATGTGTAATTTTTGCGATGTAGGTACTTAACATATTTACGATTAGACTTAGATTTTTTATTATATTTATTTTAGTAGATATTGTATGTTAGCATAGTTATTTCCGCACATACAATTTTATATAAAAATATGTTTCAAATTATAATATTCTTATGCGAAGTCTGACAAGAAAAATAGATTAGAAGGTACATTATACGTCAGAAAGTAGTATTTGTAAGAAATAATTCTTTTACTGTACGCAGTGTGTTCTGAGATAAGGAAAGCAGGTTTATTTTATTTTTCTCGTCAGGTTTCATGTTCATTGTAAGTAATTAAAAAATAAGAAAGCATACACTGTACATTATGCAAAGAGTCAGACATTATAGTGATCATGCAGCGGTAATGTAAAGTGTGTTATTACCTATTTATTTAATATTTCCAATAATTAAATCTTCCACTCTCGCCCAAACTATTCTATAATTTGTTTATATTTAACAAAATGTTGTAATTAAATTTTATGAATAAAGTTATTCTTCTGTGCTAGCTAGAAGTTATAAACAATAACTACAAATTAGGGATGTTACGGAGCTTCGACTCCGACTCCGAAAGGTCGGAACTTCCGAGTCTAAGTCGGAGTCGGAGGTCAGTCAACACCTCCGACTCCGACTTCGGCTCCGATAATTTTGAATCGGAGGCTATACCGCAGATTTGTGAGCAAACATATTCAAATATCAATATTTAAATAGTGTAGGACTACATAAAGGAATGTTTTAATGCCGCAAACGACATCTTAAAAAATATTGGTCAATATTTTTGGATGGGCGCGGTTTTTTACGCAAAACAAAATGGTTCAAATAATTGGAATAAAAACCTTGATAGCAACCTTGATATGAGTAAAGGCCAAGAAGTGAAAAGAAATCAAAATGTATAGGAAAATAACAAGGATGGACTTACCGAAATGTAGACTTTTCTGGATTTTCGCGCATGCGCTTTGTGGACGTGGCATAGGGATGATGTGCAATATCAGACTGATTTGCCGATGAGAAGATACTGGTTCGAAGTTTGCATCGATAACAGTTGTAATGATGGAAAGGCGTATCCACCAAAATGGTCCACACGATAATAGACACAATGACGACAAGGATAAGGTCAACATTAGAATGGCAAAAAACAATTAGTTGGAACACTTCAACCCCAAATCACTTCCCGGCGCATTCAATTTTAGTTCAGCTATAAACATTAAATAACGGTTTAAAATTTGAACTTCTGAACATCTCCTCCGCCTCCGACTCCGGTTCCGACTCCGATAAATCAAATTTAAAACCGACTCCGGTTCCGGTAAAACCACCTCCGTAACATCCCTACTACAAATGCTGACATATTAATTACTTTATATAAAACTCTATTCATATTATATTGATAACAATTACTTAATAATACTATTAATTGAGGCACCATTTGTCTTTAAATCCGATTTTGTATGATTATTCTTTTTAATACCTTAATTACACAATATTTAAAATAATAAAGATAGGGTCCATAGCTTCAAATTGAATTGAACGAAACGAATTAGATGTACCTATGTAGGAATTTTGTTTTGGACGAGTAAAATTAAGAAAACTGTATAAAACTGAGTAGGTCGCAATGGCTTGCGTTTTCTAGAGTGCCACGGAACGTTGTATAAGGGCCGACCGTAGGAAATACGATGCCAAAGTAAACTTTATACTTGGCTGTGCTGGTGCGGTTATATCAAGAATGTAAACGGTGGACTTGGTGGCACTATAAATATTTTTTGATAGGTCGGCAGCGAAAACAGGGCAATTAATATATATCATAGAAAAATGTAGCATTTATACAAGAGCAAGCTAACGTAATAACGCCCATAGCGCTTATATTTGGTAAATTGGCAAGCATAAAAGTGCAGGATTTGAAATAACAAATAATTCAATCGAATCCATCCATAAATCAGAATGCCAAAAATAGAAAAATATTTGAATGTTCCTCGAAACGTCGTTCTGTAGCCGTAGTTTTGTTCAGCAGCCCGTGTAGCATTCTGTTGATTTAGGATTAACCCTAGACCAGTAAGACGTTAATTTACAAGGAAATTGTTTCAATTTGAGTGCCTCGTGATAAACGAAACGATAAATTTTTTAAACCCTCCGGTGAGATCCGTTTGCCTTATTTTATTAGTGTTGTTATTATTTCGTAGCTGACGCGTGTTGATAGACGCTAGAACGTTTATATGGAATTAATTATATTATAATATCATTGTAACAAAATATCTGAATTACTAGTCGGTAATATAAGATTTAGATGTATTTTAAACTTCTATGTTTGATGTTAAATAGTAATTCGATCAGTATTGACGTGAGATTGTTGTCTGATAGAACAGTTTGACTAATTTTATTTGATTAACCCCAGCGGCACTTCGACCCTCGGGAATCTTTTGTGCTCACCCCTTTCCTTAATATCCTTCCTGTTCTAAAGTATCAAGGATGCTATACCGCTTATAGGAAGGAGCCTATAGTCCTCTGGTTTCGGGTAGGCTACCCCAGAAGACTCATGCGTTTTCCAGCCAGCGAGTCACATTCACACAATAGGTGTTCCATTGACTCAACGTCCACCACAGGCTCTACAGGTGATTGTCTGTCAGTTTCATCAGTGTAGGAGGCTCTTAGTGTCATAATGAGTCATGTGGGATCCCTGTTGTAGTTGTAGATTTTCCTGCCGAGTCACCATTTCCAATAAACCTCTTACAGTGTGTTAAGTTTTTATTTGCTTACCTAGTGGTTTCTTTCTGGTTTTTTGGCGTACAGTATTCTGATTTGTATTCTCTTATGAATCTTTAAAATTAATAAAATATTGGTTATCAGAACACTGCATTGTACTATTGAATAATTATAATTAGTCAAACTGTTCAAGCATATAAAATGATAATAATGTATAACGACGTAGGTTTCCTAATGGAGAAATCTTTTGTAATCTCCAACGAACGTCACCACAAATGACAATGTGCTTTTAAATCCCAGGGTCCAAATGAAACACCAAACTTTCCTGCCCTGTCGCCCTCGGACTGTCCTGGCACACCCTAGTCTTTGCTAGCAGTAGATCTTAGGTATTACATGCTGTGCTGAATGTAGTTATGGAAATTAACGCTGATATATCATTTTTATACCCTGACCAGGAGGCAGACATCCTTGCCATATTGCAGAATTAAACGGTATTCTTTTTTGGTTCAGAGGAATCAATATAATAATAACCCCCGAGGGGGTAGACAGAGGTCTTCCCCCTCGGGGATTATGGATGAGGGAGTATTTTTTCATAGCGAACTCCATAACCCAAATCCCACTCTTGACTGGGTTTTTAAATTCCTGGTCAGGATATAGATTTATTCTTGGTAACGATAATGTGGTACCTATGTGAAAAGAAATTAAAGAGTATTCAGTGTTCAAAATGGATAAATGTAGAGTCCAGCGAATGCTGTAGTGATTACTCAGGAGTTTGACAATAAGGGGTATCTACGAGTAGGTATTTTAGAAAATTTATGCCGCTATCTTATTTCTAATACAATTATTTTGCTGAATATTAACACGTTGACAGTCCACATACAAAATGTTTTGCTTTCCTCGTAAGTCCCGCATATTACTTCAATCTTTATTCGTCCTGTTAAAAACGTAAATAATAATAAATGTAATCTAAACACTTCAATATATATATTGAATGCAATAGGAAGTAAATCATATCTCTTATTATCATGAAAAAATCAGAACTTTCAAGAGCCGCACTCAGGACTCTGGGCACGTAATTTCTTTATTGAAAAAATAGAGCTGAATAAACAGATATTTTTAATTTTTTGAATATTTTTACTTCAACCTTCAGTCACTTCAGTCTTCAAACAGGTGGACAGTAGCATTCACCAAAGATATTGTAATACTAACCTTTGCTAAGTTACCCTTAGTGCGTACCTGGTCGTTTCTTAGTGACCCATACATGGGTCACGGACTTGTGGAACTAGTTCGTCGTGACCCATATATGGGTCACTGGTCTGTCAACGTGTTAAATAACAGAATGAATGCTAGTTTAAATAAAAATAATATCAGTTTTGATTGTAAGGAATTTAATCTAATTCCTCGATAATGGATGCTGCTAAATCTACTGCTACATCTTTTGCTTCTTCCCATCCTTTTCCTTTCCAGCTTCATCGTAAGTGTTCACACCACGAGACTTGGGCACTTTAAGGTATAAATAAATCTATAATACAATCATAATTTTTGTCAGTCCCCAAGTCTGAACCTAAAATATAAGTTCATCGTTCATGCCTAATAATTATAATTCCATTGGACCACGGTAAGCAATATATATCTATATTTGATAGTCCCATAGAGATTTCATAGAATTTAGTAGGCGTAGCTTACAGTAGAGTTTTATATTATTGTAATAAAAGATAAATAGTGAAAAAAATGTATTAATAATTATCTAACGTGTCGATATCGGTGTGTCCATGTGAAATTGTGAATACGTCATCAATCTGTGTGATTTCTGAGAAATTTATGTGTGTTAAAAAATATTACTCGTAGGTGTCATATATCCCATTTTATAAAGATTCAAGCTTTTGTTTCAAATACATGAACTCCACAAATATACTCCACAAATATAACGAGAAACCACTCATTAAAGATGCCATCGATATAATTTTCTAAGGATTAATTTCCGTTTGTAACATACACTGTAAAAATAGTAATTAATCTTAATATATTTTGATATTATGCATTGCCACCGAAAATCTATTATATATCCTCGAAAAAATATTGTTTTTTTTAATGTAAATTATATAAATAACTCTCAATTTAAGGGTGCTCACATAAGCGTTTCCTCGTGTTATTGAAATCTACAATGTGAATGCACCTTAATTATTTTTATTAAAACATAATACTCAAGAGTATATAGGTATTATTTGGCTTATAAGTGTACCTACTCCATTACTCTACCGATAGAATTTCATAAACATTTTTATTATATTAACACTTTCACTGTCCATGCATTACATGTAATGCACTGAAGACTTAACTCGGTACGTCCGTGCATGACATGTAATGCACTAAGAAATTGCATATGGAGTGGTAAACCGATATACCTTGATACTTTAAACAATACCTATAAGTATGACATGACAGGTCAATTTATTCTGGTATTAGCCACTAACAAGTAGTGTTGTTCACGAAGAGCTCGATAATTATGTTTTATTAAACCCGCCAAGTGCGAAACCCGGAGAATTCCATCAATAATGTGAATACTCAAGATGGAAAAAAAATTACAAAATTTTAATCGAACAACAATAATAAAATTTTAATTGATAGTAATTAACACTGATCGGAGTAGGTAGGGCTCTTTCGGGTCAATGTCCTCAAAGGTTATATTAATATGGATATGATTTCGGGATCCCGTTTTAAGTTATCGAGCAAATGTTGTAAATTACTTTTATAAACCTCGCCCTTACTCGGCGGATTACGATTTTTTTAAAATTGTGTACTTACGAAGAAGTTAAAACACTACCATAGGTACACTAGCGCCATGAATCTTAAAAAAAAATATTTCGCCACCAATCTTAAATGTGTATCAAAACAAATATAACGTTAAAAATCTAAATAATATATTTATTCAATCCCGGAAATCCCGGGATTATTGGGCATACTTATCCATATTATGACCGTATGTGGCAAGTACCAAAAACAGCCCTACCTACTCCGATCATAGGTAATTAACTAATCGTATAGTAGTTCAACTCATACGTCCGTGCATTGTATGTAATGCTGTATAGGGCGTATGGTGTTCCAAATGCAAATTACCCTGGGACAGGGAAAGTGTTAAAATAATGTCATTTTAGAGTCTTTCATAATAATTAGATATTATCTGCCAACGGACTGTACTCAGCGGAATATCATTTTAAAACTGATATTAAGAACATATCTAATATTAATTAATAATTATATACACCAGTTTTTCTGAGCCACTTTTGCGCAAAACTTTGATATAAACACAGAACTGAGTTCGTGTACTCGGCGTAGAAGCTCAACATTGTTATTGAGCTTTTTTAAGTTTTATGTTGTTTATTATTTAGTAGCGTATTATTGTAACTATAATAATTTATTTGTTGTTAAATGTGACATTTCGAAATATATTCTGATGTTTCTTATATAAAAAATATTATGTGCACTTGTGTTGTTTTATTTACCTCATCATCATCATCATCAGCAGCCTATTCTAGTCCACTGCTGGACATAGGCATCTCCCAAGGCGCGACATTGAGCCCGATCTTCGGCTCTTCTCATCCAGGCGCTGACAGCCACCTTGCGCAGATCGTCGCTCGTCGTCCCACACTACGTTTGCCCAAACGCGGTCTCCACTCCAGAACTCGTCTCCCCCAGCGGTTGTCGGTTCTGCGACAGATGTGACCGGCCCACTGCCACTTCAGCTTGCTAATCTTATGAGCTATGTCGATAACTTTTGTTCTATGCCGGATCTCCTCATTTCGGATTCGATCCAGCAGAGATACTCCGAGCACAGCTCTTTCCATAGCACGCTGAGCGACTTTCAATTTGTGAACCAGTCGCACCGTCAGTGTCCACGTTTCGGCTCCGTAGGTCATTACTGGTATTTACCTACCTCATTTTAAAACAAAATAAATAAAAAAGGATTAAGACAAAATACAGTATTTAGTATTAAAATACATTTTTTAATTGATTTATAAAATCTACAAAAATGTAAAAACTAGTTTATTTTTAAATTTTATCTAACTTTTTTCTATGGTAACTTTTTGTAACTGGACAAATGCGTAATTAATTCAATTAAAATTAAATTTTCATGTCTGTCGTATTTTTTTCTCGACGTCTATTCTATGGCAAAATAACTACCTATACATACATATATTATAAAGTTATATGTTAAAATTAATGCTAAATAGAGATCCTAACTATACAGGGTGTAACAAAAAGGTGTAGTCATATTTGAGGATCTGATGCAGTTAATGATTTTGAACAAATCTGCATTCGTAGTTTCTTCAAAATCTGAATGCAGAAGAAATAATACTATATCAAAATTCGTCGTCAAAACGCTGCACAACACTAGTGACAACAGCTGATCGTGTCATTGAACTCTGCGCAAGAGACGTGCCCCAATTGGTTACCTAAAACTGTGTCCCTTGCACACCTACTACCTCTTTCTCGATATCATTTCCTCTGCGCAAAGGTTGCCTGGAAGAGATCGCTCTTAGCGATAAGACCGCCTAAATTGTATTTCACTATTTCTATCTCATGTTTGTTATTTTATATTTGTGTAATAAAGTGTATTTTACTTTTTACTTTATACTGCCGATAACCTATTAATTCGTCTATCGCCTAGGTTGCCTGGAAGAGATCGCTTTGAGCGATAAGGCCGCCTTTGTACACTTAATCTATGTTTCCTTTCCTATGTAAATTTCTTGTGTGCAATAAGTATTAATCTATCTATCTATCTAGGAAGGGTTTTACGTATAGTTTTGTAGGGACACTGTGTACAGACACAGTGCACACTGTGTTCTACATTGTGAATTATTATGTCAGCAGTTTTAAATGTCACGCGGCTGCGCCCGCGGCAGGCTGGTCGTGTCTCTACCACCGTCATGTATGGTGTACTGTTTGGAAATATGAGTATCGGTTAACAAGTCCAGTGTCTCATTGAAGATGGCTCCTCGAAGACATGCCCTGGCTAGGACGTAGGTATTGACACGTTCCGAACTCCTAGACCAGTAAAGAGGTACAACTCATATACCTCTAAAGTTTTAACTGTTTATACACGGACCGTGTCGCGAAATAACATTCGTAGCGAGATTTTTTATCCTTCTCGCATTAGTTAGATAATCTACTTCTTTCTCTTCTTTCTTAGTTTTGTATGATACGAGTACCTAAGAGTAATTACTTTGTTCTTTTTTTACAAATTTTAAAATGGCGATCTCAAGAAGACCCGCGTTCGACCCTGTGTGATGAATGATGATAATTGAAGATTAGGTCGATGATAGCAGCCTGTAGGCAAGAATGACGGTTTTCAGTTGATTTATTTCTCAAAATGTTATTTTTATGCCATCATAAAATTGTTCATGCTCGTAAGTATTCGCAGTATTGAAAAGAACCGCAGAGCATTCATAATTACTAAAATATCTGACTGACGCGCTTTGTCGCCAAGAGATGGCGCCACCTTAGGGTCTCAACACCCTTATTGAGATATTTTCTCTCGCTCTATTTTTTTATATCACCCTTTCGTTACACCCTGTATGCTCGTAAAATGTCCTAAACAAAAACATTTTAGATATTTTTTAATATTATGTACGGGTACAATTAAAAATTATTATCCTCTGCATCGTCTGCTATAAATCTATAATATATAAATTATCAAAGTATAACAACGGTCCGGACATATTGTCAAATAGCAGATTGCGCTACTATGCTGCAGCACAGCCGACCGGTGAGGGTCAGAAGGTCTCGTTGTCGAACCACTGCCACATCTTTGCCTTGGTGTAGTCCAACTCGTATTCTTCGCACTTCTGACCGGTGATCCTGGTAAATAATTTTATAACTTTAACATATGCTTGAGACCCTTTTGAGGAGCTCGTGGCTTAGCTGCGAGGGTCATAAAGAAATCTGCAAGTTGGGTGAGGTCAGAACCAGGATGAATATTTCATCTGAGCCCCTCCGTGCTTCGGAGAGCATGTTAAACAGTCGTTCCCGGTGGACCAGACCAGACCAGAAGTCAGAGGCTTACCGGCGGCCTGAACAACTCTGACAAAAGGTTGGCTACTAACGGTACATTAGTAACTTACTAACCCTGTGTGCTCCTCTTCGGCCTTATCGTCACTTACCACCAGGTGACATTGAGGTCACAACGCGGGTATAGGTGTAAAAAAAATCAGTTCTGGAGTGGAGACCGCGTTTGGGCTAACGTAGTATGGAGATCCCCCTGCTAGATGGAACGACGATCTGCGCAAGGTGGCTGACAGCGACTGGATGAGAAGAGCCGAAGATCGGGCTCAATGGCGCGCCCTGGGAGAGGCCTGTGTCCAGCAGTGGACTAGAGTGGGCTGCTGATGATGATGAGACGCCTATAATCATGTACCACAATGATCACCATATTTTTTCGACAGTTCAACATAACTCCTAGTCTGTTCACCACATAGGTACCTGGTCCTCCTGATGAACTTGATTTTCTCTTCAAGATCGGGTCGGTCATTCTGAAACACTACTGACTCCAAACCAGTATAACTCCGAGCCTGTCCAGCACATACCTGGTCCTCCTGACGCACCGAACGATGGGATGCGCCTTCCGGAAGCACTGCGGGCCCAGCACGTTGAAGTACGTGAGCCCGATCTGCGCGGACACCAGCGAGTTGGTCTTGCGCAGACAGTGGCGGAACTTCACGTCACAGCTGCAGTGCGACCTGAAGACATGGGGTTATTAGGCTAGGACTTCACGGGTTCGGTTTACGAAGCGCTGATTTCAAGTGGGGCGGAAGCGGAACGCATGTAATAAGTTGTAGCGAACAGAAAAGTGGCTGGAACCGGACAATTAGAATGTAACAAACATTAGTTTTAGAGATTAACTTAACTTGGAGCATGTTAAACATTAATTGCGTACCTACTTACTTATATATTTTTTATTCTGTACCTAAAATAAAATGATAGAGCGTCGGTGGCACAGTGGCTAGGACACCGGACTCCCATGCGGTCCGGGTTCGAAACCGTGCAGTGCCATGTACCAATGAGTTTTTAGGTTTTTTCGAAGACTTACGTACATTTACCGACTGCTCAACGGTGAAGGAAAACATCGCGAGGAAACCTGTACACTGAGATGACCAGTGTGTAAAATGGGGTAGGCACAAAAGATCCTCAAGGGTCGAAGTGCCGCTGGGTTATTTCCGATCATAAGATAAGAAAAGAAAATGGTTAAGAAAATGGGTATGAATATAAACAAGATTATGTAGGTACCTAACTAGTGTGGAAAAAGCAACATTGTCGCAGCGAGAGTAATTTCAATTATGATAATAAGTAGGTCCACCTATAAACATCTCACGATAATGTTATTAGAGAGTTTTCGATACGCTACTATCCTTGAGAACTTAGACGAAGTACCTCATATGCCTCATATCTCTTTAAATTGAAACACTAGCGCTGCTGCTTTGCGGGAAAAAGGCCTCCTCAGGGTGAGTCAACACACGGTAATATTTACCACTAGTAAGTACCGCTCTAATAAAACATTAGCTCATGAAATTCCATCCGAGAATGTAACGCGGTAGATATGATTACCTGGTGTCGAATTAACCTTCCTTCTTACATTACACGGTAAAAGCATTGGACACGGTACCGCAGCTCTATTTCACCCCACTATTATCATACACAGATAATAAAATAAAATACAGTCAAATCGTAAAATAAAAATATTAACTGTAAATTACATTTTGACAATAATATTGTACATAATCATTATATAGACGGCATTAGGCACGCCACCTATCACGTTTGTCCACCAAATTTTACGGCGTAAAGTGGGAACTACCTATGATGAAGATGGTTCCTCTGTCTATCTCCTCGGGGATTATGGAGGTGAGATATGGAATGTAAATTAATTAATCGAAATAGTTAAACGATCTTTTAAATAATCCGTTCTGTAATGATTCGAGCACCGAAGAGACATCCCTATATGATACGTCAAACAAACTTCAAACGGATAATCACAAAACAAACAAGGTACAGTCAAATGACAGTTAAATGCCAGGTTGTACAATAAAATAAACGATCAACTTGATATCTTCCCACTAAATAAACATAAGTGTAAAACCAAACTTAATAGATGGCTACTCTCTTTAGATTGAGGCTCTACTCATATAACATATAATTATACACACTAAACTCATTATGTTCTTCAGACTCGTTATTAATTAACACTTAACTTCCCATTCTCACACACCCACTCACCCTACACTACAGATGCACACTTACATAATTACACACTCCCACACAACCTAACACAGCCCCACCCTCACACACTCTTAAACATTATCTTTCCTAAATTCCTTTTTATTAACTTGTTCCAAATTCCTTTTATATAGTTACTAATGTAATGTTATAAATTGTAATATGCTTGCACGGAAAGTACGACGGAGTCCCGACTTACAAGACACAGGTTTCGACCTCGTTTGTAAGTCGGCGGTGTTATTATTGTGCCTTGTAATCTCAGTAAATACACTTTTTCATTTTCATTTTTTTTTTCAAATCTCACGTCTTGTGGTCCCCGACACTGCACCACTCAACCTAAGTTTAAGTCAATTTTATAACAATTCAATTATTAAGATCCACTTTGGGTCGCTGAGCCAGCGGAGTCAGTAAGTAAGTATAATAATTGTTTACAATTACAATTCTACTTTATATCTATATGGTATAACAGCTCGAGATGACGACGCAGCGGCGCAAACGCTGTTGGATCGATCCAAACCTTTATTTAGCAGTTCATACTTACTTTATTTTATACTCCATTTGCACACACATAAAATACAAAAGAAATAACAACAAGAAATTTGACGTACACAGGTAGAGCTTATCTCTAAAATAGAGATTTCTTCCAGCTAGGCCTTTAGCAATTTAGTACGAATTAGACTTACATACGTGTACATAATATGTAAAACAAGAGATGCTAATAAATTCTCAATTCTCAACACAAGAACAAAATTGTACATAAGCTATACAAAATTACTTGAATACATGTTAATGTTCAGATAACACCTGAGTCAGTGTCACTACTGTACCTAAGCCTACAGTATCAATCAGGTCGGTTCAGTGGTCTCAGTGGCAGACCAGCTATGGTTATATAAGATAATCCAGCGTTACTACAAGTTACGTAACTGCAGCGGGACCTGCGCAGGCGCCGGCGGCGACACGCGCTTAGAGAAAGCTTTTGAAAGCGCTTTTGGCTAGCTTTCGGTAAAGTTTTATGGAAAAGATTGTGGTTACCTATTTAAATTTAAACATAGTTTTATAGGGTGCAACTAAAACCCCATATATGGATACCTATAGAGCCGAAAGGGGGTGTTCAGTATTCATGACTATGGAGCCAACTATGAAATTGCGAAAAAAAATCAGCTGTTTCATACATTTCGATGTAATAGATCGTCGGTGGCATCGTGGCTAGGGCGTCTGTATTTCCCGAAACCTACAACCTTGGGATCTTCAAGGCCAGAGTGAATAGGCATTTACTGGACCCGCATGCTCCATCGTCGACCTCATCGTCGCTTACCATCAGGCGAGATCGAGGTCAAATGCGGGTTTAGAAGTAAATAAAAAAAAAAACGTCGGACTCCCGAGCGGGAGGTCTGAGTTCGAAACCAAGCAATGTCATACACCAAAGAGTTTTAGGGTTTTTTCGAAAGACTTACGTACATTTACCGACTGCTCTGACGGTGAAGGAAAACATCGCGAAACCTGCACACAGATAACCAGTGTGTGAAATGGGGAAGGCCATGGCAAATCATGCCATAAATCTGCCACGAGAGTCCGTTCTATGTGATTAATTCTTTAGAATGATCATGACCCTCAGCAATGAGGAATACGACTTAGAAGAAGAATAGGTATTGAGCTTGGGGCAATTTATGTGCGTCTTCACTCAGTACCTCACATACACTCTAATATCCTCATTCATACAAACAAACACATTCATACATCACAACACGCACACACTGCTGCTATCTTCGTCCGTGCCGTCACTGAGGGGCCAGCTGATCAGCGCTGTGGCTTGCCTCAGCATTATGCTAAACTGGTGTACCCTTTTTGGCACTGTACCGCACCGGATGTTCTGTGCTGAATGTATTATATCACAGTTGTAGAAGTCAGGAATGAAGAATTTGTAGATTTTTTTTGGCATAAATGCACTGGGCCTCAGAATGTACGGAACGTCACCATTGTTGTTTGCAAAAATAATTTTGAAAAAAAAACAAACAAATTGAAAACAATATCAACACACGATTACTTGGCGAATGATTTCGTGTGCTAAAGGCGTAACACCCGTATTTACGAACTATTGGCGCATCTTGCCTAACGCAGAGTTGCGCAGACGCATACATGCGCGTTGCAATGTAATGCGTTGATTACCGCCTGTGTATCACTAGAAATTGTGCGTAGGTATACGCTGTGGTATATACGAGCTTTGCTTGAGTAATAGACGAAAATACAAAGGGTTTCCTAGAAGAGTCCGCCAAAGTGAGAAATGAGAGAGCGAGAAGCTGGTCTCGCCAATGTCGTCTTCGTTTGGTTTAGCGCCGGCAATGTCTCACCAATTGAGTTTTCGATGGGCAGAGAATAATCGCTAATTTTTTAGTATTCCGAAACTCCCCACTGAAAATCTCCACTCGCAAAAATATTGTACTGTTATCCCCATTCAGTCTTCAGTGGTGTGAATGTTCACTCGGGTGGTTTTCGAACGGTTATTCACCTGATGTTTTTCGAACGTGGTCTAAAATAGGTTAGTTTTCTTTCACTGCCAAACCCGTGGATGAAAGAAAAATTAGTCTCTCTACCCGAGTCTTAGGGGCGGGCGTTCGTAACCATGAACCCTATGACACCATATGATTATAAAGAACTTAGTTAAAAGTTTCGTCATACAGTCGTTTAACCACACCGCCAGTAAATGTTAATTATCGTAGTTAATGGTTTGAACGTCGTTCACTCGCCACATCAAAAGAAACAACTGTCTATGGTTAGGTCTTCACGGGTCCGGTACCAGCCACGGTTCGGTTCGCACTTTCACAGCAACAATTTCAAATGGGGGGAGGGCAGAGGGCCCGCGATCGTTTACAGTGACCGGAAACGGACCCGTGAAGTACTATCCTAAAGGTCAGCATTTATTATTTTGAAAACTTTAAGATTTAGACATTGCTATTGAAAACACTTTAAAAAAAACGCGCATTTGACCTCGATCTCGCTTGATGGTAAGCGACGATGAGGTCGACGGTGGAGCATGCGGGTCCAGTAAATGCCTATTCACTCTGGCCTTAAAGATCCCAAGGTTGTAGGTTTCGGGAAACACAGACGCCGGCAGGCTGTTCCATTCCTTAGGCGTTCGCATAATGAACGAAGAAGCAAATCGTTTCGTACGAGCAGATGGGATAATAATGTTCCGAGAGCTGTCCAAGCGTCTATTTGATGCGACGGGGACCCAAGGGCTGGCGGCTATCTCGCCCAAAGGATCAGCATAGCGATCCAGCGGTGCAACGCCGCCAGCATCCTTGGTACCCTACCAGGAAGGAAGGAGAAAGCAAATCGCTTCGTACGAACAGATGGGATATCAACAACATAAGGATGGAACCCCTCCCCGCGCCTGGTAGTCCGAAGGCGGAATGGAGATACTGGAATTAGATCGTACAATTCCGATGCGCACTCTCCGAAATGTATCCTATAAAATACCGATAGACAGGCAACCATGCGCCGATGTTCCAGGCTTTGCAGTCTAGCTTCCACCAGCGATTCGTCACCTATAAGGTGCTTAGCGCGTTTCTCCACTGAGTCAAGGGCAGCCAGTTGGTACTTTGCTGAGCCGTCCCACAGGTGGCAGCAGTACTCCATGCACGACCGGACTTGAGCTTGGTAAAGGTTTAAAAGCTGTCCCGGCGTGAAGTATCGCCTAACCTTACTCAGGATGCCCAATTTTTTGGCTGCGGTCTGAGCTTTTGACTCAATGGAGTGCCCAAAGTTAAGGTAGGAAGTCAGATCTAACCTGTACCTCCACTCCGACAATATGCGCTGGGATCTACAATACTACCTACATTGAGGCATTGTCACGTAATATTATGTCAATCTGTAAGTTCTACTTGCGGTAGGTACTTACATGGTAGGTACCTAATTGTGGTTTTAGTGGAATAGTCTTTGGACAGGTGATTGTGTGGGTGCATTTGTTATTGTTCCGTATAATAAATTAGATAAACCTAGTGAAAAGTGAAAATTTTATAATGAATTTTGTATAACTGTGTACCTTGTGGCATCATATAGTTGCTGGTGAAAGCTGTTTTTTGAAATAATTACGGGTTGTGGTAATACAGATGAAAATGTTTAAAAAATATCGTTAGCACCGATAAACAGTTGCTACGCCAGTGACAGCTGATTGATCGCGGCTGCAAGCGATTTTCACGGTTACGCGTACTGCGCGCGGCACATAGTCGTGTGCGCGGGCACTCTGAGACGTGTAATCATCGATCAAAGAGTAGTTGCATCACAGTGGCGCTATTTGTATGACGACAACAGGGTTGTCTCAGTGAGGACATTTATGTCAATGACAAATGAGTAACGTTTATTAACAGAGTTAATATTAATAAGCTGACATCATGAATACCCGTAGAATGACACGAATCCAGGACATGGAGAAAAAGTTACAGTTGGCTCTAGATGAGCTGAAGATCTCAAAGCAACTCAGTAATCAACTGCTAGAAGAACGGGCTGACAGTGAAGTAGAAGTTCATCAAGTGCTTGACAAAAACAATGCCCTAAGAAATGAACTGAAAGAGCTTCATCAACAATACTTGGAGGTGGTGAGTCAAAGAGACCAATTAGAACAAAGCATCAGCAGGTTCACGCAATGCAATGACGCGCATGAGTTGGCACTGAAGCGGATCACAGACCTGGAGCTGGAGTTGCGGCAGGCATACGACATCATTTCACAACAACAGGAGCAGATCATTTGTGAAAAAAACTCGTCGGTGCAATCCCGCAGTCTGTTTGAGGAGCTTGCGGAGTATAGCACTGGTGACTTAACTGGGACGCGACCAGATGCAAGCGAGTCGGATTCACCGGTATTGAAAAAATATTTACTAAATAGTCAGAAGCAAGTTAAGAAATACATAAAACTTAACAAAACAATAAAGAAAACGAAAAAATTGTTAAGAATTAAAGACGGCCTTAACAAAAATATTACCTTAAGAAAAGAGCGGTTGAACTTGTTGAATCAACTCGAAAATAGCGCAATGGAACTTCAACAAAACATCGATAAGCATAATAGTGACACACAGCGTCTGGAGACAGTAATCGTTGCTCTTGAAGTATCCTTGAAGAACCTCAACACTCAATACGAAACTGCAAAAAAGGAGATCAAAGAACACGTCGAGACAGAAAACGATCTACTGGAGGTATTAGAACTATACGTGACGTCCTCGATGTCAACGAACGTGACTGTGACGACGGGCCAGGGCTCTCCGCCTTCCACCGCTCCGGGAGTAAATACGTGCGCAAGTACTGACCACATTAATATCTTGTCAACAGAAGCGGAGAAGGTGATGGATAAGAAAGACTTAAAGGTTTATTCTACAAGAAAAACCAGAAAGTCACCTTCTCAATTGGAGAGATCAAACAGAATCTCCGCTGGTCATGTCGCTATCTTTACTGACAGGATCGGTTCTGGCTTGGGGTCCCAGCTTCGAAAATACACACAAAAGAATGTACTAAATCATTGTTACCCAGGCGCATCTATGGAAAATATTGCTGTATCAATGCGTGAAAATACTAAAGAATATGATAAAAATTCCATTGCAATTCTTTGCGTGGGAGAGTACGCACTTGTGAATGATATCCAAATAAGAAATTGTATGCATGTAATTAATGAATTGAGTAAAAAGCTCAAAATTATTATGTGCACCCTCCCCTATCGCAAAAATCGTAACGATGCATTTATATATAAAATAAATTCTATGCTATATAACATGACCTGCCACAACACAAACGTATTCTTAATTGACATCAACAAAAATAGTGACATAAATGAATGTAAAGACATATTTTCAAGAGAATATTCAAATATTTTGAGCAAATTATTAAGTTTAAGAATTGACACGCCTTTTGATATAAATATAAGTAATACTGTTATTGAGATTGTGGCACAGCGGGAATTATCAAATTCATGTATATCTACTGACTTTTCAGTCCCAAACACTGAAAATAAACATCAAAGCTCTTTTTTAGACCAATGTCGGACAAACATGGTATCAGAATAGTGCACCAAAATCTACAGGGTTTCTCCGGTAAGGAGTTGGAAATAAGTTTATTCCTGGAAGATAGTGATGTGGATATACTATGTCTTACAGAAACATGGTTAAAGAGGACTCAGCTTATTTTCAACTTTAATAATTATCAATTAGCTAGTTCATTTAACAGAACAACAAGGATTAGAGGCGGATCACTAATACTAATAAAAAATTCAATTAAGTTTAAACCCAGACAGGATATTGTTAGTTTATCTGTGGAAAGTACAATAGAAATTTCATGTATTGAATTGTCAAAATACGTAATCATTTGTGTGTATAGACCGCCTGTGAGGGAAAACTATGAGGAGTTTGAACAAATTTTGGAAGAAGTACTTGAGAAAGCTGCAAATAACAACAAAAGTATATTAGTATGCGGGGACTTTAATGTCAATCTTTTAGATATCTCTACTAAAACAGAGAGTCTATTACACCTATTTCGAAGTTATAATTTAATCAATGTGTTCTCGGAACCCACTCGTATCACAGCCACTTCATCCACATGTATTGATAATATATACTGTGATTGTGAGATAATGTCACAAAACATAATACACAAACTAACCTCTGATCACTCAGGTCAACTTATTGAAGTCCCAATGGCTTTGCAATGTCCAATAGTAACTACTACTTTTAGACCCATAACTGATTACAAAGTAAAGGTTTTCAAAGATAAACTGAGAGAGGATTTACCTTTTCTAGAGCCCCCAGATACTGAGTCTAACACTGTATATAATTCCTTTTTCTCGAATGTAAAAGATAATTTTGATTCCATTTTTAGTGTAAAATCTGTCACAAAAAAAGATAAGGTCACGTTCAATGACTGGGCCACGAAGGGAATAACAAGGAGCAGAAATAGGCTTTATGAGCTTTATGCTGAAAGATCATATAGGCATGACGAACAGTTCCTTAACTTTGTTAGGCATTACAGTAAAGTTTTTAAATCAGTGTGTATTAAGGCAAAATCTATTTATCTCCGCGACAAAATAAAATCATCTAGTAACAAGGTACGAGCTGTATGGTCCATCATAAAAACTGAAACAGGAAAGACAACTCATATTAACCAAGATATGAAGCTATTGGACGGTGATAGACTTGTAACTGACAAAACAGACATTGCCAATACGTTTGTTGAATTTTTTACCAATATAGCATTAAAAACGACACAATCACTTAATTCCTGTCCAACGGAAGCAGAACGTATTTTGAGAGAAAATGTTACTACTTGCTCGTACGATTTTGTTTTTAGTAAGGTCTCGGAACATACAATAGTTAAAACTTTTAAATCTATAAATTTAAAAAAAACCGAAGACCTATGGGGCCTTTCAGTAAAAATACTTAACCCTGTTATTGAAATTTTGGCGCCTTATCTGGCTTATATTTTTAATAATTGCGTAGAGGAAGGTGTTTACCCAGACTTGATGAAATGCGGCAAAATAATACCATTATTTAAAAGTGGTAATCAAACTAATCCGAGTAATTTCAGACCTATTTCTATCCTACCATCTCTAAGTAAAATATTTGAAAGAATTATTCTGAGTCAATTACTAGTTTTCTTTAATTCAAATAATTTATTTCATAATAATCAATTTGGATTTACAAAGGGACGCTCTACAACGGATGCAGCTGCTGAGTTTATAACGAAGATTTTTTCTGCCTGGGAGGAGTCACACGATGCTATCGGAGTATTCTGTGACTTGTCCAAGGCATTCGACTGTGTCGATCACGCGATTTTATTACGTAAACTTAGTCATTACGGTGTAAGGAGCAAAGCTCTTAAACTCATGCATTCGTATCTGAGTGATAGAATCCAAAAAGTTGATGTTAGCGGAACTAAGTCTGATGGGTTGAGGTTGAGAATGGGAGTTCCTCAAGGCTCTATTTTGGGGCCATTCCTTTTTCTCGTTTACATAAACGATCTTCCATTTTTGGCCGATAAACTGTCTAATATAGTTTTGTTTGCAGATGATACGTCTTTAATATTTAAGCTTAATAGGAAACTTCCCAATCTACAGCGCATTAACGAGGCACTCTTGATTATTCATAAATGGTTTGGAGTTAATAACCTAATGCTAAACGCTAACAAAACAAAATGCATTAAATTTTCTCTGTGCCATAATTCTAATTTAACAGGATCTATAACTGTTGATGGTAAAAATTTAACTTTAAGTAACGACACTAAGTTCTTGGGTCTCACACTGGATCCTAAACTTCAATGGGGACCCCATATTTCAAATATTGCCTCTAGACTCAGTTCAGCAGCTTATGCTGTTAAAAAAATCCGACAAATCACTGACGTTGACACTGCCAGACTGGTCTACTTCAGTTACTTTCACAGTGTTATGTCGTATGGGATTCTACTCTGGGGTAACGCTGCTAATGTGCAAAGCATTTTTATTTTGCAGAAACGAGCTGTAAGGGGTATATATCGAATGGGATCTAGGGAGTCCTTAAGAGAACTTTTTAAACGGATAAATATTTTAACGTTGCCATGCCAATATATTTTAGCCAACATATTATATGCTCGAAAAAATTTGGCCGATTTAAAAAAACACTGTGATGTACATAGCTACAATACAAGAAATAGTAACAAAATTATATTACCCACTACACGACTTACTAAAGTGTCAAAGTCCTTTCTTGTTAATTGTGTAAGATTTTACAATTTAGTACCTGACAAAATAAAAGGGCTGAGTGACAAAAAATTTAAAAATGCTGTTAAAAAATCTTTGTCTCGTAAAGCATTCTACACTGTGCCAGACTTTATGACTGACAGAGATGCATGGCAAGACAGTTGATTATTTATTTGTTTTGTAGTTAGTGCCAATGGCACAATATAATATTTTTTTTTTTTTATTAATTATTTAATTAATAATAATACAGTTTTTTTTCTTCTTCTCCTTTTTTTGAGAAAAATGTATTTTATAATTATTATTTGTGATTTATTATGTTCTTGATGTATATTATTGTTTATTATAAGTTCTGAAAAATTGACGAACAAAAGTGTACAAGCTGTACCAATTTGTAGATTAAACTATTTCATTTCATTTCATTTCATTTCATTTCTCAGAATCACAATCCGTACGCTTCATTTCATACTTGTATCTAACACAGTCGTAAAAATCTTTAGGAAGGCGGAATTTCTACAATTACCCACACAACATTCTTTGATAATTACTCTTAGGTACTCGTATCATACAAAACTAGGAAAGGAGAGAAATAAGTAGATTATCTAACTAATGCGAGAAGGATAAAAAATCTCGCTACGAATGTTATTTCGCAACACGGTCCGTGTATGAACAGTTAAAACTACATGTAAAACCTTCCTAGATAGATAGATAAATAGATTAATACTTTATTGCACACAAGAAATTTACATAGGAAAGGAAACATAGAATAAGTGTCGCTCAGAGCGATCTCTTCCAGGCAACCTAGGCGATACAAGAATTATTAATAGGTTAACGGCAGTATAGTGCAGAAGAGTGAAATATGAAATATTTATTGGTTTATATACTTTTAATACATTACATAAGTAAAGCTTCCTATACTGAATACCAAAATTAAATTAAATCATTTATTAAATCAGACAAATGAGTCCATAATTATATATAACATTAAAAATTATATCAAATATCATACAATGACAGAAAAAATCGCATAACAATACACAGTTGGTAAGACAGTACAATGAATAAATAAGTAACTTTTGAATTTTGACTACACTAAAATAAATTTTACAATATCAGTAATTTATTCTAAAATTTAAATATAGCGAAACAGTGGGTTGAAACCTACTTTAGTTTATATAACGAAGTTTAATTCATTTAACTATTTTAGTATACCTACATGTTTATTTATGTATATCATATTACTTTAATTTTACTAAATTTACTGTATATTAAGTCATAGTAACCTTTTAGTACTGAGTTTGAGAGAGTGTTTAGACTGCAAAAGAAGTGTATTAGGGCAGTCTGCGGAGCTAAATTTCTGGACAGTTGCAGACCACTGTTTAAAAAACTAAATTTACTGCCCTTGCCGTGTATGTATATTAAGGACATATGCTTATTCGTGAAAGCCAATATGCTTCATTTTACAAAGCGGAGCGACTTGCACGTCAGGCAGACGAGGCCACAAATAATGAACAAGCTATGGCGGCCCCCGGCCCCGTGCCGGGAATACATATACACAAGAAATGTTTATAACATGTGCATAACAGTGTACAACAAATTACCTCATGATATAAGGGTGTTAGAGGGTAGACTCTTTAAAACTGAATTATTGAAAAGGCTGCATGAAAATCCTTTCTATAGTGTGAAGGAGTATAATGAACATTCACATTAGCACTAAAATTGACATTATTTTAATTTATATTCTATGTAGGTACCTGACATTTTGTACGCCTTTTAACAGGCTGAATACTTTGACTTTAATATATTTTTAAGATCTTTTACTTTCTATACAGTATTCTGACAAATAAAGTATTTTGATTTTATTTTATTTTATTTCTTCACTCTACACTGTCGCTAATCTCTTTAATGTCCAATTAACTTCAGAGGTTGCCTGGAAGAGATCGCTTTAAGCGACAAGGCCGCCTATGTACATATCGTGATATTATTTCTGTAGTGTTTACTTTTCCCGATTTTGTGTACAATAAAGTGTTTCTATCTATCTATTTAAAATGTCTACTAACTAAGCATTGCTATTTAGGCCTAAACAATGGTGGTCCGTTTCCACGACAACAAGCCGTAACACGATTTATTTCATTATTTCCCAAACGAGACAGATTTCCACTCGACTATGTTTTCGTCAACTTGCGCAAGTCGGTAGAGCGCAGGCGCAGGGCCGTATGGCTCGCAGGGGTTGTCAAGGGGGGTCGCTCGTGTTAAAAAAATAGGCCGAACTTCCAGGAGTGGATCTCCTGGAAGAATGTGAACAACTTTGTCCAAAAACTTTTAAAATAGCGAATAATTTTTTTCACTTCTTATCTTATCTGTTGATAGGGGGCCGGGAATAATCCAGCGTCACTTCGATCCTTGAGGATCTTTTGTACCAACCCCATTTTACACACTGGTTATCTCAGTGTGCAGGTTTCCTCACGATGTTTTCCTTCACCGTTAGAGCAGTCGGTAAATGTACGTAAGTCTTCGAAGAATACGAAAAACTCATTGTTACATGGCACTGTACGGTTTCGTACCCGGACTTCCCGCATGGGAGTCCGGTGCCCTGACCACTGTGCCACCGACGCTCTATTTTTTTCACTCACAAAGTACACCGCACAGCAAGTATGGAAAAAAAATAAAAAATATATGTTACCTGTTTTGATGCATATAACAAAATTTAATTTTTTTCACCAGTATTTTTTTTTAGTATACATATTTACTAACTAGCATTTATCAAAATCCATGCATTTTGCGATACTATAGTTAGACACGGGATTCTTACCACGGTTGGGTTGTTGATTCAATCATTTCATTAATTTTATTGCTGTCATGGGTATTACAAGGTTTTAAAACTAATTACAATTAAAATAATTATAATTTTAATATTGAATTATATATTTTAAATTTTTAATTACAGCACCAATCATGAATCCTGTAGGACATAGCAATTTTAAATAGATTATATTAAAATAAAATAAATGATTAAATTATAAATTGAATTGAAAATAAAATTAAAAGATGTCAAAAAATAAGTGGTAAATATCGGAATTCGGAATACCTGTCTTTTCTAAAAAAATGTATAAAAATAAAATAATTCAATTAGGTATAAATAATGATAGCGGATTGCAAGAATTTTATTTTTCATTTTAGAACTGGTCTATTGAGTAAAAGCATTTAGTTATCAGTCTAACTATAGTATTGACAATAACCAGCAAAGCTTAAAAAGTTATAAATTTTGCGGAAAAAAATATTAAAACAAACGGCGTCGGGGTTTGTATGCAAAGGCGGCGAAAAAATAATATATTCGATTCGACCCATCAAAGAAAACAGTTGGATTAATCTGCCCTAAGGCCAGTTACAAAGTTATGCATTATCATAATCACATCACAAGTGTTGCCAGATCTAACTTGCGTAACCAGCGCTGAGATAAACAACATCTCTAAATGAGAGTCAAGCAGGCCCTCTAAATGCCGATCAACTCTTCAGTGGCCATTGTTCATATCGCACGTAACTATCTGCGTTATACAATTATGCCTTTGCTTTCCTCACTGTAGATCATGGCACGAGGAAATGGCTATGAGACGTCTTGTTGTGCCATGCACTACATGATACACAGTATCTAAATGTACTCATATATATCGATTACTGAAATGTCGATTACTAGAAGGCTGTGCCCGGGAACTGTCAACACTGTTGAACCAGCGGTGAGCCAAGTGGAAGGCCTCTTTGTGTGACCTAACATAATCTAGCGGGTATTGATTGAGCATTTGTATAGAACACCTGACTTTTTCGTGATTTCAGAGTTGGCACCATATATAGTGAATGTGCCAAGTTCAGTTATGGATCCGATACTGAACACCCCCTTTCGGCTCTATAGGGGGTTTTTATTACAATTTTTCGAATAAAAAAATAATTTCACCTGGTGAACAGTCCTGTGTTGGTGAGCCCGTACTTGGTCTCGCTTGCCCCGATGTAGATCTTGCAGGCGTCGTGCTGCCGGCAGCAGGTGTCCGTGAAGAAGAACAGGCCGAGGTCGCTGGAGCGGGCGTCTGCGTGCCCATCACCGCACCACACCGTGCCTGGGGGGAATTCAATGGCTGTCATTCCGTATATCCGTAGAGTAAATTCGTATTTTCACAAAGAATGAACATATTAGATAAGAATATCTGTTTATACTCGTAGTACTATTGCTTACTGTCAAATATAGCTCTAACTCTTTTTAATGTTGAGTTTTGAGTTGATGTTATTTGGGTATTTACAAGGATATTATAGTTTTTAAATAAGAACACAGGTTATTAGTATTACGTACCTAGCAGCCATCTTCTTTATTAGTTATCGTTTTTAAATCTATGCCATATAGCAAGGCAATGGTATTAAATTACACAACCCCTTAATTTTTAAACCTTTGGCTTGTTTACATTAGATTACATTTTTGTTGATCACTATTTTGTCCGAAGATGAAACACAGTTTTTCATACATACTTTTTGCAATTTCACAGGACATGAGCAGTGTTTGATGTTTTTTGTCCACTGTCATTATAATAAGCTTTTGTGCAAGTGCATCTTTCTTATCTTGCCTAACTTTGTCTTCACCCACGGGAATGGCGGAGGCGTCAGGTCCATGTACTATTTCATGGAGGCCTTGACTTTTAAAATAAATGTTTATTTGGAACTCCCACATCGGAAAACTTTTTTATCGCACAGGCGTTGTATATTTGTTAAATCTTCTGCCATTTTCACACTTTTTAGTGGGGGGGTTTTACGGTTTTTACTTGGTATTTTTGTTGTTTTTTCTCTTTCGTGTTTTTTACGTTTATAGTTTTACTTTTTTTTTTTAGTTTTTCAGAGTGATGGAACGAAACCATTCGAACAACACCGCTCAGCTACCATGTTTTATGGGTATTTACGAGGATATTATAGTTTTTAAATTAGAACACAGGTTTTATATAGCAGGCAGTTTTATATAGCAGGCAGCCATGTTCTTTATTAGTTATTGTTTTTAAATCTATGTCATATAGCAAGGCAAAGGTATTAAATTACACAGCCTAACATTTCAGTCTGAGGTTTCAATATTGCCATCAAGCCCAATTAGACGGCCAGTCAAATTCCGATCGCAATGTTTGAACACTTTTTATTCAGCCCTAATGCAATTTGTATATTTAAACTTGAATATATCTAAAATTCATTGGGCATATAATATTCTAACAAAAACAGTCATGTGTGTCTGAATTAATCCTTCCTTAGTTACTGGATAAATGTTTCTATTCGGTTAATGAAATTTTTAATAATTATTTATAAGAATTATAGATATTTTTTGTAGGCTTTGTTTCTTACAAAGATTATGATTACGATCTAAATGACATTTATATTTTATAATTTATCTGACTGTCATATTATTTAGGTATTTATTATATTTGCATGCTCATTGTTGAGTAGAATGTATCGGCTCCTTGTTTAGAAAATACCATCTTATAATTATATACCTACCTACATTCAGGACAAATAAATTAATCTGAATCTGAAAGTTAAAGATGACTAAAACACAATCTATCTACCTCAATTACCTACTCTAAAGCAAAACATCAACCTGGATAAATAGCCTGCACCCGATCCTTGAACGCGTCCACCACCGAGTTGGCCACATTGGCCACGCTGGTGACCCCCGACGCCACGCCGCTGACGAACCCTCGGTCCGTGTCCAGCGACCCGATGTCCCTGACTCCGGCCATGAGCTGGCTCAGCGGCTTGCTCAGCCCGCTCGAGATCGACTTTAGGATGCCGCGCGTGAATTGGCCTGGAACCAGAAACAGATTCTTCATGAAGGATCTATATTATACCTAACTGTTTTAATAAAGAGTAAGTATAAGAGATTGATGTCAAAGTCAAAATTTTCAAGTTTCTTGCGCCACTTCTCTTCTTTAAGCGGCACCATAAACAAAGCGGTGGCAGTTTCAAATTGAATTTTGAGGTTCAAAGTCACATTTTTTTTATTGCAAGTAAGTAGGTACCGTAGGTACATTTTTACAAAGTCATATTTTTTACTCTACCACCGCTTCGTATATTGCTGAAATTTAAGAAGCGGCGCAAGAAACAACCCACAACCAACAACCAAGATCTACGCAAGGAAACAGTAGGTCTGTCGGCTTTGCCGTTAAAATAATGGAGAACTACCTGGATGCCAAGTTCAATTATTAACGTTCATTCAAACTTATCTACAGAAATATTAAGGTACATAACATTGTTTAAACATAAAAAATATAGCTTGCTTAAAACTAAATCCCTAACTTGGCAAGTTTTCACTCTAAACTCACGGAGTTTTCACTTTTCTTGAATGATTCTTTGGGATTCTGAGTAATTGGGTTGGTCTTAATACACATAAAACATTTCAGGTATGTAGGTCAAATAAATTTTGAGTTATAGCGAAAATGGCACTTGTGTGAAGTTGACCGGCCCCAAAGCCGTTGCCCGCAATTCACCTATGCAGGTCGAAAGTACTCGGTAAGTACTTTTAAGTTCTGTGTAACTTTTCGTTAGTACTCTTACGCAATTCGATTATTTTTAAAAAACTTTTTGGGGCCGGCCAACTCCACACTCCCGGCCCAAAACGACTTTTTCGACTTTTTTTTTCGCCAATCGACAGACAATCGTTAGTACTCGATTGTTCCAAAATATTATCGTTAGTACTCTAAAACAGAATTTTTAAAAAAATAATTGAAATGGGGTGGCTAACTTCACACCTGCCGCCCCATATGCAATTCACAATCAACAAAATACACAGGCGAGGTGTTATCGTTAGTACTCGATAGTTCTGCAAAACTTTTCGTTAGAACTCTCACCGTAACGAAAGAAAAAAATAAAACAATTAAATTACTCAAAATTTCAATAGGTAATATAACTTTACTCAACTTCATACTTCAGGAAAGCTATTTCTACGGCAGCGGAACCAAGTAGTGACTGACACTGATAATATTAAATCATCAACGTATACCAAAAATTAGCTAATTAATTAAGTAACACCGAATATTATTATATTTAGCACACGCATAAAACAGTCCATTTGGAAAAAACTGATACATGAAATACCTATCTCATGTCTTGGAAAAAATCTTTAAACGTGCATTTGATGAAATTCATTAGAGTCAAGCCCGATAATTCAGTAGTGGTAATAGCCACCCCGGATATTTTCAGTATACGTAGACAACAGCCCATGTGGAACACTCCTAGTCGACTAACAACGTTAGTACTTTCATCAACAAGTGGAAAATAAACATATTCTAAAAAAAATTAGACCCTTATTACTCGGTAGCGGAGATAGCCACCCCGGATCTTTTCAGCAAACATAGACAACAGCCCATGTGGAACACTCCTAGTCGACTAACAACGTTAGTACTTTCATCAACTCGTGGAAAATAATCATATTCTAAAAAAAAATAGACCCTCATGACTCGGTAGCGGAGATAGCCACCCCGGATTTTTTCGGCATACGTAGACAGCAGCCCATGTGGAACACTCCTAGTCGACTAACAACGTTAGTACTTTCATCAACTAGTGGAAAATAAACATATTCTAAAAAAAATTAGACCCTTATTACTCGGTAGCGGAGATAGCCACCCCGGATCTTTTCAGCAAACGTAGACAACAGCCCATGTGGAACACTCCTAGTCGACTAACAACGTGAGTACTTTCATCAACTCGTGGAAAATAAACATAATCTCAAAAAAATTAGACCCACATTACTCGGTAGTGGAACTAGCCACCCCGGATCTTTTCAGTATACGTAGACAACAGCACATGTGGAACACTCCTATCTAATTAACAACGTTAGTACTTTCATCAACTCGTGGAAAATAAACATATTCTAAAAAAAATTAGACCCTCATGACTCGGTAGCGGAGATAGCCACCCCGGATCTTTTCAGCAAACGTAGACAACAGCCCATGTGGAACACTTCTAGTCGACTAACAACGTTAGTACTTTCATCAACTCGTGGAAAATAAACATAATCTCGAAAAAATTAGACCCTTATTACTCGGTGGCGGAGATAGCCACCCCGGATCTTTTCAGCATACGTAGACAACATCCCATGTGGAACACTTCTAGTCGACTAACAACGTGAGTACTTTCATCAACTCGTGGAAAATAAACATAATCTCAAAAAAATTAGACCCACATTACTCGGTAGTGGAACTAGCCACCCCGGATTTTTTCAGTATACGTAGACAACAGCCCATGTGGAACACTCCTAGTCGACCAACATCGTTAGTACTTTCATCAACTCGTGGAAAATAAACATAATCTCAAAAAAATTGGACCCTTATTACTCGGTGGCGGAGATAGCCACCCCGGATCTTTTCAGCAAACGTAGACAACAGCCCATGTGGAACACTTCTAGTCGACTAACAACGTTAGTACTTTCATCAACTCGTGGAAAATAAACATATTCTTAAAAAAATTACACCCACATTACTCGGTAGTTGAAATAGCCACCCCGGATCTTTTCAGTATACGTAGACAACAGCCCATGTGGAACACTTCTAGTCGACTAACAATGTTAGTACTTTCATCAACTCGTGGAAAATAAACATGATCTCAAAAAAATTAGACCCTTATTACTCGGTAGCGGAGATAGCCACCCCGGATCTTTTCAGCATACGTAGACAACAGCCCATGTGGAACACTCCTAGTCGACTAACAACGTGAGTACTTTCATCAACTCGTGGAAAATAAACATAATCTCAAAAAAATTGGACCCTTATTACTCGGTGGCGGAGATAGCCACCCCGGATTTTTTCGGCATACGTAGACAGCAGCCCATGTGGAACACTCCTGGATAACTATCAACGTTAGTACTTTCATCAACTCGTGGAAAATAAACATAATCTAAAAAAAATTAGACCCTCATTACTCGGTAGTGGAAATAGCCACCCCGGATCTTTTCAGTATACGTAGACAACAGCCCATGTGGAACACTCCTAGTCGACTAACAACGTGAGTACTTTCATCAACTCGTGGAAAATAAACATAATCTCAAAAAAATTAGACCCACATTACTCGGTAGTGGAACTAGCCACCCCGGATTTTTTCAGTATACGTAGACAACAGCCCATGTGGAACACTCCTAGCTAACTAACAACGTTAGTACTTTCATCAACTCGTGGAAAATAAACATATTCTAAAAAAAATTAGACCCTCATGACTCGGTAGCGGAGATAGCCACCCCGGATCTTTTCAGCAAACGTAGACAACAGCCCATGTGGAACACTTCTAGTCGACTAACAACGTTAGTACTTTCATCAACTCGTGGAAAATAAACATAATCTCGAAAAAATTAGACCCTTATTACTCGGTGGCGGAGATAGCCACCCCGGATCTTTTCAGCATACGTAGACAACATCCCATGTGGAACACTCCTAGTCGACTATCAACGTGAGTACTTTCATCAACTCGTGGAAAATAAACATAATCTCAAAAAAATTAGACCCACATTACTCGGTAGTGGAACTAGCCACCCCGGATTTTTTCAGTATACGTAGACAACAGCCCATGTGGAACACTCCTAGCTAACTAACAACGTTGGTACTTTCATCAACTCGTGGAAAATAAACATATTCTAAAAAAAATAGACCCTCATGACTCGGTAGCGGAGATAGCCACCCCGGATTTTTTCGGCATACGTAGACAGCAGCCCATGTGGAACACTCCTAGTCGACTAACAACGTGAGTACTTTCATCAACTCGTGGAAAATAAACATAATCTCAAAAAAATTAGACCCACATTATTCGGTAGTGGAACTAGCCACCCCGGATCTTTTCAGTATACGTAGACAACAGCCCATGTGGAACACTCCTAGCTTACTAACAACGTTAGTACTTTCATCACCTCGTGGAAAATAAACATATTCTAAAAAAAATTAGACCCTTATGACTCGGTAGCGGAGATAGCCACCCCGGATCTTTTCAGCAAACGTAGACAACAGCCCATGTGGAACACTCCTAGTCGACTAACAATGTGAGTACTTTCATCAACTCGTGAAAAATAAACATAATCTCAAAAAAATTAGACCCACATTACTCGGTAGTGGAACTAGCCACCCCGGATCTTTTCAGTATACGTAGACAACAGCCCATGTGGAACACTCCTAGCTAACTAACAACGTTAGTACTTTCATCAACTCGTGGAAAATAAACATAATCTCGAAAAAATTAGACCCTTATTACTCGGTGGCGGAGATAGCCACCCCGGATCTTTTCAGCAAACGTAGACAACAGCCCATGTGGAACACTCCTAGTCGATTAACAACGTGAGTACTTTCATCAACTCGTGAAAAATAAACATAATCTCAAAAAAATTAGACCCACATTACTCGGTAGTGGAACTAGCCACCCCGGATCTTTTCAGTATACGTAGACAACAGCCCATGTGGAACACTTCTAGTCGACTAACAACGTTAGTACTTTCATCAACTCGTGAAAAATAAACATAATCTCAAAAAAATTAGACCCACATTACTCGGTAGTGGAACTAGCCACCCCGGATCTTTTCAGTATACGTAGACAACAGCCCATGTGGAACACTTCTAGTCGACTAACAACGTTAGTACTTTCATCAACTCGTGAAAAATAAACATAATCTCAAAAAAATTAGACCCACATTACTCGGTAGTGGAACTAGCCACCCCGGATCTTTTCAGTATACGTAGACAACAGCCCATGTGGAACACTTCTAGTCGACTAACAACGTTAGTACTTTCATCAACTCGTGGAAAATAAACATAATCTCAAAAAAATTAGACCCACATTACTCGGTAGTGGAACTAGCCACCCCGGATTTTTTCAGTATACGTAGACAACAGCCCATGTGGAACACTCCTAGTCGACCAACATCGTTAGTACTTTCATCAACTCGTGGAAAATAAACATAATCTCAAAAAAATTGGACCCTTATTACTCGGTGGCGGAGATAGCCACCCCGGATCTTTTCAGCAAACGTAGACAACAGCCCATGTGGAACACTTCTAGTCGACTAACAACGTTAGTACTTTCATCAACTCGTGGAAAATAAACATATTCTTAAAAAAATTACACCCACATTACTCGGTAGTTGAAATAGCCACCCCGGATCTTTTCAGTATACGTAGACAACAGCCTATGTGGAACACTTCTAGTCGACTAACAATGTTAGTATTTTCATCAACTCGTGGAAAATAAACATGATCTCAAAAAAAATAGACCCTCATGACTCGGTAGCGGAGATAGCCACCCCGGATTTTTTCGGCATACGTAGACAGCAGCCCATGTGGAACACTCCTAGTCGACTAACAACGTGAGTACTTTCATCAACTCGTGGAAAATAAACATAATCTCAAAAAAATTAGACCCACATTACTCGGTAGTGGAACTTGCCACCCCGGATCTTTTCAGTATACGTAGACAACAGCCCATGTGGAACACTCCTAGCTAACTAACAACGTTGGTACTTTCATCAACTCGTGGAAAATAAACATATTCTAAAAAAAATAGACCCTCATGACTCGGTAGCGGAGATAGCCACCCCGGATTTTTTCGGCATACGTAGACAGCAGCCCATGTGGAACACTCCTAGTCGACTAACAACGTGAGTACTTTCATCAACTCGTGGAAAATAAACATAATCTCAAAAAAATTAGACCCACATTATTCGGTAGTGGAACTAGCCACCCCGGATCTTTTCAGTATACGTAGACAACAGCCCATGTGGAACACTCCTAGCTTACTAACAACGTTAGTACTTTCATCACCTCGTGGAAAATAAACATATTCTAAAAAAAATTAGACCCTTATGACTCGGTAGCGGAGATAGCCACCCCGGATCTTTTCAGCAAACGTAGACAACAGCCCATGTGGAACACTCCTAGTCGACTAACAATGTGAGTACTTTCATCAACTCGTGAAAAATAAACATAATCTCAAAAAAATTAGACCCACATTACTCGGTAGTGGAACTAGCCACCCCGGATCTTTTCAGTATACGTAGACAACAGCCCATGTGGAACACTCCTAGCTAACTAACAACGTTAGTACTTTCATCAACTCGTGGAAAATAAACATAATCTCGAAAAAATTAGACCCTTATTACTCGGTGGCGGAGATAGCCACCCCGGATCTTTTCAGCAAACGTAGACAACAGCCCATGTGGAACACTCCTAGTCGATTAACAACGTGAGTACTTTCATCAACTCGTGAAAAATAAACATAATCTCAAAAAAATTAGACCCACATTACTCGGTAGTGGAACTAGCCACCCCGGATCTTTTCAGTATACGTAGACAACAGCCCATGTGGAACACTTCTAGTCGACTAACAACGTTAGTACTTTCATCAACTCGTGAAAAATAAACATAATCTCAAAAAAATTAGACCCACATTACTCGGTAGTGGAACTAGCCACCCCGGATCTTTTCAGTATACGTAGACAACAGCCCATGTGGAACACTTCTAGTCGACTAACAACGTTAGTACTTTCATCAACTCGTGGAAAATAAACATAATCTCAAAAAAATTAGACCCACATTACTCGGTAGTGGAACTAGCCACCCCGGATTTTTTCAGTATACGTAGACAACAGCCCATGTGGAACACTCCTAGTCGACCAACATCGTTAGTACTTTCATCAACTCGTGGAAAATAAACATAATCTCAAAAAAATTGGACCCTTATTACTCGGTGGCGGAGATAGCCACCCCGGATCTTTTCAGCAAACGTAGACAACAGCCCATGTGGAACACTTCTAGTCGACTAACAACGTTAGTACTTTCATCAACTCGTGGAAAATAAACATATTCTTAAAAAAATTACACCCACATTACTCGGTAGTTGAAATAGCCACCCCGGATCTTTTCAGTATACGTAGACAACAGCCTATGTGGAACACTTCTAGTCGACTAACAATGTTAGTATTTTCATCAACTCGTGGAAAATAAACATGATCTCAAAAAAAATAGACCCTCATGACTCGGTAGCGGAGATAGCCACCCCGGATTTTTTCGGCATACGTAGACAGCAGCCCATGTGGAACACTCCTAGTCGACTAACAACGTGAGTACTTTCATCAACTCGTGGAAAATAAACATAATCTCAAAAAAATTAGACCCACATTACTCGGTAGTGGAACTTGCCACCCCGGATCTTTTCAGTATACGTAGACAACAGCCCATGTGGAACACTCCTAGCTTACTAACAACGTTAGTACTTTCATCACCTCGTGAAAAATAAACATATTCTAAAAAAAATTAGACCCTTATGACTCGGTAGCGGAGATAGCCACCCCGGATCTTTTCAGCAAACGTAGACAACAGCCCATGTGGAACACTCCTAGTCGACTAACAACGTGAGTACTTTCATCAACTCGTGAAAAATAAACATAATCTCAAAAAAATTAGACCCACATTACCCGGTAGTGGAACTAGCCACCCCGGATCTTTTCAGTATACGTAGACAACAGCCCATGTGGAACACTTCTAGTCGACTAACAACGTGAGTACTTTCATCAACTCGTGGAAAATAAACATAATCTCAAAAAAATTAGACCCACATTACTCGGTAGTGGAACTAGCCACCCCGGATTTTTTCAGTATACGTAGACAACAGCCCATGTGGAACACTCCTAGTCGACCAACATCGTTAGTACTTTCATCAACTCGTGGAAAATAAACATAATCTCAAAAAAATTAGACCCTCATGACTCGGTAGCGGAGATAGCCACCCCGGATCTTTTCAGTAAACGTAGACAACAGCCCATGTGGAACACTTCTAGTCGACTAACAACGTTAGTACTTTCATCAACTCGTGAAAAATAAACATAATCTCAAAAAAATTAGACCCACATTACTCGGTAGTGGAACTAGCCACCCCGGATCTTTTCAGTATACGTAGACAACAGCCCATGTGGAACACTTCTAGTCGACTAACAACGTTAGTACTTTCATCAACTCGTGGAAAATAAACATAATCTCAAAAAAATTAGACCCACATTACTCGGTAGTGGAACTAGCCACCCCGGATTTTTTCAGTATACGTAGACAACAGCCCATGTGGAACACTCCTAGTCGACCAACATCGTTAGTACTTTCATCAACTCGTGGAAAATAAACATAATCTCAAAAAAATTGGACCCTTATTACTCGGTGGCGGAGATAGCCACCCCGGATCTTTTCAGCAAACGTAGACAACAGCCCATGTGGAACACTTCTAGTCGACTAACAACGTTAGTACTTTCATCAACTCGTGGAAAATAAACATATTCTTAAAAAAATTACACCCACATTACTCGGTAGTTGAAATAGCCACCCCGGATCTTTTCAGTATACGTAGACAACAGCCTATGTGGAACACTTCTAGTCGACTAACAATGTTAGTATTTTCATCAACTCGTGGAAAATAAACATGATCTCAAAAAAAATAGACCCTCATGACTCGGTAGCGGAGATAGCCACCCCGGATTTTTTCGGCATACGTAGACAGCAGCCCATGTGGAACACTCCTAGTCGACTAACAACGTGAGTACTTTCATCAACTCGTGGAAAATAAACATAATCTCAAAAAAATTAGACCCACATTACTCGGTAGTGGAACTTGCCACCCCGGATCTTTTCAGTATACGTAGACAACAGCCCATGTGGAACACTCCTAGCTTACTAACAACGTTAGTACTTTCATCACCTCGTGAAAAATAAACATATTCTAAAAAAAATTAGACCCTTATGACTCGGTAGCGGAGATAGCCACCCCGGATCTTTTCAGCAAACGTAGACAACAGCCCATGTGGAACACTCCTAGTCGACTAACAACGTGAGTACTTTCATCAACTCGTGAAAAATAAACATAATCTCAAAAAAATTAGACCCACATTACCCGGTAGTGGAACTAGCCACCCCGGATCTTTTCAGTATACGTAGACAACAGCCCATGTGGAACACTTCTAGTCGACTAACAACGTGAGTACTTTCATCAACTCGTGGAAAATAAACATAATCTCAAAAAAATTAGACCCACATTACTCGGTAGTGGAACTAGCCACCCCGGATCTTTTCAGTATACGTAGACAACAGCCCATGTGGAACACTTCTAGTCGACTAACAACGTTAGTACTTTCATCAACTCGTGGAAAATAAACATAATCTCAAAAAAATTAGACCCACATTACTCGGTAGTGGAACTAGCCACCCCGGATTTTTTCAGTATACGTAGACAACAGCCCATGTGGAACACTCCTAGTCGACCAACATCGTTAGTACTTTCATCAACTCGTGGAAAATAAACATAATCTCAAAAAAATTAGACCCTCATGACTCGGTAGCGGAGATAGCCACCCCGGATCTTTTCAGTAAACGTAGACAACAGCCCATGTGGAACACTTCTAGTCGACTAACAACGTTAGTACTTTCATCAACTCGTGGAAAATAAACATATTCTTAAAAAAATTACACCCACATTACTCGGCAGTTGAAATAGCCACCCCGGATCTTTTCAGTATACGTAGACAACAGCCCATGTGGAACACTTCTAGTCGACTAACAATGTTAGTACTTTCATCAACTCGTGGAAAATAAACATGATCTCAAAAAAATAGACCCTTATTACTCGGTGGCGGAGATAGCCACCCCGGATCTTTTCAGCATACGTAGACAACAGCCCATGTGGAACACTCCTAGTCGACTAACATCGTTAGTACTTTCATCAACTCGTGGAAAATAAACATAATCTCAAAAAAATTGGACCCTTATTACTCGGTGGCGGAGATAGCCACCCCGGATCTTTTAGGCATACGTAGACAACAGCCCACGTGGAACACTCCTAGTCGTCTAACAACGTGAGTACTTTCATCAACTCGTGGAAAATAAACATAATCTCAAAAAAATTAGACCCACATTACTCGGTAGTGGAACTAGCCACCCCGGATTTTTTCAGTATACGTAGACAACAGCCCATGTGGAACACTCCTAGTCGACTAACAACTTTTTTTGAGATCATGTTTATTTTCCACGAGTTGATGAAAGTACTCACGTTGTTAGTCGACTAGGGGTGTTCCACATGGGCTGTTGTCTACGTATACTGAAAAGATCCGGGATGGCTATTTCAACTACCGAGTAATGTAGGTCTATTTTTTTTTAGAATATGATTATTTTCCACGAGTTGATGAAAGTACTCACGTTGTAAGTCGACTAGGAGTGTTCCACATGGGCTGTTGTCTACGTTTGCTGAAAAGATCCGGGGTGGCTATCTCCGCTACTGAGTAATAAGGGTAATTTTTTTGAGATTATGTTTATTTTCCACGAGTTGATGAAAGTACTCACGTTGTTAGTCGACTAGGAGTGTTCCACATGGGCTGTTGTCTACGTATACTGAAAAGATCCGGGGTGGCTATCTCCGCTACCGAGTCATGAGGGTCTAATTTTTTTTAGAATATGTTTATTTTCCACGAGTTGATGAAAGTACTCACGTTGTTAGTCGACTAGGAGTGTTCCACATGGGCTGTTGTTTACGTATACTGAAAAGATCCGGGGTGGCTATCTCCGCTACCGAGTCATGAGGGTCTAATTTTTTTTAGAACATGTTTATTTTCCACGAGTTGATGAAAGTACTAACGTTGTTAGTTAGCTAGGAGTGTTCCACATGGGCTGTTGTCTACGTATGCTGAAAAGATCCGGGGTGGCTATCTCCGCCACCGAGTAATAAGGGTCTATTTTTTTTAGAATATGTTTATTTTCCACTAGTTGATGAAAGTACTAACGTTGTTAGTCGACTAGGAGTGTTCCACATGGGCTGTTGTCTACGTATACTAAAAAGATCCGGGGTGGCTATTTCCACTACCGAGTAATGAGGGTAAATTTTTTTTAAAGAATATGTTTATTTTCTACAAGTTGATTAAAGTACTCACGTTGTTAGTCGACTAGAAGTGTTCCACATGGGCTGTTGTCTACGTTTGCTGAAAAGATCCGGGGTGGCTATCTCCGCTACCGAGTAATAAGGGTCTTTTTTTTTTAGAATATGATTACTTTCCACGAGTTGATGAAAGTACTAACGTTGATAGTTATCCAGGAGTGTTCCACATGGGCTGCTGTCTACGTATGCCGAAAAAATCCGGGGTGGCTATCTCCGCTACCGAGTCATGAGGGTCTATTTTTTTTAGAATATGATTATTTTCCACGAGTTGATGAAAGTACTCACGTTGTTAGTCGACTAGGAGTGTTCCACATGGGCTGTTGTCTACGTATGCTGAAAAGTTCCGGGGTGGCTATCTCCGCCACCGAGTAATAAGGGTCTATTTTTTTTGAGATCATGTTTATTTTCCACGAGTTGATGAAAGTACTAACATTGTTAGTCGACTAGAAGTGTTCCACATGGGTTGTTGTCTACGTATACTGAAAAGATCCGGGGTGGCTATTTCCACTACCGAGTAATGAGGGTCTAATTTTTTTTAGATTATGTTTATTTTCCACGAGTTGATGAAAGTACTAACGTTGATAGTTATCCAGGAGTGTTCCACATGGGCTGCTGTCTACGTATGCCGAAAAAATCCGGGGTGGCTATCTCCGCTACCGAGTCATGAGGGTCAATTTTTTTTTAGAATATGATTATTTTCCACGAGTTGATGAAAGTACTCACGTTGTTAGTCGACTAGGAGTGTTCCACATGGGCTGTTGTCTACGTATGCGTAAAAGATCCGGGGTGGCTATCTCCGCCACCGAGTAATAAGGGTCCAATTTTTTTGAGATTATGTTTATTTTCCACGAGTTGATGAAAGTACTAACGATGTTGGTCGACTAGGAGTGTTCCACATGGGCTGTTGTCTACGTATACTGAAAAGATCCGGGGTGGCTATCTCCGCTACCGAGTCATGAGGGTCTAATTTTTTTTGGAATATGTTTATTTTCCACGAGTTGATGAAAGTACTAACGTTGTTAGTTAGCTAGGAGTGTTCCACATGGGCTGTTGTCTACGTATGCTGAAAAGTTCCGGGGTGGCTATCTCCGCCACCGAGTAATAAGGGTCTATTTTTTTTGAGATCATGTTTATTTTACACGAGTTGATGAAAGTACTAACATTGTTAGTCGACTAGAAGTGTTCCACATGGGTTGTTGTCTACGTATACTGAAAAGATCCGGGGTGGCTATTTCCACTACCGAGTAATGAGGGTCTAATTTTTTTTAGATTATGTTTATTTTCCACGAGTTGATGAAAGTACTAACGTTGATAGTTATCCAGGAGTGTTCCACATGGGCTGCTGTCTACGTATGCCGAAAAAATCCGGGGTGGCTATCTCCGCTACCGAGTCATGAGGGTCAATTTTTTTTTAGAATATGATTATTTTCCACGAGTTGATGAAAGTACTCACGTTGTTAGTCGACTAGGAGTGTTCCACATGGGCTGTTGTCTACGTATGCGTAAAAGATCCGGGGTGGCTATCTCCGCCACCGAGTAATAAGGGTCCAATTTTTTTGAGATTATGTTTATTTTCCACGAGTTGATGAAAGTACTAACGATGTTGGTCGACTAGGAGTGTTCCACATGGGCTGTTGTCTACGTATACTGAAAAGATCCGGGGTGGCTATCTCCGCTACCGAGTCATGAGGGTCTAATTTTTTTTTGAATATGTTTATTTTCCACGAGTTGATGAAAGTACTAACGTTGTTAGTTAGATAGGAGTGTTCCACATGGGCTGTTGTCTACGTATGCTGAAAAGATCCGGGGTGGCTATCTCCGCCACCGAGTAATAAGGGTCTATTTTTTTTAGAATATGTTTATTTTCCACTAGTTGATGAAAGTACTAACGTTGTTAGTCGACTAGGAGTGTTCCACATGGGCTGTTGTCTACGTATACTAAAAAGATCCGGGGTGGCTATTTCCACTACCGAGTAATGAGGGTAAATTTTTTTTAAAGAATATGTTTATTTTCTACAAGTTGATTAAAGTACTCACGTTGTTAGTCGACTAGGCGTGTTCCACATGGGCTGTTGTCTACGTTTGCTGAAAAGATCCGGGGTGGCTATCTCCGCCACCGAGTAATAAGGGTCTATTTTTTTTAGAATATGATTATTTTCCACGAGTTGATGAAAGTACTCACGTTGTTAGTCGACTAGGAGTGTTCCACATGGGCTGTTGTCTACGTATATCTAAAAGATCCGGGGTGGCTATCTCCGCCACCGAGTAATAAGGGTCCAATTTTTTTGAGATTATGTTTATTTTCCACGAGTTGATGAAAGTACTCACGTTGTTAGTCGACTAGGAGTGTTCCACATGGGATGTTGTCTACGTATGCTGAAAAGATCCGGGGTGGCTATCTCCGCCACCGAGTAATAAGGGTCTAATTTTTTCGAGATTATGTTTATTTTCCACGAGTTGATGAAAGTACTAATGTTGTTAGTCGACTAGAAGTGTTCCACATGGGCTGTTGTCTACGTTTGCTGAAAAGATCCGGGGTGGCTATCTCCGCTACCGAGTCATGAGGGTCTAATTTTTTTTAGAATATGTTTATTTTCCACGAGTTGATGAAAGTACTAACGTTGTTAGTTAGCTAGGAGTGTTCCACATGGGCTGTTGTCTACGTATACTGAAAAAATCCGGGGTGGCTAGTTCCACTACCGAGTAATGTGGGTCTAATTTTTTTGAGATTATGTTTATTTTCCACGAGTTGATGAAAGTACTCACGTTGTTAGTCGACTAGGAGTGTTCCACATGGGCTGTTGTCTACGTATACTGAAAAGATCCGGGGTGGCTATTTCCACTACCGAGTAATGAGGGTCTAATTTTTTTTAGATTATGTTTATTTTCCACGAGTTGATGAAAGTACTAACGTTGATAGTTATCCAGGAGTGTTCCACATGGGCTGCTGTCTACATATGCCGAAAAAATCCGGGGTGGCTATCTCCGCTACCGAGTCATGAGGGTCAATTTTTTTTTAGAATATGATTATTTTCCACGAGTTGATGAAAGTACTCACGTTGTTAGTCGACTAGGAGTGTTCCACATGGGCTGTTGTCTACGTATGCGTAAAAGATCCGGGGTGGCTATCTCCGCCACCGAGTAATAAGGGTCCAATTTTTTTGAGATTATGTTTATTTTCCACGAGTTGATGAAAGTACTAACGATGTTGGTCGACTAGGAGTGTTCCACATGGGCTGTTGTCTACGTATACTGAAAAGATCCGGGGTGGCTATCTCCGCTACCGAGTCATGAGGGTCTAATTTTTTTTTTGAATATGTTTATTTTCCACGAGTTGATGAAAGTACTAACGTTGTTAGTTAGATAGGAGTGTTCCACATGGGCTGTTGTCTACGTATGCTGAAAAGATCCGGGGTGGCTATCTCCGCCACCGAGTAATAAGGGTCTATTTTTTTTAGAATATGTTTATTTTCCACTAGTTGATGAAAGTACTAACGTTGTTAGTCGACTAGGAGTGTTCCACATGGGCTGTTGTCTACGTATACTAAAAAGATCCGGGGTGGCTATTTCCACTACCGAGTAATGAGGGTAAATTTTTTTTAAAGAATATGTTTATTTTCTACAAGTTGATTAAAGTACTCACGTTGTTAGTCGACTAGGCGTGTTCCACATGGGCTGTTGTCTACGTTTGCTGAAAAGATCCGGGGTGGCTATCTCCGCCACCGAGTAATAAGGGTCTATTTTTTTTTAGAATATGATTATTTTCCACGAGTTGATGAAAGTACTCACGTTGTTAGTCGACTAGGAGTGTTCCACATGGGCTGTTGTCTACGTATATCTAAAAGATCCGGGGTGGCTATCTCCGCCACCGAGTAATAAGGGTCCAATTTTTTTGAGATTATGTTTATTTTCCACGAGTTGATGAAAGTACTCACGTTGTTAGTCGACTAGGGGTGTTCCACATGGGCTGTTGTCTACGTATACTGAAAATATCCGGGGTGGCTATTACCACTACTGAATTATCGGGCTTGACTCTAATGAATTTCATCAAATGCACGTTTAAAGATTTTTTCCAAGACATGAGATAGGTATTTCATGTATCAGTTTTTTCCAAATGGACTGTTTTATGCGTGTGCTAAATATAATAATATTCGGTGTTACTTAATTAATTAGCTAATTTTTGGTATACGTTGATGATTTAATATTATCAGTGTCAGTCACTACTTGGTTCCGCTACCGTAGAAATAGCTTTCCTGAAGTATGAAGTTGAGTAAAGTTATATTACCTATTGAAATTTTGAGTAATTTAATTGTTTTATTTTTTTCTCTCGTTACGGTGAGAGTTCTAACGAAAAGTTTTGCAGAACTATCGAGTACTAACGATAACACCTCGCCTGTGTATTTTGTTGATTGTGAATTGCATATGGGGCGGCAGGTGTGAAGTTAGCCACCCCATTTCAATTATTTTAAAAAAAATTCTGTTTTAGAGTACTAACGATAATATTTTGGAACAATCGAGTACTAACGATTGTCTGTCGATTGGCGAAAAAAAAAGTCGAAAAAGTCGTTTTGGGCCGGGAGTGTGCAGTTGGCCGGCCCCAAAAAGTTTTAAAAAAATAATCGAATTGCGTAAGAGTACTAACGAAAAGTTACACAGAACTTAAAAGTACTTACCGAGTACTTTCGACCTGCATAGGTGAATTGCGGGCAACGGCTTTGGGGCCGGTCAACTTCACAGAGGTGAAAATGGCTCGAAATGGTTCCTGTAATATAACACACGTCAGTGCGTCGTCGCCCTTTTTCTTTCGGAACTTGGCGGACACACTCCCGTGTGTCTAGATAATTGAGTATAAGTATGATCTGCCCATCTCGCGGCTAAATGCGGAAAATATAGACCGTTTTAGAGAAAGAAGAAACAGAAAGAGTATATGATGCCTTTACTTCTGAAAAAGGAGCGTTGAGGAACACCTACTTTTCCCTATACAAAGTAAACATACCCTTGAATAAGGCCAACTTAATCGGAAATATTCAGAAATTACAATCAAAGAGTCTACTCATATAAATAGATCGTTCAAGAACAAAGTTGATTTTTTATCGGAATTTTAAATATGTTTTTCAGAATCCCTGATAAAGCACAAAGTATAAGCTTTAAATGTGATTATAAAGATACATTCCATAGGTGTTGAAACTCAGTATTAACTCACCTATTTCTGGCAATTAATTTGACCTTACATCGTATAATAACGCTAACAAAACTCTTGTAACTAAAGACAATAGTGAATCGAACGCGCAACACCAACATAGGAAGGCCATACCTTGTTATGTTTTAATACTATCTCGTGCCTCAGCGTTATAGAAAGCTACAAATACTACAAGACACTTTTAACCTCAAGACTTATAATTTACAATAATGAACGAGCGATTTGCAAAAACAATACTTCTGCAATACGCATTGAAAATTATGCAACGAATCAATAACAGGTGTCGAACCCGTTCTCAAGGAAGACGGCACTTGCGTATGAGATATAAGTTATACTAGAAGGTGAGAAACATGCAATATTTGCATTTGCAATACCGCGGTACTGGCTAAAATAGGTTACCACTCGTTACCCCACTAGTGGTACATTATCTCGATATAATGGGCTCGTGGTCCCACTGTCTGGTGGGATCATCAGTCAGCCGTAATGCAGTTGCTCTTGGTCCCACTAATATGTCCCACTAGTGGTACAGTATCTCGATATAATGTGCTCATGGTCCCACTGTCTGGTGGGATCACCAGTCAGCCGTAATGCAGTTGCTCTTGGTCCCACTAATATGTACCACTAGTGGTACAGTATCTCGATATAATGTGCTCATGGTCCCACTGTCTGGTGGGATCACCAGTCAGCCGTAATGCAGTTGCTCTTGGTACCACTAATATGTCCCACTAGTGGTACAGTATCTCGATATAATGTGCTCATGGTCCCACTGTCCGGTGGGATCATCAGTCAGCCGTAATGCAGTTGCTCTTGGTCCCACTAATATGTCCCACTAGTGGTACAGTATCTCGATATAATGTGCTCATGGTCCTACTGTCTGGTGGGATCACCAGTCAGCCGTAATGCAGTTGCTCTTGGTCCCACTAATATGTCCCACTAGTGGTACAGTATCTCGATATAACGGGCTCGTGGTCCCACTGTCCGGTGGGATCATCAGTCAGCCGTAATGCAGTTGCTCTTGGTCCCACTAATTTGTCCATAAACAATATTACAATATTTTAGGAACTCAACATTAATTGGGAAATAGAAAAGCCAACATAATTAACGGGTAGTTTACTGATGAAGTAAAAATAATTATAATTTTTTAATTTCTCAATTAAGTCAACCTATTTTTTTACCAAACCTCTTTAAAAAAACTAATATTTCTTATTACCCAATAAAGTAAATCTCATTTTTACCTTTCTTTTCTTAAAAAAAATAAAGTATATGAAGGACTTCATTACACTTGGAAATAAAAATAGTATGGGACCACGAGCCGTAATCTACAACTGTTACTGGTAGTCCCACTATGCAGTGGGACCACCAACCTACATTTTCAGGCTAGTGGGACTACGAGTAATGGTGGGACGAGTATTGTTACACGGCTTTCGCTATCACCGACATATTGTGATAGATGATATATCACTTAGTGATACAGCATCGTTAAAAAATTAATCAATCAATTTGAGTTACTGTTTACTATTTCGGTAGTATTTTCAAAATAAGATAACGAACTAATTTTTACGGCAAAAATACTAAAGTTGATAAAACTAAGCGCGAATGGTTAGCTTCAATTGTAATAAGAAAGTTAAAGCTTAATAGATTTTGTCTAGCAAACTGTTCACTACAATCGTAGAGTGAAATCGCCATAGCCCGTTCAGTCTTTGATTCAGAATTTGTTAGCAAAATTAATACCAAATCAAAATTAACTGAATATACGATCATTAAAAACTTACCCAATCCTCCATTCTCCTCTCGACTGCGCAACCTCTCTGCCTCCAGCGCCTCACTCTGCCTCTGCATTCTCTTGAACAGGTCAAATATCCCTTTTGGCACCACTCTCTCTGCCACACTCTCTACTACGCTTTCCACCATGCTGCCTGCGAGTCCAAATATCACTGATAACGCGTCAGTCTTCGGAGCAGTCGTTGGCACAACATCTTTGGAGTCATAGTAATCTTCAGGAACCTCTGTTAGGTCCTCAGCATCTAATTCTGTGAAGATTGGAACTTCTTCTTGTGACTCTGAGCTTCCATAATCAATTCTGTGTACTGTTTCTATTTGTTTGCTCGAATTTGTGTTTAACACTTCATCCACTTTAGTTTTATTCAGATTTACGGTTGTTTGTTTTAGAATTACTTTAGTTTTATTTTGGTTACCAGTGACATTCCGTACTTTTACTTTTAGAATTTCATTCTTTTCTGTAGTTGTACTATTTATTACATTTTCAGTGGTCGATTGTAGTGTTATAATATTTTCTGTTCCATTTCTTAGTATTTCTTCCAAAGCTTGTAATGTTGTACCTTTGTCACTATTTAGAGTATTTTCAGTCGTAGTTTTATATGTAGCCGTGGCAGTTATAAGAGATTCTGTAGTTTCAGGTGTTGTTTCTCGTTTTGCTGTTGTGGTCTCATTATTTTCACTAACTGTAGTAGTTTTGACAACATCTTCTGCTGTTGTGAAATATTCTGTTGTAAGTTCAGGACTTTGCGTAGAAGGTAAAATAATAGTTTGCTTAATTTCAATTTGCTGTATAGCTCTCTTCGTTGTAGATAGAGGAATGACCGTCAGATCATACTCTGTTGTACTGTCAACTATACTAACTAAACTATTTTCTGTTGTACTTAGTAATTCTAAAGGTATCACACTGTAGTCTGCCTCTGCAGTTGTCTCTTCGACAATTTGTCGTGCTTTATCATCAGTTTTCACTGTTACATCTTTATTTTTGTCATTTACACTAGTTATGTTGTCTTTTTCAATATTTATTTGGGATACTTCGTCCAAATCTTTAATTAAAGTGTATCTATGAGATTCTTTGTTAAACTTATCACTAGAATGCCAAGGTGTGGCACCATGCTTCTTGTTGAACTTAACTGAATAGTCTTCATCAAAGTCTATGATGTTATTGTCAAAGTTATCATCTAGAGGATCTTTAGTGAGGGGTGCTTCAGTCACGTCGATGTTTTTTGATAGCACTGGATTGGTCAGTAATAGGACATAACAAATGAAGAGACATTTCATTTTTCTCCTTTCATATATGTACCACATTTTGATTTGTCCATCTGAAACAAAAAAGAACTTGTTACTAATAAACACAATTAAACTTACAACTGTGAAGGTTTGCAGCGTCAACCAAGCGACCAATGATACGCTTAACTTGCCGATAGATGGCGCCACTCGCATCACATCGCACAAAACATAGAACACGCTATTCCTTTTCGCATTTCATTACAATGTCGTCTTGTATCCTTCATAAAGCGCTTGTATAAAGTTACAATAACTAGTTACGAATCTAACATAATAGTTAATCGTACATAATCCACACACCGACCGGAACAACGCAACAGTTGCCGAGAACTTTCAGTGATCTTACAACATTCGGTTAATTATTCACTTAGTTGGTAACACAGGTAATTGTTACTGAATCAATTATACATTGTACAACGTGCATCATTGTATATCTGTTTTTTTTTATTACGTTAAACGTTCTTCCGTCCGTGTTTCCGAGTTCTATTTCTTATAATCTGATGGTTTTGAAAATAATGCGCACCCAAATCCTAAAAGTATACAGAATGAGAAACAGTTATTATTAAACAATTTCATAACCCGCTAATTGTCTTAATTACATTGGTGCACTCTCGTACAAACAAGTGTGGCACACACCACGCGCTGTGAGTCAGATTACGTCACACTACACACGTCGCCTGCGCCGGCGCATAACGATGCAACGACATGCAACGTCTTTTCTTCGACACTCCTGCATACGAAACCTTTTCTTTATACCCGAGTGGTCAAAAACGACCAACTTAAAACACTCTAAGAGGTTCATTGGAAATGGTGGCACGGCTGGATACAGGAAAAGTTACAACTATAGCAGGAGTCTCATTGTAGGGGTGTTCACAGGCCATTTTGGCACTAAGAGCCTCCTACACAAGATGAGACTGGCAGACAATCCCACCTGTAAAGCCTGTGGTGACACCGTTGAGTCAATGGAACACTTGCTGTGCGAATGTGACTCGCTGGCTGGAGGGCGTAAGAGTCTTCTGGGGGTAGCCTACCCGAAACCAGAGGACTATAGGCTCCTTCCTGTAAGCTGTATAGAGTCCTTGATGCAAAGCATCTTTAACGAACAGGAAGGAGACTAAGGTAAGGGGTGAGCACAAAAGATCCCTGAGGGTCGAAGTGCCGCTGGGGCTATCACTGGCTGTCAGAAGATAAGATAAGTTAAGACTTATACCTTTAACACGCTGGAGCGACTTAACGGAATTGGACCGAACCCATATAAATCTAGAAAATCGAAAGATGGATCTCGATTCGGTTCGGTCCGATTCTTTTAGAAAGTTTGTTTCATCGTCTTATCGAATCACGAAACAACGTAAGTACCCTTTGTCACTTTAACTTATAGATAGACAGATAGATACACTTTACTGTACACAAATTCAGGAAAAGTAAAAACTACAGGAATGCACGATATGTACAAATTATATATGCCTTATCGCTTAAAGCGATCTCTTCCAGGCAACCTCATACTTCTATCTTATTTGACATATGCACACGTAATGTCAAGAAGCCGTAACAAAAATGTATTGCGATAGGGTTCCACAAGGTATAGCAAAATTATCGACTATCTACTCACATTTGCATAATCGCGAAAAAATCGTCCGGCAATAAGTTAATGCAGATAAAATCATTTATTTAGCTTGTTTCGCTTAGGCATAGTGATCTTATACATGGGGTTGTTGTTGTTAGTGGGACAGCGTGTGACCCGAGACCTAGGACTAAAACCTGGACGCAAGAACTAGACGAGTTCCTTCTGTCGATATTATTTTAATTTATTTATTAAACACAACAGATTACAACCAGAGAAAATACAGAAAAATCAACATAAAGTTATGAGCTAGGTCGTAACCCTTAACGTGTAAACACAGCATGGTTAGGAAGTGGGAAATTGGTTGTTGTACAACATTGAGTTGGGAAAGGAAAAAATACAAGTGAATGTAATGATTAAAAAATACCTATTGAAAAATAAAAATTATAAAGTAAAGATTATAAAGTAGGTACGTGGATAGCTTACTTGAGGACATCCTCAACCCGTCTTTTAAAAACTAATGTCCTAGGATCGAATAAGTCTAACGATGGCTTATTGTTGCTGTTCGAAGAGATTTCGTTAAACAATCTACACATTCGCACAATAGGGTTATAGAACGATGTGTTGTTCTTAAAAACGATTCGACGTAGTGTCAGTCGATCTTCCATCTGACAGTCCTAAATAATTCAATCTCCTTGATAATTCAACCTCCTTGTTTTTCTTCACAGTAACTGTACGGAAATCCTCGAAAAAGTTGAATAACTTAGTCGCATAGAGCATGCTAAACTCAACTGCGAACATATAACCTTGCATGTTATACTTCAGGAAGCCCTGTGTACGGAACCAGTTATTTAATTGATTTGTTTAATGAGTGCACACGGGTGGTCAGACCCCACTGGCCCTGCCCCGATTGGTACAGGAAATACTGGTTTCTTTTGTTTTCATTCGCGTGGATGAATGAAGAACGACCAGGTTTCAAGGGCTCAGATAAAAACAAAATGAAATTTTCAAATAAAAAATCATAAAATTATAAACTGCAGCAAATTTATAACTAACAAAAGGAAAAAAATGAAAATAAAATATATGAAAGTTGCACCAAGGACCACGAAAAATATAAATCGGGAGAATTAGGATCAATAAATCATCATTTATTTATTATTTATTAATATAATTAATTAAAACGGTTAGACCACTTCTATCTATCTATCTTACAGCCCGTATCTGTCCACTGCTGGACATAGGCCTCTCCCAGGGCGCGCCACAATACTCGGTCCTCCGCCTTCCTCATCCAATCATCGCCAGCAACCTTCTTCAGGTCGTCGGTCCACCGGGCAGGGGGGCGTCCCACACTGCGCTTTCTTGTCCGCGGTCTCCACTCTAGAACTCGTCTACCCCAACGGTTGTTGGTTCTGCGACAGACATGGCCAGCCCATTGCCACTTCAACTTGCTAATCATATGAGCTATGTCGGTAACTCGCATTACACCACCACACCACTTACATTAATTAATTATCTAATTATCAATATCATATTTACAACTTATAATTACAGAAAAAACCATTCATCTCACACTCTTACAGTAGCACAGACATGCTCTTCTGATACTCGGCCATGCATCACTAAATACGTTACAATCACTGTTGGTGGCCAGGAGGTCGTTCAGAGCGGTCTTCATGCGGCAGATTGGGGATTCAAAACGCGCTACAGTGCGGCTGAACGGTGTTACAAACCTAATTTGCCATCATAAAAATGACTTAGATAATTTGAAAAGGACCAAATGCCAAAGATAAACCTTTTTTAGAATCTAAGGTATGTATACAGGCTGTACAAAATATAGCAAGTAAGTAAGAGAAAAGTGCCAGCGTTGGGGTGAAAAGAGTCTCAACTCAGCTTAATGCTGCCGGAGGTCAAAATCTCTAGACCAATCGCAGTTCCGATTTTCATCACTTAAAGGCTGGAAGAGATCGCTCTTAGCGAGAAGACCGTCTAGATTGTATTATTCTATTAATAATTTGACGATCATTCTACAAATAAGACATATATTTTGACAGATATATTTAAAATTGTGTAATATGAAATAAATAATTCTATTCTTGTTCATCTATTCTTTCGTACGCACTGTATCACTCTAATTTTGTGCAATAATTCTTTCGTACGCACTGTATCACACTAATTTTGTGCAATAATTCTTTCGTACGCACTGTATCACACTAATTTTGTGCAATAATTCTTTCGTACGCACTGTATCACACTAATTTTGTGCAATAATTCTTTCGTACGCACTGTATCACACTAATTTTGTGCAATAAAGTGTATTCATTCATTCATTCAATACATTAACATTAACATTGTAAAGTGGTCAGTGTGTGTATGTAATCTCCACGACACAGGCAACGTCTAGTGTGGAGGTTACAGTTTAATGTTAAATGTTAATTAATATTTTGAAATGGAATAATTTTTTACAATTTTCAATATTTTTAACATTCTACAAAAATTTATCTAACAACGTACTACAATGGCCCAAAAAAGCAGATCACGTTAGTTCAAGATCGTAAGTAGTTACGTTTTTTGAACCATACTCATAGTACGTGTAATATTATGTATCTAGTATAAAAAATATAATTTTATAGAGTTACTGTCCAGAATAACGTTACCCAACGGTTATGTAACTAACGAGTGGACACGGTAACAGCCGTGCTGTTGGCGTCTAGATGCCGTGGTTGGGTTTCTAGCCACGAGTCATTAGTTAAGTAGTAAATTGACTACCTTTCATACAAATCTGTCGTTTAGTTCAGTCTAAGTTTATTATTTTGAATGGCTGTCAGTTTCCACCCTGACAGTTCTTAATTTAAACTCTTTTTATAATATATTTTTTTATTGACTACTAAACCCGCATTTGACCTCGATCTCGCCTGATGGTAAGCGACGATGAGGTCGACGATGGAGCATGCGGGTCCAGTAAATGCCTATTCACTCTGGCCTTGGAGATCCCAAGGTTGTAGGTTTCGGGAAATACAGACGCCGGCAGGCTGTTCCATTCCTTAGCCGTTCGCATAATGAACGAAGAAGCAAATCGCTTCGTACGAGCAGATGGGATAATAATGTTCCGAGAGCTATCCAAGCGCCTGTTTGATGCGACGAGGGACCCAAGGGCTGGCGTCTACCTCGCCCAAAGGATCATCAGCATAGCGCTCCAGCGGGGCAACGCCGCCAGCATCCTCGGTACCCTACCACACGGGCCTAATCTAAGACATTTTATAAGTTACATTTAATTTTTATTTGTGTACATTTTCTTTCCTTCTGTAATTATAATATAAATAATTTTAAGCTGTAAATATATAGAAGTAATTAGAACGAATAATTATAAATAAATAGTAAATTAAATTAATATAAATATAAAACATCAATTCTAGGTAAATTATTATATCTAACTTCTTATAATCATAGAACTCTTGCAAGTCATAAAAACATTTGTCTATTAGAAATTGTAGTGAATCGATTTTCATCTCACCTCGCTGTAATGTTCTTGAGGAACTGCTCAACTCGAAGACTAAGAGGGAGTGCCTCATGTACCAGTAATTAGCTGGTTCTCTTACCCATCAAACCTTCAAAATCTTAAAAACTTTATTTATTAATCTACTAGAAAATCAGGTTCAAATTTCCTGGTCCCCAAGTAGCATTCTATTCAAAATTCTAGAATTCATACATTAGCTAGAGGCCCACTGTACCTTATACTAAGGGAAGCCAGCTTTGCTGCAGAAATGGGCTGACTCTACACAGAGTTAACAAACACTAACAAAACTGTGATTTATTATTTTGTATGACTGTCGTCTAAAGGTGACTATAATTGTTCACTTGACAACAATAGACCTCAAATGAAGCTTATATTTCGTGTGAAAACGAAGTGATTAAATATTGACACACGTGCGGCAAAGGTCGACAATCGACAAGTGCGGTAAATTGTGTTTGATCACCCGAATGTGAAATAAGCAATACTGCAAGTAATGCAATGTACGAGTAAGTATTGGAGGTCGGGTATTGTAAGTTATACGAGTACCTTTATTAAACTTACGATATATTTGTGGAACACTAGAACTCGATACATAGTGTAAGGAATATAACAAAAAGAAAGAAGAAAGAAACATGCTCAGCATGTGCTGCGGTCCGACCGGTACGGCAGAACCACAGCGCTGGTTTTCAGCTGTGCCAGGGCGAAGGCATCGCGGGCGAAACAGCAGGTCAGGGGCATAACAAATAAATAAATAAATAATAATAACTCGCCAATTCAATTCCTCGAGAGGTGAACGTAGCCACGGAAGACCAGAACAAAACATTTGAAATAATAAACTAATGTAAGATACATTATATTGCATAAATCTTAGTTTAAAATAGGGGCGTGTTTGGCTTTAAAACCAAGTTTTGGTAAGAGCGATCTCTTCCAGGCAACGAATAAAACAGTAAATAAAGATAAGTTTTTTTAGTTACTGAAGTTTTCTATGCCTATATACTCGTAACAAACGAGGAATGCAAACTTCAAGTTTAATTCGAAAACTTTGGATAGTAGAGACGTTAACAGATAAAAAATTATAAAAATAAATAATTAGAACCTGCTTAAAATTTGGATTTTATGTATTCTGGAGGATTAAATAAGTAGCTGACAAACGAGTGTAATATGTTTTATTTTATGTACATCTAATCCCGCGTTTAACCTCAATCTCACCTGGTGGTAAGTGACGATGAGGCCGAAGTTGGAGCACACGGGCTTAGTAAGTACTGACCTCTTCTATAAACGCTGCCGGAACACATTGACGCCGAACCGAAGAGATTTGACACCAGACCTTACATTGAAACCGATCGCTAGCTTGAAGGGGTCTTACCACCAGCAATGTTATATGTTAACAACACCGCACCATCCGTTTAAAACTAGAATGATATTGGTCATTTTGGACTCTAGAACTTCACATCATTATTTGACTTTACTACCTCTTCAACCATCTATTTCAATATCTAAGACAATAACTCAAGGAGATAAAATATTGACTGTATAATTTGTTACGCAAAATTAATGTACAGTCAACCACAAGCTATAGTATATGCTTATCTTATCTTATCTTTGGATGGGGCCGGGGATCCCAGCAACACTTCGACCCATTGGGATCTTTTGTGTTCAACCCCTTGTACCTATCCCTTGACCACATCACCGAATATGTCGTGCATGAGCATGACTATGCGTCTTAGTGGGAGGGATTTGAATTCCCTTGGGTTCGGATAGCCAGAGCCTAGCAGACCCATCCTTTTTCCGCGAAAGCGTCACATTCACATAGGAGATGTGAAACGGTCTCCAGTTGTTCACCACAGGCTCTGCAAGATGTGCTGTCAGCCAGCTTCATCTTGTGTAGGTGGGCATTGGTGCTAAAGTGACCGGTGAAGGTACCGACCAGTAGACGCACTTGACGTCTATTCAGCCCCCAGATTTTGTTGTTCCAGCCTGTGACTTTGTCCCGATGAATTTCTTAGAGTGTTTTTACGTATATATGCTTATATTTTTAACCCCTTTACGTATATGCTTATATTTATAGTATAAATATTTTACTTTACTTTATAGTATATGCTTAGTAGGTAGTTATTTATAAGATTTATACTACTCTTTATTGAATACCCTCTTTTTATTTATTTATTTGTACGTGTACAATCCGTACCACGCATATCTAGTTTATATGTTTTGTTTACATTAGCGACAGTTATTGTAGGTAGTTTTAGCTTTCGTTTTTGTTTCGTTCTGTCGAATATTAATGTCCAGTGAGGGTAGTTATTTATCGTTGATTGCCACTCGCCGACACAGTCTCGGAAACATAGCCCTTGAGACAGCAGCGATTTGCGCGCGCAATATATCACCTCCATGGACTCCTCGCAGTGCCGATACAGGGCTGGTGCTTCGGTGATATAAAAAACTGCCAGAATTTTTGACATGTCGGCGCCGACGGGTGATCTCAGGCTGAGACGCTGGTGAGTTGGTTTTTCATTGGTATTTATTGCCTGCCCTGGACAATATCTCGTTCCCCTTAGTTTATTTCGCCCTCGAAAGATACTTGGAATCGCTGGGGATCGCACAGTACGTTTAATATATTTTTGTTTTCGTCCCTGACTGCCGTTTCGCCCGCGATGCCTTCGCCCTGGCACAGCTGAAAACCAGCGCTGTGGTTCTGCCGTACCGGTCGGACCGCAGCACATGCTGAGCATGTGTCTTTTTAACAAATATTTTTAATTTTAATTATGCATAATGCAATATTAAATAAATGTTTTTCTTTCTTTATTTCTTTTTGGGAAAGCACTGTCTCCCAAGATACAGGTTCGCTTAGTTTGGAAGTCAGCGTATTGTTTGATTTACAAGCATTGTGATGTTTTAAAATTGAAAAAAAATATTCCTTTGCCACATATAATTAACATTTTACATTCAACTATAACCTCCACAATAGGCGTTGCCTGTGTCATGGAGATAACATAGGAATATACATTAACCACTTTACTTTTTTTTTACCTTTACACTTTACTTTTTACGTTTTCAATAAAGATTATTTATATTTATTTTTATACCATCTGTCACCATCGATTATATTTCAACCTTATCCTGCGCATTATGATATATTTCAGATTCTAAAATTTTGACGTTTTGGGTAGGTTGACTGTGTCGACTGTACTAGTGATTCAATAATGGGATATAAATAAACTGGTATTGGTATCTGTTACACAATGCCGTTCACTTTGCAGATTGGTACCCTTGGCGTCTGGGATTGAATGTAGACCAAATATTTATACAAGAACAACAGAAACGACATTCACGGAAACTTGTCTTCAATATATTTTTATTATTTGGTATAATTTTTTACACTGACTACTAGAGCGCTATTTGTACTTTTAAAATCTGTGTTAAGGAGTACGATAATAATTATTAAATTAATTCCGCAATATGGCGAAGGTTTTATATTCCTGGTCAGGGTAAAGGTACCTAATTGACGAAATTGCTTTAGACTCTTTCGTTCAAAATAAAAGCACTGTAATAATATTTTTTGTAGCAGTAAGCAATTTTAATGGTCACGCGTTGATGTCTTTTATATGGCGCTAATTGAAAAGTATCTATAGGAGGATATTTCAGTTTCAAATTCCATTTTTAACCCCCGACCGGTCGAGGGAGAGCGTGTTATAAGTTTGACACGTTTGTTTGTTTGTCTGTGGCATCATAGCTTGACAACGGAGGATCCGATTTGGACCCGGTTTTTTTTTAATTTAATAGAGAATTTGGTCGAGTGTTCTTAGCTAGGTCTGATAAAAATTGGATCAGTGGTTTCCAAGATCTTGGAGTATCTTTGATGTCAGATGGGATATCTGGAACGATAATAGCTAGATGGATCGAATTTGAGCTTAGTGAAAGAACTGAACATCCCCCCTTCGGCTTTAAAGGGAATTTTTGTTACATGACTTTGTGTATAAAACAGTCGACTATAATAGGTCTTCACTTTAGCATTTATTGTTTTGCCTTACTTATGTTCTCAGTTCCTTTACTTACAAAACTTGGCGGTTTATTTCTCACGCATTCATTACCAAACACTTGCCAATCAATACTGTTAAACTAGGTTACTTCTTTAGCACATCTCACGTTGCCTACTCCACGAGTAGGTCCAGTTCGCCTTGGCTAGAAGTATTTAGGTACTATAGTTCCGTTCACACGGTCTAGAAAAGGGCCGGTTGTGCAACGCCAGCTATTGTTTCCGTCTTAGTTCATTAGATCGATTCTATCAGAAGGAGCTTTGATTACTTCATTGTTAGTGGTTCGCATATACTGCAAATATAGTTTGTATTACACAGCCCTTGCGAGACACCATCTAAGAATAAGCCACACCATAAGCGCAACCAACGTCGCATAAACGGAGGCCCTTCCACCTGACTCCGACATTAGCCTTTTGGGGTTGGATCTGACTTCCAATCTTAACTTTGGGCGCTCCATTGAGTCAAAAGCTAAGACCGCAGTAAAAAAATTGGGCATCCTGAGTAAGGTTAGGCGGTACTTCACGCTGGGACAGCTTTTAAACCTTTACCAAGCCCAAGTCCGGTCGTGCATGGAGTACTGCTGCCACCTGTGGGACGGCTCAGCTAAGTACCAACTGGCTGCTCTTGACTTAGTGGAGAAACGCGCTAAGCGCCTTATAGGTGACTAATCGCTGGTGGAAGCTAGACTGCAAAGTCTGGAACATCGGCGCAAGGTTGCCTGTCTATCGGTATTTTATAGAATGCATTTCGGAGAGTGCGCATCGGAATTGCACGACCTAATTCCAGCATCTCCATTCCGCCTTCGGACTACCAGGCGCGGGGAGGGGTTCCATCCTTATGTTGTTGATATCCCATCTGCTCGTACGAAGCGATTTGCTTCTTCGTTTATTATGCGAACGGCTAAGGAATGGAACAGCCTGCCGGAGTCCGTATTTCCCGAAACCTACAACCATGGGATCTTCAAGGCCAGTGTGAATAGGCATTTACTGGACCCGCATGTTCCATCGTCGACCTCATCGTCGCTTACCATCAGGCGAGATCGAGGTCAAATGCGGGTTTAGAAGTAGAAAATATCACTTTATAAGTAATAGAGTAGTCAAAACTTAGAACCAGCTCTCCAATGATGTTGTGTCTGCCCCTTCAGTGACTCCTTTAAAAATAGACTAGACAACTGGTTTAAAAAAGCAGTGATAAATAACACTCATTTTAATATTATGACAGAATAATGATTTAGTGCAAACATTTAATCTAAATAAATGACTGACTGTGTAAAATAAAAACTGTGAACTGTGAAATCTATAAAATGAAACTAAGAACTCATAACTTTCCAACACTATGACATAGACGCATCAGCATATATGCTGTCTGTCTATAAATATATAATTATAATCTTTATAAGTTTATAAATTTTCACAGCACTTAGCAGTCGATTAAGGCTACCATGTAAGCTATACATAGTTATAGATGCCTATAAAGAAATAAGCGATGCCAAAAATCACCGGTTGACTTAACCACCACTATGACGAAATTGCTGGATAAACCGGAGGTGTGGGTTCAAGTCCCACCAGTGGTGTTTTCTTTGTATCGCTTATTTCTGATGTTTGTTAAACTTAAACGATTTGTCTTCAATTAAAGAAAAACTCTGTCGAAACATCGTTGTAAAGCAGTAGCATTGGGTTCCTTGGCGATAATACGTTTATTTTTAGCCTTACTTTACGAAACACTGCCTTGGCATTTACATTTAGGTATCGAAATAAATATCGATAGGTCAACTCGATTCACTAAAAATGTGGAGTATTTGAGAACATTGGTTTTTTTATTTGGTAACATAGGTTTTTGTTTTACTGACACCTCCTTTATCCATTAATTTAACTGTACTGTGGAACCAATCATCTCTAGCCGTTCAATCGTATCATTCAATTTTAAACCGTGTAAAACGTTGTAAAAACTTCATGGTTTTAAAATTACTTTTCATAGTCAGACGTTAAATTTTAAAATTACTTTTCATAGTCAGACGTTAAATTTTAAAATTACTTTTCATAGTCAGACGTTAAATTTTAAAATTACTTTTCATAGTCAGACGTTAAATTCTACAAAACTACCTCTTCTTCTTCTCGAAGAAGATACTTTTTTTAATTGTATAAGAAAGCAGACGAGTAATCGGGCCACTTTATTATAAATACCCGCATCTCCAGATATATTGTATATTTTCACCATCTTTTAAATCGTATTGCTCATTGCTGAGGGTTGTGATCATTCTAAAGAATTAACCACATAGAACGACTCTCGTGGCAGATTTAATGGGTTTGCCATTGCCTGGTTATCTCAGTGTGCAGGTTTCCTCACGATGTTTTCCTTCATCGTCAGAGCAGTCGGTAAATGTCTTTCGAAAAACCGAAAAACTCATTGGTACTCATTGCCGGTTTCGAACCCGGACCTGGGTTGTCGCATGGGAGTTCATCTTAGGACCGCATCCTAGCCACGACGCTCAATTATATTTTCACCAAGTTGGCCCCTTAAACGCATGAAAATATTTTTTTTACTTAAGTAGCAACTTATTCCTGTTCAGAAATTCAAAATTTGGTCTTGCCACCTTTTGCACTAGATGATCTAGTAACAATATCAAGTGTAAGATTTTGAATATCTTTATTTATAACGAAACAATCGCATATAATCACTTATTATCTCCGCAAGTCTCATAACCTCAATTTTATTTTAAACCCAAATACCGCTGAAGGCGACCGACTGTACTTTTATTTCTGTCCTGCATTCCGCCGCCAGTCAAGATCACCAGGTGTTGACATTACTTGGACAAGTTTACCGAAGCCATTACCTCTCTTTGCGTACGCAATCGGACAAAAACTATGCAAATTGAACCTGTAATTGCAATTGCATGAAGATTCGCATTCTGCTTTGTAATCGGCAGTAACTTTAATTTATAGGTTTTAGACAGACTCTAGCTGTGTTTTTTTTCAGGCAGGTTTTAGTAATTTTCAAATAAGCGATTCATCACATGTGAATAAGCTCGGCGTACTATGGAAAGAGCTATGCTCGGAGTATCTCTGCTGGATCGAATCCGAAATGAGGAGATCCGGTATAGAACAAAAGTTATCGACATAGCTCATAAGATTAGCAAGCTGAAGTGGCAGTGGGCCGGTCACATCTGTCGCAGAACTGATAACCGCTGGGGTAGACGCGCGTTTGGGCAAACGTAGTGCCTACGAGTGGCTGTGGCTGGCAGCGACTGGATGAGAAGAGCCGAAGATCGGGCTCAATGGCGCGCCCTGGGAGAGGCCTGTGTCCAGCAGTGGACTAGAGTGGGCTGCTGATGATGATGTGAATTAACACGCAGAATGACCATCCAATTAAATATCCAACACGCAATTGACTAAGTTTGATAAACAGATTTCCTAACCGTAACAAGAATGTGAGAAATTGTTCATGAAACTTTTTGATCACTCTCAAATATTTTACTTTGACGTAAGTAAACAAGATACGTTTTTTAAAGTTTTTTATTTTTTTTGTAGTATTATATGCTTTAATTAATTATTCCTAGAACTCTTTTTGACAAAATCTGAAATTAAACTATCTGTATGCAAAATCTTTTCGAAATCTCGCAAAAAAATCAAAATATTTTCGAAATTTTTCCGATCTTTTAATAAAACTTCTGACATGCCGATTTAGAGTTCTATAGAGTCGAGATCACGCATTTAACCAGAAAATCGATTTATAAACCGAATAATTCTATCATCAGTTATATAAATAAAATAACCAGGGTCATTATATAATAATCAATCAATGGTAATAATCGCGAATTAATGTCAAGAAACACCATGGATGGAAGTTGCCATTGAATAACCACTTTATATAACCTTTAAATATAAATGAAACAAAAAGTGGATCATTAATCATTATAATTCAGGTCATTGACTGCTTTTAGATGAGTAAGATGACGTAATTATGTTGTTCTATAAGTTTTGAGTCAGTTGAATAATTAATATATATATTAGTTTGGTTAATATTTAGCGTACTATATTTAGAAATATGATTTGGTAATAAAAGAGCGTCGGTGGCGCAGTGGTTAGGAAGGACCGGTTCGAAACGTTACGTTCGGTGCGTGTTAGTTAATAGTAGGTAGGGAATTATATATTAGGTTAGTTAATATTAGGGATCTATAATGTGTTAATTGTAAATTGCTATGGTACCTAATTTAACCTGAGGTACTTTACGAGGCACTTATAAAAATGTAGGTTCACAGTTTGACGGTAGGTAACAAGGTTATTGCTGCGATGTGTAATAATACTATCTAAGTATAAACATGTAATTATTATTTTAAAAAGGGAGCAATAAGTCCGCCGATAAACTGCTAAGCAGTTTGGCGGTATACACTTCAGATATTACTGTATTTTATACTGCATAAAAGTAGAATAATAAAAAAACCATGTAATGACAATTGTACTACTAATCAGATTTAAATTTATTTTCGGAGACTTACATTATGACTTTTCCGAGGAAAGCAATGTGAGGAATTTCTATTTTTTTACTAAATCTTAAACCAATAACTGTCAAAAAGTTACTATTTACTTTCGGAGTAGGTTTTTTTTAATTTATTAACATAACATTGCATATAGCAAAACTCTCACATCCATAAACCCCGAAGGGGTAGACTGAGGAATCACCTTCATCATAGGTAGTTCCCACTTTACGCCGTAACAATTGGTAGACAAACGTGATAGGTGGCGAGCCTACCGCCGTCTACTAGGTGTAGAATACTAGAGTAGTATCCACTAAGAACCTTAGTCGCCTCGTACGACACCCACGGGAAAAGTTGGGGTGATGCTGTTGAGGATGACACAGCATTTTTTTAAATTAAACTTCTGTTTGAAGTAAATATAATACAAACAAAGGTCGAATAGCGATCAATCAAAATATTTATTTTAATGGTTTGTAATTTGATTAAAGCAGTTTTTATTCAAACACTAATTTAATTCGTTGCTCAAAACCGTGACTACTTACAAAATACTGAGACCTGAATACTCGGCGACACAACCGTGTCTAGGTGAGCTGCAGACAGCTAGATTTTTTTAATACTGTAGTACGATAGTACTTCATACTGTAAAAGAATTTATGTAATGTAAAGCACCCTAAACTTTGTCTATTGTATCTTTTGGGGTTGACTGGTTTGCTGGTGACATTTTTTTGAATTAACAAGCATTATAATTATTAATATTGGTATGATTATTAATTTATTCTATGTGACATGAAATTTATGTGTTATATAGGTAGTTTATGTGTTATGTATATACTTACTTGAATTTAACGAGTGTCGGTGGCACAGTGGCTAGGACACAGGACTCCCATATCCGGGTTCGAAACCGTGCAGTGCCATGCTAATGAGTTTTTCGTATTTTTCGAAGACTTACGTACATTTACCGACTGCTGTAACGGTGAAGGAAAAAATCGTGAGGAAACCTGCACACTGGGATGACCAGTGTGAAACGGGGTAGGCACAAAAGATCCTCAAGGGTCGAAGTGCCGTTGGGTTATACCCGATTATATCATAAGAAACTTGAATTTAATGAAGTTAACCCTAAAATATTTGCATGCCAAAGCTGGCGAAATATGTGATACCCAATATTTAAGATTTGTCATCCAATGTACCATAGTACACAATCTAGTTTATGAGAGAGTATAGTGACTACTTCATTTAAGTTTAGCTTTAGATTTGGCCGGCACCCCAGAATCAAAGCCATTATCAATACAGAAATGCTGTGAAGTTGCGCATAGTCGGTGCAAAGTATAAGCAGATATATTTTTAATAAGCAATTGGAACCGACTCTAAAAGTCGACTCTTTTGTGTGATTTTGTTATCACCGACTTCAGTAGAGTCGGTTTCATTTTTTTTTCATGCGTTTCTATTATTGTGTATTACTTTCTTAGCATAATTAATGGGGTGGTTTGACATTGCCTACCCCATTTCACTCCCTAGTTATCTCAGTGTGCAGGTTTTCTCATGTTTTCCTTCTCCGTTAGAGGAGTCGGTTAGAGCATAATAGCTCTATATCATCCATCAGCCTCTTAATGTCCCCACTGTTGGGGCACAGACCTCCCCTTATACAAGAGCGTACGGGCCCTGATCCACCGAGCGGGCCCAGTGCTGATTGGTGGATTTCACACGCCTTCGAAAACTTTTAATTTCCTCAGACATGCAGGTTTCCTCACGATGTTTTCCTTCACCGTTAGAGCAGTCGGTAAATGTACGTAAGTCATAGAAAAACTCATTGGTACGTGGCATTGCATGGTTTTGAACGCGGACCTCACCGCATGGGAGTCCGGCGTCCTAGCCATTAGGCCACCGACGCTCTATTTTACTCAAGTATAAGTAGGTATTTCTATTTTGATTCAACGTTTTTTTTTCGCCTAAGGTCGCCTCTATACCGCCTTTTTCTACGTATTCATAAGCAACGAAGGTTATAATAATAGATACCCACGTAGACCCAACCACGGTCACACGGTCCATTTGCGTTTAAAAAATATTAAATAATGCACACGTCTGATTTTTTTTTACCGGCGTGGAACTATAAGCTTTGGCCTCAGACATTAAGGTCGTTCAGACCTTAATGTCTGAGGCAATGTTTAAAGTTCACCGCTTAGAGTTGCTTAAAGTGTATAGGGCAATCGCTTTTCAGTGTCATATTTGTACTTATGTATATTTACCTAATATGTATTAATAATTATATAGATAAAACGGACAAATGTGGAAGTATTGGATATGGTGAAGGAAAATATTGCACCCTATAGCAAACCGGAGGGATAACTGTCTCGGGTAGAGACTTAATTAATGATAGAGGGGAAGGAAAGGAAACAGACAGAGGAGTTCACCCAGGATGGGAGACATGGAACTATTGAATGAATGGAGCGAATGCCAGTAGTTTATAGAGAAGGCGGGAGACAGGAATGTGCGGACGCTGTGGCAGCGCCAGGGCCTCTTAGTATAAGAAGAAGAATTATAAGGTAAGATTTATTTATAATCTCAGCCTTATACAAAATAGAAACTTATTTTTTATATTACAAATTAACTTAATTAATATGTTTTAAATGTTTGACTGAATACCTAACATTTGGACTTCCAGTTCCTGCAATAGATTGCCCTGTGCCGCAGGAATTAGGAGCCTCCGGTCTGATGTTCTATAATAATTGTACGAGTAATCGATTTACATAAATAGGAAATTATGTATGACTAAAGTCCGCGCAAAATAATATTAGATTTTCTTCAAAAATTCTAGACCTATTCTAAAAATTCTTTCACTGATCTATAGATAGGAACAGGATAAGATACAAACACTTTATTGAACACAAAATCAGAAAAAGTAAAAACTACAGGAATAGTAGCACGATATGTAAAAAGGCGACCTTATCGCTTAAAGCGACCTCTTCCAGGCAACCTCTGAAGTTAATTGGACATTAAAGAGATTAGCGACAGTGTAGTGTGAAGATATGAAAAAGGTTACTATTACTTAATACACAGTAAATTTAGTTAAATAAAATCTATAATTTAAAGTCTAAACTAGGTGATACTGAAGCATTTTTTTAGGATCGATTGTACTAGTTTTTGTGGAAATCTCAGTCCTGTTGCGTTGTCTCTTTGTATGCGATGGTGTTACTAAATAACATTGGGGATGTCGACGGTCATTTTACGTATGGTGTATGATGATACAATGGTTTATACAATTGTTCAATGGCTAGGGCTCGTGACTGTGGCAGTCACTGGATCATCTCTGGATCGATTTCACCTCTGGACCATTGTGATGGACCACTTCAGCTTAGTTGGAGTAGTCAGTAATTATAATCATTAATCCCCGAGGGGGTTGACAAAGGATTATCGCTTATAAGCTCTCTCTCTCTCTCTCTCTCTCTCTCTCACACACACACACACACACATACCGCACATTCACCCCACACACCCTTTCCCACCTCAACACACCTCACAGACATACACTATACACATGCTTACACACTCAATCTCAACTATACCGATTCTTCTTATTGTTGTCTAAAGTAGCTATATAGTAAACTGTAAACTACAACTGAGTCCTAATTAGTTAATTAATACATATTGGTAATGTATTTATGGATCCCCGCGACACAGGGTCCCCCTAGTGCGGGGTCCATAAGTAAACTTAAAAACAATTGTAAAAATTTTGTGGTAAATTAATTATTTTGTATTTGTATTTATTCAAAGGAACCGCCTTCATTATAGGTAGTTCCCACTTTTCGCTGTAAGATTTAGTAAACAAACGTGACTGGTGGCGAACCTATCGCCGCCATCTACTTCTACAAAAAAAGGTGTTTTCTGTATTTTCATTTTGGTAAATACTCAAAGATTGCAAAACATAATCCGCAAGACCAGCAAATATCAATTAAAAATAACTAATTAATCCTAAGTGGAAAAAAGGGTAATTAATATTAATATTTTAAAAATTGAAATTGCTAGTTAATTCGTCTCAATATTGTGATTGAAACTAAGTCCTAAAAACTCATTTAAAAAAGTAGCCTTGATTTTAAATATAATATCGAATCCTCAAAAAACAAACATTTAAAAAAACAACTATTGTCTTTAAAACTAGGTTAGTTTAGTGCCAAATTAATTTGAAAGTTTTTATCACCCACCTGAAATCAATTAGCAACAAAATACACTTTCGAAATGTCACAACAATATTGCAGTATCGATTCACAATTCACAACATCGATTTATAAAATAGAATCACAAAAAAAATTATATTAATATCACTTTTATTGTGATCACAACACTGGCTGAAAATTTAAAAGTAAATATTTAAAAACAAAACGAATTTTGTTCGAAAGCGCGCGTCGCGGGCTGCTTTGGCGCCAAAACGCGGTGAAATGTCAAACTCGGGCGGGAAATCGCGCGAAAGGTCGTTGCGGCAATGGCGGGGCAAACTAAACACAGCTGTTTATAATTGTATTATTTCATGCTGTACATAATGCCTGTCAGAGTGCATTTGAAGCTAGACGTTCTTAGAAAACTAAGAATTTAATAAGCTAAGAATTTAGCGGTCGTCTTTTCTTTTTACGCTGCTTTTAGCTTTTAGACAGGAAATATTAGCTATATAGAATACTGTACAAAAAATATTCATAAAGACAGACGTAAAATGACCCGAAAAGCATTATTGCCGAGTCATTGACCCCGCCAAGGTCATTGACCTTTCCCCCTCACCCTTCGAATCACCCGCAGGCAGGCATATGCAAACAGTTTTTTCTGGGTTGTTATAAATTTTTTTAACCTAACAAGGCTAAGGCTTATATGCCGCGCTATCCTTCAACCTAACCCATTCGTGTCGATTTCGCTCCGACATTTAATTTAACTTGATTGTAAAATTAATAATACATGTCAAATGTTAGATAAATAAAACTAAAAATCTAATAATATTTCAGTGTCATATAAATAGTCAATAAACAGGTATAACAATCCAATCGACAGTTCAGTCAAACGAGCCCCCTCTCACCGTGTCCCTCCCAAAAGTGCCCATAATGCTTGCCGCATTGCCCCGCTGGATTGCGATGGAGATGTGTTGGGCGAGGAAGTGTCCGGACCGGGGGTCGCACCCCTTCTCCCTCAGTTCATAAAGATAATATAAATATTGAAAAAATTTCAAACAAAAAATACGGTATCAATCAATCAATCATTTATCTAGTGTCGATTGAAAATATTACCGTATTTATTATGTATTTATTACCATAAATATTTCTAAACAAATTACAGAAATATTACCTAAAATAAAATTCTAAAGTCGCGGTACCCTGAGGATTCCAATATTCGGTTTCGAATCTGGTTGTTCGAATAGCTTCATAAAATAATAGCATGTGGTTTTTTTTTAAATTAAGTTATTTGCTTTGTGACGTACTAAAAAACACCGTCATTTCTATTTTTTATTTAAGTAAACATAAAAAAACTTTTATTCATAAAATTAATTTATGTGTCAATGTCATTTTATTTTATAGCTTCATTATTACAATATAAAAGACTTTTTTTTTAATTAAAAAAAACTTTATTTTATTTTTATCAATTTGATTACATCATTGGTTGCAATTTGATTACAACATTGGAGTCAGCATACGACTTTGTGCCGATCGCCGTTGAGACGGCGGGCACGTGGGGCTCCGAAGCAAGGGATTTCATCCGCGAACTGGGGAGACGACTGAGGGAGAAGGGGTGCGACCCCCGGTCCGGACACTTCCTCGCCCGACACATCTCCATCGCAATCCAGCGGGGCAATGCGGCTAGCATTATGGGCACTTTTGGGAGGGACACGGTGAGAGGGGGCTTGTTTGACTGAACTGTCGATTTAGATGGTTATTTATTAATTTAATTTATTTTAAGTTAAATATAAGAAGTGACATGTAAATTAACTTTTAATATTGTGACAATTGTAATAGGTACACAAATTAATTTGATTACATAATATTTCATATAAAAATCACAGTTAAACATGCTAAATTTCGTCAATAAAAAAAGGCTATAATAGACTAATTTTACTGGATTCTAATTAAAAACCACACGACCAATCGATGTGCAATGACACACTAAACAAACGAATACAGCGGTGAAGTGATTGCAATTTTTTTTTGCGAGCTTGCTACGTGCTTAGGCCGGAAGAGTTTCTGGCCTTGGGTGTTAGTATAGCCACTTCCGATAGCTATTTTTATTTTAATAATTATGCGGCGACCAAATATTGTACCTGGCTGAAAAACTGGTTTATAAATAGAATTAGAATAAAGTTATATAGAGCTTTTTGAATGTGAGAAATTATTCTTAAGTAATAGAAAGCTTTTTACAGCTTAGCTTGTAACGATGTCGACTTCATCGTCCATATCAACCTCCTCGCCATCAATTTCAACCTCATTGTCAGCGTTTATCTCACCTCATTTCGTGTTGGCATCTTCATTTCTTCATCTATATTTTCAAAATTCAAATCATATTCCCATTCCATTTCTAACTTCCATTAATTTCATTGTTTTTATTTTCTCTCTGTACTTTTGTCCTGAACGGACGTTTGTCCGTTTTATAAAATCGTCTCCTACTACTACCTATTTTCTACTATTGTGTTGTTCTGTTCCTGATAAATATAATATCTATTATTATCAATTTTGCTCTAATACTTCTTCTGCACACTGTCCTAGAACCCTGCTAGCCGGCACCTAGAGGGCAGACTGTAGCAAGCTTATACTTGTATCTACATAAATCTTGGTATAAACTCTTTCGGTTTTAACAAAAGGTTACGACTCACGACCCCACTAATTTGACCCACTAGTGGTACAGTATCTCGATATAATGGGCTCGTGGTCCCACTGTCTGGTGGGACCATCAGTCAGCCGTAATGCAGTTGCTCTTGGTCCCACTTTGGCTCAACATAACCCCACACGTGGTCATCCGATTCTTGACGGTTTAAAAGTTAGTTATTTAACCGTTACAAATTTATTTAAAAAAACTAGCAGATATTTGACAGATTTTCTTTTTGTATTATGCTCGTCGGGGGTTCAGGCTAGTGGGACTACGAGTAATGGTGGGACAATGTGGGTGGGACCAGGACACACCTTCACAAATTTTAACTTTGATATAAATATTTGTAGATACTTACATATTTCAAAGTGAGCACACTTTTTTTTTTAAAGAGGGTAAGAAAGAAAGAAAGAAAGGAACCATTTTTTTAACATTGCATACATTATTAAACTTAAAAATTATATGAAATTAAAAAAACAATGCAACATTAAAAGGACACATGCTCAGCATGTAGTAGTCTGGGTAGTCTGTTTGGTAACAACACTTTTAGACAATGTGACCGAACCAAATATAAGTGATTCTAATTATTATTGTGACAATACATTCTTACAAATTGCGTAGGTAAATCTGCCAGTCATTATGTTTTATTATACATACAAATTATATTTCTCAACATCTTATTACGAATAAGTACATAATGATACCCTTTTAATGTCAATACCATTCTTGTTATAGATCTGCTGTATTCAAAAATAATTCAGAAAAAAACGTTGCAACACGAATAAATAAGTAGGTAAAGTAGGTTCAAAGGCTGTCACAAACAATGAGAAAAATGTTTCGTTAAACGTAAGCAAAAGCTTTGTCAACTTGTAACGGGAAACAGTGCCTAACTAAATATGTAACCCAAGCCATATTTACATTGCTAATAACAAGTGAACTTTGACAATGACTAGACAAAGTTTTGGTAATACTAAAAAGCTTGGGATGCTTTTGAAGATGAACAGTGTAACCTTGCGGAGAAAGGGAACTTTTAGCCTTTTTGGGGTTGGATCTGACTTCCAATCTGAACTTTGGGCGCTCCATTGAGTCAAAAGCTAAGACCGCAGCCAAAAAATTGGGCATTCTGAGTAAGGTTAGGCGGTACTTCACGCCGGGACAGCTCTTAAACCTTTACCAAGCCCAAGTCCGGTCGTGCATGGAGTACTGCTGCCACCTGTGGGACGGCTCAGCTAAGTACCAACTGGCTGCCCTTGACTCAGTGGAGAAACGCGCTAAGCGCCTCTGGTGGAAGCTAGACTGCAAAGTCTGGAACATCCGCGCAAGGTTGCCTGTCTATCGGTATTTTATAGGATACATTTCGGAGAGTGCGCATCGGAATTGCACGACCTAATTCCAGCATCTCCATTCCGCCTTGGGACTACCAGACGCGGGGAGGGGTTCCATCCTTATGATGTTGATACCCCATCTGCTCGTACGAAGCGATTTGCTTCTTCGTTCATTATGCGAACGGCTAAGGAATGGAACTGCCTACCGGCGTCTGTATTTCCCGAAACCTACAACCTTGGGATCTTCAAGGCCAGAGTGAATAGGCATTTACTGGACCCGCATGCTCCATCGTCGACCTCATCGTCGCTAACCATCAGGCGAGATCGAGGTCAAATGCGGGTTTAGAAGTACATAAAAAAAAAATAGAAACATAAAAAATAATCACCCGCCATTATTGATATCCCGCCAAAAAATATTTAAAATAAATACAACATTTGAAATTCAAACATTTATGAGCGACTAGGAGCGCAAAACTTTCAGTGTACCTTATGTAATTTGTTTTAATTTTAAATTGTTGTATTTACATACAACTTATTGTTCTAGCAGAATGGTATTAGTGATGGTTTTGGGCGAGTCGTGTATGAAGCGATTGATGAGTGTGGAAGAAACGAGGACGGTTTGTCAGAATCGTTACATGTGGAAATCTTTAGTCACTACCTACTAGCGGGAATCAGGCGTGATTTTACAAGTAGGTACCTATGTAAATACGTAGATATTTATGCTTTTGGGCAAGACATGACTCTCTCTCACGGGAAGAAGACTTCCCGTTACTACATCGAGGAATTTGGGATGTCTCCATGCTTCTCGAACTTGCACCATGTTGCAAAGTTCGTCCCAGACATGACTAAACTCTAAAAAATATGCTCTATGGTAGAGTCAGATGTGTGCCAATGGAACACTAAGTGTACCGTTTTTAATCTCACAAAGACCATGCACAGACTGACGGTCAAACCACCTAGATCTACCGCTCTACCACTTACCGTCGCCCCCAGTAAGTTCACGGCGGTCGAGATCACGCAGGGTTGAGCAATACTTACCATCTTAGTTGTCATCTCCGAATGTTGTTTTTGTGGGTACTTTGACATGTTTGAGAAGTATGTTGAAATAATCCTTGGCCCACGTTCTATGTACGTGAATTAGAGTGTCGATGGCACAGTGGCTAGGGCACCGGACTCCCATGCGGGAGGTCTGGGTTCGAATCCGTATCGTGCCATGTACCAATGAGTTTTTCTTATTTTTCTAAGACTTACGTACATTTACCGACTGCTCTGACGGTGAAGGAAAACATCGTGAGGAAACCTGCGCACTGAGATAACCAATGTGTGAATTGGGTTGCGCACAAAAGATCCCAACGGGTCCAAGTGTCGCTGGGTTTACCCAACCTCCACCAAAAAAGATAAGATAAATCTGCCAAGAGAGTTGTTCTATGAGGGTATTTTCATATAATGATCACGACCCTCATCAATGAGGAATTCGACTTAGAAGAGACAATCAGGTGGATGGATTCCTTCTAAGGAATTTTCGGATTAGATTAGTGCAAAAGCTGCCACAGAAAAGAGAACAGCTGATAGACATTATAAGGTAGAATGTTCTATTCCATGTTTAAGACAGTTAATTAATAACGAAATTGTAATTAGTTTAGTATATGCACGATGGGATTAACATCTTATCTTATGATAGGGGGCCGGGAATAACTCAGCGGCACTTCGACCCTCGATCTTTTGTGCCTCCCCATTTTACACACTGGTCATCTCAGCGTGCAGGTTTTCTCACGATGTTTTCCTTCACCATTAGAGCAGTCGGTAAACGTACGTAAGTCTTCGATAAATACGAAAAACTCATTGGTACATGGCACTGCACGGTTTCGAACCCGGACCTCCCTCATGGGAGTCCAGGGTCCTAGCCACTGTGCCACCGACGCTCTTTATGGGTTTAACATAATCAACTGTGATTAACTAAAGATTTAAAAACATCCTTTATACCGGAACAAAGCGAAGCAAGCATTGCTGCTTTGCGGCAATAATAGATAGATACCACTCTAGGCTGACGGAGTACCACCAGTCTAATAAAACCTAAGCCAACCTACAGTACCTACTAGAAGGAAGGCCGCGCTGCCTGCGACGGAGCGGAACGTGCAATGCGCGCGCTTGCGACATTGCCTGCGCGCGCGCACCTGAGCCGAAGTAGCCGCGCTTATAAAAGATAGCTGGTCTCTATGCATATCTTCTTGTACCGTGACTGTACAGTGGCACTTCATCGCTTTGATTTATTTGACACATTCAAACAGCGAAATATTACATTTATAGGAAATGTAATAGACGCACGCGAGTGGCGCCACAAAATGTGTACTCAGGTGGGCGGGCGGGGCTTAAAACGGAGGGCGAGCGGCGAGTCAGTCGCGCCTTGCGTTTGACTTCCAATTTTGAAATCAATATGTGCATCATACGATCCTATGTAAGAGTTACGTAGACGGATATTCGCCTTCATGACATCGCCGTAAGATCTATTTTTGTTCAAATATTAATTGGAGTTTCATTGTGGGAGAAATGTGTTGCATTATTTTCGTGAGGGTATGATATGTCGCTGCATTCATACGAATGTTAGGATATCAACAAAAAATCGCAATAATCTGCGATAGAGGGTATCTTGATGAGTCTTCCACTGTACTCATTGGGAAAGCTTTGTTCCTTGAATAAATACACAGTATTCTATATGTAATTGTGTGGGTAGGTTTATCATGAGAGTACGTGGCTCCGGTAATACAGTCTGACACTGTTTTCTTCTCTATTAAGACATACGAGATTTTTCTTTTGTTCTTGGTCAAGAACATACACCGACCAAGTTAAAATTGACATTGAGTTTTGAAAAAGAATGTCATGATTATTATGTGGAACGGATATTTCGCCGCTTCCTTTATTATAGTAGGCAACGTTGAGCAATACTCGCATTGGGTGAGCACTTACATTAGGTTACATCCTCTTAATAATTATGATTCTACTTAGTATAACAATTGAATTTCCGTGGCGTAATTTTCACAATCATGGAACAGACTCTTTTTCCCACGACGGTGTCTATCTAAATCATATTTTGACAACTGATGTTGATGTTTATCTAAAGAAACAAAATTGTTTATCCCCAGATTATCTCCAGATATGAAATTATTATATTATTATTATATATTTAAATCAGACAGGGTCCATACAATAAAGTTATATATTATATTACTTAAAGCTATGTTAGTAATAAAAATATTAAAGAAATAATACCAAGTCCATGGTACCGACCCCAAAGCACTGGACGATTACTTCGCATAGACATGCAGATATATCCAGTGCCTCAGGGGAGTCAGGGGACTCGGCAAACGTCAACAGGATGCTGCTGGGACTGCTATGTACTCGGTGCATCAGGGAAGCAACCATTTATCGAATGATTGCGTGAAAGCCATCCACGCGGGCTTCTGCAAACATCCCTGATGCACTACAGTATTTCGGCAGCCCCATCAGCATCCTGAAGGCGTTATTATATTGGATCCGCAAGGCATTGAAAGCCTTTTTGGTATAATTAACCCACAGACTGCACGTGTAAAAAGTCTGTAAAGGTAAAAAGAAATGAATTTTTATTTGCAAGAATATACGTTATGAAGGATCTTAAAATTACATAGGTAGTACCAGCATATCCTACCACATTGTGGTGTGCAAATGTATACAATAGATACATACATTTTGAGCACAGGGCCCTGGCAGTACGGTGCAACATGCTCTCTCGAAGGTTTTTTAGGTGCTCTAAGGATGTTAAAGTGTAGCTGTTAAAGGCATATTGCGTGTGTTTCACATCGCAGCTTTGGATCAATTACACGAGAAGATCCCACAACATCCTTAGAGTCCAGTATAACGATGCCTTCCGCATTCTATTAAGACTGCCTCGTTACTGCAGCGCGACGAGCATGTTCGCCGACGCCAGGGTCCCTGATTACCTCGCGGTGCTAAGGAGCAGGGTGGCAACGTTCTGGGACAGAGTGCGTGACTCTAAAAATGAGTTAGTGTCTGTCCTTAATGACAACTTATTTGAGAATGTATTTTTTAAGAGTTGGTTGCGCATGCACCGGTGTCCGAACAAAAAATAACGTAATAGAGTATAATTTAGTACCTAGTTTATTTTTGTTTGTTTAGTTTTTTTTACATTTGTAGTTATTAATTGTATGGATTGCATTTTGCCTGAAATATACGATTTATTATTATTATTATTATTTTACAAGCAATTGGAGAAAAAAATTTGATTCAAAGCTAATTAACTAATTCTCTTTAGATTACATGTCAGACAACTCTTACAACGATCACACATTACTACAGATACTATAGTTAGATGACTGATGTATGAAGTAAAGGTATATTTTTCTTGATTATGCTTTGCGCATTCTTCTACCCTATTTCTTCAGTCAGGTTTTGTAAAGACGACAATGGAAATGGGGTAATACTGACAATACAATAGATGTACCCTAACTTGGTAGTAGACCCTGGGCGTTATTTAGGCTAGGTAGCCACTTAGAGGTAGTTAATTGGGAAATGAAGTCTGTCACAGGGTTTAAAAGAGCCAGTGCATCTATGTATATCAGCGACATCCCTGGTGCTGGCGATGGTTATTCGATCTTCTTCTTCTTCTAAGTCGTGTTCCTCATTGCTGAGGGTCGTGATCATTCTAAGGAATTAATCACATATAACGACTCTCGTGACAGGTTTAATGGTTTGCCATTGCTTTCCCCATTTCACACACTGGTTATTTCAGTGTGTAGGTTTCCTTCACCGTCAGAGCAGTCAGTAAATGTACGTAAGTCCTTCGAAAAACAGAAAAAGTCGTTGGTACATTGCATGGTTTCGAACCCGGACCTCCCGCATGGGAGTCCGACCTTCTAGCCACGACATCACCGACGCTCTGGTGATTCTATCGAACACTTACCATGTTACCATCAAAAGCACCGTCGGCCGATATGTTGGACCTCATTAATACAATTAAAGCAAATTACAAGCTGATATATGAAAAAAAAATGTGTTGAGTTATTCAATCAATCAATTTTAATAACAATAATCATAAAGATATAAGTATTGAGTAGGTATGTACAATTATAGAAAAAATTGCTATTGAAGTGCGTAACCACAGTATGGGTACAGTAGAGTTTCAAAGCCATATCTAAGAAAATCGAAACGGTATATTTGCCGACGCATCCCGTATAAATATGAAATGTACACCCCGAGACACCCGGAGACACCCCGAGACACCCCGAGACACCCCGAGACACCCCGAGACAGGCCGAGGCGGCGAGGTATGGCAAAGACGAGCGAGGCGAGGCGAGAACCACCTCGGGGTGTCTCGCCGAGTGGATACAGCGGGCATAACAAATGAGTCGGCAATGACTTAACAATGCTATGTTAACATTGGAATAATGGTCAGAAATGTAGGTATCGTTTCTGAAAATAATTGAAAATTCAATACTGTACTGAACCCAATACAATGATTTGAGTTAAAAAATGATAACAATTTAGTGCCACAGCAGACACAAGTTACAGTAACTCAAATCAAATTTATATCTACCAATATTATGAGTATAATAGTAGTTAGTAGAACAACTGTCGTCGTATCGTACTACTGCTAGTAAGTACATATAATCGTCTATATGCGTTTTCTTAATGAAAAATCTTAAAAATAATACTTCAGTCGTCAATCTATCTATAGATGACACGGCGATAAGATCTCCCATCTTATTTTATCATTTTCTTAGATAAACCGAGCGTTTACGTAAACTTGAGTTACTGTTAGTCGGTCTACTGGTACTAACACAAGTTAGAATGCTTTAAGACCGTAGTAAGTATCGCTGGCATACTTATCCTCGGAAACCTCCTTAGAGTCGGATCCATACGACTCCGATTTCCCTGTCCCATAGTCCAGAGAGTTCAACAAATTCATCTCTTTCTTATACATTACTTCTTCCGAGTCCAACTTGTTTTTCTTCTCCTCGTAGGTATCTCTCGACAAACTACTAGCATTATCTAGAGATTTCTTAGCTTTCTCCGAGGTTTTTTTTATCAAAGCCTCAGTGACGTTCGCTTCAGTCTTAACTTCTTCTTCAAACGATTCGTCTAGCCAATCCAAATACTTTTTATCAGCACTGTGACTGCTAGAATCTTCTTTGTAATAATGCTTCAGTTTATCGTCATCAAAGACGATTGCTGCCTTCGTCACTGGTTCAGCAGTTGATGTAACAGCTTCTGCTTTCATTTCGACTTCCGTTGTAGTGCTAGGACTGCTTAGTATGGGAACTTCATCATCTATGTCGGCGTGAAAAACGTCTATCACTTTTTCATTCTCCTTTTCCTCGCTGCTTCCAGCTTTATCTAAGTTTATAAGTTTATTTGTATCATCTTTCTCATATGCAAGTGTGTACACTCCAGATGGAACCTCTTGAGGTATGAAGGATTTGGTCGTTTCTTCCACAACAGCCTCAGTGACTACTGTTTCGTCCTCGTTTTTATAAAATTCTATTTCAGTAGTAGATTTTACGTTATATTTTCTGTTAGCCATAAACTTATATTCTATTTCTGAATCGTTATCGAATGATTCTTCTATGAGATTCAGTTTCATATCGTCCTGGGTGGATGTGAAGTTGTCTTCTTTGGAGAGTTTGTTCGTGTCTGAAGCACTGTCTTCACTGGACACGTTAAACTCTGCAGAGCTGACGTTGTAGCTGATAGTGGTGTTAGGAGAAGGAGTATTGAGGAGCACTTTCTTTTTAATACTTTTGATGTCAGGTGCTTGCTTTATAGCTTCGATCAGAAGATCTATTCCATCATTGACTGTAAAATAGAAGACTTCATTATCTTACGCGTTATTTTTCAAAACAATTTGCCCACATCTGTTCTTTGGTTAAGTCCACCCTGCTTCTTACTTCCTAAATGCACTTTTATTCATGTCAGAGTTAACACTTTATAATAAATCGGTTTACTGATTATAATATTATAGGTACATTTTAGTAGGTATTTCGGTATGACCAGATGGTTCCGGTTTAAAATGACTAGTGTATCAAAATTTCCAGTGTGTCAATACGTCCAGTGTCTCAAATCATTCAGTATCACAATGTCTAGCATCTAAAAATGACAAGTCTCAAATTGACAAGTCGAAATCAGAAATCAGATTACCTAAGTACATTTTTATAACATCACTTTTTTCACTCTACCACCGCTTCGAAAGGTGCTATAGCTGAAAGGAAAGAAGCGGCACAAGAAACTTTCAGCAGCACAGTCCCATAACGTCCAGTATATTGAAAGTCTAAACGTCCGGATATAAGGCTTCCGTCCATTGCATCAGCATTACTGCGTACGCTGCGAACGGAGTGTCAAATGCTTGGTCAAAATGCTGACGTCCGGCCCGGATTTTCCCGATGTAGTGAACGCAGTTCCATAGGAACCAATACAAAGCAACTAATCCGTTAGCAGCGTACGTTTCGATGACGAAGCAGTGGACGCGTAGCTTTAGAGATAGGCTACTGTCATTACGACACACTGGACGTATTGACACACTGGAGATTTTGATACACTAGTCATTGTGAAGCTGAAGCATCATTCATTCAGAATATTTTTTTTAAATGCTTTAGCTGAGAAATCATATGAAACTTAGGACCCTAACTAAAGTTTACGTACCTGGAGCAATATCCAGAGGGTAGTTTTGTTTTAGCAGGTACTCCATCAACACCAAGAGATATTCCATGGAATCATCGTCTCTCAGATCTCTTTTCCTTCTAGTTCCAGAATTAAGCGTTTGGGCTAGATTTTTTAGTTTCCTCAGATTTTTTATTATATTCTTAGTGTATGTCTGTATAGCTGCACTATTGTTAGTTGTTCTCTGATATTGATATTCATAGTTGTCACTAGCAATCCCTTTAAACTGATTCTCGTAATAGCCTCGTTCAAGGAATTTCTTTGTATCCCTCAAGGACTTCGTGCTAGCACTTGGTTGAGTGGACGGAGTCTGGAATTTCGTCAGCACTAGGTACATTTTCTCGACAAATTTATTCTGAAGTTGATTGTATTTCAGAAGCAAGTCTCGCATTTTCTCAACCGATTTAGATTTTTCTTGACGAGTTCTCTTTTCTTTGCTAGCATACCTTGATATTCGTTTCCATGTTTCTTTATTTGTGTGTTTATCTTTGCTAATGACATCTATTATTTCGTTAAGGACTTTAGCGAATCTACTCGTAGATTTAATAAACGTTTGCGTATTCTTTTTAATGTAATCTATTTGTGTTAACTGCGTTTGTGTAAGTTTATCTGATTTGTCTCCATTACTGTAATACCCTCTTAGAATAGCGTTAAGCTTTTGTATATCACTTTTAAAGTTTTGTTTCTTATTCTGTCCAGGATTTTTCAAATCCTTATCATATTTAGCAAAGTCTACTAATTTAAGTAACCCTTTAATAGTTTTCATAGATTTCAGCATCTTACTTGTCTCAGCACTTAAATCTTCGATCTTTGGTTGCAGTTTTATTTTGTTATTGCGATTTATATAGCATGGCCCGAAACTTTCACAAAGTGTTTCTAAAACACTGTCTTTGTTTAAACGGGCTGGCTTTGTGCGGTTATTGTTCGATCCTTTCCTTTTAATACCCTTAGCGAACATCTTCTTAAAGATTTTTTGCAAATATTTAATGACTTTGAACTTATTTGCTCTAGTTTTTTTAGTCGAATTTCTACTGCCAAATCCATTTAAGACATTCTCGACAAATATATTAAAATCTTTTACTTTAGTATCATTCCGCTTTGCTTTTAAATAAATTCGTTCAGTCTTGAGACTTGGATTAATATTAATTTTTTCAACTTTACCCGTCTTATTATTAGGTGTGAAAACAACTTTTTTAATCTTATATTTTCTTTTTACGGCACTTAATTGTCTGGTGACACTTGAACTAAGTAATTTCTTTTTAATATCTGTCGTCGAATTATTTTTGCTATCTGCTTTCTCCGTCACTGATGTCGAATTCCTTCCTAAAGTTATTCTTAAATTTTGTTCTTTATCTTTGAGTGCCTTAACTTGAGACCATTGATTAAATTTAAGGTCATTTGCAACGTATGAGTTATCTAGAGTCACGACACCGCGTGTTGTTAAAGTTTTATTCTGAAATATTGTAATAGGTACCGTTGTATACAGACTAGCATTTTCATTATCAATAAGTTTTAAAACGGTCTCTTTCGTGGTTTTTGTATTAGTAGAGTTATTTTGTATGGATCTCTTAGCTGTTGCATTTTTATGAGTATCATCTGCCTGATTATAAAGTTCTTTATCGTGATCAGTTGTAGTTTGAGCAGTGTTGTCCACAGAATATTTATAATAATTATACGCAGATGTATTAGTAGATATCGGATAATTCGTTGTAATCTCTATTATATCTTGTGGTGGACGTGTTATAGAGGTTCCTGTAACAAGAATAATGTTTATGTATCTAAAATTACAAAAGAAAATTGTAATAAAACTAAACAACTATAAGTAGGTGACTTAAATTCACAAGTTTCTTTCGTGGATTTAAAACAGTATACTAACCATTTTTAGTAGAGGTTGTTGAATTTACGCTCACCGTTGTTACTGACTCTCTTTCACTAACAACATCCCGTTTACGTCGTTTATCCAAATTTGAGTTATCATCCAGACTCATAGAATCCTGTCGTTTCTTTCGCCTCTTACTTATATCTTCTCTGTCTTCTTCACTGTTTACATCTTCTACTATCGATCTCTTTTTTACCTTTTTTTCCAAGTTTTTGTGTATTATCTTCTGAAATGTTTGCATGAATGTTTTAACCATCTCTTGACCTAAGGCTGCATTAATATCGCCCTTTAGACCCTGCACAGATGTTTGACCTAGAGTTGTTGTTAGTGGCTGGCTCGTGGTCGGTGCCAAAGCAGGTTTACTGGTAACTTTAACTTTCCGTAGCACGGGTTTGTGAGTACTTGGTGGACTGCGTTTCGCGGGCTGTTTTTTCGCAGGAGCATTATTTCTTGCATTGGGACTTCGCTTTATTAATGTAGTTTTCTTCACTGCTGCTTTTACTGGAGTGCCTCTCTTTACCGGTGCATTTTTCTTTGTAACTTTCTTCCCCGGCGGGAGTCTTGTTGGCGCCGATTTCTTTTTTACTGGCGAGCTTCTTTTCACCGGACTCTTTACCTGCTGACTTCTCCTTATCTGTTGACTCTTCTTTATTTCCTGGCTCCGTTTCGCGGCTGATCTTTTCACTAACTGTGGATTCGCCTTATTAATTGCTCGTTTGTTAATTTGAGGACTCCTTTTTGCAGGTTGGTTTTTATTAACTTGCGGTCCCCTTTTTACGGCCGTTATTTGCATTTTCTTTGCCTGTCTCTTCACTGGTGATGATTTAGAGACTTTGCTTGTAGTTTTTGGTAAAGATTTAGTGACTTTTTTGATGCCTTTTGCCATTTTTGTTCCCTTAGCTTGATCTGTAATGGCATTGGTCGAAGGTCGGGGTTTGCGTCTATAAATTTTCCTTTTGTACGGGCCTCTGTGTGAATTCTTCTTCTTCTTTTTAACCTCTTCTGAAAACGGATTGAGGTAAATTTTTAGTGTTTAATGCTTTGTTACTACATACGAGTAAACGCTGAAAAGATAAATTCCTACATTTTAAAAAATCTTCTGTAACACTTACTCTCAGGACAGAAGCTCAGGGTGTGACAGTCCCAATGACCGTTAGCATCGCAGTCGCAGACCGTGCAGCCTATGCACCAGTCAGCTGGAAAGCAGCACAAATGTTAAAACTAGCTGGAAGGGAAAAGTACGTTCTGAAATCTTAACATACCTGGTGGACAACCCTCGCTGTAACTATCCTCGAAGGGCTTGCATACTTGTGCGCTCTGCTTGTTGAATACTGTTGAAAATGTATTATTTAATTATAAATCCAAAGCCTTAAAACCAGAATTTAAATAAAGGCATATAATTAGACGAGGTGATGGCAATAGGATACAGTCATCACTGAATGGTGACCTAGATTGGAGAAAACAGAAGATGGTCATCTAGCGAACAGGTTTATCGAGGATGTCACACATGCGACTCACACAGGGGAAGGTAGAGCAAAAGAGAGAAGTCTTATACTGTGGGATAAAGACTGAAGATGAAGATTAGTTTATTGATGATAATAACTCACAGTCACGCGTTGCATCTCGGAAGAAAATATCGCTGAGCCCTGAAGGACTCCGGCGATACCTCGCGTCCCTGTGAAAGATGTTTGAATTCAATTCATAAGATAAGGTAAGATTTATTGTGTAAAAGTTTAGGTAAGAATTACAAATATTGCAGATATAGTTGCATAAACATGTCACACTAAACTTTACCTTTTCAGGCATATACACGGAATTCACAAATTAATAATGTTTATACAGATTTTGAGAAGAAACAAAAAAGAATATGTTATTTAAATTTATACAATGTCAATAATATTAAATTTACAAAATGTTAATAATAATCCAATTAAAATATAAATATACAATCAGCAATCAATTATCGTTTATCGTCCAAAAATTCCTTGACACTATAACAACATCTTTCCACAAGTCATGTTTTCAAAGTAAATTTAAGTTTATGAATTTTCATTGTTTTAAATTCATATAATAATAATAAATTCTTTATTTTCAGGCAACAAATCATATAGCTAACTATACAAAAGGCCCATAGATATATTACCTTACTAACATACATAACTTTTACATAAATATAAACACAATTTATTTTAGTGCGGTATGAGATGACAGTTTTTCGACGTCGTTTCCCTATACCGACGAAAAACCTCCACAAGGCATCACAAGTTGGAAAATTTCACCACAGCGATGCAGCTCACCTCTTCCCGACCCCATGGTGGTGGTAATGCTCGGCGTCGCAGCGCTTGTTCTCCCGCCGCCAACAGGTGGCGGTGTTGTTCTCCTTGCAGAAGCACAGGTAGCACGGCCCGGGGTGGATGGTCTTCGACAGCTCTCTCTTGAAGAAGTAGCCAACGTCGGGACACGAGTCGATGCGCTTCGTTATGTATTCGCTTTGCTTCGAGATATCTGGCGGAGGATTGAGGAGTATTAGTTTTGACGCAATGAGGTCTATGAAAAATCGCGCAAATATGAACAGAAAAACCAACTCTAGGCCTTCTAATTATGGAAGGAACGACAGGAAATGAAATGTTGCTAACCGTTTTCATAGAAAGTTGGGTACCCTAGTAACAAACGAATTGTGATAAGAAACCCATTTAATTATAGATAAGAACCGAATGGCTACAGCTACGAAAGTTTTAAAATTTGGAAGAGCAAATAAAATAATAAATCTCATACGAAAGAAAATTACTATATGAAACTGATATTAATAAGTAACCATGAACAGTATGTAATTAGGTATATAGAACATCCCCAGATAGATAGCATCGATTTTGACAAACTGACGGCACAAAATATACGTACATATAGTAAAATAATGGGTAGTAAACGAACCGCCACTCGCCTTCTCCGTAACGATTACTAAACCCAAAAATAATTACAATCACAAAGGACCGCAACTCCACAAAACACCTGATTTCATCCAATAGTACAAATCAATCTATACAGACAGATACATACTAGGTGACATAAACACAAAGACATACACACATTCGAGTATATACAGTGCTGCTACAACGCATGCTGTAATATCAATACGGTATCATAATGGTAACAATATTGAGGGAAGTGTGCGTACACGCTCATAAACTCACGCTTCGGTCTCATGTTCGGCCACACAATCTCTAATAAAACACCGCACGCCAATTATTGACCAAACTGAAAATCAACATTTACCTTAAGCGTCGCCAAGTTTGATTGGCCGATTCGGGATGGCGCTGTTTACCAACTCTGTTACTGTATTTTATTGTAGCTGTAGAGAACTCCATTACTTGCAAATGGTTGCACATTAATCTTGCTTGAATCACTGCCAAGACCTAAAGATGAAGCTTTATCGCTTACTTACCTTATGTAAAGAAAACCAGCTGTGTAACTCCAAGAATGAATGCAATCTTCATTTGCAAAAACTGTCAATTACCTACACCGATTATGATGATGACGTTCCTCTTCAATTTTCACCACAACATTCTCTTTAGCTTTCGCCAGCCTATTCGCTGGTCTTTTCCTTAGATTAAAGTGCCACACACCTGATGCTGAATCACATAACTTATTCTCATGTGTTCTTCTTCTCTAATCCCGATCTTATTTTACCAGTTTCGATCCAAATAATCCATTTGTTCTTTTGGTTACCCACCTCCTGCACATTTTCGGACTGGACTATGTGGATAGCACAGAGTGTAATTTTCAATTAAGGTTCAAGACTTATTAAGGCCACTTGAACCCTCTGTTCAGCAGATATCATCATCAGCAGTTGTAGCAGCCCTGTTGAGTCCAATATTAGACACAGGCCTACCCCAATTCTTGCCACCCGATCCTACTGGTGGTATAACGACTCCACTAACGATTCATGATGGATATTACAGAGGATGGACAGACCTGGTGGACCCGAAGAACATTGGAGTGGAGACCACGACAAAACACGCGAGGACAAGGTCGCCCACCTATGAGATGGGTGGATTACATTCGGGGACAAGCAGGTCACAACTGGATACGCACCGCCTGCGGCCGTCGAAAGTGGAATAAGGAGGCCTATGTCTGAAGATGGACCAGTAATGGCTTATATAGATTACAGAGGATAAACATATAAATACCTCGGGCGAGCACATGGTGGATCAGCAGGAACAGCAGAAGCATGCTGCGTCCGACAGGGAGTGGGCGAGAAAGCGGCGCGCGCACACAGGCGCCGAAACTCGAGCGCAGGCCGAGTTTGTAAACAAGGCGAAAATTTGCACGTTTCCGATACAGGAGCGGACTGGAGGTAAAATGGGGCAAGCAGGTCCCAAATTCAATTATATGCTTAAGTAAAAGTGGCCCTAATCGCTAATTAGGGAAATACCCAAGAAGATAAAATATTGAGGAAAATTCAGACCAACTTCTTGAAGACAATTGTTTTCCTACGTTTTCTTTCTATGTTCTACAGTAACTAACATAGTAGCGTTGATACTATATGAAGATATTGCGAATGTAAGTAACCTAATAGAAATAATGATGTGACAAGATAGCAAAAAGATAACTTTCGAAAGTGTGCCAGAATTGAATTACTACCAGTCAAACATGATAATAAAAATCAGACACCAATGGTAGAAATAGACCCAATAGATTTAGATAAATCAGATGCTGACGTCAAAAACGTAGGCACTAGAATAGATGCTAATATAGAACTGCCAACTGATTCAGATCTTTTATAGATAAGTAGATGATTTATTAGGCCAAGTGAAATGAAGCTAAGAGCCCTTAACAAACCTTTCTTCTTCAATGGAATAGTGTCGTTGATTGGACTAGATTCGGATTCGTCTGACGTAAAATAGTTGAGAACTGTGAAAATAACGTCTCATTACAAGCTAGGCACATAGGTGTTAACATATTAATTTACATAGCTCTAATTACATAAGCCACTAACAAGTTTTGTGATATCACTAATGATCTCTGAATTATTTTTGTGGACACTTTACAATTTCTGAAAAATTCTCTTACTTGAAGCACCTATTAAGTTCTGATTTTTTTTAAATAGAAATTAATACTCACTGCTGTTAAAATCATAATTTGATGCTGTAACAAAAATTAACACTTACAAAGAAGTTTTAGTTACAAAAACAGTCAAAACAATAAATACAGCGTCTGTAAGAACTTTTGAGTTTGAACCAAATGCAGCATTCGACATTTTATATATATTGTCGACAATAAATATCGAACGCCACGTTGACAAGATAGGAACCTGAAGTGTAGACATATTTAGAAAAAAGTGAAGCAGACACCTTTCGATGGAAATTGAACCCACAACTACAGCCTCATCGCATTCGGTACTTTAACCAGTTTCGTTACAGAGGGATCACTTGCAACCTTGAGACTGGAAAACTCTAGCTTCACTTACTAAATCAAGTTTGAGAGTGTGAGATACCTAGTTCTCACAGATGTTAAGGCTGATCTCGGCATGTTGAACAACTCCCCTAACTACCATGGGTCCAGAACCCAATCGCAGCTTACCATTGGCGAGCACAGAGTAGAGTAGGAATAGTAGGATGAACATGCTGGCCCCGACTCCTGCGCACGTGTGGTCCGGCCCGCGCGGCCGCGGCCTGCGCCGGGGTTGTTTGTAAACATAACGAGAAATTGCACGTTTTCATTACAGGACTGGATTTGGGGATAAGGAATTTTTTTAAGTAACTCTTTATTTCAGAGTTCTTTACACGCTACCTTGAAAAAGGTTAAAACTGTGAAATCATGGATCATGACGATCAATCAATCTACAATGCAAGAGTCTTCTCTTCTTTCGTGTCAATGGTAGATTGTCGAGGTTGAGGCAAGCCATATTCTGTCACACGAGAAGGCAATCAAAGGGTGAGTACGTGAGTATACTCCGGGCCCTAAAATATACTTCATGTTGTCGGTGGTCGCTTAATAATAACCTACATCCTTCATAGGTTTACCCATTTAAAACTAAGATAGAGAAGTTGGAAATAAAGTTATTGCATAACTTTCAGCTTCAAGTTTGTTTACAGGAGAAGTGTCGTTTGTGTGTAGAACTATATATATATATATATATATATATATATATATATATATATATATATATATATATATATATATATATATATATATATATATATATATATATATATATATATATATATATATATATATATATATATATATATATATATATATATAATCTATTTAACAGTTTATAATCGTCTACTATACGATATAGTAGATTTTCCTATTCCTGCTAGCCAATTTAAAACTAATATTTCCAAGTGGCTTCTAGACAAATGTTATTACTCCATAAAAGAGTATCTCAACGACACTAACAAACAGCTGAAAATATTTGCATACCGTTGTCGGTGGAACATGTGATACCTATGCTTTTTAAATCACTTATATTTTTCACTATGTTCTGGCAAATACATTTCATTTCATTATAGCTCTCCCAAAACATCAAATTCAAATTGATTTATTCATGTACGTTACATCAAGCACGTCAAATTTACAATAATTATAATAATAATGTAAGTACTTATTGAGCGTCGGTGGCGTCGGTCGTGGCTAGGACGTCGGTCTCCCACGCGGGAGGTCCGACTTCGAAACCAGGCAATGCTATGTACCAATGAGTTTTTCGGTTTTTCCGAAAGACTTACGTACATTTACCGACTGCTCTGACGGTGAAGGAAAACATCATGAGTTAACCTGCACTCTGAGATAACCAGTGTGTGAAATAGGGAAGGCAATGGCAACCACCCCATAAAATCTGCCAAGAGAGTCGTTCTATGTGATTAATTCCTTAGAATGATCACGACCGTTAGCAATGAGGAACAAGACTTAGAAGAAGAAAGTACTTATTAATAATTCCTAAAAGAACTTAAGTTGTTCAATCTTCCGATATCGTCAAGTTGGAAATATTTCTTGGACGCATTCATTCAAATTATAAAAAGGATTGTTTTCGAAAAACTTGTTCCTTGTACACTTGAAAAATGGTAGCTTATTATACATTGTTATTTTAACAGAGACTCCTTTTTTGTTTTATCATCATTTTGATCCTCCAATCATCCCATCCTGGCTGATGTCAGCACTATTTAACTTCCCCTAAAGCTTGTCCCCGAGTCCGTCCCACGCGCCCCAAACAAAGTTTCCCCAAACACGGCAATGTTACCGTGTGTTATACAGTCGTTACCCAACGGTCAGCGTTTCGGAATGTACGCGTTGTTCGCCTGCGTGCTCGTCATCTACGTCTGCGTGTCCGGTAAGCGATTGTTTGTTTATTTGTGTCTACTCACTGCAACATTCCGCAGCTGTGGCAGATGCTTTGTTTGTTGCTGTTGCGTTTGGATTTGTGACTTTGACGTAACAACATGATTCGTCGACATCATCATTATTCCCTTGTATTGGCCATGATCCACCAATCTTGCGCAGTTTTGATTGTTGAACAATTGAAATTCAGATTTCTTGAAAATTAAGTCAAAACACTCTCATTCCAGTCTCAAGGTTTAAGCAGAAAGACTGAATGGACAGCATTTATATTACCTTTAACCTACACAGGTCCATCAACAAGACATGGATCAAGTAGACGAATTTAAAAATTCATAACGAAAGAAACATTCATAGCGCTACATTCTCTCTGTTTCTGCACGTCTGTACGTATGTACTTACGAGTACAAACGATATACATACATGTAATGTATACACTACTGTTCAATAGGTAGGTAGAGGCTATAAAAAGTAGCTTTTCTGATTACCCTAGCGTCGACTGCGGACGCAACCGTCACTTGTTTTGTGTTTATGAGAAGTCGATTACTTTTTCTTTCTTTCTTTCTTTCTGTAACAACGTAATGTTCATGACATTTATACCAGATAGTCAATTATTTTACCCATTTACCATCATCCATTCAGTATTTTAAAAGAATATGTGGATTTCTTTTTATTCTTTTTCTGTCTTGTTTCATTGCGTCTAATGTCTACTTACCTTTCCTCTTTTACCATCTCTACCTCTCTCTTCAACCGATGTCCGCCCACTGCTGAATGTAATTCTCCTCTGATGCACGTCATTCTCTATGCTCTTGGGCTTTTCTTATCCAATGTCTCAGCAAACTTTTTTATCTACCATTATCAACAAAAAGGGATTCTAACCATGATTTGTATTTGTTTGACTGTTTTCTTATACCTACCACAAAACTTGCATTGCAGCCTACATCGGTTTGCCCACGGCCATCGCATTTGCACCTTTGCCGAAATACGAGTATGGGACATACAAATCAAATACAAGTCCTGGTAATGGTAAGAATTCCGTTTATATTTACTGAATCCAAGAGTTGCAAACAACGACAGTAATGTTGCTAAGCCAAATTGTACTATGTACTATGTAAAATTAAAAAAGCGGAGAACCCCAGATCTGGTTTATGGAAACATATCAAAGGCGCCGACGGCTCTTTTACCGTTAACATTCAAGACCAATGTGAAGAACTGACCTCTGCATTTCATAGTAATATGAGACTAGCTACTGATTGGGAAAGTCCTGATGTCCAAGATCAAGTAGCAAACTCCATCTCCCTCTTAAATGATTACTCATCAAATCAGTTACATAAACCCGTATCCAAAATCTGAAACTACATAAGGCTCCAGGTCCTTACAATTTAAACAATTGTTTAATTAAAAACTTTAATCTAATCTTCAATACTTGTCAAACACTTGTAATACATTTGTTTTCTGGCTGGAGTAGAGTTTGTACCACTATGTCTGACTAAGTAACAGTCGTGTTCGTCCAGTCTTCTGAAAGTAACGTATCTACAGTCAGATCTGTCGTCAAGTGTCTTTGATTCGGCGTTGATATGTCTCGGCAATGTTTATAGAAGAGCCAGTACTTACTACGCCCGTGTGCTCCATCTTCGACCTCATCGTCACTTACCACCAGGTGAGATTGAGGTCAAACGTGGGTTTAGATGTATGTAATTAAAAATAATATATATTTCGTCAGAGGCCGTATGGAACCAGTACACCAAACCGTTCCAATACGCCAAGGATTTGGGCTTCCTGTTCCGGCGCTCTAATGATGACGGCTGCATTGTCTGCTACGGTGGCAACGACTGCATCGCCATGAACCGCTTCAGGTATCTCATCGTAATTGTTATCATTAAAATCTATAACTTCATTACCACGACCATCTTTAATATAATCACCAATATGATCAGAATCCTTTTTATGATCATCAATCACCTTTATCATCAAAATCAATAATATCATTAATGTGAACAACCTTTTAAGGATCATTACTGTTATCAAAACCATAAATTTTTTTAGTACCTATCGTTGAAATAAAATGGGCCATGATAAAAATTGAATCGGGGTTTCCAAGATCTTGGGGTATGTTTGATATCAGTTGGGTTCTCTGGAACGGTAACAGTTAGGTGGTTCGAGTTTGAGCTCAAACGTTTAGGACCACGGTGCCCTTCCCACATTTGGAATCTTGGGGATCTGACGATGACCAGGAAAAAGTAAGGTGATCTCCACAATGGTAAGTCGGGAGTTTCTTTTTTAATGTAGAGTTATTTATCCTCAGGTGCGAGTACTACTTGACCATCGGAGACCTGGTGGGAGATACAGTCCGCGGGCCCGAGCCGCCGGCAGCAGTCCCGCTGTCTCCTCTGAGAGGAGAAGTCGACACGTTGCTGTTCAGTGCGATAGAGAAAGGTATGTGTCATTACTAGAGAAGTCAACTTACATCTCTAGTTGTCTCTAGTCATTTGTCCCTAAATTCCTGTCCCTAAAGTCCCGATTGCTAACTGTATTCAGAATTTATAAAATCACATTTTATATCCAGTTTTATAATCAATTATCAATATACGATTAGGTATATCTTTTGATCAAATACCTTTATTTGTTTGAGCTGTTGGAATAACTGTCCTTCTTTTATTGCTTTCATAATAAATTAATAATCCGCTTAGAATTTTTTTAATCAAATGTGGGATTGACTCAATGTTTACCACCCTTTTTTTAAACTAAGAATTTGAGTTTTCATTCTGTTTTGTACTTATATTATTTTGATGCACGGTAAGAGTTCCCTTTCATCATGTTATTTAGATATACGAGTAAGTATTGTTTTTCTGACATACTGCTAGATAGAGACACGAGTCTTAAAGAAGCCTTAAACATTAAGGCAGTTTCTAGCAACTCACGGTTAAAATTTAATGACTTAAAATGTTATGTTCCAGTGTCAGAAGATCCTCGATACGAGAACTGCATTCCTCACATATCGCACTACACTGACTGCACTAGAGGTAATCTGGTAATCTCCAGTCTGATCCATCTCTTCTTCTTTCTCCGGTGGTAATGGCAATTTGGGTGTAACAAGAATACAAGAATAAAAGAATACAATACTAATACTACTACTACTAAATATACTATAACCAATTCTTGTATACTATACTAATAGAATACAAGAATTGGTTGTACGGTTGTACTGTTTTTTGAATCTCTTCTGTATTCTCTCTATGTCAAATTCAAAGTCTATAGAGTGGACATTAAGGCATGTCCTGGTTCGAATCCATGTAACGTCATGTGCATGACCAATTAGTTTTGGGATTTTTCGAAAGATTTACGTACATCTGCCGACTGTTCTAATGGTGAAGGAAAACATCGTAAGGAAATTAGGAAACTCGCACGCTGAGATAATCGAACCAGCGTGTGAAATGGGAAAGGCAATGGCAAACTATTAAATCTGCCAAGAGAGTCGATCTATGTGCTTACTTCCATAGAATAACATCGAATAACCTTACATTTCACTACTTAAAAGTAATTATGACTTAAAGTGGCAAAAGATGGTGGTGTGTGATTTAATTTAATTATATTAAATCACACCTCTGCTGGGAAATAGCCAAGCGCCTCGTAGAGACATCCCGGGACCAGAAGGCTGGCCTCTACTTTGCTCAGCGTATAAGCCTCGCTATACAGCGGGGCAACGCCGCTAGCCTCCCCGAGGAGGAGACACTCCCGAGACACTCTCTGCAGGGAGCGACCTGGGCCAGGTCTTTTACTTGTAAAATAGTTAGGTATTTTGTAATTTTAGCTTAAGTATGTATTTTAATGTTATTATATAACATGAGGAATACGACTAAGAAAAAGAACGTTTGCACATTCCCAGAGAACATCTGCATCGGCTGCAAGAGCTGCAGTTGCGACCTGGACGGTCGCTGGAACTGCTCGCTGACCCAGAGGTGCCGTCCGGACGCCGCCCAGCCCGGTGATGACCATCGCATGCTGGTCATGGTGCTCGAGCATTTCAGGAAGAGTATGTCTACAGTTACAGTTTCGTTCTTCTTCATCGTGCTTCTTAAGTTTTATGCTACTTTTCTTATACTTGTGGGGCTGAACGCGCCCACGAAATAAAAAGGCAGGTCTTGAAGATCGAGAGCAAGAATGTATATGTATGTACCACAACACCAGATTGACATCCCGAGTATGTAAAAACCGATAGCAGTTGTTTTCAGCAATTGACAGGCGCGCAGCACGCATGCGCCGACGTTGTGGCGGGAAGCCGCCATATTACCCCCCTTCGAAGACTGGAAGGCGAAGGAGCAGTAGTCAGGGCAGGGGCGCAAAGCGGACGGTCTTGGCTGGCTTAAGCGGCGGGGCATCGGCAAAAGAGTAGGCTGACTTGACCCTGTCGATAGAGATGGTTATAGGCCCTCTAGATAGCTCTAGGGTGATGGTCTTGTCGGACCTGTTCAAGACGCGATGAGGACCGGTGTACGGAGGTTGAAGTGCTCAGAGGTTTAGATTTCTGTTATTCGTATATTGATGATATCCTCGTCTTCTCCGAGTATTCAGATCAGCACCTAGAGCATCTACACCAACTCTTCGACAGACTAGAAGCCTATGGCATTGTCATAAACGAATCCAAGTGCAGTTTCGGCCAGGTATTACGGTTTTTAATTGTGTGTGCAGCAGTGGTGTTTTGCGTCAGTAAAAGAACCCAGACTGAAATTATACAGCGAATACCACCAGTAAATGGTTGAGATCTTGGAAACAATACAAATACAAACACTCTTAAACAATATCAGAAACAAATGCACAATATTACAATGATTTGATTTCAGCTAACACCAGTTTCAACAGTAGAGTGAAGCGGTCAGAGGCAACCACACAGAAGCCTCTAACCGAAGCCACAGTCAGCTTTGCTCAGCTGTCTGAGTGGATATATGAGGTACCCCCGCTCAATGTGGGTACAAGAGATAATAACGTTACCAGACCACGAGTGGAACGAACGTCTACTACCGAAGCTGTTAATCCGAATATTACTATTGAAATTGGTAATTATCTCCTTTTATTGTTTAGAATCTTCTTAATCAGGGTTTAGTCCAATGTTCTTCTTCTTTATAAATCTTTTACCATTAGGTAGTAAGATGGGTGTGTGACTCCTGGTCCCACCTACATTGTCCCACCATTACTCGTAGTCCCACTGAAGAAACAAAAGTCACCTCTTTAGCAAGAGTGGTTTTTCAACAATATTGTCTCGTATACTGATTCTATATCGTACGTCATCGATCATGTCCTGATAGAATATTTAAAGATGCAAAGGTACTCTAATCTAGGAAAGTATGATTTTTTTTATGCGAGCGGGATTTGAATCCGCGACTAGCCATTAATAATAAGTTCACAGCAAACTTTTTTGATATTCCAGAGGATAAAGGTCAATTAGAGATACCCAAAGATGAATTCTCTAAAGATAATAAGAAACTCAATTCCAGTAATGAGAAGGCTGAAACTGATGCGAATAAAATTAGCTTCGCCGAAATATCTGAATGGCTGCACGCATTCCATCCTCCGGAAGATAAAATCAATGTTACTAGCACATCGCAATACATTCAAGATGTAAACGACATTCAAAGTATATTTGGTGATATTGTCAATGAAACAACATCGAATGTAATGGAAAACAAAGGTAGAAAGAGTTTGATTTTACTTTTTAAATATTTGTTTAATTTATGACTTGCAATGATATATTCATAGCAATTCATTACCAGCAATTTAAACTTAGTTACATACAATAGAAATGTTTAAATTTTTTTCAGAATCAAATCTAACGGAGCGTGCTGTGGATATCAATATAACTACAACAGATTCTGAAAACTTGGCGTTTGATGATGTATTAAATAGTTTGGCTATCGACTATAAGAATTACACTAGAAGGAAACCACCATTGGACAATCGTAATGACACCATCGTAGATCATGACTACCCAAACTATGACGAAGAAAATTCGAATAATTTTAACAATTACGATTTTAACGACCAGTTTCTACGTTTACCTGATCCTATTACAGAAATCAATGTGGTAACTAAACCTTCTGTAGGAATGGTTACAATAGAAAATGATATTACTAACAACAATGATAAAACAGACACTGAAATCATCATAGACTTATTAGAATCTGCTAAAATTAAAGAAGATTTGAATTACAGAACAGGCGGTAAAGATATAGTGTTTACAGACTATTACGATAATAAAGACTATAAACCTAAGTTTCCAGAATCCAATATTATTGACCAATTTAGTGCAGTTAATGTAATGAAGAGAGATGTATCATTTGTTTCACAGAATGTTGCAGGAAACTCAACTGTTTCATATAATGGTACATTTGTAACCCCAAGTAACGTTACAAAGAACACGGTAGACTTAAAAAGTCTAAAAATGAATGTTCTGATACCTTTAAATAACATATTAAGTGATAAGAATAGAGAATTTGAGGAACTGCTGAAAATTCGAAAAAACCTTATTGCATTTTTAAGCAATAATAAAGATATTGATCCAGGTCTAAATATCACTGACAATAATACACTAAAAGACAAAAAAGCTATACTAGCACTTTACAAACTACAAATTCTTCCAAAGCTCAAAAGTGCTTTAAGAGGGAGTAATTCTACAAGCCTCTTGGATAAATATTTGGTGAAACTAAAACGAGATGTTTTTGAAGTGATCAGAGATATTGTCGGTATTCGGAAACTATCAGAGAATACCAAACTTCCAGAAGATATGAGATTTCTTATGCGCGCCATGAAGCACTACGTTCATAAACAAGGTTTCCACATTGATAAAAATAAGCCCGACCCAATTAAAACTACCAATTTTAGACGACAGTTTGAACGTCGTAATACTGATTATAATTCAGATCCCGTAAAAGATGCTATAATAAAAATAATTGAAGCCATAGATAGAAATATGCCTCTATCAAATGCTCTTAGGCCTTTGTCTGTAGGTACGAAGAAAATTATGAAAAGGATTATAAAACAGCATTATGTTGACGAGTTTTCCGTTGTAGGCTTAAGAGTCTACGATCCTCATTACAATCTGACTAATGACCTAAGCAATATAGGTACCAAATGGAAAAGCATGATGGATGCAATAGAAACTTGCTCACCATCTGAAAAATTGTACGCTATGAAGTTATTGCATGTAGAATTATCAATAGACATAAACAAAATGAACGATGCTCTGGCTCTAATCAATTTTGCTCACAGTAGACGAATGGTGCCCGTGGAGGAAAACCTAGGGGAACAAATAATGGACAAAATAAACAGCGATTTAGATGATTTACATGTAAAAATTGGACAGTTAATGAAATCGGATAAAACGACCCGATATAATTCTCAAAACCCGCAAATCTGGTTAAAACCTCAGAAAGGTCGTAAGCAGAAAGTTTCGTTCCTGACACAGATTAAGAATTTACTTCGGACTTCAAAGAACGATATACTAGGCCTCTTGCACAAAAAAGTACCAAAAACTGAAATATTTAAAGAATTGGCGAGAAAACAGCTGGATGAAATGACTAGAAGGAAGCTCACTGATTATGAGAACACGATGCAGAAATGGCAAGACAATCTAGGTATAGTCAAAGTGAGAAGCAGAAGAACCGTGATGGACTTTGACAAAATAAGAAATCGCATCAAGAACATAATACCCAAGTATCTCAGAGGGAAAGTACACCCTGCTATAACTGCTAAAGATTATAAAAAGAGTAAATCCAAGAAGGGAGACGACTATAGTAAGTGACGATTTATAGGTAATTTTGAATTTATTTAGGTAGGTACAAGCTTTGCTTAAACATTCTCGTAAATCTTGATATGTAGTGAGTAAACTGACTGGTCCTATTATGTGATGCGAACCATTCCTGATATTTAACAAATAAAAATCGTACAGATAGTCAACCTTATTCGATTATCTACTCAATTACCGAACTGTTTGCAAATTATGTGAAGCCAGTTAATTTACAACACTGTATATAGGTGAAAAATAGCTCAATACGTCAATCTACTCTAACAGAATGATCTTCAGCGATTAACGAATGATTTAATACTTACAGATCGTACTCGTAAGAGGAAGAAGTCTACTACCACTAAGAAATTTGCTGTTAATACTGTGAAGTCAAAAACTACTACTGTTTTTATTATGAAAACGAAAAAAACAAATAATAAATGACAGAATATAACCCACACGCCATAGATGTTAAACTGAATAAAGTACAAAGTTTGATCATACCTACTGATTCTTATTATTTCTTCAAACGTTATGTAAAAAATAAATAAATCAAAATTACTGTAAAAATATTTACTGCTCAATACAAAGGTAGGAAAGTATAAAATGTTAACAGTTTTTAAACTCTCATATTCTTTATGTTCAATAGCTGCTTGACCATCTGGTCTCGGAAGGCAACCTGCATCTGTTTGTTCGTAGGTTTTGGTTCTTCGAATTGGATCAATGGCTCCTTATTTAATACGTATTGTCGTCTTTGACTTACTGGTTTTGATGAAACGGGTGCTGAAAAAAATTTGAATTAATAAATTTAAGTTTAGGAACATAAATACATTGAAAATACTGCGGAACTATAAATATAAACCCATCATCGCTTCTCTTTCATTCAGTAATTTTAAATTTTCTGATAAAGTAAATTATGCCATTATCGTAAAGGTACTTAGTTTACTTCATAATTCACAAACCAATCTTTCTCTATTTACCTTTAATTCCAGAGTTAATAATTTTGGTAGATACAAAAACTTTGTATAGTTCTTTAGCAAGACGATAATTGCCTTTTTCTAAATTAGTGATAATATTTTTAGCTATATTGTAGCTGGGATCGCTTTCTAAATTATCCTCTTTAGCTTCTTTCAGCTTTATAAATAGATTTACTCTATTTTTTATTAGCTGAATCAATATTTCATCTCTACTTAATTTTCTATTCTTGTCAATTGAAATAGTAGGCATTTTCATTTCTTGTTTTCGTCCCATATTTGATTTAATCGACCTGGGAACCGGAGTATTCACTATCACATTCTTATTTTCCTTCTTACTTTCTTTTATAATCTTATTTTCATTTGATTTATTCATGTTTTGAAATACCTTATCTATTAGGTTTATATTTGTTACAGCAACAGCAACAAAATCCTTGATTTCACTGCTTTTATATTCTAAATTGTCTAATGAAGCTTTAATATTTCCTAGTATGTCAATATACTGCTTAACATCCGCTTCCAGTGTTTTCAGTAACATGAGTCGTTCGGCTGGAGGAACTTCAGCAAACATGGCATATTTTTTATAAGCATTCGAGTTACTTGATTGTAAAAAGTCTATCATAATCTTTAGCTCTTCGTATGTTTTCGGAACCACGACCTCCAAGTTTCTGCGACTTTTAAGTTTTTCTTTCTCATCTATATTTTTCACTATTCGCTCCCATATCACTGCTGACTTAGCTCTGGGTTTGGTGTTTGTGCTAGTTCTACGCGTTTCCGATGTTGACTGAATTTCTTTCTTCATAGAATCAAAAATGTCTGCTATTTTTTCTACAGAACTGGGACCAGTCTTTGCTCCTAGCAATTTGTTTTGCATTTCTTCACCGGCATTTATTATATTATATATACAGGGAAGAGCATCTGCTATTCTTATTTCTCCTTCTTTGGTAGGAATGCCTTTTTCTTTCTGTAACTCAATCAAATCATCTAAAATGGATTTTAAATGTGTTTTAAGTCTTTCTTTGGTGTTGCCTAATTTATTAATAATAGTTTCAGTTGATACACTTCTTTGGGTAGTAATCGTAATCATGTCCACATTTGTGGTCACATCCGTCGTAGTAGTTTCTGTAGTGGCCTGAGCCCGAAGGTTTAGATGAGGCTCCTCTTTCGGAGTCGTCTTTTCTTTTTTGTTTGTTTCTAAAAGTTTGAGTAAGTCTACGAATGACTTGATCTTGAAAAATTCAGATAGATTAAGCAGTATATCACCTTCAATATTAGGACCACTTTTAACATTTTCTTGATACACATCGTCCTCTAATAGACTAGGGTTATGTTTTATTTTAGTTAAGTAATCTAAAACTAATTTATCTTTAGTCGTCAGTGTCATATTTGTCAAATCGATATTAAAAGACTCCTTAAATTTTTTCTTTACATTTTCTTCTGGAGCACCAAATATATTCTGATTTCTTATCCTTTTTATAAATTTTTTGCTGTTATTATTTGGCAACAACAGTCGTGTGATTTTTTGTAGTACATTACCGTATAAGTTTAACGATACATTCTCATTTTCTGTTAAGTTTTCAATATTCACAGGTTCTTCCATTCTCAACGTCGCCTCTGGTTTAGTTATAGAATTACTTTGAGATAGCTTTTTCATGTCATTTAGGTTTTTATGCACAGTTTCGAATTTCTTGATCAATTCCAAAACGTTATTTATTTTGTAAATCGCTTCAGAAGTCACATTTTTCTGATTTTCGTTGTCATCGTCGGCTTTTTTACGGTGTTGTATAAAAGGTTCTGTCCCAGTTTTATTAATTTCCCTTCTTTCCCAGGTTGAGTTAGTGGCCTCGTTTAAAATTCGTTTAGCAGCTTCAATGTTTTCACACAAAGAAACATTTTTAGGATTTTTATTACCATCTATAGCCTCAGAAAGCTTTTCTAAAGCATTCTTAAGAAATGCTTCTTGTCTCATTGTTAGTGGTTCCTTGAAAAGATCGATAAGATCTGCAATTTTTTGATGCTTCAAATCTTCAGTCTCTATTAATTCGTCGCTTTTTGCTTTCTCCATGCTCCAAAGTTTATTCAGTAGATTTCCGGCAATAAACGCCATTGCTGTTAAGGTATCGTTTTCAGGTGTGAACGTGATATTAGACATAATTGGAGCATTAATTCCTCCTATAACTTCACTATTACCAACTTTTAACTCATTTACAATGAGTTTAGATAGGTCTTTGTCCTTTTCTTTCTGTGTGTAGTTAGTTAATATCTGCTCAGGCCTCAATGCGTCATCCATGTCGTCACCATGGGTCGTGGCATCTATTTTGTTATTAGTGAGGTGATCATCTTCTTGCACCTGACTGTACTCTATGTGTAGCGGGTTGCTGGACATGTTATCACTGTGCAGCATACTAGTTCTTCGTGATATTTTCGGAACACGCACAGTATCGATTTTCTTGGCTTGAATAGTACCAGATTCGTTTGTATTTCGCAGCGTATCTGAAACACCAATTTTGCTTTTACATTATTTTACTGATATCCTATTCTTTAATATTTTATGTACCTAGTTCATGTTTTAGTCTTATCGTATAATGAACATTTTTACCTTATTCTTAACATTACCTTCATTTATTTCATCGAGAGTGTGATAAAATTTAACAGTGCCATTATCTTTAGCTTCACCATCGCCTTGTATACTATCAATAGACCGTTTCTGGCGTGTCATCAACGCCAAAATCTTCTGTTCAATCTCGTCGTCTTTATCTGAAACAGTATTTGATATTTAATTAATAAATACTTTACACAGCCTTAAATTAATTTCACTTACCTTGTCATCCTCATTCATATTAAGTTTAGTTTGTTTTAGTACCATTACTTCCTTTAAGTAAGTAAGTACCATTGATTACGAATCATACTTTCTCCGCTTTCTAAAATTACTTATTGAAACTTCGCAACCGATTATTAAAGATAATTTGCTCTGAGCGAGTATTAGATAGACAAACATTTGTAGAACTCGAGTCTTGACCGAAAGTATACTGAAATATTATGAACATTCAAGCCAAATCCCTTGTACAGTGGACCACAGGTCAACCTACCCAAAATGTCAAAATTTTGAGAATCTGAAATGTATCATATAGCACAAGGCCTAAGGTTGAGATAAAATCGAAAGTTTTTAACAGTTGGTATACTATTGCTTGTGGTCGACTGTATCTAAAAACATGCAATTTTGCTAAGAGTTCTAACATTTAATCGACATATGGAACGAATAGTATAGGCTATGACATAATTCTCTATGATATCGACTATGACATAATTCTCTATGGTATCGACTCCCAAATATAGAATGCGGAGAAAATACGCATGGTGCTAAAACAGCACTTGTGTTCAAGATAAAATGAAAAGCGTATCATTATTATAAGGTGCTATGTGCTATATTTTTAGAAAACAGTGCTTTAGAGTGCTTCATTTAGGTACAGCTATCAGATACCCTGAAAAAAATGTATTTTGAATTTATAAGCGATAATATTTCGACAAAAAGAAATTAAAATAATTAAGTAAGTATTAAGGGAAGTATATAAGGTGACTAAAATGAATAGATCTATGAAGGATATTAATAATACATGCTGACTTTATCATTTACCTAATAGAACATCTTCGTTAGACTTTGTCTCGTATTTCTCTGGTTGTTTGTCCTTGTTTTTAAGTTCTGTAAAAATAGAATAGGATACTTGTAAAGGATGTAAAGGTAAACTAATCTAATAAACTAATCGATGGATTAGATGGAGTAGGTACTCCAAGAGGTCTTGTGCCGGTAATTACGCTGGTTCTCTCTTACCCTTCAAAACGAAGCACAATAATGCACTTTGCGGCAAAAATAGATCACCTTCATCTCTATCATTTTTTCTACAAATTTGTTATTAAAACTTACCAGAGTACAGCACATTTAGCGCATTGTCCAGGGAACTATCGTCCACGGGGGCATAGTCATTGGCGGGACACTCGACCACGCGGCCGCACGACCACTCGCCACCAGAAGTGCACGTGCATCGAGTGCATCCAGTGCACTGGTTATCTGCGATTGGGATTAGATATAGTTGAAACGCTTGAGTTGTTAAACGAATTTATTTTGTAATTCACCCTTTCTAAATTGCTAGCTTGAAATTTTTTATAAACCACGCTGCCACTTGAAGTAAATTTGACAAAAGTTATTGATAACCAATATAAATCCGCGGTGCACTGTCAGAATCCTCAATATGAAGGAAGAAACCCGAACGCGCCCCTAGACACCAATTTTTTCTTCATCCAAAGCGATGTTAGTTCGATTTCCGAGGTAGGTATAAACCAACTTATAAACAGGAAAGATCCTGTGGCAAGTTAATCTTTCAGATACATGGATCAACTTGATAGAATAAAAGTGATACTTAGATCATGTTTATAATAATTATACTAAACATTTCACAAACAACAGTAGTCAGTGCTTACCTTCAGTGCAATCCGAGTACTCAGACACGAAGGGAACGCAGCGCGTCGTCGCCAAGTCGGTGCCCACTGCAAAGTTAAGTCACTTCTCTTTCTATTTATATACCCACGTACCAACTATCATCAAGAACATTAGCACCCTCATCATCATCAGCTCCTGTCCCATTGCCAAAAAGCCTCCTTATGCCACCCTTCCCTAGCTTATGCAAGTCTTTGATAAGGATTGATTTGGGGATATCGTCTGACCAGCTTCATCATTATCAGCAGCCTACTCTAGTCCACTGCTGGACATAGGCCTCTCTCAGGGCGCGCCATTGAGCCCGGTCTTCGGCTCTTCTCATCCAGTCGTTGCCAGCCACCTTGCGCTCCATCTAGCAGGGCGTCCCTTTGCCCAAACGCGGTCTTCACTCCCGAACTCGTCTCCCCCAGCGGTTGTCGGTTCTGCGACAGATGTGACCGACCCACTGCCACTTCAGCTTGCTAATCTTATGAGCTATGTCGATAACTTTTGTTCTATGCCGGATCTCCTCATTTCGGATTCGATCCAGCAGAGATACTCTGAACACAGCTCTTTCCATAGCACGCTGAGCGATTTTTAATTATGGACCAGTCGCACCGTCAGCTCGTTACTAAATATCTATTTATTTATGTAACACGCCTGTATTTCGCCACTGTTGGACATAGACCTCTCCAAGTAACGTCCGTGTTTCTCATCAAGCCTTCTTTAGAGTGTTGATTAATCATATCATTTAATTACACAATGTGTAATTTTTAATTAGTTGGTTACTATTAACGAGGTTTATACCTCGTAACGCCCAGAGCTTTCCAGCTTGGAAAGGATTAAGTGCCCAATGTATTTTTTGGATTTGGGTCTGAATGACTATAACAATTTAGTCCCACATATAGGCCCAATGGGCTTTACGGTTACATTAAAATCAATGCAGTAGTTTTCATAAAAATGGGAATTAACTTACTAGAATAATTAAGAAATGTTAAGTATATAAAAAAAACTCTAGTTAAGAAGATAAAACTGTGCAAATAAAGTAAAAACAAAATGTAATTGTGATCGGTGCAGCTGAAACCAACGGTGGAAAAAAACTTGTGCCTCTTTTGCCATAAAAAGTGCGAGATACAAAAAGAAAGTGTAAAAGTATTGGCGTGTATAAAAATTAGGAATAAAAACAAAAATATTTAAAAACGCACACGAATTTCACTAAAAACATAATTTATTTAAAACTTGCACACGTATAAAAATAAAAAATAAAAAATGCACTTTTAGAAGCACTTTTGATTCACTTTCACTTGATGCAAAAAATAGCCATTGTCACGTTACATTCAATCTTAATAAAATATTACTATTATTTTTGGATTCTGTTATTGGATTCTTCTTGTTTGGTTTGGTTTCAATGTATTCTGCAATTTCTTCAAAACAGAGTTATTTATCTTTAAAATTTAACGTTCATATGTTTTCTTTTAAAAAACCTCGTTCTATGTTCTTGATTAGCTTCTAAAATCTTGTGTCCTTTCTCACTTGTCATTGTTTACAATGAAGTCCACGTAGTCGCCTCCCGGGCTGCCGGATAGTAGGTTCTCCTTGGGTACTCTCCTCCTCAAGTTGCGAAAGATCATGCCGACGCGGTTATGCAGGCTCCTCCGGTGGCCAGACGGATGGTTGCAGCAAAGGGAATCGCCTCCTGCAAGCACCAATCTTTACTTTACAAGCCGAAATATACATCAATTCGAAGATGGCACCCAAAGAGGGGCAAAAGGGATCGGATCGAAATTAAACCGCATTATCAAGAAAGATATTTTTAGCAAGATTGGTTGCAAAAGGCGATGCCTTATCTTTGACACGCATTAAAGTACACTAGTCACATTAAAATAAATAAACACTTTAACTATAACATCATCCATATAAACATATCACAGCAAAAACAAACCTAAAATTTCATATCACGCTTGCTAATGACGCAAGAATATCACTTAATATCACACACATCATCAATTCTCTAGCCAAAAGGAGTAGCAAACCAAAAGAAAAATTAAGAACCGTGCTCAACCAGAATATGCTGAAACCCCATCATCATACCAGTATTGATCAAGTCATATATCCCATCGTCCATCTTCCTCCTCAACCTCCAAGAAATATGGCTGAAATAGGCCGGTCGATCCTGCTGGAATAGGATACGATATCTGTCTCTGACTGCATCCTTCTGCCTGAGGATCCTGAAGTACTCGCAGTACCAGACGTTACGGTGGATGCAGCCGACGTCCTGGCCGCTGACGGAGCACACGCAGTAAAAACAGTTCTTCTTGCCCTTTGGGAACTCGAGGAGGGTTAAGGGCTTTTCCGAGATGTAGTCACCGATGATGGTGTTATTGGCATCAGGATTGTTGCTGTAGTAGGACCTCCCCCTGTAGCACATTGATTGTTCTTCGTATGGGATTTCGCCGTTGTGCCAGATGTAATCTGTAGTTGGTGTATTAATTTTAAAATTGATTAATGTTTCTATGTCATTTCATTGTGCTATATTATGATGAATACATAAACTAAACGTCAGTTATCTTTTATTTTTATGTTAACCTTACAAGTCTTTTCCAATCCTCTAGTTATTTAAAGCTTCTTGTAATGTTTTTAAATACATTTTTTATATTTCAGTTATTTACAGAATTATACACAATAACACTACTGTGACTTATTCAGACAGACAATATTTCAGTTAGAGGTTATACGACATAATTTCGTGTTATATGTATTATATTGTAAAGACCTAAGTTCTGAAATAAAGTTTGAAGATTATAACTTATAACCTTTAGGTATATGACGTATAACATCTGCTTTCTTTATTACCCCAGAGTCCCAGAGCTCCTTTTTTTGTATCTCGACTCTCAAATCAACTAAAACCTTCCTATTCAATTCAACCTATCTAGACTTCAGCTGCACCGACCAGCATTAAACCAACCTCTCCTGATCCTGTAAGATAGAACCCTTTCATGATCATAAGGCATATTCTTCTGGAAGTCCTCCATCAGTTTGCTCATTCGAAGACACTCGTTGACGTTCATAGCTGGTCTCTTGCTGCAATATTCGTCATGACCTTCTACAGAGCATACACAAATGCTGCAAGTCTCAGCATTACTTGGAACCCTGTTCATATGGCTTCTTCTGGTATCCTCGTCCTCTTCACTATTAGCCATTTTCTGAGCCACCTCTCTTCGCTCTACCCTGATTACGGTGCGACCAGGTATGCATTTGTACTTTGTTTGGTGCAAGTTCTCCTTCTTTGGTATTGGCCGTTGGAAAAAGAAATCTAGAATGTTGGGATGTTACTTTTTACGTGTTCACTGCGTTCGACCTCAATCTCACCTGATGGTAAGAATCTATACCTCGACTAAAATTGATTTTAACTATTTGAGCACAAAGATTTAGCAATTTGTTCTTTGCATAATCAATAAACCTTATGCTTATATCTTTAAAATCTTCCTCTTTCTTTTCCTATATTTTATCTTTGTCCGAATATCTAATGCCTATCAACATAATCTTACGTAATTCCTCAGCTCATATTTACAGAGTTTCACAAAAAACATGAATTGATTGCTTTGTATGAAGTATTGTTAAAGATATTCCAACATTTGTATAAGATATACCAGCATTAAATGATACATCTATGGACACGCACACACACCCTCTCTCTCCCACACACATACATATACACACACTCACCCCTCGTACAACATACTCGTGGAACACAATGTCATGCACGACACCTGTTTCTCCTCACTAACAACTTTCGCAATTTAGAATGCACAATTAATATGTACAATAAAATACCGTATTTATATTAAAATATGTAAGGCTACTTTAGGAAAACCTATAATTGGCTTATGTTTAGATTATTAAGTATGGTTAATTTGTTTTAATAAGAGCTGTTGGTTCTCTAAATAAATAAAATTTTAAAATTAAATTAAAATTTATGGATATTGTTTAGATCAATATCTTTACCTGAAGATGGTTACTGAACCTCTAAAGATTGATCAACATTTGACAAATTTAATAATGATCGATATTTAATTTTGGATATTGATAATGATTGCTATACACGGTAGTTTTCCACTTCTTGTCACAAAACCAAATTTATAACTGCCTTATCTCGACATTGTGACACGCTTATTAAGTTTCACATTATAGTGACTTCTCTATTGGTTTTCCAATGTTCACGTCATCAAAGTTATTAGATGCACGACATTCTAACGGTTTTCTTTTAACGTGAGAATGTAATTTTCCTAATTCTAAAATTACAACAGAAATGCACACTGTGCTTCTATCTTTTAAGAAATATAGCTTTTACGCCATATCTTCAAATACACTCAGTACCTCACATACACACTAATATCTTTATTCATACAAACAAACACATTCATACAACACAACACGCACACACTGTTGCTTTCTTCGTCCGTGCAGTCACTGAGGGGCCAGCTGAAGATCAGCGCTGTGGCTTGCCTCGGCATTATGCTGAGCTGGTGTACCCTTTTTGGCACTGTACCGCACCGGATGTTCTGTGCTGCATGTATTAATCTTTGTATACTTCTGTATTGTGTTCTATATTCTGGTGTTTACAGCGCTAAATAAACGATTTCAATTTCAATTTTATTACAAGCTACAGAACTTTTGCTAATAATTAATTGTACTTCTAACTTGAACTACGAGTAATAACTAATTTTACTTCGAAAGCTGATTTAAATTAGGTATACCCTGATCCAGAAAAATAAAAACCTTATTCAAATTGCGGAATTAAATGCTAATATTTTTTCACAGTAAACTCCATAACTTTGAGCATCGATGGCGTCGTGGCTAGGACGTCGGACTCCCATGCGGGAGGTCCGGGTTAGAAACCATGCAATGTCATGTACACTTACGTACATTTACCGACTGCTTTGACAGTGAAGGAAAACATCGTGAGGAAACCTGCACACTGATATAACCAGTGTGTGAAATGGGGAACCACCCCATTAATTCTGCCAAGAGACACGTTCGTGAATAATTCCTTAGAATTATCACGACCCTCAGCAATGAGGAAAACGACTTAGAAGAAGAAATTCCATAATTACCATAACACAGATTATAAAACTACCAATCGCGCCATCTTGACAGGGTTTTATATTCCTGGTCAGGGTATAGCTAGGATATTGTACTTAAATACCAACGAAAAAGTAGTATTTTGACAACCTATAATATAACTACAAAATACCATAGTTCGTTTATATCTTACTACCAACTAGGGATGTTACGAAGCTTCGACTCCGACTCCGAAAGGTCGGAACTTCTGATTGATTTTACACATCCGACTCCGACTTCGACTCCGATAATTTTGAATCGGAGGTTATACCGAAGATTTGTGAGCAAACATATTCAAATAACAATATTTATTTAAATAGTGTAGGGCTACATAAAGCAACATGTTTTATTGCCGCAAACGTCATCATAAAAATATTGGCCAGTTCAGCTATAAAAATTAAAAAACGGATTAAAACATATCTCTTCTACCTCCGCCTCCGACTCCGGTTGCGACTCCGATAAGTCAAATTTAAAACCTTCGGTTTCGACTCCGGTTCCGGTAAAACCACCTCCGTAACATCCCTACCACCAACACTAAAATCGGTCTAATAGCTCCAAGAATTACAAAATCTTTGGATAACAAAATCGTTGTAAATCCAATCACAGGCTCCACATCACTTTTATTTTGAAGATCATAAAGGATAATCAGAAGTGCATCTCACCTGCCAGCACCGAGTGCTCCGCCGCCAGGGCGACCATCACGGCCAGAACTAGCGCCAGCTTCGCGTCCATAGTGACCAATGTACCCTCAAACACCAAATGGACGCTTATATCGGTTCCGCATGGGTTGAACGCTTGATTCTTGCGTTGGGACGGACTTGGGGTTAACCAGTCGTTTCTAAATTAATTTTGTTGATTACTTCAGAAAGACTAAATTGGGTTAGAATGTACCTGTAATGTGTAATTGAAGCTGTAACTTATTTATTTTAATTAATGCATATATGTACATAATTAGCTTTAATAATATAAATATATATTAAATAAATATACCTAGATATATAAATGTATTTTATTATATATTTTATTCTTAATCTTAAATGGTAATTTTAAATTCTAATTCTGGAATGTGAATGTTAGATTGACACATAACATTGTAAAGTGGTCAATGTGTGTATCCATGTAATCTCCACGACACAGGCAACGCGTAGTGTGGAGGTTATAGTTTAATGTGGAATGATAATTAATATTATGTAAACAAAAACATATGTATTACCTTATTTTGAATAAACTATTGCCGTTAGAAAGTTAAGTTTATTTTTACTATATGTTGGTTAGGCTTAAGAAAAATATTTTTTATAGCCTATAAATAGATTGATAGAGTGTCGGTGTCGTCGTGGCTAGGACGTCAGGCTCCCATGCGGGTGGTCCGAGTTCGAAACCAAGCAATGCCATGTACCAATGAGTTTTTCGATTTTTGCGAAAGACTTACGTACCTTGCTCTGACGGTGAAGGAAAACATCGTGAGGAAACATGCACACTGAGATAACCAGTGTGTGAAATGGGGCAGTTAATAGCAAACCACCACATAAATCTGCCACGAGAGTCCGTTTTATGTGATTAATTCTTTAGAATGATCCTCGTGGGACAATCTCTCTTCTTCTTCTAAGTCGTATTCCTTATTCCTGACCCTCAGCAATAAGGAATACGACTTAGAAGAAGAAGAGAGATTGTCCCACTGCTGGGTTCAATTATTACTCTTCTTCTTAGTCGTACTTCGTCATTGATGAAGGTTGTGATCATTCCATGGGGATAACCCCATAGAACTCTCTTGGAAGATTTAACGAGGTAGTTTGCGATTGCCTTCCCCATTTCACACACTGGTTCGGTTATCTCAGTGTGCAGTTTCTCATGTTTTTCTTCACCTTTAGATCCGTCGGTAAATGTACGAGTCTTTCTATAAAATCGAAAACTCATTGGCACATGACATTGTATGGTTTCGAACCCGGACTTACCACATGAGAATGAATGAATGTATACTCTCTATTGCACAAAATTAGTATGATACAATGCGTACAAAACGATTAATACAATCTAGGCGGTCTTATCGATAAAAGCGATCTCTTCCAGACAACCTTTCCTGAGAGTCCGGTGTCTTAGCTACTACGCTACTAACTTCACGCTGTATCCCTTGCGGGGTAGGCAGAGAGATTAGAGCGCCACGAATCTCTGTCTTGGCACGCCTCTCTTGCTTCCTCTACAGTCATCCGACGTTTCACGCATGCTCGCCGTTGGGGTCGTCTGTTCTGAAGGTATATTAAAATGTATGAGCACTCTATCAAAGACTACTTCCAAATTAATTATTAGCCCTCCCAAGTCCAGCCCAGTGCTATCTGAATGAAGCGAGCACAATGTTAACGACGCGAAAAAAGACGAGTGGTCGTAAACCTTATCAGCTTCAGTCACCAGAATACTATGACCCGTCGCAAAGAACTCCCCTTCCACTCGGGGATCTGGCAAACCAGCTCCCGAGGGGGGGCATGCAGGGCTTGCAGCTGGTCCTGGAGATCAGGTATTCGTGGGCTGCATCTGCGAGTGACGTCATTGGCACAGGTGTTCAGGTGGGTGAGAGATGGCTAAAGTCATAGTATTGTGTTGCAAGTGTCGGCAATACTTTTTTTTTATCATACAAGAGGAGGAGACGAGCAAACGGGTCGCCTAATTGACGTTAAGTGGTCACCGTCGCCAATAGATATCTGTATTATAATGTGAGAGAACCTTGAGGAACCAAAATTACATGAACTGGAATGTTTGATACAAAACAAGATATGTACATATGGCACTGATAAGTGAAACTTGGTTGTCAGTTGGCTCTTCAAGTGAGGGCTGACTCTAATAATACTTGAGCTTCGCTTCCCTTTTCTTAGAGACCCTGACGAGGCTGACATGGTCACCTTGTCGTGTACCAAAGCCTCTAAACTGTTTTTTTTTTTAAACCTTGAGGACTTATATGAAATGCCTCAAGTGCCGATAATACAGCAATGGCGTTACAGCATTGCAGAAAAGGGTAAAGGGGTGGTACCACCTTCACATTATTTGTAAGAAGGTAGCTAGTTTTTATAGGTTTTTTTTAAAGCTGCCTTAACTTCTCAAAGTTGTGTTTACCGCCGAATATAATGGTGGACTTCTTGTTGATAGAATTCGATGACAGAAAAACAAAACCATTGGGTTACAATTTATTTACAAAAACGTATAATTATATAAATTAATAAATATGTATATGTCAGCGCAAACAACAAGTGCCGTCATAGTGCACGTGCAATGCGCACCTGCGCTTGCGGTGAAGCAAACACGCAGCAACAGCCGATACCACGTCACGCCGCCCCCCACTACCTGGCCTCTATAAAAGCGGGCGCCCGACCCGAGATGACATCATTCACTTGCGACTCGTCGACGAGGCAGTCGGACTTGATATTTTATTCGAGAATATTGCATTTCCGAATAATTAACCGTAACTGGTTGCTATCAGGGGACCCTCGTATGGCCGGTTACTATTGAATGTCTAACCGGTGACTAGTGGTTGCTGGCTGAGCAGTAACTGGTTAAAGTTAAGGTTTCTCCGGTAGCTATTGGTAACGGTCAAATTATTAATCCGTGACCGGTTACCGTTGAGGGATAGGACAGTAGCCTATTGCCGTTAAGTAACTACTGGGCACTGACTGGTCGCTGTTAGGTGTTTCCAGTAAAATAACTTGATTGAGTCAATATAGTTATCTATACCAATATTATAAAGAGGAAAGGTTTGATTTTTTGTTTGTTTGTTTGAATTGAATAGGCTCCGAAACTACTGAACAGATTTGAATAATTCTTTCACTGTTGGAAAGCTACATTTTTTCTGAGTGACATAGGCTATATTTCATTTTCCAAAAAATGGGGATCCTTACTTAAATTACGATAAAGTGTAAAAAACTTCCTTACATCGCGTACGCTGCGAAAACTATTGATGATAGAACAAAATGATATATAACATTTTTTTAGAACACACCATTATCAACAAAAAAATCAGCGGCAGCGTGTCTCTAATTATTATAGTCATGTCACAATAAGCGTTTTTTTTATAAAAAAAAAAAGAAATTAAAATACCACCGCTACAAAAAGCTCTTTATTTGTACCTTATCAAAATAAATGATTTATTATTTAAGACTGCTTCAATACCTTTATATTACTTTTTGAATTATTCGATTCTGACATTCCATTCAAAAGATATCACGAGTTTAAAACTTTGAAAAAATAAACTCCATTCGGCTACTTATGCGTTGTAGGGCGTCACTCGGGCAGGGGTACGGGAGGGGAGTTAAGATCACGAAATAAACTTGCCGCGCGGCTCACTCGCGCGGTCGGCTCCCTACGTGATGGATGTGCGCGGAATTCATTAAAAATTAATGCCCGTGCGAAGCCGGGACGGGTCGCTAGTTAAATTATATTTCGCTGTTTTTTTAAGCAATAATTGAACCACAGGGTGAGGACAACCCGGAGAATGATAGCGGGCCACCTATGCCCTTACACCAAGATCTGACCTATAAATACTTAATACAATTATATTATTACCCTCTTTCAATACAAATAAACAAACCTCAAAACTAACTTCGTCAGAAACCCATCACATACGCTCCTACCCATCCCATAGTCTCGGCCTATTGCCTGCACCTTCTCCCAAATCCAGCCCATTTCCCCGGGGCCCACGCTGTGTACGACCCCCAGCTGCCAGTAGGCGCAACCGAGCGGGAGCCAGGGAGGCCAGGGCCGCTTCGGGGCCAGGCGGAGGTCGTGGGACAGCCGGAGTCCGAGGGACGAAGCCACAAGATGAGTGAAGTACACGTCTTCGATATTTATCATTGGGACTTTTTCGGCTGCTTTCAGGATCTTTCTTGTGTAGTCTCCTGAAATATTAGTCATATTTTTAGTTACGGGTGGTTTTTGACTTACAACACCTGATGGAGTTGTAAGTAATGCGTGAAACATTACCAATTACTTTTTTAATAAAAATGGTTCCATTGGTTATAGAGAAATTCTGATAAGTCCATGCACAGATTAAAACTATACGTTTGGCAGACGATCAGATTAGTTCACATTCCAATCACTTATCATTTACTGATAGTACCTCCCTAATATATGAAACAGTAAAGTGTAGAGTGGTAGAATATATTAGTTACCGTTAATGAGATACGCGGGGCCAGCCAGGAACTGCGGCACCACGTCGTGTGAGTGCAGCCAACGAGGAAGGTACCACTTGCAGTCCTTCTGCCGGTACACGGGCCGCTGTTTGTGCACGAACCCTGGAATGTAAACAGAGAGTTGAAAATAGACAAAAGACTATAAAAATTTTGGAAACGTGATGGTCAAAGAGCGTCGGTGGCCTAGTGGCTAGGACGCCGGACTCCCATGCGAGAGGTTCGGGTTCGAAACCATGCAATGCCATGTACCAATGAGTTTTCCGGATTTATTCGAAGATTTACGTACATTTACCGACTGCTCTAACGGTGAAGGATAACATCGTGAGGAAATGGAAAGTTTCCAAAGGTGTGTAATCCACCAACCAGCACTGGGCCCGCTCTCGGTGGATCATGGCCCGTACCCCCTTGGTCAAGGGGAGGCCTTTGCCCCAACAGTGAGGACATTAATAGGCTGATGATGATGATGATGATGTAGGTCAAAGTTGTCACTTTGGAAGTGATTAGTTATTTGCAAGAATATGGTCAAGAGGTATTCACTGGTGATCAGATGGTCATTATGGACACAAGCGTTATTGTTGTTGTTTAGGTCGGCAAGACCACTTCACTTTCCCAAAATACCACTTTTCGAAATTATCACTTTCTCAAAATGACTAGGTACTTAGGTAGGTATCTATGCGAGAGTATCTCATGGTCCAAAGTAAGCTATCGTGTAAGTTTTCGATGCCGTGCTAATCTTGAGTACTTAGATGTGGTAGGTACCTCAGGTGCCGGTTATTACGCTGGCTCTCACCTTTCAAACCGAAACAAGAATTGCTGCTTTGCGGCAGAAATAGAACCAACTAGAAGTGCTAAATCCGCTACGGCAACAGGCTGAGGTAGTCCCCTTTTTCCGGTGCTGCACACCACCTTCATCAAACTTAATTACTATTGTTTTTTTCTTTGTTTTTTTCCAAATAGAGAAAAGTCCCTCACCAACTAGCTTAGCACCCTCATTCTCCTTCAGCACCTGCCCCAACACCCAAGGGTTGACCATCACATCATCATCCACCTTGAGCAAGAACTGTGCGTGCGCGCACCGCGTCAGGGTCCACTGCAGCATCAGCGCTGTCTTCACCGTCAGGTTCTGGTAGTGGTCTCGGAAGTCGTACACTACTAGGTCGTCGTGTTGCTTGGCTTCCATGTAGTTTATGATCTGGGTATGCGGGAGAAATTTATGTTATGTGGGTAGCTTACAGCCTTATTTGCAAGTTACATATACATATATAAAAATAATAGCCATTTATAAGCTTCCACAGTTAATGTAAAATTAATAATAAAACAACTCTTAATCTGATTCCATGTAGGTACTACAGATAGGCAGAGGAACACTCGTTAGTGAGTAAGGACTTTACGGAATCAGGACTACTGTTGAAAAGATCTATAGTAGGGTTGTTGTTTTTTAGGAAAGATTTTCTTGAGCAGACATTCTTGAGCTGCCGACGCTACAGACACGGCGTACCCGAGGTGAACTAATCGAAGCATACATGATCTTATCCAATAAGTATAACTGCCCGGACTTGCCCAGACTCTTCAATGTGAATACTATACACAGAGCCCGGCACAATAATGACTTGCAACTGAAGACCACTCGTTCAAACACCTTGGTCGGCCATAACTCTCTCAATAACAGAGTAGTGAGATCATGGAACAAGCTACCGCAAGAAGTCGTGGATGCATCTTCAGTCAACAGTTTCAAAAATAGACTAGTTAGGTTTTTAAACAGTGCATAATAAGTGGTGGTACTTAATTAACTATGAACTCAATGACTAAGTGCTATAAGTGAATGAACAATACACCAGCTTAGATATGGACGCTTAATGCTGCCTGCTCATTAATCAATAATAATAATAAGATAACGCGTAAACTTCTTTTGGACTTTCCCTATATTATTGGTGTATATTGTAGCAGGGATTCCAAATTTGGGCATTGAGTTAAGTTGAGAAGTTACGTACTCTTGGATCTCGTCGACCATACCTTAGAATAACTAGTCGCCAACAAGTATTCTTGTCTATAACTCTCACGTACATAATGCCTGAGGGGGTAGACAGGGGAACCACCTTCAGTCATAGGTAGTTCACACTTTTCGACGTAAGATTTGGTGGACAAACAATTAGCTATATAAGGTCCTTTTTTATTAGTAGCAAATATTTGGAGGGGGGTATGTGCTGGTCATTTATACCACTTTACACGGAAAAATAACCCTGTTACTTGTATGAAAATTTTCCATACTTAAGAAAAATAAACCCCATTATTTTGCGCCTTGGTGGCATAAACTCATCCATGTTGTTATGAATGAAACGAGTTCTTCTTATTTCTTATTTCAGTATTAGAATGGCAATAAAAATTATTCATTTGTAGAATTTTCAAATAAAAAAAATTGACGTTTTTCTCGAAAAATTAAATAGAAAAAAAAAACCTATCGTAACCTATAGACAACACCCTAGAAATATTTGCCGCTAATAAAATAGGAGCCTATATATATAGCTAAAGTTCATGCGAGAGGTCCTGTTAGAAACTGTGGCGATGAACAGATGTCGCTGTACAACGCGCTATCGAAGTGTTCCTAGGACTTCGCATATATACATATTCTGAACATCATAATAAATAAATAATAATAAATAAAATCTTTATTGAAAAATGTACACAATGGTTGTACAGCGTGATTTGTTACAAGCGCCTGAACTCTACACTAGGTGGAACCCATTCCTTAGGGGTCAGTGATCAACTGGCGGACCGGCATTGGTCCCCAGGCCACCCAGCCTAGTGGGAAGGTCTTCCCAGTTCCTCTTACCTAACGTCTTACAAGTCATCTCTGTGCCTACTGATCATTTCGAACAACTTTAGGCATCCAAAGCTACTGGCGCATCATTTGCTTATAAGCGAAGTCCTCTCTAAATAAACTATGAATGTCATGTACCGATTAGTTTTCCGTTTTTCAAAAGACTTACGTACATTTACAGACTGCCCTTAACGGTGAAGGAAACCAGCACACTGAGATACCAGCAGTGTGCGAAATAGGGAAGGCATTGGCAACCCACCCCATTAAATCTGCCAAGAGAGTGATTTTACATTGTTAATTCCAAAGAATGATCACGACTCTCAATGAGGAACATAACTAAGTAGAAGAAAGAACGTACCAGCTGGTCATCAGCGCTGTCCTCGTCTTGCAGTCCCACCAGGAAGTACGTGGGCTGGTGCCTGCCCCAGGTCTCCCTGATGGCCTGTCGGTGAGCGTGGTGCGTGGGGGCGCTAGCCACCAGCGCTATGACCGGCACCTCCTCAAGGTTTATGCATGGTTGGGATGAGGGCTCGATCAGCAGATTGCTGAAATATAGATACATGGATAATAGAGATTGGATGGGTTTTTTGCTTAGGGATTTTCAGAATTTCGAGTAGGTATGAGTACCTAAGTTCAATATTATGTGTAGACGAATTCTAACCATGGTTTGGGGTTTTTCCTCCGATAGGGGGTGGGGTGTTCAGTATCCATAACAGAATAAGTAAGTAAGTACTTAAATTATTTGTTTATGAATAACTTTCGGTTCTATATATAGGGAGTTAATCTCCAGGGATTGGACGAGTTTATGTCTTCACATGGAGGGAGTCTGTTCAGAATTTTATACAAATTTTCACATAGGTAGGGGTGGATTCGATCAAAATATGTAGGTCTCGAGGCTTGCTATGGAAGGGGGGTAACCAACACTTTACCCTCTTACTATTCACCTTAAGCTGAGTCGGCAATGCACGCGGCAGCCGCGCGAGTCAATGTTCGATGGTTTGCCGCGCGTAAATCGGACGGTGGTACATATTGTAGCCGATAAAATTCGATTCAAGAGGTTTAATTAGTGTTTGACCTCAGTTATCATCAAACAGATTATAAGATAGTTTTCTCCATGAAGAGTCGAGCATTGAAAAATAACCCAGGCTGCTATCCGAACTCCGAACACATCAATTTCTATGTTTCAGTGACAAGCAATCAGCGGTTAATGTGTGTTCCTATGTAATCTCCACGACACAGGCAACGCCTAGTGCGGAGGTTATAGTTTAATGCTGCTGCTAAATGTTAATTAATATGTGGTAGAGGAATATTTTTTTTCAATTTTTCAATCACGTTAGTCCACATGCGGATAACGTAATGTGTCTTCTTTGATAGATGTACAAGCCGAAGCTACTGTACCAACATGCTATCCAGGTAGTGCCCCAGGCTCCGGCTCCTGCGGAAATGCTCCAGGTCCTGCGCGAGCTGGTCCCGCCAGCGCGGCAGCAGCACCCGCGAGGAGTGCCCGCACAGCCGCCAGCACAATGCCAGCACCACAAGCGTCGACGCGAAGAGGGGTAAGTATAGAGCGCTCTTGCGGCGGCCTGGTGGCATTTTTAGAGTACCTCTGCATCATCACAGTCCACACTATTGGGGTAAATGCGTCCCCTTGCACGAGGGGGTACGGATCATGATCCACCGAGCGGGCCCAGTGCTGTGCGGTGAATTTCATACGCCTTAGGAAACTTTTTTCCCTCGGACAGACACTCAGATTGTTTTTAATGTATATAAGTGGATTATGTAATACTTACTTATTTTTATTATTTCTTATTTGCAATGAAGAATTAATCTAATTATGGCGAGGCTATTTCAACTCCCAACTACAGGCGTTATTTAAAAAAATAACAAAAAGTTCTCCATCCGCCCATGCGTCGTCCACCTACCAAGTTAGCCAGAGATTTACCGAAGAAACACATCGTGAGGAAACGAGCACGTCTGAGGAAATTTAAAAAATCCAAAGGCGTGTGAAATCCACCAATTAGCACTGGGCCCGCTCGGTAAATCATGGCCCATACCCCTTTGTGCAAGGGGAGGCTTGTGCCCAAACAGTGGGGACATTAATAGACTGATGATGATGAGGTGAGATGTAGAGGTATGTGTGACGGTGATCATTTTATTGCCATCAGATGGACCGTTAGCCCGTTTACTCTCCTATAGTTCAATTAAAAAGAAGTCCAGAAGGCTTTCAAACTGCAGACAGGGATTGGCAGTTTTAAAGGCTTCTAGATCTATTTATAAAACAAACAGGTATAGATACTTACCAAATACTGACCGAACTCTCCTTTGTATAACTCCCATTTTATTTAACTTTTATAAATATAAACACTACTTATACTTATTATAAAAACCTCGATCCTCAATTGCCACACACATCCACAGAACACATTTATTTTACTCTAATATTCACGTAAACATTGAGTAAGAATGAAGTTTATTTCTCCATTCATTCTCAAAAATAATCAAAAACTTGTATTAGACAACCAAACAAAAACAAATACAATAGACCAAAAAAAACCTTCTAAAAACAGCCTAAATGAAACGTTTGCTAGACTAAAACCCCCGAATGCAGTTCAATATGTTTCCTCTCTAAAACCATACACAACTAAACGTTAAACCAATTGAGACAAGTTCAGAGAGTGTTATGTGTTTGTTATTCCGAAACTCGCTAATTCGCTCGAACTGAAGCGTCCATTGTCAGATAATAACTAAAACATGGTAAGTTTGGCTAGCGGTACATCACCTGGTGATAAAATGTAGCTAAGTGACTTTGTCCGAAGAATTTACTGTTACCTAGAACATACAGGTTGTTTGACCATCGTAGTAAACCGCGGTATAAACCTGCCTTTAGGATTCTGTTATTATTTATACCTTGTTAAAAATAAAATTAATTTATTTCGAATCTGTATCTTGGGAGATCTTATCTGTATCTTGTTATCTGTATTTGTATCTTGTTCATTTTATTCAAATTATTATCTATTTATAGGTTATTTCATGTATATTGTTTGAAATAAGATTGATACTATATTTTTTCAATAACTGCGCAGTTACATACTTACGTCGAATAGTCTAGAGTTTGACTCATTGAAATCGACCATTATTGTAAATAATCTCCAATCGATTTCTTGTATTCGTGATGATGAAAAATAAAAGGGCGACTGCGGATATCTTGGTCTTAGTGGATACTATTCTACCCTGTAGACGGCATTAAGCTCGCCACCTATCACATTTGTCCACCAAATCTTACGGCGTAAAGTGGGAACTACCTGTGATGGAGATTGTTCCTCTGTCTACCCCCTCGGGAATTATGGACGTGAGAGTTATGCTTATGGAATGTAAATTAAATAATTATTTATATTTTTAAAATACCCTATATGATACGTCAAACAAACTTTATAAGGTAATAGTGCATTCATGAATCTATCAAGAAGTAAAGCCTACGAATAGGTTTTTAAATTATGCACCCAACATCTTAGTCCACCCTCCCTATACACTCATGTAAGAGGCTGAAAGAATTAACAATTTCACTAGTACCTACTTTTTTTATTAAATAAGTAGAGCAGACGTGCAAACGGGCCACCTGATGGTAAGTGGTCACCGTCGCCCATATACATCTCACCTCCCTGTATTAATATTATACGGTTTTTGATACGCTGTTAACCTTGAGGACTAAGATTGTTCGCCTCCTCATGTGCCGGAAATCACTCCGGCTCTCTTACCCTTCAAACTGAAACACAGAAACAGAGGGTGGTACCAACCCAGAAGATCTTTCACATCAGGATCTAAAAAACTAAAAAACTTAATTAGTCGTGTAAGCTTCTGAAATGTTCTTCCACCTCAAGCACCATATTACAGTTCACGAATGTTTTGATGCCGCCGCCGTCTCTACCACAATACGGTGTCACGTGTCGCTCTGCTGAAAATTTAACAACCCATAACACTCAGTTTACTCAGTATAAGTAAACTAAGTTATAGTCCATCGACCCGGCGCCGCATGGGTTGTTAAATTAACAGGGTACGACTGACAGTCGTACCCTCACTCAGTACAATTGGGGACACAAGTGTCACGAGAGCCGGAGGCACGGTGGGTAAGGCACGGACTCGAGTGGCGATTGCACAGTATGGCATGTTGTCCCAAGAATTTACTGTTACCTAGCACATGCAGGTTGTTTGACCAACGTAGGTACGTACCCGACGATATAAACCTGCCTTTAAGATTCTGATATTATTTGCTGCTTTCATTGTCCTCCATATACACTCATGTCTGCTGAAAGAGCGTCGGTGGTACAGTGGCTAGGGCCCCGGACTCCCATGCGTAGGTCCGGGCTCGGAACCGTGCAGTGCCATGTACCAATGAGTTTTTCGTATTTTTCTTACACTTACGTACATTTACCGGCTGCTTTAACGGTGAAGGAAAACTTCGTGAGGAAACCTGCACACTGAGATGACCAGTGTGTGAAATGGGGTAGGCACAAAAGATCCTCAAGGGTCGAAGTGCCGCTGAGATTATTCCATATATGATATTCCATATATCTTATCATAAGATATGGACTCCCAGTGCGAGGGGTTGTAGTTCGATTCGAGATCGACAGGGAACCCATACCTAAGTAATGCTTTAATAGTAGGTGGGTACCTACTTACATACAATACTCCAGCCGACTATGCTATACAGTACGAATACGAAGGAAGGGACACTAATTATTTCCTTCATCCAAGCGGGGTGGTACTACTTTACCTAATTATTTCGCAAAGCAACAATGCTGTTTCCGTTTGAAGGGAGCCAGCCAGCGCATCGAAAATTCTCTAATAACATTAGAGTGCTGGATGTGAGATGTATATGGGTGACGGCGATCACTTACCATCAGGTAGCTCGTTAACTCGCCTACTTTTTTTTTTCGAATGTATACCTACATAGGGCAACAAGGAAGTCAAGTCCCACTGGGAGTCTTCACTTCACATAAAAATCAACCATAGGTATGTAGTGCTGTCTTTAATTAGCTATTAATAAATGAAAGAACAAATTAACACAAAAGTTTTATTAACAACACTGTTTCAATAACAGTAACATTAAAAAAAACATCAACTTAAAAAACACATTAGTCTTTGGTTTTATAAATTAAAATTAATCACTATTTAGCACACCTTTTCATCCAAGCTTTACACTACAAGTAAGTTTTACACTATTTTAAACTAAACCCACAATTTTACCTCAATACCACCAGTTAAAACAAGGCTGAAGAAGATGGAGCACGCGGATTTAGTAAGAGACTATCTTCGGTACTTCGCAGATTGGGTTGTTACGGGAAATAAAGACAACATGATGATACGTCATTATTCCTCGTCAGAAGGCTGTTTGACCCAGAAGCCCCAAGGAGCATATCCGTCATTCTTCGTCGGACCTCGGTACACCTTTATTTGGACTCTTGAGACATCATCTGTGAAACAATAAATATATTTATATTTTTTTCATTAGTATAACTAAATTACCTACTAAAAATTTTTTTGTAATATTTAAGTACTCGGTGGGATTTCGTGGGAAAAATTGAACACGACTAATAGAGAAACCGTCAGTTGCACGAAACGTCCTTAAAGTTAAGTCTTCGTTATAATACCAACTATCACTTTCTACGCTAGCTTTAAATAGAGATGACACGAGAGTTCACAAGACTTGGAGCTGGTTTACACCTTTTCAAGTGGCAAGGACAGTAGTGTAAACCGGTGGGATAGTGGCTTGTCAAGTTGGCTTGCAAGCTGCCTTACCAGTGGATCTAAATTTCGTTCGACTTTTTGTCACTAGCCAGGCACTCGCCACTGTCCTTGCTCTAGGACAGTGCTGGTTTACACCTTTTCAAGTGACAAGGACAGTCCTACGGTCCACTGTCCATTCTACTGTCCACTGTCCTTGCCACTTGCAAAGGTGTAAACCAGGCCTTAAGGAAACCCTTGGAACTCAGGAAACTTACAAGACCATTTGATAAGAGACCGAGTCATAACGTTCGTAACGGAAGATGACATTATTTCAATCACAAATCTTGTTAATTGTTTATGCCCAATAAAAGGATGCGCTAGTCATACTCAGTATTGATTGATTTATTGCAAGTGGTTCACCTTTTCGGTCGGCGGCTGGTGCAGGTCCGTCGTCCTCGTCGTCGAACTCCTGTGGTCTTGTTGCCACCAGAGCCGCGACTAACAGCAGAATAAGCACGCCCCAAGCGCCTGACTGTTAATAATAGCAATACTCGGTGAGACCCTTTTGTTGTGATATTGCTATGAAAAGTTTAGTAGGCGCTAAAAGATGGTTAAGGAATGGAAGTTGTAGCAGCATCGATGAACCACTATTCATTTTGTTATTATTATTATCTTTACAGAAGGCTTTAAAAATCCAACTTTTTGTTATCCGTTACAACTTTTCAGAATATAAATAAATACAAAACGAAAAAGAACTTACTACTAAAATTTATTAACTTTATATAAAACCTAATTTATTAAAACCTAGTTACATTCACATTATGAAGAGATAAGTAGTTGCAATTTAATAAGAAGATAATTCACATTAGTTATTAATACACTATTTACAATAAAATGTGACAATAATTCATCCCAACAAATCCATTAGGTACTATTTACTACTAACTACAGAAGCCTTATCAGACTCATTTCCACTGTCGGTTGACAAAGCCTGTGCGGGGCTTTTCTTCACATCTTCATCTCCTTCATCTTCACTTAATGAGGAACACTCCGAGAGCTCCGCATCTATCCACAATTTCTTCTTCTTCGTTTTGGGCTTTTCATCCTCCGCTTTACGTTTTATGCCTCCACTTGATGTCCCGGCAGCCTGCCAGCCAGCGTCCACAGCAGCACTCACTCTCTCCGGCAATTCCTGACGCTCTTTCTCATACGACGGGTTCAGATTAACGTTGATCTTCGGTTCAGCGATCAACCGTTCAATCTTCTTTTGTTTCCTTTCCGCCGCCTCTCGTTCTCGATCCTCCTGCCCCTCCAACCACTTTCTAAGCCGTTTTTCTTCATTAATATCGCGTAACCGACGCCCCGATAGATCGCGACACGCTTCACGATTCGTAGTTTTCTCGATTTGAGCTCCGATGGCGCGTAGCATTGACCCAAAACCACCTTTGCCTCCGACCAACTTTGTGAAGACTCTAACCACATTTTTCGCAGTTTTAATGTCGAATTCGTTATGAACGGTCTTTCCGTTGATGGTCACGAAGAGATCTTCAGATGGGACACCATATTGTTGAGAAATTGTGCGTTTCAAAGTCGAGACATCTTCACAGTCGATGTTTGGTATGAAGGCGTCTTCAAAATACACTGGGTACAACATATTAATAGATATTCTGATTTGTAAATACCGAAAAGGTGATCAGTGATTGCTTTTTTATGAAATGGACAAAATCGAACAAAACAACAAGGAAAACACCACGATCACGCACGAAATACTGGACTAGTGAACGAACGAATGAATGAACGGAATAAAATGAAGTGTCATGTCGAGCAAGTCAATCGACTAGGGTTGTATTGTCCTTTCGGTTTTTTTGTTATAAAAAATATATTTACGGGGAGTTTTCATTAATTAGTCACTACTTCACTAGCTTACAAACAATCGAAAAGTAATATAATTTAAATGAAATAGGTACTTACTTTGAAACTCATATTTCTTCTAAATTTACTGCAAAGTGTTCACTACACACTTATTTCAAAACTAATCTTAATAATTTGAGGCAAGGGATTAAATAGACTCCTAAATTTTCTTTTTGTTGCAATAATTCGCGTCACCGATCTCCAATTTCACGCTCAAGTGAACACAAAATTATTCACTAAAGAAAGTGAAAGTTATTTATCTCTTACCTACTTTTACATTTTGCTACCGTAACGGAAAATGTTGACAAAGCTACATCACATTTATTCAACTTCAGCAAAACTGCAGTGGTAGCGCCTTATCCGCCAAAGACATTAATTACATAATAAAATATAAAATAGGTTTTATTAGATTAATTATCTTGAAAATAATTCTCGAGTCGTGTCTAATGAGTTTAAATTAAATTAAAAAATTAAATAATGGCAACATTTACTGAAATAGTATGGAATTCTCATTGTGATTTCAAGTGATTTGACATCAGTGTATGGAAAGTTGCCATTATTTATTTTCTACTCATTTTTTTACGGAGTGTAATTAACATAGATATAATAAAAAAATTATAATAATAAAAATTTCTTTATTCAGGCATAAAACCCATTGGTTTACAAAATAATAATAATTAAATTATAAAATTATAAAACATACAATGAAATAATAATAATAATGTAAAATAAAATAAAATAATATAAAATAAAACGTAAGGTACATACATCTACTTATATATACTTAGATATCAAAAAATGGACATATTTGGAATATTTGTGTTTGTAAACAGTTTATTGTACCAGAAATAAAAAATGTACCTAACTAAAAATATGAAGTATTCAAAACATCAAATTAACTAGTATAAAGGCGGGCTTAGGGATCCCATAGGGATTTCTTCCAGCCAACCTTTGATTATTCACACGGTAGATTACATTTTGCATGGGTACAACGTTAAAACACGAATTTCAATGTGATGGTACTTTTAAACATAAATATATTTAATTTAAAATTTTAAACGTAATAGATCTCCAAAACCTGTACTTTATAAATAACCTAATCGCTCCTTTATTTCCCTAGACTTCAGAATTAACATCGTTATTAACCTCGTTATAACTGTGACTGAATGTAGGTGGCGTTGGTTGATAGCCTTGTGGTCGCCCGCCCGCCATTACGTCTTGCTGTCAAAAGTGGACCAATATCCAATAAAATTGGAGCTTTTTGAAATCGCAGGAAGTCGTCTTCTTTCTAACAGAAAACTGGTGGCATCTAATTTTGTTTTCCCGTTTTATTATGGCTCAAAATATCAACCCGACCTACGCATCCTCGTCTAATCCCGCCAAACAGAACGAGGATACCATAAAACTGAAGGATAATCATGCTGTGAGCAAAAGGTACGATCAACAGACGACGCTTTTACGTTTACCTACTCGGTTTTTGTGCAAATCTCACTATTAATATATTTACTTGTCGGCAGGTTGCAAAAAGAGTTGATGGAGCTGATGCGATGTGCTGACAAAGGGATATCAGCGTTCCCTGAATGCGACAACCTTTTCAAATGGATTGGCACCATTAACGGTCCACAGGACACGGTTTACGCGGGTCATAAATACAAATTATCCCTCGAATTCCCTAATTCGTACCCCTACGCCCCTCCTGTGGTGAAATTCATGACTCCTTGTTATCACCCTAACGTGGACACGTGTGGTTTAATATGCTTAGATATTTTGAAGGACAAATGGACGGCTCTTTATGACGTCCGCACCATATTATTATCCATCCAGAGCTTGTTAGCAGAACCGAACACCCAGAGCCCGCTAAACCAGCAGGCTTCATACATGTGGCCGAACCAGGTTGCCTATAAGAAGTATCTAGATGAATTTTATAATAAACACAAAGATTCATAGTGTGTAGTTGTAATGTCTTCTAATAATGTTTTGATTTGCGTTGTATTTTGTGTTGTGGAAGTTTGGTAGTGCTTGCCAGGGATGTGGGGAGAGTACGGGCTTTTTTTCTAGAAGTTTATACCTATTTTGAAAAACTTTTCATAGATTATATTTATCTTACTGAATAATAGGTATCTAGCATTTAGTTACACTTGAGGCCGTGTTTTACTTACTACTAAGTCTTAGAACAATTCAAAGATATTTTGTTTTTATATAAAGAAGATTCTATAAGTTAGAATTTTTGATTGAATTGGATCTCAAACTAGGATATCTAGCCGGCAAATATACAGACCATCACATCAGGCTATACCTTTAGGTACTTTGTTGCTTTTACATATTTGACAATCATACGAATGTCAAGAAATAACAAATGTATTGCAACAGGGTTCCGCAGAGTATAGCTTTATGTGTCTTCCACTGTACTAGATATCATGCTAAAGCTTGCTGACCTTTTGTTAAATAAAGCTTTAACATATGTCATGGCATATTACAAAGAACCTTTACTTTGCTTTCCAAGTCTTACATTTCCATGTAAGCCCGTACCCCCCACTTCCCAAGGGGTTGTAACAAGTGGTTGGACTTTATGTATATTGAGATCACTGACAATTATAATTCTTTAGTGCAATTCACTGCTCGTTTTTCTTTGACTCCCAAATATTTGTATATTTCTATAAATCTTGATGGGGCCTATGAAATTTAACGAAGATGATTTCATAGCAGTAATGTGCCTCTTGTTAAAGGGGATCTTGGTTTGATCCAGATTCTGAGTCAGGCTGTGTGGTCCATGTCAGGGCTCAAAGGGGGTATTTTGGTTTAGTAGGCTTAGGGGGCGTCCATTAATTACGTGAAGTGTTCAAGGGGGGAGGGGGTCGAGCTAAATCTTACTCAATCTCACCTGGGGGAGGTGGGCTTTCGAAAATATCACGTAATTTTTTTTAGCAAAAAACGGTGTAAAATGGCGTTAAAGTGAAATCAAATTAAGATAATAGAATAAATTGTGTTCTTGTTTTTTTATTTTTTTTATAATCCAACGCGTTCATAATCAAAACACTAATTTTAAAAAATCTCACGTGAGATTAGGTGAGGGGGGGAGGGAGTTGAGGAAAATCTCACCAGGGGGGAGGGGTTACAAAATCCTAAAAAATGCCTCACGTAATTAATGGACGCCCCCTTATGGAAATACTTGTACTAAGATCACAGACAGACATAAAACTTTCAGGCATGCAGGTTCCATCATGTTTTCAGTAAAATGAGAGTACAATTTGATAAAAAGAAACCATCATATTTGCATTGCATTATATTTTTCATTTTGATGTCTTTTTGGAAATATAAATCAACAATAATTACTTACATAATAAACCTATCTACAATTTTATGTCCTTTATTATACAGTTATGTATAATGTTACAAGAAATTAAGTGGAGAGGTACCATCGCCCAAAAACGTATTCAGAACAGACCCTTATCAATCTATTTAAAAATTGGCACTTTTGGGCAATGTTACCTCTATGCGTGAGATTTATAGACAACAGCCTCTGACAACATGCTTTCAGGTTGCCTTAGACCATTAAAATACCTTAAATAAATAGGTACACAATTGGCACAGTCTCACAATTATATGTACAGAATCTGCAACTCATATTAAATAATGGTTCTAAAGCTAGTCTAGTTGCTTATGGAAAAAAAGTAGGTAAGCTGCCTGAGGAAATATACAAGCTGTATTTAGATACCTACTCAAGTCAAACAATGTTTCTGTATTCTCTACAGAAACCTTTTACCAGGAGTTTCATTCATAAATGTGAAGAATTTTGTCCAAAAAGTTTTGAAAATAGAGTACTAATATCCGACTTTTAATAAAAAATCAGTTATTTTGCATGGAAGTCATAATTACTGTTTTAAACAATTTTGGACAGTTATTCACATTCACGAGTAGATCTTCTGTAAGGTCGTGGTGGTAAGTCTTATGTCAATTATTTAAAATCACTAATTAAATGCAATTAATACAACATGAAAAGTTTACATCAATTTACAAATAAATAAACATTTTACACAACAGTAACTTATACTAAAAGAAATAAAGACTAGAATGTGCAATAGCTTCTAATTACTAAGCGAAATTTAGGCCTCAATTCTGTGTATTATAATATAGTATGTATGCGGACACACAGGAATCGACACTTTAATGTATTGTAATTCTGTGTATTATAATATAGTATGTATGCGGACACACAGGAATCGACACATTAATGTATTGTAATTCTGTGTATTATAATATAGTATGTATGCGGACACACAGGAATCGACACATTAATGTATTGTAATTCTGTGTATTATAATATAGTATGTATGCGGACACACAGGAATCGACACATTAATGTATTGTAATTCTGTGTATTATAATATGGTATGTATGCGGACACACAGGAATCGACACTTTAATGTATTGTAATTCTGTGTATTATAATATAGTATGTATGCGGACACACAGGAATCGACACATTAATGTATTGTAATTCTGTGTATTATAATATAGTATGTATGCGGACACACAGGAATCGACACATTAATGTATTGTTATTCTGTGTATTATAATATAGTATGTATGCGGACACACAGGAATCGACACATTAATGTATTGTTATTCTGTGTATTATAATATAGTATGTATGCGGACACACAGGAATCGACACATTAATGTATTGTAAGTGATCGATCAGTAAAGTGCCAACAAGAATTTTAATGATCAGTCAGGATTTGGTGATGACAATTATTAAGACCTGTGTACACTAGTCAACAATCAATACATAATTAGTTATGTTGAACTTTACTACAAATTCCATTTTATGATTTATGTCGTAATGGTATGTGCGCTTTATACGATAATTGGAAGAAACCTGAGATAAATTAAATGAACGTTTTATAAATAAAAATAACTGATAGTACAAAGGTTTAATAAACCTTTGTACAATAATTAATTTCATTACATTTCGCATACCGACAATAAGAATATTTTTAATGATATTGGCAGCTAACAATTCATTATATCGTTAATTCGTCCAAACGGTGGATTTCCTTTAGGCAGTTACCTCCACTGTTCCACTTCGCGTTAATATATTGTGGTTGAAACGGAATATTGACTATTCACAACTACGACATTCCGTCCATTTTAGCCGCAGAATTTTATCAAATGCAATGTATTGATCCAAAGAATGTCGCATACCGCCCTAAACATCTGATACTTCCTTTTTAAAATAACTATACTTACAAAAATTCCAACTACGTAATACAAGGCAAGTTTTACCAAATATTACGTGAAAACTAACTCTTAATTATGATCAGTAGTACTAGCATTACGAATAGTGTCACAGCCAATATAAGTATACAGTGCATCTTCCTATTTGTTCGTTGATACCTTTCAGCTTTCTGCAGCTGTTTGAATCCTTCGTGAACCTGCACTTGTGTCTGTTCTATGTTATAGTCTATTCGATCTAAAACCGTACCTTGTTCGTGTACCATATGACCTAAGTCTTTAAAAATATCGTTTAGGTCTACTATTGAACGAACAATTTTGTTTACTTCCTCCTCACGCTCGGCTACTGCCTTTGTATTTTCTTCCTGCATTATTAGTAACTGTTTTTGACTTAACGCTTGCTTTTGAAATACATCGTCCATATTTTGATCATCATCCATGAAATTTCCTTTTTGTGTCCCTGATGTGCTGGGTAAAGAGAATAATAAATCTGTTTGATTGCTTGATAAACCAGGCAATAGTTCTGTATTGTCATCTAAGCTGAGTTCTTCAAAGTTAGGCAGATCGAAGTAAGCGTTTGATCGCTCCTCTCTGGAAGTGAGAGATTTGAGATAGGTGGACTGCGCCGTCCGAAATGTGACGCTGAGGTCTTGCAATATTGTTACTAGAGCTAAGACTACGTTGTTGGCTAACTTCTGTTCTGTTTTGTTACCTGGAAAAGAAATTTTAGTTTTGATTATCTGATAATATCAATATCATTAAGAAATGGTGAAATAGAATGTTATGCTGTGTAAAAAATGTTGTCCACAATAGATGTAATGGACATAATATAACCTAGTAACAGAGATGTAGATAATATGGACAGGACAGAGGTAATTTCAGAGCTGTTCGTCTGCAAGTTACTAATCTTGAGGAACTCAAGTTCTTCAACTCACCATGTCGCACCTGCGCCTTGATCGCTGTAAGATGCGAGTGTGCTTGCGTGAAGTGTCGCCCGATCTCTGCGGTCAGTCGCCCGATATGCTGTTGGTCTGTGCTGTCGTCGAGGGCCGGCCGTCTGATCTGGCGTTCATGTCGAGATTGGAGCTCTGATAGTTTTGTTCTTAGCCTGCAGGTGTGGATGAAATTAAACATAGTCACTAGAATATTCTTCTGGGTATCTTAAAGGCTTCAAAGGTTTGTTTAGTTGGTTAAGTTATGCCCGGGAAAAATCTAGCGGAATTAGGCGCATAGAATTTAGGTTTAGGCGATCTTTCACTCGATAACGCGTTTTGTTTGCTCAGATGTGGTACTTGCAGTATATTAACTAGCTGCGATAGAGCAAAATTCCACGAGTAAAAGCAGATGAACTGTTCTACAGAGTTGGGATAAACTTGTTTATATGCTTTTTCTACGTGTTCGTTTTTTAATGCAACACAACGGCCCATACTAGGATTTTCTGCGTTATTAATTATTGTTAAATGCCTAGAGATAACTCACAAACGACACTCAGACCCAGAACAAGTGTTTGCACTTTGGGTACAAAACTTCTTTAACTAGGAATAGAAACTGAAACCCCTTTCATAGAAGAGGAGATACCGTCCGTCAATTATTGTCGGTTGACAGTAGCCGCGTCGTCCTAGACCTTTAAAGATCAGATTGACAGAGTGCTCATAGATTTTAATATACAGAGCAGACGACCCCAACGGAGATCATGCGTGAAACGACGAATGACTGTAGAGGAAGCAAGAGAAGCGTGCCAAGACAGAGATTCGTGGCGCTCCGTTCTCTCTGCCTACCCCGCAAGGGTCATAGCGTGAAGGTATGTATGTATGACACTAGCCAAAGAAAAATATGGATAAAAACAAACCTAGTGATAATATAGTGTGCTTCCTCTAATGTATCTGTCCAGGGCGGAGGCGCGTGCGACTCGGAGCGGATATCCATCCCCGCCTCCAGGTCATTGTTACTCGATCGCATGAGCCGTACGCGTTCTGAGTCATTGTTCTGTGGAAAGAATATTTAAAACATCTGTTCTTTTAGCATATTCTTGACCCAGGAATTGCTCAAATACGAATTATAACTCCAATTTAGCATATTCTTGACCCAGGAATTATAATTCCAATTTAGCATATTCTTGACCCAGGAATTGCTCATATACGAATTATAATTCCCATCTATCCCCACGCAAGCTACGTGGGGGATGACACAAAAATCCCCATCCATCCCTACGTGTGAGGAGCTACGTGGGGCTGGATGGGAATACTCCATACAATTCAACCATCTTTTCTTGATGAAAGTCTCATGTTTGTCATTTAATTAGGTCTAGATTAACCAGGTTGAATAAAATATTGCGGGAGCTACCTAAATAAATAAAAAGTATTGTGAACATATTGGAACTCCTGCAAGTATTTTTTCAACCAAGACAATATTGAAAATTATAAAAATAAAAGAATAATAGAAAAAGAAATTAACACTAGAAAACTAGAGCAAGGCAGTGATGCTGCTAAAACAATAGTAATACTGGTAAATCATATTCATATCTTATTATTACAACAATCTATATGTCAGCACAAACAACAAGTAACGTCATAGTGCATGTGCAATGTACATACATATAAAAAAATAAATGTTTGTTTGTTTGTCCTCTATGCATTCCTATACCATTCATCCGATTACGATGAAACTTTGGTAAGTTGTTGTGTGCACGCCCAGGAAGGTTTCTGAGCCAAAAAATGCCCAAGCGAGCGAAACCGCTGGGCAACAGCTAGTACATAATAAAAATGTTTATGTTGGATAGTGGACAACAACCTTAACAATTGATGTTTCATGTTAACTTTTTGATCAAATCCATTTTTTTTTGCTAATTGGTTAAGCAGGTGTTTGAAACAACTAGGTACCTATGTCACTGAAAAGTAAAAGTAATTTATTGCAGTCTTTGCTACTCAGTTGCTCAGTATTAGTAGAAGATTGTACACAACTTACTACTAAAATACAATCGTGACTAATCATAAAATGCAGTGAAATTTCGACATTGCGTAGTATCAGAGTAATAAAGTCAAGTGAATCAATAACAAAACCAAAAGCTTACGTGCTCCGAAAATATGTGCCTGCTGTGTATTGCATTGTTGCGCATCAACACAAACACCTCCGTTAAACTTCGCGACACCATTATTTACACTAAGTTTGATCAATTTTCATGAAAAACAGGAGAAAAATAGAAAATTGTATAAGTACCTATATTTTCTATTTTTCTATATCTACCTACGGAGTGAATGAACGAAATGAATGAATGAATGAATGAATGAACAGCAGAATGACATTCATTTTTTGTTTTGTTTAAATCTTTCCTTACGGAGAAAGAGAAGCAAAGAGATCATATACAGCCATACTGCTCATGTGACCACAGAAATCAAATAGTTATATTGGTAGGTACCTACCTCTGCGCATGTGACACATTTTTTCACACGTTCTAGCACTAATCAAGGTAAATCGTTCCGGCTGCGGAACAGCTGTTCTAAAATCAATCATTTAAATGGTTATTATAGTTAGATGGCATTGCCTTTCCCTAATAGATAAACTTTTAAAAAATTGACATTTTACTCTTTTGAAGCGTTTTGTTCATTCATTTCATGTTTCGTTCAAATCACAGATTAGAGTATATGTCTAAGGAGTTGAAATTCATTCTATGTGGAGTTTCTCCCGCGCTTTTGTCGCGTCCACACCAGCTATTTTTCGTTGTCTTGCAAAATGTTTTACAGTAGTACTTTTCAAGTAATAATGGTGTTTTTTGCTTGAAGAACTTCGACAAGATGTGAATAATGTGTGGGACAGTGAAGTAAAGTCAAATAAGACGCTGCAGCCCGATCCGTACTTGGCTGGATTTTGAAAAGCCACACTGCGTCCGGGACGCCTTCTTATTTGGTTCGGATGGCGCAGAAGCGTGGAAGATTCTCCCAGATAGCATTGAAATGTGTCACACCAGCATTTCAATGAAGACTTGAAAGAGTTGTTTACGTCAGACATGGCTGTATAGGCTCAGTTCCCTTTGCCTTAAAAAAAAAAACTATGTGATAGTGGGTTATGTTTACGAAAATGTTTTAAAAATCGTCCTATATCATATCGTGATTCTGTAGCTGCGGACATTTATAATTGCACGCACAAATTCAATACTTATATTCTAGTCGGTTTTTTACTTATCTTTTATTATTAGTCTTTCACGATCCAATGAGTATGCCGACCCACGAACCAGGACCGGAGCACTTCCAGCAGTTTCCTTCAAACAGAATCATCGTTATCCACCCTGGATCCCTTTACGTAAGAATAGGAAGAGCATCTGACTTGCTGCCTGTGAAGCAGCTGCACTGTATCGCGAGAAAACGGCGTCCGGGAGGTAAAATATATCGCGACCCTTTCGTGCCACCAAGCGTCCCGAAAACCAAGGATCTGATTGAAGAATTGGAGGAATGTAGGCTTCAAATATCTCACACGCTTCAGTCATGTATGCAGTCCAACGGGGCGAGGAGGTACGCGACTCCGCCGCAGCAGATTGCTGCATTTAATCGCCGCTCCTTGCCGGAATGTATTGGCGACGGAGAGCCGTGGCCTCAGGTGCAATGCGACATCATTATCGGCGACTTGGTCCTTGACGTCGACCCAGAATTACCTTATAATATACATTTCCCGTACCGAAGAGGAGATTTCAATATTCACAGTGAAGTCGGTGGCTCGATTTCGTCTGTCTTGAATGATTTGTACACTATTTGGAGTTCCATTATCGAGTATAAGCTAGGAATACCTCTTATGGAACTAATAAAATACCGATGTGTGTTGTTAATACCTGATCTTTATTCGAGAAGCCATTTGAAGTATTTAATGTCTTTGCTACTGAAAGATTTGGGATTCGGACACTGTTTTCTTGTACAGGAAAGTGTAGGAGCAACCTTTGGGGCTGGTATTGGTTCTGCATGCGTTGTTGACATTGGAGACCAGAAAACGGCAATATCATGTGTAGAGGACGGCATCTCTCATAAAACTACGAGATTGAGAATGGATTATGGAGCAGGTGACGTTTGTCAATCATTATCATGGATGTTCCACAAAAGTGCATTTCCCTATAAGGATTGGAACGAAAACATTCCAAGAGATGTAATGTTGATGAGAAATATGTACCAAGAATTCTGCCAAGTAAACCTAGATGTTTGTGGTCCTCAAGAAAAATGCTTTTTAGTAGATCATCCTGGGGATATAATAAACAAATACACAATGCAAGTTGGGGATGAATGCATTATATCACCATTATCAATGTTCTATACAGACTTACTAAAAATCACTGGAGTAAAAACAACAAAGACACAGAATCGACAACTGAGTGATCCCGAAGATCCCTTTGATGCAGAATTTCTTAGAGAAACTGGTCGGAAACGTGAGACAGCTGATCCAGCTGTAATTGAAAGTCAGCAATTTGAAATAATAAATGAAAGCCAGTTGCCCGTAGCAAATCCTGATGAGGACATTGTAGTAGATTCATTAGAAGGTGGTCCAGGTGACGTAGTATCACTAGCACCGGGGCAAGTTTTAGCTCTAGACGCTGCTATTTTACAAAGCATAGACCGTAGCCCCACCGAGGAGTTGAAACGTAAAATGTATAGCAGTATTTTAATTGTCGGTGGAGGGGTTAAAGTTCATGGATTATATTTATGGCTGCAGAATCGTTTAGCATTGCAGATACCCTATACATACAAGACTGAGCAGTTGGAAATTGTGACGTCACCGAAGGACATAGATCCAGCTAGTACTGTGTGGAAGGGCGCTGCTGTGATGTCTTGTTTGGAGTCTGCAATAGAGCTCTGGATAAATCAGGCTGAATGGAACAAGTTCGGATTGAGAATATTGAGAGAACGGGCACCATTTATTTGGTGACAAAATGACTAATTATTTATTTATGGACATTGGGTGCCATTTATTTGGTGACAAAATGACTAATTATTTATTAATGGACATTTTAAAGTCTTAGAATATACATTCTATGTAATTTTAATGCAATATGGATTATAGAATTATATTAATGTAACTAATAATAAAGATAATTATTGTATATATATCTGTACGTAAAATCCTTACCTAAAACCTTTTACATGTTTATTTCATGACTTTATTTAAAAAAATACAAATAAGACACTTAGATAAAAAATATATAAAAAGTTTATTTAATTAATATCAGGTAGAAAATTAAAACTAAAATACATTTGGCAAAATACACTTTGAGAACACATGAGACTCATTCATCTTATTAGATAAATGTAAAAAAAATAAAAATGAAAAAGAATATCATAAGTACTTATTGAGATTAAGAATTGACAAATGTGAAAAATCCACTATGAGTATATTTAAAAATCACAATGAATACACTATACTAAATATCAATTACATAAGAACAGTTAATTAACAACACAAACTGTAAACTTCGCAATCCTAAAACATTTGTATTAAATGTTTTTAAGAACAACACATCGTTCTATAACCCTATTGTGCGAATGTGTAGATTGTTTGACGAAATCTCTTCGAACAGCAACAATAAGCCATCGATAGACTTATTCGATACTAGGCCATTAGTTTTTAAAAGACGGGTTGAGGATGTCCTCAAGTGAGCTATCCACGCACCTACTTTATAATTTTTATTTTTAAATAGGTATTTTTAATCATTACATTCACTTGTATTTTTTCCTTTCCCAACTCAATGTTGTACAACAACCAATTTCCCACTTCCTAACCGTGCTGTGTTGACACGTTAAGGGTTACGACCTAGCTCATAACTTTATATTGATTTTTCTGTAATTTCTATGGTTGTAATCTGTTGTGTTTACCTAATAAATAAATTAAATTATAAAATATAAGGCAGTCTTCGGTAACATACATACAATACCTTCACACTGTCCCTTGTGGGGTAGGCAGAGAGAACGGAGCGCCACGAATCCGTCTTGGCATGCTGTTGCTTCCTCTAGTCATTCGTTAATCTAACGGTTCGTGACGAAAAACGTCAAGTCACTGCAATTTAGATTCCATTCCATAACGTGTAATAATTACCTGACAGTTGATTATGTGCCGGTTCCAAAACCGTTTCGGGTAATAAGTGACATTTGTCGGGATATATATATACCGGTTCCATAACACTAACTTTACTCGACCATTATTACTGTATGTAGGTTCAGAATTAAATGGTAAAAAATAAAAGGTGTAATTAAAAATATTCGAATAATGAAACTATTCGAACATTACTATTTGATGCTATGGTTTCGGTTTAAAAAAATATATTTTTTTATTAATTCTTTTACACTTTTGTGTACAGGTGAGCTTAATGCCTTGCGGCATTCTCTGCCAGCTGACCTTTGGACATGCAGATATGTTATTAGTTTGTGGTATGCATTCAACGCACACTCCCTTACTACAAACAACATTTGACACTAGATAAAATATAATTAATAGTTACCTTAAAGTCCATTCCCTCAAATAATCTCGGTACACCCAAACTGATTGCGGAACTGTAGGTATTTAAATATGAAATAGGAAATTTAATAATACACAAACGGAAGCAATCGGAAGTCTGCACTGCGTTCTCGTTGTCGCGGCGGCATCGTTTGACGGCGCGAGCGCGGGTGGCGTTTCAAAGAGCGAACTTATTTAAGCGAATGGACTTTACCTATGAAGTATTTGTACTTTAGACACTAGATTGCAGTTAGCACCTTTCTTATACAAAAAAAATTGGCACTAAACTAACCGTGAGTTGCAAGAAACTTGCTTAAAATGGATAAGGGGTGAAATGAAAAACAGCGCTGCATAATCCCCTTTTGCCAAATATGCATAGATACTTACGTAGTACATAAGTGTATCTACATTAAACTTTAATGGGTTTTTTTGGGTAAAATTTGTTAAAATGTATTTGGCAATAAATGTAATTCTATTCTTTATTCTAATGTTCAGGTTTCCTTAAGTCTCATGTATCTCTATCTAGCTAGAGCTATGGCGTAGAAAGGGATAGCATGAAGTGTAGTCTGAAGTAGGTTTTTTTTTTCGTATTATGAATTATGATGCAAGTGTGTTATGTTGTAGAAAGATGTTTCCGGAGACATATATTATGGCATGACGCCAGCTAGTTGATACTTAGCGTCATGCCTCCGCGTATGTTCCTACTACTCACGCATGAATATAAAAATATAGTTAGGGCGCAAGTATAATTATTATATATAAATATAATATATAAGAAAACGGTAGATATGTGTTATGTAAGTGTTAGAAGTTTAGGGGTTTTCAAAATTTATTTGGAAAGATGGGGGGGACAGTGCCCTTTAGCTGCTTTACGATTCCCTCAATGAGTCTGAAGTAGGTATACAGGTAAACTGTTAACTGAGTCCTGATTAGTTAATTAATACATATTGGTAATGTATTTAAGGATCCCCGCGACACAGGGTCGCCCTAGTGCGGGGTCCATAAGTAAACTGAAAAACAATTGTAAATTTTTTGTGGTCTATAAATTATTTCGTATTGTATTTGTATGAAGACTTAACTTTGAGCACGTTCCGAGCAACTTACGCTTAGAAAGTTCAAGTCACAACTTGAAATCGCTAACTTAGTACATAAATCGTATACACATATAATCTAAAATATTAATCTATATCCTAATAACAAAACATTGTATCAGGCTAAGTATTACGTATAAGAATTAAAAAATAATTAAAAGTCTGGTTCAATGGAACTTGTTCATAATGTAAACAAACCTAACCTTGATTTATCTTATCACATTAAACTATAAACCATAGTTTAACTCATGGTTAATACTTGCGGTTGTTGGTACTTGGTGAAACTTGTAGTACATGATTAGACTTAAATAATATACTGTTTCACAGGGTTTTTTTAACCCACCATACAAGTAGTGTAAAGTCTCCTTAATCAAAGGTTGGCTGGAAGAGATCCCTATGGGATAAGCCCGCCTTTGTACATATTGTAATGTTTTTATTTTCTGTGTATTTAAGTAAGAGACTACAAACAAGATGTACAATTTTAATCTTGTTTTACATAATTTGTACACGTATGTATGTCTACTTATAATTATAAATATCTCTGTGTTAAAGGTCTAGCTGGAAGAAATCTCTATTTTAGAGATAAGCTCTACCTGTGTACGTCAATTTTCTTGTTGTTGTTTATTCATTTGTGATTTATGTGTGCAAGATAAATTATAAGTATGAAAACCTGTGAAACAGTATAGGATTTAAGTCTAATCAGTAATATATATAAGAGCGTACACTGAGATAACCAGTGTGTGAAATGGGGAAGGCAATGGCAACCCCATTAAATCTGCCACGAGAGTCGTTCTAAGTCATTAATTCCTTAGAATGATCACGACCCTCAGCAATGAGGAATAAGACTTAAAAGAAAAAAAAGATAATTATTATTAGCTAATGGATATGGCTTCACTAGATTTAAAAGTAATCCTCAATTTGCACGCTTTCGCCCGAGGGTGGAAGTAGGAGTAATACACCACCATAAAAACGATTCCAATGCAATATGGCACTATGGTTAACACGAACACCGGATAGAAAAACACAGATACCCTCAATTCTTCATTAACGAACATGAACCAAATAACACTACACGCTATATTCTGCAAGAAACAAAGAGTATAATACACAGCGTACCTATATCTGGTGTTACCTTCAATAGGGAGGATGTAAGTGAATAAGTAAACGGCCCCGAGTGCGAGTGAGAAGGCTATTTCTGCTAGCTTGTTGTGCGAGCAGAACGGAGAACGGTCGTAGAGCTGCAGCCAGGTTGTCGTGACGAGGATGTGGATGCAGCAGGCCAGGACCGTCCAGTACGGGTAGAGGTAGGCGATTGTGGATAGGGAGATTATTCGGCTTACTGGAAAAATAAAATAGATTTTTCTTCATGGCCATTTTTATCCGTGCTTAGGAGCAGGCCCTTAGATAGGGGGGTGGTTTTGGGGGTTGAAACCCCCCCTCCCCTCTACCCTCCCGAAATGGCTTAAACAGGATCTAGTGCATGTGACTATCTGAAACTCATCAACTACCTTGAACCCTGCCTAACCGCTGATCCTGACTACGGGTCTGCTTAGGAGAAATTGTCGTGATGATGCCTCGTTTAGAGGCGAAATACGTGTCGAATACGTAATTTGAATTCAAGTTCACACTTTCCAGTGCAATCTTCTTCTTCTTCAGGTCCTAGAACACCTAGTGGTGCATAGGGTTGAGACAATATTCTTCCAGTGCAATACTAATATTAATTTGGATCCCATTCATTTCACACTCCCTATTCTTGTCACATCCTTAGGATGTCGGAAGTCATGTCCTTCCCCCAATAATGCATTTTCGCAAAGCATCGCCTGATTCCATAGACCAAGGGCTGGTTTACACTTGGTCAAGTGTGTAAACCGGTGGACAGTGGCGAGTCAAGTTGCTTTGCCAGTGGTAAACCAGTCCTAAGAGAATGTGTTAAACCCCTATTTAACACATTCTCTTAGGACTGGTTTACCACTGGCAAGTGGATCCGACATCAGTCATTAGTCCATATTAGAGGCCTATGGATGGCCTGAACAGGGAACAATTCTGAAAATAGATTAGCCACCAACCACATGACAAGAAGAAAACTAATTGAATTCTAGATACTCACACGAAACGAGGAAGTGCCATAGAGTCTGCAGCACGGTGCCGGTCCAGGACATATTGAGCTTGTCCTGCTGCGCGAACCTTACAGCTCGCTGGTACGCCGCCAGGCACCAGCCCATGCCCACTACTGACGAGGTGATTGACAGAATCTGGTGGACTGAGGGAGAAATAATCTGTCAATTATCAACAGCTAAGAGTGTTGGTGGACTAACTGCTAGGACGCCGGATTCCCATGCGGGAAGTCCGGGTTCGAAACCATGCAATGTCATGTACCAATGAGTTTTTCGGATTTTTTGGAAGACTTACGTATATTTACTGACTGCTTTAACGGTTTAGGCAAACATAGTGAGGAAACTTGCACACCGAGGATGTGAAATGAGGAAGGCAGTGGTAAATCACCCCATTGAATCAGCCAAGAGAGTTGTTCTATGTGGCTAATTCTTAGAATGATCACGACCCTCATCAATGAGGAATACGACTTAGAAAAGGAGTGTTAAATGAAGAATATTCATCCACTGACTAGCCAGGTTCTCGTATCCGCGCAGTAACAAGCTCGTCTGCAGCACTTGCTGCGGCGCCGCCTCGAGGAAACACTCAAAGATCCGCAGCAGAGCCGCGTCCGAGTCCTCCTTCAACATCAGGCCGTAGTAGAACCGCTGGGAAGCCTGGTCGCGCTTACGTTCCGCGCGACGAGATTTTATTGCGTATCTGGAAGACGTATGAAAATTCATTTTAGGGGCTTAAGGCTTACTAATGCCAAGCTCAGACGAACGCCCACCACCTCGTAGACAAACTTTTTTTATATATTATATTCTATATGTTGTATTAACAACACGATCACGCGTGAACATAGCGCCGTCTCTACGGCCGTCTACAAAACAGAAATTACTATATAATTATGTAACTAGGTAGTTTTGATGGAGGAATTTACGAATATTAAGGTAACTATTTTATAGGTGACCGTCATATTGGATTCTGGGTGCAATTCCTGATCAGAAAAACCTTTTATCTGGCTGGTTGTTGCCTTAATATCACCATTAGCCCGGTGGACGATCTACGACGATAGTTGTGAGGTCCTACAACCAACCATATCAAGGAGCTTACATGAGGGCATCGGTGAAGCGCAGTATGGGCGCCATCTGTAGCACGAGGATGAAGACCCGTAGCCACCTCCTCTTTGTGAACTCATTGGACAATGAGTCTTGCTGCTTGTCCTGGGAATACCTGGAATGTGTGACAACAAAGATAATAACTTTGACGGCATAGAATAGGATCGTACTTAGCGTTGCATCGTTAGCGTTGCTAGAAAAGTGCAGGTGTAGCCGCAGCTGTTGTTATTATCATTCGGTGAGCCCTACGAATGCTGTGCCGGGACCGCATTCCAGCTCCAACCATCGTGAAGGACTCGTGCTGGTACATGGCCGGCCCTCAGTGGGTCCACTCACAGTGCGGAGCATACGATTTAACCGGATGTTCGTGGAGGAGGACCATAGTGGCAGGATTCCACTGTTTGGTGCGTGGCCTGTGTGGCAGACATATAGGAGGGGCACCCGACCCACCTTTACCTAAAGATGGCTACGAACATCCTAGTAGGGTCGCTGGATAGTCTGGAGGGAGTGTGGCTTTGTCTGTTAATCTATTCCAGGCCAATAGAGTAGACGCCCATAAGGTTCATCCTGACCTAACCAAATCTTTAGGAACCCATCTCTGGTGTTGCTGCAGAGTTTTGGTCCATAATCGTTGCACCAGAGGACAGGTTCTTATAACTAAGTTTTTCATTCAAAAATTTTGGATTTTTTTTATTTATAAGGTAAATCTACAGCTATTAACAATTATGAAATTACATATGCATTGAACTTAAAGAAGGCCAATTACAGATTTCCTCGTTTATATATGACTTGTATACCTACAGAACGCGGTTAACTTTAGAATAATAATATAGAATTAAAGTAAAGTAAAAGTAAAATACACGTTATTGCACGAATATAAAACAACAAACATGAGATAGAAAAGGAAATAGTGAAGTACAATTTAGGCGGCCTTATCGCTAAGAACGATCTCTTCCAGACAACCTTCGGGAAGAGGAAATGATATCGAGAAAGAGGTAGTAGGTGTGCAAGGTTTATGGAAAACGTTATATAATAGAATTTTATTAACGTGAATATAAATATAAATTAATTAATATTTAAAGTGGATTCTTACAATACCAAGGCATTCAAATCATAGTTACAATCCCATTATGAGATTTTTTGAACATCCTTTGTAGGCTTATTCAAACAGAAACAATGTGCTAAATGTTTTGTTTAGAATCATTAGCATCTCATTACACGATGTGATGATTCATATCACAACAACTAGTGAAACAATTAAGATTAATTGTTTATATTTACCTTATCAGTCAAGCAGCAGTAAAAATAAATTTTATTTTTATCTAAGTCTAATGCCTTATGATATGTTTATACAAACGTGATATGTTTATTTAACCGTGTAGTTCCCGGTTCAGAATAGGACTACCCCATAATATCTTCCCGTGGGTGTCGTAAAAGACGACTAAGGGATGTGTGGGAATACGGTTCCGCTGCTCGCAACCGTACATTCTACCACAAGGCCCCACACAAGAACCCTGGGAGCCTTAAACGAGCAGCCTACTGGTGGTAGGTCCAGGCTGACCGCGGCTTGTCACCACCCTCCGGACAAAGACATGCCGCCAAGCGACCTAGTCGTGTTTCGGCATGATGTCCGGAGTCGCCACCAAGAGAACGGGTCTGGGCAGCTATACTGCACATGCGCACCGGTTTCGGTGCTGCGATGTGTTGCCGCGCCGGGCGCCTCATCGTGGAGGGTAGCGGGATCCGAAGCACGGTTCTCCGCTGGCCGACCGCAGGTTGTAGGGGGCCCAAGTAGTAGGCCAGCCACCTACGAAAGGCTGCCCCGCCGCCTCGCGAAAAATCTCGGAATGCTCCACCGTGCCGGTTGGCGACCGGATTGGAGGAGTCGGTGGGCATTTCCGTGGGGGGTTCGGGCGTCCCCGCAGTCTCCAGATGAGGCTACCATACGTGTGGCGACCCTGCATGCGCCGCTGGGTGATCTGTGCAGCCCCTCGCCCAACAACCGTTCTCTCGCCTATTCACTCTCCAACATAATGAAAAAGTCAAATAAGAATAGTAAGTGTGCACAGCGGAAGCACGTCCTCCAACTCAAAGTGCACCTCTCAAATATCCGAGGTCTGCACTCAAATATCGACCCAATTCACCACCACCTCGAAACTGAAAATCCACACTTGCTATTCCTTACGGAGACGCAGATCAGATGTCCGTCAGACGCGTCATACTTACTCTACCCAGGGTATAACCTGGAGCACAATTTTAAACCCCGCGCTGGGATCTGCGTGTATGCTCGCGATGACATCTGCTGTCGGCGTCTCCGGAACCTTGAAGATCCCAAATTTTCTGTAATATGGATGCTGGTGGACACTGGGCTGGAGAAAATGCTCTATGCTTGTGTCTACCGTTCGCACAGCGGTGACCAGGAGACAACTAAGTTAATTGAACACCTTAGCCTTGCGGCGGAAGTGGCCCAACAACGGTATCCATCTGCGCAATTGGTTCTTCTGGGGGACTTTAATGCTCACCACCAGGAGTGGCTGTTCCCATACCAGAAGACCGACCATGCTGGCAGGGAAGCGTACAAACTCGCGTTGTCGCTAAACCTCACACAGCTGGTCGATGGCCCCACGCGCATACCGGATGTTGACGGTCACACCCCCAACTGCTTGGACCTTCTGCTGACAACTGATCCGGACAGGTACTCTGTGTCGATTTCTGCCCCATTGGGAACCTCTGACCACTGTCTGGTGAAATCTGTATCTAGCTACTCTCCGCCCGATTTAAGCCCTAGAGGCACCAGGCGAGTGTGGCGATACAAGTCAGCAGATTGGGATGAGATGCGGCACTTCTTTGCATCTTATCCATGGCGACAAATCTGCTTCTCTACTGAGGATCCGTCGAGCTGCGCCTCGGCCATAACCGACGTGGTACGTCAGGCCATGGAATATTTCATTCCCTTCTCTGACGTGCCTCTTGGTGGTGCAGCACGCCCTTGGTACAGTGCTGATTGCGTTCGTGCTGAAACACTGAAGCAGTCAGCATTTGTAGCCTGGGCTGATGCTCGGACGCGCAAAGCTCCGGATGTCCTGGATAAAAAGAGAGCCTTCAACAAAGCCGCCAAGTCCTGCAAGAAGGTTCAGCGTCGGGCTCGCTACGAACATGTTGGCCGGATCGGAAACAAGCTTGCTTCATACCCTGCGGGTAGCAAGGCTTTCTGGTCCCTCGCCAAATCAGTCGAAGCTAACTTCTGTCGCCCTTCGCTGCCACCTCTGGTCAAACCCGATGGATCGCTGGCTCACACCGCGAAAGAGAAGGCAAACTTGTTTTCCTCTCTATTTGCTAGTAATTCTTGTCTAGATGCTGGAAGCAAAACTCCACCCACCTTACCCCACTGCGACTCTGTAATGCCAGAGGTCTGCATTCACCAAAAGGAGGTACTTAAAACGCTCCGCAATCTGGACGTGAATAAAGCCAGTGGTCCTGACGGGATACCAGCTATTGTGTTAAGGAACTGTGCACCTGAGTTGTCTCCTGTCTTGACGCGCCTGTTTCGCCTCTCCCTAAAGACTGGTCAAGTTCCAAATTCCTGGAAGCTTGCTAACGTGCAGCCCGTGCCCAAAAAAGGTAGCCGTGCTGACCCCGCCAATTATAGACCCATTGCAATCACTTCCATTCTCTGCAAGGTTATGGAACGTGTATTGAACACCAAGCTCCTGGCATACCTAGAAGGTAACGATCTCCTCAGTGACCGACAGTATGGTTTTCGCCAAAACCGGTCTACTGGGGACCTTCTGGTTCATGCCACTCACTTCTGGGGCGAAGCCATTGAGAAAACTGGTGAAGCTCTTGCCGTTTCACTAGATATTTCTAAGGCATTTGACAGGGTCTGGCACGGTAGCCTATTAAGCAAGCTTCCTTCATATGGAATCCCAACCAGTTTGCGCATATGGATCGCGGATTTCTTGAGTGAACGGTCAATACGAGTGGTCCTAGATGGCTGCTCTTCTGACCAACTGGCTATCAACGCCGGAGTTCCTCAAGGATCTGTCCTCTCTGCAACCCTATTCCTGCTGCACATAAATGATCTGCTCATATCGGGTATTTTTAGGTACGCAGACGACAGCACGGTTACGGAGAGATATCTTCCTGTTGCGCGCGCTGGTGCTGGTGAGATCCAGACTCAAAGAGAGGCCATGGTTGAGCGTATCGACTTGACCTTAAAGGCCGTGGCCGATTGGGGCGATGCCAATTTGGTCAAGTTTAACGCCACTAAAACGCAGGCGTGTCTATTCACCGCTAAACGGAGTCCCTTCCACCTGACTCCGACTTTCCGGGATGTATCCGTACCGATTACCGACCACCTTAGCCTTTTGGGGTTGGATCTGACTTCCAATCTCAACTTTGGGCGCTCCATTGAGTCAAAAGCTAAGACTGCAGCCAAAAAATTGGGCATCCTGAGTAAGGTTAGGCGGTACTTCACGCCGGGACAGCTCTTAAACCTTTACCAAGCCCAAGTCCGGTCGTGCATGGAGTACTGCTGCCACCTGTGGGACGGCTCAGCTAAGTACCAACTGGCTGCCCTTGACTCAGTGGAGAAACGCGCTAAGCGCCTTATAGGTGACGAATCGCTGGTGGAGGCTAGACTGCAAAGTCTGGAACATCGGCGCAAGGTTGCCTGTCTATCGGTATTTTATAGGATACATTTCGGAGAGTGCGCATCGGAATTGCACGACCTAATTCCAGCATCTCCATTCCGCCTTCGGACTACCAGGCGCGGGGAGGGGTTCCATCCTTATGTTGTTGATATCCCATCTGCTCGTACGAAGCGATTTGCTTCTTCGTTCATTATGCGAACGGCTAAGGAATGGAACAGCCTGCCGGCGTCTGTATTTCCCGAAACCTACAACCTTGGGATCTTCAAGGCCAGAGTGAATAGGCATTTACTGGACCCGCATGCTCCATCGTCGACCTCATCGTCGCTTACCATCAGGCGAGATCGAGGTCAAATGCGGGTTTAGTTATACATAAAAAAAAAAAAAAAAAAACGTAAGATTATGAAGAACTTAAATGAAACTGCGGTATTTGTATGTAAGTAGATACGGAGCGAGCGGGAAGGAGATGAGTGAAACCACCGAGCGATGTTTTTTTTAAAAATTTTTTATTTACTACCAAACCCGCATTTGCTCTCGATCTCACCTGATGGTAAGCGACGATGAGGTTGACGATGGAGCATGCGGGTCCGGATCGAAACTTATTAGTAATATAAATGCACAAACACCACAATTTCCCCCCAATAACGGACAGACTACCTAACTAAAAATATAAAACATAAGTGACTATTCTAAATAAAAACGCTGTGGTCTATGTGTGATAACGGGTTGATTACCGCAAAACGACGTCTTAAGCGCCTATTTTGCGTGTGGTGGAAAAATGGAGGGTGTCTAACTCTGTGACTCCTTGGTGCGCCTAGATTAGCGTCTTGCTTGGTATTATCAGATGCTTCACTTTCCGATATGCTACCAGAATTAGACGCCAACTCCGAGACTGTTGATTCATCATTATTTTGAAGCAAAACACCAGGATCAAACAGTGTCAACATGAAATATTTTTTATAGGTACTTATGTATGTACTAATTTTGACCTTTGATTACATTTTTCTTTTTTTATGAAACATTAAAAAACAGGTAGTAAATAGGAGTTATATTTCTGTGTTAATGTCGTAAATTGACGAATAAAACCAATACCTCAGTTATATGACTGTATTAAAGTCATAAATTGACGAATAAAACTAATACCCCTGTAATTCAGACTTTTATCTGAGCCAATCATATCAAAACGACCGCTTGTCAATAGATTTTCTATCAGACAGCTGAAGGATTACACTTTTCTTGTGAACCTCAACAAAGTCAAAAGATTATCTAATCAGTTTGATAACTTAGAAGTTGTGAAAAGGTCTTCTAAAAGTAAAACAAAAGAAATTATACTTACATTCTGATGGACACAGCTGTGTTTATGAAAGCCGGTACCAGTATGAAGGCGAGGGTCCAGCCGAACTCCATCATCAAACCCGATAAGAAGTATCTCAGGGCTACGTTTATGTCCAGCCCTAGGTCCACCAAATGCCCAACAATAGCCACAACATACATGAGAATATCGAGGTTGGTTACGGTAATGTTGTCGGGCATCCGATCGGTTTCGTCGTATGAGCACTCATTTTGGAGCATATCACGCACTGCTTTCCCCATTTTAAGTGCAAAAATATTTTATTTTATTAGATAAAAAGTAAAAACATGATTTATACACGAAATAAATACACGCACATGCAGTGCAACAACAAAACAAACTGAATGAAAACAGCGTGTACCTACCCAGCGAGTATTATTTATTTTGACAGTTTAGAAGTGTTGTCAACTATGTCAGCCCAAAAAATCTGAAAATGTAAAACAGCATCCGTGCGTGCATACTTTAAGTTTATATGTAATCTTGGTTACTGTTACTGTAAAACATTTGCTATTGTGTTGGTGAATAAATATATATTTTATTTATTATTGTCAATAAAAATGTTAACCGAGTTTTTATTACGCCAAATTTAGCATATAAAATTTCAAGTTGGCAACACTGCAGTTTAGTTTGCTATGCTATAGCAAAGGCACCTTTGTGATTCAGTCTAATTCCAACATTCTTAGGAGTTAAATAAAATAAATTATTTAAATTTGTGAGTAATTTATTTATTGCAAATCTATTACGAAAATATAACAAATTTAATACATTGTTGAAAGTATGTCTTTCGAAGTAATATTCGCCGCGAACAAAGTTAAGAATAAGGGTTCTTTTAGTGGTTGTTTGGATCTGTAAAACAAAAGCAATAAACTTATTTTAATATAATCACCTATTTTAATCAACTGAGATAACTTAATAAAAGCGTAGACTCCACATGATTTGGTTAAATTATTTTTCAATTATCCTCACTTGTGGGCAAGGCGTGGGGGCCAGATGGGAATACACCTGTTGCAAAATGCAAATGCAGCAGATAACTCCTTTTTTACATCGCGAATTTTCAAAAGTTGCATATTTTCAAAATACGCTGAGCAAAGTAGAGGCCAGCCTTCTGGCCCCGGGATGTATCTACGAGGCGCTTGACTATTTCCCCGTAGAGGCAGTGGGCTCCAGAACTCATAGAAATTGTGTTTAAGACCATCGATATTACGTACTTCTCTTTGAGCAGCGAAACGAGCGGGCTCCACTTGTTGGGGAAAAGCGTCTGGTTGTTCCTCCACTTGTCGCGGAGCAGGTCGGCGATGGACGCGTTCACCACCTTCAGGTAGCCGCAGGTCGGCGTGTACGCGTCTACCAGCAGTTGGTCGAAGAACTTCGGGACGAAGTCGTTGAGGCACTTCGGAGATAAGGTTTTGTCACTCAAAGTTTTATGAAAGCATGCGTGAAACGACGAATGACTGTGGAGGAAACAAGAGAAGCGTGGCACGACTGACATTCATGGCGCTCCGTTCTCTCTGCCTACCCCGCAAATGACATAGCGTGAAGGTATTATAAAAACTCTTAGGTAAGTTAAGAAAGCATTATTAATAAAAACATCGATATTTTTTGAATAAACAGGTACCTATTGAAATTAAATTATAATCATATCCGTAGTCAATTTCTCCCCGAAACCTTAACACTAGGAGTGGTTTCTAAAACTTCGCGAAACATATCCCCGAAACCTAAAAACCAGAAGAGGTTTTCAAAATTCCGCTAAACCTAAAAAACAAAATTATTGATGCAGAGAGTATCTTTTACATTTTCTCAGATTTCCCCGGCCTCCACACTAGGATACCATGTGTTGTGGGGGGCAAAAAACCCTCACTGAAACTTCTGAAACACCTCAAAATTAAATACTGGCTACTTCTTTAATTATGACTGAGTCAGAAATGGTAATTGTTGCGGGCAGTTTTGATGGTATCCAGTTCTTCGTGGATTAGCAATCTTACCTTCTGGACGCTATAGATGGAGGTGTTCATGTCCTGGGCGTACTGGCGGGTCTTGATCTCCACTATCGTAACGAGACTCTCCTGCATGGTCTCGTTAAAACTGTTGGCAGCAATTTTTAATCAACGTGATTGAATTACAGCTGAATTTAGAACTAAGTATTGAATTTTAATTGTAAAGTGCCTATTATTTATGCTGAACTTTATCGAATACCTTCTTTTTGTGAAAGCACTGTCTCCCAAGATACAGTTCGCCTAGTTCGGGAGTCAGGGTATTGTTCGATTTACTAATTTGTGATGTTTTCAATAAAGATTTTATTTTTTATTTTATTAGAATATGGAATTAAAATATTCGCTAGTAAGTAGTCAATTTTAGTTCGTCCCCACATTCTATTCTCAACTATTTCTCACGTTCGAATTCGTATAATAAGTTACCCATAAAGAAAGAAAGAAAGATTATTTATTAATATTTATTTATACACACATTAGGTACAGAAGACAAAAATAATATTAAACAAATATATTACAAAAATAAATAAGCAAAAGTAATTAAGTTTGATGAAGGTGGCGTGCGGCACCGGAAAAAAGGGACTACATACCTACTTACCATAACTTTGCATAATTCTCACGTCCACAATCCCCGAGGGGGTAGACAGAGAAACCGCCTTCATCATAGGTAGTTGCCACTTTTCGTCGTAAAATTTGGTGGACAAACGTGATAGGTGGCGAGCCTACCGCCGTCTCCGTAGGTGTGAAATAGTATCCATTAAGATTAATCGCCTCGTACGACACCTACAGGAAGAGTTGGGGTGGTGCTATTCTTTATGGCCGGCACGACACGACACCTGTTATTAACGTTTTATTATGGGTACACAATTACAGGAAACAAATTACAGAATTATAGTACCTGTAAGGCATTATATGTACAAAGACGGCCTTATCGCTTAGAGCGATCTCTTCCAGGCAATCTCTATAGTTAAGTGGACATTGAAGATATTAGATATTCCTGCCGCTACTGGGTAAGCGTGTCGTACGAGGAGACTTCGAGTAACTTTGCTGGTGGTAGATTCTGCCCACTTAGGGCAGAATCTACCCAACAAGTGCTTAACCAATTACAATTTATACAATTACCTTTTAACTGACTAATCTAACTGAATCTACACGTCACTCACAGCACAGCTTGATGCAGCACGCAATGCGCTGCGGCCACTTCATCTGGCAGCTCATTCCCACATTTGTCAACAGTATTGAAGTTCCTAACGTCTTCGAAGTTCTTAATGACGTGGCGGAACTGTTCCCGGATCTGTTCCAGCTTCTCCACGGGTTCTATGAGGCAGTGTTCTGCGATGTCTATCATCTGTGGACACGTACAGTCGACCACAATTTAGAGACAAGAGACGACACAGTTTCCAGTGGTTCTAAAGAAAATAAATAATGAGACCCATAATCACAGAAAGTGATTGCACTTCCCGGACTAAGAATCTTGTACAGAAGGTTCGACTATGCCAAGACAAAACATTGATAGAATGAATGAATACTCTTAGAATAGACTTAGTTCTTTGTTCTTAAAATGTCCTAAGAATGACACAGGCGTAGACTAATATCTGTGATTTAAACAAATACGTAGAACGTAGTGTTAGGACGCCGGACTCCCATGGTCCAGGTTCGAAACCATGCAATGCCATGTACCAATGATTCGGATTTTTTTCGAAGTCTTACCAACATTTACCGGCTGCTCTAACGGTAAAGGAAAACATCGTGAGGAAACCTGCATGTCTGAGGAAATTAAGTTTCCGAAAGCGTGTGAAATTCACCAATCAACACTGGGCCCGCTCGGTGGATCATGGCCCGTACCCCCTTGTGCAAGGGGAGGCCTGCGCCCCAACAGTGGGGACATTAATAGGCTGATGATGATGATGATGTAGCACGTAGCTGTATCTCGTTTGAAATCTCTCGAGTTGTGAGAAATGTCTCTAAGTGATGCTGACTTGGATTTTTTTTCTTTCTTATCTATCCATATTTCAAAATCAATTAATGAACATACTGAACATACATATATGCATGAAACAAACTGAACATACCTCCTCCATCGATATAGCATAATTAGTGAAGTCGTGAAAATACTTTATCTTATAGAACTTCACGATAGCCGACCTCAATTCCCTGGCCATCTCCTCGTTCATAATATGCACCAGGTCTAGGAAAGTATCTATGGTGTGCAGGGACTTATTCTTGAGCATGTTGTAGTTGGTTCGACCCTCGTTGAAAAGATGCTTCGCCACATCGTACGATTCTGATACCAAGTGGTATTTCTGATCTATGTTTTGGAAAACGTTGTTTTTGCACTGGAAAATAAAATGTCTGTCCTCAGGACACTTGAGTGGGCCCACGGGTATATTTTTAACTATGGATTCACTGGTGTGATATACTGGTGGGTCCACGGGTCGCGTACCATTTTACAGCTTGCAAATACAGCTGCTGCTTTTATCCTCAACCTAGCTTGATGGTACAATTTTTTTTTATGTACAACTAAACCCGCATTTGACCTCGATCTCACCTGATGGTAAGCGACGATGAGGTCGACGATGGAGCATGCGGGTCCAGTAAATGCCTATTCACTCTGGCCTTGAAGATCCCATGGTTGTAGGTTTCGGGAAATACAGACGCCGGCAGGCTGTTCCATTCCTTAGCCGTTCGCATAATGAATGAAGAAGCAAATCGCTTCGTACGAACAGATGGGATATCAACAACATAAGGATGGAACCCCTCCTCGCGCCTGGTAGTCCGAAGGCGGAATGGAGATGCTGGAATTAGGTCGTGCAATTCCGATGCGCACTCTCCGAAATGTATCCTATAAAATACCGATAGGATACACTTGATACGCTTGATGGTAAGTGATAATGAGGACAAAGATGGAGCACTCGTACTGGCACATTGTCAGTACACATTAACTCTAAAGCGTAAATAATTGGAAGACTTACTTAGACCATTTATCACTTAAATACTGAACCAATTCAATAAAATAACTTACTTCTTGTATATAGAACAGGCATAATACTAGAACAATCAAATCACTTGCTCGTGCAGTAATACCCATTACTGCACTTCATTGGTTCATTGGCCACAATTAATCACAACTTCTTGATGATTTATGAGAGCAATATTACTAATGTAGGTGTAGGCATGTCTACGCGTGACTGACTGTACACTTTATATCCGTGTATGGTGTGCTAAACTTTCAGGTTTTTTTTTCGAAACATCCTGAATTATTCAATCTATCTGTTCTCTATAATTAATTTGACGCAAGTTAACATTAGTTTTCAATTAACTTTATCGATTCAAAAGTCTATAAAATGTTACACTGAGAATGTAAAACCTTATCTTAAAACTTGAACAGGATTTTTATGCATTTTGTTATTTGTTTCTTTCTTGTAAACACAGGATATATTTTTAGAACAAATCTATTGTATTTTATTTTGCGATAAACAACATTTCGTTTCAATAAATTAAAACAAAAATCACATAATATAAAATGTATTTTAAATGTTCCTTAATGTGAATAATTCAATTATGATACCGTACGTCGTATTGTCTCTAGATAATAATGTGAAATATTACGTAATTCCTTATTAATATTAACAATTACACAAGGTTGTTCATTCTGAATCAATTAACTAGTTACTAGATAGAGAAACACTAACTAGCTTGTTTATTCTTAATTCTTAGAAAAAAATTATGTGGTAATATCTTCCGTACAAACATTCAATGCATGGAGGTAATGCATTGAATGTTTGTACGGAAGATATTACCACATAATTTTTTTCTAAGAAATAAGATGATTTCTATGAAAATACATATCTACAATTTACGTTGATAACAGAATCTTATAATACTTTAGCATGCCACGGAATTGCGAAGTCAGTCGCAGGTTCAAATCCTGTTCCAGGGAAAACTTTACAATGTTCTAATTTACATTGATTCAGAATGAACAACAATTTAAAATTAAAATAATAAATATAAACAATTAATAGTACATTATGATATAAGTGCGGTAAGTTGAAAATTACAGCCGAGGCGATATTGCTAGCCCGAGCCGTAGGCGAGGGCTATAAGGAAGCAGAGGCTGTAATTTTCAAAGCGCACGTATGTCATACGACGTTTTATAACATATTTACGAGGAAATAAATAAAACTTTGACTTTCTTAAACGAATAAATCTTTAATTACTTGTTAAAGCAGTTATAGAAATTTGAACAATTTTTAAAAGTGATTGTTACGTTGCCAGTTGCTTTTTAGCATTGAATAGTAGCACCACAATGAGCTTGACTTATATTTTTGAGAAAGTTCCATGAAATATGCTAAAAACACATTTTCTGAAAATGAATTTGCATCTTTGCTTGTTTTCCATATGATGAAATTTTGATACGCTTGTAAGTATCTATCGGTCGATTTTTCAGGCAAGAGGCTTAGAGTAGCCTTTTTCGCTGCGTTTAAGACTTGTGGCGGTGTCAAATTAATAAATTCATCACTACTTGACGACATTTTCAAATAAAAACAATACAGCGAAAAGAAAAAGCGCGCGGAATAATTTTACTTGTCCACAAATTAGCGATGCGCGCGCATCAACTTTTTTTAGGTAAAGGTACAAAAACAGCCAGTATTACTAATAAAGTAAATTAATATTTTTGTGTTTTTGTTACAGATAAATGGTTGTAATTTATTGTCAAAATTAATTAAATTAAAGAATTAAATCTTTATTTATTATATTTTATCTCCCAAAGTTAATTTTATTCATAAAATATTGACCACTTTTTTAACATAAAAACTCTTTGCTAAGATTTTAAAAAGTATCGTTCATTTTTAGACGGAGCATCTTAAAAAACCGTACATGTTACTTTATTTAAAAAAACTCGTGCGTTTCACATTACTATAACGCACAAGTGCGTAATGAGATACATTACGATATTGAAATTGGTGTAATTACAGCCACTTTACGAGCAAATATGTTATAAAATTAATTTAAACAGTAGGTACATAATGCCTATAATATACAATGTGTGTAAAATGTGTTTAATATAACGAAGCTACTTGAGATTGTAACACAACACGTTTGAGCTCCTTTTTACACCTGCAACGAAAAGAGATAGAAGATAAAGTGGAGTAATTCTACATCTGTTTCCCGCCACATGGTTTGGGAAGTTTTTAACATGTGTGGGCAAGACGCGTGGGTGAAATTGGGATAAAAGCGTGGGGAAAAGATATATAAGATAAAGAGTGGTGTTGGAGAATGATGACGAGGGGAGCGGGGGTCGCGGGCCCTTGCCACCACGCTGCTATATAAACAGACCAGCACCGTGCCGCCTTGCACTTCCCACGATCGCTCAATACATAAAGTTAGCGTCTCGACGCTTCTTCGAGCAAGCTCCCCACCACCCAAACCCTCTAGTAAGCGCCGCCGCTTATTCCACTAACGGTTTACCGACATCCCATCGACGACGTCGGCCTAGACACGTCCTAGACGACCCCGACGACGCCATCACGATCTCTATCGCAGAAGCCACTCCCCCACCCGATAGTAGTTCACACACAACACCTACATACCCGCGACCCGTTTCTGGCGCTTACACGCGCTATCGGCGTATTCCAGGCCGCTTCTCCCCGACCCCTCCGGGAGGGAGGGCAGCGACGTCCTAAGCCGAGGTCCGTACCCACCTGGGTGCCCTTAGGCAGTCTAATCTTATAGTAGTTTTTAAGTCCTCCTCCAGGCTGGAGCACACTTAGCGCTCGCCCCAAAAACCCCGGTGAAGCTGTAAAGGTCATTAGGACCAACAGCAATTATCAGTACGAAAAAAAAAACCGCCTTGCACTTTTGTTCGAGACACGGTCGGCGACGGTTGCGTTCCAGTTCGCGTATTGTTATTTTGCTAATTTTGTAATTTGTAATTAAATTTATTTGTGTAGCTAGGCGCGTTGTTTTTTTAAGGAATTTCGGTCTAGATTCCTTATAGTGGAGTATCTCAGTTTCCCGCCACATGGTTTGGGAAGTTTTTAACATGTGTGGGCTAGACGAGTGGGTGAAATTGGGAATACACCGAAAACAATATCTAATAATTGTTCTTTTAAAAATACGATTAAACGTACAAATTAGGTACCTAAAGCAATGAAAGGTATCGATTCTAACGAGGTCGCTAAATCTATAGCTAGAATTAAATATTAACTATCTCGCTCACTCATATATAAGACTGTGTAAGAGTGAAGGTGATGTTTCGTTTTAAAATAGATAGATAGATAGAAACACTTTATTGTACACAAAATCAGGAAAAGTAAAAACTACAGGAATAATAACACGATATGTACAAAGACGGCCTTATCGCTTAAAGCGATCTCTTCCAGGCAACCGCTGTAGTTAATTGGACATTAAAGAGATTAGCGACAGTGTAGTGTGAGGATATGAAAATGGTTACTATTACTTAATATACAGTAAATTTAGTAAAATAAAACTAACATGATGTCCATAAATAAATATGTGGGTATACTAAAATAGTTAAATGCATAGATATACATAATATAAATAAATTAACATATATAATAGATATTAAACAATAAATAGGTAAATATACATAATAATGAAAATAAAATGCACAACTACAACGACAAATAATGATGAGTGAGACCCGCTTTAAACGAAGCCAGGGATTCCGAATGACGAATTAGACGAGGAAGTGAGTTCCATAGGTGTGCTGCCTTGACAACAAAGGAGCCTTCGGGATACTATCATGGCTTGATCTGAGAGCGACACCATGATCAGAGCCTAGGAATGTGAACATGGATTTCAGGTACGCGGGAGTGATAGGACTGTACAGGACATTATAAAGGAGGGAGAGGAGATAAAAGTTACGACGGAGCCGAATTGGGAGCCATTTAAGCTGTACGCGGAATTGTGTAATGTGAACAAATTAACGCACACCAAAAATAAATCTGATGCACATGTTTTATGCAATTAGCGACTAAACCACAAGAATCGGCGGGTTTGCTGAAAGAAATCTCTTTTTGAGATAAGTTCACACTTTGTACGATGTCTCATTTTAATTGTTTTTTATTAAGTTGTACAATAAAGTGTAAATAATAAAAATAATCTGTGCCAATATACAGGGAAATAAACTGCTAGGAGCGCACGTTACCAGGAATATAAGAACCCTGGCCATATTACGGAATTAAATGGAACTATATTTTTCACAGCGAACTCCATAACTCTACTATCAAAGTGGCGCCCTCTTGACCAGGTTTTCATATTCCTATTCAGGGTATATACAGAGTAGAACACAAGTCAAATCCTCACCTGTGTACAGCCTCAGTCCTTGTGTAGAAACTTGTTGAACGCCCCGTACGAGCTCTCCAAGTCGAACACCAGCTGTCTGACCTGCGCTTCAGACAGCTCGTCCGACGCTGACATCTCTGATAGCTTATCTAGCCACTCTTGTACCTGTAACGATGAATATTCCTGTTACAAAATATACTAAAAACAAAATAATGCGCGAATGTAGCAACACTAAAAATGTCGAAGCGACGTTGCAAGAATACCATAAAGCTAATAATTAATAATTTATGTGTGCAAATAAAGTATAAAGCTTAGAGTGTCGATTGCACAGTGGCTGGGACACCGGACTCACATAAGGGAGGTCCTGGACGGTGGAGGACGGGATTGAATTGAATTGAATCCGGGTTCTAAACCATACAGTGTCATGTACCAATGAGTTTTTCGTATTTTTCAAAGACTTACGTACATTTACCGACTGCTCTAACGGTGAAGGAAAACATCGTGAGGAAACCTGCACACTGAGATGACCAGTGTGTAAATGGGGTAGGCACAAAAGATCCTCAAGGGTCGAAGTGCCGCTGGGGTTATTCCCGGCCCCTATCATAAGATAAGATACCATAAAGCTAAACCTATAATTTTTATTTTCATACTTGGAATTTACTTCATTTCTCTAGTATTTGTACCAAAAAACTGTTTCACTCGACATTCGCCATGTTTCTTCGACAAATGTGTCTCGTGGCATTCAGTTGAATTGCTGTTCAGAGATCAAAAGAAAATTGGAGTCCATGTTCAGAGGTAAGCTTCATGGTAATCAGGTGTGATTGGTAAAAAGAATGCACAGATAGGTTCGGACAAGGAAGTCCTGTTGGCTGGACGAGATCCCTATGAGATAAGCCTGCCTTTGTACCTGTTGTTTTTTTATTTTCTGTATATTTTATATTAGTACAATAAACAGACTACATACAAACAAAAACTGTGCCAAATTTAAAGACGAAAGCAGGGTCATGAATTAAAAAAAGCTGTAGGTACCTTGAGCTTGCCCTCGAAGTCGTCTGGCAGCATGGCGAGCCGGTCCATGGTGTCCTTGAGGTCCCGCAGCTCGGGCTGGATCATGTCCATGGCGCGGAACTCCAGTCGTAACTTGTCCATAAGTGTGATGAACAGCTGTCAAAAACCTTCCGTGGTTATTGACAATATTAACACGGGATTCTTACCACGGTTTGAGATTGTTTTGGGCTCACGATATTTCAGCACCATGATGAGTAGACTGACCAACTGTCCCGAAATATCAGGAGCCCAAAACCGGGGGGTTTTGAGGGTAAACAGTGGTGTCAAATTACTATATAGAAATACACTTTATTACTTATACTTTTTAATAAAACCGTGGGACAATATTGCCGCTTGGTTTATTAAATTTACTCTTCAATAAATATTAACTCTGATTTCACCAGGGTTAAAGTTGGGTAATTATAACAAGTTTTGGAACAACCAGAATGAAACTGCGACGACAGTGCACTTACCGAGACAATCTCAGCAATGTACTTGTTGGTGTTTCCCTTGTCATCTTTGATCAGGTTGGGCTTGTTCTCACGTATCCGCTCCAAAGCAGCCGGGCAGTCCAGCTGGAACATTTGAGAAATACATTTAGAAAATGTCCAATACATTATACCTCAAATACATACTATGAGAGGTCCAGACATGAGCAAAATTATCACAACTTGGTATCCAAGAGGCGAGAAGAGAAAGAGAGGTAAACCATTCAGACGCTGGGATGATGAAATAGCGGAATTGGCCGGTTGGACGTGGACTAGGGTGGCGTTGGAAAGGGAAGTATTCAGAAGACTGGGGGAGGCCTTTGCCCGAAGGCACACAGATTCTAGTTACCGTAGAAAAAGTAATAGTATGTAAGTAAACAAAATCTGAAAGAGGCTGTGATAAATAAATAAAAAAACATACACAAACTCTCACGTCCATAATTCCCGAGGCAGTAGACAGAGGAATCTTCAATCACAGGTAGATCCCACTTTTCGCCATAAGATTTGATGACAAACGATTTGACAGGTGGCGTGCCTACCGCCGTCTATAGATGTAAAATATGTAACCACTAAGATGAGACCTTAGTCGCCTCGTAAGACACGGGTAGAGTTGGGGTGGTGCTATTTTTTAGGACCGGTACCATACAGCATACAAACATACCTCATTGTTTTACCTATTTTGTTTTGTCCTGTTTGTACAATAAAATGTATTTTACTTTACTTTTGAGGCAAGTAAATAAGTATGTCAGCGCAAACAACAAGTGACGTCATAGTGCACGTGCAATGCCCACCTGCGCTTGCGACTAAGCAAACACGCAGCAACAGCCGATACCCGCGTCATGCCGCCCCCACTACCTGACCTCTATAAAAGCGGGCGCCCGACCAAATGTGGGATCATTCACTTGCGACTCGTCGACGAGGTAGTCGGACTTGATATTTTATTCGAGGATATTGCATTTCCGAATAATTAACCGTAACTGTTAGCTATCAAGGGACTCTCGTATGGCCGGTTGCTATTGAGGTGACTGGACTGCGTCTAGTTGCTGTCAGCTGGCTGAGCAGTAACTGGTTAAAGTTAAGGTTACTCCGGTAGCTATTGGTTGCGGTTAAAATGATTAATCCGTGACCGGTTGCCGTTGAGGGATAGGACAGTAGCCTATTGCTGGTAAATAACTCTAAAATAAGTTGATTGAGTCAATATAGTTATTAAATTATATTTCGCAGTGTATTTTAAAAGCAAAAATAGAACCACAGGGTGAGGACTACCCGGAGAATGATAGCGGGCCATCTATGCCCTTACCCTCAGATCTGACAAGTAAGTTTATCTATTTACTAGCGGCCCGTCCCGGCTTCGCACGGGCATTAAACATTACATTTAGATTTGTTAATTTTAACACATTCATAATAATATAACACACATATTCACTCCTTTTTGCGTCGAGCTCCTAAAAAAGAGTAAATTAAAAAAAAATAAGAATAATTAAATTCTTTGATATTATTTAATGATTTTTTTGTATTTATATGATTTTAAAATGTTATATATCATTTTGTTCTATCATCAATAGTTTTCGCAGCGTACGCGATGTAAGGAAGTTTTTTGATATTTTTTTACACTTTATCGTAATTTAAGTAAGCATCCCCATTTTTTTTGAAAATGAAATATAGCCTATGTCACTCAGGAAAAATGTAGCTTTCCAACAGTGAAAGAATTATTCAAATCTGTTCAGTAGTTTCGGAGCCTATTCAATTCAAAGAAACAAACAAAAAATCAAACCTTTCCTCTTTATAATATTGGTATAGATTTTTATTTACTTATTAGGTAAACACATTATAACCAGAAAAATTACAGAAAACAATCAATATAAAATTATGAGCTGGTCCTTACCATTAATGTGTAAACACAGCATGGTTAGAAAGTGGAAAATTAAGACACTGTGCCTCCACTCCTATAGTGTTCGCTGCGCCTTAGTAGAAGTTTAGGATGCCACGTACCCTGAACTTGCTGACGAATGCCTCTATCGTGGGGAACTCGTCGCCCTGCACCTGTTTGAACGCCACCCGGTACTGCACGAGCAGCCGGCTGCAGGCGGCGGTGTACTCCTGAGCGCGCACGCAGTCTCGCATATACGCCTTCTCTAGGTGCTGCAGTGTGCTCACCACGGCATAGAGTTCTGCCATGTTGTCGTGCCTGGTAACAGGAAATGATATCGTTACTGATACTGCAATATGTCATGCAACCAGAGATAAATTACACGAGGATGAAGAAACATTATCATTTTGTTAATCGTCAATCCACATTTTATCGATTATCACAGAATAGAGACCGACATTTTGGATACTATACTCTAGATATCATCATCAGTACTATACTCTAGTCCAGATCTTCGGCTCTTCTCATCCAGTCGCTGCCATCCACCTTGCGCAGATCGTGGCTTCATCTAGCAGGGGGTGTCCCACACTACGTTTGCCCAAACGTTGTCTCCATTCCAGAATTCGTCTACCCCAGCGGTTATCAGTTCTGCGACAGATGTGACCGGCCCACTTCCACTTCAGCTTGCTAATCTTATGAGCTATGTCGATAACTTTTGTTCTATGCTGGATCTAATTTCGTATTCGATCCAGCAGAGATACTCCGAGCACAGCTCTTTCCATAGCACGCTGAGCGACTTTCAATTTGTGAACCTGTCGCACCGTCAGTGTCCACGTTTCGGCTCTGCAGGTCATTACTGGTAGGACGCACTGATTGAAGACTGTTGTCTTTAGAGATTGGGGTATGGGCGACGAGAAGATGTGACGTAACATCCGAAATGGTGCCCAGCTCAGCTGAATTCTTCTGTCGGCATCTTTCTCGAAGTTGTTTCTACCTAATTGCAGAGTTAGCCAGAGGTAGACGTATTGTTGCACAACTTCGAGGGCGGTACAATCGACGATAATCGGTCCCGGAATGACATGATCATTGACCATGGCCTTACTTTTTGAAACAGTTGATATTGACTCTTTATTGCTATATTAAATTAAAGCTAGTAGTAGCAAAAAATTATAAAGGGGTAGGAAAAAGTGTCCAAAAACAGTGAAACATAAAATGTACAGATGTGTTGTACAGAAATGAGTTGTGATTCCTGCCAATACTGCAGTTTTTCTTTTTATTCGTAATTCATTTATTTCAGTAATGATCATACATAGTCCAAAAGATGGAAAATAATTAGAAATAAATATTAGCATGTCATGATCATTGTGATACATTAATATTAATAAAATTTCTTACTTAAAGTATAATGTCAAAGAGTTAATAAAAACTATTGCAGAATATACGTCCACAGTATTTCATATAGGTACATCATTCGTCAAGGAACTCATTGACAGAGTAATAAATTGCATTCGCTTTGTTTTCGGCCTTCGAAAGTACGATCATGTTTCACAATACAGGTCCCAGCTTAAATGGCTTACCATTCGACAACGAAGAGGCTCGCGCATTCTTTGTCTGTTATACTCTATGCTAAATGAAAAATTTTCTCCTTACCTCAAAATTAATTTTCACTACCTATGTTCAATTCATGACAGATCTCTTCGTTCCTCCCACAATCTTCGCCTTGGCCTCCCCTCTCATCATACTGATTTCTACTCGTACTCGTTCACTGTTCACGCAGCCCGCCTTTGGAACAATCTTCCAGTAGATATAAGGAGTGCCCCGAATCGCTTTGTGTTTAAAAATAAAGTTCGTATCCACCTTTTGTGTTCCTCATAATCCCCTAAATCTATATATTTTACATATCAATATATTTGTGCATAATATTTTATTATTTTTCGTATGTATTTAATTATATTGTATTTATATATATAAGTAAATTATATTGTATATTTGTATTAGTATTGTATATTAGTATACTATGTAAGTATATTGTTATTTTAATATATAAATTTCACATATTATTAAGTAAGTTTCTTTGTCATTTTTATTATTGCCACTGCACCGCCATAACATATCTGCATGCCCAAAGGTCAGCTGGCAGAGAATGCCGCAAGGCATTAAGCTCACCTGTACACAAAAGTGTAAAAGAATAAATAAATAAATAATAGGCCTTATGGACCAAATTTTTTTAATTTAAAAACGTAACGTTTTTATGTTTATGTTTTTTGTTAAATTTAGACGAGTGCTTACAAGACAACAGCTACTCCCAAGCACATAATAAAATGATTTGTGAAGGGAGCTGTATTGATGAGTGCAGCACATATGCATACTGTGATCAATCAACAATACAACACAAACAACAATATTGTAGATATTTGTCAGAAAGCGTTTAAACACCTGGGTTTTATTCTGCGACAGGCCCAGGGGTTCAGGAACACGACCGCTGTTATAGAGCACTGTACAACATGCTGGTAAGGAGTAGACTAGAGAGTAGTGCAGTCACATGGAATCCCCATGAGACTAAATATAGTCTTATAGTGGAGAGGATACAGAACAAGTTTATTAGGTATTTATACCTAAATCAATACAGAGTTAACCCTTTCTATCCGCTTATGTATCCGACCAACTTTGTGCTAGGGATGGTGGGATACTATAGGCTCGAAGTCAGGAGAAACCTTGCGTTAGCTACCTACGTATTTAAGGTGTTCCGAGGTAAAATTGATAATCGGCAGGTTTTGGCATTATTGAGACAGTTCGTTCCGAACACGAGGCTGCGGTGAGTACCCAGAAACCAATTTTTCAAGGTCCCGACCGCTAGAACAAACCTTAAATTTGCTCCAATCATGAGAGCTCTTAGTTATACTAAACGAGGTATCCCAAAGGTTTGGTCTGGTCCATTGCTCATTGACAGAATTCACAGAAGTAACACTGACTTATCTAAGCATGTAATTATTTTATGTGAAATGTATGAATTTATAGATGGAATAGTATTGTTTTACATAATTGAATTGGGAATTCCCGTAATAATTATGTAAATTATAAATAAATAAATAAAAATAAACAAATCTGATAAAAATCCTCATACACAAGTTATGGCAGATTTTGTTATTGTGTGCATAATTGATCGCTGAAATATTACGGAAATCAATAAATATATCTCTAAGGAACATAAGTGTTAGTAGTAATAGTGTCATCTACAAGTCGATGATTCATAGAAAACAAAATATTCTATTAATATAGTACTCACTTTTCACGTTCCCTAGCATTTCTGTAAAGCTTTACTTCTTCGTATAACTCCGGTCTTGTGTCTGAAACATAAAAAGTCCTTCAGGAAAACCAAACAAAGATTGATAAACATTCCATTCAAAAATTACATGAACTCCTACCTTGCATTGTTGCAGTGAAGATGTCTTGTAATAAAACAGATGACAATCTATAATTAAAAGGGATTTCAGTGCACAGAATTTATATCTTGGGTGAGATAAATAAAACTATTTCTTTGAAATGCGATGACAAAATAAATACAGCAATTCAGCAATCTGATTAGGTATTTGACGTTGAAATGACTCGTTCGTTCCTTAGTTAGCTACCTACTCTATCCGAAATGCCGAAATTGTATGAAGTGACATCCATTTTTATTTAAAATTCAATGAGGAAAAAATTTAAACATAAAAGTCGTAGTTTTAATATAAATACCTACATAAATAAAATATATTTCGTATGTACTTATTTTAGAGATTTTTTAATTATTTAGTACCTATGTAATGAAACGAACATGCCGTGATCGAATGATTCCTAGAAATGAACGAATTATTTTAGGGATGTGCATGTTTTTTTTAGTTTTATTAACCGTTATAACGTTATTTTCGAAAAAAAAAGATATTGCGACGAATGACGTAATCTTCCAATATGGCGGATGACGCGCGCGCACCCTGCCGCTCGCGCTCGTAGTTTCTTCAGATGAGCAAAGCTGCCACTCGTCTCATTTATTTTCACCTTGCGATGAATGAAAACTGTGGTGGATAGTTCTGTGCACTATTTATTTCACATAAAAAACTAACCGGAACTTAACAAGTGCTTTGTGTGACAGTGTAAAGGTGGATTCGTGGTGATAGTGTTTTTACCAGTTCTCCCTTTAATTTGTGAGACTGTGAGACAACAAGTACAGTGTTTACGTGCTGTAGTACATGGTCGTGTGAATATTTGTGCCTTCGGCTTTCCACAGTCGTCGTTTAATGGGATCTTGGTGATCAACAGGTCAGTTATTTTCCAATTTGAAAAACTTGTTTTTGCTTCATGTTAACTTGTTATTATCTACGCAGGTATGAGATGTTAGTAAGGCAAAATAATATCGGCTTAAGTCACGCCTTTACGTGAGAATTCTGAGGGTCTATTTAGTGAAAAATTTGTAAAAAATGATTTACAGTGCGGCCAAAGTGTTTTGTAGTAATAATAAGCATGTTTTGCGTAGAATTTGTTTTTAGTTCTTATTGGAATGCGTAGCGGGGTACGGGCGGGGTTTCTTGGGCGCGGCGCCGGCTCTCGTCCCACTTTTGATAAGTAGGTAATAGTTTAAACGCCTGTAGAGGCTTTGGCACGTACGCGACACGTTATGGTCACATTGTCGCCGTTGTAGTACTGCAGTTGTGTAAAGTTAAGTTTATCGTGGCCCAGATTATGATTACCTACTACAAGTCCACTCTACATACCGTGTCACTATCATAGATTGCTTTATTCTGAGTTTTTTGCTCTTAGAATACTTAATTATCTGGCCAAAAATGCTGCTTAATTCATACTTGGTATTATTTTTTGGCAAAAGAACTTCAAATGACTCAAGAAGTTTCATTATTTCTTGTGAATTTATCACGGTCCAGACTATGATTACTACAAGTCTACTCTACATACCTTGTCACTATAATAAATTGATTTATTAAGATATTTTAACTCATAGAATTTTTATTTATTTATTTATTACAGCCTCTCAGATTTTGTTTACTTATATACTATTAAATTTTTACGGTAACTAGAATCTGTGTGCCTTTGGGCAAAGACCTCCCCCAGTCTTCGTCCACGTCCTACCGGCCAATTCCGCTATTTCATCATTCTAGCATCTGCATGGTAACTCATAGAATACTTAAGATTAATTATCTGGCCCAATACACTGCTTAGTTTTGACTTGATAATTATGTTTCGGCAAAAGAACTTCAAATATCATAACGGTATTATTTCTTATGAACTTAAAAGTATTCGTCCAACTTAGTTCTTATTACGTACATATTGTTTCCTATATCAAGTAGTTAGATTCTAATAATATTTTCCCGAAACAGGAAACTTACTTGAGACAATCAATTCGACATGTTTGTATGCTTCCTGTCATTGTTACCAGGTCTTTTCAAGAGGTTTTACGTTTGAACAACACCAAGTGCCATACAATTTGCCATAGAATTTTCAAACTTATTGTAGAAACAAATTAAACTTTAGTTCTAAGTTTACCAATAAATGTGAGGTTTTATGATGGGAAATGCCTTATTATATATTTTTTTCTTAGGACTAAACCCACATTTGACCTCAATTTCACCTGGTGGTAAGTGACAATGAGTCCGAAAATGGAGCACACGGGCTTAGTTAGTTAGTGTTAGGAGTGAATACAATTGATAACAAGATTATCCAGATTATTATTGCCTTGTTATCACAAGATTATAACATAACAAACAACTTGCCATTAAAATTATCACAGTCATTTAAAAAAGATTCATTAAATTATTAGTCGAATTACTAAACTAAATTAGTCACGGGTAAGTCACCATTTATATATCCAATTAACAAAAACAACATTAAAGTAAACCTCGATTGCACAGTTATTTTTAGAATTAACATTATTATATCACCAAAAAGGAAGTTCTTTACTATTAAATGGGCATGTATGAGTAATCTACACAGTAGTTGTAAGTATTACATGTAGCCATACTCTATGGCCATTTTATTTAATAGCTTCCATACCTATGTTTCTTCTCTCACCAGAGAGAAGAAACTGGTTCTACAGCTTTAATATGCAGACTTGTTACAACCCTCCTAATGATATATGCCTTTACGAATGCTTTTTACTATAATTAAATTAGTAACCTTCTTTTGCACAAGTGAATTCTGCCAATTTTGAAGTGATTAAATGTTATTTACACTATGATAAAGTACCATGTTTAATTTTTATATAAAGTGCCTACTTGTTTACACAGATGTAAATGGTTAGGTATTTTAAACTGTTTTATAATCTTTAACTTTTAGTAGGATTTAAGAAATTATTTCTTAACTTAAGATCTGAACTAACCGACTAGCCTAATCTACCCCAATAAATAAGTAACTGCATTTTGAGGCAAATGGATATAAGCTATATTACATGTGTGGTCATCCGAAAACCATGTGGAGCTGATCAGTTGGAATTGAGGTAGCAACAATCAGAATGTTTTGGCTTAAAGAAGCGGACAGCATTGATTCCAGCGCTATACCTCAGCACAGGGTAATAGGAAGAACATCAAGAACAAGACTAGTATTTTCACAGAAACTGGTTTTTTTTATTGACCACTAAACCCACATTTGACCTCGATCTCGCCTGATGGTAAGCGATAATGAGGTCGACGATGGAGCACGCGGGTCCAGTAAATGCCTATTCACTCTGGCCTTGAAGATACCAAGGTTGTAGGTTTCGGGAAATACAGACGCCGGCAGGCTGTTCCATTCGTTCGCGTAATGAACGAAGAAGCAAATCGCTTCGTACGAGCAGATGGGATATCAACAACATAAGGATGGAACCCCTCCCCGCGCCTGGTAGTCCGAAGGCGGAATGGAGATGCTGGAATTAGGTCGTGCAATTCTGATGCGCACTCTCCGAAATGTATCCTATGTATTTTAGAACCTCCAGAAAAAGAATTGAATGATATCACATTTCAGGTTTCTATAATGCCCAGCCAGATCTGGCCTCGACCTTTTATTAATGTTCCAGAATTGGCTCCAACAGTGACATCATTCAATCTAGATAAAAGAGCTTTCAATGAACGTGATTCGGAGCGGCGCCGCAATTCTAGGCTTCCTGGTGATATCATAGGCTCACACAAGTCACAGACTTCGTTATTGTGACTTAATAGCTTATAATTAGGTCTGACAGTTTACCACACAACTCGATCGCTCTGAGTTGCGCGTCTGCCCACCTGTACCGTCTTCACCCATTTATTATTGTTATGGTAATTAGCAGATTCAATTTTATTTTATGCTCCATAAAATGTAAAAATAGTTCCAATTCCTGAATTCAGAATTCCAATCTAACTACTTAATATCTGTGCATACTTCCTCTGGGAAAGAAACTCATCTTCATCTAGGAGAATTTTCTAAGCAAAAGGTAAAGATTATTTCATTGTATAGTGAAGTCTTATAATTTGAATTAAGATTTAATTTAAACCTATAAATAAAGGTTGAACCACATGTTACATTACTGTATTACTATTAAGGAAACTAGGTACTTATTTATAAAGTAGTCTATTATCTACCAACATTTAGGTATTTAACATATTTTTTATTGCATTTAGCACTGCAAACCGTAATTCTAGGTTTCCTGGTGATGTCATGGGCTGGCAGACTCGGGGCCATGTCTCAGGGTTACTCAGATAAACCTAAAAGCGGTGGCAACTTACTTTCAGTTTCGCTTGTCTGCCGATGCCTGCTAAAAAATAAATCTAAGATTATTTTGATTGGTCATTATTGGCCAACCTATTACTGCTATAGCAACAACTTAACGTGCTATCCGAGGCACGGATGGGCTCAGATGAAAACGTGCCACTAGCGCTCACCCATCCTTATTCTGACCGCGTCCAACGTTGCTTAACTTGCACGATCACTTTCAGACCAAACTCGCAAGTAGGCCCTTAAAATATTTTGATACAATTACGTTATTCCATTGACCGGTGTAAGTAAACCAGATCGAGCATTTCCCAACGTCCGTTCAAGATGCGAGATATTCATGATATTTATAGTGGATCAGATTCTAAGACTACACTACGTGTCGGCGCACGCGCCGCGCCGTTGCCCTGTTTGTTTTGTTAATGGCGAATTAAAACGCTGTAAATTCGGATTATTATTGTTGGAAAGTAGGTCGGGCTCGCTGAACGACGGCTGGTGACGTGGGAAAGTTAAAAATCTATTTGATGCGACTGGGAAAGATCTAATTTACTATCTAATGTATTATGTTTTAAGATTTCTAAGATTTCAACCTCTATTTTAATATACGAGTACCCCATTCCATTTCATATTAATAGGTATTTATATTATTTTATTTTATTGACTACTAAACCCGCATTTGACCTCGATCTCACCTGATAGTAAACGACGATGGAGCATGCGGGTCCAGTAAATGCCTATTCACTCTGGCCTTGAAGATCCCAAGGTTGTAGGTTTCGGGAAATACAGACGCCGGCAGGCTGTTCCATTCCTTAGCCGCAATGTAGAGAGGTAGAGCAATACCTACCTACCTACCTGTTTGAAATGACACTAAATTAGTTAATGGTGGCCAAAATTTTAAAGAAAAGAAAGTGGTCATTTTGGATATGAATGGAAGTTTACTATATCCAATGGACTTAACTAAAGTAAGGGACGCCAACCAGAGCATTAGGCTCAATTTACATTGCCGCGGAATGAAATGGAAGCGAATTTCGCAACGTAATTGTACATAGCATAATGAACTTTATGTCAATTATGTAACATACAAACTAAATACGAGCCAAAAAAGAGGTCGCGCGTCTTCCGGGGAATCCTCGCGCATTCTCGAGAATTCCCCTAGCGGTAAAGCGTATTTAGTTTGTATGTTACACAATTGACATAAAGATCATTATGCTATGTACAATTACGTTGCGAAAATTCGCTTTCATTCCATTCCGGGGCAATGTAAATTGAGCCTTACCATACCACAGATGGGCACACCCACTTCAAGTGCACCAAATTCTCAGCGATCCGTCTTAATATAAATAAAAAATTTAATTTTTACTCTCTTCAGAAACATTCAGTCCTCATTTTGGCATACTGATGAAATACCGATCGTTTATGGCGAAAGTCGAGAGTTGCATTTAAAACTAGGAAACGATAGTGCATAAATACACTTGCAAGCATGATAAACCGCATTTTGGATGACTAATCGTAAGGAATCTGTCGAAACGTGTTTTTGTAGACAGATCTCACCACTTTCTTTTCTGCATCCTCTCGTATTAGATTCTTCACTAATCGCTGCAGACAACATTGCTCTACTGATGACAATTAGTTTCTTCCTGTCTAGGAACGCGCATTAAGCGTAGTTACTATTTCGCTGGTTCAGCGACCCAAAGTGGATCCCTTTCCCATTTCTCCCTGTCCTGCGCGACTGCGCTTCTCCACAGCGTCTTTCCAGGGATACCGGGGGCGCCCGAGCGTGCAACATCCATAATCGTATAAATATTTTGCTTCAAAGTTCAATTAAGGGCATTTCCCTATGATCTAGTTAGATTGTCGTGTTATTTATAAATAGGCAATCTGCCTATCTACACACTTACGTCAAAAATCTTGACTAACCTTCGTTTCGTTAGGTACCGTGATAAACTGATAACGTTATCTCTGTCATTACACACGTACTTTCATCAATGGACTCCGATGGTGAAACGTTTCACAAATCTATGAGTCACGATGTTTACGGATTACAGGCTCACTTGTTATTATAGTAACTAACATCTTGGTCTCTACAATAGATATTGTAAACAGAGGTTGGAAAACTACTTCTTGCTATTGTTGAGATTTTAGAATCAATTTTGTTGACAGCCGAAGAAGCTGCGTTAAATAACCATCAACATATTGTGGTGTATTTGGAATGCGACATTGATAGATATTTTCTTGAATTGTTATATTCCAACTATTCTAAGATTATATTAGCGTGGAAACCATAAGTGCGATGGAACTCATTATCTATGAACAGAACATATATTCATTCATCCAGCTACACTGCCATTCAGATTTGGTTTTAGTCTATTAAAACAGATTTTCCAGGCGAGATAACACTTGACCGCCATTATCACTGTACAAATTCACCATGTAGATACAATAACCATTCTACCTACCGTTGGAATAGACGAGTTACGTCGACCGAGCGGGCTTGTTTACTCCATTCTGCTTAAACTTGGACGTGCCCGGATTTACTCCCTTTGGAAGACGGGCGGCGGCTTGTGTACTCCATTCTACGTTTCCCTTTGAAGAGAGGACCTATGTGTAGACTATTCACTATTTCACTAGGCATCCCCGATTTCGGCTATTTCCCGGCGACATACTCATACATAATATGTTAAACAGTCTGTCCCAGTTGTTGTCGTTCAGTAGCAGTCGTTAAGCCATGTCGGAGGCCAAGGGCAGCCTGAACAACTCTAACAAATAGGTAGGCCACTGACCATACGATAATAATAATAATAAATGTATTTAATTCAGGCATACACCCATATTACAAAGTAACAATATATAATATAATTGTACTATAGGTAGGTACTATAACTATAAACTAATATATAAAGGAAAAGCTAAAAGATAAAATAAACTAATGGATAAACTTTTAGCGGTACCGTATCTACTAACTAACTATAAACAAACAACGTACTATAATTTATTGTATTATATTTGTTTTGACAATAACTCTTATATTCAGTTTTTTTAATAGGTAAAGTAAAGTAAAATACACCTTATTGCACAAATATAAAACAACAAACATGAGATAGAAAAGGAAATAGTGAAGTACAATTTAGACGGCCTTATCTCTAAGAGCGATCTCTTCCAGGCAACCTTCGGGCAGAGGAAATGATATCGAGAAAGAGGTAGTAGGTGTGCAAGGTTTATGGAAAACGTTATTGAAGAGAATATTATATAGGTATATTTTTTATGACATGGATTTTAATATTTTTTGTGTAATTTAAATTTCTTTTTTATAACGTGCTTATAACTTAGCTAAGGCTGACACTGAAAGAGTTTAATTATTATTTTTGACATGTTCCTAAATATTCACACAATGTATGATTGTTTATGTGATGTTTGTATGCAATCAAATTCAAGGAATCCAACCCATTAGCTAACTCTTTTAACCTTTTTATAAACCAAGTCCTTTAGTGCTTGTTTCAAGTACAAAAGTATGTTTCGCAACCGCGTAACTGTGCCACTATAATACGTGATCATGTTGATATATTACATCCATCAACTTCGCGTGTTTTAGTGCAGTTCTTAAACTCCTGAATAAAAAAACGAGTCTATAATAAATATCTTCTTGATAATTTTGAAAGGTTACGAGACCGATTCTAAAAAAAACGCTTTCTAAAATGAAGCTATAATCTAAGTGTTACCGACGGCGGCCTTAGAATAGGTTAAAATAAGTTATAATAAGTTTGTATATAATAGATTAAGTTCGGAATAAAACATTTTCAATGATTGTGTACTTACTTAGCATAATAAGAAAAGGTAGAGCTAAGTAGGCGAAAGTTCGTAAAACAATGTTTTCATGGTATGGTATCCCGCTGTATTACTAGTTGCGACACCTCTGTGGGGGATATAAGTAGAGCATTTTTGCCGTAAAAACATACTTGAAATCCAGAAACAGCCCAGTTGAAAAAGAGAAAAAAGGAAGTATGACAATAAAGAAGCCTTCAAGGAAACCGACTGCGATTTTCATTCTTCAGTCCACTGCTCCACTTAGTGTATAAGTTAAATTATGATGAGTAATAATAATAAACTCTGCACACAAGAAGGTGTCAAAAAAGTGTCAGTAACAAAACACTGTTATTTGCTGAGTTGGCTCTCAAAGTGAGGACTGACTGTAATAATACTTGAGCTTCCCTTCCCTTTTCTTAGTGACCCTAACGAGGCTGACATGGTCATTTTGTCGTGTACCAAAGCCTCTAAACATAAAAAAAAAAGGAAAACTCCACAACTTCCAGAGAGATGATTAGAGATCCTTTTAAAAAGTCGTTTGTTCCAAAAGGATCTGTTTTTGAAATATCAGCAATGTTACTTAAGTAGGTACCCTCACTTCACTACACTTCGGGCGCAATTTCCACTTCACCGGTCCCTTATCTACCTAAATGGCGAGGGTCTCATACATACACGAAGGAATGAACATTCGCCCCTAGGGAGGGATACTATTTTTTTCTTTCATCCAAGCATACCTACATAGCTTAGTGCGTTGTGAGCATGACCCGAAAGTGATCGTTCAGGTTCTGATATTTTTGATTGGGGGCCGGGAATAACCCCAGCGGCACTTAGACCCTTGAGGATCTTTTGTGCCTACTCCATTTTACACACTGGTCATCTCAGTGTGCAGGTTTCTTCGCGATGTTTTCCTTCACCGTTAGAGCAGTCGGTAAGTAAGTCTTAGAAAAATGCGAAACACTCATTGGCACTGCATGGTTTCGAACCCGGACCTCCCCGCACGGGAGTCCCAGTGTCCTAGCTACTGTCCACCGACGGTCATCGTGCAGGTTAAGCAACGTTGGGCGCGGTCAGATGTCCCGGTCCCCCAGGATGGGGGACCGTTAGTGGAGTTCCCGTGCATCGGAGAGCACGTTAAGCTGCTGTCGTCTTACAGCAGACGTTAGACCATAACAGAGGCCTCCGGGCAGCCTGAACAACTCTTACAATAGGTTAACCGGTCCGGTTCCGGGTCCGGTTCCAGCCACAGTTCGGTTCGCTGCAACCAATCGCATGCGCTCATTCCTCTCCCCCACTTGAAATCAGCGCTTTGTGATTGGATGTAGCGAACCGAACCGGAATGGAACCGACCTCGTGAAGTCTGAGGTTAAATGGCGCTTCTTTAAGCCTGCCCTAGATTCGACAGCGATTGTAGTACAATATAATAAAAATAAAAACAAGCCAGTTTACGTTAAAGATCAGCTGTGTTGTGCTTACGATGGCTTATCTCGATGACATGGTGTTGTACCAGATTCACTTGTTTGGATCTTAGATAAGACTTTTTAGGATAAACATAACAGCTGTAAAGTATACGTTATACCGTTGAGAAAGACGAGTTCTCGAGTGTAGTCTATCTGGATACCTGCAGCTCAGAAAAATTCAATTAGATCATATTATACACTAGTAATTTAATTTATAAGCCTTAAAATCACGTTTACCGTACACACTGATAATTACAATAAGTTTATCCTGTATTTCCCTAAGCAAAGTGGATTGTATCCTTTTATAGTGAAATAAATGTCTTAAACCGTAAACCGTCTATCTGGTGTTAGACAGCACGAGTTTTATTTATTGTAAATTCCGACATTGACACATATATAAAATTAGTTGGTTTGGTGGGTACTTGTGTCTACTTCATTTTATATATTTACGTCTCTGATGACCTCATGAACGTGGGCGTACACCATCTGGGCTTTCACGGTCTTATTTAATTTATTACAAGACTTATAATATGTAATGAAGAGCCTTTGAAGATCCTTCATTTTATTATTAATTGAAAATTTATTACAATGTCTACTTTTGTGCGATAATTTCTCACATTTCAGACTAAATTACCGTAAGACGTCTTCATTTTAGAACGTGCACTTTGTAACATGAAGATTACCTTTCAAAAGCTTAATTTGCAAAAACCCTTGAAATGACAAATACTAATTACCTCACATACACACTAATATCCTCATTCATACAAACAAACACATTCATACAACACAACACGCACACACTGTTGCTTTCTTCGTCCGTGCAGTCACTGAGGGCCAGCTGAAAATCAGCGCTGTGGCTTGCCTCAGCATTATGCTGAGCTGGTGTACCACACCAGATGTTCTGTGCTGCATGTATTAAACTTTGTATACTTCTGTATTCTGGTGTTTACAGAGCTAAATAAACGATTTCAATTTCAATTTAATTATATAAATCGAATTAATTAATAGACTGTATAAGAAAATGCTTTATACACCTGAAATGTCACTTTGATAATGACATTTGTTTACATTTTTATTTACTTTAATAGTTTAGTACAGTGCGTGAGTTTTTAGAAAAACATTCGCGTCTTGAAAACTTCGGTTTGCTTCGGTTATTGTTAACGATACGCTAATTTACTACGACTGTAGTAAGAAAGAGACAGAGGCCGATTTTACCAGATGGTACCCGAATGCTTTTCTAAGAGCTCGCGGATTGTAAACAAAAACAATCACAAAATAAAGTGGACTATTAATACTGTCATCATATCATGTTTAAAAGGTTAGTAACTTTTGATTCTTATCTTTCTTTTGACTCCAGTTTATCTATCTTACCTTATGATAGGGGGCCGGGAATAACCCCAGCGGCACTTCGACCCTTGAGGATATTTTGTGCCTACCCTATTTTACACACGGGTCATCTCAGTGTGCAGGTTTCCTCACCGTTAGAGCAGTCGGTAAATGTACGCAAGTCTTTGAAAAATACGAAAAACTCATTGGTACTGGATGGTTTCGAACCCGGACCTCCCGCATGGGAGTCCGGTGTCCTAGCCAGTGTGCCACCGACGCTCCCACGCGACGTTTATCTAACTGTATCTCTAACCAAACAAGAATCTAGTTGAATCATAAACGGCATGAAACGGTGACAACAACCAGTGCTAATTTAAAAGTAAAGAACGTTTGTCAACTTGTGCAGCCATGCGTTTTAGTTTTTTGTGTGCCGTCCGCTACTCTGCTACGTGGAACCTTGACACAGTCCTATCTCTAGTGATGTGCCCAGTCTTCTCATGTCTGAATCGAGTATTAAGTAATACGTGGTACTCTTAACGAAAGGAATCGAATCAACCCTACAACTATTGCCTTTCACAATCTGGATGTGCTCGGTAATCTTATGCGTCTACTGTTAAGTACCATCCACACACATAATACCATGTAAATACACACGCACCATGCCACCACCCTCCCACACACTCAGTACCTCACGTACACTCTAATATCCTCATTCATACAAACAAACACATTCACACATCACAACACGCACACACTGTTGCTTTCTTCGTCCGTGCAGTCACTGAGAGGCCAGCTGAAAATCAGCGCTGTGGCTTGCCTCAGCATTATGCTAAGCTGGTGTCCCCTTGTTGGCACTGTACCGCACCGGATGTTTTGTGCTGCATGTATTAATCTTTGTATGTAATTCTGTATTGTGTTCTTGCTATATTCTGGTGTTTACAGTGTTAAATAAACGTTTTCAATTTAAATCATTACAATTTTTCATATTTTTCAGTAGGTATTATTGTTATTCTTTGTCTTTACATTCACTAGTATTTTTTACTTTCCCAACTCAATGTTGTACAACAATCAATTCCCCACTTCCTAACCATGCTGTGTTTACACGTTAAGGGTTACGACCTAGCTCATAACTTTATATTGATTTTTCTGTAATTATTCTGGTTGTAATCTGTTGTGTTTACCTAATAATAAAATAAAATGTAATTACTTGAATACCCGAGTTCTACTTGAATTCAGGATCGGGAGCTAAAGGTAAGAAAGCAAGTGTGTGCGTGAGTAGTTGGGATGGTACTTAATTTTCGTCAATATTCGGTATTTAGAGTACTTTAAAGTTCTCTAGTGTTCGAGGACTTGAGGACTTGTCACATCACTAACACTCCAACCCACGCTGCATTGCATCAGACAATAAGTCACGTTATTGTTGTTGTTTATTAAACGGGAGGAAACAAGAGAGAGCGTGCGACTTTGCTTGTAGTTTTCCTAAGAGAAAGCTTGAAGCAGAGCCACCAATCAACACAGGGTTGGTGTAATGGACCAATCATGCGACCAAACATGTGTTATTGAAGCAGAGCCACCAATCCACACAGCGTTGCCTAAGTGGACTGGGGATCAGAGGTAGCCTGTGCTTCTAAAAAAACAATGTTTGAAGGGTATAGCCAGTGTAGATGCCAGTCCTCAAGGTTCAACAGCGTATGAGATGTCTATGGGCGACGAACGACTTGTCAAGAAGCGAATTTTCAATAAAAATGACAGAGAAAAATTTTAAGACCCATATAAGACGGACCTTATGTAAAAAGGGTTATTATAAAATAAATGACTACTTAAACGATAAAGAGGTTTGTCCTAAATTCAGATCCAGCTCTGCATTTACATATATGATTGTATTCGTAATTATTGTAAGATATATTTATTTCAAAAAATGTGCTGCTGAAAGTTTCTTGTGCCGCTTCTTTCCTTTCAGCTATAACACCTTACGAATTGGTGGTAGAGTAAAAAAGATGACGTTGTAAAAATGTACTATAAGGTACTTACAATAAAAAAAACCATTTTGATTTTGATTTTCAAACAAAAATCTCATGCCGTATTCGTATATTATCTATTTCAGACCTCGGAATACTCCTCACAACCGACAGTATTCTTCATTGCATTTTGACAGGTTTCCTCATGACGTTTCTCTTCGTTGTGCCGTATGACGGACATGGAATCTATAATTAAAGCAGACCACTGAACTATCACTGTATAGTCTGTATATTTATCAATAAGATTCAAAACCATTATTTTAGAGACCTCGCTGAATACCATAACCCTTTATGGTATGCAGCGAGGTCTCTTAAAATAATGGTTTTTCGTGTAATGATTATTAATGACTATGGATTGATATGAGTCATACATAACTTACGACAGGCGGTTGATTTTACTAACTTTGTTAGCGGTTGATTTTACTAACTTTGTTGGTGTATCCAAGCTGAGATTGCTAAGTGATCGTAACTTAAGTTTAACTGTACTTAACATCGTCAAAGTAACGGCTTTCTTTTGCGTATCCAAATCTCGTTTGTAATGCCTTTGGTGGGATGCCAAAATGACGCGTGACACAAAAAACTGAGCCTGACTCGCAAGCTAAGTAAACGCTTTTACAAGCTGAGTTGGTATTAGTCTGGTAGTGGTGTTGCAGGTTTAAGACCAAGACCGCTAGATCACTCTTCAGGTTTCGAATTCTTTAGCTAGAAGTATACCTATACTCGTAATATTGACAGGTGATGGTATTTATATGCTTTTTTGTTTCTCGGAAGGAGCAATTTTTTGATCGTGTTTCTAATAAATTCCATTTCAGAAATTTTAATAAAATTTTAGAAATAGAAATAACTTACGATTTAGAATTTGTTACAACCTTAAGGTTATCGCACACGTATCACCCCGGCACCTGATCAGCGTCGCCTCAACTCGAGCAGTTTAATATTCTTTGCACAGCAACGCCTCGCCTTCAATTTTTTTTTGGAAAACGGCATGTGAAATGGTCGCAGCGATCTCACTAAAACGACTTGTTTTTACATTACGAAATTTGTCGGTCTATTAAACCTTTAAATTAATATAATAACAAATACTATAAATCATATAAAAATAAATTACGTGTTTAATTAGCCTTCTATTGTCGTTTACAGAATCTCTGTAGAATGATTTTCGGAAAACCCATTTATGAGACGCGGTTGTATGGAGGGTTCCCATAAAGTGTGTCGCCGCGCTTACGTCTCGCCATGGGATGATGGGATGGCGCGCAGACCGCCTGTTGTGACGGTTAGCCGTCAACCAGCCTTCGCCCAGCTGTAGCCGCGGCGACACCTCGGAGATGTTGATCCGCACCAGTTACGCGCCTACGTCGGTTGAGGCTTGGTTGACGGCGCGAGGTGGCTGTGATCCGGTGCCGGGGTGATATGTGTGCAATAACCTTTAATCGGACACGACGCCCTGAAAATGGAGTTCCAAAAAATGAAAAAAATTGAGACTGTAAAACCGTTCAATATTTGCATTGCAAAACTCAATTGTTCATAAAAGATAGGCCCTGTACTTATTGGAAAAACGTAAGTTTGCCGATGATTAAGTAATAATAAGTAAAAAAATACCAGACCACAACGGTCTTGCCCATCACTACTCGGAAACCAGTTTCGTGTGGTATGGGTGGATACCCAAAGAGAAGAATTAGTTTTTGTGGGTTCCAAAATTGCGACTCCTTCAGCCTTAATGCAATAAAGAGTATGGAATGTACCGGCCCACGCCTGTTCTCGTACCTAAATTACCTGCAATAATATATGCATTCATACTTTTTGTATATATTATAGTCTCTTCTTCTAAGTCGTATTCCTCATTGCTGACGGTGGTGATCATTCTAAGGAATTAATCACATAGAACGACTCGGCAGATTTAATGGGGTGGTTTGCCATTGCCTTCCCCATTTCACACACTGGTTATCTCAGTGTGCAGGTTTCCTCACGATATCTTCCTTCACCGTCAGAACAGTTTGTAAATGTAAGTAAGTCTTTTGAAAAAACCGAAAAACTTATTGGTACATGGCATTGTCTGGTTTCGAACTCGGACCTCCCGCACGGGAGTCCGACGTCCTAGCTATGACGCCACCGACGCTCTATATAACATACAACCTTGGGATCTTCAAGGCCAGAGTGAATAGGCATTTACTGGACCCGCATGCTCCATCGTCGACCTCATCGTCGCTTACCATCAGGCGAGATCGAGGTCAAATGCGGGTTTAGAAGTAAATAAAAAAATTAAATAAAAATATAATAGTATTTACGTAATATTAGATTACTATTATTACTACTGCATTGCAGCTTGCACAGGTTTGCATTCTTTATTATTGTTATTTATTTATTTGAGGGTAGTATCTATTTACATCTATGCCTTCGCCCTGGCGCAGCTGAAAACCAGCGCTGTGGTTCTGCCGTACCGGTCGGATTGCAGCGCATACTGAGCATGTGTCTTTTGAATGTTGCATTGTTTTTTTTTTTAATACAAATATTTTTTAAGTTTAATAATGTATGCAATGTTAAAGATATATTTTTCTTTTTTTTTCTTTCATATGCCAAGTAATGTAAGACACGGTAGTATAGCCACCTCATGAGGTGGCTATACTACCGTGTCTTACATACGGATGTCAAACTTGGTCCTTAAGAAAGCAAGACGAACTTAAGCTGGCAATTTGCCAAAGAAAAATGGAGAGAAGCATGTTGGGTATTAGAAAATTAGATAAGGTGAGAAACGAAGATATCAGAAACAAAACAAAAAATACCAGCATCATGAAAAGAATTAGAAACCTAAAATGGAAATGGGCAGGTCACATACTAAGACTAGAGGATAACAGGTGGACGAAAAAAGTCACGGAGTGGTACCCAAAAGAAGGGAAAAGGAAAAGAGGAAGACCCTATAAACGCTGGGACGATACCTTTGCAGAGCAAATGGGAGCACACTGGACGAGAATGGTGAGGGACAGGGAACACTGGAGGACATTGGGGGAGGCCTATGCCAGAGAAGGCAACTACTAAAAAAATATAATAATATATAATAAATATTGACATACCTATAATAATTTAGAGAAATAATGGAAAAATGACATGTTAATTTTATTTTAATTTATCAATTATTGTGTATGAGTGGTAGAATTAAAGGCTGTTTTTATTTATGCCATTTACACCTGTTCATTATGTATCCATATGATTTTTCCATCACCTGAAGGTTGATAAGGTGATAAGGCCGCCTTCTGCACATTGTATTGTACCTATCTTTTTGTTGTATGTTTTGTTTTTGTCCCGCGTGTGCAGTAAAGTATGTATATTTGTACTTGATTACGAAAACTTGGTCTGTATGAACTTGTGAATCCCGTGTACCGTTTTTAATGGAGTAAACAACTGGATTTTAAGTTGAGATAGCAACAGCTGTTGAAGAAAAAGCTTTGAGAACAAAGTGGATAATTCTGAGGCGGTCGACATTTGATAAATTTGACATATCATACCTTGAAAGTGAAAGTTAGCATAAGATACTATGTCGAGCAAAACTTTAAACTTAAACTTTATCTGCTTGAAATACAAAAGTCGTTGCCATAGACAAAGCAAATACAAGTTTCGCTGCATCGAACAGTAGTACCTATCCTTCCTTCAGTTTCATCTTCATTGCTTGCTTTATTTTTTTTTATTTTTTCTCTATTTTATACAATAATACCTACATACATACCTTCCTGTATTCTAATGTAAAATTTAAAAATTAAGTACCTTCCTTCGTTTCCTAATATTTTACTTCTGTTTATTAATATTTCCGTTATTTATATGTTCCGGTAGTGTATTATTAGGGAGTGATCCCTGGCACTCAGGGGATGCCTGACAACCAGCGCCGCAGTGCTAACTCCGCCGCGGCGACAGGCCGAGGCAGTCCCCTTTGTCCGGTGCTGCACACCACCTTCATCAAACTTAATTATTATTGTTTATTTATTTATTTTTGCAATATATTTGTTTAATATTATTTTTGTCTTCTGTACCTAGTTGTTTGTATGTGTGTGTCGGAAGTAAATAATCTTTCTTTCGAGCGAAGATATACTATATCCTGAAATAGTGATTCGTGGCGCTACATTCTCTCTGCCCCCAAATGCTTGTAAAATGTCCAACACAACAAATACTAATACGAAAAACGTCAAGTAATGCAAATTTTTAATCTAGGACAGTACGAATAAAACGTGCCGTAAAAGACAATAATTGTAACGTCTGCTCGATTCACTGGCTCATAAAGTCATAATCCATGAAGTCATAGTAATAAAAATCGCAGTAGGCAAGTAATTGGCGAAGTGCATCAGTAATAACTCACAAATTAACACTCACAGTTCCGGAGTGACTCAGTGGTGACTGTTGACCTGATGAGGCAATCGGCTCCGTGTGAGAGGTCTGGCTTGTTTATGAATCGGAACACTGGTTGGCCTCCTGGCGACGTTTGTTATTTTATTCTAGAGTTACATGGTTACATGTCATACAGAAGAAGATTATTTGAATGGTTACTGGATACATGTTTCTATTCGGTTAATGATTTTTTAAATAATTATAAGTCTTTAATGTACACAAATAAAAATTAAATGTAACTTATAAAATGTCTTATATTAGTCCCGTGTGGTAGGGTACCGAGGATGCTGCCGGCGTTGCCCCGCTGGAGCGCTATGCTGATCCTTTGGGAGAGATAGCCGCCAGCTCTTGGGTCCCTCGTCGAATCAAATAGACATTTTTAAGAATTATATATATTTTTTGTAGGCTTTGTCTTAAAAGATTAAGATTACGATCTAAATGACATTTATATTTTATAATTTATCTGACTGTTATATTATTTATTTTTTAAATTTACATGCTCATTGTTGAGTAGAATGTATCGGCTCTTTGTTTAGAAAATACCATCTTGTAATTATGTACCTACATTCTGGACAAATAAATTAATCTACATTTTAGTTCAATTACTCTCACCTAGAAGTTGACAGCGGCTAATAACCTCTACGGGTATTAACCCGAAATTGGGTAAATACAGCTTTTACCCGGTAAATATACCCATTTCGTCGGGTAGATAGTAGAAACTTGGTTTTCCAAAATCGTTTTCTAACATTCGTAGAGAATTGTATTTGTATTTATTTTTATTTATTCAAACACAAGTTACATACAATAGAAGTGCGTAATACTAACTTAATTACTTTGGTTAGCTAAGAGTTTACCGAGTTTAAGGGTATTTACCGGGTAGAAACGGGTATTTAAGAGTTTTTACTCGTCGAAATGGGTATTTAGCGTGTAGAAACTGGTATTTATACAGTATCTAATCTACCTAGGGTGGGTGTTTACCCGCCCATCAGTACTCTCACCTTAATATAAGTGACGATGGGGATGGAGGTGGAGCTGATATGATTTCAATAAAACGATGGTAATAATCTACATAATAAACAGAAAGAAATTGTCAACAGACTTATTCTGTATCATTTTATCACAGCGAAGTAGTTTGTTTACGTGTTTTGGTGTCGAAACAAGACGCGGCCTGACCTGAGGTTATCTGCATTCGTCAGGGTTATAATGTAATCGTCTAAATATAGGAATGTCATAACTACGAGTATAATTTCTATTGTGAGCTAGCGGATGTTGTTACTCATGCTGAGATAAAGTTTTTTTATTATTATGTACGAAACTAAGGGAATAAAAATACTTCAGAATATTACACATTGTTGCCAGTATCATTAAAATGTCGTTAAAATTGTACTTTGCGGTTTTCTCGTCAGGTTTTATGATTCAGTTCAGTTTTTAGTAACATGTGTTATGCATAATTAGAGCGTTGGTGGTGTCGTAGACGCCGGACTCCCATGCGAGGTCCGAGTTCGAAACCAGGCAATGCCATGTACCAATGAGTTTTTCGGTTTTTTAGAAAGACTTACGTACATTTAGCGACCGCTCTGACGGTGAAGGAAAACATCGTGAGGAAACCTGCACACTGAGAGAATCAGTGTGTGAAATGGGGAAGGCAATGGCAAACTAACCCATTAAATCTGCCACGAGAGTCGTTCTATGTGATTAATTCCTTAGAATGATCACGACCCTCAGCAATGAGGAATAGGACTTAGGAGGTTATGCATAAATAATAAGTTTCAAACGTAATGTAGGCAGAGAGAATTGGTCGCTACAAATCGGTTATTTTAAACTTGAAATATTCCATTTTACGACCTCGCCACAGATGTTAAAACTTTATCTCGACTAACTAAACCAACTAAGTAAATTGCGTTCCCTGATTTTCACATCTCGTCAACAGTTTATTGTTTATTTATTTACTGTCTTTCACAATCTGGATGTGCTCGGTAATCGTATGCGTCTACTGTTAACTACATCCACACACATAATACCATGTAAATACACCCCGCACCATACCATCACCCTTCCTCACACATTCATAAAAACAAACACACTCATACAACACAACACGCACACACTGTTGCTTTCTTCGTCCGTGCAGTCACTGAGGGCCAGCTGGAAACCAGCGCTGTGGTTTACCTCAGCATTATGCTGAGCTGGTGTACCCTTTTTGGCACTGTACCACACCAGATGTTCTGTGCTGCATGTGTTAAACTTTGTATACTTCTGTATTGTGTTCTATATTCTGGTGTTTACAGTGCTAAATAAACATTTTTAATTTCAATTTTATTGTCTTTATTTTATTTTACAGTCTCCAAGCTAAAACTTTCTTACGACTCGACCTTGTCAACTCCCAAGTTTCTAAGACAAGCACAGTTGGAGGTCAGAAAGTGGTTACCAGTGGCAAATTACACAATCGCAAATGTGTCTAAAACTACTGAATTAATTTAAATGGTATTAGAACTACATAGATTCTGTAAGCTGGCGAAAGCATATTTAAATCAATTCAAAGGTTTCAGAGAAATTTGCTCCCCCAACCCACAGTAGTTCACACACCGCACCTACCGACCCGTTTCTAGCGCTTACACGCGCTATCGGCATGTTCCAGGCCGCTTCTCCCCGATCCCTCCCTCCCCAGAGACGTCCTAAGCCGAGGTCACGACCCACCTGGGTGCCCTTAGGTAGTCGCTTCTTATAGTATTTAAGTCCTCCAGGCTGGAGCGTACTTAGCGCTCAAAACCCAAAACCCCAACAGCATTAGTCATTCAGGAAAAAAAAAACCAGAAATTTGCGATTGTGTAAGTTGCCACTGGTAACTATTTTCTAACCACAACTGTACACGAATATGTACTCCTGAACTCAACTAGGTATCCATCACAATCATTGTAATTGAGATATACGAGTAGTAACAGACCGAGGAAGCGTGGTGTATGGACCCTGATGGCAACAAGGCCCACACACAATTTGGGCCTCCCACGCCACGTCGGGCGTAGGAGGACTAGATTACTGAAATATCCTATTGTAGCTGCTAACAAAGTCTATACCGTGATAGAAAGTTGGCCTTCTGAATATTACGTATTTTGATGTATTTAAGGATGTTCTCAAGTAAGCTATCCACGCACCTACTTTATTATTTTTATTTTTAAATGGTCACCTTGTCGTGTACCAAAGCCTCTAAACTGAGATTTAAAAAAAAGGTATTTTTTAATCATTACATTCACTAGCCCGGCACAGTAATGACTTGCAACTGAAGACCACTCGTTCAAGCACCTTGGTCGGCCATAACTCACTCAATAACAGAGTCCTGAGATCATGGAACAAGCTACCGCAACAAGTCGTGGATGCATCTTCAGTCAACAGTTTCAAAAATAGACTACATAGGTTTTTAAACAGTGCATAAGTAGTGGTGGACTTAATTGTCTATGAACTCAATGACTAAGAGCTATAAGTGAATGAACAATACACCAGCTTAGATATGGGCGCATCAGCTTAATGCTGCCTGCTCATTAATAAATAATAATAATATTTTTTGCTTTCCCAACTCAATGTTGTACAACAATCAATTTCCCACTTCCTAACCATGCTGTTTACACGTTAAGGGTTACGACCTAGCTCATAAGTACTCATAACTTTATATTGACTTTTCTGTAATTTCTCTGGTTGTAATCTGTTGTGTTTACCTAATAAATAAATTAAATTAAATTTGAAAAGGAGTTTGGTCGGTCGACTCTCCAATACAAAGCATAATCTATTGTATTCTACTCTGTACATTCAAAGAGCAGAGAGAATGCTATAAATGTTCTAGATTTGTTGATGATTTTCGCATAGACCAGTTTTGCGGCGGTTTCGGGTTTGCAGTATTCACAAAGAAAATAAATACATCATTGAACAAAATGTTATGTATGAAAGATAACACGAAAGATAATTTCGCTTTTCGACAATTTGAAAAATAATGATGTAGGATTATGTCCAATCAAACGAGAGACTATGAATATAGACGGCATTTCCACATTTATTTTTTATTGTCTACTAAACCCGCATTTGACCTCGATCTCGCCTGATACTAAGCGATGATGAGGTCGACGATGGAGCATGCGGGACCAGTAAATCTATTCACTCTGGCCTTGAAGATCCCAAGGTTGTAGGTTTCGGGAAATACAGACGCCGGCAGGCTGTTCCATTCCTTAGCCGTTCGCATAATGAACGAGGAAGCAAATCACTTCGTACGAACAGATGGGATATGCCTTCCAGGTAAGTTAAATTTTATACATCTCTTTTAAACCTGTTAGAAACCAATTAAAACGCATCATACATAATTCAATTACCTCCTTTCTTGATCTTCAAACGAGAGAGATAGTAATCTTGAGTGAGAACACCTGGCGAACCAATAACCTGAGCAGCGAGACCCTGATGTCACGTCACTGTCACGATACCACTACCATTTATTACCATCCACCAGCCATCAGGCGGGCCAAGGCTATATTCTAACAAGTGGTCAGGTCACTGCGATGACCATATGTAATTCAAGCTACATTTGTGTGTACAAGATTTAATATCAAAGATTGAACAAATAGATCATTAGAAAATTAAAATAAAAATTTCACAGCATTAAGACCATCGCACATTGTAGCGACTAGACGCGAACCCGACCCGAACTCAACTCAGAGCAAAGCATTGAAATGTGAGCTTTATATCGTATTACATACTGTAGGTTTTCAAAATTCAAAAGAAGAAGGTGAAGTCGATGAGTTGTCAACGCGTGCGCCACTCGTCGACAACTACTTCACTTGAATTTCGAAAACCTATTGTATGAATACGATATAAAGCTCACATTTCAATGCTTTGTATTTGTATTTAATATATTTATCTTTAGATAACAAAATTACGCTTAGATACGTCATGGTACAATTATTATCCGTTATAACATTTAAATTATTACTTACATGCTACTAGCTGCTGTAAAAGGGCATTGTCAAAAGAAAAAGAAAAAAAATATGGCTGCTGCATAAGGCATTGCTCAGAGTTGAGTTCGTGTCGGGTTCGCGTCGAGTTGGTATAATATGCGATGGTCTTAATGCTGTGAAGTGAAAGCTGATATTGTAAAAGGCATGTAATCACTCGAAGCTGGAACAAATGCTTCTTCACGAAACCTTTTAACTCCAAACGCATTTGTAACGAATTTATTACGCCCTAATGTATGACTCGCTTTCAATTCCAGCCCTCTCTAATGAGGCTTAAATAACAGTATGTGAGGAGGAAACGTCTTTAAGCCATGACAGGAGTGCTGCTGTCCTGGTATAATTGAATTAATCAATGGAGGAATGACGGACGATTGTCTATTAAAGGGTCTCGGACTGGAAGTGGGCGGGATGGGTTGTCATTGATGGATGCTATTATGGAATGTTTTTAAATCAGGAGATCGAAACTGCATCGTTATGACGTGTTTCGTATGCTTCTATCCACTAACGATCCAATTTCAGTTAAGTTCCGATCTAGTCAACGATCGATGGAACAGTAACGTATTTGTGCATTCTACTAAAACGTTTAGTGTATACTGAATCGCAGTTGAACGGTAACAAAACGCTTCAACTGTCAAATATAACGATCGAACATAAGTTCCTCCCGAGTACTTTTGGCCGATCGATAGTAATTCAAAAGGTGGCAGTGGTAGAGTTATGCGTCAGCAGAATGCGATCTGGTGTCCAAATAGAATTGGAACGAAAATTAAGTTGAAATTGGATAGAAATAGAAAGGCGAATTGGGTCCCTGATCCTGTTCCATTATTCGTCAAAGCCATCGATGTAAGTTTTGATGTAACCAAACACAGTTGTCATCTCTTTTAATGTTTTTCTACATGAATTACCGTGTCGAATTCACAAAGGCTAAGATTTTCACACCTTTGAAAATAACAACAATGGTTTTACTTAAATAAACTTTGAGTACATATTTTTATTATGATTTGACCACGGATTTACCAGCTTGAATGTACTTACTTATAGATTCTAGTTTTTAGTATTGTTTCACTAAATTGTTACTGCACGTTTTCCTCTTGTATAAATGCATTTGTTGTCTTATTTATCCTCTCAACGTTTGTTGCCTCAAACGTCGTTAAAATTAATGATCTGTTAAGATCCATAACATCATAAGTTAACTTAATTTTAGAATTCTATATAGAAAGTTGTCAGTTTTTGCGATATGTGACACAAAGTGAGATTTGTACCACCGCTAAATTCGAACGAACAAAGTGGGGCCTTGGTGGGGAAACTTTTTTGGAATTCCATTCCACTGGTGGAGACTTCTTTGTGGGGATTACTGGAATAAACCAAGATTATCTGCCCCTTTCGAAGTCATAGTTTTAGAAAGAGATGAATGTTACTAAACTTAAGGCATGGAACATTAGATATTTAGACAAACATGAAGCAATTGCCTTTTCTCTTCTACAGGCTTATGTACCCATTTATTCTTTTTCAATTACTGACCTTGTTGGCACGCCACGTGTACAAGGAAAACTATTCAAAACTGCTGCCAACAACGGCCAAGGATAAAGCGTCCTATATCCTGCGTCGTCTAAACTAGAGATGCCACGAATATTCGGCTACTATTCGGTATTCGGCCTATTCGGCCACTTCTTTTGGTATTCGGTATTCGGCCGAATAGTGAGTACTATTCGGCCGAATACCGAATACCAAATCATGAAAAAAAACCCACATATTACTCAAGATTATATGTATTCTATTACCAAATTACAATACTTTAGTAAGTAAAATTGATCAATGGTAGGTTGTGATGGATAATATCTCATAATATTCCCATATAGGCGATTTTGTATTAATAGGTATCATTTTGTAAACCTTTTAACGAACAAACAATTGAATAAGAACTATTCTCTGCACAATATTAATGTTTTATGTATTATTATTTTATTATGATCTGACAAAACGTGCCGTGACGTGATTTACTCGCAATTGAAACAAATACCCGCCCGTCGCTCTCGTATGCACCGTAATGAGACAGGTTGCGGCCTGTCTATTACGAGTTTACGCCCTCGGCAAGCATGTATTTTGTGACGAATATTCGGCCGCCGATTATTCGGCGCTTCGGCCGACAGCGTTGCCGAATATTCGGTATTCGGTATTCGGTCAAATCACTATTCGTGGCAACTCTAGTCTAAACATATTCAACCTATTTCATTCCAATGGTATCTCTGGATGAACGCCAACCCCTTGGCTATGATTAAGGTGAAATCTTCGCTTTAGAAAGCTTCACAATCTATCTACAGAGTGTTACCTCTGGTTCTGGACCAGTTATTGTCTCCAATCTTGATGCTTGTAATGGAGTGATTTAATCCTTAACGATAAAATTACAACGCTACCGGAACGATGTGAAATAACAGGTCTTCATAAACCAGCATTACTTACTGTAATGCTCTGCAAGGCTGGCTGTACGTTAAACGATCTGGATCCTAAGATCCGGTCGATCACATTGTCATGTCGTCCTTATAGACTTCGATGGTTGAATATATGTAGATTGTGGTCATCAAGATGACATCATTGATGTTGTTCAGATGTTGATAACTAATTTGGACCTCTGACATCAACGTCTAGATATCTGGCTGTTTTAAAATTGTGTTCGATAAATACTTATCTATGTAGTGATGTTGCCAATGCCAACTTATCTTTGTAGTGATGTTGCCAATGCCAACTTATCTTTGTAGTGATGTTGATAAATACATATCTTTGTAGTAATGTTGATAAATACTTATCTTTGTAGTGATGTTGCCAATGCCAACTTATCTTTGTAGTGATGTTGATAAATACATATCTTTGTAGTGATGTTGATAAATACTTATCTTTGTAGTGATGTTGCCAATGCCAACTTATCTTTGTAGTGATGTTGATAAATACTTATCTTTGTATCAGTACAAAGATTTGCCAATGTAGTGGTCGATTGGGAAATCAAAGAACATATTTAATACTATAGTTAGAGTCGGGATTCTTACCACGGTTTGGGGTTGTTTTGAGCTCCCCATATTTTGGCACATCTGCATGCGTTATTATCGTAGAGAAACAGATTCATCATTAACATTTATAAGTTTTCTTCCTTAAATACCATTCCTCTGGGCCTCAATTATTCCGTCAGCCCTCTAACTGTCATCCCCGAGACTTTGGTTTCTCCAGCATCTGATTTTTTCTCTCTCTCTTGCTTAGATGAAAAGACGACGCATATCTGCACCAGGTGTTCAAACGAAACTATTCTAAACCCACTGACAAAACATCTGCTAAGTCAGGCAGATCAGACCATTTATACCCCGCTTTAGTACGAGTAAGGTAAGACCAGTTGTGGCCGGATGGACGTCGCCTCTCTAATCGCCGGGTCGTCGTACGCGCAGCCTTTAATCCCATCATCGGCTATGTCTATTGAGCCACTAGGTGTAGTTGCAATTATTGCAAAGAATATTGGCGAAGATAGCTTAGTTCTATTTAAAAAAGCCATATACGTTTTGATGCAATTATATTCAATTCAGTTTTACTACCTGTGTAGTAGTAGTATTGCATTTGTGTGTGTCACAGGTGTAGATTGTACTTGTCTTTAGTGCAATCACTTGATTTTGATTCACTTAAGTAATACAAACTCGATGCATTTTAATAACGGATTACCTTTTTATTAATATTTTCTTTAGTTTAATAATTATGGAGGCATGCAAGTCTCACATATGTCACATATGTCATATGGCCATTTCCTGGAAACAATGCGATAACTTTTTGTAATCAAGTTGTCACATTGCTTCCAGAAAATGTCGTTATGCATTGCATTTAATGCATTTAATTTAAATTTAGAATATTTGTTTTTTATTAAAGAAGGTTAATCTTCAAGTACGTGTTATATATTTCTATTATAATTGTACAGTCTGTAACGTTACATACCATAGTGCTTCATATCAGTCAAGAGTGAATACAGTTGGACCACGAGTCATAAACGAATTACTCGTGGTCCTACTGGTTGTACATGCAGTTGGACCACGAGTCCGCAGCGGTAAATATCTTATACAACTTTAAATCCTTGTCATCATGGTAATTACTAATTATATTAACTTAATCATGTTTTAATATTTTATAAAGACGTAATTAGTCTGTAAAAAATAATTATTTTTATATGATATTTGTTAACTAGTTAATTAACATGTATTTTGTTGATTTTAAAATAAAGTCTTTTCAAAATCAAAAATCAAAATCAATTATATTCAATATTTAAGGCATTACAACACTTTTTCAAAATTAACAAGAATGAATCACCACACTAAAAGCGACGACTTCCATTCGTATGGCGGGTTGTGTTTTTTTTATACAAGGCAACAGTATTCATCTTTTCAGCCTAATGAATTCGGCTATTCTAACAGTTCAAAGAGTTATCGTTGAATGCTTTCATTGTATCTCTATATATAGGTAAACCGCTTAACCGTGGGGTCGACTGCGCGACAAGAGGGGCGCGGGGCGAAACGTCAGAGGGCGAGATGCGGCGGGCGGGAGGTGGGGCCTGTGCTCGCCCTCTGATGCCCCGCCCCGCGCCTCTCTTGCCGTGCAGGCGTCCCCACAGTTAAGCTGTTTACGTTTATACGTACTATACCATACGTACCATACGTACGTGTGGTAAGTTGGTAATGAACATTTATCTTGCTCTAGTTACAATGAAGCGACTGTGGGGTCAATTCTGTGAGGCTGCTTAATCTAGAATTAAATAAAACTCTCTCTCATTTACTCTTAAACTGGATTTTGTAAGAGTAAGGGTGAGGGTGAACATTTCATTTATCGATATTACATATTTTTTTAAACTACTGTTTTTCTCCCATTATTTGGGGTGAGTTTACCATACTGTCGCGAACTTTTAGCCAAACGAAGTACGAGTGAAAGACGTGTTAGAAGTAGAGTTAATTAGAAGAAATAAAGTGAGTTGATGAGAGTGTTGATAATGAGTGAATATGTTAATGAACAATAATAATGAAAACTTTATCATTAATATTATTTGTTATTAATTTAAATTATATTTCCAAATATAATCAAAAATAAATGTAATATAATATCCAGAATATGTCAGTGTCAGTATATAAGTATAACCATCTAATCGACAGTTCAGTCAAACAAGCCCCCTCTCACCGTGTCCCTCCCAAAAGTCCCCATCATGTTTACCGCATTACCGCATTGCCGCATTGCATTAATATTATTATATTTTTCATTTACTATATGATACATTAAGTACTGTATTATAGGGATGTTAAGGTGGTAATATCGGAACCGGAGTCGAAACCGAAGGTTTGAAATTTGATTTATTGGAGTCGGAACCGGAGTCGGAGGCGGGGGTAGAAGATAGATGTTCAGCAGAAGATCACATTTTAAACCGTTTTTTAATTTTTATAGCTGAACTGGCCAATATTTTTTATGATGACGTTTGCGGCAATAAAACATATTCCTTTATGTATTCCTACACTATTTAATAAAATATTGATATTTGAATATGTTTGCTCACAAATATTCGGTATAACCTCCGATTCACAATTATTTTTATTATTTATTTCATTTATTTTGCCATAAATCGCGTGTACTTACATTGTGGGTCTTATAAATATATACATACGTTTATCGGAGTCGGAGGTGTAATATCAATCGGAAGATCCGACCTTTCGGAGTCGGGAGTCGGAGCTCCGTAACATCCCTACTGTATTGTGTCAAGCATATGAATTCACAGTGTCTTAGTTTTAACTGTATTGCTGTGCAATTTTTTTAATAATAAATAAATAAATTAGGCTAAGAATTTTTGCAATGAAATCATTAGTGAATTCGTGTCAAGTTGAATTAATAACATGACATCGTTACACTTCTATGTAGGTAACTCACTTTTTATTATTTTCTGCTTGCGTATAGCCTGAAGATATGACAGATCATAAAACGAATGGCTTTTCCAATCGTCCTCGTAAATAACCAAATTATATCTGTCTGCCAGCTTTAATGGCGGAATGGCATGTTAGCTTAAAACTTGACCGTTAAATCTAGAATGGCTTCAGAGATAAATTGACGCAGCCTTCGCGGTTGTGCTAGATTCTACATCTAACAGGACGACTTTTAGCTCTATTGCTAGGGCCCGGTCTGTAATTGACGTTTGTTTGACGTGATATCATTACACACGACGTTTTACACTTGCAGACGGTCGGATTAGTAGCTACTCACATCGATGTAGTACGCGCTATGGAAATTTTCCTTGGACTTCGTATATATACGAGTTCCAAACATCCATAGTTGGACTAGGACATCTGGTCACTAGGCACAACACTCCGCCTGGTGTAAGATCTTACTTTTTCCTCTTCATACAACTGACATTATGTCATCCATGTCCTCCATAGCGCGAATAAATGAATTATTTCTAAGAGACATCTCTTTAAGAAAATCCAATTATAGTTTTATTTGAATTTGATGTGAAAGACAGCTGTATTTAGATGTCTGTAAAATGTCCTTTTATAGCTATGTTTATGTGGTATGGTGTGAAAGGAGAAAACGGCTTTTTTTCTGCAAAGCTACCTAAACCAACGGAACTCACTTGCCCTAAAATCAAGACTACTAAGGGCCATATCATACTGACGATTTGCGAACATGTTTCCACCGAGACGATCCCGACAACAGCTTGCAAATCGGGACCCCAACAATTGCTTGCAAATCGGGACCCCAACAACAGCTTGCAAATCGGGACCTCAACAACTATTTGCAAATCGGGACCCCAACAACTGCTTGCAAATCAGAACCCCAACAACTGCTTGCAAATCGGGACCCCAACAACTGCTTGCAAATCGGGACCCCAACAACAGCTTGCAAATCGGGACTTCAACTACTACTTGCAAATCGGGACCCCAACAACTGCTTGCAAATCGGGACCCCAACAACAGCTTGCAAATCGGGACCTCAACAACTACTTGCAAATCGGGACCCCAACAACTGCTTGCAAATCGGGACCCCAACAACAGCTTGCAAATCGGGACCTCAACAACTACTTGCAAATCGGGATCCCAACAACTGCTTGCAAATAAGAACCCCAACAACTGCTTGCAAATCGGGACCCCAACAACTGCTTGCAAATCAGAACCCCAACAACTGCTTGCAAATCGGGACCCCAACAACTGCTTGCAAATCAGAACCCCAATAACTGCTTGCAAATCGGGATCCCAACAACTGCTTGCAAATCAGAACCCCAACAACTGCTTGCAAAACAGTACCCCAACAACTGCTTGCAAATCGGAACTCCAACAACTGCTTGCAAATAAACACGCTGTCTATTTGCGGACGAACCGGCCAGAGTTTGTTTATAGGAAAAAGTTCGCAAATGATAAGGCCTTTAGCACGCTGCAGCGATTTTGAAACGGAATCGCTTCGAATACGGTTTAAGACAGCTTAGGGAAATACAAGATAAACTTGTTGTAATTAACAATGTGTACGGTAGACGTGATTTTAAGGTTATTAGTTTATTACTTATAAATTTCTAGTATATAATACTCTGTTATTAAGGTTAATCTTTCTAATTGAAGAGCTGTAATTTTTCTGAGCTGCGGGTAACCAGAAGACGAATATAAGAACACACAAAATATATCGTGCTGTCCACACTGGCACAAACTTATCTGTTCCGATGGCTAAAACTGGATCTGAACTTAATCCTATTTTAATCTAATTCGTTCCGATTCCGTTTCAAAATCGCTGCTGCAGTGTGCTTTAGAATCCTGGTAAAATTGTTAACATCCTCTTTTAAAACTGTTCAAACAATGTTTGACCAAGTATTTTTTTCCACATGAGCGGAGAAAATGTTATTTAATGCCCCCGTTTTACTCCAATCTTATTGTCAATTAACTACCAGAGCACTGGGTACAAAAACGTCCTCGCATCCACAACCGGTCGTTCGTATATTTAAAGTGTGATGTCAGCGGTTCGGTCACACTATAACCTTGCCAATAAAGGTTGTCACTCTTTATTCCTACCTTATGAGGGTTCAGATGTCTATTGTACACGGTCGGAGTGCGGCCAGACCGTTTATATCAGGTGTTTTCAACTCGAGTCAGTCGCTGGATCATGAGATTGAAAGTTTGGGCGGGCCGCATGGACGGGGTATTGGTTAATACTTGCGGTTGTTGGTACTTGGTGAAATTTGTAGTACATGATTAGACTTAAATAATATACTGTTTCACAGGTTTTTACTGTATTTTATTAATTACGACCGGTTTCGTTTACACATCTTCAGGTATTTGTTTATAATATTTTTATTATTATTGTTGTGTACAATGAATAAACAAGAGAAATTGACTTTCTCATTCATTTCCAAAATTGGTGCAGTTTCAGATACAATACAATACAATATAAATATTCTTCCACACAGGCCTAAAATACAGAACAGAAGAAAAGATACAAAATACAAATACAATTGGCGGCTTTATAGCTTTTTCAGATCAGAATGTTCCAATATTTATTGGTCTTATGGGGGTGCCATGGGTCGCAGATTAACGTAGCGGGCCGTATGGGGCCCCAAGATTGACGTGCCTGACTTAAAACTTTTGAATGGCGGGTCGATTCGGCGGTTGAGTTTTTTTCTTGCGAGTGGAATTGAAATGGGTGAATTTTAATGTTTTTCTCCACCGGTTTATGCTCTACTGGTGATTTTGGACTTGTTATTCGATTTAAAAACTGTTGAATTCAATTGGGTTGCTTAAAAGGTTTCCAAGTGCACTAAGCTTTTTGTCTGATGCGGATTTTGCTTGTCGAGATCAGGTTTCTGAGGTCACCAGCTGCAGGTCGGCTACAATATCTACATTTTACCTCTGGATTACAAATTATCAATCTACGTTTGATTTTAAACATCAGTAAATTGGAGCGAGCTAGAACGAATGGTCCGACGACAGTCAGAAAGCAGACAGCAAAAAGAAAGAAAGATTATTTATTTCCAATACACACATACAAACAATTAGGTACAGAAGATAAAAATAATATTAAACAAATATATTATAAAAATAAATAAACAATAGTAATGAAGTTTGATGAAGGTGGTGTGCAGCACCGGACAAAGGGGACTGCCTCGGCCTGTTGCCGGTCGGTCATGATACCACCAGCAGAACCCGATGGCGAGAATTAGGGACGGCCTATCCGATACCGGTGAGCGTCGGTGGCACAGTAGCTAGGACACCGGACTCCCATGCGGGAGGTCCGGGTTCGAAACCATGCAGTGCCATGTACCAATGAGTTATTCGTATTTTTCGAAGACTTACGTACATATTTACCGGTGCTCTAGCTCTAACGGTGAAGGCTCTAATCTTGAGGAAATCTGCATGTCTGAGGAAATTAAAAGTTTCCGAAGGCGTGTGAAATCCACCAATCAGCACTGGACCCGTTTGGTGGATCATGGCCCGTGTTCCCTTGTACAAGGGGAGGCCTGTGTCCCAACAGTGGGGACACTAATAGGCTGATGATGATGATGAATGTGTTGAAAGAAAGAATGGAAAGAATTTATTTCCGATAGCGCACACATACAAACAATTAGGTGCAGAAGGTAAAAATAATATTAAACAAATATATTATAAAAATAAATAAACAAAAGTAATTAAGTTTGATGAAGGTGGTGTGCAGCACCGGACAAAGGGGACTGCCTCATCCTGTTGTTGGTATTGTGGCGAAGAAGCAAACATTTAAAGCTTTCTAAAGTACAGAAACTTGCAATTAAGTTCTAGACACAATACTCTGAACGACAGGCTAAAAACCTTGCTAAAAAGATCCTTTATAATATTAACATCATGTCAGAAAATGAAATACTGCTGCACACAATTCATATACCTCTCATAACATTGAATATAGGTAAGTACAAAGCTCAGCTATTCACAACCATGGCCGATGAATTTATAACCAGCACGTACTGTCGACTGTGCGTTCCTCCTCCCCTTTGAGTGAAGGTGTATAGGAGCCCCGAGGGGAAGGCCGGTGATTAGCAACGGATCTACGTGTCCTGGTGATGCATCCATTATTATCTGGTCACGGCACGTGGAAGTATGACTGTCTGTCGATGGTAGGTGTGAAACAATGAAAATTATTTTTTGTTGTTGTATTTTTTTTTTAAGAGTTGTAGAGAGTATTCAAACATTGATGTTTGTTGCAAACACTAGATTCTTTGGACTTTTCATACAAATTATGTAGTTGGATTTAGTAAGATCGGCATGGAAACACTTGGGTATTGGGGCAAGTGGACAAACATGTTGATGAACTGATGAAGAGAAGATGTGATGAACCGTTATTTGTATGTTCCGGTAGTGTATCATGAGGGAGTGATCCCTGGCACACAGGTGATGCCTGACAATCAGCGCCGCAGTGCTAACTCCGCTGCGGTTTCTTCAGTTTCATCTTCATTGCTTGTTTTATTTTTATTTATTATTTCTCTATTTTATACATTAATACCTACATACATACCTTCCTGTATTCTAATGTATAATTTAAAAATTAAATACCTTCCTTCGTTTCCAAATATTTTACTTCTGTTTATTAATATTTCCGTTATTTGTATGTTCCGGTAGTGTATCATGAGGGAGTGATCCCTGGCACTCAGGGGATGCCTGACAACCAGCGCCGCAGTGCTAACTCCGCTGCGGCAACAGGCTGAGGCAGTCCCCTTTGTCCGGTGCTGCACACCACCTTCATCAAACTTGATTACTTTTGTTTATTTATTTTTATAATATATTTTTTTTAATATTATTTTTATCTTCTGTACCTGATTGTTTGTATGTGTGTATTGAAAATAAATTCTTTCTTTCTTTAACCATTGCATGGATGAAAAAATTGTCTCCCCGTATTAGGGGCGGCCATTCCTACCTTCATGAACCATTGTGTTGGGGAAGATACTAAAGCCGAACTGTGTTAATTCCAATCGACAAGTGTGGTAGGGAGCTCATCAAAACAACCCCAAAACGTGGTAAGAATCCCGTATGTATGACGTAACTGACACTGACGAGCAAAACTGAAGGGGGTCAAAAATCGTTTTGAGATCTTTCGAACTAGAAACACCCGAATTGATTACCCTGATGCGCATGCGCTAGGAAATCGAGAGTGGTGTGATCTGTTAGGGTATGCGATGTAGGTATGCCAGAAAATTACGAATTTTTAAAAATCAAGATGGCAGCCATAGGTGCGGCTGTTTTGTTAAGGACATATTCTCTCATACAAAATCCTATATTGCGATTTTAGTAAATTTTGTCAGTAATCGCGAAAGTTTAAAAAGTGGTGGTCAGTAAGTCTGTCTGTTTTAGAGACCTAAATATATATTTTCTCCCTTCTGGATGTTGAGTAGTTTTGGTGACTACAAATACATTTTTGATTGTTTGTAGATTGGCCAAAGATCACAGAACCTAGCCTCCTGGAGCTCAGAGATGTTTCAGCTTGAAAAGGAGTTAACGCCCAAGATCATAGTACTAATTTCAAAGACTGAAAAAAGACTAAGACTAAGACTGTCAAAGGCATCCAATTAGTCCTGAAAACGGTGCCATGGGCTTATAGCATTGGGACCCATATAAGACGGACCTTATGTAAAAAGGGTTATTATAAAATAAATGACTACTTAAATGATAAAGAGACTTGCTCCTAAATTCAGCTCCAGCTCTGCACATTGTGTACATGATTGTATTCATAATTATTGTAAGATATATTTATTTCAAAAGATGTGCTGCTGAAAGTTTCTTGCGCCGCTTCTTTCCTTTCAGCTACAGCACCTTACGAAGCGGTGGTAGAGTGAAAAGAATGACATTGTAAAATGTACTATAAGGTACTTATTTACAATAAATAACGTTTTGGTTTGATTTGATTTGACTTTAATGGATAGGTTGCATTTTTTGGTTTAAGTCTGAAACTCTGAATGACTACGCTTACGCTTTACGAGGTTAGGACCGAACATATTGTAATGTATATCACGTGCAACGGAAAAATGTGTACGATCTATTTGTCAATAATACGAAGCTTGACATGCAATCCAATGAATCAAAAGCTACCACGTCATTCCTGCACGTTTGGTCCTGGAGCCCTTACTACATTTGTGACTATAGGCACAGGAATGCGTTTCATTTATACATACGGCCGTTGTAGTATATGGCTACATTTATTTCAGCGAAACGAATAAAAAATTCATTTTAAAGTAATTATTTAGTTTTATTAACATAATTTTGCACTGTTCCCTCTATGATGAGTACAAAAGACAGAGAGCGATGCCTTGTTTGTATGTGCCAGAACGAGAGGGAAGATTTGACGTGTGCGTTTGGATGGTGATTACGTCAGCACAAAAAGCGATCAGCGGTTAATAACAATGATACTTGTTTATGAATTATAATTAAAGACTTGACACATTCTGCACCAATTATAGGATGCAATGCGGGGGGGGGGGGGGAGAGCTTTGCTTACTTTCGCTGACAAAAGGGGGGGGGGGGGGGGTTACAAAAAGGTATAATAGACGTGTGAACTGGATGATAAGATTGGTGTTAGAAATCCTGCATCAAGTATTGAGGGGATTTACGATGCACTGCTAATCTTCAGAACTTAGATGGAGTGCCTCATGTGCCGGTAATAACGCTGGCTCTCTCCTTCAAATGCAATGCGAGCATTGCTGCTTTGCGGCAGAAATAGGTAACCACCCCAGACTGACTCTGTACAGAGTCATATCACCTGCATGTACCAGAAGGATTGCTTTGTTTTCACGTCACGAAAGATTTTATTCCTCTCTCACCGTCTCGCTTCCTCGCACATATACAGACATCTCTAACCAAGAACTGAGTGCTCTCATCCTGCTCGCACCAAACCAGCTGGATACCCCTGCCTCGTTTTTTGTGTTCGACCAAGGAACAGTTGTCCTTAGTAGGGGTTTCCGGCGATGCGTCGTGCCAGGCGGTCTTACCAATGTTAATGGCGGTTCAGCTTTCGCATAACCGTTTCTGACATGAAGAAGCTCCCTTAGTAACATTAGAAAACTTTAGGCAATTAAGTGGAAAGTTTCTTTACGAGACCTCGTAACGTTTTTCGGAAAGCGTCATTTAAGTACTCAGGTAATGAGGGCATAAAGCCTTTTTCGTCGGTGGCCTTTCCCTTTTCTCTTTTACTTGTTTTACTAAAGTGCAGTGGTCGTTAGTTGTCACATTCCTTATATCATCATCACCTACATAATTACTGACATTTACTAACATTTACTAGCGGAGCGTCGGCGGCGCCGTGGCTGGGACGTCGGGACTCCCATGCGGGAGGTCCGAGTTCGATACCATGCAATGCCATGTACCAATGAGTTTTTCGGATTTTTGGAAAGACTTACGTACATTTACCGTCTGCTCTGACGGTGAAGGAAAACATCGCGAGGAAACCTGCACACTGAGATAACCAGTGTGTGAAATGGGGAAGGCAATGGCAAAACACCCCATTAAATCTGCCACTAGAGTCGTTCTATGTGATTAATTCCTTAGAATGATCACGACCCTCAGCAATGAGGAAAACGACTTAGAAGAATACTAACATTTTATGTGTGGAGTTATTTGTCTGACAATAAACGTTTTTGTTATTGTATAATTTCCAGCCATGTGACCAGTACTTGATTAAAATTGATTTATCCTGGTGATCTTGTAAGTTCCACAAAAGTTCACTAAATGAGTAACATCATATTCTAGGTCTCTCCCTAAGACGCTCTATTGAGCCCAATATCGGCTCTCCTCCGTATCCAGTCACTGCCGGATACTTTCAACAGATCTTGGCTCTTGGCATCCCAAACTACGTTATTCTAAAGGCAGTCTCCTTCGACCGAAAGAGGTGGTGTTAGAGGTGTTATAAATTTGACGGTTTGTCTGTGACATCATATCTTAAGATATCATCTACCAGCGGCCACTGTCAATGTTTCTGCTATTTGTCACTAGTTGCTCGAACTGATTGAAGACTTAGTCTATTATAAAAGCAACGCAATCTAACTCCGGCTGCGTTCTTGATATGATCTGACATCATATCCCTATTCTAATGCGGTATTTATATCGGGCCCTGCGCACGCGCGTGCGTTTGCTAGGAATGCCGTTACGGCGCGCCATCTGGCGGATTGTGACGTCACACGCGTCGTGAAATAGTTTTGTGGTACTTGAGATGGCGGTGGACTCGGCGTCCGGCTGTTGCTGAGGACAGAGTGAGTTGCCGAATTCGTCCCTTGCAAAACTTGCTCTTACAGCCCGTGAGCTCTTAGAAGAGGATTCAGTAATCGGTCTCATGTCTTACTACAGACAGTCTTAGACATTCGTTATGTTTCAAAGATAGAAATACATGTCTGAATCCCTTTCTTAAAACACATGCACTGTTGTAATTTCAAATAAAACCTGCTCTTGTAGTAGACTTTTTCTTAACTGAAAACTGTGACGCTAATTTTGAGGAACGTGAAACTGAATTTATTTTCTGATATTTTTTTATCTTACAGGTGTTACATAAAGTATAGTGATCACGTCCGTTAAGGGCCACATTAGGTCACAAACCCGAGCTGTAGACGCCGTTACACAGTTTCGTCTGGAATCATACCTTAAGTGATTAACCTCGGATCCCACACATTCGTCGTTCAGAATTCTTCGTCTCAGAAATTCTTCTTCACTGTCTCCTTAAAGCTACTGGCGATAAAAATCAATCACATCAGGAGACAAAGGGCAATGATTGGGGTCAACCGTCCATTATCGTTTTATTCTGTTCCATTCAGTTGATAGACTCAGTGATTCATGCTCCCTCATGCCATTGCTTCGAGTCGAATATATGTCTAAATGTTCCTCTTCTTCTGTTAAGGGGCAGGCCTCTGTCGCTGCAGCAGTCTTCATACGATTCTGTCCCCTTCTCCTTAAACTCCTGGTACGGCGAACTACCGTTCCAATCCTTTAACTTCTCCATATATCCAATCCTGAGACGACCTCTCAGTCGTTTTCTTTCTAAATGTTAGTGGAAAAAAAAACCATCTTTACCTTTCTTCATCGCCCGGTATTAGTCCACTGCTGGACAATACTGGGCATAGTTCTGCCCCAAGGCACATCCTGAGCCCAATAGTTTTCCTCAAGCTGCCTTACTTTGGAATCCATTACTGTTTCAGTCGGAATCCTCTTGTATTATTAACATACATATGCTCACGTCCATAATCCCCGAGGGGTAGACAAGAACCGCGTTCTCACAGGTAGTTCCCACATTTCGCCGTAACATTTGGTGGAGAAACGTGATAGGTGGCGAGCCTACCGCCGTCTACGAGTTGTAGAATAGTATTCACTAAGATCCTTAGTCGCCTCGTACGACACCCACGGGAAGAGTTGGGATGGTGCTATTCTTTAGGGTCGGCACAACACGGCTTGTAATAAATTAATAGGACAAGAATACACTAAGTTATTGTATTCTTAAATGAATTTATTACTCGTTATCCAGTGAAGTGTCTCGTGCCAAGCGTCTGATTGATTATGAAACAGATAACAGTATTCACTCGTATCAGTTGAGAGATAACAGGAAATCAATATCATTTCAAATACCAAACAAATCATAATCAAATACTATAATTGTAATATAAAGAAAATAATAATCTATACTTTAAGTCCTTTTCATATCCACCATCAGCACTGAGCCGGCAACGTGGATCATGGCTCGAACCCCCATTGTTTAATCTCTATCTAGCGCTATGTGGAAAGGGGATGTGATATGTGTATTAACACCATATATCGTTATTTTTAAATTACACTATACACATTTGTACTTACCTAATATTCATATAATTATACCTATTCCTTTCCTACCTGTCACCTAAGAGACAAGACCGAAAGAATACGCGCATCGCGATGACGTCACAATGTCATCTGCCAATCAAATTCACTCGTGAAATGACTTCTGTCGCAACGGTCACGCAAAACAAACGCTCATCGGAATTAATTATTTTCCACGCTAATTACTCTAATATTGTAACTGAACTATCGCCGCGAGTGCTCTAAGTGCTAAACTCTTCAAACTTTGGTGGAAACCAGAAGAAACTAGCCGCCGGTGATCAGATCCAGGAGCTTCTCAAGTTAGTCTTGTCTCATCTCCTTCTAGCTCTCTGCCGCAAATGTTTCCACCAATGTTTCCACCAAAGAGCATTTATTTTAATGAACACTTTAAGGCTTTTAATGGATTCGTGCAACTGACGTTAATTCTACCAACCGTGGAAAGTTACCCGAAGTACCAATTGTACCAATTCTGACTGCGGGTACGCGAGGACATTCTTTATGGCAGAACATATTCCGGAGAACGGGTTTTATCGCCCCATAACTTGGGCTGTTAGTGTTACTATTAGTGTGTTAGGTCATCTGGCCACTGAATGATCTAATCCCGCAGATGTGACACTCCAGCTAGAGTCATTTACTGGATTTGTGCGACTCCGTCATCGAGTTCAAACATCGTTAGATGATATCTCCACATGTGCATATTGATGACTTATAACAGCTTCCTAACAGTTATAGGTGTACCTGCATCTGATAGTAAAAGGGAAATTAAAAAACGTTTATCTCCCTTGTCTTTTTTAATTAGTCCGGGGCCCACGGTAACGTAGATTTGTCTACCAGGGAGGGGCCCATCTTTACTGGAAAGCCTTGTTTTCACGTCGAGAGTACCACTGTCGACCCTGGCTTACAGAAATAACAGTCTGAGAGAAGTGGAGGCGGGTTTATCCCATTAAAAAATATTTGAATAACGCCACCTGGTTGGTATCCCTCCCAAATCTCTATTGTGCGTGAATTACATGTCGCGTTGACAGCTGTTTGGCGATTTTTCAGGTGCAAAATATTACTTATTGCCAGGTGAAAATCTTTCAATTCTTTACATACAGCAATATGCTGAATTAGGTTACCTTATTGTAATATAGGTATGCAACATAGTATTAATTAATGTTATTTTTATTTTTTCAAATGGTCTGTGTGTACAAATACATGTTTTTATTTCATTTTGGTACATATAGCTGGATTCGATGACACCTTAAAACGTTATCTTCAATGCGGATCCCGTTGATATCATCTGGTCTATAGACAAATCAAATCAAAATGTTTTTATTGTAAGTAAGTACCTTAAAGTACATTTTCACAACGTCATTCATTTACTCTACCACCGCTTCGTAAGGTGCTATAGCTGAAAGGAAAGAAGCGGCGCAAGAAACTTTCAGCAGCACATATTTTGAAATAAATATATCTTACAATAATTATGAATATAATCGTATATGTACAGAATGTGCAGAGCTGGAGCTGAATTTAGGACCAAGCCTCGTTATCATTTTTTTTTTTTTTTTTTTATTAAATAAGGAGAGCAGACGAGCCAACGGGCCACCTGATGGTAAGTGGTCACCGTTGCCCATAGACATCTCACCTCACTGTATTAATATTAGAGGGTTTTTGATGCGCTGCTAACCTTGAGGACTAAGATGGAGTGCCTCATGTGCCGGAAATTACGCTGGCTCTCTTACCCTTCAAAACGAAACACAGAAATGCAAGCATTTCTGCTTCACGGCAGAAATAGATAAGAGGGTGGTACCACCCCAGACGATTTAAATAGTCATTTATTTTATAACAACCCTTTTCACATAAGGTCCGACTTATATGGGTCTTAAATGTTTTCTCTGTCATATTTATTCCAGTATCAGGTATCTTTTTATAAAATCGTACACATTGACCCATAAATGATGTGTTTACTTTACTAAGTCTAAAGCGTGGGACTGCAAGTTTGTTTTTGTTTCTAGTATTGAAATTATGATTATCGCAGTTTTTCGGAAACAACTGTAAGTTAACCTAACCTTGTTAATTTCTGTTACAGGTAATCATCAGATCATCGCTAAAACAAACAGCCTGACTTCATTTCAGGTATTTGTGATATCTTCTTCTCCTCCAGTGACTGCTTTACTTTATGCCTTTAGGTATGAATTCCATTCCGATCTACCTACTAAAATCACAACTATGAACATACATTCATAGTATTCAAAGCTATATAGCGTCCTTGATGCAAATCATCTTTAAGGAACAGGAAGGAGACTAAGGTAAGGGGTGAGCACAAAAGATCCCTGAGGGTCGAAGTGCCGCTGGGGTTATCCCTGGCATAAGATAAGATAAGATACTATGATACTATTCAATAACCCAACTCTACAAAATTTCTTCAGTGTTAATATCCGCCTATAACCTATAACGATAAAACAAACTTTCCTCATAATATATACTATACCCATATAAAATACATCACCCCCCTTCCCCTTCCCATTTCCCTCCTGTCTGGAAACACGCGACGACGGGAAATAGTGTGGGGGATGGGGGAAATTACCCATGAACTTCGGGAAATTGGACTTTATTATTGTTGTTGTTAAGAAGATTTTGTAAGGAGTTGGGGTGGTTTTTTTTTTATAGAATTTGGTGTAGGTGTTGATTTTCTATAGGAACACGTTTATGGTAAGGAAGTACTGGAAAGATATCGCTATTCGATGTTCGTAACTGAATATTCGTTTACTTGCTATAGCTATGTTTATAGTTTGATCGTTTTGTTTTTTGACAAGTTTCCCAGAAAATAGAGGAATTTGATGCTCAGCTAAGGTTCTGGAGTCGATTTTGGGGTTCTTTTGGTTTTCCTCTCTTTCACGTTCCTATCCAGAAACTGGTTTTTTTTTGTTTTGTGACGGTTTACCCGTTACATTTCAGAAAAAGATGGAATGAGACAGCGCTATACCAATGCGAGAGATACGCCATCTCATGGTATCATTTTTATAGTTTTGAGAAAGGTAATAGCTACTTACCATAAGTGGAAATGCATGTGTGCTGTAAGAAAGTTTTATTTCCAATACACGCATACAAACAATAAAAAAGTTAACAAATAAACGTTTTTCTATTCTATTCTACTTACCATAAACTAGCTATCAATATAGACATTCTCCTTTGAAGTCTGTTCTCCTTTTACAATAAAGAATCATCTCAGCACCCCAAGGCACAGTGAAATTTCAGAGTGTGATGTAATACTTATTTATATTTTGCTTCTCCCGTGTAACTCGTGTTATATACGTTGGTTTCGACCTAATTTTGCAAGCAGACTGGACAGTGGACTTGCCCCATTATACTGGGCACGGGTCGACCTTGTTTATAGACTGTCTGAGCAGGGTTCCGTCTTAGACACGTGCCGCAAAATAATAAAAACAGAGTTGCAACTACTGGCGTTTGCCGCGCGAGCCAGTTCACGCTCGTTTTTTTCCTTGGCCCACGTAAGGCACTGGGAGGCTTCTCGCACAGCTTTGGTGGAAAGGCAGCCTAAAGGGGGTAAAATAGGCCCAAAGTTGTCCACCATGCACGGACCTTGGTTTGAAGAAGCAGGCCACAGCTGCAGGAATACAAATCGGCTACATCTGTGTAGATAACCAAGATGCATAACTAACTACTGCTGATTCGCAATTACTCCTCGCCTCCGTGTAACAACAACGTTGCGCGGAATGCTAATGTGTGAGTGCGTTGCGGGGCGAAAGGCACTACTGAGATTACTTTCTGTATTTATTTATATAGCGCTTGTGAGCAGGTTCTATTATTTATTCTGTGGCATGGCCTTATTGAGGGTTTAGGAGAGGCGGGGTCTTTCCTTGTTGGATTCATTTGAGGCAGTAGGGCTTGTAATACGACGAAGGTGTCCTGAATTAAGGAGCCTGGTTCCGCTAAAACCTTTACCATTACATCCGGGGTTGATTCTAATAAATCAGATTGTAAAACAACTCAAGAGTTTTCCAGTTTATGTACTTGTTTGCACTAAACGTTGAGAGAAAACAGCAGCCCTATTCAACTCCCAAACCTGCATTCTGAGACAATCAGTGTGTGTAGAAAATTAATTGCACCAGTAAGGGATCATTGTGGTTCATGGTGGATGTGAATGATCGATTTGCTCGACTAGAGAATTATTCTTTGACTATTCTATTTAAATCTAGATATCCTTTCTAAATTGTATGTATTTCGGCATTGCAGTGTAACGCGCAGGCCTAAATTCTGAATGCACATATCTGCACCTGACCCGGATGTGACCCCGATCCGGGTGAGTTGGCTCCCGACTTGCTCCCGAAACCCGGTCCAATCGATACAGTCCACTGTCCGGAACAGCTGGTGTAAACTGTCTGGAACAGTGATTGTGCTATAATAAGACCTACCCACATAATATTATGATCCGGATGTACCTATCTATAGCTTGCTTATCAAGAATGTAAAGACTGATACATCAAAAATCGAAATGATTAACACCTGAATTCACTGGATAATATAGAAATAAATTAGAATTCCTGACCCAGGCCAAAAAGAACTTGTGAACTGGAACTGGTTGAACTATAAAGTTAAGTTTTGTTTAGTTTTAATTTAACAAACTTTGTTTCAGTGGCAGTGGATTTAGATTATTTGTAATAAATAACAAATAATCGAAATTAAATTAAATATATTCATCATCATCATCAGCCTTTAATGTCCCCACTGTTGGGGCACAGGCCTTCCCTTGTACAAGGGGGTACGGGCCATGAACCAACGAGCGGGCCCAGTGCTGATTGGTGGATTTCACACGCCTTCTGAAACTTTTAATATCCCCGGACATGCAGGTTTTTCACGGTGTTTTCCTTCACCGTTAGAGCAGTCGGTAAATGTACGTAGGTTTTCGGAAAAAATCGGAAAAACTCATTGGTACATGGCATTGCATGGTTTCGAACCCGGACCTTCCGCATGGGGGTCCGGCGTCCTAACCACTAGACCACTAGTTTGAATATGTTGAATTTACCAAAAAAGTTGGTGTACCGAAAACCATTGTTGATGTTCAAGAAATTCTGTTGGTAGATTTGTATAAATCGTAAGAAAGGGATTGCTTGCTTGCTTATCGTATGGTTAGTGGCCAACCTATTTATCAGAGTTGTTGAGGCCGCCGTAGGCCTCTAACATGACTTAACGACTGCTGTCGAACGTGCTTTCCGAGGCACGGAGGAGTTCAGATGAAATATGCCACTAGCGGTCGCTTAACCTTCACAATCACTTTCGGGCCGTGCTCGCAAGTAGGCTACGAGCTCCTCAAGAAAAGGATTGAAGAGTAAATACATAAATTATTTTTGTGACCGGTTACCCTACGTACAGAGTCAGTCTAATATAAACGGGACACTTCATCTAAATCATACAACAAAAGAACCGGGCCGGTTCATTTTGCATTCTTTCTCTGCAATATTACAAGGGAGAGGGGAGAATCTGCTCACTTTTAACCGTGACATGGCATCGCATCACAAAGACGCAATTTGCGTCGTAGGGAGGGCCTGAAGTTGGATAAAGCCATGTTTATTAGGGCTGTTATGGAGGTGGTTTTACCGGAACCGGAGTCGAAACTGAAGATTTTAAATTTGATTTATCGGAGTCGGAACCGGAGTCGGAGGCGGAGGTAGAAGAGAGATGTTCAGAAGAAGTTCAAATTTTAAACAGTTTTTTAATTTTTATAGCTGAACTGGCCAATATTTATTGTGATGATGTTTGCGGCAATAATACATATTCCTTTAGAGATAGCTTACTCGAGGACATCCTTAACCCGTCTTTTAAAGGTTAGCGGATCATGAGGAATCTAACCAGAATCCCCTGACATGGAAGACAGTGAGGGTCGACAGAAAGCTGCCTAAACAGCCTCATATCTACAGAAAACCAATCTGTCTCATGCAAAGTTTGTCGCCCCAACACAAGTCGCTGATTGTTTGTACAGCGGAGTGAGGAGTGGGAGTCACGCGAGGGGATGCCATCGATCAAACTTGCGGAGGGTGCTCGCGATATGGTGGAATGGGCACGCTTTCCGTTTCTGTTAGTTTACCATTAGCAATCGTAAACAAGTATAGTATTCATGAGGGGGAGTCGTGAGGGATGATTATTAGTGTTGGTAAAAATAAGTAATGATAGCGTCACTTGCACGAAATAAGAATTAAACATTTAAACATACCAGGTTAAGCAACGACGGGCGCGGACGTAACCAGGATGGGTGACCGTTAGTGACATATTTCACCTGAGCTTCTCCGTGCCTCGGAGAGTACGTTAAGCAATCGGTCCCGGTTGTTGTCGTTCGACAGCAGTCGTTAAGCCATGTCAGAGGCCTACGGGCGGCCTGAACAACTCTGACAATAGGTTGGCCACTAACGACACGACATAAACTATCACGTCCCCCGAGAAGGTTGACAGTGGAACCACCTTCAATTTATAATTTTGTAGTTCCCACTTTTCGCCATAAGATTTGGTGAGCCTACCGCCGCCGTCTACCTATTAAGCCCGCTCTTCACTCGCCCGCCGAAAGTGATCGTGCAGGTTAAATAACTTTGGGCGCGGTCTGTACCAGGATGGGTGACCGGAAGTGGCATATTTCATCTGAGCTCCGCCGTGCCTCTGAGAGCACGTTAAGCAGTCGGTCCCGGTTGTTGTTGTACGACAGCAGTCGTTAAGCCATGTCAGGAATGCGGGCGACCTGAACAACTCTGACAATAGGTTGACCACACGAGAAGTAAGTAAGTAAGTAATCAGAGACGAGGAAGGAGGTCAAGAAGGAGGTTAGTCATTTTTAAGATATTTTCATACATAAAATTTGCTGCACAGCGTCCCTGTGCCTCTTCCATTTTTTAAGGCCGGTACCACATGTCTATTTTAAGGAAGCTACTTGCAATTGTGTACCGTTAACTTAAACTATGTGTAGGTGACGAACGTCTGCCGTAGTTTGTAGGAAGAAAGAAAGAAAGATGATACACACATACAAACAATTAGGTACAGAAGACAAAAATAATATTAAACAAATATATTACAAAAATAAATAAGCAAAAGTAATTAAGTTTGATGAAGGCGGTCGAGGACAAATGGACGGAAAGATGGAACATCTCGGCGGTCCCTAATCGACACTTAATCCAGAACCCAAACAGCATAGTGAACGGTTTTCACCTGCCCAGATCACTGTGGTCGAAACTGAACCGCCTGAGGGTCGGACAGGGACGATGTGGTGAACTCGTGCACAAATGGGGCTTTAGAGCTGACCCCGCGTGCTCCTGCGGGGCCGTGCAAACAATGAGCCACCTAACGGAGGACTGCGAAATATAGGCCATACCAGGAGGAATCGACAGATTGCACTTGCTGGACGACGTAGCCATAGCATGGCTGAAGAATATTTTGCCTTTGTAAAATAATAGTGTGATTGTGTGATGCTGACGACCGAACGATAAATAAATAACAATAAAGGCGGTGTGCAGCACCGGACAAAGGGGACTGCCGCAGCCTGTTGCCGCGCGGAGTTATCACTGCGGCGCTGGTTTGATTTGAAGAAGCCATTCCGCGTTGAAGACACAACAGGTAGAATGATAAAGTGCCAATGAACCCGCGGTAATTGATTCCCTAGTGTTGGCTGCTCGCCAGCTATCAGTTACGCCACTACTACGAGCTTTCTTGGTTCGAGTTCATGTCGAGAAGATAGTGAAAGAATTATTTGTTTCGGACACGAAAAATACGCCGGAATTTTAAATTCCTCATTCCCCTTTGCCCAGCAGTAGGACAGTCTACGAGTATAGAAATTGGATAGGGAACAAAAGCCCAAGATTGTAGAAAATGGGGTGCAATAGAGGAGACTATATTCAACGGTGGACAGCAGTTGAAGAAAGAGAGAGAGATTCGCCTGAATGAGTATTTCGGATTGTTACTACAAATGCGGATGAGATAATACTAAATTCTGGATTCAACGCAGTTTGATTCACTGATTTGAATTTTGAAAACCTAATGTATATAATACGATATACTCACATTCCCCCCACGATCACTCAATACATGAAGTTAGCGTTTCGACGCTTCTTCGAGCAAGCTCCCCACCACCCAAACCCTCAAGTAGTAAGCGCCGGTGCTTATTCCACTAACGGTTTACCGACATCCCGTCGACGACGTCGGCCTAGACACGTCCTAGACGACCCCGACGACGCCATCACTATCTCCATCGCGGAAGCCACTCCCCCACCCGATAGTAGTTCACACACAGCACCTACATACGACCCGCTTCTGGCGCTTACACGCGCTACCGGCGTATTCCAGGCCGCTTCTCCCCGACCCCTCCCTCCCCAGCGACGTCCTAAGCCGAGGTCCGTACCCACCTGGGTTGTCCTTAGGCAGTCGCTTCTTATAGTAGTTTTTAAGTCCTCCTCCAGGCTGGAGCGCACTTAGCGCTCGCCCCAAAAACCCCGGTGAAGCTGTAAAGGTCATTAGGACCAACAGCAATTATAAGTACGAAAAAAAAAATACGCATTTCAATGCTTTGCTTTGAGTCGAGTTCGTGGCGGGTTCGCGTCGGGTTGGTATAATATGCGATGGTCATTATACTTATAACTACATATATATCACAAATATATATAGGCAAATAAGAAGTTCAACTTATTACAAAGTACACCGCAGAGTAAAAAAAAAGAAACTTTGACGGATGACTTTTTTAAAATAGCGATTAATTAAGATTTTACCCCAAAAATTTACTTTAGGGCAGAATAAAAACATAACGGTGCAATGGACTGGACAAAATACCTCTGTATGAAAAATAAATGGACAATATATTCCTATAGTAATTTCAGTAAACAATTAAAATGAAAATGAAAAAAAAATATATTTTTAGATAACAGACATTTTTTAAAGCTTCATAATTTAGAAACTATAGACATTGACATTTTAGTTTCTATGGAGATATAGTTTATAATTTTGGTTTCTAAAGCATATTTCTTTTTGGTTTGAAACAGGAGACTTTTATTTTTTCACCGTACAATTTTGTGTGAAAACTGATTTCAGGTAAATTTTCACTTTTTTTTTCTCTAAAACTATAAGCACATGGAAAGTTTTTACTTTTGTTATATGCATCAATTCACGTAAGATTTATTTTTTATTTTTCACCGGCATTTTTTCCCGTACTTCCTCTGTGGTGTTCATACTCATACCATTTGCTTTTTGAATTCGAAGAAAGATTATTATAATTTACTATAACAGGGGATTGTTGTTGTATTTGATTTCAAAATGTCAATTTAAAAATATTTCTGGCAATGTATAATATTTCGTTTATTGAAAGTACATTTTTTTTAACTATCACTCAATCGCGCCACAGTGCGTGTATTTCGCGCCGAGTTCCTTTGATTTGGGCCCGGACTACACGACGACGACGTTCCTTGACCGGTTGCAGTATCCGGAACCGGTGCTTCATTTAAACTCAAACAATGCGCCGTCGACTACACGTACAACGGTTCCCCTTGGAACCGGCATGCTCGGCTCCTGAACCGAGTGGGCGGGGCTTGAGAGCGCAACGCATGAGTTTGAATGCAGTAGGCTACACGGCCGGTAGCGGTTCCTGAACCGAACCGTCGCTGGAACCTTGCCCTAAGATCGCCTCGTGTGTGCGTGAGCCGTTTTCGCGCGTTAGTAATTTACTGATGTTTGTCGCTGTTACATAAATGCTCTCCATGTGTTAGTTTATTTGTTTTTAATCTGCGTGTTTTTCTTTCCCTGAAATAGATATTTTATTTTTGAGTCTGGCTTGTTTGTATAAAACTGAAATGAACGTAATGTATATTTTTGTCAAACGCAAACAGTCGTAGTGGTGGGTGATTCACGTGTTTTCTGTCGTTTTGTCGTATTGTATAAATTCTTGTCTTCTGTCGACCGATATCTGTCAGCAATTCGTCGGTTGTCGCTTCTGCTAGTTCAGAATAAATAAATGTTGTCATTTCCACATCTCAAAAGTTAACATTGATTTACATTCTGGAAGCCAATTCTCGCTGAGTTGTACAAAAGTCGAGCGCTACGAACGTCTTGTCACGCTCACACATGTAATTTGAGCGAATGAGATAGGACTAATGTCGAATTCGACATTCCACCACGAGAATCGCCTTCCTGGTCGTTTGCTGTTTGTTTACTATTTCAATACATTTGTATTTTAATATAGGTTTATGTTATGGTCTTCTTAGCCGCTTCTTTTTATTATATCTATCGTCGAATACACAGTTCTGTACTATGTAAGTCACCGTTGTCGTTGTGATAGTAAGGCTCTGACTACACGACGACGGTTTTAGTATCGGTCGGTTCCATGGAACCGGTGCTTCATATAAACTCAAACAAAAATGCGCTATCGACTACACGTGCAACGGTTCCCCTTGGAATCGGCCTGCGCGGTTCCTGAACCGAGTGGGCGGTGCTTGAGCGCAACGCATGAGTTTGAATGCAGTCGACTACACGGCCGCTACCGGTACCTGAACCGAACCGTCGTCGTGTAGTCCCAGCCCAAAATGTAAGTGATTCACTTTTCAATACGCTTTTCAATCTTTTGGTGGTTATTTTCTAAAATCCACTGCGTTTTCTACAATGTAAGAAAATGTCATTTTGCACATTAAGGTGATCTACCGCCACGTCGGTTGCACGGAGCCTCCAAAGTTTACAATCTCAAAGAACGTACTTTTTATATATTTTTTATATTTATTTATTACAAAATTCACAGTACTTAAATATCAAAACAAAAATGTCCATTAATAAATCATACTGCCAATTACAGATTCCTATTTTAAAATAATGCTTATAAGGAGAAATAAGTTTCGGTGTGTGTTTGTGTGTTTATTGGAAATGTTTGTGAGCGTGTTTGTGTTGAAGAGAGTGAAAGGGTGTGTACATGTGTATGTCCTCTTCTCCCTGCATGAAACATCCATAAACTTCTGGTTACTTTAAGTTTCAGTTAACTTATTTCGAAATTAGTCACCAATTCACAGTAGTGTCTGTTCGCTAGAAAAATGTAATTCAATGTAGATTGTGGGGTAAACTCCAGCCAAAAGTTTGCCTGGAAGAAATAGCTTAAAGCTATAAGGCCGCCAATTGTATTTGTATTTTGTATCTTTTCTTCTGTTCTGTATTTTTGTCTTGTGCAATAAAGAATATTTGTATTGTATTGTATCTGGAACTGCACCAGTTTTGGAAATGAATGGGAAAATCAATTTCTCTTGTTTATTCATTGTATAATATACGAAACGTGACGTGAAGCTGGAAAATCGGAAGTCGCAATAAAAATTTGATCACTATTTTAGTTTTCATTATTTCCCTATACCCCATAAACGACGTGACAGCGCATTTTTCTTGACAGCCTGAGTAGGATGAATTCCAAAACATACCCCATTATCATATACCCATTATACCATATACATATTATATTATTATAAACAAATACCTGAAGATGTGTAAACGAAACCGGTCGTAATTAATAAAATACAGTAAAAACCTGTGAAACTGTATATTATTTAAGTCTAATCATGTACTACAAATTTCACCAAGTACCAACAACCGCAAGTATTAATTAATACCCCATTATTACTTGAGATTCCCTTCCCTTTCCTTAGTGACCCTAACGAGGCTGACATGGTCACCTTGTCGTGTACCAAAGCCTCTAAACAGAGATTTAAAAAAAAACCTCATACCCCGTCCATGCGACCCGCCAAAACTTTCAATCTTATAGCCCAGCGACTGACTTGAGTTTAAAACACCTGACATAAACGGAACCCTGTAAACAGAGCGAACCCCGACTCGCACTTGGTCGGTTTTTGCCAAGTTTGTTGCTCAATTCCAGTACCTCTCCCTCTCTACTTTGCTATAATGACGAAAAAATATGGAAGAAAGTCTCCGGTGAACTCGACACAATGGATATCGTTTGAGGAGGCATTGTGAACGCTCATTGTGTGTTAATGTGTGTGAAACTGTTGAGTGATTTCTTTCTTTAATGTCAACACACACACACACACACACATATGCACATAAAATTAAGTATGAAGTTTCAGCTTACGTGTTCCGTTATTTGATTTACGATTAGCAGAGTTATAACGTGGCGATCTAATTGAACACTTTGTCATTTGAACCTAAAAATTAATCCTTAATATACATATATAACATATACATTCCTTAAAATTAAAAACTTAATAATTAAGATGTCTGTCTTTCCTTATATTTCTGAATCTCCTCTAACATTTCCCGTTCCCGCTTCAATGCTTCGTAAGCCTGTTTTAGTATGCGATTTCGCCACACCACGTACGGCTTCTAGCTTTTTGGGGCTGATTACTTATTCAGTTTTTCTATTTATAAATAGGGTTGGGGTTATTCTCGCATTGTGAGGCTGAAAACTTCTTCTGTTTCTTCAGAAAAAATAAACGTGATTTAAATCGATGATTTGTTGTATACTCGAGGGGGTAGGCAATGTCACAGCCGTTTGTTGGGGTTGCTAAATGTGAACTGGTTTAATAGCATACATAACTTATACTAGGTATACATTCAACATGGTTTAACAGAGATCGATTTTACTCCATATTCGAAACCCTTTCTAAGAGCTCACAGACTGTTCAACCTTGGGTCACTGTGTACAGACACAGTGCACACTGTGTTCTACATTGTGAATGATCATGTCAGCAGTTTTAAATGTCACGCGGCTGCGCCCGCGTCATGCTGGTCGTGTCTCTACCACCGTCACGTATGGTGTACTGTTTGGAAATATAAGTATCGGTTAACAAGTCCAGTGTCTCATTGAAGATGACTCCTCGAAGATATACCCTGGCTAGGACGTAGGTCGGACACGTGCCGAACTCTTAGGCCAGTAGAGAGGTACAAACTACAATACCTCTAAAGTACCTATCACAAAAAGGGTATTTTTGGCGTAAAACAGTTTTGACCATACGCATGGAACCCATACACGCCCGTAAATTATAGTGACCACGGACAGTGACCACCGAAACACGCGCATGCGCAAACAAAGCCGTTTGTTACGCTCCTGTGAACAGGCAAAGAGTATATGGATCTGACTCCATTCTGGTACACTTGTACTCATACATATTTTAGAAAAATAGTTTGATTTTTAAAGTAACTCGATACGAACGGTCCTTGGTGCCGCCATCTTTGTTTTTGCTGTATGTTATTGACACCGTAACGAGCTGACGTTTATTTTTATTTGGGTGAAACAAACACCATTAAGGAGGTCGTATCAATTTGGCGACGGTAAAAAAAACAAAGATAACACTACAAGAACGACTGCGTTAGGTTGCTTTAATATTGCGATTCCGCCACACCTCGTACGGTTCTATTTGTAGATCGGGCTTGGCTTCTTTTCGCTTTTTGGGGCTGAATACGACTTCAGATTTTTCTGTTTATTGATAAATTGAAATTGAAATCGTTTATTTAGCGCTGTAAACACCAGAATACAGAATACAGAAGTATACAAAGTTTAATACAGGGTGGGCCATGAATTAGTTAACAATTGAAAAAATCATATAAAGAAAACCATTTGACATATTTTTAAAATTGTTTATTTACAAGAAAGTTAGTTATTTGGAATTTATTTTTTAAAAATAACATCATCTAAATGACCACCGTTTCGATTTTTGCACTCTTCTAAGCGAACACCGAAATTTTCGAATACTCGTCGACAAAGAGACCGCGAGATCGCTGACATTTCTTCACTAATTTTTTCCTTTAGTTCACGTAGTGTTTTTGGTTTATGGGTGTAAACACGACTCTTCAAATAACCCCATAAAAAGAAGTCTGCTGGCGTTAAATCTGGACTCCTGGGTGGCCATGGGATGTCGCCTCGTCTGGAAATCAGCTTTTCCGGAAACATTTCTTTTACTACCGGCAGGGACTCGTTGGATGTGTGACAAGTGGCTCCATCTTGCTGAAACCATGTGTTACGGTTGTAGCCAGCAAATTCCAGTAGCTTCGGTGCCAGGAACTCCCGTAACATTTTCACATACTCAGCAGAATTCACAGTAACCGAACGGCCGCGAGAATCTTCGAAAAAGTAGGGCCCAATAATTCCTTTTGCTGAAATTGCAGCCCATACCGTTACCTTGGGAGAATGAAGTGGCCTCGCGTGTTTAGATTTGGGATTTTCGCTGCTCCAATACCTGCAATTCTGTTTGTTTACGTGTCCGTTGAGGTGGAAATGGGCTTCGTCGGAAAATAAGAGGTTATCAAAATTATTGAATCGATCTAACATTGTTTCGGCATACGACTTGCGCAAATTTAAATCATTAGGTTTTAATTCCTGCACTAACTGGATCTTATATGGATGTAATTTCATGTCTAATTTCAAAATACGGCGCAATGATGTTCGGGATAGTCCTAATTCAGCCGAACGTTTGCGCGTCGATAAATTTGGATCACGTCGAACTGATGCGGAAACTCGCTGCACGTTCTCTTCGCTCCGAGAAGTCCGTGGGCCGCCGGTTTGCTTCACGTTTAGTGTAGATCCCGTCTCTTCGAACTTCTTAACCCATTTCTTTATTAATGGAGCACTCGGACACTGATTTAAATCGTGTAAGTCGTATTCAACGCGAAATAAGCGTCTCACTGTAATGAGCGAACTGTTGTTTAAATAAAATTGTTTCACACAATAAGCGCGCTGCGGCCCCGTGAAGCGATACATTGCGACTAAATTTCCGAGAAGCGAGCTAGTGGTAACGCCCCTCCCCGCTCCCCGCGCGGCTTGTATTAGCGCGGGGTGTTAGGTTTAAATGTTAACGAATTCTTGGCCCACCCTGTACATGCAGCACAGAACATCTGGTGTGGTACAGTGCCAAAAAGGGTACACCAGCTCAGCATAATGCTGAGGCAAGCCACAGCGCTGATTTTCAGCTGGCCCCTCAGTGACTGCACGGACGAAGAAAGCAACAGTGTGTGCGTGTTGTGTTGTATGAATGTGTGTGTTTGTATGAATGAGGATATTAGTGTGTATGTGAGGTACTAAGTGTGTGGGAGGGTGATGGCATGGTGCGGGTGTATTTACATGGTATTATGTGTGTGGATGGTAGTTCACAGTAGAGGCAAAATATTACCGAGCACTTCCAGATTGTGAAGGACAGTAGTTACAGGTCACCTAAAGAATGTATGGAGCAGTGTCCGATTTTTGTAGATCAATTGTATAGATTTTAAGATTTCTCCTGAAGGTGTCAAGAGTCTGCTGAGTCTGATCAGGTTCGTTGATCGGGTTCAAACACCATTAAGGAGGTCGTATCAATTTGGCGACGGTAAAAACGACAAAGATAACGTTATAAGAACGGCTGCTTTAATTGATTGGATAATGGCGAGTTTACTCGGAGTCAGTTACTGACTTCAGTCCTACTGAAAAGACGATCGAGTCAGTACTAAATTGATTTCAGATCAGCATGAACTTCGTCTACTCCTGCCTTAAAGGCGGTTGCACGGCAAAGACCAGAAAACGCGTTCAGTTCCCGCTAGAAAGAACCGTTCAGTAAAACGTTAAGACCCAAAACTTGCCCACCATAAAAAAATGATTTGCTCATCATGGAGAATTCAGGTTATTTTTAAAATTAACACCTGATCTTGAAACTGAATTTTATTTTCAAAGAAACGAAGAAAGATTTGAACCCCAAAACTTAGTCCCAAAATCCTACGAGTTCTTACAAAAACGAGATATTTTTTTAATTGAGTAAGTAAAGCAGACAAGCAAACAGACCACCTGATGGTAAGTGGTCACCGTCGCCCATAGACATCTCACCTCACTGTATTAATATTAGAGGGTTTTGGATACGCTGCTAACCTTGAGGACTAAGATGGATTACCTCATGTGCCGGAAATTACGCTGGCTCTCTTACCCGTCAAACCGAAACATAGAAATGCTTGCATTTCTGCTTCACAACAGAAATAGATAAGAGGGTGGTACCCAGGCGATCCTTCACATGAGGATCTACCACTACAATCCTAGTGCGGGAGCTAGGGAAATCTGAGAAAATGTAAAGGATCTGTCTGCATGACTATTGTTTTAATATTTTTTGTTTTTATTATTTTTACACTTTTATCTAGCTAGAACCGAACACCATTATTCTTAACAATACATGATACTACACAGAGATGCTTTATTTCGTCCGGTGTTTTCTCCCGAGATAGTTTTTCCTTTTTGGATGGAACCGTTTCCTTGGAGGCCCGTGGTTATGGGGGAGTATTCTGTATTGGTTCGTTTCTTCATATCGTGTAGTGACAGTAAAATAAAAGTAAGTCTTTGGCTGGCCTCTACTTTGAATGAATGAACTCTTTATTGCACAAAATGAGTGTGATACAATGCGTACAAAACGATTAATACAATCTAGGCGGTCTTATCGCTAAAAGCGATCTCTTCCAGACAACCTTCTGGTAGAGTAACTTTGCTCAGCGTATAAGCCTCGCCACACAGCGGGGCAACGCCGCCGGCCTCCTCGGGACACTCCCTGCAGGGAGCGACTTGGGCCAGGTCTTTTACTGTAAAATAGTTAGGTATTTTGTAATTTTAGCTTAAATATGTATTTTAGTGTTATTTTAGTAATAAAAACTTAACAGCAAGTCTTTTCTTTCTTTTTAGTATCCTTATTCAGAGACAAGTGTTTCGTAACTCCGTTCTGTGTGGGGCAGAAAAGATCGTCACGGTCTGGTAGACTAGAGGCGGAGGGATTCTCTACCTAAATATTACGTTCCATTCTACGTGTTTGGATTTAATGTTCCTACTGACGTAGTGGTGATTTTGTTTTCATAGGAAATAAGTGATCATAATTAAGGTTTAATTTGTTATGTTTTTGATGATTCTATCTCTACATACTTAATATTGCGTTCCATTCTACGTGTTCGGATTTAATGTTCCTACTGACGTAGTGGTGATTTTGCGTGCACAGGAAATTAGTGATTCGGAGTTTAGGCTGTCATTTGTCTTGATTTTGATGAATATGAAGAAAACATTGTGAGGAAACTTGAATGCCCGAGACCTTTGAAAATGTTGAACGAACGAGGACAATAATGAACACAGGTCTTAATAAATTAGAAAAGGATGAAGAAATTAGCATAGGTCTAACTTGTAAATATATTCCCCCCTCATATTTTTGGTTAAACCGCCTCAATTTGTGCGAATCATTCCTACCTTACCGTCAGTGGCACAAAACGTCGTTAAAATTAAGTCTTCATTAAGAGCGTATGTAGCACAGTGGCTAGGACACCGGACTCTCATGCTATAAGATACTTACTTACAATAAAAAAGTTTGATTTGATTTGATTTGGCCACTAAAAGGCGGCTGACTGAGGAATGTGTCTGGAAGGAGGTTTTGCTCTCCTTAGTGGTCTCCGTTACATTGAAGTTTTCTTATTGGCACATAAACTCAAGGATCTTCCAGGTTTGGAAATGACAATCCTATTCCCATGCGGGAGATCCGGGTCCGAAACCGTGCTGTACCATTTACCAATGAGTTTTTCGTATTTTTCGAAGACTTACGTATATTTACCGACTGCTCTAACGGTGAAGGAAAACATCGTGAGGAAACCTGCACACTGAGATGACCAGTGTGTAAATGGGGTAGGCACAAAAGATCTTCAAGGGTCTAAGTTACGTTGGGGTTATTCCCGGCTATCATAAGATATATGCAATGTCTTTCACCATAGCGTGCCATAGCTCTAGATAGAGACCATACGAGTCTTAAGGATGTTACCTGTTAGCCAGGCATAATGGAGCCATTTCTATTTCAACGCTTCTTGCAACTTGGCGATTTACTGCATCCAGCGCAGATCCCCTCTTCAAATTCCATGAACATGCAAAGTAAGTAGACTCCACTAATTACTATCCCACCAAAAACAAATGTAAAAAAGGTGCCAAGTTCGGTGCAACCAATAGGCCTGTCGGCTTCGCCGTTTAAAAGAATTTAGATCTAACTGGATACCAAGTTCAATTAACGTTCCTTCAAACGTACCTCCAGAAGTTATGCTATGCTATATAAGCATAGCATAACTCTCACGTCCATAATCCCCGAGGGGTAGACAGAGGAACCACCTTCATCATAGGTAGTAGAAATATATAACATTGTTTTAACATAAAAATGGCTCGAAATGGTTCCTGTAATATAGCACACGTCGGTCGTCGCCCTTTTTCGTTCCGAACTTGGCGGACACACTCTGTCTAGATACGTTTGAGTCACGCTTCTGTGCCAAACTTACTCTGTGGCCGGGGTCATCGGCCCCGCCCGGTGCGTGACGTCACGGCTAACTGTCGAATGGGGCCCGCCATAGTTTACGGCAACAGTGATGTAGTGCCAGCTAGAATGAACCACATAGAGCGTATGTTAATGTTGTGTTGTTGTATTGCACACCTACTACCTCTTTCACGACATCATTTCCTTTGCCCGAAGGTTGCCCAGAAGAGCGATAAGGCCGCCTAAATTGTACTTCACTATTTCCTTTTCTATTTTTTGTTTGTCGTTTTCTATTTGTGCAATAACGTGTTAAAAACGACTTCCTGGTCAGATTTAATTGGTATGTGGTCCTACCGTATGAAAACCTACGTCGAAACGAACCTATCATGAACGAAACTATCTTGCAGCGAAAGTACCGGCCGGGAATAACCCCAGCGGCACTTCGACCCTTGAGGATCTTTTGTGCCTACCCCATTTTACACACTGGTCATCACAGTGTGCAGGTTTCCTCGCGATGTTTTCCTTCATCGTTAGGGTTAGTCGGTAAATGTACGTAAGTCTTCGAAAAATACGAAAAATTCTTTGGTGCATGGCACTGCACGGTTTCGGACCCGGATCTCCCGCATGGGAGTCCGGTGTCCTAGCCACACATAGGATAGTCATTCCCAAATCTGGAAGGTCCTCGAGTTTATATGACAATAAGAAAACTGCAATGTAACGGAGACCACTAAGGAGAGCAAAACCTCCTTCCAGACACGTTCGTCAGTCAGCCACCTTTTAGTGGCCAAATCAAATCAAACTTTTTTATTGTAAGTACCTTATAGTACATTTTACAACGTCATGTTTTACTCTACCAAGCTTCGTAAGATGCTGTAGCTGAAAGGAAAGAAGCGGCGCGAGAAACTTTTAGCAGCACATATTTTGAAATAAATATATATCTTACAATAATTATGAATACAATCATATACACGCAGAGAGCAGAGCAGGAGCTGGAGCTGAATTTAGGACCTAGCCTCTTTATACACCTTTTATTGGTATGCTTGTAACGATGTCGACTTCATCGTCCATATCACCCTCCTTGCCATCAATTTCAACCTCATTGTTAGCGTTTATCTCACCTCATATCGTGTTGGCATCCTCATTTCTTCATCTATATTTTCAAAATTCAAATGTTATTCCCATTCCATTTCTAAATTCCATTATTTCATTAATTTCATTGTTTTTACTTACTATCTGTATTTTGACCTGAACGGACGTTTCTCCGTATTATAAAATTGTCTCCTACTACTACCTATTTTCTACTATTGTGTTGTTTACTACTATTATCAATTTTTCTCTATCACTTCATCTGCACACTGTCCTAGAACCCTGCTAGCCAGCACCTAGAGGGCTGATTGTAGTATGCTAATGTAAAATTGGATGGCCTCCCCCATTTCAATTTTCTCCATTTTGTGACTCACCACAAGTGTGATTATGATTAGGGACTAATATCAGAAGCGGGTTTAGTCGTAACTGAAATAACATTTGTTATCTCAGTGTGCAAGTTTCCTCACGATGTTTTCCTTCACCGTTAGTTCAGTCGTTAAAAGTACTTACAACCCTTTATTATTAGGGAGTGATCTCTGGCACTCAGGGGATGCCTGAAAATCAGGGCCGCAGTGCTAAAAGCGCTGCGGCAACAGGCTGAAGCAGTCCCCTTTTTCCGGCGCTGCACACCACCTTCATCAAACTTAGTTACTGCAAAGTCTGGAACATAGGCGCAAGGTTGCCTGTCTTTCGGTATTTTATAGGATACATTTCGGAGAGTGCGCATCGGAATTGCACGACCTAATTCCAGCATCTCCATTCCGCCTTCAGACTACCAGGCGCGGAGAGGGGTTCCATCCTCATGTTGTTGATATCCCATCTGCTCGTACGAAGCGATTTGCTTGTTCGTTCATTATGCGAACGGCTAAGGAATGGAACAGTCTGCCGGCGTCTGTATTTCCCGAAACCTACAACCTTGGGATCTTCAAGGCCAGAGTGAATAGGCATTTACTGGACCCGCATGCTCCATCGTCGACCTCATCGTCGCTTACCATCAGGCGAGATCGAGGTCAAATGCGGGTTTAGAAGTAAATAAAAATAAATTTAAAAAAAAGTTACTTTTGCTTATTTATTTCTTTTTGTGATATATTTGTTTAATATTATTTTTGTCTTCTGTTAGTTAGTTAGTGCCTAGTTGTTTGTATGTGTGTGTCGGAAATAAATAATCATTCTTTCTTTCTTTCTTCTTTCCTTTAAAAATACCAATAAAACCTTTGATTCATGACATTTCTTGGTTACACGAACCCGGGCCTCCTCACGACGCTTCCAGTTCAGTTGTAATTCCGTACAGCTATATCTAATATGTTGACCTTTCTTATGTTTGTTCGACAAACAAAGTTATTATTGATTGATTTACTTATTATCAAACTTGATTTGTTCATTTTATTGTCTTGTGGGCTGTTCTGTATTATCTTGAGCCGCTTCCTCTTCAGAAATACCATTAGCACCAAACGTTAAGACAACAGTCTTTAATTAATGTGGTAATCTGAATAAAGTAGTATCGGTGTAGAATTACCATGTGTTAATTGGTAGCTAAGGTTCAGAAAAAGACGATTTGTTGGCATAGTCAATAGTGCACCTGCCGTGGGTTTAAGGAGTCAGATTATATTCCTGTGATTGCTAAGAGCATCAGGTAGATCATACCTTTTGGTACTTTGTTGCCTTAAAAAAAATTGCGACAGGGCTCCGCAGATTATAGCTTGATGTTCATACCCAGACACGCTTTCATATTCTGAGTCTTTAACTGTGTCCGTTGTCTTTTAAAACCTTCGAAATTTCGGCTTTTATGTAGTCCATTTCATAATGGTCCTGAACCCTCTATATTCAGCTCCCAGCTTGTAAGTGAGACGACGCCGCGCCGTCAACCCAACGTCTGGTGTTCCCCTGGTATCAATTCTAGGACCCTTCTCTTACTTTCTCCATTCTGGCAATATGGCCAGCCCATCTTCTACTCGGCGATCATTTTGACCACATCTCCACTCCATCTCCTCCTACTATCGTCTGTGCCGTATACATACTTGCGTACCTAATTATAGCACAAACTACAGAGAATACTTACTAGTTTGGTAATGGTAGATCCTAATGTGAAGGATCGCCTGGGGTGGTACCACCCTCTTATCTATTTCTGCCGTGTAGCAGAAATGCTTGCATTTCTGTGTTTTGGTTTGAAGGGTAAGAGAGCCAGCGTAATTTCCGGCGCTTCTATGGTATCAGTGAGGTGACATTTCTATGGGTGACGGTGACCACTTACCATCAGATAGCCAGTTTGCTCGTCAGCTCTCCTTATTTAATAATAAAAAAGAATACTTACTAGTTAAATAAGAGCGTCGGTGGCACAGTGGCTAGGACACCGGACTCCCGTGCGGGAGGTCCGGGTTGGAAACCACGCAGTGCCATGTACCAATGAGTTTTTCGTATTTTTCGAAGACTTACGTACATTTACCGACTGCTCTAACGGTGAAGGAGAACATCGTGACGAAACCTGCACACTGAGATGACCAGTGTGTAAAATGGGGTAGGCACAAAAGATCCTCAAGGGTCGAAGTGCCCGCTGGGGTTATTCCAATTATAAGATAAGATACTATTTAAATATTGTATTTTGACTAATTTTTTGCATGTTATTTCCTACGCATATCTGAACCATATGCCATACGATTAAATCATATAAACTAGACATTAATATAGTAGCATCATCCATTGACTGGGGTGTATAAATATTTGTGAAAATATGGCACAGTTTCAATCTATTTGCGGAAATGTAGTACAATACCAGCACGTCCGTACGTACTGGCACGAAATCATTGTTATTACGATTGTTAGGTCGGAATTACTTGGAAATCCAGGAATGTGGAATTTAATTGGAGTGCTTTTCATGCGGGAGTCACGCGACTTGGGAAATGTCATAATTTCGCGCGAATAAAAGGTAGGGCTTTAATTGAAATTAAAAATTGACGAACGTACATTTTATATCGCGATGTTTGAATGTTTATAACTTACATGCTGGACATAATTTCGTTGCTCATCGTTAGACCTGGACTACATGCGCCGGTTCGGTTCGCTGTAGCCAATCACAAGCGTTCCGCGCTTTCTCCATTTGAAGTCAACGCCTCGTGAACGGTTGCAGCTGACCAAACCGGCGCAGGAACCGGCGCAGACCAGGCCTTAATCTAAAAACAGGGATGTAGCTACATCCTGGAAATCAATTTCCAGAGACGCCGGCTACAGTATGTACAGTCGACCATAGGTCAACTTACACATAACGTCAAAATTTGAGAATCAGGCATAAGGTTGAGATTTATTTGAAGGTTTTTGTCAGATGGTATACTATAGCTTGTGGTCTACTGTACAAAGGCCAAAATGTTCAATTTCCCAGATATTATTTAGGTTTTCCGGTCCTCTAATAGGTATCGAATTAAAGATCGAAAATAATTTGGCTAAAGGTTTTCGTGATGATGACCAGAGTGCCTCAGCCCATGGACAACAGTGACCACTTAACACGATCGGACTTCGTATTTACTAAGATTTTTTAGGACTGAAGTTTCCAATGAAATCTAAACGATTGTATAATACTGTAACAGGGGTTATGTTGTTGCGTTCATGCTGTCATGGCGTGTTCGTCCTATTTTATTGTTTAAAAACGGTTTACAGTGGTCATTTTTTTCGTAAAACTAGTGTATTTTACCTAAAAATAGTCCGTGTTAAATGAACGTTATATAAGACAGTGAAATGGGAGTGAAATACCACAGATGGTGTGATCCGGCAACCTAACCTCCAATTGCACTTGAAATGCAAGACACTAGGCATTCCTATTGCACACGATTCTCCGTTAATCTCGACGTTGGTAAACTGTTTTTTTTTTCAAAACAGACGAAACGTTCGAATTATTTTCTAGATTCTAACACGGTCATTGGCCACATTGCATTTTGTACACTAGCAAGGGCCATTATTATAAGAAAAAATATATATTGTAATAACAAGTATTGTATTACGATCGGTTTAGAGCGGTAATCTTAGACTATGTATTTCTATCCCTTTTCTCTCCAGTTTTAATTGTTATCTATTTCATCTTTAGGTATTTATTTGTACTTTTAATATTTATACTTTTAATATATTTTTGTTTTCGTCCCTGACTGCCGTTTCGCCCGCGATGCCTTCGCCCTGGCACAGCTGAAAACCAGCGCTGTGGTTCTGCCGTACCGGTCGGACCGCAACGCATGCTGAGCATGTGTCCTTTGAATGTTGCATTGTTTTTTTGAATACAAATATTTTTTAAGTTTAATAATGTATGCAATGCTAAATAAATGTTTTTCTTTCTTTCTTATGTCGAAAATTGTAACATTACCATGGTTACGACAGCCATATTTCTTTTTATCCTCATCTGTAACTGTTACGCGACGGTACGCAAGTACTAGCGGGTGAAAGTGATGGTTTTTGTTCACGGTGCTCGTTGTGGTCCGTGGCACACTTCGGTAGTTCCCGAGCTTTGTGGTTCGACCATCTTTTCTTCTGCTAGTGGCGAAATGCCGAACTAATTGTTTTCTGCATTTGATGATTTAATGTCAGTCTTGTTCACAGACAACGCCATGAAATATTATCTCGCGAGGTCTTGCTTCAATGGAAACCGCTAATATTGAAAATTGTTTTCAAAAGCCGATTATCCGACATCCTAGGCACTAGTCCGCCGACGCCTGATTTTAATTAACTACAGTTACAGTAGAAAGTATATTGCCGAAATAGTATTTTTACATAGGTATAATAATAGAAACAGTCACAGATGGGGTACAGCCCCCCCCCCCCCGTTAAAGGGGAGTACGGGTCATGATCCACCGAGCGGGCCCAGTGCTGATTGGTGGATTACACATACCTTCGGAAATTTTCTTGTATTACCTTGTTGCAACTGACAAGTATGTTTAGAGTTATGTTCAGTTTATGCATTTCATAGTAATGGTAAAAAATTGACTTTAAAGGCAGTGAACTTTTTACGAAACGGGAGTCTTGGGAAAGCACATTTTTAGCTCATAGTTGCCTACATTCCACTACACCATCTACGGTTAGCGCAGCTGTTTTGTGTCGGTTGTGTTTTGACAGGTGTAAAGGGCTCGGCAGTAATGGGGTCAGAGGTCGCGACCGCGCCCTGCCACCAGCTTTATGGCTTGTGGCTTATGGCTTATGGGTAGCCGGACAGGTGGGGCTTTAGGCCTGGACTACACCCGTCCGGTGCCAGCCCCCGTTCCGTTCACTGCATCCAATCACGAAGCGCTTCAACAAGTGGTGAGAGGGCAGAAAGATGGTTGCAACGAACCGAACCGGGACTGGAACCGGACGCGTGTAGTCCAGGCCTTACATCGCCGATTCAAATCCACTTTTGGACCATTGCGGTGGACCACTCCTTAACTGGATACAAGCTTACCATCATATGCAGACTCTAACTTGCGGAATTTGTCGCTCCATACAGCTTTTTTATTATTAAATAAATGTTATAATCAAAGATTTCTGTGGTGTTTACACATTACCAATATTCTTCATGAACTAATAATGCCTGGATTCGATCCGGCGACGCTTGCGACGCAGTTTCGTGCCCTAACTTAGAGCCATCGTCTTTTCCCCAGTCCCTGGTATTAGATATGTATTTTTTATGCTTTAGATGAATAAGTGTTCCGTCGAACATCAAAAGATATATCTTGAGTAAAATAAGCGTTTGTATACGATATTTCGTGTAGCGGAAACTGTAAAACTTCGAAGTACTTAGAATGTCGATTACCCTTCAGGAAGTCTGCATCAGTATTCTGTATCCTTACGACGAATCATTTCATCTGAAAATATATAAATGCTCTTTAATCATATTTCATACAAATATTAAATTACTTTGGAAATTGTAATATTGATCATCAGTGATCGGAGTAGGTAGAGCTCTTTCGGGTCAATGCCCTCAAAGGTTATATTAATATGGATATGATTTCGGGATCCCGTTTTAAGTTATCGAGCAAATGTTGTAAATTACTTTTATAAACCTCGCCCTTACTCGGCGGATTACGATTTTTTTAAAATTGTGAACTTACGAAGAAGTTAAAACACTACCATAGGTACACTAGCGCCATGAATCTTTAAAAAAAATATTTCGCCACCAATCTTAAATGTGTATCAAAACAAATATAACGTTAAAAATCTAAATAATATATTTATTCAATCCCGGAAATCCCGGGGTTATTGGGCATACTTATCCATATTATGACCGTATGTGGCAAGTACCAAAAACAGCCCTACCTACTCCGATCATAGTTGATCATATTGGTGGGTATGTAATAATTTCATTGTCTTTATTGTACGCCCATAATGGGTATACTGTTTAATGTACTATGCTATCGTTTCTGTATAAGATATTTACCACCATAACAGGAGTCTCATCCGTCTCATTGTAGGGGCTCTAAGAGCTCGAAGAGCTGAAGGGGACTAAGAGCCTCCTACACAAAATGAGACTGGCAGACAATCCCACCTGTAGAGCCTGTGGTGACACCGTTGAGTCAATGGAACACTTACTGTGCGAATGTGACTCGGCTGGAAAGCGTATGAGTCTTCTGGGGGTAGCCTACCCGAAATCTGAGGACTATAGGCTCCTTCCTGTAAGCTGTATAGCGTCCTTGATGCAAATCATCTTTAAGGAACAGGAAGGAGACTAAGGTAAGTGATGAGTACAAAAGATCCCTGAGGGTCGAAGTGCCGCTGGGGTTATCCCTGACCCCCTGTCGTAAGATAAGATAAGATTCTATATAAGATCTGTAACGCACACTGTTTCACAATAAATGATTTCTGATTTTGAAAGTACATATATACATTGCATAGATTGAAGGTGGTATGTGGTGGTGGTATTAATACGAGCTGCCTGGAGATGCTCATCAGTACCAGAAAGAAATAGGCACACATTGAAAACAACGTCCCGCAGATTAAAGAATCAGAAGGATCGGTTTAGAAAGATAGAATTTATTTCCAAAAGCGCACGCATACAAACAATTAGATACAGAAAAAAAAAGATTTAAAAAAAATAGTTTATGTGTTTGGGCCTTCCCTGTATAACAAATTTCCGAAAGATGTAAAAGATGCAACTTCCACAAATATATTTAAAAATCGACTAAAGACATGGCTTATTCAAACACCTTTTTATTCTATGAATGAATTCTTAAATAGACAATCTATGTAAATATTTTATTAAATTAGATTTATATTTGACATTGAATTCTTGGAATATGAACATGAACACAATGCACCATCTGGCAACCCCAGACGACCCGGCTTCTACGTATTCTCTATTACTCTGTGCTCACCGTTCGTTAATGTCAGTTTGAGATTAATCATCTAATTAAACCCAGTTTAAAGTTACTTCCGTCTAATTAATGTTATTTACAAGTGGTTATGGTTATAATAAATATTAATACATATATTTTCAAATGTGATTAAAAACCATTAAATTAATATAGACATGTTATGTAACATACTGTAGTACTAGGGCTTCCAATCTGGTATTCCGAGATCCCGCATGACTTTTCAGTTCCGCTCACTGCGGGATTATAAGTGCGGAATCCGCGGGATTTGCGGGATTGAAAATCCTCTTATCGAAACCATCATAAAGAAAGAGATCACTCTTTATGAATCAGGAGTGTCTATGGGTAAATATTTAACGTTAGCATACAATTCCCTAACCTAAATGCCTTGACGTGTAATTATATAATATTTACCAATAAACATGAATATGAATCTGTCCAGAGTCCGCCTAAGGGGTACCACTCTTGTATCTATTTCTGCCGCAAAGCAGCATAGTTACATTTGAAGGATAAGAAAGCCAGTACATGAGGCACTCCATCAAAGTCCTCAATGCAATGCATCGAAAACCCTGTAATAATATAGTGAGTAAAACAACTTAAAAGCTAACGATGAAACGGCTAGCTAAAACCTAAAAACTGAAATTCCCTTGCCATGCCAAAAGTTACAATTCCGCCATAATTATGGTCACAGCGGCGAATTCCCTAGCCGAGCTGCATGCAAACACGTAAATGAGCTAACTTTGGGGGCGGGGCCAGACATCACGGGGCCACCGGGAAAAACACCGAGGACTAAAAAACTCAGTACAATGCAATGTACTGGGCTTTTCCTCCAATCAAAAGCAGTAGCAGCTATGAGGTCAGACACCCATTGGTTGAAATTGAAAACGTTTATTTAGCACTTCCTTGCTTATCGTATGGTTCTTATCTTATGATAGGGGGCCGGGAATAACCCAGCGGCACTTCGACCCTTGAGGATCTTTTGTGCCTACCCCATTTTACACACTGGTCATCTCAGTGTGCAGGTTTCCTCACGATGTTTTCTTTACCGTCAGAGCAGTCGGTAAATGTGCGTAAGTCTTCGAAGAATACGAAAAACTCATTGGTACATAGCACTGCACGGTTTCGAACCCGGACTGGGAGCATGAGAGTCCGGTGTCCTACCACTGTGCCATCGACACTCTTTATACTATATATTATAGGGAGGGATACCAACCAGGTGGCGTTTTTCAAATATGTTTTTATGGGATAAACCCGCCTCCACTTCTCTCCGACTGTTATTTCTGTAAGCCAGGGTCGACGAAGGCTTACCAGTGAAGATGGGTCCCTCCCTGGAAGACAATTCACGAAATGCGGATGGCCTGTTCTCATCCACGTCTGGAGACCCAGTGCCCCATTAGTAGGGACGTATGATGAAGTTGCTTGGTATGTGATGGACTACCGAATAGCAATTGTATCCAGCATATTGGAATTGAATAGTTTTGATATCGAATGCGCTACCGCTGCCAAACATCTAAGCCAGATTTCATAGCCTCAACGTCCTCAGCGCATTCCAATGCATGATTGTTTAGTGAAGCAATAGGTATGTTTGTTACCGCTAAATCACTCACCGGCGCATAACTGTCTGCGGTGATTTATGCGTCTACGTTGGTATCAGGGTACTATGATTACATGTCAGGGAACGTCTATATCGTCTATTATCTATTATAGGGATGCCACATCTCCGGGTGTGACCAGTATGATCACAGTTACAGTTAAAGTATAATCTAGGAATGCCAACTCTTTGGGTGTGCACACGAAAATCTTGACCATGGCCGAGTTGCCACCTGCGTCCAACTTTGGATTTGGGGGTCCTCTCGAACAAGTGGCTTTATGCCACGTCTCTGGATGTGACCAGTTTGACCAGTCACTGCTAAGCTCAAGTATCATCTAAGGAGGTTTACCATCTCTCTGGGTGTGACCACTAAGGCCACAGTCAGTGCTCCGCTCAAATATATTTTTTGTCTAGGGTTGCCATCTCTCCGGGTGTGACCAGTATAACCACAGTCCAAAGAACGTCGGTAGCACAGTGGCTAGGACACCGTACTTACTACCATGCGGGAGGTCCGGGTTCGAAACCGTGCAGTGCCATGTACCAATGAGTTTTTCGTATTTATGGAAGACTTACGTACATTTACCGACTGCTCTACCGGTGAAAACATCGTGAGGAAACCTGCACACTGAGATGAGACGGGTAGGCACAAAAGATCCTCAAAAGTCGAAGTGCCGCTGGGTTATTACCGGCCCCGTATCATAAGATAAGATAACTACAGTCACTGTTCGGCACAAGTATAATCTAGGGATGCCATGTCTCCAGGTGTGACCAGTGTGATACAGTCATGACGATTATCAGTTATGATAATTTTTATCTTATGTAATTGTTATGTATGCTTGCCTTCCGGAAATAAATTCTTTCTTTCCTTTCACTGCTCGGCTTAAGTATCGTCTTGGGATGTCACATCTCCGCGTGTGTCTTGCCCTTATATGACGGTTCTTTAATTTTCAATGTCATGGTACAATTTTAATGAAAGGATATCATCAATGACACTTTGTAAAACCATGCCATTGATGACGTCTTTATATCAAACCTACACCATGCCACTTCCTATTTTTTTTAGTCGAGCTCCTTCAGCGCTCTCGCCCTAACCCGGAGAAACTGTAATGGCCGCCTGAGGCCAAAAGTGTGGTCCATATCGAGAGAAAAAAACACCTACCTTTTTCTACCAAAATTACTCCACCAAAAAGAGATCACTCTTAGCGATAAGACCGCCTAGATTGTATTAATCGTTTCGTACGCACTGTATCACACTATTTTTGTGCAATAAATTCATTCATCCAATAATTCAAAAATCATGATAAAGTCTCTGGTAGAAGTCCAGAAAAAAAATGGGACTTGCAAAAGTTGGGTATATCTCTAAACACATGACTTGGAATTATTCTTGGAATTTTTGGTCCTGCCGGGTTGACGGGTTTGACAGCAAGTACATATCACATCACACACACACACAAACACAACTTCATACACCCTCTCCCCTGTACACCCACAGTATCATATCCCGCTGGCTATCTTAGTGTGGACTGGCATGCTGCAAGACAGCCGTTGGCTAGTGCAGATACCAGGATTTGTTTTTATAAATAGATGCCTACTTGTTTCAAATTATATTCTATTGTATTGTATTGTAGTATTATGTATTATATCGGTAGTGGTAGATCCTAATGTGAAGGATCGCCTGGGGTGGTACCACCCTCTTATCTATTTCTGCCGTGAAGCAGAAATGCAGGCATTTCTGTGTTTCGGTTTAAAGGGTAAGGGAGCCAGCGTAATTTCCGGCATATGAGGCAATCCATCTTAGTCCTCAAGGTTAGCGGCGCATCAAAAACCCTCCAACATTAATACAGTGAGGTGAGATGTCTATGGGCGACGGTGACCACTTACCATCAGGTGGCGCGTTTGCTCGTCTGCTCTCCTTATTTAATAAAAAAAAATATGAATTTTGAATTTGAATATTTACTCTCTAGATATTTTCTACTCACGATGTTTCCCTCTACCGACGCCTCTTCAAACTTTGAATCATGCCAATCATAATCAGTTTGAGGAGGCGGTATCGTTACTTTTCTCTCTTTAGGTTCGTGGAAACATCACATATCAACAAGTGAGATTGAAGTCAAATGCGGGTTCATTTTTATTTCAATCTATAATTTGTTTTTCTATCCATTGGTTAGAAACTAAATGTATTCATTCAATCGGAATGAATGGACATTCAAGTATCGTCAGACCAGACTATTGAGTCATGAAACGGTCATCAATCAAGTGTGTTTACGGATCCAGCTACACTTGTAGAAACTGTAGTCATAGTTTAATCTGTCTGGCAGTTTTCGACAGCTTGTGTCATGTTATTCGTGCTTAAAGCTTTCTTCGTAAGAGAAACTTTCACGAAAGTTTCGCTATAGATTCGTTTTGGATCCGCAATAGCTGAGCTGGAAACGTCAGGCGATAGTTCAAATCATGCTTGCGGTTTTTTTTTCAATTGGTGGTTTTTTATTCACAAAGAAATCTTCTCGCCATACAGAATAAGCAAATTTGCGGCATTGCCGCTTTATTTAAATTCACTCTTTGACTTGGTGATTTTCTTTCTTGAATCGCACCACTCGTCGGCGGCACAATTTTCACCCGCAGTTTCTGGAGCCTTGGGTGCCTACCACGTCCCGTTTTACACGAGCGTTTCTGCCACGCACCTGTAAAATATGGAACTCTCTTCCACCCGACGTTTTCCCGCAGCGCTACGACATGGCATGCTTCAAAAAGAACGTTAAAAAAGTCCTCGGCAATAATACCCCCGGTATACCCCTGGTATTGCACGTGTCTCTAGGCGACGGTGACTACTTACCATCAGGTGGCCCGTCTGCCTGTTTGTTGTAACCTATTTATAAAATAATATAAAATTCAGAAGTGGGAAAATTCCTGTTAAACATATTTTGCTACTCCTTCTGTATAAATTCTCGTACAACACCGACAAAGTTTGATGATATGCAACATTGCACAAACAATCCAAGCATTATACCTTGTACACGAAATGGTTCCTTTCACGGTAGTCGGTAGCCGCCGTCCATTATTGAAATGAGCTATTGGCGCCGGACTGCTATTAAATTACTGTTTACGATCCGACCAATCTTCCTAGCATATTCCCCATCTATTGTTTTGTATAGTTTCCATTGTATGTATGTAACTGGCTAAAACATGTTAATAGCTGTAGGAAGATTCAGTAGATCATCAGCGGGTCATATTTTGGCGGCTTACAATTAGTAGACACAATGCACCGATAAATGGCGCCACTCGTCTGCGTACAAGACGCTTTCCATGCAAAACGTAGAACGCGCTTTCGATATTTTCAATGGGAGTTCGCCTTATGTGTCCAACCGTTCATTTGTTGATCAGGACAACTGGTAACTAATTAGAATCTAAACTGCATCGTTATGACGTGTTTCGTATGCTACTATCCAATTTCAGTTAAGTTCCGATCTAGTCAACGATCGATCGAACAGTAACGTATTTGTGCATTCTAATAAAACGTTTAGTTTATACTGAATCGCAGTTGAACGGTAACAAAACGCTTTAACTGTCAAATATAACGATCGAACATAAGTTCCTCCCGAGGTTAATTTTGCCCGATCGATAGTAAATCGAAAGGTGGCAGTGGTAGAGTTATGCGTCAGCAGAATGCGATTTGGTGTCCAAATAGAATTGGAACGAAAACTAAATTGAAATTGGATAGAAATAGAACTACAAACGTTGTAATTTAGGCGAATTGGGCACCAGGTATAACATCCCGCTGGTGGAAGATCTTTTTTTTTCCATTTCATACCAACTGAAATAACATCATCCCACTTCCTCTTAGAGTGCGTTCTATAACATCTTTCGTTTTCAATTCATCCATTGGTTCATGTACTGCCATAGAACTTTTAGCTTCATTTATCTTATGATAGGGGAATAACCCAGCGGCACTTCGACCCTTGAGGACCTTTTGTGCCTACCCTATTTCACACACTGGTCATCTCAGTGTGTAGGTTTCCTCACGATGTTTTCCTTCACCGTCAGAGCAGTCGGTAAATGTACGTAAGTCCTCGAAAAATACGAAAACGTCGTTGGTACATGGCACCGGACCTCCCGCTTGGGAGTCCGGTTCCACCGACGCTCTCTTTAGCTTCATTACTGGACCTTGTATGAAAAAAAGCTTTACATATAGTATAGAATTACGCATGCACTTGCTGGGTCACCTCGCATGATGTCATAGCAGCTAGCATTGCGAGTGGTCAGGGCTACGGTGATGTAATTATACCTACTGTTAGTGGCTCATTTACATTCTGTCACATTGGTTTATTGTGGCACTGGTGACTAAGTCAAGATAAGTAGAGCGTCGGTGGCACAGTAGCTAGGACACCGGACTACCATGCGGGAGCTCCGGGTTCGATACCGTACAGTGCCATGTATCAATGAGTTTTCGTATTTTTCGAAGACTTGCGTACTGCGACTGCTCTAACGGTAAAGGAAATCATCGTGAAGAAACCTGCACACTGAGATGATCAGTGTGTAAAACGGGGTAGGCACAAAAGATCCTCAAGGGTCGAAGTGCGGCAGGAGTTATACCTGGACCCCTATCATAAGATAAGTAAAGATAATGTTTTAGAAATAAAAATATCAGAAATAAGCGTTACAAAGAAAACACCACCGGTGGGACTTGAACTCGCACCTCCGGCTTATCCGTAGCTGGCGCGGTTTTGCATTCATGGTCGCATGGGGAAGTATCACCCTTTTGCTATTGCGTATCGCTGCCGCAAAGCAGCAATGCTTCGATGTCTGTGTTTCGGTTTGAAGGGTTAGTAAGCGAGCTACTGTAATTAAATTACCGGCACACGAGGCACTAGTCTTCAAGATTAGTAGGGCATCAAAAACCTTGCAATAGTTTAGGGAAATGATATGTCTATCGGTGCTGGTGACCACTTCCATCCAATAACGCAAATACTAAAAGCATTTGTACTATCAGCTAAATTATCTAGTCCCTCGTGGAGTAGGAATAGAGAATTGAGCGCGACGAACCTCTATCTTGGCACGCCTCTCTTGCTTCCTCTAAAGTCATTCGTTGTTTTACTCATGCTCGCCGATGGGATTGTCTGCTATGAAAATCTATGAGCACTCTGTCAATCTGATCTTTAAAAGTCAGTCTAGGACGACCCGGGTTTTCCTTTTCTCTATTATATAGATTCTCAACCAGCGCTGCAGTGCTAAATCCGCTGCGGCAACATACTGAGGCAGTCCCCTTTGTCCGGTGCTGCACACCACCTTCATCAAACTTAAATACTTTTGCTTGTTTATTTTTGTAATATATTTGTGCCCTATTAGAAATAAATTCTTTCTTTTCTTTCAATTATCTTTTCACTCAGGTTCATCAGATATGAAAGACCAGTAATGAACTCATCGAAGTCCATAACGCGTGTCTGTTACATTACAATCGATCCTGAGTCATGGCTGGCTTGCAGCCAAACGTGCATCGTGCTGAATGTCTGTCGGTTTGTTTATTGTATTAGCCATTAATGTGGAGCTGGCGTTTTTGATTGAGATGTGGGTACGTCAGAGACAGATCACTTCATAGGAAGTCTGTGATACAGCTATAAAAATAAATACAACAACCTTACAAAATATTGAAATAAAAAATAATATGAAATAAAAATTTATTGATGCAGTATCAGACAGTATCTTTTACATTTTGTCAGATTTCCTTGGCTCCCACACTAGGATACCCTGTGTGGTGGGGGCCAGTCTCTTCCGATAAATATAGGTTATGAAAATATAAGGTAATGCAATAAATTAAATAGTTAAGTATGCGTGCATGTGAGTGTGTGTGTGTGTGTGTGTGTGAGAGAGAGAGAGAGGGTGTATGTTGGTAGGTATAAGGGCCAGTGTGCGTCCATAAGACTCAACTATTATATTACTATACTATGTATATTCATGTTTCACGGACATTAGCCTGTTAAGCCTGACTGTATAAAGTGAGCAGACAAGCAAACGGACTGCGTGATAAGTTGTTACTGTCACTCATAGATATCTCACCTCACTATTAGAAGGTTTTAGATTCACTGCTAACCTTGAGGAGATGGAGTGTCTCATGTAGCGGTAATTATGCTGGCTCTCTTACCCTTTTAACTGAAACAGACGCTTTGCGGCAGATATAGATAAAGGGGTGGGTACCATACCTACCACCCCAGGCTGTTTCTGCATCAGTCATCAATCATCATGATCAGTCTATTAATGTCCCCATTGTTAGGGCACAGGCCTCCCCTTGTACAAGGGGGTACGGGCCATGATCCACCGAGCGGGCCCAGTGCTGTGGGGGATTTCACACGCCTTCGGAACCTTTTAATTTCCTCAGACAAGCAGGTTTCCTCACGATGTTTTCCTTCACTGTTAGAGCAGTCGGTAAATGTACGTAACTCATTGGTACATGGCACTGCACGGTTTCGAACCCGGACCTCCCGCATGGGAGTCCGGCGTCCTAGCCACTTGGGCGTCAACGCTCTGGCATCAGTCATACCACCTTCAAATATATACTTTCGTTGATAAAAGGATAAAGAAAATAATCTCTCTCACCTTAGGGGCGGGCGCGCGTTTTTTCCTTCATGGATTAACATATTGTCGTCTTGCAACAGGCTCACGAAATTACCCTGACTGAAGGATTTGGCAGCCATAACATTTGGAATCTGTAGTTTTAAAAATACTGTTTGTTTTACAATAATACCTACATACATACCTTCCTGTATTCTAATGTATAATTCAAAAATTAAGTACCTTCCTTCGTTTCCTAATATTTGACTTCTGTTTATTAATATTTCCGTTATTTATATGTTCCCGTAGTGTATCATGAGGGAGTGATCTCTGGCACTCAGGGGATGCATGACAATCAGCGCCGCAGTGCTAAATCCGCTGCGGCAACAGGCTGAGGCAGTCCCCTTTGTCCGGTGCTGCTCACCACCTTCATCAAACTTCATTACTTTTGCTTATTTATTTTTGTAATATATTAGTTTAATATTATTTTTGTCTTCTGTACCTAATTGCTTGTATGTGTGTATCGGAAATAATCTTTCTTTCTTTTAAATAATACAATTTGGAGATTTTGTTACAAGCAAAATAAAATGCACCTTACCAAAGCGTTAAAACCCAAATGGTCGAGCGCCCATGTGTCCAGGAGCCCCGGGCTTCAATTGGACAAATTAAGGTCACGGCACACTGTCGCCGAGATCGCCTTGATTACATCACTCCAGGCATGTGTGCCAAACCGAGATATTAATGGTCGGGTTGAGTTCTATGTGAATTGGCTTCGTAATTACCCGACAAAGACTTATTACCGGGAGATCGATTCCACTAAATACAACGTAACTAAATAGAATCTAAACTGCATCGTTATGACGTATTCTGGAGCTGCACAAGACTCACAGGTGAGGGGTCTACTACGATGAAAACGAGAAAAAAAGAATAGTTTTATTTTACTTAACTACGAGGCACAATTTTGGGACCTCTGACTTAGAAACTAGGTAGAGACCTGGAGATCGATTCCACTAAATACAACGTAACTAAATAGAATCTAAACTGCATCGTTATGACGTGTTTCGTATGCTACGATCCAATTTCAGTTAAGTTCCCATCTATTTAACGATCGATAAAACAGTAACGTATTTGTGCATTCTAATAAAACGTTTAGTTTATACTGAATCGCAGTTGAACGGTAACAAAACGGTTCAACTGTCAAATATGACGATCGAACATGAGTTCCTCCCGAGGTACTTTTGCCCGAGCGATAGTAAATCGAAAGGTGGCAGTGGTAGAGTTATGCGTCAGCAGAACGCGATTTGGTGTCCAAATAGAGTTGGAACGAAAGCTAAATTGAAATTGGATAGAAATAGAATTACTAACGTTGTAATTTAGGCGAATTGGGCCTACGCCACATGTAGCTAAAGGAATAATTACTACAGTACCAAAGTAATTTTTTTTGAGGTTTTCTCAAGAATTATTACTGCACCGATTCTTAAAACTATGTCACTGATACATAGTCAAGTGAAAGAATTTTTAGAAGCGTTCCAGTAGGTCTTGTTTGAATAAATATTGTGTACGGTATGTTCGGCGATTGATTTGTCTTCGGGCGGGCTTAATTAGGAAATCGCCTTTGTTATAGTGTATAGGTAGTATTTCGGTTTATATATGTCTACTATCTTCGTCTGACTGACAGGCCTTCTGAATTTCTCAGTGAATTTAATACTTGTGTTCAGCTTTCACTAGATCCAATTCCTTTTCAAAAGTCTTCTAATTGGCAAACTTTGATGAAGCGTTTCGTTTGTTGTGCCGGTATCGTGACAATTGTTGGCAACGTCCTTCTCAATTCACGTAATGGCAACAGTTTGTCTTTATAATTACAAGTGTGTCCGGTGTAATTGTGTAATGATAGTTTCAGCCCCACTTACGAACGATACGTTAAGGAGGATAGCTACTAGGCCATCCTTGAAAATCGTCACCATTCAAATTCAATTTTTTAATTCCAAGCTTATATAATACATAATACTACAATACAATACAATTTAAAACAAGTACAGTATGCGCGCGAGTTGAATGCAGTCGCGGCCTGAGGTGAAGGGCGGGAGCATCTCCCCCGCCGTCCACACGCCTCACCTCGCCCGCCCGCAGTGTAGTGCTGTCCGTGTCATCGTTCGCACGCTTATCGATCACGTTAATACTCAAGCTGCGCCTTCGTGTTGATTTTTGTTTAAAAAAATGACTGATCCGAGTCCGTCAAGTTTAGTTAAAAAAAACGTGTATTTATTCATCGCCAAGCACGGGAAATGGCGAAAAATGTTCTACAAATGTGTTGAAGAAAAGCAGAACAACTTTTTGACCTTCACTTGTGTAAGAAATAAATAATTAATAAATATGTGATAATTTTTATTTTGTTTTATTATTATTTTAAGCAAGATGTTACCTACATTAAAAAATACTACCAGCACTTCTCGTTTAAGTGTAATTTATCGACATGACACACTAATTAGGTCACAGCACTAGCGCATTCATTAGAACTGCATTCAACTCGCGCGCGTACTGTAGGTAGGTATCTATTTACAAAAATCAAATCCTGGCACCTGCACGGCTAGTGCGGCTGTAGTAACGGCTGTCATGCAGCATGCCAGTCCTCACTAGAAGAAAAAGTTTGTATATTACACAATTGACATAAAGTTCATTATGCTATGTACAATTACGTTGAGAAAATTCGCTTCCATTTCATTCCGCGGCAATGTAAATTGAGCCTTAGGCTCAATGTACATAGCATAATGAACTTTATGTCAATTGTGTTAACATACAAACTAAATACGAGCCAAAAAAGAAAAGTTGATTTATACGTTCATTGTGTCTGTTGCTTCGTCGAGTCTTTGTTTTACTGACCTTCAAATGTTAAGCTAGCTTTCAAGATGTTTGGAAGTTACGTGTTTGTTCCTTTACGCGGTTTACGTTATCTATCAGATATTATTCGTCTACTACTGCAGTGTCATTTCTAGTTTTTATACTCGTTGAGTTATTTTTCATTATTATAACGCTTCAAACGTACTATCAGTATTTTTAATGAGACTTCGCTTATTGGAGGCCGGGAATAACCCCAAATGCACTTCGACCCTTGGAGATCTTTTGTGCCTACCCAATTTTACGCACTGGTCATTTCAGTGTACAGGTTTCCTCGCGATGTTTTCCTTCACCGTCAGAGCAGTCGGTAAATGTACGTAAGTTTTCGAAAAATAAGAAAATCTCATTGGTACATGGCACTGCATGGTTCCGAACCCGCTCCCGAACATGGGAGTCAGGTGTCCTACTGTGCCACCGACGCTCTCTTCGCTTATACACGAGTTCTAACAATCCACTGGTGATCTCGCCTTGTGGAAGATCTTCCCTTTTCCCTCTTCATATCACCTGACACTATGGTCATTCCTTGTCATGGTCCGGGTTTGAATGAAACCATTCCACGTCGTGTACCATTGAGGTTTACGGATTTTTCGAAGACACAAGTACGTGACGAAACCTGCAACTGATCAGTATGTGAAATGGGGAAGGCACAAAAGATCTACATGTGTTGAAGACCGCTGGGATTAGAACTGGCCCCTATCGTAAGATTGTTATTCCCTATCTTCACATTACCGTCTCTATACTCTTATTATCATCAGCAGCCTACTCTAGTCAACTTCGACTCTTGTCATCCAGTGGCTGCAGCTACCTCAGTACCCTGTATTTGTTCTTGATTGTGAGTTTCACAGCTCCTGTACCCTCAATAACATGTCATTTCTGTTTGGTTGCAGGCGGTGAAAGCGCGGCAAGATGCCGGAGGGCGTGCCCAAGGAGGAGAAGGCCAAGGGCAAGGAGTCGCCGCGGCGGCGGCCGCCCGGCCACCTCGTCAACATCAAAGTGGAGCTGCTCGATGGGTCCACCATGGACTTGGAGGCCGATGTGAGTTTTGCACAGTGGAAGTTATAATCTATTCTTCTATTCCTTTCTACTATCCAATGTGCTCGTCCTCCTACATAACGGATACCTTTTCTTATTTAGCACTAAATCCACATTTGACCTCAATCTCGCCTGATGATGCCTGGTGGTAAGCGACGATTAGGTCTACGACGGTGGAGCATGCAGATCTAATAAATGCCTATTCATTCCAAGATTGTAGGTTTCGGGAAACACAGACGCCGGCAGGCTGTTCCATTCCTTAGCCGTTCGCATAATGAACGACGAAGCAAATCGCTTCGTACGAATAGATGGGATATCAGTAGGAAGCCCTCCCCGCGTCTAGAAGTCCGAAGACGGAATGGAGATGCTGGAATTAGGATCTTAATTGAAGCTACCCATAAGGCAATTTTTTTCTAATTTGTTAACATAAGGCCATTGACGCGGGTCACCTTCAGATCTGATAGTTAATAGAAATTCGACTATTCAGTACTTGATATTGGCGAAATTATTGTGTCTAACCATCAATAGAAGCCATATTCAAAAGAGTTGAATTGACCTCGACTCTTGGTATATCATTTGACTCGACAGAAGAAGTAATCTTTGTACTCCTGACAGACGTCCTGACTCTCACAGTCAGGAGGCCTGTGTTTGTCAACTCCTTTCTCATTTAAACGAGCTAATAAATTCTTGTTTCTCAATTCCAGAGGAAGATCCGCGGCCACGAGCTCCTGAACAAAGTGTGCGACAGCCTCAACCTGGTGGAGAAGGACTATTTTGGACTGCTGTACGCGGACAGAGGGGACCCTCGCGTGTGGATCGACCTCGAGAAACGTGTGTCCAAGCTGCTTAAACGTTAGTACCACACCACTTACCACCAGTTACCACAGATAAGCTAAATAGGCTAGAGCCAAGGGCGCGCGATCTAAGCATCTGTATGTGATGTGACAGCCGCCAGGGCCTTGATGGCAAGACTTCCTTAGCCTAACCTAGTCCATCATCTGTGTCGGATCTATGACTGAATGGAGCTCAGCTTTGAATTGTCGCGTGACCAGACGGGGCAGGCAGGGTGTCAAAATCACATTAGCCTAGGATGTCTGCAACCCTAAATCAGGATCTGGTACCACTGTTTTTAATATGAGGCACTGGCTTAACTATTGCAAAGCTACCTTAAGCTTAATAAAACAATGGCACACATATTATTTCTTGCGATTAATCGATTTTTAAACTTTCGTGACCGTTATAACGTATTAGCTCATCCAATTATGTGTGCCAAAATATCGGGAGCAATCGTTGTAAGAATACCGTCTGTAACATTGGGGTATAAGTTCCCTGTTTGCGGGAATGGAAAAGAATTATTGATTGATTGTAGAGCTGTCACCATAAGGTTCCTCCCAACAATTTATTGCCAAAAATACTTGTCACGCCGCCAATTCTTTTACGATTGCTTAATTTCCACTCCAGAACTTGCTTGCCCTCCTGACTTTCTCCAGATTGATGCCTGAAGGTTGTAATTAACAAATTCCCTTCCGTCTTCTGCAGATGACCCCTGGAACGTGAGATTCGCGGTGAAGTTCTACCCGCCGGAACCGGCGCAACTACAAGAGGAGCTAACGCGTTATCAGATCGTCTTGGCCATCAGGAAGGACTTGCTTGAAGGTTAATGGAGATTACTTTGTTCTCTGCTTTAAAGCTCAGGATACTTCGGTGTGGGGATTTAGAGCTACTGTCTAGTCAAGTTTTTTTTAATGATTGAACCCGCGTTTGCCATCAAACTAATCTGGTGGTAAGTGATGATGAGGCCGAAGGTGGAGCTCACGAGTTTAGTAAGTTGGTACTGGCTCTTTTAGAAAGGAGATAAAGATAAATTGGGACGGATGAAACGCCTATCTCCAACATCAAGTACAGTGGATTTTTTACATAAATTTCCCCATTCCTTGGCAGATAAGATTGAGTCTGAAACAAATATACAGGCTGTAACATTAAGAACGGTCAGTATGGGAAAGTCTGAAACTATAAGACATACGAAGATCTGTTCTTAGGAACCATGTCATCAATTTTAGTAACAAGAAACACTGTATTCATACATTTTTTTTAAAAACTGTACTCAGCCTGGGAATCGAACCCGGTTGTTTTGAAAAAAAAACCAACACTATTTCTATTTAGATATCGATTACGTTAAGGATGAAGTGTACAAAACAAGCTACGACACAATTGAAGACCTAGAGACCAGAGACAATTTTAACGCAAATTCACCACCTGAAGATACAACATTCAATAGTAAGATCGTTACCTAAACGAGTTGAATGTTGTATTTTACAAAATGGTAGTCATTTCGAACACCTACTAAAATAAATTAAAAGATATGGAAACAATGCGTTTTATTAATTTTAAACATCACGTTTCATACTAACATTTATTCCTTAAGACCTACACAATCGATATCTAAATAGAAATAGTGTTGGATTTTTTTTCAAAACAACCGGGTTCGATTCCCAGGCGGAGTACAGGTTTTAAAAAAAATGTATGAATACAGTGTTTCTTGTTACTAAAATTGATGACATGGTTCCTAAGAACAGATGTTCGTATGTCTTATAGTTTCAGACTTTCCCATACTGACCGTTCTTAATGTTACACCCTGTATATTTGCGATGGTTTGGACACGCTGTTTTTACCACCTCTAGCTTCAAACTTTCCTGGTTCTGGACCCCAAATTACTAATATTACATTTCCTTTGGATATGGTTTTTTAGAGGTATATGAGTTGTACCTCTCTACTGGCCTAAGAGTTAGGCACGTGTCTATACCTACGTCCTAGCCAGGGTATGTCTTCGAAGAGTCATCTTCAATGTGACACCGGATCATCATCATCGAAATCTTCTCACGTCCCCTAGGGGGCGTGGGGAGCCTGTTCCAGGGCGTGATACCGATACTTATATTACCAAACAGTACACCATACATGACGGCGGTAGAGACACGACCAGCCGAACGCGAGCGCAGCCGCGTGACATTTAAAACTGCTGACATAATAATTCACAATGAGAACACAGTGTGCACTGTGTCTGTACACAGTGTCCCTACAGGTTCATTTTCGATTGCATAGGGTTTTATTTTCCACTGCGAAGAGAATGCGAACTCTTTGGCACATGAAGTTATAGCAAGCGAAAACGATCTCTGACACTTTAACGTTCCTTTACATCTAAGTTCCTTTCATATTATATATTATCTGTGTCGTTTCCCAGGTCGCCTTCCATGCTCAACGGTTACCCACGCCCTACTAGCCAGCTATCTCCTCCAGTCAGAACTCGGAGACTATGAGGACACGGAGGTCGGCGCCGGTCTGTGCAAGCAGCTGAAGCTGGTCCCTCCTGCCGCCTGCACTCCAGAGCTGGAGGAGAAGGTTCTGGAGCTGCACAAGACTCACAGGTGAGGGGTCTACTACGATGAAAACGAAAAAAATGAAAAGTTTTATTTTACTTAACTACGAGGCACAATATTGTGACCTCTGACTTAGAAACTAGGTCGAGACCTGGAGATCGATTCCACTAAATACAACGTAACTAAATAGAATCTAAACTGCATCGTTATGACGTGTTTCGTATGCTGCTATCCACTACACACACACGACGATCCCCACTAACGATCCCATTTCAGTTAAGTTCGTACAGTAACGTATTTGTGCATTCTACTAAAACGTTTAGTTTATACTGAATCGCGGTTGAACGGTAACAAAACGCTTCAACTGTCAAATACAACGATCGAACATGAGTTCCTCCCGAGGTACTTTTGCCCGATCGATAGTAAATGGAAAGGTGGCAGTGGTAGAGTTATGCGTCAGTACAATGCGATTTGGTGTCCAAATAGAATTGGAACGAAAACTAAATAGAAATTGGATAGAAATAGAACTACAAACGTTGTAATTCAGGCGAATTGGATCCCTATATCTTGGAAGTTACGATCATGACGGTATCAGATGCAGTCAGCTTAATGCCAAGGACCTATGCAGTAGATAGATAGATAGAAACACTCTTTGTACACAAAATCAGGAAAAGTAAAGACTACAGGAATAATAACAGGATATGTACAAAGGCGGCCTTATCGCTTAAAGCGATCTCTTCCAGACAACCGCTGTAGTTAATTGGACATTAAAGAGATTAGCGACAGTGTAGTGTGAGGACAGTAGTTTAGTTCATAGCTTTGGAGCACCTGTTTTCGCATTTAGGCACGTAAGGGTCCTTAATGCGTGCAGGTATGTTGGGTTGGCTAGATTTCCAGCCGATCTAGCTCCGCCAAGAAATACAGAAGTCTTTTGGGACATTCACAGTAGAGATGTTACGGAGCTTCGACTCCGACTCCGAAAAGTCGGAACTTCCGATTGATTTTACACCTCCGACTCCGATAATTTCGAATCGGAGTTTATAGATAGATAGAAACACTTTATTGTACACAAAATCAGGAAAAGTAAAAACTACAGGAATAATAGCACGATATGTACAAAGGCGGTCTTATCGCTTAAAGCGATACCGATATTATCGGTTATACCGAAGATTTGTGAGCAAACATATTCATATCAATATTTATTTAAATAGAGTAGGAATACATAAAGAATAATAATACATGTTATTATTGCCGCAAACGTCATCATAAAAAATATTGGCCAGTTTAGCTATAAAAATTAAAAAACGGTTTAAAACATCTCTCTTCTGAACGTCTCTCTTCTACCTCCGCCTCCGAGTCCGGTTCCGACTCCGATAAATCAAATTTAAAATCTTCGGTTTCGACTCCGGTTCCGGTGAAACCACCTCCGTAACATCCCTAATTCACAGGCTTCGCAAAGCGTCCTTGGTTTAAAGAGCTCTGGCAATTTCAGTGCACGGAAGTACATACTTGGAAATTCGTATCAGCAATACTGTAGCGGTAGGAAGGATATTTCAAAATATTAACAGCTTTCTTTATAAATGCTTTCTAACTTCTCGTGGTTTGTCTTTGTTCTTAGCGTCACTTATTATCAGATCAGATTGATGTAAACTTGTAACGATGTCGACTTCATCGTCCATATGAACCTCCTTGCCATCAACTTCAACCTCATCGTTAGCGTTTATCTCATCTCATTTCGTGTTGGCATCTTCATTTCTTCATTTAAATTCAAATCATGTTCCCATTCCATTTCTAAATTTCATTATTCCATTAATTTCATTGTTTTATTTGTACTTTCACTTTTTCTCTATATTTTGTCTCGAACGGACGTCTCCCGTTCACTTTTATTTCCTACTACCTATTTTCTGTGTTACTATTTGTGTTCTTTTCCTTAAAATATATTATTTAACCACCAATTCTTCTATTACTTCATCTGCGCACTGTCCTAGAACCCTGCTAGCCGGCAATAGAGGACAGACTGTAGCAAACTTACCATTAAATGTCTGCTCGATAAAGTCTTCACTTCTAAGTCGTATTCCTCATTGTATTTCCAATTCTCTTATTTAACGTTTTCCATAAACCTTGCACACCTACTACCTCTTTCTCGATATCATTTCCTCTGCTCGAAGGTTGCCTGGAAGAGATCGCTCTTAGCGATAAGGCCGCCTAAATTGTACTTCACTATTTCCTTTTCTATCTCATGTTTGTTGTTTTACTTGCTGAGGGTCGTGATCATTCTAAGGAATTAATCACATAGAACGACTCTCGTGGCAGATTTAATGTGGTCGTTTGCCATTGCCTTTCCCATTTCACACACTGTTTATCTCAGTGTGCAGGTTTCTTCACGATGTTTTCCTTCACCGTCAGAGCAGTCGGTAAATGTACGTAAGTTTTTCGAAAAAACTGAAAAACTCATTGGTACATGGCATTGCATGGTTTCGAACTCGGACCTCGCGCTCCCATGCGCGAGGTCCGAGTCCTAGCCACGACGCCACCGACGCTCTATAAACATTCGTCTCTAATTCTTCATCATCTTTAACCTACTATCTTCCTGTCAATGGTGCAATGAAGTTACCATTGTTCTAACTACGAAATGTGTTTGTCAACAGAGGCCAGACCCCTGCAGAGGCCGAGCTGAACTATCTGGAGAACGCGAAGAAACTGGCCATGTACGGAGTGGATCTGCACCCCGCCAAGGATTCGGAGAATGTGGACATCACGCTCGGCGTGTGCTCCTCGGGGCTGCTGGTGCATCGGGAGAAGTTAGTATACTCCACTGATCATAGTTTTCTGTTCTTTCAGTATTATCTTATCTTAGACCGTGGGCCTGGGATTACTCCAGCGGCACTTCGACCATCAGGGATCTTTTGTGCTCAAAAATTCTTTCACTGTTAAAAGGGTCTACCCACAAACCTGCGATGCGACTTCATAACGCTTACGGGTTGTCCTAATATAACGGGATCATGCTATTATCCCGCGAATAAGGTTTTAGAGCATCGGTGGCACAGTGCCTAGGGCACCGGGCTAGAAACCGTGCAGTGCCATGTGCCAATGAGTTTTTCGTATTTTTCGAAGACTTACGTACATATTTTTTTTAGTTTCTCCCCAGGGTTATGTCCGCCCTTGGGGATGTATTAATTATTAAGTACAATTATCATTCGCCAACGGTATACGTCCGACAATTATATATTGTTTAATTACTGGTAACTAAGGGATGGAACATGATTACAGTTATAACTAATTACAGAGCAAATAAAAGTATAAATGGAAGTTCAAAATTGTAAGATTATGTTGTTACATAAAGAAAGTTGAGTAAAAATGTATGGCTACACAGTGGTAGGTACACAGGTGATCTCGAAAGCAGAAAAAGAACTCATAGTTAGCACATGGAGATGGGGGATTGAGGTGGCCAGGCGCGCAAAGGATTCGGAGCAACTAGCTTTATTTAAAATATCGATAAGATTGTAGACTTACGTACATTTACCGACTGCTCTAACGGTGAAGGAAAACGTCGTGAGGAAACCTGCACACTGAGATGACCAGTGTGTAAAATGGGGTAGGCACAAAAGATCCTCAAGCCATTTCAAAATAGCAGACCTAAAAAATCTGTTAAAACAGCGTGGCGCGAGTCTGAAGGAATTTGGTGGTAAGGTACGTATCTACGTGTTGATATTTGGCTTTATGTGATAATTTAAAGTTTATTAAACAAAAATCTTCCAATATTAATCAAAATAATCATTATTCATTTATCAAATTATTATCATTGAAAGCAATACATTTAGGTTATGTTATGTTTAGAACAAAATCATAAAGTCGTATTTTTAAATGGTTTTTTTTTCCTGTGCTAGTGGCGCCTCTAGTGGTAAACCATTGCAGGATAATCTCCTATTAATTTCCCTTCCCCCCCAGACTCCGCATCAACCGGTTCGCGTGGCCCAAGATCCTGAAGATCAGCTACAAGCGACACAACTTCTACGTGAAGCTGCGGCCCGGCGAGTTCGAGCAATTCGAGTCCACCGTCGGCTTCAAGCTGGCCAACCACCGCGCCGCCAAGAAGCTGTGGAAGACTTGCGTTGAGCATCATACCTTCTTCAGGTCAGTTGTCTTCACAAAAGTATACAAGGATATAATACATTCAGCACAAAGCATCCGGTGTGGTACAGTGCCAAAAAGGGTACACCAGCTCAGCATAATGCTGAGGCAAGCCACAGCGCTGATTGTCAGCTGGCCCCTCAGTGACTGCACGGACGATGAAAGCAACAGTGTGTGCGTGAGTGTGTTTTTTTATGAATGAGGATATTAGTGTGTATGTGAGATACTGAGTGTGTGGGAGGGTGATGGCATGGTGCGCGTGTATTTACATGGTATTGGTGGACTAGATACGCGTTTGACAACAAATTCGTATGGTTGTGCCAGGGGAGTCGCGCGGTATAGCGGTAGTACACGATGCGGTGGCGAAATGCGATTTATTTATTATTTTATTATTATTTCAATAAATTTCACACCACACATTTTAGAGGAGCTCGTATACCTAGTTGCGAGCACGGTCCGAAAGTGATCGTGCAGGTTAAGCGACGTTGGCGCGGTCGGTACCTGGATGGGTGACCGCTAGTGGCATATTTCATCTGAGCTCCTCCGTGCCTCGGAAAGCACGTTAAGCAGTCGGTTGCGGTTGTTGTCGTACGACTGCAGTCGTTAATCCATGTCAGAGGCCTACGGGCGGCCTGAACAACTCTGACAAACAGGTTGGCCACTAATCATACGATAAGTAAGCAAGCAACAGCATAAAAGTGATACCAAGGCACTGTGATATTCAAACAAAAATATTATAAATATCTATAAATAATTACACACTAACTGAAGAGGGACGCACATCCATACTCTCACAGAACCTCGGACACTCATCACGCACGCTCGCCCATCGACTGGCAAACATATCACAGTCTGGTGCTGATGCGAGAAGCGCATTAAGATACTGCAGAGCACGAACAAGTGGAACAGTGCCGTCAGCACTGCCAGCAGACGGTTCCGACGAGACCGGAAATTAAATATATTCACAGGGGGGACATACAGGCGGACAAGTTTCTCCACCAATTCGGGACAGCCCGATTCCCCACGCAAGATTCTACTAGCAGTAGCGATAACGTTAGCTTGAACTCCATGCTCTCCTCCAGCCTCTTCTGGATATCCTGTTAAGTTTCAGGGAGGGCAAAGTCGCAGACGTCAGAGAGATGTTCCCCCAAATCAAGATCAGAGAGAAACACAGGCAATGAAGTTATAGAAGGAACAGAACATAATACAAAGTTGGCACAGCCAGTGACAATTAGATTATTACAATAATTATTGTAACAATTAGATTATTAAAATTTTGATTTCTTAATAATGCTTAGATTGAGATTTTTTTGTTATATTTTTTTAAGACATCATGCATTTTAATTATTTATGTATTGTAATTTTAAAAATTAAATACTCTTACTTACTTACTCCGCTGGCGCAGCGACCCGAAGTGGATCTTGTCCTCCGATACCAAAGAGCGCCATCGCTCTCTTTCCTGCGCAGTCTCGAGCCAGTCAGGCGCCTGGAGCTCACGCAGATCCTTCTCCACTTCATCGCGCCAGCGGTATCTGGGACGTCCGACCGGACGTCGTCCGTTAGGGCGTCCCACATACGCTCGTTTAACTGCCCGATCCTCCCCCATCCTAGTGCTGTGTCCGAGCCATCGGAGTAGAAAAATTTAATAACGTATTTTTATTATTGCCATGTAAATATCCAAACACAATTTATGATTGTTTATTACCTTCCATTACACGCCATGCTTTGAGCTTCTGAATCCCTTCTAATACCACCACACCCTCTCCACAGACTGATGAGCCCGGAGCCGCCGCAGAAGAGCTCCCTGTTCCCGCGCCTGGGCTCCCGGTTCCGATACAGCGGGCGCACGCACTACGAGTCTCGGGCGGCGCCGCCGCAGCGCGCTCCGCCCCACTTCGCGCGCACGCTCTCCAACAGGAAGCTGTCTTCGCGAAGCATGGACGGTTAGTCAGATTCAGATTAATTTATTTGTAAAGTTAAGTACAATACACTTTATTGCACAAATAGAAAACAAACAAGAGATAGAAAAGGAAATAGTGATGTATAATTTAGGCGGCCTTATCGCTAAGATCGATCTCTTCCAGGCAACCTTCGCGCAGAGGAAATGATTTCCAGAATGTAGGTATATAATTACAAGATGGTATATTTTTTAAACAAAGAACCGATACATTCTACTCAACAATGAGTACCTAGGATATCAACAGACGAGACAGATCCATCAAAAAGAATCAAGTCACTATTACCCAAAAGCAGAATGCAGAAAATACTAAACACACACCTAAATGCAAAAAAATACCAGAAAAGCCATAAATACATACGCCATCCGTATACTAACCTACTCCTTTGGAATTAATGATTACTTGGTCAAAGACATACTTAACAAAACTCCAACGTACAATCAACACGCTCATGACAAAATACAGAAAACACCATCCGAGATCCTGCACACGAAGAGTCACTTTACCTAAACACGAAGGAGGCAGAGGAAGGAGAGGAACAAACAAATTGCCACACTTAGATCATTCTTTCTCAGAAGCACACACAGGTCACCACTCCATCACGCCATGACACAAGCAGACCACAAACTCACCGCTGAATCTGAAGGATTGCGCCACTGAATTGAAATTTAATGAAACAATTCCACAGACACCTCATACTCGTACACTAGATGCATGGTTACAAAAATCACTCCACGGCAGACATCGTTGTGATTTAAAACCCAAATGTCGATAAGATTGCGTCGAACTCTTGGTTGAAACAAGGCGAACTCTTCCCGGAAACAGAAGGATACCGGTACATCAAGGAAGCTGTACAGTTGTACTGTATAATGGGGAGTGCTCTTTGGAACTATTTGACCTGGTGCCATCATCTACTTTCTTGAATCGCACCACTCGTCGGCGGCTCAATTTTCACCCGCACTTTCTACAGCCTTGGGTGTCTACCACGTCCCGTTTTACACGAGCGTTTCTGGCACGCACCTGTAAAATGTGAAACTCTCTTCCACCCGACGTTTTCCCGCAGCGCTACGACATGGGATGCTTCAAAAAGAACGTTAAAAAAGTCCTCTCCCTCCACGGCCGGCAACACACAAGCAATGCCCCTGGTATTGCTCGTGTCTCTAGGCGACGGTGACTAATTACCATCAGGTGGCCCGTCTGCCTGTTTGTCGTAGCTAATTAATGATAAAAAAAAACAGCGTCCATTTTTAAGGAACAGGAAGGAGACTAAGGTAAGGGGTGAGCACAAAAGATCCCTGAGGGTCGAAGTGCCCCTGGCCCCCTGTCGTAAGATAAGATAACAGAAGGATTTATGGTAGCCATACAAGATCAAATAATAGACACAAGAAATAGAAAGAATACCCCAGAAATGGGAGATAAACTGTCGTTTTTAAACAAAGTAATAATAAATACTTTATTTTCTGGCAACAAATTACTAAAGACTCTCGTGGCAGATTTAATGGACTGGTTTGCCATTGCCTTCCTCTTTTCACACACTGGTTATCTCAGTGTGTAAGTTTCCTCACGATGTTTTCCTTCATCGTCAGAGCTGTCGGTAAATGTACATAAGTCTTTCGAAAAAACCGAAAAACTCATTGGTACATGACATTACATGGTTTGGAACTCGGTCCTCCCGCATGGGAGTCCGACATCCTAGCCACGACGCCACCGACGCTCTTGACGCGCAGTGAGGTGTTTGATTTGCTGCTTGGAAGCTCAGTGGCATCACTAAGCTTTTAGGCATTTTTTCTTCAGTCGTATTTTTTCTTCAGTGGTATTCCTCATTGATGAGAATCGTGATCATTCTACGGAAATATCCACATAGAACGACTCTCGTGGCAGATTTAATGAGGTAGGTTTGCCATTGCCATTGTAACGATGTCGACTTCTTCGTCCATATCAACCTCCTCGCCATCAATTTCAACCTCATGTTAGCGTTTTCACCTCATATCGTAATGACATCTTCATTTCTTCATCTATATTTTCAAAATTCAAATCATATTCCCATTCCATTTCTAAATTCCATTAATTTCTTTGTTTTTACTTTTCTCTATGTATTTTGTCCTGGACGGACATTTCTCCGTTTTATAAAATTGTCTCCTACTACTACCTATTTTCTACTATTGTGTTGTTCTGTTCCTGATAAATATAATATCTACTATTACCAAGTTCTTCTATTACTTCATCTGCACACTGTCCTAGAACCCTGCTAGCCGGCATCTAGAGGACAGACTGTAGCAGCCTTCCCCATTTCACACATTGGTTATCTCAGTGTCCAGTCTCCAGAGACAGAACAAAGTATGATGCGACCTCATCGTCACTTACCACCAAGTGAGATTGAGGTCAAACGCGGGTTTAGGTGCAAATAAAAAAAATTATTACTATGCCGGCAGTTCGTGACGTCACCACTCGCAATAAACTAATTTTTCACTTCCTGTTACACCGAATTATAAATAACCGTGTTACATTCGCATGATGAGTAATTTATTTATCAGTCACAGCGACCGTTCGATACGAATTCCCACGGACTGTGACACGCTCCCAAAACAGACGTTTCATAACAAATCACATCGGGAAGTGAGTGTGGTGTCTCCCCTCAAACTATGGAGCACTTGCTCTGTTGTCCCGTGTGTCCGACCACCTACACGCGGGAGGACCTTTTCGAGGCCAACCAGAGGGCTATCGATGTGGCTGCCTTCTGGTCGGGAAACATTTAATTCGGATCATCAACACGAAAGAAGAAGAACATCGGGAAGCAGTTCCAACTATATGATGTTTTTTTTCAAAATGGTCGTACATCATTAGAATTATCAGAAATAACCGATTGCAATAGAGATGGTGAACGAGCTGAACATCATAGGAGAAACGAAAGCAGCTCGACTCCGATGGCTCGGACACGTCACCGGGATGGGGGAGGATCGGGCAGTTAAACGAGCGTATGTGGGACGCCTTAAGGGACGACGTCGGGAAGTGGAGAAGGATCTGCGTGAGCTCCGGGCGCCTGACTGGCTCGAGACTGTGCAGGAGAGAGAGCGATGGCGCTCTTTGGTTTCGAAGGACAAGATACAGACAGATAAGACACACACACACATACACACACACAAACACACACACACACGCACGCACGCACACACGAGTTATAAGCTTCGTGACGTAACATGCGTAAATCTAAAGTATTAAAACTCTAACTCTATTAATAAAAAGTTATTTGTTTGCATCATTTTTTGGCACGTGCGGAGCCGTTTGAATTTATTGTTGATTTTATGAAAAAAGTTTTTAAATAGAAATTCGAGTACAGGAAATCAAATAAAACCAAATTAAACTTTTTTTATTGTACCTTAAAGTACATTATTACAACGTCATGTTTTACTCTACCACCGCTTCGTAATAAGGTATGTAAGATGTAGCTGAAAGGAAAGAAGCGGCGCAAGAAACTAATTTTGGTGGGGGGTCACGCAAATGTGATTACCTGTGACAAGGAGGGGTGGGGGGGTCCAAAAATCATGAAATACGTGTGACGTAGTTTTTGGCTGCCCCCTTTCAACTGAACCGGGACTAATTACATCTAATAATTTGTGTTGACTCTACTGTCAACAACTTTGAGAAAATAATTATCCGCGAGAGCGCAATGTTATTTCCTCCAAGCAAAAACAACAAAACAGAGTCTTTAAAACCTTTATCTTTTTCTTTATTTTTTTCTTTTTTATATTACTTCCTTGTAACTTGTTGCTCACTAATTTTATTTAGTTTAATATAACATATGCTTAAGTTCCTACTGGTGTATGGACTACGGATACTTTGTCATCTTACCGCACAAATAAACGTATTCTTATATCTAAAATTTTAACATTAGAATATTGCGAACTCCGTCAAAATTTTAAGGATACTATGACACCTATTTCCGATACAGACCTGCGATGTAATCTTTAAATGGTCACACTTTACACATAGACACGATATTACTGAGTAAGCACTAAACAGTGATACCACGTAATCAGATTGTTCCCAGAAAAAAGGACTGCGCGATGTCTCAGAGAGTACGTAATAACTAGATTTTAGCACTTAGTAGCGAAATGAGTCATTCGCGAATTGTCACCTTGCCAGACTGCAGTTTTGGACGGCTGTATTCAGTAGGTAGAAGTCATAGATAACGTATTTTTTTTTTATTTTATTTATTAAGGAACACAAACAGTTTTCAAATAGATATAATACAGGGTGGGCCAAGAATTCGTTAACATTTAAACCTAACACCCCGCGCTAATACAAGCCGCGCGGGGAGCGGGGAGGGGCGTTACCACTAGCTCGCTTCTCGGAAATTTAGTCGCAATGTATCGCTTCACGGGGCCGCAGCGCGCTTATTGTGTGAAACAATTTTATTTAAACAACAGTTCGCTCATTACAGTGAGACGCTTATTTCGCGTTGAATACGACTTACACGATTTAAATCAGTGTCCGAGTGCTCCATTAATAAAGAAATGGGTTAAGAAGTTCGAAGAGACGGGATCTACACTAAACGTGAAGCAAACCGGCGGCCCACGGACTTCTCGGAGCGAAGAGAACGTGCAGCGAGTTTCCGCATCAGTTCGACGTGATCCAAATTTATCGACGCGCAAACGTTCGGCTGAATTAGGACTATCCCGAACATCATTGCGCCGTATTTTGAAATTAGACATGAAATTACATCCATATAAGATCCAGTTAGTGCAGGAATTAAAACCTAATGATTTAAATTTGCGCAAGTCGTATGCCGAAACAATGTTAGATCGATTCAATAATTTTGATAACCTCTTATTTTCCGACGAAGCCCATTTCCACCTCAACGGACACGTAAACAAACAGAATTGCAGGTATTGGAGCAGCGAAAATCCCAAATCTAAACACGCGAGGCCACTTCATTCTCCCAAGGTAACGGTATGGGCTGCAATTTCAGCAAAAGGAATTATTGGGCCCTACTTTTTCGAAGATTCTCGCGGCCGTTCGGTTACTGTGAATTCTGCTGAGTATGTGAAAATGTTACGGGAGTTCCTGGCACCGAAGCTACTGGAATTTGCTGGCTACAACCGTAACACATGGTTTCAGCAAGATGGAGCCACTTGTCACACATCCAACGAGTCCCTGCCGGTAGTAAAAGAAATGTTTCCGGAAAAGCTGATTTCCAGACGAGGCGACATCCCATGGCCACCCAGGAGTCCAGATTTAACGCCAGCAGACTTCTTTTTATGGGGTTATTTGAAGAGTCGTGTTTACACCCATAAACCAAAAACACTACGTGAACTAAAGGAAAAAATTAGTGAAGAAATGTCAGCGATCTCGCGGTCTCTTTGTCGACGAGTATTCGAAAATTTCGGTGTTCGCTTAGAAGAGTGCAAAAATCGAAACGGTGGTCATTTAGATGATGTTATTTTTAAAAAATAAATTCCAAATAACTAACTTTCTTGTAAATAAACAATTTTAAAAATATGTCAAATGGTTTTCTTTATATGATTTTTTCAATTGTTAACTAATTCATGGCCCACCCTGTACATATAAACAAAAAAATTAACACTGAAACAAAAAGTGTTCACCAATATTATAAACGTAAATATACACAACACACACACACACACACACACATACACACACACACACACACACACACACAAGAATATGAATGTAGAATAATGTAGGGTAATATAAAACAAAGCTATTAAAACAAATAAACAAAATTATATTGGAGATAGGTTACTGCTAATCATCATAGTACTATTTTTTATCTGTCCCAAAGAACAGTTGAAAAGGTCAACACTGGTAAAATATATTATATATGGAAGGACGATATCGACCACTTCCAAAAAGGATGGTATAAGGACGCCGAGGATAGGGAAAAATGGAAAGGAGGGGGGGAGGTCTTTGCCCAGCAGTGGGACAGTCTATAAGCTATTAAAAAAATATTATTTGAGCGTCAGTGGTCTAGTGGCTAGGATGCCGGGCTCCCATGCGGGAGGTCCGGGATCGAAATCATGCATGCTAAATACCATGTACCAATGAGGTTTTCAGATTTTTTCAAAGACTTACGTACATTTACCGACTGGTCTAACGGTGAAGGAAAACATCGTGAGGAAACCTGCATGTCTGAGGACTTAAATAGTTTCCGAAGATATTTGAAATCCACCACACAGCACTGGGCCCGCTCGGTGGGTCATGACCCGTATCCCCTTGTGCAAGGGGAGGCCCGTGCCCCAACAGTGGGGATATTAATAGGCTGATGATGATGATTTATTTATTCCAAAAATCCACAGCACTTAAATATAAACAAAAATGTCCATTAATAAAACTAGATTTTCCATTTTAAAATAATGCTTATAGGGATAAATGAGATTTGATGTGTGTGTATATGGATGTGTTTATTGGAAATGTGTGTGAGCGTGTTTGTGTAGAAGAGTGAAAGGGTGTGTACATGTATATGTGTTTTTGTTTTTTCGAGTCTTCACTACATGTATCCAGCTACAACGCTACTGTACTAGTACCATCTAAGTATTATAGATTATAAAAATAATTATGAAAAAAATAACTGCCCGGACTTGCCCAGACTCTTCAATGTGAACACTATACACAGAGCCCGGCACAATAATGACTTGCAACTGAAGACTGTAGGATATAGCTACATTTATTTTAGTGAAACGAATTAAAAATTCATTTTAAAGTAATTATTTAAAGTAATTATTAGGGAATATTTGGCGTGTGCGTTTAGTTTAACCATATTTATAATCTATGCTGCGTTTCGCACAAAGACCACTCGTTCAAACACCTCGGTCGGCCATAACTCTCTCAATAACAGAGTCCTGAGATCATGGAACAAGCTACCGCAACAAGTCGTGGATGCATCTTCAGTCAACAGTTTCAAAGATAGACTAGATAGGTTTTTAAACAGTGCATAAATGGTGGTGGACTTAACTGACTATGAACAATGACTAAGTGCCATAAGTGAATGAACAATACACCAGCTTAGATATGGGCGCATCGGCTTAATGCTGCCTGCTCATTAATCAATAATAATATATTAAACATTTAAGAAACCCCAGTCTAAAATATGGAGATCCCCTTCCTTTTTCTTGGTCTTCAAGAACTTAGTGCTGATGTGGCAAAGGCACCATCTGCTCGTACGAAGCGATTTGCTTCTTCGTTCATTATGCGAACGGCTAAGGAATGGAACAGCCTGCCGGCGTCGGTATTTCCCGAAACCTACAACCTTGGGATCTTCAAGGCCAGAGTGAATAGGCATTTACTGGACCCGCATGCTCCATCGTCGACCTCATCGTCGCTTACCATCAAACGAGATCGAGGTCAAATGCGGGTTTAGCAGTAAATAAAAAAAAACATGGTCCTAAAATTTTTAACTCAAGAGAGAGAGAGCACGTTAAGCAGTCTGTCTTGTGTTGTTGTCGTTCGACAGCAGTCGTTAAGCCATGTCAGAGGCCTACGGGCGGCCTGAACAACTCTGACAAATAGGTTGGCCACTAACCATACGATAAGCAAGCCAGCAACTGATTATCTATGAGCTAAGCACATTAAAATACATCGTAGTATCATATTTATAAATGTTTAAAATTCAAATCACCTATTATTATAAAATTCTCACGGATCTTGTTTGGTTTTAAGTACAAGAATACGGAAAAGTTGTATTTTGTTAATTTCAACATTAAACACATTATCTTTGTTGTACAGTTTTAATTATATAGCAGCCTTGACGGACAGACAACAAAGTTATCCTATAAGGATGTCGCTTTTACCTTTTAAGGTACGAAACCCTAAAAGCAACTCAAATTTTGACAATACCCATTTACAGCAGCTATTCCTGTCATTTTTTTTAAAACTGTATATAAAAGTGTAACCTTTGACAATGCGACAAGCAGCTAAATTACCATGTTCTTCTTCTTTTAAGTCGTGTTCCTCATTGCTAAGGGTCGTGATCATTCTAAGGAATTAATCATATAGAACGACTCTCGGTGGCAGATTTAATGAGGTGGTTTGCCATTGCCTTCCCCATTTCACACACTGGTTATCTCAGTGTGCAGGTTTCCTCACGATGTTTTCCTTCACCGTCAGAGCAGGCGGTAAATGTACGTAAGTCTTTCTAAAAAACCTAAAAACTAATTGGTACATGGCATTGCATGGTTTCGAACTCGGACCTCCCGCATGGGAGTCCGACGTCCTAGCCACGAAGCCACCGACGCTCTAAATTACCATGTAATTATTATTAATTATATTTTAATATGTATTTGACAAAGCCCCTTTACAGCAGCTATCCACTAAAACTTAAAATCTTTACAATTTACCTACAAAAATCGGATACTGCTCCGTTATATTATTTGGGTGCCATGTACTGTCTTTCACAATCTGGAAGTGCTCGGTGATCTTATGCGTCTACTGTGAACTACCATCCACACACATAATACCATGTAAATACACCCGCACCATGCCATCACCCTCCCACACACTCAGTACCTCACATACACACTAATATCCTCATTCTACAAACAAACACATTCCGACGAAGCAAGACGTTAAGTAAGTTTTAAAAAAATAATTAAATAAGGAGAGCAAACGAGCAAACGGGCCACCTGAGGGTAAGTGGTCACCGTCACCCATAGACAAGACACCTCACCTCACTGTATTAATATTAGAGGGAGAAAAGCAAGCATTTTCTACTTTGCGGCAGAAATAGATAAGAGGGTGGTAACACCCCAGGCGATACTGCACATCAGGATCCAGGATCACCAGTTTGTCCGGAATGACTGACCATACTGCGGTGCGTAGTTATAAATCAGGGGATTTAAGCTAATGTTAAGCGTTATGCGTAAATGCCTATGCCTATATGAAGCATCATATACCGGTAATTACGCTGGGTCTCTTACCATTCAAATTCAAATCCTAATGTGAAGGATCGCCTGGGGTGGTACCACCCTCTTGTCTATTTCTGCCGTGAAGCAGAAATGCTTGCAATACTGTGTTTCGGCACAGTAATGCAAGCATTTCCGCAGGCGATCCTTCACATTAGGATCTACCACTACTAAAAAACCAAAAAACGAAATAAATGAAATTAGAATGAAAATTATTACCACTGCTCTTCATAGGACATGGGAACCTCTTAGTTTGAAAGTAGGTTTAATTATACCTAACCTTCATCGTACTCCAAAACGTGGAAAGTATTATGCACACGTAACCGTAACACTATAGTTCAAACTTACACATTTTTCACCAAGTTTACGTAACACATATATTTATTGATTCTTGCCACCCGTTCTGCATGCCGCCGTCCCTCCAGATGTAACGGCCACAGTAGAATAGAAACAGTACGGTACTTCAGCATTCACTCAGTTGAGTGCTGGGAGTGATACTCGTGGTTCCTTGGATGACAACTACTGCGTAAATGTAACCGACACAAGCAATCAATGTATTCCTCGGAACCACAGGGTTCAAATTTCTTAGTAACAATGCAGGTACTTAAAACTATGTTAGTAATTATTTATAAAGACCACTTTAGGTAGGTAAAGTCTCAATTCTTGTATGCTCGTACTGTAGCTAGACCAATAAATATTTCATATTTCACTCTTCTGCACTATACTGTCGATAACCTATTAATAATTTTTCTATCGCCTAGGTTGTCTGGACGAAATCGCTCTGAGCGAAAGAGCGCCTTTGTACACTTATCCTTCTGCCCTCCCTGTGTAATTTTCTTGTCTGCAATAAAGCATTAATCTATCTATCTAGACAGACATCTTCTATAGCAAGCATTAATCTCTCTTCATCTTATAGTGGCAATTCCTCACTAATGAGGACCGCGGTAATTCTACGGTATCATGACTTTGGGCTTTAATGGGATGGTTTGTGCTGCTGAAAGTTTCTTGCGCCGCTTCTTTCCTTTCAGCTATAGCACCTTACGAAGCGGTGGTAGAGTCGACCATAGGTCAACCTACCCAAAATTTGAGTATCTGAAATGTGTCATATTGCGCAGGCGTACGGTTGAGATTTAACCGAAGGTTTTTGCAGATGGTATACTATAGCTTGTGGTCCAGTGTACTTACTTACTATAAAAAAAATGAATTGACTTGCAGACGGTATGCCTCTGTACAGAGTCAGACTGGGTTTTTTCTTTTATGTACCACCACCGCCACATGACGTTACCACCTTGCTGACGTTTTGACGTCATTACCAGCCGTATATTCACTATAGATGTTACGGAGCTTCGACTCCGAGTCCGGCTCCGATAATTTTGAATCGGAGGCTATACCGAAGATTTGTGAGCAAGCATATTCAAATTTCAATATTTTATTAAATAGTGTAGGACAACATAAAGGAATGTGTTATTGCCGCAAACGTCATCATAAAAAATATTGGCCAGTTCAGCTATAAAAATTTAAAAAACGGTTTAAAATTTGAACTTCTTCTGAACATCTCCGACTCCGAGAAATCAAATTTAAAACCTTCGGTTTCGACTCCGGTCCCGGTAAAACCACCTCCGTAACATCCCTAATATTCACCTAATATTCAGAAGGTTGTCTGGAAGAGATCGCTCTTAGCGATAAGACCGCCTAGATTGTATTAATCGTTTTGTACGCATTGTATCACACTAATTTTGTGCAATAAAGAGTATTCATTCATTCATTCATTCATTCATTCATTCATTCACCCGCCGCGTGCTCGTAGGTACTCCAATCTCGCTTGTTCCGCTCAAGGTCACGGGGAGTCACACTTCTGTTACAATCTTATATTCTATGTACAGTGTACGTGAAGTAGCCGGTATTAATACTCTATTTACTCAACACTGCGTATTGTTTATACCTTATATACAACAAGTATGGTCGAGTGCGCGCAGTCTGTACGCGGAATCTTTGAAACACGGACTTGTGGAAAAACGTGTTTTTTTGGTGGGAATATTTTGTGTTCGGACTGGATTACAGTGTTTTTGTGTTGTGAAAAATGGTGTTCAATGATTGTTGGGGGCGTACATGTTTGTATTATTTTAGTTTTATTATATCAGATATATTTTTTAAATGACTTCCGTACTTCGCATTTGGAGAGCGTCGGTGGCGTCGTGGCTACGACGTCGGACTCCCGTGCGGGAGGTTCGAGTTCGAAACCATGCAGTGCCATGTACCGATGAGTTTTCGGTTTTTTCGAAGGACTTACGTACATTTACCGACTGCTCTGACGGTGAAGGAAAACATCGCGAGGAAATCTGCACTGAGATAACCAATGTGTGAAATGGGGAAGGCAATGGCAAACCACGAGAGTCATTCTATGTGGTGAATCCTTAGAATGATCACGACCCTCACCAATGAGGAGTATAACTTAGAAAAAACTTAGCATTATTTTGTTGTTTGGATACATGGAAGTGATCACTGAAGTTCTGTTGGAATTTAGCTAAAATAAATGTTGACTAAAATAAACGTAGTGTGGGACGCCCCCCTGCTAGATGGAGCGACGATCTGCGTAAGGTGGCTGGCAGCGACTGGATGAGAAGAGCCGAAGATCGGGCTCAATGGCGCGCCCTGGGAGAGGCCTATGTCCAGCAGTGGACTAGAATAGGCTGCTGATGATGCTGATGAAATGTTGACTTGTTGACCTTGTTCATTTTGTGATGATCCTTTAGAAGTTTGTTTGAAGTATCATATAGGGATGTCTATTCGGTGCTCGAATCATTACAGAACGGATTATTTAATTTCCATTCCATTTCGTAAAAGAAACCGGCCAAGTGCGAGTCGGACTCGGGCACCGAGGGATCTATTCTCAACAGAAATTATGAATGAAGCGAAATACGACGACTCTTTATCGGAAGATGAAGAAAATGTTTTTGTTAGACACTTAGAATAAATTAATAATGATACTAAAATTAATAATTATAATGCATGTCAATTCTATCTAATGTCACCAGCAAACCAGTCAACCTCAGAAGATACAATAGACAAAGTTTAGGGTGCTTTACATTAGGGATGTTACGGAGGTGGTTTTACGGAACCGGAGTCGTAACCGAAGGTTTTAATTTTGATTTATCGGAGTCGGAACCGGAGTCGGAGGCGGAGGTAGAAGAGAGATGTTCAGAAGAAGTGCAAATTATAAACCGTTTTCTAATTTTTATAGCTAACTGGCCAAAATTTTTTTATGACGACGTTTGCTGCAATTAAACATGTTCCTTTAGAGAGTAGTGCAAGAATACATAAATGTATTTCTACACTATTTAATAAAATATTGATATTTGAATCGGAGGTGGATTTGTGAGCAATCACAAATCCACCTCCGATTCAAAATTATCGGAGCCGGAGTCGGAGGTGTAAAATCAATCGGAAGTTCCGACCTTTCGGAGTCGGAGTCGAAGCCCCGTAACATCCCTACTTTAAATTCTTTTACAGTATAAAAACATTTATCGATAAGCCATTTTAAACAATAGTGTTTAAAACATTTTTATAGTTAGGTCTTGAACCATTACATAGCTGTACTGTAAAGTATCTATAGGATTGGTTATATGACATTGAATTCTCCTCTAGTGATTTCAGCATTGACAAAAACATCGTGTTTTAATAATACATAACCCTGTCTTTGCTGTCGCGTAGTCGGGTAAATAATAGGTGTTAATTACGTTACGGATAGTTTTTATAGTAAACAGACGAGTAAACTTGTCTGCAGCAATAAGCTGAGTTGAGACCCCTTTTCACAACAACAGCAGACCATCAGGCATGATTTAGATATGTTTACCTTTGACTACATAATTATTTTATTATAATTATAACTGTTTCGGTCATTGCTGTGTGAAATAAACGTATTACTTACTAACTTACTTAAACGGGCCATCTGATGGTAAGTGGTCACCTTCGCCATAGACATCTCACTTCACTATATTGTTGCTAGAGGGTTTTCAATGCGCCGCTAACCATGAGGACTAAGATGGATTGCCTCATGTGCCGGAAATTACGCTGGCTCTCTTACCCTTCAAACCGAAACACAGTAATGCAAGCATTTTCTGCTTTGCGGCAAAAATAGATAAGAGGGTGGTACCACCCCAGGCGATACTGCACATCAGGATCCAGGATCACCAGTTTGTCCGGAATGATTGACCATACTCCGGTGCGTAGTTATAAATAAGGGAATTTAAGCTAATGTTAAGCGTTATGCGTAAACGCCTATGCCTATATGAAGCATCATATACCGGTAATTACGCTGGCTCTCTTACCTTTCAAATCAAATCAAACATTTATTGTAAGTAAGTACCTTATAGTACATTTTTACAACGTCATGTTTCACTCTACCACCGCTTCGTAAGGTGCTGTAGCTGAAAGGAAAGAAGCGGCGCAAGTAACTTTCAAACCGGAACACAGTAATGCAGGCATTGCTGCTTTGTGCCACGAATAGGTAAAAGGATGGTACCTTCTACTGACTCTTCACAGAGTCGAGTGATTTCAACATCATTGATCTGTATATACTTACAGCTAGAGTTAGCTTTGCGGTTGCAATGCGATCGTGTATGCAATACTTAGGATATTAGATGATATTAGTGATATTATGAAATACAGTGACAATATTGCGGTTTATGGGAGGTGTATGATTCCTAGCACCCCTTACACCTTGTTTTTAACAATCATAAATCTGAAAAAATGTAAATGTTCCACTCCATGATAACGAATGTAACTTGCTTGCTTATCGTATGGTTAGTGGCCAACATATTTGTCAGAGTTGTTCAGGCCGCCCGTAGGCCTCTGACATGGCTTAACGACTGCTGTCGAACGACAAAAACCGGGACCGACTGCTTAACGTGCTCTCCGAGGCACGGTGGAGCTCAGGTGAAATATGCCACTAGCGGTCACCCATCCAGGTACCGACCGCGCCGTCGTCGCTTAACCTGCACGATCACTTTCGGACCGTGCTCGCAACTAGGCTACGAGCTCCTGTAAGATTGTAACTGACTTGACATTGTGGTTGGTTCCAGCGCTGGCAGACGAGTCGATGCCGCCCGAGGCTGCTAAGCGGCACACCATGCCGCCGCAGCCGGCTCCCAGGCCCGCCATCAAGGACAAGGTACCCATGACACCCTCCCATCTCCCCTCACTTTACCATCTGAACTAACGTTATGTTCATTAGTTTCTTGCGACGTTTTCCTGAAAAGTCCAAGATATAACATTGAATCCATCATCAGGCTTTATGGGTTGAATTGAAACTTCATTTGCCGGGTAAAGGGGATAGTTTACAACGATGTGTATAGAAATAAGGGGCCGTTCAAGTATTACGTAAGCATCAAAAGGGGGGTAGAGGTTTTTAACTTTGCTTATTTTTGTTGACAACGTGGTCGGGGGGTTGAATGGTGATCACGTCAGCACAAAAAGCGATCAGCAGTTAATAACAACGATACTTGTTTATGAATTATAATTAAAGACTTGACATATTCTGTATAAATTATACCAATGCTCACGTAAGCGTTTGAGGAGAGGGGGGGGGGGGGGGGGGGGGGGGAGCTTTGCTTACTTTCGCTGACAAGGGGGACAGGGGGTTTAAAAATAGCTAGAATTGTGCTTACTTGAACGGCTCCTAATCTGTATGCCCTTTAATATTTCCAATAAATATTAACCTAATTACGTAGATCATAGATATCTAATATAATTAGTTATCTAGATATGCATCTGACTACAATATTTCTTCTAATTACTAACTTCACTATGCATGATGCTTTTAGATTCTAGAGTAACACACTGACACTTTAGCTAACATAAAATGTAAGAGAAGTCTAAGGACCGGACTACACGGATCCGGTTCCAGACACGGCCGAACCGTGTTCACTGTATCCAATCACGAAAGCCCGACTTCAAGTTGGAAGAGGGCAGAGCGGAGGGTTTCAGCGAACCGAACTGGAGCTGGAACCGGACGCGTGTAGTCCAGCCCTAAGTAAACCAGTAACGTGAGCATGTAATGTATTATGTGTATGTTTGACTGTACAAGTATTATCATGTGTAATCATTTTGCCATCGGGGAAAACTATTAACTAATGCTCAGTAAATAACATTATTCTTCAGTAAATAACTTCAAGAGTCGTTAGATGGTAGCATTGTGTATTCTTATTTTCAATGATTATCGTTAGGAAATTAGATGATTAGTGATGATTAATTAATGGTTTATGAGTTATCGACATAGCTCATAAAATTAGCAAGCTGAAGTGGCAGTGGGCCGGTCACATCTGTCGCAGAACTGACAAACGCTGGGGGAGACGAGTTCGGGAGTGGAGACCGCGTTTGGGCAAACGTAGTGTGGGACGCCCCCCGGCTAGTGGTTGTGGCTGGCAGCTACTGGATGAGAAGAGCCGAAGATCGGGCTCAATGGCGCGCCCTGGGAGAGGCCTATGTCCAGCAGTGGACTAGCGTGGGGATGATGATGAAATAATGGTTTTAAGATTCACTTTGTAGGGTTTAAATTATTATTTTATTATAAAAGGTATTTTTACTATTCCTTTCCATTGTCGATAAAGAATTAGGTAGCTAAGTAACTAAGATCAGCTGAGATCAGATTACCAGAAGTGGGATTGTGATGAATGTGACTTCCTCAGTTTATTCTTTATAATATTGTATGAAACTTGTCAAAATTATGTGCGAATTTGCTCAAACCTTCGACTCGCTTTCAGTGCTCACATCATCATTCTAGAGGAAAAGGGGATAGTATCAAAATGCGCTAACCACAGAAATCAGACTACTATAAAAATTGTGTTGCTGATAGTTTCTTGCGCCGCTTCTTTGATTTCAGCAATAGCATCTTACGAAGCGGTGGAAGAATAAAAACATACTCAGTAAAACTCTACTTTAAGATACTTGCAATAAAAAAATAGATTGATTAGATTGATTTGAGACACCGAGCGAGGTAGCATAGTCGCTATCAACTTGATATAAATTAGCCCTATAATTCCGATCACTGAGAATCAAGAAACACATTCAGGTACTACCTATAGTGTATCAGTTTTCCCTGATGGCTCAGTATAAAGCCTGTTTTCCGTCGACGCAACATCGTGCAACATTGTGGCATGCTACAATGCCATATCGCTATACAATGACGCATGTTATCGCAAAAATTGTGTGACATGGCGATTTTTGCGATAACGTGCGGCATTGTATAGCAAAACGGCTTTCTAGCCTGCCCCAATGTGGCATGATGCTGCTCCGGCGTAAACCTGGCTTAACACAGTCCCCGTTGTCGCACGCGGCCGGACAGCTGCGGCGGCGTTCTGGCGGCACGGCCAGCGCCTCCTCCGCCTCTTCCCTCGAGGGGGAGTATCTCGCCGACAGGCCGGACAAGGTGCCACGTCCTCCCACCCCCTCCTACTTCAACTACCCTTAATATATCTTTTTTTTTTCGGGGCTAAAGGTATCCCCAGGAATCCCCTGCATAAAGGACCACGTATGTGTGTACATGCAGAAATAGGCTCCATAATCTAACCTCCAGGAATCATTCTACCTTTACCACTGGTAGGCGTTGTTTTTCACGTCAGAGTACCGATAGAGTATTTGACAAGTATCTAAAATAAACAAAAAATAGATACAAATAGATTAATAAATATGAAAACAAATAACATAAATGAATTATTAAATGTGAAAACATAATTGAAATTAGAAATAAGAAGTTAAAAAGAATAGAAATTCATTTGTGACGTCACTCTACTGTACATATTATGGACTGTTTTGCTAAAAAGGTACGAAGAATCTCCCCTAAAGTACTAAACTTAACCATTAATATCTCAGGTGTTAGGTGTGATATCGAAAAACGTATGTCAGATCCATCTTCGCCCTGGTAGACGATGACACAGCCTTCAGTCGATTCCCAGACTATATCCTTTATCCTATATCCTCAGTGACAACCTCGATCTAACATAATTCTTTCAATACAAGCATCGCCATTTCCACAAACAAGTTTCGATGCAATGATCACGTCTGTCACCACATCTAATACAAATGCAAAATCTACAGATTAATATGTGCATTGGTACATTGTCACTTTTAACTTATATGACACATTCAAAAGAATGTCAAGGAATCATAATAAAAACTTATAGCGACAGGGTTCCACAGAGTATAGCTTAATGTGTCTTCCACTGTACGATCCATACTGCGAAACTTATTTGTGAAAATGGCGCCGAAGTCTTGTTAATTCAATTGAGTTTGATTATCATCTCCATCTGTCCTTCAAGGTTTCATTGTAAAGTTATTAGCAGTAGTGATTTTCTAACCTACCTGCATAAGTTGTAAGTAAAACGGACCACTTAAATACTATATCAGTTAAGGAGAGGACTCTTTCAATTTCAAGAATTATATCATAGGCCTGTTACGTCTATGGCAGACGTTTTAAACTGCGACGCGATTTCGTGAAAGCATCGCATTACAAGACCAGTGTAATCTAAACGAAATCTGTACATTGAACTGTAAAGTTAAGCGTTTAAGAAATCAATTTAGTGCGCCATTCATAGCTAAAAAAATCTCCATCAATAATAACTGGTCCATTTTCACTTACACTTCCTACATTCAACGCACAGTAATCTAGCAATCAACCATAACGTAACCGAAAGACATAATGTTTCACTATCCTGCCCGATGACTCCCGCTACTATCGTATCGTCTACATAAACACCGGTCGGTTACAGAAGCCGCCGCCAGGCGCAGTGAAGGTGATGCCGTCTGCGCCTCTACACGAGAAGAGGGAAGAGAAACTTGTCGACCAGAGGAAACCGGCTGAGAACGGTCAGTACCCAACAGATAGTATATTTATGGAATAAGAAATTGATTTGATATGACACAAGTAAGTATTTTCAGCATAATTCTATTTAACTATGAACTAACTAGATCGGGCTCAATGGCGCGCCCTGGGAGAGGCCTATGTCCAGCAGTGGACTAGAGTAGGCTGCTGATGATGATAAACTAACTGAGAGATCTTATAAAGGGATCAAAAAGAAAGTAACGATCGCTGACCTCCGAACTAGGAAGATCCTGTATCTTTGGGTACTTTAAGGCACGAGTGATATTTGCCAATAAGCGTGTGGTGTGTTAAGGCCAGTTTGAAATGAGGGAAGTTGAGCTGATGTTCATGGATTCAATTTCAGTTTTTTTTTATTAAATAAGGAGAGTAGACGAGCATACGGGCCAACTGATGGTAAGTGGTCACCGTCGCCCATAACATCTCACCTCACTGTATTATTATTAGAGGGTTTTTGATACTCTGGTAACCTTGAGGGCTAAGATGGAGTGTCTCATGTGCAAAAGCTATTCTTACGTAATGTTTTACTACGAGTCGAAATTCGCCTGGGCACAGGGTTGCCATCGCCGGACGAAGGCTTCAAAAACCCTGGGCATTTGGGTAAAATCAGATTTTTTCCCGGACATAGTACATACTTACTTACTCCGCTGGCGCAGCGACCCGAAGTGGATCTTGGCCTCCGATACCAAAGAGCGCCATCGCTCTCTCTCCTGCGCAGTCTCGAGCCAGTACATAGTACATACTTTTAAATAAAAACAAAGATTTAATTATGTTAAATAATAACGTGTTTTAGTGTAACTGAATCTTTTCTAACGACATTTAAGCTCCGTTCATTCAAATAAGCTCGCTCTTTGAAAATGCCGCCCGCGCTAGCGCCTCTTCTAGTCAAAGGAAACCGCCGCGACAACAGAGGTTGGCTGTTCCCGCATACACTTTCCCATTTTAAGATATTTAAACACATTTCATTTCAGAGTAACGAGATTATTTGAGTGAATGAACAAGCGGAGGGGGGTCCGAGAATTCTTACGTGTCCTTACGTAATTAATGAACGGCCCCTAAGATATATTTGTAAGATATTGTCCTAGAATGAATAATAGAATTAATCCCAAGGTTAGCATTACAAATTCATTTATAGACGATCCTTAAGACATTTTGTCTCATTAATTTTCAGGCACTGACACATCGAGCGATCCAGGTGTCACAAATAACGTGGAAACCACGCCTAAGAAATCCAAGGTCAGTATCACCACACACAGAACTAAGAAAAAATATTAATGTCAACATTACCCATTCACGAATTATGTCAATATCCGCAAGAATGGTAGACGAAATGGTATTTTTCGATTGTCGCAAGCACCCGTGTTTGGGAAAGTAGAGTTTAGTGTATCATACAAACATTTTGTAAATATAATTGTTAGAATATGCTATTAGACGCAAGGCATGCGGTGCATATTGCATTTTATATTGAGTTCTCACACGGTTTTCGGTATAAGTTTCTAGCATTCTGTTTATATAGCGAAGGATATTAACATTCTTATCGTATCCTGAATGAAATACGAAGTCACATATTTGCTCTAAACATTCTTGACAGTGACTTTCATTATACTGCTACAAACTTATACTGGAAACACAATGTCGCGTTCGTATAATTTTGTACAATTATTTTCTTATTTTAATTTTGTTTTCTCTTTGCCCCACCCTATCCTCAATCCAGGCGGGAGGTTTCGGACTGTTCAGTGGCAAGAAAGACAAATCACCTAAAGACGAGAAATCGCCTAAAATCAAAGACAAGTCGCCCAAATCAAAAGACAAATCGCCTAAATTTAAAGACCCCAAAGCTAAGGTCGCCGTGCTCGATACGTCTAATGAGAGTTCCAATCTTGATAGCTCCCTCGAGAAGAGCCCAGCTAAAACTGAAGAGAAGCCAGGCTTCACCAAACCTTATGAGTACATGGACACTGAAAAGAGTCCTACACGCACTAAGCCTTTCATCCAAGGTGCGTTTAGCTACGAAAAGGAACCCATTTCCGGAGAGAGGCAGCGAGGTCATGATGACAGTCAAAGTCCTTCCACGAGAAAAGCTGGATTGGCTTTCAATTATGCTCCAGGTGAAGACAGAAAAGTCGCCGAAAGCGCTGAGAAACGTAAAACACCTGAAGATCCAAGCAGGCTTATAACACCTGGAATAGATTACGTCCAATCAGCCGCATTAAAGGAACAGGCTAAAGCGCCTACACATCTCATCGACCCAACAGTCGCTTTACTTAATGCTGAAAGAGCTATGCATGAAACTCCGGTAGCAGCCGCTGTCGCAGTACCAGTAGCAGCTGCTAAACCTGAAAATGAAGTACAAGTAGTTATTATCACTGGCAAGTACAATCCGAAATCCAAGAAACTTGACGATGCAAACGGCACAGTTCTTGTAACAAAAGCAACGCTGAACAGAGCTAACGGAAAAGTTCAGACTGAGAAGGAACTCATAAATACTAAGTCTGGACAAATAACTTACACGAATCCAGGAACAGGAAAGGAAGAGGTTAAAAATGGTCACGTTGATTCCAAGACCGGTCATATTCTGATTTCTTCTGGTGTCATCGATCCCAAAACAGGAAAACTTGATCCTACGCTAGCTCAACAATATTGTATCGCTGAAAAAGCAAATGACAAAGTCGGATCTAAACCTGGTAGAGAAGTAGATTTGGTTGTGATCACTGGCAAATATGATGGAAAGCACAAGAAATTAGACGCTTCTCATGGACATGTGGATGTATCCAAAGCTATCGTCGGCCAAGATGGCAAAGTCAGTTCAAATTATGGTGTCATCGATCCGAGAAATGGAAAAATCGATTATATTGATCCGAAAACCGGAAAACAAGAGCCAAAACAAGCGTACGTCGACCAAAAGACTGGTAATATTCTGATTACTACTGGTGTACTAGATCCAAAATCAGGAAAGGTTGATTCTTCCCTAGGACAACAATTTAGCATAGTTGAAAAAGATGCAACTAAAGCGAACAGAGAAATCAGATTAGTAGTGGTTACGAGCAAATACGACTTGAAGAATAAGAAACTTGACCCTACATTTGCCCACGTAGATTCGGTTAAAGGGGTCCTGAGTGGTACAGATGGTAAGATCTACACTGAATATGGTGTTATCGATCCGAGAACCGGTGACATTCAAGTCACTGACCCCAAAACTGGGAAGCAAGAAGTTAAACATGCCCAAGTTGATCCTAAAACTGGAAATATTCTTCTTCTGTCAGGTGCTGTAGACCCAAGAACAGGACAACTTGACACTAACCTGGGACAGCAGTACAGTGTTGTTGATAAACCTACAAATACATTCGCTTCGCTACCAGGAAAGGAAGTTCAATTAGTAGCCATCACAGCTAAATATGACTCAAAGAACAAGAAACTAGATAATCCTAACGGTTTTATCGAAACATCTCAAGCTATTATCAGTGAGAAGGATGGCACCGTTCATACCAACTTTGGCATCCTAGATCCAAATACTGGAAAAATTTACTTCACGGATCAAAAAACAGGAAAAAAGGATTCTAAACAAGCTATTGTGGATTCTAAAACGGGAAGCTTTATCCTTAATTCCGGCGTCGTCGATCCTAAGACAGGAAAAACGGATTCGTCACTTGCTCAACAGTTGACGGTAGTTGACAAAGATGCGCCGAAAGGAATTCCAGAAAGATACGTCAATCTGGTCATTGTTACGACCAAGTATGATCCTAAGAACAAGAAGTTAGATCTGTCTAATGCTCATGTGGATACTATTCCTGGTAAAATTGGTACTGATGATAAAGTTCATACAGACTTTGGTATTGTTGATCCACATACCGGTCAGATAACCATCACAGATCCTGTCACTGGTAAACAACAAGTTAAGAAGGCTTCTGTAGATTCTAAAACGGGCAATCTATTGCTTACTTCTGGAGTAGTTGATCCTCACACCGGACAAATCGATCCTAGCATGGGACAGCAAATCAGTATCGTGGATAAACCTAAAGATAAGTTTGCTTCAGTTCTTGGAAAGGAGGTACAGCTGGTTGTCATTACAAGCAAATACGATGCTAAAAACAAGCGATTGGATAACCCTAATGGTCATGTAGAAACATCACGAGGGGTCGTCGCGGCCGATGGAAGAGTTCATACCAACTTTGGCATTCTTGATCCTAAGACTGGAAAGATAGAACACGTTGATCCTAAAACAGGCAAGCAAGAGATCAAGCAAGCCGTTGCAGATCCTAAAACAGGACATTTCATACTTACATCTGGTGTTGTAGATCCGAAGTCAGGAAAGCCGGATTCATCACTAGCGCAGCAATTGAGCATTGTTGATAAAGACGCTAAACCTAAAGAAAGGGAGATTCATCTTGTCATCATTACTACTAAATACGATCCAAAAACGAAAAAGATTGATCCAAGTCAAGGCCATGTAGATACTGTCAGTGGCACTATTGGGCCTGATGGCAAAATTCGTACAGCAGTTGGCACTATCGATCCTGTAACAGGAGAAATCGTCGTCACAGATCCTAAGACTGGTAAACAAGTGGTCAAGAAAGCTCAAGTGGACCCTGCAACTGGTCACATGCTGATTACAAGCCAAGTTGTCGATCCCAAGACCGGCAAAGTTGATCCTACATTAGCTCAGCAATACAGCATTGTGAACAAAACTGTGACACCTATTATTAAGCCAGCTTCCAGAGGTGAAATTCGCCTTGTCATCGTCACAAGCAAATACGATCCTAAGACAAAATCTGTTGATGCAGGCTCTGGAACTGTTGACGCCTCTAAAGGCTATGTCAGTGCTGAAGACGGCAAAATACACACAGACTTCGGTATTATCGACCCGAGATCAGGTCAAATTCTCTACAGGGACCCTATAACTGGCAAGCAAGAATTGAAGCAAGCCGAGGTCGATCCTAAGACAGGAAATATCATTGTAACTACTGCTGTTGTAGATCCTAAGACAGGCAAAGTTGATCCTAACTTCGCTCAACAGTTGACAATCGTCGACAAGAATAATGTATTGCCTAAAGTAGTAGTGCCCATAACACAAAGAGCTAGCGTGTCCCCTGCTAGACAAGTCCCATCACCTGTAAAGACACCCACATCTACACCAGTGCAGACTCCCTTGCAATCACCTGTGCGTACATCATCGCCTATTATTGCTAGTCAGGCTCAGAAAGCTGCACCAATGACTGCGATTCAGCGAGCGGCGCCTGTCAAACCAACAACGGCTCCTCCTGAACCACCAAAGAGAAAGATCGTCAAAATAATGGTTATATTTGCTAAACTCGATCCTAAGACTAAGAAACCTGATCTACATACAGCTGAAGTGGAACACCTAACTGGCATTCTTGATCCTAATGGGCTGATTGAAACTAAATACGGAGTAATTGACTCTAACAAGGGTAATATTGTTATCACTGACTCTGCCGGCCAGAAACAGACCAAAGATGGCATTGTTATACCCGAAACTGGACAGATATTTATACATTCAGGTGCGGTTGATCCCAAAACAGGAAAAGTTGACCCCAACCTAGGCATGTTACTGAGCGTTGCTAAGCAAGACGATCCTGTAGTCGATATTACAACCGTGACCGGGCCAATAGACCCCCGAACCGGCAAAGTTAATATTGAAGACGGCACTTTCGAACATACTAAAGGCAAAGTTGATGCTGAAACTGGACATATTTCGACTAAATATGGTGTCATCGATCCATCTAATGGTGTCATATTTGTCACAAATTCGTCAGGAGCCCAAGATACTAAACCAGTACAAATTGATGAGAATACAGGGCAAATTACGATCGCTGGTGTAGTAGATCCTAAGACAGGCAAAACTGATCCTACTTTGGGTCAAGTCCTTGTAGTTGGGACACATATTGACCCAGTAGTTGAAGTAACGACCTTCGTTGGTAAAGTTGACAATAAGAAAGGAGTTATTGAACCTAAGCACTCCGTCATCGAAAGTTCTACAGGTCAAATCAACCCTGAAACTAATAAGATAGATACTAAATATGGTCAAATCGATCTCGTTAAGGGTACGGTGACATATAACGACCCTAAGACAGGGAAGTTCGAAAGTAAAGACCTGAAGATTGATCCCGTTACAGGACAATTCTTATTACGGAGCGGACAAGTCAATCCGAAATCTGGCAAGCCTGATAAAGACATTGGCAGATTAATATGTCTGAGAATAATCCAGAACAAAGTTGATCCTGTCTCAGGCAAGCAAATAGTTACCAACGATCCTAAGAACGTCAAGGTCGACCCTAAGACTAACCAAATCTGGATTGCAGGCCCTAGAGATCCTCAAACGGGAGAAGTTCTTTACACCGCTGGTCAAATCGATCCAACTACAGGTTACATTATCACAATCTATGGACGTCTCGATCCTAAGACCGGTAACATTGTCCGGACTAATGACATTCACAAATCTCTCGTCAAAGTCGATCCAGTCAATGGACAAATGTATACCGCAACCGGTGAAGTGGATGAACATAATCAACCTTTGTTTTCTGCATCACAAGTTGATCCTGGAACGGGAGAAATCTACACAAAGTTGGGTAAAATTGATCCTAAAACAGGTAGATTGGTCATCATCAAGATATATGTGATCACACAAAAGGACGATAAAGGCCGCGTCAAAGAAGTTGATCCCAAGGAATGTACTATTGACGAAACTACAGGCAGAATCATTACAACTAAAACGGTCTACTTGTACCAGATAATCGACCCAGTTACTGGAGAAACTATTGACGTAGACCCAGACGATCCAAGACTCAAAGGCGCGAGAACGACTGTCACTCAAACTATGACATTATCCGGAAAAATCGACCCCGTTACAGGAAGAATCAAGACAGAATATGGAGATATTGACCCCGATACAGGCGATATAGACCCGAGCACGGCAGTCAGAGACCCAGTTACAGGTCAACTGATCTTACATTACTCTCAAATCGATCCCTCTCATTTCGAAGACAAGAGCGGCAACTACACTATTGAGAAAGAAACGCAAGATCTACCGGCGAATATTGACATACAAACTGTAAACACACACAAATTCTCCACGTTTGGAAAAGACGAAAGTCCGGCGAGAGGTGACGAACCCAAGTCTTTCACAGAGTACTCGACAAGTGAGCATATTAAGCATCAAGGTTACGTGTCTGCCTCCACCCCACTTTCCTCCAAGATCCCGGTTTCGCAGCGAAGCAAGAAGACGCCGACACCGCCAGTAGTCGTGAAGACAACTACGAAGCAGCTTCTGACGAAAAACGAAGAGGGCGTCACGCACAATGTTGAACAGGAGGTGGAGAACCTAGGAACTGGTGAAGTCACCTTCTCAACACACACGAATAAGGTTCGTTTGATTCTGTATATAAATTTCGAGTAACCTTTAACAGGCATATGAGACGCCACTTTTATTTTTTCCCCTTTAATTTTGTTGTCAAGTGTGGTCTAATTTTATTTTATTTTTTTGAGCTAAATGCTTCTGTAGTATAAACGTCAGTGTTTAGATGTATTATAGTTTAAGCATGCTAGTCTAACCCTTGTTAGGCGGAAACCCTCGAGCCGATAGAGGGAAAGAGTCCGTACGTGACGGCGCGAGCTGTGACCACGAGGACCGCGATGACGCACCACGATCTCGACACTAAGGCGAAGACGCAGCAGATGGAAGAGAAAACAGTCGCTCACACTCTGACGTCATCGGCGACGAGGCAAGAGCAGAGAGTACTGACACAGCAAGTCAAAACCATGGTGACGACTGGCGATCAGGTAATTGACTACCCTAAACATCGAATAGGTTCATTGTTCAATTTGATTTCATGATCATTAGCATGGCATAAGTTTGATTATCATTTCAGTTTAATTTGGTTGAAGATTATTTTATTGATTAAGTTTTTCCTTGGATTTTCTTTTATATGGCAACTTTTTCACAAACGCATTATGTTCTAATCTTAAAAAATATTTCTAGAGAAATCTTAAAATACTTTAATGACAAGCGTATCATGACAGAGATTAATTGTGCTTCTATCTTTCTGCCTATCTCACAAGTGACAGCGTGGAGATGTATGTAAACGTAGAATAACCTACCTGTTTATTTGGCTTAATACTCTTAATAGTGAAGTGAAAAAGCCGTCATCCCTTTGCATGTATGAATTTGTTCTAATTTTTATTTTTGTTCTCTTTTTTCCATTCCAAATCGCCATCAAATCGGACATGAAACGCCGGAATACTTGCAAATGTTGCAATAACGCTTGGAAATGGCATGGTGTGACACTAAACTGAATGGCCCGGACACTTTGGCCCATGGACTTCAATTGTGGATTCTAACAAATCTCCATTGATGATAACTCTATAATAATAATGGAATTCATAACTCCGTATCACATGATTATCTACCATAATCTTAATTTTGGCCCCATTTTCACCACACAAATGGTTTCTCTCATTTCACGTGGCCAAAATTACATATTTCTAACCTACATGGTGTATCTTGACGATGTGTTAATGACATCAACTTGTAATCGGATGCGGTGATCTCAAACACAACCGTTCACCGATGCGGTGATAACCCATCACCGGTGATCAGCTTACTAGACGCGGCTCAGAAAGTTCGCTGAGCAGCGGCGATTCTGGTACACCGATCGATTTCGAAGAGGGCGCCGGAGAGGGTCACTACGATACAACGGTTAGTATGAAACGTCGAGTTCAGGAAAGTAGAACGATGTAGTATAATAGAAATCTTTCAAAAAAACTCAAAAATTATGTGGTCTAGCTCCTTTTGACCAAATAAAGTCTGGATTTCAAGTTGTATCAAGCTAAAATATTGAAATTCTATCCGTTCTACTACCTAACAGTGGTTCAACTATAACGGTACGTATCGCGTATTTTATAATTTAATTCCACTTATTTTTTTGTTACCAATGAACGTTGAGGGAAGAAATAATGGGTAGGTACACTTTTGGGCTTTGTCAATTCATGCAGACGTGAATATGACAAGGTTGTAAATATGGATTTAATGATTTTTCCGCCCGTTTTGTTCTTCTCCTTCTTCAATTTAAGAGCTATGCTCTTGTCGGTGTAGTAAACGCCACTGTGTCCTGTCTAGGGCCCTTTCCTTGACCTCCTTATACGACGCAACGCCAGCCTTCTCCTTGATTTGATCGAAGTAGCTTATCCTCGGTCTTCCTCTTCCCCGCTTGCCTTCAACCGTTTTGTTGTGAAACAATATTTATAATTGAACCACTGAAGCAAACTAAACACTTGTACAGATATTTCCACAAAATATTCAATGCAGATAAGCGGAAGATTGTGAGTAGAACGAGAAACGTTTGTGGCTTTTTCTTAGCATTTAAATCTTATTGATGTATTTGCATTACTTTTGAATGAAACGTTTCGTGATAGCATGCATGAATTTTGTTAATGCACGATGATATTATGAGTTTGAATTTCAAAATTATTATACGTAGTATGTTGTTATCGAAATGCAATGAATGTAGTGTTGTGTGAACAATATTTTACAATGCAGGTACGTGAACAACACATTTTTTTAATATAGGGTCCTATTTTATTAGCGGCAAATATTTGTAGGTTATAACAATAACGATAGGGCAAAAAAATATATTTTTATCAAATTTTCGAGATAAACGACAAAATTGTTTGTTTGAAAATTCTACAAATGAATGAATTATTGCTATTCTAATACTGAAATAAGAATGAGTGAAACTCGTTTAATTCATAACGACATGGATGAGTTTATGCCACCAAAAGAGTGTCGGTGGCCTAGTGGCTAGGACACCGGACTCCCATGCGGGTGATCCGGGTTCGAAACCGTGCAGTGCCATGTACCAATGAGTTTTTCGTATTTTTCTAAGACTTACGTACATTTACCGACTGCTATGACGGTGAAGGAGAACATCGTGAGGAAACCTGTACACTGAATTGACCAGTGTGTGGGTCGGTACAAAATGGGGTTGGTACAAAAGATCCTCAAGGGTCGAAGTGCCGCTAGGGTTATTCCCGGCCCCCTATCATAAGATAAGATGCCAGTAAGACGCAAATTAATGTGGTTTATTTTACTTTAGCATGGAAATTTTTCATACAAGTAACGTGGTTATTTTTTCGTGTAAAGTGGTACAAATGACCAGCACATACCCCCTTCAAATATTTGCTACTAATAAAAAAGGACCTTATATATACGGTTACGGTTATTTTACTTGAAGTTATCTTTTAATTAATTATTAAATAATCGAAATAGTTAAACCTGTTATTTGGGTATTTACGAGGATATTATTGTTTTTAAATAAGAACACAGGTATTACTTTTACATAGCGAGCAAACATATTTATTAGTTATTGTTCAAATCTATGTCAAAGGCAAAGGTATTTACATTACACAGCCTAACAAAACCATATTTTGTTTAATCAGTTCTTTAGATTGTTTAACGAAATCTCTTCGAACAGCAACAATAAGCCATCGATAGACTTCTTTGATCCTAGGCCATTAGTTTTTAAAAGACGGGTTGAGGATGTCCTCAAGTGAGCTATCCACGCACCTACTTTATAGTCTTTACTTTATTATTTTAATTTTTCAAATAGGTATAGGTTTTTTAGTCATTACATTCAATAGTATTTTTTCCCAACTCAATGTTGTACAACAATCAATTTCCCACTTCCTAACCGTGCTGTGTTTACACGTTAAGGGTTACGACCTAGCTCATAACTTTATATTGATTTTTCTGTAATTACTCTGGTTGTAATCTGTTGTGTTTACCTAATAAATAAATTTAAATTAAATTAATGATTCGAGCACCGAATAGCCATCCCTATATAATATTAGATATGTTTACCGCATACCGTATTCTAAGAAACACCATGTCCCACAGGAGCCGGGCTCGTACCGCACCACGACCACCACCACGGTCAGTGGTAACGCGCCGTTCGGCACCATGGTGCACGCCGCTACCACCAGGGTGAGTTTCAAGGTCTTATAAAAATAATAATTACAGCTGCTATATTTTCCACGGCCACGCATCGCGCCTTCATTGGCGAAGGGACTTAGGCTGTGTTTAGGCCAAGATCAGATAAATAGGGTATTTGACTAATAATTATTTATTGCTTCAACTTACATGGACACCCTGAAGATGGATCTGAAATCCGTTTATCGATATCTCAACTAACATCAGCTATATTAATGGTTAAAGTCGGGGGATACTAGTGGGGGGATGCTCTGTCTCTTTCTAGCAAAACAGTCCTTATTATCTAGCCAAGGACCTGCTTGTATGGCGCTACATGACAGTGACGTCATAATTATCTATTGCCGTCTGATTTTTGATTGATTGCTATTTTATTTTCCAGCGGATTTTAATTCTTTTTTCACATTTGACCATCAATTTATGTCTATTTTCTTATGTTTATAAAACGTATTTAATATTTGATAGTTGTCAAATACCCTCTTGTCGCCGATTTTGGTTAATTAATTTTATATTGCTGAAAATTAGTGATTGATTACACACAAATGTATTGATACAAGCATTAGCTGAGCCAGGTGCCTATTGCCAAGTGTCTAATTGTAGTATAGTCAAACTATAATTAATTCATTATTAATTAATTCATTATTTATTTATTATTATAATTTTATTTATTCATTCATTTTTAATTCATTCATTCTATATTTTTTGTGGCAATAAATGTTTTTAATTTTTCTCTCTTCATAACTATCCTGCCGGTCTGCTGAGCTGCTGATTTTTATGCCGCTTCTTTGATATCAGTAATAGTACGTTATGAAGTATTGGTAGATTTAAAAAAATTGCTTTGTAAAATTACAATAAAAAAAAATTCTGACTGAAATTTTGACTCAAATATGGATCTCAAAATATATAAATACAGAAGGTCCGCCCAATACAAACGCCCATTGGCCCACGCACACGCGTTCTGCGTACAACCGATCTCAAATCGAATCAGACGAATTTAGTCGCGAAATGCACGAGCTGGGGCTCGTGGGTAGATATATTTTTTATACATAGAATAAACGAAATACATTGCCAGAAATATTTTTCACAAGACTGTTTCTTTTTAACTGGGAAAAATAACTTCCCTACCTAGCGCTAGACGCCCGGATCGTACCTTCTGTACCTTTATTCTTCTTTAGTCGCGTTCCTCATTGCTGAGGGTCGTGATCATTCTAAGGATTTAATCACATAGAACAACTCTCGTGGCAGACTTAATGGGGTGGTTTGCCAATGCCTTTCCCATTTCAGACCCTGGTTATCTCAGTGTGCAGGTTTCCTCACGATGTTTAGAGCAGTCGGTAAATGTACGTAAAGTATTTCGAAAAAACCGTAAAACTCATTGGTACATGGCATTGCATGGTTTCCAACTCGGACCTCCCGCATGGAAGTCCGGCGTCCTAGCCACAAGACCACCGACTACCCTAGCCCTATATGCAGCGACATTATATACCCTAGATGAGTAACTTCCAACTATATTCCCGTAAAAGTCGGCACCAAACCTCGCGCCACTGTGTGCGAATTGAAAATAAATATTAAAGGAATATTGTTGGAAGTTACTCGTCTAGGGTATAATATGTCGCTGGGTATAGAGCTAGGGTCGTCAGTGGTCTAGTGGCTAGGACGCCGGACTCCCGGAGGTCCGGGTTCTAAACCATGCAATGCCATGTACCAATGAGTTTTTCGGATTTTTTTCGAAGATTTACGTACATTTACAGACTGCTCTAACATCGTGAACCTGCATGTCTGAGAAAATTAAAAGTTTCTGAAGGCGTGTGAAATCCACCGCACAGCACTGGGCCCGCTCGGTGGATCATGGCCCGTACCCCCTTGTGCAAGGGGAGGCCTGTGTCCCAACAGTGGAGACATTAATAGGCTGATGATGATATAGGGCTACCAACGAATTTATTAACAGTGTATTAACGAGTTCTCAAAAAAAATATTATTGTAACAAACAATATTCAAATTACAATCATTTAACAACAGTGTAGTTACAATGTATATATAAGTAAATATCGGTCTCTACGACCCTCACTACCAACGATATTTATATCTTATTTATTATCTGCACTCGCAGACAAGCACGGGCGAGCAGCCCGAGACGGAGACGGAGACGGAGGCGGACACCGCGGAACCGGCGGAGGGCGAGGTGGTCTCCTCGCAGACTATCAGCTCCAAGACGCGCACCGTCGAGACCATCACCGTGAGTGTTCTGCCATCCTTTTTTATATATTTTCTATTAAGGAGAGCAGACGACCAAAATAATAATATTTAATATTTTAATTCATTCATTCAAACGGGCCGCCTGATGGTAAGTGGCACCGCCGCCCATAAACCACCCCACTATGCTCGATGGTCGGAGGATACAAGTTGAGTACCGGGCAAGACGTGGATGAGGGGAACAGCCAGTAGAGCATGCTGGTAAGAGTTAGTTGAAGCCTATGTTCAAGGTAATTAAAGCCAGTAACGTGTTAGAATGTAGCCCTATCCTAGCAAAGATTAAAATCACTGATTGGCTTCTATCTCGAACCTACGAGGAAACTGAAGAATTTCTCACCATAAAGAAATAATGTCTGTTTTTGGTCTTTGTGTGGTCTACTTAGTTACTTTTAGTCAAATATAATTTAATTAAATATATGAAATTAATATACGTGTCCAGTACTTATATTATATTTGTCATTCCAGACCTCTTTGTTATTGTACATCTTGTTTGACGGTTTGGGTATGGGGTAGGTATTTTTAGCGGACATACCCACTGGGCTTTATTTAGTTTTTAGTTTTTTTAATTCTCATAGCTTTATCTGTTCATTATTTTTCAAATCATTTAGTTTTACTAATAGAGACACCAATAATTACTCACACAATTCTACTTCGCCAAATCACAATACTTACAGTACATTCAGGTACAAATCACAACACACACTCCCCACCACAGCGCTCACGACACAGGATTACCTAGTGTGGGTGCTGACCGTAGGCTCGGTATTAGGAATTATGTATGATTTTTTATTGATTTTTTTGTAGTATTCATTGTACCTTTCCATTGTAGTGTTGTCGTTAAATAAATTTATTTTTTAATATACTATTATAATAATATCATGTTTCATAAACAATTAAAATAGGTAAACTAAAAATATACTGGACCCTCAGGGGCTGACTTTGATGATGATGATGACATTTCGTGACATTCCATGCTTTCTGTTACAGTACAAGACGGAACGCAACGGCGTTGTGGAGACGCGAGTGGAACAGAAGATCACCATCCAGTCGGACGGCGACCCCATCGACCACGACCGCGCGCTCGCCGAGGCCATACAGGTACCGTACACCGTCCACCGTCACTTACACACAGTTACAGTTAAATGTTTCTATCTATTAATCAGTTACCACTGTATATCGTCACTTACAGATACGTTGCATATTAATACTTTTTCTACGACCATGAATTGTTAACTATCTATTATTATATATTAGTGGAAGCTAGACTGCAAAGTCTGGCGCAAGGTTGCCTGTCTATCGGTATTTTATAGGATACATTTCGGAGAGTGCGCATCGGAATTGCACGACCTAATTCCAGCATCTCCATTCCGCCTTCGGACTACCAGGCGCGGGGAGGGGTTCCACCCTTATGTTGTTGATATCCCATCTGCTCGTACGAAGGGATTTGCTTCTTCGTTCATTATGCGAACGGCTAACGAATGGAACAAGCCTGCCGGCGTCTGTATTTCCCGAAACCTACAACCTTGGGATCTTCAAGGCCAGAGTGAATAGGCATTTACTGGACCCGCATGCTCCATCGTCGACCTCATCGTCCACCGTCACTTACAGATATGTTGCATATTAATAATTTTTCTACGACCATGAATTGTTTATTATCTATTATATGTTTAGATTCAAATAATATACTGTTTCACTGGTTTTTAAGAAGAGATCGCTTTAAGCGACAAGGCCGCCTTTGTACATATCGTGCTATTATTCCTGTAGTTTTTACTTTTCCTGTATTTATGTACAATAAAGTGTTTCTATCTATCTTGAAATACCTAAATAATAGAAAATTGTGATTCCATATTGAACAAATAAGATAAGATAAGATTGATTGTGTAAAAGTTTATGTATGAATTACAAATATTGCAGATATAGTCGCATAAACATGTCACACTGAACTCCACCTTTACAGGCATATACACCGAATTCACAAGTTAATAATGTTTATACAGATTTTGAGAAGAAACAAAATGAAAAAGAGAATGTCATTAAAATGTATACAATGTCTATAATATTAAATTTACAAAATGTTAATAATAATCCAATTAAAATATAAATATAAATCTGCAATCAATTAACGTTTATAGTCCAAAAATTCCTTGACGCTATAAAAACATCTCTCCACAAGCCATGATTTCAGAGTAGATTTAAGTTTATTAAGTTTCATCGTTTTAAATTCATCCGGAAGCTTGTTATACATTCTGACGCACATTATGAACGAATTCACCAAATTACCAAATGATAGTAGAAAAACTAATAAAAAATTAAACATTGTTATTACTTTTACCATTTACAGGAAGCCACGGCCATGAACCCCGACATGACGGTGGAGAAGATCGAGATCCAACAACAGAGCACGCAGCCGTAACGCGCGACGCAGCGTCACGCGGCACGCGCCTGCCATCTTGTACCATTGTACGAGTGATCTGCCACGTTAGGGGGTGTACCTCACCCACCCGATCGACGTGGATCGATCGATGTGGTAGCTTTGGCAGATCGACAGATCGATGGTCAAGAGACCATACGAGAGCCATTCCAGTAATAAAAATCGATCAATCTGGCAGATCGGTTTGGTGTAGTAAGAAATCGATCGACGTATGTCGGGTGGGTGTGGGAACACCCTTATGCTAGTCTACACGATGGGCCATGATGGGCGATTACAGGCGCGGTCGTAGCCGTCGATTTTTCGTACACACATCAAAGGAACGTTGCGTCCATCGTCAATCATGGCCCGTAGTTTAGTGGAGCCTTTACACTAGCGGTATGTTGACGGAAAAAATGAGTAAAATAAGGGTGTCGGCCGGAATTTTCTCGTCCGAAAGAGACCTAGGTATACCGGAGGTTGCCTGGAAGAGATCGCTATTAGCGATAAGGACGCCTAAATTGTATGAATGATGAATGAATACTCTTTATTAATGCGTACAAAACGATTAATAGAATTTAGGCGGTCTTATCTTCCAGACAACCTTTTGTTGGAGTAATTTTGGTATAAAAACGTACTTTGTTGTTTATTTGTACAATAAAGTGTATTTTACTTTACTTTACTTTGGCGTTGAAAACTAGGTGTAAATTTTGGCCTTCAGCCCACTGCGCCAGGGCTGTGCCATGTACATCGTCTGAGTTGTAGCGCCAGTTTGTATGATGGCTGTTAAAGTCACCTGTATGAATACAGGGGTGATCGAAAGTTGGTATTCCGTTGGTCTGCCACGGAGCGAGTGGGGGCTTGTAGACGTTGACTACTGTGAGCTCGTTTACTTGAATGGCAAGGATGAAATTGTAGTCTTGCGTCATACTTACTTACTTACTCCGCTGGCGCAGCGACCCGAAGTGGATCTTGGCCTCCGATACCAAAGAGCGCCATCGATTGACTGGCTCGAGACTGTTGCGTCATGATAAACCTAATTTACTTTACCTAATGATTTTCATAGTACATTGCGCAGGTTTTTGCGTTTCTTTCGCCTGGTTTATGAGCAAACCGTGCCGGCACCTATATCTTTATTCATTAATTTTTTAATTGAAATTTTATTATATAAATGTCACAGGAAATGGTAATATAATTATTGTTTTCATACAATAATACAAAATGGCGGCTATAGTCATGTATAAATGTGTATGTATATCGTGTTACATACAAGATAATTTAGATGTAAGACACATCACTGCGAATATTATGAATAAGTTATTTAAATCGTTATATTGATTAATTAATTACTAAAGTTAATTAATTATTATATTTGATGTTGTGACGTCGAAACGCACTTTTACGATTTATTTTTTAATTTAATGAAAAAAAAATGCAATTATAATGTAAAAAATATTTTGTAAGTTGACAATTACAGCATTTTTCAAAGTTTTTTTTTTAATGTAAGCTTAGTTTTAAGGCAAAAGTAAAAAAAATACAATTCATACTTCCGGCTTCGTAGGGAATCAATGTTGCCATAGTTGAAAAATCGAGTGTTCGTGTACTAAAAAGGTATATAAAGTTTCATATTCTAACGTTCTTCTATATGAAATAGCTTTAAAACATGTCACACGAAAGAAACCACCGTAGTTAGATTAAAAAAAATATTTTCCGTCTATTTAACACAATACAATGTAGCACGGGACTAAAATAAAAAGAAGTGTTTATTGGTCGACGTGTAGCCTCCTCTATAACCAATCGAAAATATACACCCTATATTGCCTTTATATGGAGGTTACTAAGGGCTTCCTTTCATGTAGTTACCGAATGCAATTCCGAAAAAGGGATTCAAACTGAAGTCGAACAGAATCTTATCAAAATCAGGGACCAAAACCGGTTACCGGAATCTATTATGCAGCATATGCAAAAAGCATGCTGTTAAGGTAGAGTTTACATTGAAATATTTTGGTCGAATACCGGTATCTAACCGGTACTGATATTTAACAAAAATATTTCAGTACCTAACTAATTTTGCATGTGCTGCAAAATGGGATTTAGGTCCCTGGTTTTGGTTTCTGATGAAAATTAGGTAAACTGAAAAACGCCTTCGACAAATTATGGTTTACCTACCATACCAGTTCCAGATTTTCTCGAGATTCTGATCGACATAAACGTTTTATGGTCGGTGTGTCAAAAACAGGGATGTTACGGAGGTGGTTTTATCGGAACTGGAGTCGGAACCGAAGGTTTTAAATTTGATTTATCGGAGTCGGAACCGGAGTCGGAGGAGATGTTCAGGAGTTCAAATTTAAAACCTTTTTTTTAATTTTTATAGCTGAACTAAGTAAAATATTGGCCAATTTTTTTAATGATAACGTTTGCGGCAATAAAACATATTCCTTTATGTAGTCCAACACTATTTATTAAAATATTGATATTTGAATATGTTTGCTCACAAATCTTCAGTATAACCTCCGATTCAAAATTATCCGAGCCGGAGTCGGAGGTGTAAAATCAACACCTCCGACTCCGGCTCGGATAATTTTGAAAATTTTGACTCTTCCGTCCGGGATTGAAGTTCCGACCTTTCGGAGTCGGAGTCGAAGCTCCATAACATCCCTGGTCAAAATATAATGATGATACTTTCCAGTATCGTTCCGTTTGACGTACCATCTGCTGCTATGGTATCTACGTGTCAAGAAACCTTTAAGTCGGCAGCTACAAAAATATATGTTGAAAACAAGTAAAGATTATATACGACGTGTTGCTATATCTATTTCTATTATATCTCACCAGTTAGGTGCTACTACTTAGGAGTTAGCGTTTAAACTTGTGTTAGTGCCCGTTACTTTTTTATTTTGTCTTTTTTTAATTTAAAGTTAGCGGCTTCTTGCAAAATGTTACAATCAACCGGGAGATGACAGATAACATGGGTTATTTTATTTTATTTTGTCTGATAAATGTGGGCGACGTACGACGCGCCACTACGCTTAGTACCTACTCACATCGGTGTAGAACGCGCTATCGAAATTTTCTTGGGTTTCGTATATATACGAGTTCCAAACATCCATAGTTGGACCAGGACATCTGGTCACCAGGCACAACACCCCGCCTGGTGGAAGATCTTCTCTTTACCCTTTCATACAACTGACGTTACGTCATCCATATCGTCTTATAGCGCGTTGCTACATAAGTAATCAAAGGGAACAAAACTTTTGTGAAGCCTGATTTCAGATATACCGTTATTTCTTGACAATATGTCATAGTTTCCTGACATACGTCGTTATTATCTGACACGTTATTTTCATGACACAAGTCGTTATTTCCTGCTGTTATTTATATAACGACTATCGTTATATTGCAATTGAAATCGTTTATTTAGCGCTGTAAACACCAGAATACAGAAGTATACACAGTTTAATACATGCAGCACAGAACATCTGGTGTGGTACAGTGCTAAAAAGGGTACAACAGCTCAGAACATATTGCCCGACACAATATAATTTCCTGACAATTATCGTTATTTTCTGACACCTGTCGTTACATCCAGAATTGTATCGTTATTTTCTGACACCTGTCGTTACATCCAGAATTGTATCGTTATTCCCTGACATACAATAATGAAACCCGGTTGATTATAAGCTTAGTTGGTCGATGTTTATTGTGGTTAAAATATACCACTCTCTCATTGTAATAATAAATCTATAAAAATAACTATTTAGCACTTGTCGTTATACGAAAAGCAATGTTTTTATTTAGCCTTATTTATGATCTGGGAACCGTTCCCAAACAGGTAATAATTGCCTGAAAAAAGACTACTCATTGCCTCTAAATAGTGCCGGTTCCAAAACCGGTTAGGGCAATGAGTGCCCTTAGTTGGGTAATAATTATACTTTATTTTGCACACCATAAATCACAAAAGAAACACCAACAAGAAATTTGACGTACACAGGTAGAGCTTATGTCTAAAATAGATATTTCTTCCAGCTAGATCTGGATGATTACTGATTACAAAACGCTAATTTTACTCGACAATTATTACCCGATAAAGCTAAAGTGGTTTTGAAAGTCTAGTCTGCAGCTGTAACAAGATGTAACGGAAATTATCGATCGATGAATTAGAGAAAAAAAATGTTCCAGGAACTTTTTTGAGACTTAAATATTTCTACCGTTCTCGCTTTCACTCTTACATTATTAATGTAGTATATGAGTGAGCGTGATAGTTGCAGCTGTAGTTTATCGACTACGCCAGAATCGCCACCATATTATTTCATAAAAACATTGCTATTTGATTTCGACGCGAACAGTTTTACTTCATCACATCACCATTTTTTATATTTAAACTAAAACAGGACATTCCAATACCTGGTAATGGTTCGCAAGGAGTTCTAGACTTTGCTAGAATCTAGATCATGACACAAAGTGTTTCTTTTTCTACTTTTTCAGATATTTAAGGTTATCTCTATGAATAACGTGTTGGAACATGGGTGTACCCATGGAAAGACATACCTCAGGAACTCCCTTCCTTACTAAATTCGCAGGACTTCAATTCCGGGGTAAAAACGAAGATAGCTAAATAAAACGTCCCGCTCACTCGTTAACAATCTTATATACGTGTGAGCGTGACAATTTCGTTTAATATTGGCGACCACCCTCCAACCGAAGCTCTAGTAACAATCTAAAAAAATCGAGATTTGTTTTCTAACAATTAATATTATCTAAAAATACATTAGTTTGATGCTCAAACGGATTCTCGAGTCAATTTGTCTTGCTAGCGTTTAATTCCCAAATATCTGGGCATCCGAAGTATTGGAAGCTTCAGTTTTGAAAAGTGGGTTTCTACCTTAGCGGGGTTTCTCTCCTGGTTATCGGAAAACCTGGGTTCACTCATGTATCTGATTATTGACCTCACTCTGCGAGTCTTTGATATCACTGAACCGTTCTCTATGTGACAAACGATCATTTCTTTTTCTTTCCGTGTGGTTAGTGGCCAACCTATTGTCAAAGTCGATCAGGCCGCCCTTAGGCCTTTGTCTGACAACAGCCGGGACCGACAGATTAACGTGCACTCAGAAAGTTTCCACTAGTCGCCCATCCTGGTTATGACCTGCACGACCTGCCCCTCGTTATATCAATCGTTTAGAAGCTACTAAGATGGCTATAATAAATAAATAATTAAATTCAAATATGGACACCATTTCTTCAATCTTTGTAATCCTGAAATATAAGTTAGGTATGTTACATTTGAAGCGCCAATTTGCTGATCGTTTGATCCGAACCGGTTCAGTGGTTTTTGAGGAAATTGAACAGCATGCATGCTTTTAAAGAAATGTTTTTTTGAAACTGTAGCAGTCGCTACATGAAGTTCTTACAAGGGGTTTCGGTGTCATTTTGTAATTCTGAATTTCAAAAATATTTCAATCAAAAGTATACCGCCACGAAATGGGTGGTTTTCAAAATTGTTTGTCGTTGATACCGACTCCCCCTGTAGGTTTACTTTATTACACCCCCTGTGTCCCTCGCAGAGTGATCCCAATAGTGGGCTAAGTTGAAAACGATACTGATATTGTACAATTTACTATTATTAATATATTTCTTATGCGCTAGCCGTACGTTTTGTAATAGACCGTAAGTTTATATTGTGGAGGACACCGCACTGATTCTAAATCAGGTTTAGTGCCAGCGCTGTGAGACGCGTGAGATTGCGACGGATGAATATCCATTGCTGGTTTTGACGTAGAAACGGCAGCGAGAGATCACGATAAACAGCAATGCACAGTGGGACATCAAGCTATGTGGAACCCTGTCGCTATAAGTTGTTCTTATGATTCCTTGATATACGTGTAAAAGTGTCAAATGAGTTACAGCGACAAAGATCTGAAGGGTTATAACCTGATGTGTTATCGATATAGACTCGCGCATCGCACAACGATGGCCTTTTAATGTGTAACTTTTTTTAATAATCTTGACATTTTTACGAAAGTCTTCTTGAATGCGCCACAAAAAGGGATGGAACTTTGATGTGGTTTTAAAGAAAAAGTGGTGTTTCTGTTTGTGGCATTTTCAAGTCGGAATCTTATTGTCTTAGAACGCAGTCGGGGGAAAAATTGTTATAACCACTGATCGGAGTAGGTAGGGCTCTTTCGGGTCAATGTCCTCAAAGGTTATATTAATGGGATCCCGTTTTAAGTTATCGAGCAAATGTTGTAAATTACTTTTATAAACCTCGCCCTTACTCGGCGGATTACGATTTTTTAAAAATAGTGAACTTACGAAGAAGTTAAAACACTACCATAGGTGCACTAGCGCCATGAATCTTAAAAAAATATATTTCGCCACCAATGTTAAATGTGTATCAAAACAAATATAACGTTAAAAATCTAAATAATCCGGAAATACCGGGATTATTGGGCATACTTATCCATATTATGACCGTATGTGGCAAGTACCAAAAACAGCCCTACCTACTCCGATAATAGGTTATAACGCTAATCTAAGTCGCTAATAATCTTCGCTTCTGCGTTGATGTGTTCCGAATAGGTTCCGATAGAATTTATAAGAGCCAGTGGTACCTCTATATGGTAAGTTTGAGGTCAAACGCGGGTTTAGATATTAAAAAATATTGCATGACAATTTTACTTGATCCATTTTCTCCCGGCTGTAAGTTAGTCCATCGTCTTTTATGTTATTTCACTTATATTTATTAAAGATGTTTATTTTTTTAAGAGTCCCATCTCCGTATTAATTGTATTTACCGATGAAGTTATGAAATGATAGGAATTACAATAAAGATGCTTTGTTTAAAAAATATATAATTAGTTTTACTTCAATATTACCTGTTTCTATAATAATTATTAACATGTATTGAGGTCATGAATGGGCAAATTTATGATTACTTAAGTATTTATTTATACACATACAGTATAATCTACAAAAAATAACGAACAGGTAGTTCTGTTGGAGAGCGGAGTACTTATCCCGCTTTTTGCCCGCTGCAAACTCGGCTGCTGCCCCGGCCGTTCGTGTCGTGCGTCTGACATGGCTGGCCGCAAACGTACTAACGCACGTGGCGTCCCACAGCAGACACTTTCCCTCCCGCCATGGCACTAACGTCAAGCCGTCCGGTCTTTTGCCGTCTGTGCGACTAAGACCCGGCGGCTCGACCACGCACGGCACGTTGGCCGACACTAGGGCCCTCCTTAGCATAAGTAGTTATTTATACATTTTTAATTTGATTTGAAAATTATTGTCTTTCATTAAATTAATATAATTGAAATTGTGTGTCGTGTCGTTATCGTGCGTGATGACGTTCATACCCTGGAAAATGGGACGTGCCCTCGTGTCTGACACTTTGGCTCCGTCCCACCTCCAGAGTACGTGTAGGAAGGCCGGTGGGGCGGCTGAAGCTGAGAGCCCTAAGGCCCACAAATACTGGGACATCGGCATCCAATACAACTTTGTAGCATTTGGTGTAGAGACCCTCGGTTCTTGGGGTCCTGGAGCTCGGTCACTGTTCCGAGAGCTGTCCAAGCGTCTGTTTGATGCAACGAGGGACCCAAGGGCTGGCGGCTATCTCGGCCAAAGGATCAGCATAGCGATCCAGCGGGGCAACGCCGCCAGCATCCTCGGTACCCTGCCACACACGGGCCTAATCTAAGACTTTTAATTTTTATTTGTGTACATTTTCTTTCCTTCTGTAATTATACTATACCTAAATAATTTTAAATTGAAATATATTTTACAATATTAAACTTATAATATCAGATTGAGCAAATATTCGATCAATGAAACGGGGTACATAAACTTAGTCAAAATTATAACTCAAGTCAATAATATCTATAGTATAACAACTTCAGTCATTTTTTCTAAGCAAATCTCACCCACTAATATATTATATAACAGTGTTCTATGGTATGGCAGGAATTGACTTAGGAGTAGGTATATAACAAAAATGGCAAGAAAATTATGACAAAACTTCAATTACCCACGTTTTTGAATTAATCATAAAGGTGGGACAAATACATCTGAGGTTTTAATAAAGAAGAAATTAAATAATGGCACCTTTACACTAAGGCTCAATTTACATTGCCGCGGAATGGAATGGAAGCGAATTTTCGCAATGTAATTGTACATAGCATAATGAACTTTATGTCAATTGTGTAACATACAAACCAAATACGCTTTTCCGCTAGGGGAATTCTCGAGAATGAGCGAGGATTCCCCGGAAGACGCGCGACCTCTTTTTTGGCTCGAATTTAGTTTGTATGTTACACAATTGACATAAAGTTCATTATGCTATGTACAATTACGTTGCGAAAATTCGCTTCCAGTCCATTCCGCGGCAATGTAAATTGAGCCTTAATGCCAATCGCAGTGAGATGTCGATTTCAATCATAGAACGGAATTTTTATGTCTATGATTTCAATAAGTACCTACCTATCTATTAAAATATTGCAATTATTTTTTACTAACAGAAAGAAGACTTAGGTATAATGGCGTAAATTTGAAATGAAACAATTTAAAAACTGCACAAAACAACAATAGCAAACGCAGACATACCCACCTACATATACGTAACTCTCACGTCCATGATTCCCGAGGGAGTTTCCAGGACACAAATCTTTTCTATAAGTATACATATCGGGGTATTACCACGGGGATTTTTATACCCAGTGGTCCAACTACCTAATTAATGAAAACTGTTTTTGGACATTGCAGTTGAACCACAGGTATATTAACTGATAAAGGAAACTTCCACAACGTCTCTACGCGAGGTTTCCCGTGAGAAGCTGACCGTTACCCGAAGATATTCTTCAAAATGCTCTCGTTGTTGGTGTATCGCGTCCCGTTGGGCCCCAGCCCGTAGGGCGCGTCGTCGCCCGTTTGAAGGAAGTAGAGCCCGCGTGTGCCCGGCTTGGCAGGGTAGCCCATGTAGCTGCAATGTGGGAATCACACAGTGGGATATCGGTTAAGCGGTTCATTCTTCTTCTCAGTCGTATTCCTCATTGCTGTGGGTCGTGATGATTCTTAGGATTCACCACATAGAACGACTCTCGTGGCAGATTTAATGGGGTGATTTGCCATTGCCTTCCCCATTTCACACACTGGTTATCTCAGTGTGCAGGTTTCCTCACGATGTTTTCCTTCACCGTCAGAGCAGTCGGTAAATGTACGTGTCTTTCGAAAAAACCGAAAATCTCATTGGTACATGGCATTGCCCGGTTTCGAACTCGGACCTGAGCATGGGAGTCCGACGTCCTAGCCACGACGCCACCGACGTTCAGTTTCAAAAATTGATAAAGGCGGCGAATTCACTGGGCGACAGTAACCCGCGCTAGGCCATTAACTGTGGAAATATTCTGTCTCTCACCTCTCTTGGCCCTCACAGTTGCCCTTACGGAAGGCGTCCCAGTTGGCGCACTTCACCGCCGGGAAGGCCTCAGGGTCGATCACCGACTCGGCGTAGTAGATCCACGCGCGACTGTGCGAACACGTCTGGAACAGGCAGTTGGGCTGCTGCGACCCGTCGTTCGGGAAGTAATCCACTTGTCCTGTGAATGAGAGGGAGATTATGTAAAATTTCTACGTCGCGCGTCGCGCCATTACAATGTTCCTGATATAGAGATTGTCAAAACAACAGTTCCACTTTGTGTAACCTTATTTTCAAAAAGTGTTTAGGAATTCACACTTTTCATAAAATCGGTCGATGTCACTGTTTTGTGTGAAGATAATTGGTTTTACGTTTTATTATTTTTGGACAAAAGCATATATCATATTCAATGAGTCTCCTGACAAAATTTATGAGTACGTAGGTAGTGTTTTTAACACCATGTAGCCATGGTTTGCAGTACTATGACGGGGACGGTGAAAAAATACAGAATTACGGTAAAGGTCCAGTGTGGAAGGAAGGAGTTAGACTACTAAATTAGCGCTCACTTGCTTACTTCCCTGGCGCAGCGACCCGAAGTGGATCTTGTCCTCCGATACCAAAGAGCGCCATCGCTTTCTCTTCTGCGCAGTCTCGAGCCTGTCAGGCGCCTGAAGCTCACGCAGATCCAGGCGTCCCACGTACAAAGTATCGTTCGATCATCATAAAAATATCCACCACACTAACCCACATGATCCTTCAGCCCAAACACCCCGGCATCAGTATGTATAACATCCACGAAGTCCGCGTCCGAAGCCTTCAGTCTTAGGTCCTCCTCCACGTGGCTGAAGCAAGGCCCGGCGGGGTCCAGGCCGGATATCCGGCCGACCTTCTTGCCGGTCAGCTTGGTGAACGTCTTGCCCGTGAACCCGGATATGTGGGCCCCGAGACTGTGGCCGATTATGTGGATGTTTGAGGGGGCTTCTCCTCCTGAGAAAAAACAACCTCACCCAATTACTTACGGAAGCATGGGTTAGTAAAGTGAATTCAGTCCAAATGCTAGAAAATTGAGCGATATTCCTATTTAATTAGTTGTTACTTACATCTTACCTTATCTTATGATAGGGGGCCGGGAATAACCCAGCGGCACTTCTTCTTGAGGATCTTTTGTTCCTACCCCATTTTACACACTGGTCATCTCAGTGTGCAGGTTTCCGCACGATGTTTTCTTTCACCGTTAGAGCAGTCGGTAAATGTACGTAAGTCTTCGAAAAATACGAAAAACTCATTGGTACATGGCACTGCACGGTTTCGAACCCGGACAATGGGAGTCCGGTGTCTCAGCCACTGTGCCACCGACGCTCTTAGTTACATACTATAGTAGTAAAACTTTCCACGGATTTGTTTACACATACACTGTTGCTTTCTTCGTCCATGCAGTCACTGAGAGGTCAGCTGAAAATCAGCGCTGTGGCTTGCCTCAGCATTATGCTGAGCTGGTGTACCCTTTTTGGCACTGTACCGGATCTTTTGTGCTGAATGTTTTATATCCTTGTATACTTTTGTATTGTGTACTTGCTATGTTCTGGTGTTTACAGTGCTAAATAAACGTTTATCAATTTCAATTATAAAATATACCAAACACTTACTGTCATCCATGATAGAACAATGTTTGTGGTAAAAATTAATTTCCCACAAGTGAATCATGAAAATACCAGTTTGAGTGGACTGGACGGACATGTTTACACAATAGTGTAACGAGGAATGATTATATAGGTACTTACTTAATGTAATAGTAAGTAATTATAGTAAATATGTAGGTACGTAATTATAGTGCCCTACTATTTGCCTACGCCATATACTTACATAATAATTATTATGATCTTATATTTTTTTATTAAATAAGGAGAGCAGACGAGCAAACGGGCCACCTGACGGTAGGTGGTCACCGTCGCCCATAGACATATCACCTCACTGTATTAATATTAGAGGGTTTTTGATGCGGTGCTTACCTTGAGGACTAGATGGATCGCCTCATGTGCCGGAAGTTACGCTGGCTCTCTTACCCTTCAAACCGAAACACAGTAATGCGAGCATTTCTGCTTCACGGCAGAAATAGATAAGAGGGTGGTACCACCCCAGGCGATCCTTCACGTTAGGATCTACCACTACATCATGAAATAAATAACTTTGAATCCAATACACTTTTCGACATACCCTTATTGGTGTTGGACTATTCCAACTATTGGATTCTACCTATGTAGAATCGTGAATAAATTTTAAAGAGGTAAAGTAATCAGCAACATTTTAAGCTCGCTGGTTTCATTGTACCACTTGATATCTATGATATCCTAAGAAGCCTAATTAAGTTTGCAGCACTTACAGCAGTTACAGCAGTAACATACTTCTAGTCAAATAAATCTGGAAGATTTTCCATAAACTCACGCTTAACCAAGGCTGCTAGAGTCTCTCCCAGCTTCTCCCCCATGAACCGCACGTAAGTGCTGGAACGAAGATAGAACCAGCGGATCAGGGAACTCCCATCCAGAGCCAGCACGTTGAACTCTCCTGAAAGAGAAGAGTACCAATTTAAAAAACAACTTCTTCGGGTACTCTTAAGTGATCTGTCGCGAACATTCTCTTAGAATAGGGTTATTCTATGTACTATGGAATTAAGTAAAGTAAAATACACTTTATACACAAGATGAAACAAACATATAGGTGGGTTCATATCGCTAAGAGTGATCTCTTCCAGGCAACCTTGGAGCAGAGGGAAGATTATAATAAAGAGGTAGATGTCCAATCACATAGAACGACATGAGGTGGTTTGTCTTCCACATTGCACGACTCTCTTGACAGATTTAATGGGGTGATTTGCCATTGCCTTCCCCATTTCACACACTGGTTATCTCAGTGTGCAAGTTTCCTCACGATGTTTTCCTTCACCGTTAGAACAGTAACCGAAATCGTATTGCTATATTATATTGTTTCGAACCCGGACCTCACTCAAAGGAATCCGGCGTCAAATAGCCACTACGCCACCGACGACACCCTTTCAGGTTCTTATTACTGCTAATTACTAATAACTAGGTAGATAGGTACCTAAGTTGAATGATGAAAGAATGATAACACGATGTGAAATCCGAGGAACAATGGAAATAATTACGATTCTCTCAGCAAACCTGCATGCATGACACAAACGAGTGAATCATTGTAGATCGGATATATCATCAACCAATCCTTCCTAGATCCTATCTCACTCTCAGCTTATTATCATAGTAATGGGTACGTGACAGAAGTTCAAAAACGTTTAAGTAGGCAACTTAAAAAAAATTGTTTAAGAAATTGATTGAAGACCCAATTTGATCCCGGGCAAATAAAAAAAGCGAGTGTGTGAAATGAATGGGATCATAAATGAATACGACCCGTGTTGTCAAAATTCAACCCGTGTTTGTCTCTAAACGAGGCATCATCAGGACAATTGGACAGCTCTGATGTCAAGATCAAAGTGATGAAGTCGCACTCCATCGCATCGCACTCCATATCTCTTTACGGGTGATTAGCGGTCCCTCTTCACCCAAAGATTTTAATAATGAGTACTGCTTAAGTATATTCAGGTTCTGCAAAGGCCTGAAAATAGAATGGAAGAGAACAGCCGGAACATCAGTAACCGATACTCCGCAGAGGGAACTGGGTGAAATAGCTATGAATAGAACTGACCACCTGGCGACTCTGAAGGCCTCCCACCAAAAAGTCATAGTCATACATACATAACTCTCACGTCCATAATCCCCGAGGGGGTAGACAGAGGAACCACCTTCATCATAGGTAGTTCCCATAGTCATAGTCAAGTGTATCCAGCGGTGGGGGTACACACCTTGACTGAAGAGCGCGGTGCTAATGTTGGAGAAGCTATCCTTGCTGGGGTCGTCGGTGAAACCATGGATGAAGATGATAAGCTTCTGGTCGGGGTGGAACTGGCGGCTCTCGGGGATGGTCCGCGCTGCGTCGCTGATGCCGTAGCTGACGTTGTAGTCGCTACAATGAACGAGGTACACCTGATTAATTACCAGTTCTGCGCGTCTTACCAGTTATCTCCTGAATTAAGTATAATTTGATATCAATCTTTTACTGGCGCACAAGCCCTGAGGCTTATCATAAACCGCTTATGCCAGTAGGTAATTAAGTGTTAAAAATGTATTTTTTTCATTTAAATAAAGAAAAAAACAAACAAATTACAGGGACGGATATTCTAAATTTTGTTTTTGGGAGGGACTGTTTCTAAAAACGCATAAAAACCGCGTGTAAATTGGTTTTCTTAACGTTTCTAGAAATCTTTATAATACGTTATGTTACGTTACGTTTCTAGAAATCCAGAAAACTCTAGATATTTTCAAAGAAGAATTTCAGAAAACACTAGTTACCTAATAGAAAACCAACTTGCGCATTTTTTTTCCAATTTCTCAAAAAAATCACGTTTTGCACTTAGCGGACTTCTTCCTTATCAGGGTAGAACAAGTGCTGGACTACACGAGTCCGGTTCCAGCCCCAATTCGGTTCTCTGCAGCCAATCACAGCTGCTTTTAGAGGTAGTTTCAAGTATGCGGCATCCAAGATTTGGAATACCTTGCCACCTCCTATTAGAGACGCGCAGACTCTTGACACCTTCAGGAGAAAACTTAAAATCTATACAATTGATCTACAAAAATCGGACACTGCTCCGTACATTCTTTAGGTGCCCTGTAACTACTGTCCTTCACAATCTGGAAGTGCTCGGTAATATTATGCCTCTACTGTGAACTACCATCCACACACATAATACCATGTAAATACACCCGCACCATGCCATAACCCTCCCACACACTCAGTACCTCACATACACACTAATATCCTCATTCATACAAACAAACACATTCAAACATCACAACACGGACACACTGTTGCTTTCTTCGTCCGTGCAGTCACTGAGGGGCCAGCTGAAAATCAGCGCTGTGGCTTGCCTCAGCATTATGCTGAGCTGATGGACACTTTTTGGCACTGTACCACACCAGATGTTCTGTGCTGCATGTAATTAAACTTTGTATACTTCTGTAATCTGTATTCTGGTGTTTACAGCGCTAAATAAACGATTTCAATTTCAATCACATGCGTTCCGCCCTCCCCCACTTGGAATTAGCGCTTCGTGATTGGTTGCAGCGAACCGAACCGGACCGTGAACTCCTAGTTATGGGGGTTTTCTTCTTCTACCCCAGGCCCCCAAATTACAAACCCTATGGGGTATAAACTCACCGGCTGATGAACTTCAGAGACAGTTTGTTGAGGTCAGGTTCCTTCTCCCCTTCGATCTGCTCGTATGACACCCCCACCAGCTTCTTCACGTTCGAGCCTGCAATGTATCCACAACGTTATGGCCAAAGAAACAATTTAAAACGAAACATTTAATTATCTAAATTAACATGCAAATATTTATTTAATTTCAAAATAATTGGTAAGTAAAGTAAAGTAAGTAAAATACACTTTATTGTAGAAAACAACAAACAAAAGATAGAAAAGGAAATAGTGAAGTACAATTTAGGCGGTCTTATCGCTAAGAGCGATCTCTTCCAGGCAACCTTCGGGCAGAGGAAATGATTTCGAGAAAGAGGTTTTGAAAGAAATTGGTATTGGTATTGTATTGGTATAGAAACAAAGTCGTAAATCAGCAAACAATAAAAAGACATAAAATAATTAAATTACGACATAAATTATTAGATTTTTTTTATAATGACATAAAATTTAATTTTAATTATCAACAATCATAAATCACAGTTAACAATGCAAAATTTCGTCAATAAAAAAAACTTCGATTATGAAAGGCCTCAGTCAAATATTCCGCCCCGTGTCGACCCCGGCGCAAAGGTCCCCATGACGCTCGCGGCATTGCCACGCTGAATCGCCACGGCCGACCTCTGCACCAAGAACGACCCGGAGCGGGGGTCACAGCCTCTCTCTCTCAAGCGACGGCCGACCTCCCTGACAAAATCCTTTGCCCCCCAACAACCTGTCGTTTCAACCGCAAATGAGACAAAAACGTAGCACGTTATTAGAAATTAAATTAATTAAAAATAGTCCGAAATTATGAGTTAGGTGATAGCTTGATGAACTTACTGACTAATTGATGAAGAAATTGCCCTACGACTGCTGTCGAACGACAACAATCAGGACCGACTATTTAACGTGCTCTCCGAGGCACGGGAAGTTTCAAATGAAATGTGCCACTCACGGCACGAGGCCCCCATGATAACTAAAAGTCATGACACTCACATTGACTAGATCCTATGAAGACGATGGACTCCTCTATCGGATGCTTGGCATCCCGCACCTCCTTCTGTATGCCCTTGCCCAGCTTGTCAAAGAAGCCGCCGCTTTTACCGCCGGAGAGCTGCGCCAGCGCACCCGCCAGCGTCACCAGGAGTATGAGGGTCTTCATGGCGGAACAGGCTGCAAATTTTTTATAAAGAATGATTGGCGTACGAATAACGAAACAGGTATTCGAAGTGAAAGTGAGTGGAAGGAAAACTCGGGGTCGTCCTAGACTGATCCTTAGAGTGCTACGGCGAGCATGAGTGAAACGGGAAAGCGTCTGTATTTCCCGAAACCTACAACTTCTTCAAGGCCAGAGTGAATAGACATTTACTGGACCCGCATGCTCCATCGTCGACCTCATCGTCGCTTACCATCAGACGAGATCGAGGGCAAATGCGGGTTTAGTAGTAAATAAAAAAACGACGAGTGATTGTAGAGCAAGCAAGACAAGCGTGCCAAGACAGAGATTCGTGGCGCTCCATTCTCTCTGCCTACCCCGCAAGGGACATGGCGTGAAGTTATGTATGAGAGCAGACGATCAAACGGGCCACCTGATGGTAAGTGGTCACCGTCGCCATGAACATCTCACCGACTGCCAGACGGAAGATCCACTGACACTACATCGAATGACTAAACTTCGACAAACCTCTTCTTCTTTAGTCTTATTCCTCATTGTTGATGGTCGTGAGCATTCTATGATCTTGATCGATTTAATGAGTCTTGGTAGATTTAATGGAGTGGTTTGCCATTACCTTCCCAATTTCATACACTGGTTATCTCAGTATACGCAGGTTTTCCTTCACCGTTACAGAAGTCTGTAAATGTACGTAAGTCTTCTAAAAAACTGAAAACTCTTTGGCATATGACATTACATGGTTCGAACCCGGACCGCGTATCAGTGGCATTACCAGTACGCCACCGCCGACGCTCGTAAACTCACTTCACTATAATGTTGTTAGAAGGTTTTCGATACGCTGCTAACTTGAGGACTTGGATGGAGTGCCTCAAGTGCCTATAATTACGCTGGCTCTTCAAACCGAAACGACCAAAACATAAATAGATAAAAAAAGTTACTTATTAGTTATACCACCCCAGCCTGACTGTATAGTCATATATACCACCTTCATATAAATAAAATAAAAATAAATAAATAAATATATTCTATGTTTTAATTGTCGACTGTGGTAAGTACCTACGATAGGATTATATTTCATATCTGCATTAAATCTATGAAATTTATAAAATTTTATATCTCCTACCCACATCCCGATAATATCAACTCCCAACTACCCTCTCTTCCTGTACTCGGACGAGCGCGCGGCAATAGCTCCAGTCGACCGAGGTGCACCGAAATTGTGATAAAAAATTAATCGCAAAAGGACTGTGTGAATCCTGGCTACCGAGGATTACTAGCTGGGATTACGATATCAGAGGAAAAGGATCCATCTCTACCGCCAATCGATACCGGCCAACACGGAAAAATAGTCGTGAGTACCCTTTTTTACACCCTTTTTTAGTACATAAAAAATAGAAACCAGAAAACACGTCTAGATAAATAATAGAAACACTTTATTGTACACAAATAGAGGAAAGGTACAAATTACAAGAATTGTAGCACTATATTTACAAAGGCGCTATATTTAGCACTATATTTATATTATTGAGCGATCTCTTCCAGGCAACCTCTGAAGTTAAGTGGACGTTAAAGGGATTAACGATAGTGTAGTGTGAAGATATGAGATGTAACGTGCCTAAATTCAATTTATACCCTTGAGATCTATTTATACCGAAATATTATTATTGTATTTTTGTACGGACGTCAACTGGTCTCTTAAACATGACCTTAGTGTCGGTTGACCTTAAACATGACCTTAGTGTCGGTTGACCTTAAAATTTAAACTTTATGAGAAACAAGTTTCTTGTGTTATTTAAGATTATACTATTTGTTATTAATTAAAAGGGCTGTTGCAACTAATGCAACCAATTTATATACAGCGTATAGATATAATAATATAATATATACCTAATTGTTTGAATTTCACAGTGCCTTGGTATCACTGTTATGCTGTGAAATTTATTGAAAAACAAAAAAATTGTACTCATATATAAAATTTTATCTATATATGAGCACTGTGCTCTTTTAGGGATTAAATTAAATCCGTTAAACTCCCCCAGCTACCTTACTAAGGCGACTTACGCGAATCGTTAACTCTCGGGTATCCGAGGAATAAAATCGATGTTTTTGTATGAAAACCATAGACATTCGCAAGTTCACCCAGGCCCAGGGTTAAATTTTCGCGCAAACTGGCCCTAAGTAGGTATTTTTACCTACAAACTTAACTATGTTTGAATTATCCTGCCTATAGCAACATATTAAGTATACATATAGGTACCCAACAATAAATATAACTGAAATCTTGTAAAGAAATAAGTATGTATATGTCATATTTACAAACGAGCAGGTGGAAGGGCAAAAAAATGCTGTTTTTCTAGCGCCAAAATATTAAACAGGTCCATTAAAAATATAATTAATTATACAGTTATAATAAAAAACCAACATAATTAGTGATTACGGAATTAGAATAGTGATAATATTTTTAAAGTCATTTATTATCTATCATGTTACACTCGCTAATAAGATATTTACTTTAAAATTTTAATAAGTAAGTAGATATAATTATTTCCCGTATGAACGCTATGTCTGAAACGCAAAATAACGAATGAGATACATTGAGAATCATTAAAAAATAATGAATAACACACCCCCACCCTCACACACTCTTAGACATTAACTTACCTCTCTATTATCAGGTATATTCTAATTTCTTTTTGATTAACTCGTTCCAAATTCCTTTTAGATATAGTATATAGTTACTAATGTAATGTTATAAATTGTAATATGTTTGCACGGAAAGTGCGACGGAGTCCCGACTTACAAGATACAGGTTTCAACCTGGTTTGTAAGTCGGAGGTCCTATTATTGTGCCTTGTAATAAGTGAATAAACTTTTCATTTTATTTTTAATAAATGGAAAATAATTAATTTAAAAAAATCGTAGAAACTAATAAAGTGTATTGCGTATTTATCTTGGTATTCATTAATTGAATAGATATTCAGAGCCTAGGTAGTTTCCCTTAATGGTGCGATTAGAAACATAGTGGTACATAGTTAGAAACAAAACAGATAAAAAGTGTACGGTGTTCGGATTAAAAAACAATAGTTAATCGTGTGGTTTTGTTGCGGTGTAGTGCCGGCTCTAAAGAATAGCACCACCCCAACTCTTCCCGTGAGTGTCATACGAGGCAACTAAGTATTTTAGTGGATATTATTTTACTTAGGCGGCGGTAGACTCGCCGTTCCTATCTGTTTGTCCCACAAAATCCTTACGCGAAAATTGGGAACTGCCTGTGAATGAAGGTGGTTCCTCTGTTTACCCCCGCGAGGATTATGGACGTAAGATTATGTATTATGATAAGGTCATTTCATGTACAGTCGACTACGTGTCTACCTAACCGAAGTGTTAAAAATAAATAGTTAAAAATTAGAGATTTAATCGAAGAAAATAAAAAACAGATAACTTGTGCTTGTGGCTGACTTTTAGTTAATTTGTAACTGCCACAGAAAAACTACCTACATTAGGATCTGTTGATTCGGTTAAAGATATGGGTACTTTTTGTTGCAAATACTTTTAAAATCTACAAAACTGAAAGCTCAGAATAGCTATGTTATTTGATTTCAAAATCAGAATACTTTTAATATATTTATCCCAAGTCTATCGTCACTGGTTATTATTTACAATAAGATTAAAAACATACGATTAATCGGTTAATTCTTAAGAATTAAACTCACTTTTTTTTCGTGTTTAAGCCCGTTGTGGGTTGTGCGTTGTCTCTCACAGCCGCAGACAGACTGTCACAGAGCCAGAATCGAAACTCACATCTATCCACGATCCCTCGCAATTATATCAGATCAGATCAGCTTAGTGTTTGCACACAACAAACAACTATAGGCGCCAGGATCCGCTGGACTTTAAGGGTTTTTACAGGTGGTAGATCCTGATGTGAAGGATCGCCTGGGTTGGTACCACCCTCTTATCTATTTCTGCCGTAAAGCATATTTTTTTATATATATTTTTTACCACTGAACACTCATCATCATCAGCAGCCTACTCTAATCCACTGCTGGACATAGGCCTCTCCCAGGGCGCGCCATTGAGCCCGATCTTCGGCTCTTCTCATCGTCGAATAGAATAGAAAAACCTTTATTAATAAATTGAAATTGAATTTTTTTTTTTTTTTATGTATAACTAAACCCGCATTTGACCTCGACCTCGATAAATCGTGTATTTATCGCTGTAAACACCAGAATACAGAATACAGAAGTATACAAAGTTTAATACATGCAGCACAGAACATCTGGTGTGGTACAGTGCCAAAAAGGGTACACCAGCTCAGCATAATGCTGAGGCAAGCCACAGCGCTGATTTTCAGCTGGCCCCTCAGTGACTGCACGGACGAAGAAAGCAACAGTGTGTGCGTGTAATAGACCATTATATAAAAATATCTGTAAAAATATCACAAAATGTGTCGGATTATAAATTAACCATATTTTACATTCTGACAAGTGATAACATATGATATGATCTATTAAAAGGGCCAAGTTCAGCTGAGTGTCGCTAGATGTATGATACCTACACCACTACCGACACTGGTTTTCAACTTGACCCTAGTCGCTGCCAGCCACCTTGCGCAGATCGTCGCTCCATCTAGCAGGGGGACGTCCCACACTACGTTTGCCCAAACGCGGTCTCCACTAAACTCTCATTTGACCCCAATCTCGCCTGATGGTAAGCATATCGACTTCAATGTTTGCATTTCTGTGTTTCGGTTTGAAGGGTAAGAGGATCCAGCGTAATTTCCGGCACATGAGGCAGTCCATCTTAGTCCTCAAGGTTAGCAGCGCATCAAAAATCCTCTAATTATGATACAGAGACGTGAGATGTCTATGGGCGACGGTGGTCACTTACCATCAGTTCGTTTGCTCGTCTGCTCTCCTTATTTAATTTAAAAAAAGTGCGGGGCTTGTTTTTATGCTTCCGCTCGGAAATAATATTTAAAAAATCTATAAGTCTACCCCCTCAGGGATTCTGGACGTGAGAGTTATGCTATGCTATACAGTAGGGATGTTACGGAGCTTCGACTCCGACTCCGAAAGGTCGGAACTTCCGATTGATTTTACACCTTCGACTCCGACTTCGGCTCCGATAATTTTGAATCGGAGGTTATACCGAAGATTTGTGAGCAAACATATTCAAATATCAATATTTTATTAAATAGTGTAGGACTACATAAAGGAATATGTTTTATTGCCGCAAACGTCATCATAAAAAAAGAGGTCAGTTCAGCTATAAAAATTAGAAAACGGTTTAAAATTTGAACTTCTTCTGAACATGTCTCTTCTACCTCCGCCTCCGATCCCTGATCCGAATCCGGTTCTGACTTCGATAAATCAAATTTAAAACCTTCGGATTCGACTATAGGTCCGGTAAAACCACCTCCGTAGCATCCCTACTATAAAGTATGGATTGAATTAAATCTCGAAACGAGCTGTTCACTTCTGAGCTGTACTGGTCCAGATGATTCTGATGATCATGATGTCTGAGCTGTTAATTTTGTCCACTTGTCCAGATGAAGCCGAGTCAAGGTGAAAAATTTGTCGAATTTGAATCCAAATTCGCGCTTACTTACTTGCATTAAAAAAATTGACTTGACTTTTGACTTTTGCTAGATTTCACATGAAGTGGTCTTTCATCATCAACTTGGCAATATTTATAGTAACGTAAAGTACACTTTATTGCACAAATAGAAAACAACAAACAAAAGATTGGAAAGGAAATAGTGGAGTACAATTTAGGCGGTCTTATCGCTAAGAGCGATCTCTTCCAGGCAACCTTCGGTCAGAGTAAATGATTTCGAGAAAGAGGTAGTAGGTGCGCAAGCATTATGGAAAACGTTATATACTTACTCCGCTGGCGCAGCGACCCGAAGTGGATCTTGTCCTCCGATATCAAAGAGCACCATCGCTCTCTCTCCTGCACATTCTGGAGCCAGTCAGGCGCCCGGAGCTCACGCAGATCCTTCTCCACTTCATCACGCCAGCGGTATCTGGGACGTTAGGGCGTACCACATACACTCGTTTAACTGCCCGATCCATTCTAGTGACGTGTCCGAGCCATCGGAGTCGAGCAGCTTTCGTTTCTCCTATGATGTTCGGCTCCTTCACCATCTCTTCCATCTCCCTAGAAGAAGGAAGACGGAGGGTGGAGGATGAGAAAGAACAGAGAAAACGTTATATAAGTGAAGTTTATTAACACAACAATAACATAAGATAATACATATAATTTACTTGATTGACCTGGGTTCGAACTTAAGCCTCTAGTATTACGAAATACCACTGCGCTATCGACGCTCTATAGTAAGTTAATAACAATAAAAATTAGCATATTATAACGATTAAACTTGTTCACTGGAACCAGACCAGAAACAAGTTTTAAATAGATGTATGTGGTTCTACGAACACTACGTAATAAATAATACCTAAACTAAATATAACTTTAATTTTACAACAAAAACGTTAATGGAAACACTTATAGCGAATCTTCAAAGTACTTAGGTACATGCAAAAAATAAACCGCAAGATCTTGTATATAAAATAGTTTATTCAAAATAAAGTAATACTATAATACATACTTAAGCTAAAATTACAAAATACCTAACTATTTTACAAGTAAAAGACCTGGCCCAGGTCGCTCCCTGCAGGGAGTGTCCCGAGGAGGCTGGCGGCGTTGCCCCGCTGTATAGCGAGGCTTTTACGCTGAGCGAAGTAGAGGCCAGCCTTCTGGTCCCGGGATGTCTCTACGAGGCGCTTGACTATTTCCCGGTAGACAGTGGGTTCCAGGCCCCCACGGCCCCAAGGTCTCCACCCCGAACGACGCAAATATGCAATCACCACCCAGGCCCGCATATTTGCGCCGCTTCAGGTTCTCCGCAGAAGCCGCTGCTGACCCGGCCTTCGCTGCCGTGGCTGGAGGGTGGGACGGGGCAAGGGTGTCGACGCTTCAGGTAGCGTCCTACACCAGAGACCGTCCCAGCTTTCAGGGCACGAGTCTTATATATTAACTTTTATATTTGCCCGTACATAATATTACGATTACCTACATGCTTAAGTTTATTTTTCTACATTATGTCTAGGCGCTTAAGTTTTCTTTTCTTTTTCTTGGGACTGTTACTGGTGCCAACTTTGTCTTTGTATTATGTTCTTTTTATAACTTCATTGTCTGTCTTTTCCACTGTGGTCTTTGGGTCTTGTGAAATGAAATGAAATTTATTTGTAAGAACATAGTGAAAAAAATAAAGGTGATTTATTATTTATTTTTGTGGTCTGTGGTCTTGTGGTCTTTTCATATTTTGCTTTTGTCATTCTCATTCCTTTTGTCACAGTCCTCTTGTAAGCATCTATCATTTAAAAATATTACTATTTCCATTAAGTCTACCAGTCTTTTAATCACTCCATTCTCTCCCTCGTCTCTATTATTCAAATACGAAAACGAGAGAAAATGCGGAAAAAGTTTAGTGATACTGCTACAGTCTGCCCTCTAGGTGCCGGCTAGCAGGGTTCTAGGACAGTGTATAGATGAAGTAATAGAAGAACTTGGAAATAGTAGATATTATATTTATCAGGAACAGAACAACGCAATAGTAGAAAATAGGTTGTAGTGGGAGACAATTTTATAAAACGGAGAAACGTCAGTTTAGGACAAAATACAGAGAGAAAGTAAAAACAATGAAATTAATGGAATAATGGAATTTAGGGTTCGGATAGGTACCCGATGAACGCACGAACTCTCTGTCCCACATCCCACATGTCTGCCTTTAAGTTTTTCTTTGTAAATAATTACTAACATAGTCTTAAGTACCTGCATTGTTACTAACAAAAATTGAACCTCTGATGTTCCGAAAATAAATTGATTTGATTTGATTTTGAAAGACATACATACATAACTTTTCGCTACTCTATATCCCTTGCGGGGTAGGCAAAGATAATGCATTCTCATTCCCAACTCTGAAATCGCAAAAAAATGAGTCCCATCCCCCCATTTCGGCTACAAGGGCAAGGGGGTTTGTTACACCTTGTATATACCTACTTAGGAATCGGTATTATAATGGTATAACTTGATATGTAGTTAAGTTATTTGAAAAAACCTAGGTTTTATATCTCTATCGTGGCATAGCTACCTTTCTTGCGACCTCTACCTATAAAAAAAATTAATAATATTTTGCAAAATAGGAGGTAAATATAGCTACTTATTTACACAAAATATAAAGAGAATATTAAGTAACTATTCGGTTATTAGTTCTATTTAATTTTAGAACTTTTGTTACTACACCTGCTTCTGTTCTATTGTATCAACATCTGTTCTAAACTAATACAAAATACAAAAATATTTATTAAGCCAAACAATATTCAAATTATAATACGTTACATTATTTCAATACGTTAGTTCAAATATCATACAAACCAATAGTTATACAATAAAATTACAATACCGATACCTAAGTATATTAACTACCATTTAACCATGTAATCCGCCATACTTATATACCAACTACCCATGTAATTTATCAAGTTGTTTACCATGAGAAACACTCGACGTCACCCAGTACGGTGTGGTCTGTAGGTAACGAGCCAATTACAATTGTAATTTACTACATTTATAGAATAGATACCTTTAAACAAATAAAGCTAGTTGTAAAGAGGATTTTAATCTACAGCTTGTACAATAAACCCCCAAGTAACTTGAAACAGAAATGTTTCATCGAATGGTATCGGTAAGTAAATAACAACTATGGGTTTTGGAAATCCTCATAAAAACTTAATGACTATACAATTACAATCATTGTTTGATCACATTAATCATTCGCTTACATCTTATCTTATCTTGTGTGGATCTTTCGTGTTCACCCCTTTCCGTAATCTCCTTCCTGTTCCTTATAGGAACGCAAGGAAAAGTAACCTTCGATTAAGAATGGTTTCGGCAAAGCATCCATCGATGAATGATTTCTTCGTAAAAGTAACCTTCGATTAGGAGTGTTTTCGGCGAAACGTTCTATCGGTGAAGGGTATCGCTGTACCATAGCTGGCTCAGGCAAGGATGCTATGCGCTTACATAGGTTTTTTCGAAAAAAATATGAACGGTGAAGGAAAACATCTTAAGGAAATAAAATCTACACAACCTGTATATCGATGCCGTCGGATGTGGTAGCAAATGACCATAATCAAACGCAAACACATCTATTAAGCACGTGAATAGACATTTAAATAAAATTGTGGTCATTCTCAGACTTTTATCCGATGACGCCGATCTCGACCGCTTAGACTCATGTTTTGCATACTGATTACAGATGCGCAGGCGACTGTTGTGTTGGACATTCTGAATCTATGAGGATAATGTAAAAGTTGAAAAATGTAACGCCTTCATTGCGGCAATGCTGAGCATATCTTTTTAACATTATATGTTGTTTTTTAATGTTAAGTATTTTTAAGTCTAACCCTGTATAATGCAATGTTAAATAAATGGGTTGCCTATCTTTCTTTCAAAAATGTTACGAACTTTGTCTGGTGCAATGCCGGTCCTAAAAGGACTCTACCTATCTCCGCCGCGAAGCAGCAAGCAATGCTGCATTGCTGTGTTTCGGTTCGAATGGTAAGAGAGAATCTCAGAACTGCACTAAACTACCTACAGTAACTAAAATAAAATCTACTTTTCAGTTTTTCTAAATTCTAGGAAATTGACCGAAAGTTAATAAAATAAAATAATCTTTATTGAAAACATCACAATGCTTGTAAGTCAATCAATACCCTGACTCCCAAACCAGGCGAACCTGTGTCTTGGGAGCCAGTGCTTTCACAAAAAGAAGGTATTCAACAAAGGGTAGTGTCTATGTTATAAATTTTTTTTTTTCATTTCATTTATTTTGCCATAAATCGCGTGTACTTACATTGTGGGTCTCATAAACATATACGTTTCAACACGATTTTACCCAATGGGTGTAGCAAATAAAGATATAATATTGATAATAAAATTGAATTTAAATTAAGTTATTATATCAAAACTAAATATACCTAATGAATATAAAATTAAATTATGTATCCAAATCAAATAAATCGCAATATTTTCTATTTATAAAACCAAATGTCAAATCATATTATTAATTACCATAATGTCAATTTTATCATAATATCAATCATATTGTAAATTCAAATTTAACACACACCACACAGAACAAAATGTCATATAAAATGATACACTTAATAAAAAAATTACAGTGAGAATATATTATAATGCCAATTCAGTTGTCAAATCAGTGCCCAGTAATAGTATGTCATGCTTGTAGGAATTCATTTAAATCATATGGACACTTTTGTAATAAAAACTTTTTTAGTTCTCTCAAGAATTTATTATAAGTAAGGTTTTTGATGTCAGATGGTAAGTTATTGTAGACCCTGACAGCATTATATTTAACACTACGCTGAAAAGTGATCGCTCTGCATTTAGGCAGAAGCAATTTCGGCTCGTGTTTCGCGTTCAAGCGATCGCTTTTAAAGTCAGGCCTGTTCGGAAACTTGTCAGGGTACCGTCTCACGAACTTACACAATTCCATTATGTATAATGCAGTGACTGTGTGTAGTTTTAGTTGCACAAAAAGCGGCCTGCATGACACTCTATTGGAGTGTATCCCACATAATATACGAACGCACCTCTTTTGCAGTACAAAGATTCTATTTATATCAACAGAACCTCCCCACATTGCTAAGCCGTAACTCACTCTAGACTGAAAAAATGCGTAATATGCCTGGAGGGCTGCTTTTATTGAGGATATCTGCATGAGACTCTTTAAAGCAAAACAGAAACGGCTCAATTTGCCAGCCAGGCTCTCGACATGGTTCTTCCAGTTCATGTATACGTCAACGGTCAAGCCAAGAAATTTTGAGCTTGGAACCAATTCTACATTATTCCCATCCAAAGTTACACAAACATTACATTCGCTAGTTTTATAGTTCCTGAAGTGAATCATTTTAGTTTTTTTAATATTTGTATTTAAGTTTAGTTTTTCAAACCAACCGACAATAGCAGTTAACGACTCAGTTATGTTTACTCCGATACTTTCATTTCCGTTTCTTCGAAAACTGTACAATTACGAAACGTCATCCGCAAACATAACCAGTTTGTTCGGTATGATTTTTGGTAGGTGATTTACATACAACAGGAAGAGCAGTGGGCCTAATATACTACCTTGAGGCACTCCCCGCTGTATGCGCGTAGACTCCGATTCGATATCCTTTATTACCTTTAACTCAGGATCCAACACAGTAATCGATACGCTTTGTTCGCGATTCTCTAAGTACGATCTGAACCAATCATTAGCAGTACCACACACCATAACGGTCCAGAATATCTAACATGACATTATAATTCACACAATCAAAAGCTTTTGAAAGGTCCAGCAGTAGAGCTATGACATTATCCTGACCATTTACTGCCTTAGTAACATATTCTACCATGTCGAAAATGGCGTCATTAGTTGAGACTCCTCTTTGAAATCCGTACTGTTCAGGTGCAATTACATTATTCATATTTAGGAATGTTCTTAGCTGATTTGCCATGGCCATCTCAAATATCTTCGAGAGAATCGGAAGGAGTGATATGGGTCTGTAATTGTTGACGTCCATTTTTTCACCTTGTTTATAAATCGGTTTAATATGAGCCTTCTTTAATCTTGAAGCAAACACCTTCACCAAAAGAGAAGTTGATCAAATATAGTAACGGCTCCGCGATACCATCCATAATGTATTTAATAACCTTAGAAGGTATGGCATCATATAAACATGACTTTTTATTTTTTAGATTCTTTACTATCTTCATTATGTCGTTTTTAATTATCATTAAGTGCCAGGTTGTACAATTAAATAAACGATCACCTTGATATCTACCCACTAAATAAAAATAATTGTAAAGTAAAACATAACAAATGGCTACTCTCTTTAGATTACGACAAAACTGAGGCTCTAATTATATAATATAAAATTTTACACACTAAACTCATTACGTTCTTCAGATTATTAACACTTAACTTCCCACACTCGCACACCCACTCACCCTACACTACAGATGCACACTTACATACACATACATACCCACTCCCACACAACCTAATACACCCCCACCCATACTCACTCTTACCATTATCTTTACTAAATTTCTTTATGATTAAATTTTCCAATTTCCTTTTGCTTGCACAGAAAGTGCCACGGAATCCCGACTTCCAAGATACACCTGTAAGTCGTAGGTCCTTTTTTGTTCCATGTATAAGTAAATAAACTTTTTCATTTTCATTTACTTACAATAAAAACATTTTGATTTGATTTGACTTTAGGGGATCATAAACTCGATCCCCTAAGAGCATCATATATACGGTTCATAAAGAACGTTGGCCTTGGGGATGAAATGTAAACTAACAAGAGAAAGCTACAATAGATCTTTTAGGTCGGAGTGGGTTATGAGCTTATGGGCTGTAGGCTTAGGGGTAGGGCCCTTAGATACAAATAATAATAAGAGACCCGGGCCTAGTCGACTGGTTGCCTGGGCAGGTCCGCCTCTGATTGAAGGCATGTACGTAATCAATTTGGAAGCTTGAAATTTCTTTGATATCAACCACGTACTCGTACTCGTGATTTATCTTATGACAGGAGGCCAAGAATAACCCAGCGGCACTTCGACCCTTAAGGATCTTTTGTGCCTACCCCATTTTACACACTGGTCATCTCAGTGTGCAGGTTTCCTCACGATGTTTTCCTTCACCGTTAGAGCAGTAGATAGATGTACGTCTTAGAAAAATACGAAAAACTAATTGGTACATGGCACTGCACGGTTTCGAACCTGGACCTCCCGCTTGGGAGTCCGGTGTAGCCACTAGGCTAGGATTTCGTGATTTATTAGAATAGAAACATGTAGGTATTTTACATTGGTATTACCAGGTATAACCATAGCTTTATGGGAATTATTTACACCGTGACACTTTACAAGAATAGAGCAAAAACATAGTAAGTTTCATTGAAATCGAAAATCCGTGCCTTGCAGAGCACGTTTAACCATCGGTCCCGGTTAGGCCGTGTCAGATGTCGGGTTAAACACCATACAATTCTACTTAGATGCCTCGTATGACGTCAGGAATAAAACACAGGTATAAAATAAAATAAATCTATTGAATGAACGAATGAATACTCTTTATTGTACAAAAAATATGAATAAATCTCTTTTGCTCCTTATTTTCTTATTTTAATTTAATTTAATTTTTTTCTGAGAAACCTTACAGCTATGTAATGCCTTAATTTGTTTTTTTTTACATACGTGCAAGCCAAAAAATAGGTCTCCTTAATTTATACAAAATAATAATAATTAGTAACAGCTAATAAAATATGGAGGTGGGAAAGTGGAATAGGGAGTGGGGAGAACAAAGAAAAGGGTATGTGTGTAAGTATGTAAGTTGTAAGAGTGTGTAATTGTGTGTGTTGAAAGGGTGTGTGTGTGTGTGTGTGAGTGAGAGAGGGAGATTTCTGTTATGTTCTGTGTGTGTAAACTGCACGTTAATCATGTAATCGAGCCTGCTTTTCTCGACCCAATCTCAGCCATTAACTGCTTCTTGTACGCACGTGGTTTCACTTGGAAAATATCAAGACCTTTAAACGATGTGTTGTATGTGTGAGTGCACCGGGACACGATCGATATATATATAGTCTATATCTATATAGTCTTATGAATATTACAAAATAATGTGCGCCGTGAAATAAAATTACCTAATTACAAGTATGTATAAAAAATAAAGGATAAATTAGATACTTACTTAGATAATTTTGTATTCAACTAACAAAAAATAATTTTCTAAAAGATTTATTAACTTAATTTAAGAACTAAAATATTATTAGAGGTATATGGACAGCAATAGATGACGCATTCTTTAGTTTCATAATGGCACTTACATGTATTAAATAATTAATATAACTAATGTAATGACATGATCCAACAAAAAACCAGCGCTGCAGGCATTCTTGTCTGCAGCAATAAGTTGAGTTGAGGCCCTTTTTACAATAACAACAGACCATCACACGGTGTGTGACTCGTGGTCCCACTTACATTGTCCCACTAGCCTCAAAGAGTAGGTTAGTGGTCCCACTGCACAGTGGGACTACCAATAATAGTTGGAGATTACGGCTCGTGGTCACACTCTATTCTTATTTCCAAGTGTAAAGAAGTTCTTCATATAACGGTTAATATAGTAGTCATTATTTTAATTCTCTAAAATTACTATCGTAACAATTATTATTGCGAATATAGTATAGGGTACCAAAACAAAACACTGAACGATCCTGTGAAGTAAATCCTTTTATAAAATGAAGGATATTTTCAATATTTTTGTACATGATTTCTTGGCGATCGATCCCAGCTCGATAATTCGATAGAAGACATCAATATAAACATAAAACATATCTTGATAGAAACTTGTAAAGTATCTCTGAATCCAGATATTAGATGTTGAAAGTACTTTCAGAAACTTTAAAAAATGCTACTTTCAACGTCTAATATCTGGGTTCAGAGATACTTTAGAAAGTAAGAAACTTTAAAAGAATGCTACTTTCAACGTCTAATATCTGGGTTCAGAGATACTTTAGATAGTAAGAAACTTTAAAAGAATGCTACTTTCAACGTCTAATATCTGGGTTCAGAGATACTTTAGATAGTAAGAAACTTTAAAAGAATGCTACTTTCAACGTCTAATATCTGGGTTCAGAGATACTTTAGAAAGTAAGAAACTTTAAAAGAATGCTACTTTCAACGTCTAATATCTGGGTTCAGAGATACTTTAGATAGTAAGAAACTTTAAAAGAATGCTACTTTCAACGTCTAATATCTGGGTTCAGAGATACTTTAGATAGTAAGAAACTTTAAAAAAATGCTACTTTCAACGTCTAATATCTGGGTTCAGAAATACTTTAGAAAGTAATTGATGTCTTCTATCGAATTATCGAGCTGGGATCGATCGCTCAATTCTGCTTGTCCGTGGTTCCTATACTATGATCACATGTCGAGTTAATCTCAAGTGGTCTCAGCAGTGACAATGTCCCCCTGGTCCGTATTACGACGTGGCGGGCCTTATCTCGCTGGCGAATTCCGAGTGATTTCAACACTGGGTAATTCGCAGGCGAATCGCGAGCTTATTTCTCAGATTTGTTAGCAATTGTATATCGCCAGTTTGATAAGGCTGCTGCTTATTCCCGACTGCAGTGGTCCATGGCGGGCGGTTTCCAACTGGACTGTTATGATGACGTGCCGGTTATTCCCAACTGCAGTATCAGTAGGCGACTATGACTCTGTTCCTATGGTGACTTTACGGGTAGTTCCCAACTGTACTATTAGTGACGTGGCGGGCTGTTCCCAACAAGCTATCTGTCAGTACGCGACTATCTGCAGCTCCTCGGCCCGCAGCTGTCGCAGCGTGCGGCGACACGACAGGCGCCGCGAGCCCAGCCGCGGGAACCCTGACACGCGCTCCACTTTCACCGGGGCTTCTCGTCTGGAACGAAACGAAAACAGAACATTATTATGAAAAGGTTCTTCACTAAAAAAGTGTCCATCTAAACTGAAGAAAATATATAGGGCACATCCTATTTGAAGAACCCTGCAGAACAATGGGCTTACCTAAAGAACAATGGTGTTCGACGCTGTATCACCACAACCACCTTGAAGCTATGGTTTTTTCTTTACCACAGAACCCGCATTTGACCTCCATCTCGCCTGATGGTAATTTAAGCGACGATGAGATCGACAATGGAGCATGTGAGTTCAGTACATGCCTATTACCATGTACCAAGTAGTATGCATGTGTCTCGAACTCATTGGTGATTACATCAGGATCCATTGCATCTGAAATTCTGATGAAACTTCCAGGACTCGGCTCGCCTGAAGAACATGTGGTGCTTGACGCTGCACAGCCACAGTTTCTTGCAGGTCCGGTTAGAAAGGTAGTCTCCCATCTAACGTGAAGAACATTTAAGAGCCAATTTCCTCTGAAGAACATAATAATTATGTATGTTGCGTTTCCAGGGCTCATCTCATCTGACGAAACCTCCCCATGGCCCAGCTTAAATGAAGAACATGTGGTGCTCGACGCTGCACCGCCACAGCTTGAAGCTCAGATGTGTCGCAAACGCTAATCTCCAGAATCTATCTCATGTGAAGAAATCTCCATGGCCCAGCTTACCTGAAGAACATGTGATGTTCCACGCTGCACCGCCACAGTTTCTTGCAGGTGCGGGTGGAAGGCAGCTTGAAGCTGAGATGTGTTTCGAACTCGTCGAACTCACTCGAGCGCAGCTTGAGCGTGTAGGCACGCTTGTGGTAGCTGATCTTGATGATCTTCGCCCAGGGGAAGCGGTTCATCAGCATCCTGGGATCATGGGTTAAATTCAAAGTTATTTGGATACAAAGCAGCAGAGTATCGAATGATGTGGCATGGAACAACTAAAGTGGATGAGATAGAATGCGACTTCAAACATGACATCTTGGACTCGAGTAATGGTGGTATCAGCTGTTCAGCTGTTTTTGTCGTTTGACAATCTCTCATACATTTTTATTTTCTGTTTGTCTAGACAATTTGAAACCAGTCCCAAATCAAAAACAGTAAACTGCTTTAAAAAAATCTGTTACGTATTAAGTATAATTCTCCGGTCTCTCTGCCTACCTCGCAAAGCACATAGAGTGAAGGTATGTATGCCGCCTTTACTCTCACCACCATCGAAACATAGAGCATTGAGGGTAGTTACCCGTCCCTGCACACCGTGATGCCATTAGCACTGACAGCGAGCACGAGGTCAATGTCGTAACAGTCCTGAACACAGTGCAGCTCGGCGCCGTACAGGGGCAGCTTCTTGGCGTTCTCCAGGTAGTTCAGCTCGGCCTCCGCCGGCGTCTGGCCTCTGAAAGGGACAGTGGAAGGTTGAAAATGAAAATGAAAAAGTTTATTAACATATTACAAGGCACAAAAGTAGGATCTCCGACTTACAAACTAGGTCGAAACCTTCATCTTGGAAGTCGGGACTCCGTCGCACTTTCCGTGCAAGCATTTTATAACATTACATTAGTGTATCTATATAATAAACCTATAAGGAATTTGGAACAAGTTAATCAAAAGGAATTTAGGAAAGATAATGTGAGTGTGTGAGGGTAAGCTAACACACCCCGTGTTAGGTTGTGTGGGAGTGTGTAATAATGTAAGTGTGCATCTGTAGTGTAGGGTGAGTGGGTGTGTGAGTGTGGGAAGTTAAGTGTTAATAAAGATTGTTTTCAATAAAGATTATTTTATTTTTTTATTTATTTATTTAATTAATAACGAGAAGAACATAAAAGTAAAAGTAAAAAGTAAAAACAACATAATGAGTTTAGTGTGTAAAATTATATGTTATATGAGTAGAGCCTCAGTTTTGTCGTAATCTAAAGAGAGTAGCCGCTGCCGGACAAGAAAGTCAGCGACATTCGGGTTAGGGAAGATTCCTCCCTCTGAATTTCATGTGATAGATTAAGAGCCTTTACGGTTCGGATTCGAAACCATTAAATGTCAAGTACATTAATGAGTTTATGGATTCTTTCGAAGACTTACGTTTTGACCACAGTATCAGTTTACCGACTGCTCTAACTGTGAAGGAAAACATCGTGAGGAAAGCTGTATGTTTGAGGAAATTCCGAAGGTGTGTGAAATCCACCAATCAGCACTGGGCCCGCTCGGTGGATCATGACCCGTACCCCCTTGTGCAAGGGGAGGCATGTGCCCCAACAGTGGGGACATTGATAGGCTGATGATGATGATGAAAGACTGACTTGTGTTTCCTGTACAGCTCCCGTATCTTCTCCTCCAAGTCGTCACTGAGGACATTGAGCGGCGCCACTCTGTGCTCCGAAAGCACTGCTGGCCCCATGTGGCACTCCTCGAAGTCTCCCAACTCGGCCTGCAGGATGTACGACCCGAGCAGGGCGTAGGTTATGGTGGAGCAGGTCAGGCGGCCTGGAAACGGGAGGGTCAAATAATAAATTAAGAATAGTATATCATTCACGTCCATAATCCCCGAGGGGGTAGACAGAGGAACCACCTTCATCACAGGCATGTAGTTCCCACTTTACGCTGTAAGACTTGGTGGACAAACGTGATAGGTGGCGAGCCTACCGCCGTCTACTAAATAGAATACAATTTTTTTTTTAATTTTTCATGTCCATAATCCCCGAGGGGGTAGACAGAGAAACCACCTTCATCATAGGTAGTTCCCACTTTTCGCCGTAACATTTGGTGGACAAACGTAGAATGCCATCTAATAAATGTAGAATGGTATCCACAAAGTCGCCTCATACGACACCAACGGGAAGAGTTGCTCGGCTGGCCGGCTGCAGCAACAACCACCAATTTGAGAGAGGTGTGATTAAAAATTAATGAAGATATTTTTTTTCTTTTAATTGAAGCACCATCTCATCCCTGGCCTTGTTTACACCTGGTCAAGTGCCCAGTCAAGTTCGTTAGTCAAGTGGCAAGGACAGTGTGTACACCGGTAGGACAGTCGCGAGTCAAGTTGGCTTGCAAGCTGCCTTGCCAGTGGATCCAAATTTTGTTTGATTTTTTGTACTGACACTCGCCACTGTCCTTGCCACTTGACAAACGCACTTGACCGGGTGTAAACCAGGCCAGGACTTACCTTCCATGAGATCCCGCCGCACCGCCAGCCCGAGCTGGTACCGCGTGACGTCATCGCGGAGCTCAGCGGGCTCCGGCGGGTAGAACTTAACTGCGAGCCGCACGTCCCAGGGTTCATCTGGAGAATCAGAATCATAAATGTTAACTGTAACGTACACAGGTACATACAGGACTACAGCTGTATAGGTCGCACAGCCAGAGTTGAGGCCACCAACACACGCAAATACGTTGCATGTGTTGGTGAATCTGTACGTGTGTGAGCTCGCGGCAGCAAAGCATCTGTGTGAGTAATGTGTCGCCTCAACTCTAGCTGCGTGACCTTATAGTTGTATTAAAACAATGTTCTACCATGCATACAATAATAATACAAGAGTTCAATCAAGAGGTTATAAGTGGGTATAACCAGTCGGAAATACCAGTGGACGTGTCACATGCAAAGTCAAACGGAATGTGTCGTTGTTACGCTCACACAGGGGCCAAGGCAGATTTTGGGGGAGTTTAATATGTGAGTGAACGAGATTGATACATATAAAACGTACCCCAGGTCCGCTCTCTCCGCAATGGCTCGTGCGTGATAGGATGTAGCGAACTGAACCGGAGCTGGAACAGGACGCGTGTAGTCCAGAAAAATTCTAAAGTTAGGTACTCACTGCGGAAGGTCTTGGACAGACGACGCGTCAGGTCGACCCAAACGCGCGGGTCGCCGCGCTGCGCGTGGAGCAGCCCGAAGTAGTCGCGCTCCTCCACATCTATGCACTCGCACACCCTGTCCAGGAGGTCTGCTCCTCGGGCTTTACGCTGAAAAATAAATACAGTACTTTATTGACAAGGATGGGGGAGGATTTTGCAGTTAAACGAACGCACGTAAGTCAACGGCCTGTCGGACGTTCCAGATACCGCTGGCGCGATGAAGTGGAGAAGGATCTGCGAGAGCTGTGAGCTGGCTGAGACTGCACAGGAGAGCAAGCGATGGCGCTCTTTGGTATCGGAGGCCAAGATCCACTTCAGGTCGCTGCGCCAGTGGAGTAAGTTGACAGCACATGAGAGCTTTATCTAAGTTTTCCTTAAGTTTAGTAGCGCATCGAAATCCGCGACGGTGACCATCTGGTGACCCATTTACTCACCTGCTCTCCTTAATACAATAAAAAAATAAAAAGGAGAGTCTGTGGCGTAGTGGCTAAGGCTCAATTTACATTGCCGCGGAATGGAATGGAAGCGAATTTTCGCAACGTAATTGTACATAGCATAATGAACTTTATGTCAATTGTGTAACATACAAACTAAATACGCTTTACCGCTAGGGGAATTCTCGAGAATGCGCGAGGATTCGCTTTTTTTGGCTCGTATTTAGTTTGTATGTTACACAATTGACATAAAGTTCATTTTGCTATGTACAATTACGTTGCGAAAATTCGCTTCCATTCCATTCCCCGACAATGTAAATTAAGCCTTAGACTCCCAAGCGGGAAGTCCGGGTTCGAAACTATGCAGGTCATGTACCGATGAGTTTTTGATTTTTTCGAACTGCTCTAATTAATAACTAAGGAATACATGCACACTGAGATATAACCAGTATGTGAAATAGGGAACTGGAAAGGCAATGGAAAGCCCCTCATTAAATCTGCCAAGATAGTCGTTCTATGGGTTGTTTCCATAGAAAGATTATGACCCTCATCATCTAAGAATACGACTGAGAAGAACTACTGATGGTGTACATTGAGACTGTAATAACAGCAACAGGAGAGAATATAGACTATTTAGTGGCAGTTACGGCGGATAGACACTCAATAAGATTTACGGCGATTTTATGAGCCACTTCACGGTCGGCAATAACCGCAAAATAGTTTGAAATAGCGCAATAAGTTAGAATAACATTTGTAGCTAGATTCTAAATCAGTCTTTGATTTATTCACTGCTTGGGTTAAGGTTAGATGGTTTTGTGCGATCCCCAGCGATTCCAGGGATCTTTCGAGGGCGAAATAAACGAAGGGGAACGAAATACTGTCCAGGGCAGGCAATAAATACCAATGAAAAACCAACTCACCAGCGTCTCAGCCCGAGATCACCCGTCGGCGCCGACAATGTCCAAAATTCTGACAGTTTTTGTATCACCAAACTACCAGCACTGTATCAGCACTGCGAGGAGTTCATGGAGGTGATAGTTCATAAGCGATGACGAAATTCGGTGACACGCGCACAAATCGCTGCTGTCTCAAGGGCTGTGTTTCCGAGACTGTGTTGGCGAGTGGCAATCAACGATAAAAACTACCCTCACTGGACATTAATATTCGACAGAACGAAACAAAAACGAAAGCTAAAACTACCTACAATAACTGTCGCTAATGTAAACAAAACTTATGAACTAGGTATGCGTGGTACGGATTGTACAGGTTTGTTTGGTGGATGATAAATGATTTCAACATTTTAGGAGTTGAAACCCTCATAGAGGAAGTCCTCTCTTCGGCTGTTTTTATTGTTAAGGAAAGCAGATGAGATGGCCACGCAATGGGAAGTGGTAACCGGCACCCACAGACATATCTCATGGTAAAATATTACTGCCTTCCTAAGCCGATAACTACGGTCCTTCATACCGAATCATAGAAATGCAAGTATTTTCCCAAAAATAGGGCAAAAATGTGGTTCCCACGCAACCTTGATACATCAGGGTTTACACCTATGTAAGATTTGTCAGCAAAAAAATCGGGAAAAAGTGACGTGACAGTCTCAATTTCAAAAGAATTAAAAAAGGTGTATTTATTTTATTTTATCATTTTCAATTGGTACGTTTTCAAGCTTTGATAAGGCCGCCCGGAACCATTATGACTCTCAGCTCCTCCCACGCTATGCCACTGTTTGTCCTCTGTCAATAAGACCAAGACCTGGACTACACGCACGGGTTTCGACCCCGGTTTGGTTCGCTGCGACCTATTACATGCGTTCCACCCTTCCCATTTGAAGTCAGCTTTCGTGATTAGATGCAGCGAACCGAACCGGGGCTGGAACCGGACGCGTGTAGTCCAGGCCTTAGACTAGTAGATAAGGGCCGGTACTCACGTCGATATCTATTGTCACATGTTCTCCATCCAGCAGCTCGACCCGTACGCGGCGAGCGGCGCCCCGCTCGCCCTCCTCGGCGGCCAGTCGCCGCAGACTCTCGCGCATCACGCCGCCTGCGCACACGCAAGTGAGAATGTTAGGTGCGACACAAAGGGGGAAAGTTAGGTCTTTCAGCGGTGGGAACACTTTTTTACACCTTATTCTTCTAGAAAAACATTTTCTAATTTATCTAAGTTTTTGCCATAGGTTCCTACTCGTAGGTATGATAAAATATTAGCATAGTTTTGTGCGTAAGCGTCGGTAGCGTATAGTGGCTAGGACACCCTGGACACCGGATACCCATGCGAGTACCTAGTAAGTAAGTAATACGTTTATTTCACACACAGCAATGACCGAATGATAGTACCTATTGATAGTACCTGACCTACTACTACCTAGTATGACCTGATTGATAGTACCTATTCAATTCAATTCAATTTCTTTCGAATAACATATTGTGTGCGAATCAAAGCTTAAGACTAATTAAAAATTTAACAATTACAAATGTCAAACTACTAAAACTAGTGTCTAATAAAGTTAAGTAATAAATCATGTCAAAGTAAAAATGTAAACAATAATTAAAAGTCCTCTATCGAATAGCAACACTTTTCAACAAGTAGAGCTGTTAGTTTACGCTTAAAAATATTTACACTATTTATAGTTTTTAATTCAACCGGCAACCTATTGAACCGTCGGACTGCCTGATACCGCGGACAGTGAGTAGCGACATTAAGTAACGGAGTGATTACTTTTCCCAAGTCTTTCCTCCTATTATTTACTCGTAGTGCCATTTGCTCGTCCGTTTCAAACAAATGTCTACGCTTAATAATATCTGTAAGTAAAACAAAATGTACAGGCTAGGGACTGTTAGAATTTTTGAAATAGCCCCTGCAAAACTCCCAGGGAGGTATTCGTGCAATAGTTACCCACCTACCTATATAAATCATGTACCATGCCCAAAGACATGGAAAATCCTCTAAAACATTAAAATGATCAATTTTTATCTTTTTAGTGTTACGAGTATTACACATATTTGAAATCGTTCATTAAGACCTATCTTTTGATACCCATGTCGATGTATTTTAAGGAAAAAAATTACAACTTTAATAATTACTGACTGACGGCCGTCATATTGGATATCTCGATACTTAATATATTCTATGTCAATTTCGGTATTAAGACGAAAATAATGATACCTCATTCATTAAAATCCATCCACCCGTTTAGGTGCTACGAAAGAATCCCCCCACAAACAAACAAACATACGAGTAGTTACTCACGAAAAACATAATCTTGCTTTCGCTTTGCTGTCGCGCAGTCGGATAAAAAGGCCATCAGGGACTGACGAGGGTTAAAGCTGGCGACTAGTGGTAACGTAAAACCACAATCAGACGGTCAGTGGTCACGCGTCACCAGCGCAACGGCGCTGCGCCACGCTCCGTCAAGCTTCTAAGATTACCAACTGCTTTCACTGAGATCGTTCGGACGTACCTATCTTATCTTATGATAGGGGGCCGGGAATAACCCAGCAGCACTTCGACCCTTGAGGATCTTTTGTGCCTACCCTATTTTACACACTGGTCATCTCAGTGTGCAGGTTCCCTCACGATGTTTTCCTTCACCGTTAGAGCAGTCGGTAAATGTACGTAAGTCTTCGAAAAATACGAAAAACTCATTGGTACTTGGCACTGCACGGTTTCGAACCCGGATCTCCCGCATGGGAGTCCGGTGTCGTAGCCAGTAGGCCACCGACGCTCTAAGGGACGTACCTAAGTAAAACTTACTTAGAACACTGGCCAACACATCATGGGTATAAGTACCCTTACCTAAGGACTTGGTAGTATAGTTTCCAATCAGTGTACGTCTTTTACTCTGCCATCTGACCCCCTTTACTTTGACCATTGTTTACTTAAAAACTACTAGTTTGTTGGAAAAATTCTTTCACTAGTTCCCTACCCCCTTTGGTGAAACCATTGAAGTTTTCTCAAAAATGAAATGTTCAAACTAAATAAATGTTTACTGGTAAATAGAGTCTATTTACCAGTAAGCATTTTTTTTAGTTTGAACATTTTCATAGCACAGGTTAAGGCCCACTATCTATCCCAATGACTCCTTCTTCCTTCCTTACTTTTCCACAACTTTGGTTTCTAATTATATTTTAATATTATGTATGTATGAGCAGGGGAGGCCTTTGCCCAGCAGTGGGACAGCCTATAGCCTATTATAAAAAAAAATGTATGTATCTACCTTTTTCTACCAAAATTACTCCACCAAAAGGTTGTCTGGAAGAGATCGCTTTTATCGATAAGATCGCCTAGATTGTATTAATCGTTTTGTACGCACTGTATCATACTAATTTTGTGCAATACAGTGTATTCATTCATTCATTCAAACACGCACACACAGTTTCTTTCTTCGTCCGTGCAGTCACTGAGGGCCAGCTGAAAATCAGCGTTGTGGCTTGCCTCAGCATTATGCTGAGCTGGTGTACCCTTTTTGGCACTGTACCACACCAGATGTTCTGTGCTGAATGTATTAAACTTTGTATACTTCTGTATTCTGTATTCTGGTGTTTACAGCGCTAAATAAACGATTTCAATTTCATTCATTCATTTCATTTTTGAGAAAACTTCAGCGGATTCACCAAAGGGTGTTAGAGTACCAGACTACTTTAGTACTTTGTCGGTTCATCTCATTTGACACATTCGCATATGAATGTCAAGATATCATAACAAAAATTATTGCGACAGGGTCCCATATACGTACAGTAAAGCTTGATGATTAATTATGTAACTATTATTACACGTATATGTATTGTACGCCAAGAAAAATGGTAGGCTGTAGCTGTGAATGAATATAATTTATAAGACTAATAAAACAATAGCGTTTGAATTTAACTTTGATGTGTCTACCACTGTACATGAGATGGTTGCTTGCTTGCTTACCGTATGGTTAGTGGCCAACCTATTTGTCAGAGTTGTTCACGCCGCCCGTAGGCATCTGACATGCCTTAACGACTGCTGTCGAACGACAACAACCGGGACCGACTGCTTAACGTGCTTTCCGAGGCACGGAGGAGCTCAGATGAAATATGCCACTAGCGGTCACCCATCCAGGTACCGACCGCGCCAACGTCGCTTAACCTGCACGATTACAATCGGACTGTGCTCGCAGCTAGGCTACGAGCTCCTCTAGTCGTTGTACTTATGTACCTGGCGACATCGTTTTGTTACTTCGGTTTTATATAGGGGTGATTTTCCCAAGCGTAGTTTTTACGCGGCGTGGCTGAAAATGATAGTGTAACACACAGATAGCGTTGCAATTACTTTTTTTTAATGAAATAGACGTCGGTCCTTAAACAAGGCCACAACACATGTTATGGAAAGCATATTAGAAGTATATAAAAAAAATAGTTTTACATCGCATTTCTAAGTTTGGTGGTGCGTCCGGGATACGTTTTACAGGATATTTCCAATGCTAAAAAGAAACTTGAGTAATATATTTGAAATATTCCGTTTCACTTGTGTTGTGCGTTCATTGTTCTAACCTATAGTAATTTTATTTTCATATTTCGTGCCATAATAAATCTAGGAGCACATTGTAAAGGTCTGTCCGCGCGAAATTTTAAATTTTGGTGGGAATTATAAAACATCTACTGCCTACGTCTCGAACGAATACAATTGGACAACGCTCCCCATCCCCCACTGCGTTAGTTTGGGTACTCACGCGCAGCAGTGACGGATGTGTGATATCGGTCCATAGTCTCCCGCCAAAAAAGGAAGTACATCATTTCTTGCCATTCGGACAAATAAAATGCAATTTTGGTGTACGTGTTTAAAACTGTTATGACAAAGATTTTATTGTGGTTTATATTATACAACTTAAAGTTTTGGTATGCTTTTAAAATTATACAAATGTGATTATTTAAACCGTAACCGTTTTTCTGAAAATTACAATTTTTGACGTGATTCTAATTTTGGTGATGCAATTTTGGTGGTTTTGGTGGATTTCTAGTAACCACCAAAATTGCCTAAGAACACAAAGATTAGGGATCTTCAATTCAATTTTAGTTTATACATTGCAGCAGGAAGCACAACGAAAAGTGCAATCGTAGTTTAGTTCTTTTATATTTCTATATATTTTAGTTTATAGGATACGATTATATTTTATGGTTTTATCATAACAATTACTATGTAACATCTTTGCGTCATGATGCGTCTTCGGCGTGGGCACATTTAATATCAATTTTCCGTGAAATTCAAGAAGTCGCTCCTAAAGTTTGCACTCTTCATCGTATTACCGATTCTCCGTCAGCACAATACAAAAAAATCTTCTACACAATATCACAGTTCAAAATTTATCTACCTAAATTATCTTGTGTTATTTGGCACTACGGCGAATGTGGCCATGGAAAAGGCGCGCCTGATGGCGTTGATGGGGTTCTCAAAAGATCAGCAGATCGGTTAGTTGCTTTCGAAAACGATATAACAGACATGGACAGTTTTGTTCAAAGATTGAGAACTGCTGTCACAGGGGTTAAAATTAAAACTGTTCAAGAACATGAAGTCATTGAGAAAGACTGGCTTTTGCCGGATAATCTTAAAGCCTTCCCTGGATCAATGAAAGTCCATCAAATCGTTTGGTCGAAAACTTCTACCAATGGGTTGGCAATGCGTTCTTTGTCTTGCGTTGAGGATAGTTGTCTGCATGTTCCAATTAGATGGCCTCACGGAAAACATTTAGGTTTTTATGAATTGCCAACTGAAACAACGGTTCACGAAAACGTCGTAAAAATGCGCAAAGTCGTGCCCCTTATAAGTGAAGGACAGTTATCGGCAACAAAGAATAATAGTTTCGGCAACCAGCAAACTAAGGTTACTCGATTCAATGCATCTGAACCTTTTTATATGAAAACTAAAAACATGCCTCAAATCAAATCAGCCGAAACTTCATATGACTTGGACAATATAGACTATGAAAATCTGATTCCATGTGCTTCATTTTTTGAAAGTGTTAGTCTTCCAAGTGAACTGCTATCGAAATTTGAAGAAACAAGAGAGGATGAAGATATTGAAAAAAAAAATAGTACCGGATATTAAAAATAATAATGATGATGAAAATTATGATATTTTCTAATTTGTTTATTTTATATTATGTTCAAAAATATTATATTATGTTTAATGGATGTTAAAATGCAAGAGTTATCAGATCTTGACTACGCCTTTTACAGGAATGTTTACCAAATAGTTAATTATTATCAAAAATATGATTAAGTTGATTGATGTACATTTTAAGACTAGACTAAGACAGACAGAGCGATACTAATATTAAGACTGCTCTTAAAAACAAGGCGTGTTCCTATAATTTGTGATAGTCAACTTTACTGAAACGACTTATAAACATTAAGACTGACTGTTAGTGGCAATTATTCGCAAAATGGCTATGGCTGGTATAGTAGTTATCTAAGCAAAGAAATTTGAGATAATTGTGTTCAGAAGTACCAAATATTGCATAAAATAATAATTAAGTATCAAGGCTGTGTGAACATTTCAGAAACTTGTACACTCATAATTTTTATAATTTTATTAAGATTGTATAGATATTTAAGAGATTTGTGTCGTTAAATGATTATAATTATCAAGACTGTGTAGAAGTTTTAGCAAATATGATAACAGTATTTTTTTTAAATTTTGAATAAAATTTATCAAGATTGTGTAGAAATTAAGAAAATTGTATCTTTGCAGTTTACTGTTGTCAAGACAGTAATTAAGTTGATTTATTGGCCATTAAAACAATATTTCCTCTATTTGACTAAGTTTGTTTTGTTAATTTCTCATTTTGTTGGAGCTGAACAATTTCGGTGTCAGGGTTTCTAATTTTGGTGCTTACCAATTTTGGTGTCTAAAATATCTCAGAAACTATTGAGGTTCATTGAGTTTCTCTTGCATTCTAGGAAATAGAATAATTTTTTTTAACACATCAATACATAAGTTTGCCTAAAAATGTACAAATAAAATTATCCACCAAAATTAGACAAAAAATCATAGTGTTGAAATTCACTCATAGCATAGATAGATAGATACATAGATAGATAGAAACACTTTATTGTACACAAAATTAGGAAAAGTTAAACTACAGGAATAATAGCACGATATGTACAATGGCGGCCTTATCGCTTACAGCGATCTCTGCCAGGCAACCTCTGAAGTATAGCATTTTTAGATCTTGGAATAAATTGTACTCTCTGAAAGTTAATGGCTTTCATTAATTTTTGATATAGGCGCCCTCTGCGCAATCACCATTATACAGGTGTAACTAAAAATCCATTGTAAGCTGATTGAAATAGGAGTATTTATCGATAACTGAGCTTTTTTTAACTTAACCTAATTTCCTGAATTTAAAAAATAATTAAATATATCTTCAATAAGTAAAAAAATAGGAAACCAAAAAGGTTCAATTTTGTTACATTTTACTTTACTTTTTTTGTTTCTAGGTCCTAAGAGTTTGGTCACGTTGGACGATACTTTTTATCAGTTAGCTCTTGTACTTCCAAATTCTGATAATGACACGATAAAACTTGACCCGAATACTTCCAAGCGCAGACTATCTGTTTACATAATGTAAAACGTTTTGAAACTTGTTTACATTCCGTAAGATTGTAACGCATTGTACGCGGCTATTTCTGCTTCTGAATTTGGCAGGCTACCGGTAAACGTGAGAAGGCTATAATAGAAAGATGTTCATACAAAGGAATGTAGGATTATCTAATAATTAATAGTACATTGTGTGCGCGCTGGGGAATTGTCGCATGAGTTGTATGCAGGACCGGATTATCCATAAGGCAGTGTACGCAACTGCCTATGTGACCCGCGCCCGGAGAAACTATCAACTGCGTCGAATCCAGACGAATTTTCAAGCTCGCTTCGCTCGCTCCCGTCCTTTCATCCGACATCTGTGTCAAATTTGCGCCAAATTTCGAACTCGTTTCGCTCGCTCCCGTCATAGCGTTCTTACCTAACCTTTTACAGGTAAAGAAAAGTGGGTTTAGTCTCAATTCTGCGCCGTCACTGGGTATACCTACGTAATATTATTTTTTATTTTTCAATAGGTATTTTTTAATTATTTTTAAACATTACATTCATTAGTATTTTTTGCTTTCTAAACTCAATTTTGTACAACAACAAATTTTCTTCTTCCTAACCGTGCTGTGTTTACACGTTGAGGGTTACGACCTAGCTCATAACTATATATTGATTTTTTCTGTACTTTCTCTGGTTGTAATCTGTTGTGTTTACATAATAAATAAATTTAAAAAAAAAATTAAATATAGGTAATAAAAAACAGCGTATATGAATAAAATTGAATTAAGGTAGAAAACATTTATTTTAGGAAGTTAGAAAAGGGGCCCCCGAGACATGCATTGCCTAGGGACCCCGAGACATGTATCGCCTAGGGGCCCCGACATGTTTAATCCAGCCCTGGTTATATGTAGACAAGAGCTGTAAGCGAATTCAAGTGTGCTGTTCGGCTACATAGGTATGAAACTTTTTGTAAATAACTGTGAGGGAAAACAAAAAAAATCTAAATATAATAATTGAAATCTGTTTTTTGGAAGTGAAATTGGAAGAGATGGACAGATGACATCGTACAAATAGCAGGACATGACTGGGTAAAAACAGCACAAAACAGACACGATTGGCGGAAACTGGAGGAGGCCTTCACTCTATATACTCAAATTTAAATGTATATAATTGTAGATATTATTATTATGATTGAATGTTTGAAAATATGACATATCATACCTTTATTTACTTTATACTTTTTAACTTTTTTTGTCTTCACTTTCTCTCTGTATTTTGTCCTGAACGGACGATTCTCCGTTTTATTTTTTGTCTCCTACTACTACCAATTTTCTACATTTCCTATTTTCTGTGTTGTTCTGTTCCTTAAAAATATAATATCTATCTATATCTTATTTTAATTCTAATTTAGATAAGGACAATATAAGGCTTTTTTTACTTTTACTTATTGAAAGTATGTTACCTATGGTGTTGTATGGTGGGTATGTTATGTTAAGAAAAAGGCACTTCTCGACTAGGTGTTAGAAAAAGTTGTTGTGATACGGAATAACGCTGCAAACGGTCAATAATGTATTCTTTTTTGTAAATAATTAACTTAAAAAATTACGGTACTCACACATTCTCAATATTTAGAAGATTTAAATAAAAAAAATATTTTACTTCAGCTAACTAACCGCACCACTGAAAACCGAAAAACTAAACTAAAACTAATTTGTCAGTAATAAAACTAAATATTTTTACAAATCCGAATGCCAAGGGAAGGAGTAAACATCAAAACTGATACTTACTAACTTACTAGACAAAGAAGAGCTAATGGGTGCTAATTATAACTAAATACTGTGTAAATTAGCTCTAAAATCGCTAAAATAGACATGCTGGAGTTACGATTTAGATTTGCATAAGAATCGAGCTTTCAAATCAATGTTAAAATGTTTTTGCACATCATAATAATACAGAGTCTATATGGGTATTCTTAGACAATGCCAGATCAAAATTCGTTCAGTGGTTTCCAAGATATTGTAATATCTACGACTTTAAACAGATCTCAGGAAACCAGTGCTAAGTGGTTTAATTTGAGCAGAAACGTCTAAGTACCATATTTCGCAATTCGTGTGTTTTTCCGACATCTGTGGAACCTTGAAGATCTATATCTGGAATAATGTAAAGTGGCTCTTCTGGATTCAAGTGTGGTGGGAAGGACAAAGGAGAACTAGTGGAACAAAAATTCCAACTGTTCTGTTATTAGAACTTTTTTTTTCGGGGGGAAACGCTCATGCTTACCTCTTCGCCGCAAGGGAGAGACGAAGAGGTTATGCCGGACTTTTACCGGCCAAAAAACCCCCGGTGTTCCTGCGCACCGCCTGACGGCGAAGCCACGGGAACGCTTGCGCATAACTTCCGCGACTTCTGTTATTAGAACTGTCTCAACTAAGTATAACTATAATATTATATAGTAGGAGCTCGTAGCCTAGTTGCGAGCACGGTCCGAAAGTGATCGTTGTGAGCTTAAAAAAATCTCAGTTATCGATAAATATTTCAATCAGCTTACAATGGCTTTTTAGTTACATCCTGTATAATAGTAAATTTATGGTCACCGTCTCATGTAGAGGGCCTCGTAGCCGTGAGGTTATGGAACAAGCTACCGCAAGAAGTCGTGGATGCATCTTCAGTCAACAGTTTCAAAAATAGACTAGATAGGTTTTTAAACAGTGCATAAGTAGTGGTGGACTTAATTAACTATGAACAATGACTAAGTGCTATAAGTGAATGAACAATACACCAGCTTAGATATGGGCGCATCAGCTTAATGCTGCCTGCTCATTAATCAAAAATAATATATTAAAAATTTAAGAAACCCCAGTCTCAAATATGGAGATCCCTTCCTTTTTCTTGGTCTTCAAGAACTGAGTGCTGATGTGGCAAAGGCACCATGGTCCTAAAAAATTTGACTCAAGAGAGAGAGAGCACGTTAAGCAGTCGGTCCCGGTTGTTGTCGTTCGACAGCAGTCGTTAAGCCATGTCAGAGGCCTACGGGCGGCCTGAACAACTCTGACAAATAGGTTGGCCACTAACCATACGATAAGCAAGCAAGCAATATTATACATTTATTTTCTTCTTTTAATAAACTACACAGAACTGTGCTGTGTAATTCCTGGTGCTGTGTGGTACCGGCCCTAAAGAACATCGTCCTAATTACTCCAATTACAATTAATAAATGTCGCCGTGCCATGCCACCCATGATGGGTCAGACTTGTGGTCTACAAACCGGGTCAATCTGGCAATAGCAACTTTATCTATCTATCAAACCACTCTAGCCAAAAGAAGTATGACGTCATCGACTAGATATGCAGATATGGACACAGGTAGATCAGTGTCGGACTAAAACCACATGCTAAAACCAAAGCTTGAAATGTGAAATATCTTAGTTAATAGTCACTAGTAGGCATGTTACGGATGTGGTTTTAAATTTGATTTATCGGAGTCTGAACCGGATTCGGAGTCGGAAGTAGAAGAAAGATGTTCAGAAGAAGTTCAAATTATAAACAGTTTTTTTAAATTTTTATAGCTGAACAGGCCAATATTTTTTATGATGACGTTTGCGGGAATAAAACATATTCCTTTATGTAGTCCTACACTATTTAATAAAATATTGATATTTGAATATGTTTGCTCACGAATCTTCGGTATAACCTCCGATTCAAAATTATCGGAGCCGAAGTCGGAGACGGAGGTGTAAAATCAATCGGAAGTTTCGACCTTTCGGAGTCGGAGTCGAAGCTCCGTAACATCCCTAGTCTCTAGTACCCACCTGCTGCCGTTACAGAAAAAAAAATAGATATTTTTCTCGATTAGAGGTCAATTTTGTGAGCAAAAGTATAGGCATTTCTCGAGTTAATCTAGTGATGATTTAGAGTAAATTGTTGCCTCAAGTTCATATAGGAAAAGTAATGTAAAAGTAGCAATGAATTCTGATTCAGGGATATCTGGAATTAGGACGGATCACGGAATTCAGTATTTTTTTATTTAAGTCAAAACGATGGAACGCCGCAGAAAAAAATATGGCCGAAACCGATGAGGAATCAGTTCAGACACTTCACTGGATTAATTTGCAATTTTGCAAACGGGTTTGCAAAACTTTTTTTGGAACTCATTTTTAAAAGGCGACAGACGGTAAATGCTGAGTGGACGGTCTGGGCTTTTGTGATTTGTTCCCGAGACATGTATAGGTTCTTGTTTACCTATTAGTATTTAGACTGGACCTAGGATTTATCTAGTACACAAAGTGTACCCCCCCCCCCTATAGTCCCGAAAGGGGGGTATTCAGTACCCATAACTGAACAACATTCACTATGGGACCAACTCTGAAATCGCGAAAAGCTTTCTCGTGTTACATTTCGGTCGTGTTAGGGTAGTGAGCTTCTTTATGGAAAAGCTGATTTTTTCGGGATTTCAAATTGGCGTCATAGTAAAAGTTATTCGTTTGTAGACCTATATGTAGATCCTTTAGGGATTATGTGGAGTTTTTGTTACACCAAGTAGCTACGTTACCATATAAGCCATAATGAAGGAATGAACGTCCGCCCCCTCCTTGGGTAGAGACTACTTTTTATTTCATCCATGATATATAAGTAAGTATATGTAGTTAACGAGGTTTCATCACCTACACTATGATTATCATTGATACGGTCTCCTCTGTAATTTAACTCTTGCTCACTCGACTAGAATAATTACTTTCCTACATACGTCATAATGTTAACTTAAACAGTCCACTACTCACAAAAAATCCTTAAAAATGTCCGGCTCGAAGGACTAAAATATTTTAAATCCTACAATAGAACAACAATACAAGTAGGTATTTTGTTACACTCTGTATATTATAGTACAGACAAACTTGCATGAAGCATGATTAAAATATAATCCTATAACCTCCTATGCTTTCCTTACTCTCTCAGAGATATACCTACCCAGCACTATATACATACGAGAATTATTGCAACTGGCCAAAAGTAAATAAATACGAGAGAATGGTCATGTCACCGCATCGCATGGAGACATCGGTCAACGCCTTCTTCGGCGTTTCTTATAACTCGTCACGCCAGTTCCCGGTAAAACACCTTACCTTTTATTTAAATTAAATCCAAATGCCGCTGCCGCTGGAGATCTTTGCACTATAAAAAACCTACACTATTGCAGCCTTTATCACTTCTTTTACAAAAAAAAAAGAATTTATAAAAGTTTATTCGCCCGGCGCGGCGTTGAAAAATCAATTTATTTTTAAATTTGTTATCCTATTCCGAAAATTGGAGTTTTTTTTTTAATATCGAATATAAGCTCGATAAAAAGTATTGAGTTAAAAAACGGAAACGATTTATTTTACGGAATCGTGCGCCGGTAAAGCGTGCGCTCTCCCGCGGAACGCACTAAACTAGTTTGATTGGTTGTTTCACAAGTTGCATTCATTCTCTTTCGGGCGTTGGAGCAGGACAACCTGAGTTTTCTTTTTGTTTTACAGCTAGTGGTGTCGGGAGTAGGGTTGTTGAGGTGAGTATATTCCCATCCTCATCCTCACAAGAATATTAGGTAGTTTAAGGTTTTTGGATATCTAACATTTTGGAGATTCTCTTACTTTTTCCTAGTCATCATCAGGTTCTCAAGATTCCAGATGTGGGAAGGGTATACCATGGTCCTTAACATTTGAGCTCAAACTCGAATCACATAACCATCACCATCACTGGTACGGTAATAGTTATGTGGTTCCCATCTATTTGACTCAAATATATTCCATGATCTTGGAAATCCTGATCCAATTTTTATAAGACTGAAAATTATCGACATAATTATCTGTTGAATAAACAAACCGCGTCGAAATCGGGTCACCGATTACTGTATTATAGTATATGATGCCACCACCCTGGTGGTATTACCAGAAACAAACAGTCATACCATACGCGTCAATCTTATACTTCTAGCGATAAAGATTCGAGTCTAAATAAATATTAATATCAATACTCGCAAGCGACCGAAAGAATTTTTAGAAACGGTCCATTCGTTTTTGAAAAATTCTCAATCGTATTTTTGTTATAGTATAACCTTTAGGCACTTCCTTTTGCCCTTCTAGGGTGTGAATATTCTCTAACTTGAAATGAAATGATATTTATTTTATTCGCACGAAACACGGTACATATAAGATAGTAGTATTGTTTGAATAGATCATACATGTTTCGACATTATTTTGGCATGCAAAAAAATTTTACGACATGAAAAATAATAAGAGGTAATCGCAGTAATAAAATAAAAATTAAGTCCTCCAACTAGCCATAAGGTTAATGTCGAATTTAATGATTACTATCAAAAAATTCCTTTATTGAATAAAAACATTTTTCAATTAGCCATGCTTTAAGTTTTGTATTTAGACCTTTCGAGGGCAACTGTCTGATATCTGCTGGTATGTGGTTATAAATCCTTACAGACATAATGAAGCAGTTTTTTTCATACAGTGTCGTCCGACATTTTGGCATTAATAAAATAAACTTCCTGTAGTAAAAATATTTTCATCCTCATCCGTATTCCTGTCCGCATCCTCAAATTCAGTTTCATAACAACATCCTCATCCTCATCGACCCTAACCCGAGTGAATGTTTATCATGATGGTAATGATTCATTGATGGGAAGCGAGCAGGAATGCCATTAGTATTCTGTGGTGGTGATGGCGCCGAGTTGGACAAAGCTTTGATTTGAATATTACAATAGTTGGTCTGGTTTGGTATCATTGCGCATTTTGTATGTGAATTAATTACATTATTATAATATGCAAATGAATAACAACTTAGAAGTAACTAGCAATAGTAGTAACAATTATTTAGTCCACTGAAGTTCAGCTCGAAGCGTCAAAATGTAAAAAAAATATTTTTGGATCGATTTAGTAAATTGTTTTAAACTTATTTACCTAGTTTCTTGGTTTCCCCTCCGCTCCTTTTCCTATCCTTTTACATTCAATATAGAGGAAGCAAGAGAAGCGTGCAACATCATCATTCGTGGCGCTCCGTTCTTTCTGTCTACCCCGCAAGGTACTTATGTTTGTCTAATGAAAGCGTCGAGTCTCTATTGATACTGATTATGCATGTACTCAATAAATGTTTCGAGGTTGTTTCAAAATGAGAAAGAATTACGAACGTCTTGATAATTTCTGTTTATTATAATATGCTGGCTGTATAATTTGTGCCTATTAGTTACCTTTGCCTTTTACAGGGGGACAAACAAACTCAAACTAGACAAAAGTAAAATACAATGTGTTTTTGATGTATGAATATAACCTCTAATTTATCACCTGTAGATTTTTATTTTGTATTTTTAAATACTAAAATCAGTTCAAAATGAGTGAAGGAACAGTTGAAAAGGATCCAAGGAAGAGGAAATGGCCGAAAAAGCCAAAAACTTTTATTTCGAACGCGAAAAAGTACGCCAAAAAGGGTCAAATGGGACGCGGGACTAAGATGTCCGAAGAATTGTACCAATACTTCATTGGAATCCTGGATGTGATCAAACAGGGTATTCAGGATAAAGAGGAAAGATGTAAGTACACGATACAAACAGTAAAAACATCCTCTTAGGTCAAACGTATATACCTTCTCCGTTCCGTCGTGAGTAAAAAGCATATGCTGTATCGTTTTTACGCAGTGAAATTGTTTGTGATAATAAGGTAGGAAACGAACACTTTTTATAAGTACTTCTTATCTTCAATTAAATCTGTCTGTTTGCATACCAAAGACACAAACTTCGGTTGGGGTGTCGTTTGGCTACTGAGGGGTAAAGAGTTAGAAAAAATCGGGTTTGTTAAAAAATGAATGGTCTGACAATGCAAAACCGACTCTGATTGATTAGGTTATGTTAGGTTGCATTAGGCAAATGGAAAACTGCAGAAGCTATTTTTTAAAAGAATAACGTCAGGAAACAACCAAGAGCCTTGCATGCTTTGACTTATCTTGGTGCCCCAACACTTAAACCCAATGTTATTTAATGTTAATGTTAGTAATCAGGTTTAATTGCATGTGCCAGTAAAAACATATACACGCTATATTGTAATGGTTTTTCAATAAATAATAATAATAAATATCCCTGGCGGTGTAGGCAGAGATAATGATGCGCCTTGAATCTCTGTCTTGGCATGTTTACTCTACAGTCATTCGTAATTTCAATGTTCGCGGTTCGGGTTGTAAAAACACAATTACCAATAAAATTATTAGGTAACCTACTAATATTTTTTATTCATGGTCAATTTCAGATGCCCTTGTAAACAATGTCCTGGAACGCACTAAAGGGGAAGAGCTGAATGTGACTGGCAACCAGCTGGGCTGCAGAGTGGTTGAGTTGCTCCTTCCATACTCCTCCCCTGAGGATCTAGAGAGGTTCATGGAGGTTCTGTCTCCTGAACTACGTAGACTCTGCTCTGATAACTTCACCAGCCATGTAGTAGAAACATTACTTAGAGTAGCATGTGAAAGAGCCACCGAGCACTTACAAAGTGACGAGAACAAATGTAATTCTGAATTGGAAGACGTTCCCAAGAAAAAACTAAAAACAGAAACAAAAGAATCAAAGTACACTGATGAACACATACAGAAATGCTTTGATTTCACTATTAAAATCAGTAAATACGCTCTAAACAACTTAGAAGACTTCGTATGGGACTCATATGCTAACCACATACTCCGTAGTGCTTTAAAATGTCTCAGCGGCATAACCTTACTACCAGGGGAAAAACCTAAAGTAAACCTATTCAAAGAACCAATACAAGAGAGCAAAGGTATTCCACCGCATCTAACTAAAATGAACTATAAGACGGTACCGGATGAATTTATGGAAATTGTCAAGGAATTTGGTACTCGATTATCATCCTGGCCACAGTTCAAAGATTTACCGTACCAGAATATAACATCAGCATTATTACAAGTTCTTTTATATGCAGTTAAAAATGTGGATAAGAATTTAACCCGTGAACTGTTAAAGAAGTTGTTGAACGAAAGTTTCGCGCCGGACGACTGGATTTCGACGTCTAACGACGAAAAAAAGGATGTTAAAATAGAAATGGATGAAGAGACCGATGAGAATAAAGGGCAGGAGCAAAGTGGAAGCTTACCACCAGTTTTTGAGTCCGAATCTGCTGTCAGGTAAGAACCAAGCGGTCAATATTTAAATACTCATACATTCTTTATGTTCTCCAGGTAGTTTAGCTCGGGCTCTGCAGGGGTCTGGCCTCTGTTGACAAACGTTTGTGGTTGTTCATTGTTAGAATGGTAACTTCGTTGCACCATTGACAGGAAGATAATAGGTTAAAGATGACGAAGAATTAGAGACGAGTGTTTATAGAGCGTCGGTGGCACAGTGGACACCGGACTCCTATGCGGGAGGTCCGGGTTCGAAACCGTGCGGTGCCATGTACCAATGAGTTTTTCGTATTTTTAGAAGACTTACGCACATTTACCGACTGCTCTAACGGTGAAGGAAAACATCGTGAGGAAACCTGCACACTAAGATGAACGGTGTGTAAATGGGGTAGGCACAAAATATCCTCAAGGGTCGAGGTGCAGCTGGGGTTATTCCCGGCCCCCTATCATAAGATGAGATAAGATACTCATACTCAATATTTAAATATTCATAATGAATATGAGTATTTTAGAGGCCTAACAGTTGCTGCCTCTACAGAAAGTCCACTCCAGGCGTCCACGATTTTGATTACGTCACTCGACCGTACTGCTAGGGCAACTATAATTCGAAATTTAAAAAAAAACAGCCTTGTGAAAAATATTTCTGGCAATTTATTTCGTTTATTGAAATCGCGCCAGGTAGGTTAGCCGGGGGACCAAAGCCGGTCCACCAGTGGATGTTCGGAACTTGTATACGAAGTCCTAGGAAAACTTCGATAGCGCGTTGTACAGCGACATCTTTTGGCGAGTTGAATGAACTAAACGCAGGGCGGCCACAAGTATTTTAGTGCCGATACTTGTGATAATAATTGGGTTTGCCTAAAGGCTGAGGGCACCGAAGACTAACTCATTAAAAAGTTTAAAATGTATAAACATATGGTATAGATACTTTAAAAGTCATTATTAGAAATTAATGAGTTACTAGTACGTATGGAACCTAACTACGGGATAGTAGAAATTTCCTATTAAAGAATAGGAATTAAACGCAAATAAACGAAGCTAACGAGAGCTGTCCTCCGAGATACAGGGACCTCCTAGTTCGGAGGTCAGCGTTTATTGTAAATTAACTGATTGCTTACTATTTTTTTTTTTAAATTAGTGGCCTTTGGTATTGTGTTTAAGGCACAATAATTCCGCCAATTGACGTTATAAGGGAGACACATCGTGAAAGTGACCGGTTATGAAATTGGTTTAACGAAATTTAGAATTTTGCACATTTTGTCAAGATTGTCCGGAAACTCCACCAACAACAAACACAAAACGGCACATAGGTACATATGGACGGACGAAATAATATTAAACAGGTGAACATTTGGGGAACTTATACATATAATAAATATGTATGTATAAAAAGGAAAAGTTTCGGGGAGGTAAACAGTCTAAGGAACTCATAGTATTTCACGTCGCCGGTTATAGAGCCGGGTCCTAGGCTTTTGCGCGGATTCCCGCGGTGGAGACGTTGCAGCTTTTTGCCGCTCGTGCGGAGTCTGAGAAGCTGCCAGTGTTTCCAGCGCCCTGTCGTGCGGACGCTGCGGTGACAGGTGGAATACTTGGGGCCGTGTTTAGTAAAAAATCGGTAGGGCGGAACAGAAATAAGCGATATAGTTGCGAAAATGGATATATTTCCAGTAAATGCCATTTTTTTAGTGGACTTATCATATAATTTACAGATCCCTACCAGGGACAGCAAAATTAGGAGAGGAGGATGATTTTATATTTAATTTTTTAAATATTATATAGACACTCTAGTTTTGTACTATTATTATAATATTATTATTCATTAATATGTCCTATGTGCAATCATAATTTATATTATTTAATTTTCTCCCTTATATATTCATTAATTGTGTAGTAGTTAGTGGCTTTTAGAAATTAATTATTGTTTTAATTTTGATATAAACTTATTATCATTAAAAAAAATCATCATTATCATTAGTTTATTTTTTTAATGAATATTGTTGATGTTGTTGGTACGTATTCTCATTTTGTATATAAGCCGGGATATTTTCTTACAAACTTATTTAATTCCAAAATATAAATGCACGGTAATGTAAGGATACGATGAGTTTGAAAGTGGGGTTCGCAGTTGTCAGTTACTTTAATGTTGGCCAGTATTCTGATAAGTTTCTTTTGGAGAGTAAACAAAGGGGCGCGTGTGTAAAGTGTGTGTGTGTGTGTGTGTGTGTGTGTGTGTGTGTGTGTGTTGTGTCTCCCATAAGATGTCACCGTAACTGAACCTTTATAATAAAATAAGGGAGCAACATGTCCGCCGATAAACTGCTAAGCACTGCTTCTTACTCTTTCATATGATGACACTGAGGACATTTCAACTGTTTTGACTTGACAGTGTTTACGGCAATGAACATCATGGTAATAAAAATACACCTACTTCAACATACACACAATACAATACACCACACACACACGTACACTCAACACTTTTTACCAATATTAAAATTAAAAAAATAAAAATACAATAAAAAATTATTGATGCAGACAGTATCTTTTACATTTTCTCAGATTTCCCTGGCTCCCACACTAGGATACCCTGTGTTGTGGGGGCCAGTCTCTTCCGATAAATAAATTATGAAAAACATAAGGCAATGCTAAATTAAACACCTAAGAATGCGTGTATGTGGTGTGTGCGTGAGATGGCGTGTGTGTGATGTGTGGTGTGTGTATGTGATGTGTGTGTGTGTGTGTGTGTGTGTGTGAGGGGGTGTATGTTAGTTAGAATAATTATATATTATTATTATTTTATTATATATTAGATATAATTTTTTTTTTCTATTTTTGATTTAATTGATAGTTAAATTTTTGACTGATAAAATATTATAATACACTTCGGTAAACAAATTGCGTTTAGATAATGGCTGAATTGTACGTGTCTTGGAGGACAAACACAGGTTACACCTAGTTCGGTTACGGTAATAGTTTTAGTGGCATAGCCTAATATAGTTTATTTAACAAAACTGTAAAACTTTTAAGAAGTAAAATGTATTATTTATTATTATTATTTATATTATACTGTCCAAAAAATAAATTTTAAAATAAAACCAGTTAGTACGAGTACGTAGGTTACTAAGTTCTGAATAGAGATCCCCGAAAAAAACATGTTTTATATCACTCAAGCTTGATAATTTTGTCGATTGTATGAGACGAATTTTTTATACGAAGTTCACGACTTCATCATCAAAATTACAGGTTACTAGAGGCGGCTCTGTTCGTGGCTAAGAAGAAGATGTACACTCAGATATACGCCAAGTGCTTCATCAACCGCCTCGGCCGGCTTGCCATCGTACGAATGCTCAATTTCACCGTGCAAAGGCTCATCGACAACTGTCAGATTAAGGAAGAGGTCAGTGGTATCATTGCTCAAGAAAACAGGCAAGACGACTACGGATTGCACGATGTTCACGTCATTGCACAAGGGTGCGTCATCAAACATAACACTCGTACGATGACGGACCCTTGTGCAGTGACATGAACAACGCACAATCCGTATTCGTTTTGTCTAATGAAGAATGAGTCATGCTTCTCGTGCTATAAGTGGTAGGTATAGAGCGTGTCAATCTTTATAGCGGATCTGAATATAGGCACAAGTCGCGTTTCAGTATTTGTTTTTAAGTAAAAAGTAAAAGTAAAATACACGTTATTGCACAAATATTAAACAACAAACATGAGATAAAAAAGGAAATAGTGAAGTACAATTTAGGCGGCCTTATCGCTAAGAGCGATCTCTTCCAGGCAACCTTCGGGAAGAGGAAATGATTTCCAGAATGAGGTAGGTGTGCAAGCATTATGGAAAACGGTATATAAGAGAATTTGTAAGTGTTAGGGAGATGTAGAAGATCGAGGTACGAGGAACGGGTACTACAAGTTTCACCAAGTACCAACAACCCTAAGTATTAACCATTTTTTTATTTTTTATTTACGACTAAACCCGCGTTTGACCTCAATCTTCCCTGGTGGTAAGTGACGATGAGGTCGAAGATGGAGCACGCGGGCTTAGTACGGACTGCCTCTTCTATAAACACTCCTGGAACTCATCGATGCTGAAGCGAAGATATTTGACGACAGACTTTACATAGAAGGGTGGTGGCTCGCCAGGCGGTCCCTGAAGGGGTCCTACCACCAGCTAAATTAATAATTGATTTTCATGCTCATTGTTGAGTAGAATGTATCAGCTCTTTGAAAAAACCAAAAAAAGAAAAAATAGAAAATACCATCTTGTAATTATGTACCTACATTCTGGACAAATCGCGGGGAGGGGTTCCATCCTTATGTTGTTGATATCCCATCTGCTCGTACGAAGCAATTTGCTTCTTCGTTCATTATGCGAACGGCTAAGTCATGGAACAGCCTGCCGGCGTCTGTATTTCCCGAAACTTACAATCTTGGGAGCTTCAAGGCCAGAGTGGATAGGCATTTACTGGACCCGCGTGCTCCATCGTCGACCTCATCGTCGCTTACCATCAGGCGAGATCGAGGTCAAATGTGGGTTTAGCAGTAAATAAAAAAATGAAAAATCTTCTGAATCAAAATCTTTGATTGTTCCCAGTTTGAGCCGATGTTCGACGAGCTGTCTCCGAGGGTCCCTGAGGTGCTCGTGGCCGGGAACTCTGGCGTACTCGTCGCGCTCGGGAAGGCCTGCCTCAGACTCCAGGCGCGGCAGGCTCAGTTCATTACTGTTAGTATTCTACGTTACATCCGATGTAACAATCCGAATCCCGCCGATTACACCCGATCATGTCCTCTGCCCTGTATCAGTTTCTATCCAATATTAATTTAGTTTTCGTTCCAATTCTATTTGGACACCAAATCACATTCTGCTGACGCATAACTCTACCACTGCCACCTTTCCATTTACTATCGATCGGGCAAAAGTACCTCGGGAGGAACTTTTGTTCGATCGTTATATTTGACAGTTGAACCGTTTTGTTACCGTTCAACTGCGATTTAGTATAAACTAAACGTTTTATTAGAATGCACAAATACGTTACTATTCGATCGACCGTTGACTCGATCGGAACTTAACTGAAATTGGATCGTTAGTGGATAGTAGCATACGAAACACGTCATAACGATGCAGTTTAGATTCTATTTAGTTACGTTGTATTTAGTGGAATAGTAAGTAAGTAATACGTTTATTTCACACACAGCAATGACCGAAACAGTTATAATTATAATAAAATAATTATGTAGTCAAAGGTAAACATATTGAAATCATGTCTGATGGTCTGCTGTTGTTGTGAAAAGGGGTCTCAACTCAGCTTATTGCTGCAGACAAGAATGACTACAGCGCTGGTGTTCTGTTGGACCATGACCGATGGCTGGACACAACCTGTCCAAGAGGACAAAGATACGACACAAATAAATTTAATTGAAGATAGGTAGTATTAATAAGTGAATAATATATTTACCATGACACATAAATGATAAAATAATATAAATATAGTAAATAAATAAATATATATACCTACCTACACACAAAAAAAACGAAAACAAAACACTACACACAAAAAATATTTTTTTTAAATTATTAAATATGGAGAGCAGACGAGCAAACGGGCCACCTGATGGTAAGTGGTCACCATCGCCCATAACATCTCACCTCACTGTATTAATATTAGAGGGTTTTCGATGCGCTGCTAACCTTGAGGACTAAGATGGAATGCCTCATGTGCCGGAAATTATACTGGCTCTCTTACCCTTCAAACCGAAACATAGAAATGCAAGCATCTCTGCTTCACGGCAGAAATAGATAAGAGGGTGGTACCACCCCAGGCGATCCTTCACATTAGGATCTACCACTACCATATATATACATATATCACAAATATATATACACACACACACACACACACACACACACACACACATATATATATATATATATATATATATATATATATATATATATATATATATATATATATATATATATATATATATATATATATATATATATATATATATATATATATATATATATATATATATATATATATATATATATAAAAAGAGGTACAATGCGGTATGTTCCAAAAGCTAGGAAGGAGATAAAGGGAATAAAGGGAACAGATTCTGAGATAGACGTAATAGATCTCCTGTAATCGATCTATCATGCCTATCATGGCCCATCGTGTAGACGAGCCTTTACATAGATGGCCCTACACACAAGCTGATGTTTCACGAGTTGCGATAAAGGTAATATCCCAACTCTACGCAAAAATACAATGCCGGATTATGTGTGGAAGGTGACGTCTTTTTTTTCGCGGGTTAATGATCGCGCGAGAAAAAAAGACGCCACTTTCAGGCTATGTTTTTTGTATAGTATTTTAAAATGCAGTTTAATTACATACATGGGGGTTATGTTATTGCGTTCGTGCTATCATGGCGTGTTCGTCCTATTTTATTGTTTAAAAACGGTTTACAGAGGTTATTTTTTCGTAAAACTAGTGTATTTTACCTAAAAATCGTCCGTGATAAGTGAACGTTATATAAGACAGTGAAATGAGAGTGAAATACTACAGACGGTGTGATCCGGCAACCTAACCTCCAATTGCACTGGGAATACAAGACGCTAGGCATTCCTGGTGCACACGATTCTCCCATAATCTCGACGTTGGTAAACTGTTTTATTCAGAACAGACGCCAAAACGTTCGAGGTATTTTCAAAATTCCAACACGGTCATTGGCCAAATTGCAGTGTACACTAGCAGGGACCATTCATTAAAGAAAATAAAAAAAAATAAAAAAACTCACGCCTGTTTACTACAGGGTTAGGCAGAGATTAATAAGTTCCACCTGCAACGATCCTGACACCGTTTTTGCTTTTTCCACACTCATCATACACCCTCTTTGGTTGGTGATTGACCGCACCTGACCTTTCTTTAGAACATCCGCATCCTGGGATATAGGTCTTCAAACACATACATACCTTCACGCTATGTCCCTTGCGGGGTAGGCAGAAAGAACGGAGCGATAAGAATCTGTCTTGGCACGCCTCTCTTGCTTCCTCTACAGTCGTTTGTCGTTTCACGCATGCTCGCCGTTGGGGTTGTATAATAAAATCTAAGAGCGCTCTGTCAAACTAAAGCTCAGTCTAGGATGATCCCGGCTTCTCCTTCCACTTTGTTTACTTCTTTCGTCATTCCTTCTTTCCACATGCCCGAACCATCGGATCATGTTGTCAAATATGTTGATCTTCCTCTAGATCCTGGAATCAACGCTGAAGTGTTCAGAGCCAGAGCATCAGAAGTACTTCTCGGTGTGCTGCCTCCGCCTGGCGCCGGCAGATACCCTGGACCTCACTGCGCTGGACAAGGAGTATTCCACACACGTGCACGGCTCTGTCGTACTGCAGACTGTACTTGACTTTCAGGTGAGTACTCGACACTATTAGTGAGTACTAGAGCAGTATTTGTGAGTACTATTAGTAAATACTCGAGCAGTATTAGTGAGTACTAGACCTTATTAGTGAGTACTCGAGCAGTATTAGTGAGCACTAGACCTTATTAGTGAGTGCTAGACCTTATTAGTGAGTACTCGAGCGGTATTAGTGAGTACTCGAGCGGTATTAGTGAGTACTCGACTCTATTAGTGAGTACTCGAGCATTATTAGTGAGTACTCGAGCGGTATTAGTGAGTACTCGAGCAGTATTATAGGTAGGACGCACTGGTTCTATTCTATTTCTATAACCATACGATAAACAATAAAGAATGCTATCATCGTAAGTCGCTGTGCCTCCATCTTTCTAATAAACGCCCTTACTGAAATGTCTTTGCGATTTTACATCGATGTATGGAAAGTTACAATTATTTAATTTAACCGCCCAGAAACTAATAAACCCTGCCAAGAGGGCGCCATTGGTAGTTTCATAACCTGTGTTATGTATTTCGCAAAGATTTCGCAAAAATTTACAGAGATCTTAGGTCATGTCGTGATGTTCGCTACCTTTTCCCTTGATAAGACGTACAAATATTCCTTATACATTTATATAATAATTATGTTACACAAATAACAGTTATTAGTTCACAGTACAATCTAAACATTGAATTCAACTAACTACATAATTATTATAAATAAAATTATTATACTAGAGTATCTGAAAAATAGATAGATAGAAAGTCAGGAAAAGTAAAAACTACAAAAATAATAGCACGATATGTACAAAGGCGGCCTTGTCGCTTAAAGCGATCTCTTCCAGGCAACCTCTGAAGGTTTTTTTATTTTTTTAATCTCTCAATTTAGAGGCTTTGGTACACGACAAGGTGACCATGTCGGCCTCGTTAGGGTCACTAAGAAAAGGGAAGGGGAAAACCTCTGAAGTTAATTGGACATTAAAGAGATTAGCGACAGTGTGGTGTGAGGATATGAAAAAGGTTACTATTACTTAATATACAGTAAATTTAGTAAAATAAAACTAACATGATGTCCATAAATAAATATGTAGGTATACTAAGATAGTTAAATGCATAGATATACATAATATAAATAAATTAACATATATATGTATAGACATATAATAGACCCACAGTAATGACCTACGGAGCCGAAACGTGGACACTGACGGTACGACTGGTTCACAAATTGAAAGTCGCTCAGCGTGCTATGGAAAGAGCTGTGCTCGGAGTATGAAAACATGAAATAGATGATTTACAGGTTAATGAATGAATGAAATGAATGAATGAATGAATGAAATGAATGAATGAATGAATGAATGAAATGAATGTTTATTTGCAATTTTAGAATATAAATAAAAAGAAAGAAAGAGAAAAAGAAAGAGCTGTGCTCGGAGTATCTCTGCTGGATCGAATCCGAAATGAGGAGATCCGGCATAGAACAAAAGTCATCGACATAGCTCATAAGATTAGCAAGCTGAAGTGGCAGTGGGCCGGTCACATCTGTCGCAGAACTGATAACCGCTGGGGGAGACGAGTTCTGGAGTGGAGACCGCGTTTGGGCAAACGTAGTGTGGGACGAGCGTCCCTGCTAGATGGAGCGACTGGATGAGAAGAGCCGAAGATCGGGCTCAATGGCGCGCCCTGGGAGAGGCCTATGTCCAGCAGTGGACTAGAATAGGCTGCTGATGATGTATGATATAATAGATAGTAAACAATAAATAGGTAAATATACATAATAATGAAAATAAAATGCACAACTACAACGACAAATAATGATGAGTGAGACCCGCTTTGAACGAAGCCAGGGATTCCGAATGACGAATTAGACAAGGAAGTGAGTTCCATAGGTGTGCTGCCTTGACAACAAAGGAGTCGGTGTAATATCTGGTAGAACACTAAAAAAAAACCCGAAAAATAGTCCGATAAAATTTGTAGTAACATTTTGAATCAGCATTTCTGTCAAAGCATACTTAACTTATCACTCTTTCACTTTCAACTTTAAAACGTCTTCTGCAGCGGCCAGCGAAAGCAGTCAACAGTCTACTGGAGCTGACCCCTGAGGAGTTGCTGGTGATCTTCTGCGACGCGCGCGGCTGCCACGTGGCCGACGCGTTCTGCGCGGGGCGGTGCGTGGGCGTCAAGGCTAGGGACAAGCTGCTGTGGAAACTTAAGGTAGGCTACCATGGCTATGTTAGGCTACCATGGTACTATGAACAACGCATTGTGTTGCGGATCTGACCAACGATCTAAGCAATTAATGGGAGTAAACTGCGGCTGCTACGTTGCCGATGCGCTGCGTGCAGGTCACTGTGCTACCATGGCTAAACTGAGCTACCAAGGCTAAACTAGGCTACCAAGGCTAAACTAGGCTATCAAAGCTAAACTAGGCTACCAAGGCTAAACTAGGCTACCATGGCTAAACTAAGCTACCAAGGCTAAAATAGGCGACCAAGGTTAAAGTGAGCTACGAACACTAAACTAGGCTACCGTGGCTAAACTGAGCTACCAAGGTTAAACTAGGCGATCATGGCTTAACTAGGCTACCAAGGCTAAACTAGACTATCATGGCTAAACTAGGCCACCATGGCTAAACTAGGCTACCAAGGTTAAAGTGAGCTACCAAGGCTGAACTAGGCCACCATGGCTAAACTAGGCTACCAAGGTTAAAGTGAGCTACCAAGGCTGAACTAGGCCACCATGGCTAAACTAGGCTACCAAGGTTAAAGTGAGCTACCAAGGCTGAACTAGGCTACCATGGCTAAACTAAGCCACCAATGCTAAACTAGGCTACCATGGCTAAACTAAGCTACCAAGGTTAAACTGAGCAATCAAGGCTAAACTAGGCTACCATGGATAAACTAGACTACATATTGTAAATTTATAATTGGCAAAAGTTCAAGTAATATTTTTTGATTCTTTTTATAAGTTCTGAAAAAACTGTAAATTTAAGTAAATAAATAAATAAACTAGGCTACCAAGGCTAAACTATGCCACCATAGCTAAACCTGAATGCCTCGAACCAACATATTTTGATCTTATCCACTTTTTAAATCAATCTGTTAACTTTTTACCGAACTTATTAATTTTACATCTAAATAAACATGCATACATAACTATCACGCCCATAATCCCCGAGGGGGTCGACAGAGGAACCACCTTTAATCATAGATAGTTCCCACTTTTCGCCGTAAGATCTGGTGGACAAACGTGATAGGTGGCGAGCCTATCGCCGTCTCTAGGTGTGAAGTCGCCTTGTATCCACTGGAAGAGTTGGGGTAGTGCTATTCTTTAGGGCCGGCACCACACGGCCAACCTAAATGAACCTATAATCATTTCCAGGGATGCTACCAGAAAATAGCGCTTTCCCAGTACGGCTCGCGGGCCTTCGAAAAGATCTTCGCGTCTGCAGCCCTCGAACAAAAGACCAGAATCATGGCCGAACTTGCCGACAAGAGCAATCTCCTCAATGGGACGCAGTACGGTCGCCTGGTGGCTGCTAAACTGGATCTACAAACTTACCAGCGCAGCCCAAAGAGTTGGGAAGATAGTTGGAGGAAGAAGGAAGGGAAATAAAAGTCTCGTCTGTTATTTTTTGTTTTAATTTAACATGAAATAGATGATTTACAGGTGAATGAATGAATGAATGAAATGAAATGAACGAATGAATGAAATGAATGAATAAAATGAATGAATGAAATGAATTTTTATTTGCAAGAATATACGTTATGAAGGATCTTAAAATTACATAGGTAGTTCCAGCATATCCTGCCACACTGGTGTGCCAATTTATATAATAGATAACAAAAAATTAATAATAAAAATTGATACGAAGCTAACTAATACGTTTTAGATTACAAGAAATATTAATATAGTGATTATATCAAATATGATAAGTGATCGATCCTGATGTATCCTGCACATCAGAATTGAAAATATTTATTTCCAGAAGCACAAATGGTCTTCTAATACACACACACACACACACACACACACACACACACATTACAAATTAAGATACATTAAATTAGATTAGATTAGATTAAAGCTTGGTAAAACAATTAAATTAACTTAAATGAAATTTATAATAATGTCAGTAGAACACAAAACATAAATATTTCTCTATATTGTCGTCAAGTAATTGGCACATGATAACTGGCCCATCTCCGATGTAGTGGGCTAGGAACCCATTCTCTGGTCGCCGAGAATGGGTTGTGCCACCCTCTTAGTGTCGATTTATATGGAAAATCGCGCTTTCAGCAAATTACATGGGTTCTTACGACTCGATTTATTTACTAAATCGATCCGTGTAGGTATTTTGACGCAGCGCGGTTTCATATAAATCGAGCCTTATCTATTTTTGCCATCAGGCTAGATCGAAGTCAAATGCGGGTTTAGTAGTAAATAAAAGTAATAAAAAGAAGCAGAAATGCTTGTCTTTCTGTGTTTCGGTTTGAAGGGTAAGGCTCAATTTACATTGCCGCGGAATGGACTGGAAGCGAATTTTCGCAACGTAATTGTACATAGCATAATGAGCTTTATGTCAATTGTGTAACATACAAACTAAATACGAGCCAAGAAAGAGGTCGCGCTACTTTTGGAATTCCCCTAGCTACTTTTCTTTTTTGGCTCGTATTTAGTTTGTATGTTACACAATTGACATAAAGTTCATTGTGCTACGTACAATGAGCCTAAGGCTCAATTTACATTGCCGCGGAATGAAATGGAAGCGAATTTTCGCAACGTAATTGTACTTAGCATAATGAACTTTATGTCAGTTGTGTAACATACAAACTAAATACGCTTTACCGCTAGGGGAATTCTCGAGAATGCGCGAGGATTCCCAGAAAGACGCGCGATCTCTTTTTTGGCTCGTATTTAGTTTGTATGTTACACAATTGACATAAAGTTCATTGTGCTATGTTCGTTGCGAAAATTCGCTTCCATTCCATTCCGCGGCAATGTAAATTGAGCCTAAGAGAGCCAGCGTAATTTCCGGCACATGAGGCAATCCTAGCACGACGTACGCGAGAAGTACCCTTGTGAATGAACACCCTTTTTCGGTTTGTGTTGCAAATTATTTTACAGTGGTGCTTTTTGGTAAAAGTGGTGTTTTTACTCGAAGAATGTCTACAAAATGTGATTAGTGTATGAAATACGATGATGGGACAGTGAAGTCTGAACCTCTGGTTCGGACGGAAGTCTCGGACGCAGTATGACTTTAAAAACCAGCGAAGTACGGATTGGACTGCAACATCTTATTTCACTGTCCCACACATTACTCACATTTGGTAAAAAAAAAAACACCACTTTTGCAAAAACACGTGCAGCATTTTAATGAAGAATAGGGTAGTTAGTAACAAATATTAAATGCATTTCTTAAAAATGAAGAAATAGACATAATTTGATGGTCAAATGTAAAAATAATTAAAATTCGTTGAAAAATTAAATAGCTAAATGCAATCAAAAATCAGATAGAAAGAAACGGTAATAGTGAATTATGACGTCACTGTGCTGTAGCGCCATACGAACAGATCCTGGCTACGTATAAAGAACTGTTTTGCTAAAAAGGGACAGAGCATCTCTCCAGTACTAACTTTAACCATCAATATCTCTGATGTTAGTTGAGATATCGAAAAACGACTTTTAGATCTTTCTTCAGGATGTCCATGTAAGTTGATTAATGGAATTTAAAAAAGTCAAATACCCTATTGAAGATAAAGATTTCGACTGAAGGACAATTAACAAAAAAAAACTTGTAAATGAAACGTCATTTATTGATTTATTAGTCAAACATGCATTATAACAGAAAATATTCCAATGCGTTAGGCTCAATTTACATTGCCGCGGAATGGAATGGAAGCGAATTTTCGCAACGTAATTGTACATAGCATAATGAGCTTTATGTCAATTGTGTAACATACTAACTAAATACGAGCCAAAAAAGAGGTCGCGCGTCTTCCGGGGAATCCTCGCGCATTCTCGAGAATTCCCCTAGCGGTAAAGCGTATTTAGTTTGTATGTTACACAATTGACATAAAGTTCATTATGCTATATACAATTACGTTGCGATAAATCGCTTCCATTCCATTCCGCGGCAATGTAAATTGAGCCTTACATTTGTCAGATGGAATTAAAAACATGTCAACTTAAACTACAAACATACAAATTAATTCAGTATACATTAACAATGAAATAAAGTAAATATTGTAATCACAGTTATTTATCCTCGGTCACTCACACATTCATTATCTCACAATACAATAAAACGTCTCTGCACACACTCCACCACCCGTCCGCAAACAGATCACTGCGGTGTTGATGACAGAAGGGCTGGGAGCCGCGGTAGCGCGTCCATTACAGGCGACTTGCGGCGCGCCACCACCGTGCGCGACAGCGGAATAGTCGTGCAATCCTTAAGTCGATATGCTGTGAAGTATGAGCGTCTTCTTGTGCCCGGCATGGCAGCGAGCGTGTTCACTGCGCCGGCGCCGGGACGCCCTCCGACGAGAGTATGCGCATGTATACTTCTACCACGAGCGCGTCGTCGTGCAACAGTGGTACAACATTCTCCCTCACCATTACGGTCTTGAAATTACAAATGGTACTCTCTCTGTAACATTAAATCAATAAGACATAAAACGCAAAGCGTTGCGTAGATGGAGCCACGAGCACACTCCATAAACAGAAAAGCAAAACGAAATGTTGTATTTTTAAAGATATCACATAATTCTCGTTATTTGGGTTAATTTCATTTCTCAAAGCTGTCTCACAATTTTGCTATTGTGATGATATCATGGCATCATATGGCCATTTCAAAATAGCAACCTAGAAAAATATGTTAAAATCACGGCGCGAGTCTGAAGGGTAAAAAAAGATTCGGTGGAAAGGAACTGCTAGTGGCGCCTTTAGCAGTTCCTTTCCACCGAATTTGCGGATTGCAGGATTATAAAAAATTGAAATTGAAATCGTTTATTTAGCGCTGTAAACACCAGAATACAGAAGTATACAAAGTAGTAGAAGTAATAGTAGTATTCTCTCCTATTTCACCTCTTTTTTATTGTATAAGAGCAGACGAGAAATGGACCACCATGTAAAGTGATATGATAAGCACCTCTCTTTTGTTATTAGGGGAATTTTCGAGTTTTCGATGCTCGGCTAACGTTGAGGACTTAGGAGTACCTCATGTGCTGGTAAATGAACTCATGGGACAGAATATGCAATTCAAACTCTGCCTTACACGACCATGCCTCCTTGCTCTTTACGAGGCAACACAGAAGGAAGTGGTAAACATTTTCCAAACTTCTAACGACAATGACCTTCCAGGGTAGTCCATTAACTAGAAAGGTTTTCGAGTACCTATGACCTATATGAATGAAGAAAGAGTAATCCACACCGAATATAATTATTGCTTTTGTCCAAACGCACCTTTGACCATAGGAATCCAAGCCATTGCATCGTCTCCATGTTCTTGTGCTCCATTTCTAAGTATCCTGCTTGTTGAGAACCCATCTGGCATCGGTACGCTTGTGTTATTTGTCAATATGTTTAGTAAGATGTTCAGACTCTCCTCTTTAGTGAGGAGTGAGGACTTGGCAGGGCCCTCTGCGAATTCTTGTGGTGTAAGTGTTAAGAATCTAATATTCTTCAGTGCTCTGTGTAGAATTACAGCTGAAAAACAATTTAAAAATATAGAACTCGAGCATTCATTATATTTTAACCTTGGTACCAACCAAGCGCCAAAGGAAAGTAAACCAACCTTTTACTTGTCTTTTCGTCCTAGAGGCTGGCTGCGTTTCATCAAAGTCCGAGTCCATTGCCTCTGTGTCTTGACCACTCATATTTAATTTAGTCTCAACCTGTAATTCAGATGTTATTTCCAGTTAGTGACCAGTTAAGCTGAAAATATTGGCATCAATTCTAGAGTGACAATTACGAAATTAAAACAACTAAACGAAATGTCACCTTCACGATTGTGTAATAACACAATCTAGGGATAGAGTGAGACATTTTTTTTTAGATTTAGCGACCCTCCCAGAATTGAGGCCGAAGTAAAGAAATAAAAGTTTAAATTAATTAACGCTGACCTGTTCTACAACAGACAATTCCTCTGGCTTCGATGGTTCAATGGAACTGGGCCCGGCCACAGCCAGTGGCATGTCTGAATCTCGAGTCGTCAGAGCGTACCTCTCGGCTGCCTCAAATAGTTCCAACTCTGAGTCAATGTTCAGTAACTTAGAAGAGAAAATCTTCATCACTGTGCCCACACTTGCCACTCTAAAGCTGTCATCATTAATAACTTTCTTGGTTTGGGTCTGGAAAATCTATCAGAAATCCAGAAACATGATGTTATTTTATGTTACCCATCGTTGGATAGACACTCAGTGTATTGTTAATCCCTCCCCTGGAAAGCCAGGTTCCTAAAAAATATTCTAAAAATCATATATGATTTTTCAGCGGAATAATTGTTAGTTATCTACCAAGAGTGGGCCTGGCTCATTCTGCTTGTGCAAAGAATAGATCTGTGCCTCATCATGGACAGTAAACAGATGATAAGGATTAATTATCGAACCTGTAAAGCCTTGTCCACCAGCCTCTGCTCGTCGAACAAGCAGCCCACCTCATAACCACGGCAGGCGGTCTGCACAGACAGTTGGGCGAGCAGGTACTCCACACATATGCCCTTCAGGTGAGGCAACATGTACTTGTGAGCCACATAGTACAGGTCCACACCCAGAGGGTACGAGGTTATAGTCACGTTGTCGGTATATATGTATCTGGAATACAGGGAGAATGGGTAAGAAAGCTTCATCACTGTTTCTTGCCTAAGGCAGACTTTGACAAGTAAACTATGTGGTATACAGGCAGCGCTTTATAATACCCCCGTTACCAAATAGCTGCTATAGGTGGCTATGGATCAATTTGCCAATGAGCTCTGCTTGGGTCTGTCTTCAAGGCCCGAACCCATTCTCGCTTGAAACTGGAGTGATGAAATCAGCTGCAGATGAATGTGAAACTAGAAAAGAGCGCGACACTCACTGCAGCATAGCCCTGAACGCGTCGGGCTGCACGTCGGGCACCTCGACGGGGCCGCGGGCCTCGGCCAGCGGCCCGTAGAGCATGGCGGCGAACGCGGGCGACGCCATGGCCAGCAGCAGGCGGTGCGCGCACAACCCCGCGCGCTCTGAGCCCACAGAAAACGCGCAGTCGGCCCACGGCGCACCCACCGTCAGCAGCTGCGCGCCGCGCTGTTTCAGCTCCGAACATGACAGCTGCCAGTCCTGAGCCTCCGCGTCGCTGTCGCGTGATGCCATCGCGTCGCGTTTACACTCTGCGTTTGTCAAGCAACTTAGCACGTGCCGAAAGGATTAGCAGCGGTGTTCCCGACGAACAGGTACTTGATCGTAATAAACGACGACAGATTTTAGATTGTCAAAATTTCAAAGTTTTTTTTACCCCTTATGACACCTCGACCCAACTAGCTGATATCTATTCAAAGTGCTGCAAGGGGAATGGCAAGTTTTGGCGAGAAATTCGTCGGAGAAATTGTAAAAGATCGTTGGCTGTTTATTTTAAAAGAGAGTTGGTTGCTGACAGTGTAAGCAATGTTATTTATTACCTTGACAAAAATATCTGTTGTCGATTAATTCGCTTATTAAACACTAAAATACTGTACCTACCAAGAAGTAGAAAAAACCGAGCAAACGAATACCGTAACGGAAAACGGCAAAGGTATGAAACATACAGTCAGAACTCAGAACAAATATTTTTACTTGGTTTCCGCTTTCCTCCTTGCAGAAAAAAATGTATATGTATATAGCCGAATTTTAAAAATATAACACGTGGCATGTGTGTGGAACATGACCTTAGTGTAGAATGAAACGCAGGGAGCCGGGAATCCCCACGGATTAAACAAGTTGTTTCGTTTCGTAGCAACAAAGGCAAAAGGATCCATACTCAGATTCAGCCTTGTAGTCTAGTAGTTAAATTATTTTGTAAATTCTACGCTTTAAAGTCAAACAGTTATATGCAAATAGAAACCTACATACCTACCTAGATTTGTATACCAACCAACTTATAATTCTGATTCTGACTCAACAACTTATCGGAATTACTTGGGGCGCTCTTAGCAAGTGTTCTACCCGAGATACGGCTCTGTTATTTTATCTGTTTGTCGCTTTAGCTGTAGGTATATTCGACCAAGTCAACCTACCCAAAACGTCAAAATTTGAGTATCTGAAATGTATCATATTGCGCAGTCATAAGGTTCAGATTTAATCGAAGGCTTTTGACAGATGGTATACTATAGCTTGTGCTCGGCTGTACCTATATAAAATACGACAGATAAATAAATACGCGGCATGGGTGGAACGAGTTAGACACGTGTTGCAATTTTGTTTCGTGTTTCTTTTGAACATTAATTTTCATTGCCTGTTCAAGTGATTTTAGAAAGTATTGAAATTCAATAATTTATTGTGCGAATTGTAAGGTATCTACGTAGGTATACACAGTGTAGTGTGAGTGATTGAGATTCGGTGACAGTGAAAAGATATTTATTTTATTCTTTTTTTTTTCATGAGTGCGCAATGTCCGGCCGGGACTACAGATACGATTGGCAAGTGGCGTGTCTGGATGTCAAGGTACTATTAAATGTGGGGGGATCACTGAAATCAAATATTATGTCATAAAATTAAAATAAAGTATTATATTGTAAGTATATATAGTATGGTAATTAATTTTATTTATTTATTAGGTAAACACAACAGATCACAATCGGAGAAATTACAGAAAAATCAATATAAAGTTATGAGCTAGGGCGTAACCCTTAACGTGTAAACACAGCATGGTTAGGAAGTGTTAAATTAGTTGTTGTACAAAATTGAGTTGGGAAAGCAAATAATACTAGTAAATGTAATGATTAAAAAATACCTATTGAAAAATAAAAATTATAAAGTAGGTGCGTGGATAGCTCACTTGAGGACATCCTTAACCCGTCTTTTAAAAACTAATGTCCTAGGATCGAATAAGTCTAACGATGGCTTATTGTTGCTGTTCGAAGAGACTTCGTTAAACAATAAACACATTCGCACAATAGGGTATATATAATATAATATATTGTTGTAAATAAAATCTCATCTTATATAACGTTTTCCATAATGCTTGCACACCTCTTTCTCGAAATCATTTCCTCTGCCCGAAGACTGCCAGGAAGAGATAAGGCTCTTAGCGATAAGGCCGCCTAAATTGTACTTCAATATTTCTATTTCTATCTTTTGTTTGTTGTTTTCTATGTGTGCAATAAGGTGTATTTTACTTTACTTTATTATATTGGAACCTCTGTGGTGGGGATGTACAATATAAAAGTAGGTTTCGTGGAATTAAGCTCTATGGAGCTCGAGTTTCAAGTAAAATAATCTTTATTGTCCTACATTATAGATAATATATATTTCGTTATCCATTCCATCAGGGCCCTATTTCACGAAACACAATTGCTTGTAATTACATTCTAAAATAGTAATGGAGATTCTATAGTAATGGGATTTCTTCGTAATCTGGAGTCGATGAGATTGAGGTCAAACGCGGGTTTGGTCGTAAATAAATTAAACACTAATTTTTTTAATGCTGGCTCTACATTCATAGCAAGAATTCTCGCCCAGAATTATTGGCGCGAATACCCTGCGAAACTGAACGCCGGCCACACTTCGCGCGGAACTTCTAACGCCCCAGCTCGGTATGGATATCGAAGTAACAACCCCCCGCGAACCCGTTTGTCGAGGGCAAATACCGCCCACGATCCGGGAACGAACACCGCGGGCTGCAACTGCGAATAGTCGCGGCACGAATTTGAAGCCGGCTCAAGGTTCCATACAACAAAAAGGAAAAACCGACCCCTTATTTTATGATAACTTTGTCCGTTAGTTGGTCAAATACTCATACTCATTTATTAAAAACCATCGGAACACCAGAAACTCTTGGTTACGTCATGCTTTTACAATAAATTTAAAATTCAAACACAATTCATGTCGACTATAAACATAACTGGACAGGAGCGAACAGACCAACCGATTTACATTCAAAAATTTAGCTATAAATTAAGATTGTAGCAGCTGTATTTTTTTCTTCTCAGGATCGCACCTCAGGGCTGCTACACTCGGGCCTATGGACGGACTGCGTGTTCACGGTGGGGCCGGGCCGCGTTCGCGTGGCTGTCCACCGGTTGTTGCTAGCCATTGCATCGCCCATGTTCGCGGCCATGTTCTACGGCGACATGGCGGAGCAACACGACACTATACATGTCGTCGATGTGCAGCCTGACGCTTTTAAAGCTTTGGTCGAGTTAGTCTACATTTTTACTACTAGAACTTCACAAGTCTGGTTCCAGCCACGGTTCAGATCGCTGCAACTAATCACATGCGCTACGCTCTCCCCCACTTGAAATCAGCGCTTTGTGATTGGATACAGAATATCTTTATTTGTATAAATGTAAGTGGATTTACAGGTGTTGTTGCTAAGTGAAGTACCAGCAGCGAACCGAACCGGCTTCGGAAAGTCCTGGTCTAATTCTGCGTTTACATTACGACCAAGAAACTATATTACGAAGCAACAATGTTTGTAATTTGTAATTACAAGTCTAAATTGGCAACATTGGCAACCGGCCTCCCCGATACAAGATGTCGCCATAGTCACATTAAAATTATTCTATAACGTTTTTTAGAATTATTTATTGTGACCAAGTATATAAAGAGTTTTTTAAAATATTTTTTTGTTTTTAATCGATGTCCCCATACAAAATATCATCAATCTTGCCATTTAAGACTTGTAATTTTATAAGGATTGTTGCCTCGTGAAATAGACCCTGATAATATTCAGAGTTTGTCAACATACATGCTATGCACGTACTTTCGGCGCTTAGTTTGACATTGGCACTGGAAAATATGTGCAAATAACCTGTCGGAATCTATGTACCTGACCAGAGTATGCAAAGGCGTTATGGATTGTAAAGTTACTCACACATATGTCCGTATCTATATGAGTGAACCAGATGGATTTAAAATGTCGTTTCGAATACCTACCTATAATCAATATCCTAGGTCCACAAATATTTCCGACGGGTACATAGGTACCTACAATCTATGCTTACAATTAGTTACAATAGATAATTTGATTCTGTGTAGCTATAATCATATAATATATAAGATACCAGAAACAGAGACCGCTATCGCGTTGGTGTAGCAGTCTCTGTTTAGCACGCCATGCCACGGCATCATTTCATCGTTTTGAAAACGATTCACACAATTAACTAACTCCCCACGATCGCTCAATACACTTAGTTAGCGTCTCGACGCATCTTTGAGCAAGCTCCCCACCACCCAAACCCTCTAGTAGTAAGCGCCGCCGCTTACTCCACTAACGGTTTACCGACATCCCGCCGACGACGCCGGCCTAGACACGTCCTAGACGACCCCGACGACGCCATCACGATCTCCATCGCGGAAGCCACTCCCCCACCCGACAGTAGTTCACACACAGCACCTACATTCCCGGCGACCCGTTTCTGGCGTTTACACGCGCTATCGGCATATTCCAGGCCGCTTCTCCCCGATCCCTCCCTCCCCAGCGACGTCATAAGCCGAGGTCCGTACCCACCTGGGTGCCCTTAGGCAGTCGCTTCTTATAGTGTTTAAATCCTCCTCCAGACTGGAGCGCACTTAGCGCTCGCCCCCAAAACCCCCGTGAAGCTACGCAGCATTAGTCAGATAAAAAAAATATTATAAGGAAATCCCCGACAATATTCGACGCAAACATACATAACCCACGCATACAATTTGCCTCAATAATCTCAAGGCTATGCTTGCCACAGACACAATTCTTAAAATAGATTTTTTTTTGTACGTCCGTCTTGTCAGGGCCTCGGTCAGGTTTGAAACTATTATAGCGCCTCATTTTAATTTAAAATTCCAATAATAGCAAGCAAGTTATTTAAATGAAATAAATATCGTGCTATTATTTAGGAGAATTTCGCCTATTAAAATAAAAAGTGGAACACTCTGTAGTGTCGAAATAGAAATAGAAAAATAATTTATTTGTAAATATGGGTAATGCAGATGTTACATTGTGTTTCAGTATCACCATATTCTGTAGAAAGCGTACAAATTTTAGTTTAATTAATAAATCAATCAATCATAAATTATCATCAATAAATTAATCAATCATAATAAATTAGCAAAATAATAATAAAGGGAACAAAACAAGAACATCAAATTTTTTACTGATGTGTCTCAATTTAAAAAATTACATAAGAATTAACAATAAAGATAGGTTTTTAATTAATTTTAATATAAATGTCAACTTTTGTCTGTCTGTGTTTGGAAAATGTACTTGGCATCCTTGCTCCATCTTCGATCTCATCATCGTTATCAGAGCCCCATTTCACAAAGCAACAATTATTTTAGTTATAAGTATTATTTAAAAGATCTATGTCCGAAGGAGAGTCGGGCTCACGACACAGGGAATCCTAGTGTGGGGACTAGGGCGAGAACCCCATCTTGTAAAAAAAAATTAGTTCAATAAAGTTTATTTTATTATAATTAAGTGTAAAATGGCAACATTGACAGACACTGTTTTGTATGGGGATTTCTATGTGGGATAGGGTTTTATTTATTTATTCGTATGGCAGTTCGAATTATAAGTACACAATAACAATACTGAGACATGTCACAACCAAATATCCAGGTTTCTTAGCCATTCGGCGGCGTCTGGGGTCAGTAGAATGAAGTCGTCAGGGTCACCGGTGTATGCTCCCATTTAAATAATTTGTATTTATATGTTGTTTGGATTGTTGTTTCATACAGACGCGTGGGGCACTTTTTGCGTTAACAATGACTATAACACAAAAAAAAAAAACAATTTTTCTCTTCAGATACATATACACAGACAACGTGCAGATCAGCTCGTTCAGGCTCGGGATGGACCTGTACTACGCAGCTGAGAAGTACATGCTGCCCCACTTGGCGAAGGTTTGCGCGGAGTACCTGCATTGTAACCTTACCGTGAGCTCCGCCTGCCGCGGGTACGAAGTGGGCTGCTTGTTCAATGAACAGAACCTCGTCAAGGACTCTGTGCAGGTGATTCTTTTAATCTCTGTGATTCTTTTCATAACAGGCCACACGAAAACTTCTCTCAACTCATCAACAGTGACCATTTTCACGAAGCGACAATGATGTTATTTATATAGAGTGTAAAAACCCACCTATAGTCCCGAATAGGGGCTGATGGATTCTAAATTAGTTTTCTCCTTTAACTGTTTTTCAGATGTTCGACTACAGAACCAAAGAGATCCTAAACGACGATAATTTCCTGGACGCCGACCTGGCCACACTGGTGAAGATATTCTCCTCGGAGTCCATCAATATAGACACCGAACTGGACCTGTTCAATGCCCTGGAGCGCTACGCTCGGGCCCAGGATCTGATCGTACCAGTAGCTCACACCACAGCTCACACTACAGCTCACACCACAGCTCACACCAAGTCCTCAGATGCTCCAAAGCAAACGAAGGTCGCTAGTGACGAAAATGATAAAACTCCACTGATTGAGCCGGTGATTAAATCAGCCGATATGGAGAAGAAACCGACCGATAGGGTGAGGAACTCGGTCGAAAAAGATAAGAAACCAGTTGAAGAAATGGAGAAACAATCAGGAGCGGCTGAGTCTCAAAATACTGACAATAAGAAAGGTATTAACCAATGTTCTCGTTAACGATATTAAGAACAATATTTTTTAGCAACAAGCAATTGTAACTGTGACTGCAATGATTGGGTCTTTCCATTCTACAGTTCACTCTCAAACACTCATTATTTACGTACCTGTCTTCCTTGTCTTACGAAATAATGTTGCAAGTAAGTTTACAATAGTTTATATATTCTTGCAGATGCATTAACGTTGCGCAGTGCCATAGAACAGATCCGGTTCCTCACGCTGACCCACCGACAATTCGCGGAGGGCCCTGCGAAGTCCGCGCTCCTCAATAGAGAAGAGAAATATTCCATATTACTGAACATGTCGTCCGAAGACGTCGACACTCCAGTGCCTCAAGGTTTCTCCACCAGCAGGACGCACAGAGACGCGAGCAGAAGTGAAGCTACATTCCGATTCTCCGTCAACAACTTCAGCGCTCAAGCTGATTGTCTGTGGTCCGATTCCTTCCTCGTCCAGCAGTTGCCTTGGAGAATATTGATGAAGCCGAATGTTGTGCAGCCGGGAGATAGGAAGTTCGTTGGTTTGTTGCTGAAGTGTGACGGGAAGGAGGACTCGACCAAGTGGGCTTGTCACGCAAGCTACGAGTTGCGTCTGATCGCGCATCCGCCAACAGAGCCGCGGAAATTCGCTTCTGCAGGAGTTGAAGTATTTAACAGGTTTGCCTTTCATTGCTATTTAGGGTGTAATTAGGGTAGGTACACTTACGCTTGACAGCCAGTCCAGACATCGTTCGTCCATACCAGTGAAATGTCTGAACCATATAATTCGGGCTTATCCTACCCTCATACAACATTTCTTGACAAGATCGTTGATTTGATTTGAGCACTAAATATTGACTTAATATCAACAACCTAGAGTCGGTGGCGTAGTGGCTAGGACACCGGACGCCATTGCGGGAAGTCCGGGTTCGAAACCATGCCATGTACCAATGAGTTTTTCGGATTTTTTCGAAGACTTATGTACATTTTCCGACTGCTCTAACGGTGAAGGAAAACATCGTGAGGAAACCTGCATGTCTGAAGAATTGAAATTTTTTCGAAGGCGTGTGAAAACCACCAATCAGCATTGGACCCGCTCGGTGGATCATGGTCCGTACCCCCTTGTGCAAGGGGAGGTCTGTGCCCCAACGGTGGGGACATTAATAGGCTGATGATGATCAACAACCTATCCTCATTCATACCCTGCTAGACGAAGGTCAGTCTCTTGGTAAAACGTTTTCACCGTTTTAATGCACCGGTTTAAAAGTGATAAAATCATATACTTTGAAATTCACCCTAGGGGACGCTACTAGTCCAATATATGTGGTTATAAGCAGGATAATATACAAACCTTCATTTTTGCGACAACCTTTTGCTGATGATTGAAGTGTTACTCCCATCAACCCTGGAAAGAACCCGCCATAAGTAAGATGCAAGCTGTAGCGGGAGAAATACCAGCCTGAAGATTTCATACCGCCAATAGAAGACCTACCACCGGGTTTCAAACTCCCGTGGCCAACCTGGAAAACGTTTAATCGCCTGCGAACCCAGATTGGCTGTTGCGGAGATAATCTTCACAAAAGGAGGTTTTCCAGCGATCAAGTAAAGTGTGAGTGTGGTGTCTCCCCTCAAACCATGGAGCACTTGCTCTGCTGTCTCGCGTGTCCGACCACCTGCACGCGGGAGGACCTTTTCGAGGCCAACCAGAGGCTATAGATGTGGCTGCCTACTGGCCGGGAAAAATTTAGTACGGATTATCAGCTCCAAAGAAGAAGATGATACTTTATGAAATTAAGTCATGTTTACATGTTCACAGCGCCACCAGAGAGCGAGGCTTCAATAACTGCGTGCCCTGGGCTGAAGTGCTGGACGCAGCGCGCGGGCTCGTGCGGGAAGACGTGCTCACCATAGAGGCCACAATCAAAGTTCAGAAGACAGAAGGAGTTTAGAGTTATGTATTACCATTACATAACACTACCTACATAAGAAATATATTGTAACTATTTTTAACAAATTATAAGTGGTATCACTCTGTGCAGAGTCAGCGTGGGGTTGTATCCTTTTACCAATGTCTGGTTTGAAGGTCAAGAGCCAGCGTCATTACCGGTACATGAGGCACTCTAAGTCCTCAAGGTTAGAAGTGCAACAACAATCCTTGTAACAAACATCCCTTATAAGTAAAATCCCCATTCGGGATACAATTTTTTTTTTTTTCAAATAAGCGTCAATGTTGCCATTTTAAGAAATGTTATTAAAAAAAAAAAGCAACAAGACAACGAAAAATATACACAATTTGATATCTTTATAAAATTCATTTCGTTTTTTTTCTAGCTGCCTACTGTAGTCTTTGTAACTCAAACAAATAAATAATAATTGTTGACCTCTGGTGTCAACCTCTTGGGGGGACCTGTTCTTGGGGCTGGTTTACACTTGGTAAATTTCAGAGGCGAGTGCAAGTAAAATGTAAACCAGCCCTTAGTGCAACCCTGATGGTAAGTCCTAAAGCTCCTCTTCTGTAGTGTAGCTAAGCTACTGCTACAGAAGAGGAGCTATTGCTAACATTAAATTTTAGTAGTGACGGGTCAATAATGATACATTTCAGATTCTCAAATTTTGACGTTTTGGGTAGGTTGGCCTTCGGTCGACTGCACCATGAAAATAAAAGAAAATTTCCATACCCAACCGCGTAGATAAGCAAGTTTCAACAAGGGGATCAAAACTATACTCCTGAACCCGAATTTTTATTTTTCTATATAATTTTTTTTTCGAAAATAACCCAACTATGTTTGAAAGTATGAAAAACAGTGCCACGCTGATGATATCTGACTGCTGATCAGTTAAGATAGGTGAATCTTCATCATCATCAGCATATTAATCTCCCACAGGCCTCCCCTTGGAGAAGGGGGGTACGGGCCATGATCCACCGAGCGGGCCCAGTGCTGATTGGTAGATTTAACATGACTTCTGAAACTTTTAATTTCCTCAGACATGCAGGTTTCCTCACGATGTTTTCCTTCTCATTTAGAGCGGATGATGGGTAAATAAATATCGTCGTATGTATGCGCTTCTTGCACTGGTACCGGAATGCGACATTTGCCAGTCGATGGAAGGAATTATGTTACCAATGTCTGCGATTTTGTGAGAAGATGAATGAATGAGCTGTAAGTTGTTTAAACTTTTTTTTATAGCCTATAGTCTGTCCCACTGCTGGGCAAAGGCCTCCCCTTCTTATCTTTATAGAGATATTATTATTGTATTTAATCTACTGTACGATACTATACGATACATTCAGTACTGTATCATGTAATTTTTTTGTAATAAATAAATAAATATATAATTTCTTAGTACGGCACTATTTCTTGCACTTCGCTGCAGCTCTACGTATTTTTACGTAGATCTACGTATTTTAGGCCCTTCACGCGACTCTACGAACTTTGACCCCTGAATCTACGTATTTTCCTAATCCTTATCTAACTAGTAAAAAACTTCGTCGTATACTCGTAGCCAGTAAATCATGAAACGAACGAGCATTATTCCTTGAATAAAATAGAATGTCATATTGACTGAAGACGTTCCGTTCCATACGTACCTACACGTCGTCGACGACGTCTTTTCTCTTTTGAATGATAGAAAGACTGGATCGAATATCGATGTCCGTCTCATTGTGGGAAAAACGGATTTTTGCTGACCGGCTATTGTGATCTGTGGTCGTGAATGAACGTGCTACATTTTTTACTTAAATTGACATATTTAGTTTTATGTTATTTTAAACCTTATAGTATAACACCTTAAAAATTAGTACGTAGATCTACGAACTTTTCCTAATTTTTTAACATAATCTACGTAAATTTAAGCTCTTGTCTACGCCTTTTTATAAATCTGAGTTGGCAACACTGCTTCGCTGCGCCCCTTTTAGCATTACTAGATACGGCCCTGTGTTGTAGAGGTTAGGTTAGGTATAAATTTATCTAATCACTGTGTGTAAGTATAGTCAGACGTTATTTAGGTACTGTCCTGTATGTTTAATAATAATAAGAGTTTCAGTTGATATTTGTTTGTATTTTATTACAATTTGTAGTTTTGCAGTGAAGTGCAGTGGCTAAAGTTCAGGTTTAAACTTCTTTTTGTATAAACAAAGCTAGAAAAAAACACAATGGCACATGACTGGCATATCACTTGCCCCAACGTGAAACAGCGAATGGAAAAGCTATTGCAGGCAAGTAAAGAACATTGATGTGAGGTGGTAGGCCTGGCAGTGGCAGGATTTCAGTTTCAGGAAGCCAATTCTCGCAGAGTTCGACTTACAAAAGTCGAGCGCTACGAATGTCTTGTCACGCTCACATGTAATGTGAACGAATGAGAAGGGACTAATAACGAATTCGACATTCCACCTGAGAGAATCGCCTTCCAATGCGTTGGCTGAAAGAGATGAAGTGAGTGAAGCGAATCCATCCTCGCAATGTTAGTAGGAAATTACGCTTATTTGCTTTGTCTCTTTCGCACATTGTGCAGCTTCCACGCTGCCATTTGTTCACAAAACGGCTACCTATGTAATTAATTATATACTTTTTTTGGCCATGGAACCTTATTGGCAGTAAAGCTTACCACCTACTTTCCGCCATTTCTAATAAAATTCCGATTTCTTGGCGATCGATCCTAGCTTAATAATTCGATAGAGGACATCAATAGAAACATAAAACATCTCTTGATAAATATTCCTAAAGTATCTCTGAACACAGATATTTGACCAAAGAATTTTACTAAAAAAATAATGCAACTTTCAACATCAAATATCTGGGCTCAGAGATACTTTATGAGTTTTTGTCAAGATATGTTTTATATTTCTATTGATGTCCTCTATCGAATTATCGAAATCGTATTTTTTTCAAAATCATGGAAAGTAGGTGTACCAGGCTCCATAATAAAATGTTCCGTGGGCTTTATACTTTTACCTACATTAATTGTTATGTCCGTCCGTGTATCATGTCATGATCATGTCTATTTGAGCGAACGAGAACAACAACACGAAATCTTCTCACGTCCCTGGGGGGGCATGGGGAGGCTGCGTCAGGGCTGTGCCCTCTTGCAGCGATATCAATCGCCACCCGTAGCTACGGGTGGGTCCTGGGGTTGCCGTTGGCGTGGTCTGGTCCGGTGGGTGCCGCCGGTGCACGGTGTCACTCGGCGGATGTGGCTTCGCCCCTGAGCAGTTGCCTGGGCTGGGCTCTGCTCGAACGATCGGGCGGGCGGGCATGCAGCGGTGCCATCTCACGTAGAGATGGGTGGGCAGAGTTGTCGGCGCGGTCAAACATGCCGCGTGCGAGGCGCTCGATGAATGTGTCCAGTCTCTCTACCTTCAGGTCTCGACTGATGGTCGCGTTGCGCACGTAGCGTGGGGCATCTGTGATGGCGCGCAGGCATTTGTGCTCCTGCGCGCGGAGCTTCTTTTTGTGGCTTTCTAGTAAAAGAGCGTACCATGCCGGTCCCGCATAGGTTAAGCGGGACCGGATGTACGTCTTATAGATCCCCAGCTTCGTGCGCAGGGGAAGGTTCGAGGAGAGGACTGGACGAAGTAAGCCGCACGCGGATTTGACCCGCTGCACGACGAGCGAACGAGAAGGATTATTCCATTTGGATATAACAATTAAGGACTGCTCACACTTAAGCGACTAAGCATCTGCGAAACGGTGGCGATGCGAAACTAGTCATACACAACTCGGCGACCGCGTCGCGGCACACTCAAACGCCAATCAATTCACGTCAATTCCTATATAAATGTCGGCTACTAAGAATAATACATTAATTTTTAAGAAGTTAGGATATCTAATAGCGATTTGGTTCTTCGTTCATTATGCGAACGGCTAAGGAATGGAACAGCCTGCCGGCCTCTGTGTTTCCCGAAACCTACAACCTTGGGATCTTCAAGGCCAGAGTGTATAGGCATTTACTGGACTCGCATGCTCCATCGTCGACCTCATCGTCGCTTACCATCAGGCGAGATCGAGGTCAAATGCGGGTTTAGTAGTAAATTTAAAAAAATACTCAACGCAATGTTACACATACTCTTAAGTATCCCATCTGTTTTGTAAAACATGTGGTCGCATACGTCCCTCTTTTCTGACGTTGCTTTCATGCGTCGCCGACGCGTAGGTGTGCATGGGCCACGGCTATATATAAATATTATGAGCAGCGTCTGCCGCGCGACTGACGCGCCCGCTTCGCAAATGTTTTGGTCGCTTAGGTGTGAGCATTACTATATAATCAAATAAATTTTATACTTAGGTAGGTATTTAACCTTTTTTTTATTAAAATGTCGTTTCGATATTTACATATTTCTAATCCCGGTTTTAAGCTATTTCCCTACGACATAATCTATTAGAAAGAAAGAAAAAAAGAATGTATTTCCAAGAGCGCACATACAAACAATTATGTACAGAATATAAAAATGTTCATAATTTTAAACAAATATAATTTAAAAATCATATAATCAATAAACTAAAGTAATTACCTAAGTTAGTGTTACCTGCCTATTTATCTATATTTTTTCGTTTAACCATGACTGCAGGCGGGGCTATGGACGGACTGCGTGTTCACAGTGGGCCTGGAGCGCGTGGTGGTGTCAGCTCACCGTCTGCTGCTGGCCATGGCGTCGCCGGTGTTCGCCGCCATGCTCTACGGACCGCGCGAGCCCCCTCAGAGACCCATAGACGTGCCTGACGTGCATCCTAACGCTTTCAAAGCTATGATTGAGTGAGTTGCTCCACTATAGCGTAACCACGTACCTATGGGCAGTATAGCATCCGTGATCAAGCTTCAGTCAGTCGAAATCTTCTCACGTCCCCTAGGGGGCGTGGGGAGCCTGTTCCAGGGCGTGATGCCCTCTATAGGGGTGTCTATCGCCGCCGCGAGGGTGTTGGCAAATGAAGGTTTAGTCGTTAATAAATAAAATAAAAGTATCTGTCCATTGTATATTTCCACAGATACATATACACAGACTCCGTGAGCTCGCCTAGTCCTAAGCTAGCCGCGGACCTGTGCCACGCCGCGCAGATGTTCAAGTTGCCACAGCTAGAGAAACTGTGCGCAGACGCAGCACGGCCCACAGACGGCTGAGGAGGGGGATTGGAATTAAAATAAAATAACGAGTTCTAAGCCATAGATAGCAGTCTATGCCCCGCAGTCTTAACAGTCTTAACAACCGTTAAAAAAATTATAAAAGCTATATTATCTACTCGAACGCCCTTACAGAAACATAATTGTGATTTATATAAGAGTGATTGGCATCGATTTTGGATTATTTCTGGCTAAATTAAAACAACGCTAAACGCCACGACACTTTCAGTTATATACGTACAGTCTATTTTTTTACTTAGATACTACATTTCCTTCTTTAAAAAATTTACTTAGTTATCTATAAGATAGTAACATTATCAGTTGGTATATCTTGGATTATTTAAAAAAACAGAATAATCGCTTGTAATACTTATTAAAAAAATTGATATGAACTTTTACAATCGACTTTATCTCTAGTCCAGAGTCCTATTTCACGAAGCAACAATTCTTGTAATTACAAGTGGCAACATTGACGCCATTTTCTATGGGGATTTTTAATTATTTAGGTAATTGGTAATTACAAGAATTGATGCTTCGTATCGTAATCTGATCGACAGATATTTTTATTTTTTATTTGATCTCGATCTCGCCTGATGGTAAGCGATGATGAGGTCGACGATGGAACATGCGGGTCCAGTAAATGCCTATTCACTCTGGCCTTGAAGATCCGAAGGTTGTAGGTTTCGGGAAATACAGACGCCGGCAGGCTGTTCCGTTCCTTGGCCGTTCGCATAATGAACGAAGAAGCAAATCGCTTCGTACGAGCAGATGGGATATCAACAACATAAGAGTGGAACCCCTACCTACCTACCAATTAGTGAACTACCAACTAAAATATAAATATAGTGTTAAAATATAGCTTTAGGGTGGTGTCAAAAAAATTGCTTTAACGCAAAATAGTAGTTTATGCAACGGCCACGTAATGATAGCGATTTTAACATGAGAACTGTTTATGAAACAACAAGTGACGTCATAGTGCACGTGCAATGCCCACCTGCGCTTGCGACGAAGCAAACACGCAGCAACAACTGATACCCCGTCATGCCGCCCCTCACTACCTGGCCTCTATAAAAGCGGACGCCCGACCCGCGATGACATCATTCTATTGCGACTCGTCGACGAGGCAGTCAGACTTGATATTTTATTCGAGAATATTGCATTTCCGGATAATTAACCGTAACTGGTTGCTATCAGGGGACTCTCGTATGGCCGGTTACTGTTGAATGTCTAACCGGTGACTAGTGGTTGCTGTTGAGACTGTTGACTCGTGGCTAGTTAGTATCGAGTAACTAGGCAGTAACTAATTTTCTGTTAAATAACTCTAAAATAAGTTGATTGAGTAAATATATCGCTGGTTTTTTAAAAAGCATAAATGTAACCACTGGGTGAGGACAACCCGGAGAATGATAGCGGGCCATCTATGCAGATCTGTCGTGTATTTTACATGTTTTGTAACTATTTCGAACAATAGACAAACATAAAAAATAACACCCTACAAAGTAAGTTTCACTGTTTTATACAAGTTCATTAAAGAGACCGCCACATGTCACATCAGTATCTAATGTTCAATATCCAATTCTAATACAAGTCTAATTCCATAAACATCTCTATTATACCTACAGCAGCTGTACTTTAATGAAAAACAGTGTTAAAATAATCACATTAAAAATGCCATGGAGAATTAACCCCTTTATAATGTTGATTGTGGTTTCTTATTGAACAAATTACGCAATTTTAGTGGAAAAAGATACGTGTGGGGCAAGAGGCAACCCAAGCCCACTTATTAAAAAAGGAATTTTGTATCGAGTAACAGTCTCACGGTTTCGATACCTGTATTATAAATCTGTTAGTGACGAAATAATAATAGGGTTGGTCCATTTTATCCAACTAAGTGCATATTTGTTGAAAAAATTGAAAAAAAAAAATCCTCTACCACATAATAATGGACATTCCACATTTAACTATAACCTCCACACTACGCGTTGTCTGTGTCGTGGAGATCACATAGGTACACACACTGACCACTTTACAATGTTATAAATCTAATATTCAAATTCTAGAATTTAAAATTACGATTTAAGTTAAAGCTTATGATGTTTATTTTACACTATTAAACATGCAACATTAAAGGGAATAGGAAGTATGGGATGATATGACTGTTATACATTTATCAAAAATTACCAAAATCGTCCTTACGTAATTAATGAACGGCCCCTAACAGAGAAAAGGGGTCTTAAGCGACGGGGCACGGCATAGCTATGACCGCTATGCGACGCGGTACTGACACACTCCATTGCACCCCGGAGGCACGACGCCGGGCTGCAGCTTGCACACGCGGCCGCCACAGGTGTACTCTCCCTTACGCAGTGTCAGCGCCGGGTTGTGGCCTCCCCCTGTAAGAGGGAAAAAAAAAAAAGAAAAACACATTTATTCAACATTGCATACATGATTAAACTTAAAAAGACTTGAAATTAAACAAAACAACACAACGTTAAAAGACATGCTCAGCATGTGCTGCGGTCCGACCGGTACTTCAGAACCACAGCGCTGGTTTTCAGGTGTGATATAAAAATAAAATACAGAAGTACACCTTTCAACACGAGATGACTTGTCACCACAGAATTCGGAATACTTGAATTTCTAAACCCTTCTGTCTTATCTTAAGAAAGGGGGCCGGGAATAACCCCAGCGCCACTCGACCCTTGAGGATATTTTGTTTCTACCCCATTTCACACTGGTCATCTTAGTGTGCAGGTTTCCTCACGATGTTTTCCTTTACCGTTAGAGCAGTCGGTAAGTGTACGTAAGTCTTTGAAAAATACTAAAAAATCATTGGTACATGGCACTGAAATTGAAAACGTTTATTTAGCACTGTAAACACTAGAATATAGCAAGTACACAATACAGAAGAATACAAAGATATAATACATTCAGCACAAAACACCCGGTGTGGTACAGTGCCAAAAAGGGTACACCAGCTCAGCATAATGCTGAGGCAAGCCACAGCGCTGGTTGTCAGCTGGCCCCTCAGTGACTGCACGGACGAAGAAAGCAACAGTGGGTGCGTGTTGTGTTGTGTGAATGTGTTTGTTTGTATGAATGAGGATATTAGTGTGTATGTGAGGTGCTGAGTGTGTGGGAGGGTGATGGTGGTACTGCATGGTTTCGAGCCCGGGCCTCTACGATTAGATAAGGGGTCTACAGTCGCCAATTGTAGATTTTTTTTGTTAAGCTCTAGCGACGACACGACTTGATCCTATAAGTTAATATTTTGCACGTGCGTACTTCAAACCTCTATCAAGGTCTCGGTTTGAACAATTTTTGTTCAATTATTGTTGTTCAGCTAAAAAACTCCTCACAGCTATAGATAAGTACAACTTTACAATTATCGTATGTTTGTGTTTCATTTTGTTTTAATGTATTTATATTAAACTAATTAAGGTCCGAATTTGACTAATTTATTTTAATTTTAATTATACTCGAAATATTTGAAATTACCCGAAAAGCGCCTGATGATTTATTAATACCAATTTCACAAACATGGCCTTCTCTACATAATATTCATTATCTGTAACCTGTCCATAGACGAGAACATTGATATATCAAAGATATATCCTGCCAAGTCAAATATATAGTATTATACCTATGCGCCATGTAAAAATTCGACAATATCGACTTTTTGAAAAAATCGAAAAAAGTGTCACTAAAATTGATAGCGCGTTCTACAGCGACATCAACTTGCCGACGAATGTCGCTGTAGAACGCGCTATCGAAATTTTAAAAGGACTTCGTATACGAGTTCTAAACATCCATTGGTTGACACGACACCCCGCCTGGTGGAAGATCTTCCCTCATCCCTTTCATACCAGCTGATATTAAAGTTACGCCATTCGCTCACTGGAGATCTTTGGATACTCGGTGGACATTCCAGTTGTAGAGTTCATAAGAGATCCACTTGACAGACTCTTCGTTCGCGGCCTGCGTCGGGTACAAAAAAAAGGGTTGGGATGTTGGGATAACCAAGTTTGATACTTCTTCTAAGTCGCATTCCTCGTTGCTGAGAGTCGTGATCATTCTAAGGAATTAATCACATAGAACGGACTCTCGTGGCTAATTTACTGGGGTGGTTTCCCATTGCCTTCCCCATTTCACACACTGGTTATCTCAGTGTGCAGGTTTCCTCACGATGTTTTCCTTCACCGTCAGAAAAGTCATGTAAGTAAGATTGATACTATTCTATGGAAATAACCACATACTTACAATTAGAACGACTTTATTGTCAGATTTAATGGGGTGGTTTGCTATTACCATCCACTATCACTACTGGGAACGGCCCGGTTATCTCAGTGTGCAGGTTTCTTCACGTATTTTCCTTCACCATTAGACCACCACTCTGTAAATGTACGTAAGTCTTTAGTTAAAATATATGATATTGCATGGTTTCGAACCCGGACCTTCCGCAGAGTCTGGCGTCCTAGCCACTAGCGCTGCCGTTGATCTGTTTTACCTTTAACATCGCCACCTTTCGTGACCGTTCCCTTAGCCATAACTCTGTACGGCGAGGACCGCGCGCGCCTGAGGATCTGGTCTGCCGTCGGCCTGTTGATGAGTCTCCGCGCAGGGTCGATGGGCGACGCGGCGCTCAGACATGTCAGCAGCGCGAGTGTTAGGAGCAGCAGCTGGGGAGATGACGGTTACATGCAAAGATTTTGAAATTCACCATTTAGATTGCTCGATAGAGAAGTTTTATAAGGAAACCGCGTCTGCCAGTTTATGTATGCGATGTGAGCTTACCTACCTTTTTCTACCAAACATTTTTCTGGAAGAGATCGCTTTTAGCGATAAGACCGCCTAGATTGTATTAATCGTTTTGTACACACTGTATCACACTAAATTTGTGCAACAAAGTGTATTCATTCATAGACGGGCATTGAAATGTCAATGGAACTATAAGAACAATTGCACAAATCCTTTGGTTCGTGTCAGTGCTCACATCATCATTCTAGAGAAAAATGCGCTACTAATACGATTTCTGTGTACAGGATTGTATGATAGGGACATTTTATGTTGCCCTGATAGGTATGGACGAATGTTCAATTCAATTTAATTATATTTCGAGTAACAATATACATTGTGTGCGAATTAAAGCTTAAGACTAATTAAAAATTTAATAATTACAAATGTCAAACTACTAAAACTAGTGTCTAACAAAGTTAAGTAATAAATCATGTCAAAGTAAAAATGTAAACAATAATTAAAAGTCCTCTATCGAATAGCAACACTTTTCAACAAGTAGAGCTCCTAGTATACCCTTAAAAATATTTACACTATTTATAGTTTTTAATTCAACCGGCAACCTATTGAACAGCCGGACTGCCTGATACCGCGGACAGCGAGTAGCGACCCTAAGTAACGGACTGATTACGCTTCCCAAGTCTTTCCTCCTGGTATTTACTCGTAGTGCCATTTGCTCGTCCGTTTCAAACAAGTGCCTACGCTTAATAATATCTGTAAGTAGAACCAAAATGTACAGGCTAGGGACTGTTAGAATTTGGTATTTTTTAAAAGAGCCCCTGCAAGACTCCCAGGGAGGTATTCGTGCAATAGTTCGTATGGCCCTCATCTGTATGACAAATGACCTATCAATGTTATATTTATGACTATTACCCCAAAACTTGACACTGTAACGCAATCTCAACAAGGGCATAGTATACTGTTATTAACTGATCGATCGTAAGTTCGTCTCGTGTTAAGTGCCAAACGTGATTTTGGAGAAAATGACAATAAAACGGGCCGAATTGGTATTCTACAATTCTTTTTCTGGAGTTTTCTAGGTACGAAAAGATATCGGCCGTCTACGAAACCGGAGATTCGTACTACGTATACGTACCTACCTAGTTTTATTGTATTACAACAGATCGTGACTGGTTTAATTTATTCCTTACGTATGGCACTTGTAGGTAGATTCTCGTACACATATTTAACATGTAAAAATACCTAACATTTAAAGAAAACAGGATTTAGTAGGTATTTCTTTGACTTTTTAGCAATGTTAAGTGTTTTTTATAAACAAATATTGTTTGATCAATCACTGTGTTAAAGTAAAGTACATTTTTACAACGTGTTTTACTCTACCACGTGTTTTACTTCGTAAGGTGCTGTAGCAAAAAAAAGGAAAGGCTTTGCCGCTTCTTTAAGCGGCTCAAGAAACTTTCAGCAGCACATCTTTTGAACAGCAAATCTTTTCATTTCTATTCTCTGACGGTGTACAAGACTGTACCTAACTATTATGTTTTATTTTAAATATTTGACAGACACTTATAACATATACACATCTCCCTTTTATACATCTCACACATACTAGATATTAATTTAATATACTTGATAATCTAAAGATCTTTATTTTATCCTCAGTACCCTATGTAATTAAAGCATTAGAGATGGTGAGTGCTGAAAACCAGTGCTGGCATGGGTCTTCGTACTCCACATGTCCATGCCGGCAACAACTGAGCAATTCGCCAATTCCCGCCACCGATTCACATAGCAGATATATATAGTGGTAGTGCATAAGTTAATGTATAATTAGTTATAGTTATTATTATAGTTAAGTGATTGATTTGTACCTTATGGTGGGCAATAAAGTTTTCTTATTCTTATTCTTATAACTAAAACTTTTGATTTTATATTGTTTGAATTTATATTATTGTTAGAGTATATTTAATACTGTTGTTAATGACGTATCTTGTAACGGTTTCAGTTACTATAAGATAAATAAAATACAATACAATACAATGCAAGTACTTAGGTATGTAATTTACCTACAATACCGTCTTATTTTAGGTCCTGTGTTTGATGCAGGACCTCACACACAAACACACACACACACACACACACACACACACACACGCACACACGCACACACACACACACACACACACACACACACACACACACTTTTACATTTAAATTAAATTGACATGTAATCATTATATTAATATTATTATAAATTGGTAATTTGTGATCCTTGTAGGAGTTCTTGTAATCTACAGAGTATTAGTTAATTATCTTCATATCAATTTTTTTTTCTAATTTTTTGTTGCCAGCCACTGCATGTGGCTGTGGCACTCCGCTTGGGCTGCAATGTATGCGAACCTCACCGATGCATTTGCGGTTCCATGGTGGAGGCCAACGGTCATCATGCATTGGGTTGCTGTCGGTGCTCTGGGAGGTTTCCACGCCACCATGCTCTCAACGACATCATCCGTAGAGCTCTCGTGTCTGCCAACGTGCCGTGCGTGCTGGAGCCTCCGGGTCTCAGCCGCACCGACGGCAAAAGACCAGACGGCCTAACGTTGGTGCCCTGGCGCCAAGGTAGGTGTCTCCTGTGGGACGCAACTTGCGTCAGTACGTTCGCCGCTAGTCACCTCAGACGGACTGCGCGGGCAGCCGGGGCAGCAGCCGAAGCAGCGGCGCTAAGAAAACGGGAGAAGTACGCCGCTCTGGAGCAAAACTACGTTTTTGTCCCATTTGCGGTTGAAACGACAGGTTGTTGGGGGGCGGAGGCAAAGGATTTTGTCAGGGAGGTCGGCCGTCGCCTGAGAGAGAGGGGCTGTGACCCCCGCTCCGGGTCGTTCTTGGTGCAGAGGGTGGCCATGGCGATTCAGCGTGGCAATGCCGCGAGCGTCATGGGGACCTTTGCGCCGGGGTCGACACGGGGCGGATTTTTTTACTAAGGCTTTTCATGTCTTTTTTTATTATTTTTTATTGACGAAATTTAGCTTTGCAAATATTTCGATGTGATGAGTTATTTTATCAGAATTATTAAATTTATGTCGAATTTTTTATGTTATCTATTATATAAATTTGCACACCACAGTGTGGTAGGATATACTGGAACTACCTATGTAATTTTAAGATCCTTCATAACGTATATTCTTGCAAAAAAAAATTCATTTCACATCACAGTAATAGTAGATACCTTTTCTTTCTTCACACTACACTGTCGCTAATCTCTTTAAGTCCAATTAATTTCAGAGGTTGCCTGGAAGAGATCGCTTTAAGCGACAAGGCCGCCTTTGTACATATCGTGTTATTATTCCTGTAGTTTTTACTTTTCCTGATTTTGTGTACAATAAAGTGTTTCTATCTATCTATCACACCAATATCCGGCGACAGCAATGTTGAGGAATCAAAGTAACGACTTTGATTCCCATGTGGCCCTCCTGATCCCAAGTTTTGCATCTGGTAGTCCTGGGCCCCCCTATCTTCCAGGGCCCGGTACGGCTGTACCCGTAGACCCTTGTGACGCGCCTGCTCACACCAATCCAAAATAAAAAACACAAAATAACTTCACTTACCAAACACCGCATAGTGTAGTGTGGTGAACACGAGTGAACTAACGAGTTCCAAGCTCACGACTGGTCTGGTCACGTCTGTTTATTTACCTCACTCACTTCGGAGAAGCGAACTATCTGGTTGAACTTCATCATAGGTCACGGAAATGACTCACGAGTCACCACGATCATACAAACTGGCAGATGTGGCATCGGTTAGGTTAGTGAGATTTACCCACACATAATTCAGCTTATTTATTTACGCGCAGTAATTTTTGTTTATATTTTTCTACTTCATAATCTGTTTCGTTAATAACAGTCTATATCTGTTACATTAACGCTTGGTTGGAACCTCGCTTATTCCTTGATTTTCGTACATAAACGGTAAAAAGAAACGCAGGGGCTCTGATCCGGAGCCAGTAGCAGCTACCGGTTATTTTCATCCCATCTCTAGTCCCGGATACGGCCGCTAAGACTCGTAGAGTATTTCTTAAACGCGAATAAAATCATATTAAACCTATTACGTTTCTAAAATTATTGTTCACACAATAATAATTTAAGAGTTTGTTATGATAAATTGAAATTGAAATTGAAAACGTTTATTTAGCGCTGTAAATACCAGAATATAGAACACAATACATAAGTATACAAAGATTAATACATGCAGCACGAAACATCCGGTGCGGTCAGTGCCAACAAGGGTACACCAGCTCAGCATAATGCTGAGGCAAGCCACAGCGCTGATCTTCAGCTGGCCCCTCAGTGACTGCACGGACGAAGAAAGCAGCAGTGTGTGCGTGTTGTGTTGTATGAATGAGGATATTAGTGTGTATGTGAGGTACTGAGTGTGTGGGAGGGTGCTGGCATGGTGCGTGTGTATTTACATGGTATTATGTGTGTGGATGGTAGTTCACAGTAGAGGCATAAGATTACCGAACACATCCAGATTGCGAAGGACAGTAGTTACAGGGCACCTAAAGAATGTACGGAGCAGTGTCCGATTTTTGTAGGTCAATTGTATAGATTTTAAGCTTTCTCCTGAAGGTGTCAAGAGTCTGCGCGTCTCTAATAGGAGGTGGCAAGGTATTCTAAATCTTAGATGCCGCATATTTCAAACTAGCCCTAAAAGCAGCAGCAGCATATTAAACAAATATATTACAAAAATAAATAAGCAAAAGTAATTGCCTATTGTAAGTATTAAGTATTATTAAGTAATGCCTTCTTTATGTCGGTTCTTTTATCTAATTACTCACATTCAACAATAATATTGACTCAGTGCTTTTGTTTGAGCTGTGATTCAAACCAATACCTGTTATTAATTGGAGTAGGGTGGCGACGCACGACGCGCCACTACGATTAGTACCTCCTCACATCGGTGTAGAACGCGCTATCGAAATTTTCCTAGGACTTCGCATATATACGAGTTCCAAACATTCACAGTTGGACCAGGACATTTGGTCACCAGGCACGACACCCCGCCTGGTGGAAGATCTTCCCTTTTCCCTTTCATACAACTGACATTACGTCATCCATGCCCTCACATAGCGCGTTCCTAAGGATATAATACGATAAATATGCTGCATTACGAGTAGCTAGGCTTTTTAGAAGCAATTACCACAATTTACCGATATGTAGGTTGTCTTTATTCTTGTGCTTAGGTATTCTTACGTAGGAATGTTCTACGTCAGAAAAGCGGAACCATGGGTTTTTACATGATTCATATTTGAAACCTTGGTTAGTTCACACTTCCTTCCCGCCAGCTGCTTAATAATGACTTAATTATTCTGACGAAATTATGGGTTTAGAATGTACCTGCGTAGAAAAAGCTTTGTTGCAATTACTATTTCGGTTTTTTCGGAGATTTAACATAAGTATAATATATTTATCTATCTCCTACGGTAAACAAAAAGAATAGGTCCCCTAGCGGTAAAGCGTATTTAGTTTGTATGTGACACAATTGACATAAAGATCATTATGTTGTGTACAATTACGTTGCGAAAATTCGCTTCCATTCCATTCCGCGGCAATGTAAATTGAGCCTAAGTACTTATACGTAAAGTCGATTTTCAGATTCGAGTCAAGGGTGTATAAGTATGTAGGAACGCGCTATGTGAGGACATGGATGACGTAATGTCAGTTGTATGAAAGGGAAAAGGGAAGATCTTCCACCATTCGGGGTGTTGTGCCTGGTGACCAGATGTCCTGGTCCAACTTTGGATGTTTCGATCTCGTATATATGCGAAGTCCCAGGAAAATTTCGATAGCGCGTTCTACACCGATGTGAGTACGTACTAAACGTAGTGGCGCGTCGTGCAAGGCCAGAGGTATATTTAAAAAAATATTTAAGCCTGTATCTTATCTTATCTTATTGAACGCCTAAACGGACTAAGGTCCGTTTAGGCGTTCAATTCGTGTGATAGACGAACGAACAGACGGAGTAGCGACAGCAATCAGGACAATTAAAATAAGCAATTATACTCTCCGTTTTTCCCTCCGGACGGATAAAAAAAAGAATAATTTAACTTGAGAAATTGCCACTCCCATGCATGTACATAAGAGATTTCACAGCATCCAATGTACTTTAAAAAACATTCAGATGTTCATGAAAGACAAACCAGACACAAAGACAGGCTATACCTTCCGAAATGTACCTTGGACATATATAAGAAAAATGTATGTTGTATGGCAATATACATTTATAATAAGTTACCATCTGAATTGAAAGCCATGCCGTTACATGAATTTAAGAGGAACATGTATATTTGGTTCATGAATAACTGCTTCTACAGTGTTAAGGAATTTCTTGAACACAAAGTTAATAATATTTGATGTAAATAAATTGACATGTAATCATTATATTATTATTATGAATTGGTAATGTGTGATCCTTGTAGGAGTTCTTGTAATCTACAGAGTATTAGTTAATTAGCTACGTATCATTTTTTTTTCTATTTTAAAAATAATAATATTTATCTATTATATAAATTTGTACACCACAATGTGGTAGGATATGTTGGAACTACCTGTGTAATTTTAAGATCCTTAATAACGTATATTCTTGCAAATTCATTTCATTACAAACCTCTCAAACCAAACTCAAACCATGTCGATGTGAGATAGAGTGACGTGCTATGATTGGACGCCGTGGGAGTGGAGCTGGAGTATTTTGTGGCGTGTGTATGACGGAACAGTAGAGTGACTCTCTGTTGGCTTTTAATAGGCTTTTATTTGACGAATGTGGGAGGTGGAAGCTAGACTGCAAAGTCTGGAACATCGGCGCAAGGTTGCCTGTCTATCGGTATTTTATAGGACACATTTCGGAGAGTGCACGTCGGAATTGCACGACCTAATTCCAGCATCTCCATTCCGCCTTCGACTACCAGGCGCGCGGCCCCTCCCCGCGCCTGGTAGTCCGAAGGCGGAATGGAGATGCTGGAATTAGGTCGTACAATTCCGGATTTATGGGTTACGATGACATTACCTAAGCAGACAAGGTCATGGACACTTTTGCTCCAAGACCGAAGTCCACGGTCACTTAAGGAAACTAGCTTAAACGAAAGATTTTTATGTCGTCCGACCACCGACCACTTACCACCACTTAACCCATTTCGGAAAAAGGAAACCCTAAAACACGTGGCAAACTTATCAAAGATAATATTCAATCCTCATGTTGTTGATATCCCATCTGCTCGTACGAAGCGATTTGCTTCTTCGTTCATTATGCGAACGGCTAAGGAATGGAACAGCCATGGCGTCTGTATTTCCCGAAACCTACAACCTTGGGATCTTCAAGGCCAAAAATACTGCGGAAATCCATTGTTGAATGTTAAAATGGGGAAAGAAGATTAACTACCCCAGAAGGATTTACAATAGCATTTTCTCCTGTTTAGAACGTGAAGTCATGATTAACCCTGTCATATGCTGTACCGCTGTACACTTACGTACATTTACCGACTGCTCTAACGGTGAAGGAAAACATCACGAAGAAACCTGCATGTCTGAGGAAATTAAAAGTTTCCGAAGGCGTGTGAAATCCACCAATCAGCACTGGGCCCGCTCGGTGGATCATGGCCCGTACCCCCTTGTGCAAGGGGAGGCATGTGCCCCAACAGTGGGAACATTAATAGGATGATGATTACTTTATTATCATACTTAATAGCTTTCTAAGTTTATTAAAGTGATGTGTTGATGATAGACAGTATCAAATCCCGCTGGCCATCTTTGTGCTGCAAGACAGCAGTTTGCTGGTGCAGGTGCCAGGATGATATTTGTAAATAGATGCCTGCTTGTATTATACATATATCACAACACTGTTGCTTTCTTCGTCCGTGCAGTCACTGAGGGCCAGCTGAAAATCAGCGTTGTGGCTTGCATACATTATGCTGAGCCGGTGTACCCTTTTTGGCACTGTACCACACCAGATGTTCTGTGCTGCATGTATTAAACTTTGTATACTTCTGTATTGTGTACTGTATTTTGGTGTTTACAGCGCTAAATAAACGTTTTCCATTTCAATTTCAATTTATACCATAATGTCTACTTTATTTTTATTTTTTCTACTTTGTCTAAAACTTTCTGGCAGTGTGGTCACCTCACTTGTAGAGTTAAATTCCATCATGACTGCCTAGGCTGAGTGGAGTCGGTCTGATGACTATATCTGTGTCGCTGGACATGGTTTTAATTACTTTAGTCATTCAGGAGTCGCTTCACGATGTTCACTGGACAACACATCGCTATATAATACTTTAATACTTTAATACCCTTTAATACTTTGTCGTTTTAACGTACTTGACTCATTCATACGAATGTCGGGGAATCATATCTTATGATAGGGGGCCGGGAATAACCCCAGCGGCACTTCGATCTTTTGTGCCTACCCCATTTTACACACTGGTTGTTTCACCGTTAGTGCAGTCGGTAAATGTACGTAAGTCTTCGAAAAATACGAAAAACTCATTGGTACATGGCACTGCAGGGTTTCGAACCCGGACCTCCCGCTTGAGAGCCCGGTGTCCTAGCCACTGTGCCACCGACGCTCTCAGGGAGTGATAACAACAAGATATTGCAACAGGGTTCTACAGGGTGCTTGAGTGTCTTCCACTGTACCGGGCACAGTGTAGAAATTACAGGCTAAACTTTTGAAATTGGGCGCTACCCACTATATGCACATAAATCGGACATTTCTGCGCATAAAGCCTTTGATGTCGGCGAGAATCAGCGATCAAAAGGGTGAAAATACTGGTATAGTTGCATCGATTCCGGGGTAGCCATTAAATATTGCGGTGATTACTTTGCTGCATTGCTGCAATGCAGTGTACAATATGTTGCCGGTTGAATTAAAAACTATAAATAGTGTAAATATTTTTAAGCGTAAACTAGGAGCTCTGCTTGTTGAAAAGTGTTGCTATTCGATAGAGGACTTTTAATTATTGTTTACATTTTTACTTTGACATGATTTATTACTTAACTTTATTAGACACTAGTTTTAGTAGTTTGACATTTGTAATTATTAAATTTTTAATTAGTCTTAAGCTTTAATTCGCACACAATGTATATTGTTATTCGAAAATAAATTGAAATTGAAATACATGAGGCACTCCATCTAAATCCTCAAGGTTAGCAGTGCATCGTAAACCCTTTTGCAACATTTTAGTGAGGGGTCGTTCAAGTATTACGTAAGCATCAAAGGGGGAGTAGGGGGTTTTAACTTTGCTTATTTTTTATGACAACGGGGGCGGGCGGTTTGAATGGTGATTACGTCAGCACAAAAAGCGATCAGCAGTTAATAACAACGATACTTGTTGATGAATTATAATTATATACTTGACATATTCTGTATAAATTTTACCAATGCTCACGTAAGCATATGAGGGGGTAAGACCTTTGCTTACTTTCGCTGACAAGGGTGATAGGGGGTTAAAAATAGCTAGAATTCTGCTTACGTAATACTAGAACAGCCCCTGAGGTGAAATGTCTATGGGCAACGGTGTGGTGACCACTACTATCAGTTGACATATTTTCTCGTCTGTATCGTTAAATATTTAAAAAAAATATCTTCATGTTATTGGGGAACCAAAAAACAATTCATTTCAAAAGTTTCTTGGAAAAAGTTGGTTGGTTAGTATAGTTATTTTTGAAAAATCACCTATAGAACCATTCATCATCATCATCAGCCTATTAATAATGTTCCCACTGTTGGGGCACAGGCCTCTCCTTGGAGGTACGGGGCCATGATCCACCGAGCGGGCCCAGTGCTGATTGGTGGATTTCGCACACCTTCGGAAACTTTTAATTTCCTCAGACATTCTGGTTCCCTCACGATGTTTTCCTTCACCGTTAGAGCAGTCGGTAAATATACTCTTACGACGAAATACGACTCCCTTCGACCAGAACTCCTCGTTGGTGACCACTTCTAGTTTATTGGAGACGTGCCACGATTGCCAGTATAGCAGCATAGTTTTAATGAAAGACAAAATCATAAGGCAGAATGAATAAACTTCAAATTGGAAGTCTGAAGTAACTGTGAATGTGAACTAACTAAATATAGTTTTCAAAACTCGTAATTAAGCCAAGCATAATTGCTAGTTAGGTTACGAAGTTATCCAATCTCAAATTGGTGTCTTTGTTCGTCAAGACCTTGTAATTCTGACTACGAAAATAGTTTTGAAGACTATTTTTCATTCGTAACATAAAACACGATATAAACTTTAAAAAACCAAGAAATTAGAATATGTGAAAACTGAAAATCTGTTGCAAATTAAGCCAATCAAACGTATTAAAATCCTAAGTCGGTAATGGTAATCTTCGAAAAAGTCCGAAAAACTCATTGGTACATGGCACTGCACGGTTTCGAACCCGGACCTCCCGCATGGGAGTCCCGCGTCCTAGCCACTAGACCACCGACGCTCCATATAACCATTAGATAACAGAAACTTAGATATTATTTACCAAAATCGAAAGCAACAAATATAATATTTTCTGACGTCAAAGACGCTGATTGGCCGCGGGGCGTCCGAAAACGTTTCACAAATTTCAAATTTGAAACTCTACGCCAGAACGCTGTCAGCTGCCGAGAGGAACGGACGCCTTGTATCCCTGGGCATTTGAATACAAAGAACGTAACATCACAAAGATCTGCCAAGCAGTGGTTAGTAAACCTGCAAAGTAATGTCAGTTTGTGAAATGAAGCGGGAGGTTCAAACGGTTAGAGTTTTTGGAAGTAACGAAGACAGCTTCATGTCAAAAGATTGAGTTGGGTTTGTTGTATGTGGTTGTTTTTGTTAGGAATTTGGATTAGGCCGTCTTGCGAATTACGTAGGCTGCAACCGGAGGATCGGAAAAAACCAAAAATGAATTAAACTAATTTAATTTCAAGTAAGAAATTACAAAGACTTATGCACTAATTAGCCTAGTGATCTATTCGAAGTATGAAAATAGAATGAATTGATAGTTAACATAAAGTACATTCGACAAACATCCGATTTGCAGCGTCGGCGCCTCGTGCTTCCGCTTGGCCTAGAATATGCGTTTGCGTAGCGATAAAGTAAACTGCACGTCAGCGATCCCCATATAGTGGCTGTATCTAATTTGCGCCATGCGTTAACTGTCAGATTAACTTTAAGATTATTATTAGTCCCGGGTTAAATCTTGACGCAAGTCGACCTTAATGCAGTCTTTTCACTGATGGACTGTGTTTTTCAATTTTTTAATGTCTTGTAATTGAATAGGTACTCACTACCTAACGGGATCGTCCTAGAATGACCTTTCAAGATCAGATTGATAGAGTGCTCATAGATTTTAATATACAGAGGCCAGAGCAGAAGATCCCAATGGCGAACATGCGTGAAATGACGTATGTCTAGAGGGAGCAAGAGAGGCGTGCCAAGAAAGAGATTCTTGGCTCTCCATTAGAGAATGGACAGTACATAACATACATACATAACCTCACGCGGAGTAGACAGAGAGCTGCCTACTCCGCAAGGGATATAGCGTGAGGTTATGTATGTATGTACTAATTCCAAATATGGACGAGGGAGAGAATAACCTGATTAAAAGGCTGGTAGAATTAGAGGAAATAGTAATATTTTTGTGAAAAACGGAATGAGAAAAAAGACAAAAGTTGGCACAGCCAGTAACAGTCCCATATACATGGCGAAGTAACATGGAGAGCGAAGTAGCATGGATGTTCAGTAACCAGAGAGCGTCGGTGGCGTAGTGCCAAGTTAGGGAGGTCCGGGTTCGAAACAAAGGACCGGACCCAAAGGTTTCCGGGGCACGACAAAGTAACTGATCAGTAGCAAACTACGCCAATATGCATTTATAAAATAGTCTTTCGTTCGAAATCTGCTAGCGCCATTAAGGAACGAACCCGCCCACTTGGGGAGACTTTCACCCAAGCTGGCGCTAATGGCGCAGCTTCTTACAGATCTCAGATATAACCTCGTGAGGAAACCAGCACGCTAAGATATATTTTTTCGAAAGTCTGAATGAAGAAAAACTGCAATTCAAGTCGAGGTTCTTTATATAGGGAGCTTTTTATTTAGTTAATTTACACCCCTCAAAATATTTGCATCTAATAAAATTGTACCCTGTATAGGATCTTTTCTTCGTCTAATGCCTGCTAATCCAATAATAATAACAAGTCCGCAGGACAGCTCTGTGGCGAGCTGTTGGTGTGTAGCGACACCACGGACTCGAGTGCTCCAGATAGTCGGTCAAGATCCTCGTCGCCGGCCGGCCGGAGTGGAAACCCAAGGGGGTCTGCAGGAGTCTCCCCTCTGGCTTGCCTTCACCGGCCGTCCAGAGTGGAGTCGCTAGAGCTATATACTCAGGGTGTGGAAGTGTTGAAGGTATAAAGCCGGGAGTAGTGCTTAGTGGACCTGCAGCACACCTCTCTACACCCCCTCAGCTGCTGTCACTGGTGTTGCCCCCTGATGTCTATGACGACTATTTGGGGGGCATCTATTCAGTAAGCAAGTCACCACCTGCCAATTTTGTCATCACCTTGAGACGCAGTGATGTGATCGTGGCAGGTGTCCGTTGTCTCTCTCAATAAACCAGAATACCCAATCCACTTATCCTACAAACCAATAACCCATTATAATTACCTGTCTGTAGATTACTGTGCTACAATCTGTCCTCTAGATGCCGGCTAGCAGGTTTCTAGGACAGTGTGCAGATGAAGTAATAGATGAACTTGGTAATAGATATTATATTTTTTTAAGGAACAGAACAACACAGGAAATGTAGAAAATAGGTAGTAGTAGGAGACAAAAATAAAACGGAGAAACGTCCGTTCAGGACAAAATACAAAGAGAACAATGAAATTAATGGAATAATGAAATTTAGAAATGGAATGGGAACATGATTTGAATTTAAATGAAGAAATGAAGATGCCAACACGAAATGAGGTGAGATAAACGCTAACGATGAGGTTGAAGTTGATGGCAAGGAGGTTGATATGGACGATGAAGGCGACATCGTTACAAGTGTAATAGTTCATGCAGCTAGCGGGGACTGTTTTTGAATGCATTCTTATGGACGTGTTAAGAGTCAGGCTTCGGTAGGTGCATTTCATTCATTCATTTCCCCCCTTATCCCAAGCTGTTAGTGGGAGCGATAGTGATAGTGGGTAAAAAATAATAATAATAAAAATTAAAAACTAAACATCAAATAGATTAAATACTTATGTGAAGAATTTAGGTAAGAATTTGCCAAAAAAAAATTGCACTAATAACCTGTGATACATAATGTGTGTGTGTGTGTGTGTGTTTGTGTTTGTTCGTGTGTGTGTTTGTGTGTGTGTTGTGGATGTCAGGGGGGGTGTCAGTTTGTGTGCGTGAGATAGTGTAATTGTAACGAATGAAATAACTAATTCTTGGAGTCTTTCAGCATAGAAGCCAGCCGCACGATATTTCTATAAGGATGCCTCAAATTTTCTGTCTGTCTTTGTCTCTCCATTATCCTCGCTCTATATTTTAATTTAATGCACGGTATGCTCATTTTGTTGCGTAAAGGAGGCGGTAAGTCGTTCCATATTTTGGACGCGTTGTATTTGAAGCATCCTCTGTATCCCGTAGTTCGGTGGTACGGCACGACTAGTAAATTCTGAAGGGAAGATCGAGTACTCCGTTCGTGGGCGTCTCTGCACCAGGAGAGCTTCTCAAATAGGTAGGAAGGATTCCCACTCCAGATTACCTTCTGAGTCGTACACGCTAGGTGCAGTTCGCGTCTCTCTTTCATGTTAAGTATGCCTTTCCATAATAATAAACCAACACGGGAACTAATAAAAAAGTACCACGGGCGACGGTGACCACTTACCATCAGGTGGCCCGTTTGCTCGTCTGCTCTCCTTATTTAATAAATAAATAAGTAAAATATTTTCTAAACATTTCATTTATTCCAGGAATTCGAACCAGATCCAAAATCAATAATTATTAGTATAATTAATTAATATTAATTCACATTAATCTTAACATTATTAAATTCGAAATTTTATACAGCGATTCTTTACTAAGTTTACGGTAAAAATTAATATTGCACATTATTATTTGGAATAATCATTATTATATTAGTTCCCTATATAATACATACATAGCTACTTAATATTTAACATTATAAATAAGTACCTTACTTTACATAATATTATGACTTTTTTAATTTAAGACTGGCTTTTAAGCGTACCCTAATGTTTGCTCGTATAGGTATTAGAGGAATCTAATCGCTCCTTCTCTCTGCCTACCACGCACATTTAGTTGTACCTAGCGTGAAGTTTAAGAGCTTCGGTGGCGTCGTGGCTAGGACATCGGACTCCCATGCGGGAGGTCCGAGTTCGAAACCAGGCAGTGCCATGTACCAATGACTTTTTCGATTTTTTCGAATACCTATAGGTATTAGAGGAATCTAATCGCTCCTTCTCTCTGCCTACCCCGCACATTTAGTTGTACCTAGCGTGAAGTTTAAGAGCTTCGGTGGCGTCGTAGCTAGGACTTCGGACTCCCATGCGGGAGTTCCGAGTTCGAAACCATGCAATGCCATGTACCATTGGGTTTTTCGGTTTTTTCGAAGGACTTACGTACATTTACCGACTGCTCTGACGGTGAAGGAAAACATCGCGAGGAAACCAGCACACTGAGATAACCAGTGTGCGAAATGGGGAAGGCAATGGCAAACCACCCCATTAAGTCTGCAATCATGCAAGTCATGAGTCGTTCAGCAATGAGGAATACGACTTAGAAGAAGAAGCGTGAAGTTTGTATGTAACTATAATGTTACATATGAAGAATATGGCACTAAAATTATTAACAATTCTATAATGTATTCACAACGATTTTTAAATTATCCTAACTACTTACTTTTAAATATTTACAAATAAGTAATCGTAATTACCTTCATGTACTCGTATTTACAAATTCTTTGGTGAGAAAAAACTAAATACTACGCAGTGACAACTGCTCACGATTCATATGACGTCATCTGGAATTAGGGGCCATTCATTAATAACGTCACACGAATTTCATGATTTTTGGAGACCCCACCCCGTCCTTGTCACATTTGTGTGGCGTCACAGATTTTGTACAATTATTTATATATTTCTATTTCAAATCTTTTTTTAATTAACAATAAATTAAACATTTAAAAATCATGAAATCCAATGAACGATACAAAATTTCATCCATTGACTTTGAACCCATTCCTTTATATTATTTATGACCTCTTCTTTTAAATTTACGCATGTGACGTCACGAAGCTTATGACTCGTCCCCTCTTGTCACACGATGTCACACTTTGTTGACACACTCCCTCCCCTTAACCTGTGACGTAATATGGATGGCCCCTTAGACACTTGTCTGATTTTCAAAAATATACAGGTGTGATATAGATTTACAAGGTAATATGACACTGTGCAGACCAGAGCAGAATCAGTCAGGGTTCGTTCCACCCTCTTTTATCTATTTCTGTTGCAATGCAGCAATGCTTACATTGCTGTGTTTCGGTTTCAAGGGTAAGAGAGCCAGCGTAGTTACCGGCGCATGAAGGTATCCATCTAAGACCTCAGTTAGCAGCGAATTCAAAATCCTCCAATAACAATATAGTGAGCGTCGGAGGTCTAGTGGCTAGGACGCTGGACTCCCATGCGGGAGGTCCGGGTTCGAAACCATGCCATGTACCAAAGGTTTTTCGGATGTTTTCGAAGACTTATGTACATTTACCGACTGCTCGTCAACGAAACATCGTGAGGAAACCTGCATGTCTGAGGACAAAAAAGGAGGAGGAATGAAATCTACCGCACAGCACTGGGCCCTCTCGGTGGATCATGGCCCGTACCCCCTTGTGCAAGGGGAGTCCTGTGCCCCAGTGAGGACATTAATAGGCTGATGATGATGTTGAAGAATATAGTGAGGTAAGATGTCAATGATGACTCTTACCATAAGATGGCCCGTTTGCTCCGTCTGCCCTCCTTATACAAAAAAAATATACATGAATCACCGGATAGGGACATTAACATCAGAGGGTAGGGCTTTGGCTTTTCCCAGTAGGGTGTTGATGTTATAACAACCAACGTGAATCGATTGATCTATTAGCTTAGACTGGAGATTCCACTAAATACAACGTAACTAAATAGAATCTAAACTGCATCGTTATGACATGTTTCATATGCTACTATCCACTAACGATCCATTTTCAGTTAAGTTCCGATCGAGTCAACGATCGATCGAACAGTAACGTATTTGTGCATTCTAATAAAACGTTTAGTTTATACTGAATCGCAGTTGAACGGTAACAAAACGCTTCAACTGTCAAATACAACGATCGAACATAAGTTCCTCCCGAGGTACTTTTGTCCGATCGATAGTAAATGGAAAGGTGGCAGTGGTAGAGTTATGCGTCAGCAGAATGCGATTTGGTGTCCAAATAGAATTGGAACGAAAACTAAATTGAAATTGGATAGAAATAGAACAACAAACGTTGTAATTTAGGCGTATTGGGCCCCAGATCGATGGATACCGATCGATGAAACAATCTATTGACTATCGATACCACGCGAGAGCCACTGTCATCCATCAATGATCGATTGATGACGAATCGATAAAAATCGTCGATTTGGTGTAGTAAAAAACTTGATCATCACCATCATCATCAGCAGCCCACTCTAGTCCACTGCTGGACATAGGCCTCTCCCAGGGCGCGCCATTGAGCCCGATCTTCGGCTCTTCTCATCCAATCGTCGCTCCATCTAGCAGGGGGGCGTCCCACACTACGTTTGCCCAAACGCGGTCTCCACTCCAGAACTCGTCTCCCCCAGCGGTTGTCGGTTCTGCGACAGATGTGACCGGCCCACTGCCACTTCAGCTTGCTAATCTTATGAGCTATGTCGGTAACTTTTGTTCTATGCCGGATCTCCTCATTCCGGATTCGATCCAGCAGAGATACTCCGAGCATAGCTCTTTCCATAGCACGCTGAGCGACTTCCAATTTGTGAACCAGTCGCACCGTCTATGTCCACGTTTCGGCTCCGTAGGTCATTACTGGTAGGACGCACTGGTTAAAGACTCTTGTCTTTAATTTGTTTTGGTAGCCTACCGTAACCCGGGGATTCTTCGCACCCCCTTGGCCGCTACCGTGATCAGGAATAGTGGGGCGGCCGGGAACTGGGGGTCGTTTTCTTTGTGCGCTATCCATGGGAGGTAATGCCATAATCGCCACGCTAGGCCTGCGGGTTGGCGATCGCAGTAGCCGGGTCGTTTGCCCCGATGACGCTGCTGCCCGTCATCGTGCTTGAGAAACTCGATCGACGTCGATCAATAACATCGACCGCCGTCGGTACGGGTACGGTAACATTCGAGGCAACACATAATAATAAGATTAATTTATCGTCGAACCTTCTTCGGAACTCTCACATTAACCACCTCCCTGCCGAGGCGTCATTTCTTCCCCAAACCTATTAACCCCTGAGCACTTGACAGCGAAAGCGTCAACCTGTCATTCCCCGGCAACCTGTCTTGGTTACTCAACAACCTGTCTTGATTACTCAACAACCTGTCCTGGTTACTCAACAACCTCTCGGCTGAGTTGAGATTGGTTAACGACAATCGGTCCGGCAACCGGTCGGAGGTTGTGGTTGCTGGGTTGTTCTGGTTACTGGTGCCTGAGATGGGAGTGGTTGAGCGAGTGGTTTTGGTGATGGTAGTTGTGGTTGGCGGCGATGTGCGGAGTAGCGTCGTTGGTTTCTGGTCTCTGCCGCTGCAGACCTGGAAAAATTGATGAAAATAGGTTAATGAAATTAAAGCAGATGAGCCAAATAAAGAGCTTCCAGGTATACCACATCATGACATTTAATTAGCTATTGGATACTAAGCATTATAGGCACTCCTGGGAGGGTCACAATTATGATTTAACCCCCCAACCAACCAACCCCCAACAATCTTATACTTAGAATAAACATTTTTTGTTGCGAACACCTTTAAGAATTCTTATGCACCCCTCTCTCAAATGTCAGTTGCCTATAATTGACCCTCTTCCCCCCACATGAACTAGGAAAAGGGCCGTCTACACTGGTTGCAGGCAGTTTAACCTTCAGAAAGTGCCTGCATTTTGAGTAAGACTAAAACCGTCATATGCCTGATGAAAAAGAATTGCAATCTGCTTCCTACCATAACTATTGCACAGTATTCAAAATACAGGCGCTTTCCGAAGGTGAAACTGAAAGGTCTGGTATTGTATATCGTGGGAGGTTACCTGGTGGTGGTTCTCCCAGTCCTTGTGCTGGCAGAAGGCGCCGCAGTAGCGCGCCGCGTTGCATCCAGAGCACGTCTCCTGCGCCTTGCGTCCGCAATTCCAGCAGCACTGGGAATGTCATATTTTTTTATTGTAAGGAGAGTCAATGGACAGCAGACGAGGTCGACGAGTAGGGTCGTCTTTTTCTGTATATTAAAGTCTAAGAATATTCTCAATGTCTAGGAAGAAAGAAGAAGAAGAAGAATTCTCAATGCCTTTCCTTCATCACTTTCGTTTCGTATCCCTGTTTGGTCAAATCCCGCCACCTCACCGCTCCCACTGCTACTCCTGCCTCACGCTGGATCCACAGTGGTAACTATCTTGATACAACGCCAACCCTTGAAAGTCCCTGGGAATGACTCTATGTTATCTTGGACCCCACAACAAATTTAATTGAAAGGTAAAGAGTAAGAGAGTAGGTTATTAAAGAGACTGGGGATTAATGTGGCCAAGCGAAACCCGGCCACCACTGTTTTGTCAGTCATTCGTTCATCACTTCTTCATCGTTCATCACAGGTATATGACATAGATAACTCACCTCACTATCAGATAATAGAGGGTTTTCGATCCGCTGCTAACCTTGAGGACTTAGATGTATTGCCTCATTCAGGGGTGGATCCAGAAAACGATTGGGTGGCAACGGGTAATAAAATCGGAAAATCCCTGGCTCTACGCCTCTTCATCAGTCAGGAATTGAATCAACTAGAGTTTACAAGATAACTTACATTCTGCTGCCCCGACGCGTTGGGACTGAGGTCCCTGCCCGGAGGTGGCGGGCTGTGCCGCCTCTCCATCAGACGCTCGACTTTGCCTCTCTCGGCTGCTACTATCTCCAGGGCTTTGGACTCCGCGGCGCCAACTGCTCGCTGGAGCTCCAGCAGTGCTTGACGTTTGACCTGGAAAAAGGTGCAAGTTTTAGCTACACTGAAAGAAAAGATTGTTTACCGACCTACCTACCTAGAAGTCTAGGATTCCAATCGCGGGAAGAGTTAAAATAACATTTCTTTATATGCTCTAAATCCAACAAATTGTTTTTTCAGTGCATCCGTGAGAACCGTGGAATGCGTCAGAAAAGAAACTGGAATCTGGAAACCTGATGGCTTAAGAGCAGAAGCGCTGAGCAGCCTGGAACGCGCGCGGCCGAAGCCTAGAGTAGTGACACCCTGTTCCAACCAACTGACCTGATTGACAGCATCTTCAGCCCGTCTCCTCACTTCAGCCACCCGCTCTTCCGTCTGCCTGACTGCCGATGCCATGATCTCACTCGCTGCTCGTTTGATATCATTGCTTTCTGATGGTTCTACACCTGTATGAAAATATGAATGTTATAGAAAAGAGGAATTGGTTCTTCTAAGCTCTGTAGAAACAGGTCACAGTCTGTGGTTATTTGGAGTGTATTTTTAAGGATATATGGTTTGACGACAGCCTCGATAGGAAAATGCTTGGGATTAAGAGGCTCTACCATGCAATGGAAAGAAAGAAAGATTATTTATTTCCGACACACACACAAACAACTAGGTACAAAAGACAAAAATAATATTAAACAAATATATTACAAAAACAAATAAATAACCAAAAGTAATTCAGTTTGATGAAGGTGGTGTGCAGCACCGGACAAAGGGGACTGCCTCAGCCTGTTGCCGTAGCGCTTTTAGCACTGCGGCGCTGATTTTCAGGCATCCCCTGAGTGCCAGGGATCACTCCCTAATAATACACTACCGGAACATATAAATAAATAACGGAAATATTAATAAACAGACGTAAAATATTAGGAAACGAAGGAGGGTTTAATTTTTCAATAAGAATAGATGCCAAGAAAGATGGCAATTGCAATAAATATTGAATTTCAGGAATCAGTGTGACTATTTATTATGTATATTTACCTATTTATTGTTTACTATCTATTATATGTGTTAATTTATTATATATTTATTTATATTATGCATAAATATGCATTTAACTATCTTAGTATACCCACATAATTATTTATGTATATCATATTACTTTTATTTTACTAACTTTACTGTGTATTAAGTAATAGTAACCTATTTCTTTCTTCACACTACACTGTCGCTAATCTCTTTAATGTCCGATTAACTTCAGAGGTTGCCTGGAAGAGATCGCTTTAAGCGACAAGGCCGCCTTTGTGCATATCGTGCTACTATTCCTGTAGTTTTTACTTTTCCTGATTTTGTGTACAATAAAGTGTTTCTATCTATCTATTTCTGCGATGTTGTACTAAATTAGCAATCAAACGGTAAAACCAATGGAGTTTAGAGGCGTTCAAGGCGGAATGCGCCTTCAGACTACCAGGCGCGGGGAGGGGTTCCATCCTTATGTTGTTGATATCCCATCTGCTCGTACGAAGCGATTTGCTTCTTCGTTCATTATGCGAACGGCTAAGGAATGGAACAGCCTGCCGGCGTGTGTATATCCCGAAACCTACAACCTTGTGATCTTCAAGGCCACAGTGAATAGGCATTTACTGGACTCGCATGCTCCATCGTCGACCTCATCGTCGCTTACCATCAGGCGAGATCGAGGTCAAATGCGGGTTTAATAGTAAATAAAAAAAAATTAAAAAAAAGTTTTGGAGAATTCCCTACATACAATTTTTTTGACTCAAGTGATTATTTAATTAATCTTCTTACACCGGGTTATAACACAGTTATAAATGACAAATTAAACAAACACTTATGGGTCGTGGTTTGTCTAAAAGTCCCCGCGATTCAACCCGCTCCTCTGAATTTCCAGGGGAAGACTTTCATTTATTTATTAGGTAAACACAACAGATTACAACCATAGAAATTACAGAAAAATCAATATAAAGTTATGAGCTAGGTCGTAACCCTTAACGTGTAAACACAGCATGGTTAGGAAGTGGGAAATTGGTTGTTGTACAACATTGAGTTGGGAAAAAATACTATTGAATGTAATGATTAAAAAACCTATTGAAAAATAAAAATAGAAAGCAGGTGCGTGGATAGCTCACTTGAGGACATCCTCAACCCGTCTTTTAAAAACGAATGTCCTAGGATCGAATAAGTCTAACGATGGCTTATTGTTGCTGTTCGAAGAGATTTCGTTAAACAATCTACACATTCGCACAATAGGGTTATAGAACGATGTGTTGTTCTTAAAAACATTTAATACAAATGTTTTAGGATTGCGAATGTTTTTGGACGAGGAACGACCTAGAGTGATCTTTTCTGAGTATGTGTTCCTTTTTAGTGGGAGCTAACCTCTCTGCTGCAGAATAGCCAGCGCCCGTTTGGTCTTTTCCACCATGCTGAGAATGCAGTTGAGCATGGTGTTGATATTCTTCCACTCATCATCGGTTTTTAGCAGGCCCCCTGACGTGGGGCCCAAGCCTCTCGGCTCCGAGAATGAGGCGTTCATTGAGGACACGTCCCGGACTGTGATGCCACCTGGTGGTCAGAAGGTTAAGGTAAAAAAAAGGAAAGGAAAACCACCAAAATATTGTGAATGATGCATGTTCTGGGTATGATACACCCTAACCTTTAACATCGGTAGATAAAAAAAGAAAATATTTTTTTGGGTTTTGAAAAATGACGCCAATTTGAATCCTAAAGGCAAAATATTTCGGCTCTGCGACTCAAATTGTTCTAATAGACCTCGAGAACAATTGTGTGTAAGTGTGTGTAAGTGTATGTGTGTGTAGTATAAATACACATATTTTATTGTATAATGTATAAGTAGAAATAAACAAACAGACAACAAATAAACGTTCTTCTATTCTATTCTATTCTACCAAGTGGCACAATTCTAATATGAAATGCAGTTTGTCTCCACGAACTGAACCCACTATTATGCTGAGCTGGTATCTTGTATTTTTGTCGGTGGTTCATCTGTCTACCTCCTCAAGGATTATGGACACAAAATATCTATATATTTTGTATTGTAGACACACCGGATCTTTTGTGCTGATTAAATTATAACTTTTTTTAGAATAGAATAGAATATAATCATTTATTGCACATCATTTTTTTAAATCTTTTCTTTCTCATTATGTTCTTCAGACACCTTCTATTTCCTCCCTCTGCAAGCTCGTTATTAACACTTAACTTCCCACACTCACACACACACTCACCCTACACTACAGATACACACTATACATTATTACATCCTCCCACACACCCTCACACACTCTTAGACATTACCTTTCCTCTCTATTATCAGGTATATTCTAAATTCCTTTTGATTAACTCGATCCAAATTCCTTTTAGGTATAGTATATAGTTACTAATGTAATGTTATAAATTGTCATATGCTTGCACGGAAAGTGCGACGGAGTCCCGATTTACAAGATACAGGTTTAGACCTAGCTTGTAAGTAGGAGGTCCCATTATTGTGCCTTGTGTAATAAATAAATAAAACTTCTTTTTTTTTTATTGTGTACCTACTTGCTGTGTTCTGGTGTTAACGACCAGTGCTAAATAAAAATAATTCAATATCAATTTTTAAGTCAGTTCAACTCACCGTCTCTCCTTTCGAACCCCTCACTCTGCCCACTATGGTAGGAGTGGTACTGGCCGTAGTCGAAGAGGCCGGGGTTGGAGGGCGGCAGCGGGTACAGGAAGGGGGAGGGGAACAGCAGGCTGGCGGGGGGGCGCTTGGGGAGCGGGGGGTACTCGTCGTGCGTTCCGTTGGTTTGGGGGGCGTCATAGAATCTGCGGGCGAAAAGAAGAAGCTTAGAATTGAGTTGGTGTCAGATGGGTGGGCAGAGGGGCGCATCTTTCCTCCATCATCATAATGCCACACTGTTAGGCCACAAGCTTGACTTTGCGCAAGGGGGTATGGGACCGTGATTCACTGTGCATAAAGATGAATTGCACAAGGTTCCGTTTTTTTCTCTCGGATATACACTTTCCTACCGATGTTTTTCTTTATTTACTGTTAGGGAAGCCGGTAAATGTACCAATAAATCTTCGAACAAAACGAAAGACCCATAGACTTACATGATATTTTATTGTTTCGAATCCGATAAAAATCAAATCCTACGCTCGACCTCCCTGATATTGAAGGTATCCAACTTTTGTATATCATTTCTCCTGATTTTTGTCTCCGGATACAACATAACATTAGTGCCTGGTGATACCTGGTGTCCAACCCCTTCTGGTTACGACTCTGTCTTCAATACAATAACATCAAAGCCTGCGATATCAAAGGTCGAGAAACAAACCGACAAACTTTCGTGAATGGCACAATACAAAGGAATTAATAAAAGACAATGCAAAACTTCGCAAATTGTGTGCGAACAAGGAATTAATCTATTTCAGACAGCGGTCTTAGGCAGGAGAGGTAGCGGAGAGCGGATATCAGTCAGAGTTTGTGGCTTAGCGGATATATCATCAGCAGCCTACTCTAGTCCACTGCTGGACATAGGCCTCTCCCAGGGCGCGCCATTGAGCCCGATCTTCGGCTCTTCTCATACAGTCGCTGCCAGCCACCTTGCGCAGATCGTCGCTCGTCGTCCCACACTACGTTTGCCCAAACGCGGTCTCCACTCCAGAACTCGTCTACCCCAGCGGTTGTCGGTTCTGCGACAGACGTGACCGGCCCACTGCCACTTCAGCTTGCTAATCTTATGAGCTATGTCGATGACTTTTGTTCTATGCCCGATCTCCTCATTTCGGATTCGATCCAGCAGAGATACTCCGAGCATAGCTCTTTCTTTTAGCGGATATATGGCTGCTGGAAAATAAATTATGATTTAGAATAATTGAACTCTAACTCTGCATTCTCTGCCTCTCTTTGATTTTTCTTCATCTTTACTCACTCTCTCATACAATTTTATATGACAGTTCTGCAGTATTCGTTGTGGAGGATAAATATAGTAAATCAATCAATCAATCAATCATTTATTCGTGAACATAGGTAATAAATAATAAGTAAGCATACAGTTTAGAAGAGTTGGTATAAGAGAAGATCTTCCACCAGGCGGGGTGTTGTGCCTGGTGACCATATGTCCTGGTCCAACTATGGATATTTGGAACTCGTATATATACGAAGTCCCAGGAAAATTTCGATAGCGCGTTCTACGCAGATGTGAGTAGGTACTGTATCGTAGTGGCGCGCGTCGTGCGTCGCCACAATATTAATCCACTAAACACTGATTATGGTCATACACATAGTTATATCGGACATAAGGTTAATAAAAAGGTAAGGTAAGTAAATTACTTCTTTCCTTTAAGAACGATGATAATTCATAAGAAATATATTTCTCCACAGCTATATATGATGATATAACTTGGCTGAACTTAAGTTAAGTTATTGCCACTGAGTAATTATGTATGGGTAGAGCTCGTTCCATGCAATGTTGCTATGGGGATTGTTTATCCCGCTTCTGATGTAACGACCTGTCTTTTAGTATAACAGAACACTAGCAACTGCCCGGACTTGCCCAGACTCTTCAATATAAATACTATACACAGAGCCCGGCACAATATTTGACAAGTTCCAGAGTAGACATGTATAAAAGGAATTCCTTCTGTATGGCAATTTTAGTGTATAATAATCTGCCTAGTCGCCTTAACAATGGTCCTGCTAGCCAATTTAATACAAATATTTCCAAGTGGCTTCTAGACAAATGTTATTACTCCATAAAAGAGTATCTTAACGACACTAACAAATAGCAGAAAAGATTTGCATACCGTTGTCGGTGGAACATGTGATACCTATGCTTTTTAAATCACCTATATTTTTCACTATGTTCTGGCAAATAAATTTCATTTCATTTCAATAATGACTTGCAACCGAAGACCACTCGTTCAAACACCTCGGTCGGCCATAACTCTCTCAATAACAGAGTCCTGAGAATATGGAACAAGCCACCGCAAGAAGTCGTGGATGCATCTTCAGTCAACGGATTCAAAAATAGAAATAGACAAGATAGGTTTTTAAACAGTGCATAATAAGTGGTGGTACTTAATTGACTATGAACTCAATGACTAAATGCTATAAGAGAATGAACAATACACCAGCTTAGATATGGGCGCATCAGCTTAATGCTACCTGCTCATTAATCAAAAATAATAACATCCTGAAAGCTATTTCTTGGACCTCAACGTTTCTCTAAAAAAAATCGACTCTGCGTTATTCCAATTGCCCTGTTCCTATCCCAACCTGCAGTTTATCATTGTACCCACTGTGCCACAGAGGTCGAGGGAAACTAGGAGTGCAATCGAATCAGCTATAAATAATAATCGGAACAAGAGTCGATGACCACGCCTTGCTGTGAGGGAGGATTGTGACTCTGACGAGTTATAAGCGATTAGCGGGAAATATTTCACTTTAATCCTTAGTATGACAGCCTTGTGCGTCGGTGGCTTCGTGGTTAGGACGTTGGACTCCCATGCGGGAGGTCGGAGGTCGGAGTTCGAAATCATGCAATGTCATGTACCAATGCATAGTAGCATCAGGGACTGCTCTATTACACAAAAGTCTGGTATGTCTAGCGCCTACAATATACAACAAGTTACCTGAAAATATCAAAATGCTTGACTTGAACAGGTTCAGGAATGAGTTGTTCATATTTTTGGTGAATAAAACTTACTATACTTTAAATGAATTTTTGGCAGATAAATTGTAATGACATACTTAGAATTAACAATATCTATTATATATTTTTAGACACTATTATATATTTTTAAGATTCCATTAAATACTTGTGTTGATATTAATTTTACTAAATAAATACTTACCTTTGCTTCTTATAATAATTTGCACGCCTAGTATAAGGCAAAATGTATTGGTACTTAACTAACAACAACATCCTGTAAATACACCTAAATTTTTGCAAATAAAGATATTCTGTATTCTGTAATGAGTTTTTCAGTTTCTTCGAAGGACTTACGTACATTTACAGACTGCTCTGATGGTGAAGGAAAACATCGTGAGGAAACCTGCACACTGAGATAATCAGTGTTTGAAATGTGGAAAGGCAATGGCAAATCTCTACATTAAATCTGCCACAAGAGTCGTTCTATGTGATTAATTCCTTGGAATGATCACGACTCTCAGTAAAGAGGAATACGACTTAGAAGAAGATGATAGCCTGAATAGGCAGAGAGAATTATGTTAAAATAAACATCAGGGACTACCAGATATATAAAAAAACCAGACGTAGTAGTACGTAGATAGGTATTTGAAATTGTTCTTTTTCATACTCTTTGTGTTCGTGATAACCACTATAAAACTACATTAATATACCTATGTGCGTATCTTTTTGAAAAACTAGTATTTTATTTAGAGTTGCAAAGTCTGGAACATCGGCGCAAGGTTGCCTGTCTATCGGTATTTTATAGGATACATTTCGGAGAGTGCGCATCGGAATTGCACGACCTAATTCCAGCATCTCCATTCCGCCTTCGGACTACCAGGAGCGGGGAGGGGTTCCATCCTTATGTTGTTGATATACCATCTGTTCGTACGAAGCGATTTGCTTCTTCGTTCATTATGCGAACGGCTAAGGAATGGAACAGCCTGCCGGCGTCTGTATTTGCCGAAAACTACAACCTTGGGATCTTCAAGGCCAGAGTGAATAGGCATTTACTGGACCCGCATGCTCACCGACCTCATCGTCGCTTACCATCAGGCGAGATCGAGTTCAAATGCGGGTTTAGTTATACATAAAAATATAAAATAAAATAAAAAAAAAAAGAGTTTTCCAGAAAAGCTACAGACTTGCTTGTTTTATGCCAAGCTTTAGCCGCCGAAAACAGTGAATAAAATCTAAAACAAGAAAATGTGGAATATCAAAAATTAAAGACTCGCTTTGAGATGCCAACCAATATACATAGGTAGTGGAAAGTTTCGGCGGGCACTCAGGGCAGCTACCAGATCCGTTGGAGATACGAGAAAATGGTCGACGATGGAGCATGCGGGTCCAGTAAATGCCTATTCACTCTGGCCTTGAAGATCCCAAGGTTGTAGGTTTCGGGAAATACAGACGCCGGCAGGCTGTTCCATTCCTTAGCCGTTCGCATAATGAACGAAGAAGCAAATCGCATCGTACGAGCAGATGGGATATCAACAACATAAGGATGGAACCCCTCCCCGCGTCTGGTAGTCCGAAGGCGGAATGGAGATGCTGGAATTAGGTCGTGCAATTCCGATGCGCACTCTCCGAAATGTATCCTATAAAATACCGATAGACAGGCAACCTTGCGCCGATGTTCCAGACTTTGCAGTCTAGCTTCCACCAGCGATTCGTCACCTATAAGGCGCTTAGCGCGTTTCTCCACTGAGCCAAGGGCAGCCAGTTGGTATTTTGCTGAGACGTCCCACAGGTGGCAGTAGTACTCCATGCACGACCGGACTTGGGCTTGTTAAAGGTTTAAAAGCTGTCCCGGCGTGAAGTACCGCTTAACCTTACTCAGGATGCCCAATTTTTTGGCTGCAGTCTGAGCTTTTGACTCAATGGAGCGCCCAAAGTTAAGATTGGAAGTCAGATCCAACCCCAAAAGGCTGAGGTGGTCGGTAATCGGTACGGATACATCCCGGAAAGTCGGAGTCAGCCAGTCACCTTCCCTAACTTTTGGAGCTATTTACAACTGCATTCACAGATTTTTGTAAAAATGACCAAACTGAGCGAAACAAGCTATTTTTCACAAAAAAAAAATTTATGCCATTTGATTCTATTTCATATCAGGAACAAAAGACTCTATTCCAGTAGAACTCTCAGAAATAGCAAAAAACTATTCCCATACATTTAGTATGAGTTATGGTTTAAACGTTACTGTGGAACAATGAATTCCGAAAAATGCGAAATCGGAATCGGAAAACGAATCTGGTAGCTGCCCTGGTGCCCCGGCGAAACTTTCCATCCTGTATATCTTAGGTATTTAATTTTTTAACAAAGTATACTATACATAGTCCTAAAAATGGCACTCCATTTCTATCAGAGAAGCACAGGTAACATAGATTTCAGTGTGTCAGTGTGTAGTGTGTGTGGTGTTCAGTTTCCCAGTGCCCGCTACCGCTTATGCCGATTTCCCGCTTCCACTATCACTTGCCCACACGTAAATGGAGGCTCGCCAATCGAGCGCATTGTTGTTCCGTGCTATTGCATTCGAAATACCGTGATCTATGGCTAATAGGCGGAGATTTTTGCTATAATTCTGTATTAAACACCTGGAAGGAACATCCGGGGTCGTCCTAGACTGACCCTTAAGGATCAGATTAACAGAGTAGATAGATTTAATACACAAAGCAGACGATCCCAACGGCGAGCTGAAACGACGAATGACTAGAGGAAGCTGGAAAAGCGTGCCAAGACAGAGATTCGTGGCGTTCTATTCTCTCTGCCTACCCCGCAAGGGATATGGCGTGAAGTTATGTAAGTATGTATGTATGTATTTATACGCCTACGCCTTAAGTAACAGACAGAAAAAATCATGAAACCTAAATAGCGTTTTGAAATGCTAAGAGAAGTTTAACGATTTGTAATAATGAAAGCAATTTCTAATAAAATTTCTATTTGGAGTTCCGCCTTGAGGCTTACATTAGTATTATATATGTGTCATACAGGCTATCTAAGTAGGAAATCACGTAATCAGCAAACATCGTGAAATTCTATTCAACACTAACTAGAAATACCAAGCAGAAAATACCAACTTTCATGTTTATACAACGTACAGAACGTGGAATAATATGTAGAGAGACTGAAAACAACGAATGAAAACTCCATTTGGCAAGCCGTAAGTTCCAAACACGCAACATATGGCCCCCAGCTGCAGTGGAGGTGAGGTGGATGGAGCCCGCATCAAACTAACGCCTGCTTGTTTAGTTTGAGCAATTAGTCGCAATCAAACTTCGGATTGTGGTAATTGCTTGCTGTTATCTATCAGGCGCTGAACTATGTCATTGAAACAATATCAACGTAATACTCCTCGTAGATACGTACTATATTTTGTAAATAATTAAAATACAATAGATTTGTTTGGTGTCGTTAACTGAATATAAAATACAAAATGGCTTCGATTCTGGGGTGGCCGCCAAACCTGAATGAAACTGTCACGGTCACTCACATAGGAAATTGTGTACGTGAGAGCGGGACTTCGTTTAGCGTTTATCGCAAAATTTGGTGAACCCCGGCATCGATACTAATGTATACCTATTCATCTTAGTCTTAAAGGTATTTTGTTTTGTTACTTAATTTTGTTAAGTGTTGTATGTAAGCACAGCAATTGGACTAGTAGCGCCATCTCCTCTCCTCGTTGTAAACAATAGAAGTTTATTCAAGTAACAATTTACAATCAACGGTTTCAATTCAACCGCCGCCGTTTAATCACAATTATTTTATTATTCCTACACATGCTACACATTAAAAATAGTTCGCGAGACCCGATCGGCAACAGCTGTTCACCCTATTACACCTAGCGCCTGGCCATAATGTAACGGCAAGCAAACTTCTGATCGCGATAATTGCTAAGCGTTCGCATTGCGCGTTGCGAGCCGGCAGGCGCTGAGAATCGTTAAGCTAAAATACGAACTTTAAACTGTTTCAGATTGAAATTATTGTTTGTAACAATGAATTTACTGGGTAACTGTTGTTTTTAATATGTTAATGGAAGTGCAGCATGTTGCAGTAACGTTTTTGATATAATTAAGTTATTTTGTAACTTTGCAATTCATTATAAACGTATTGCGCTGTACGAGTAGTTACGAGTACTTACTTAGATGTCACTAAGTAAGTTAGTAACTTCAACTCACTACATAATTATATATTGCGCTGTACAAGTATATGTTACTGTGTCACTTTCATAGAAAAAACAATTTTATCTATTTACGGTGAAATCACACCAAAAAAATTGATTCTCAAATGAGTACCTACTTATGGTCCTTGGATGGTATTTTGTACCAAATATTGAGAATCTCTATTTTAGATTCAGATTAATTTATTTGTCCGGAATGTAGGTACATAATTACAAGATGGTATTTTGTAAACAAACGAGGAAACCCCAGGGCTACATGGAAACGTAGTCTTCAAAAAGATCTGGATGCAGCTAAAATATCCTGGGAAACCATAGAGTCTGCGGCATCGGACAGAGCGCGGTGGAAGAATATTGTCTCAGCCCTATGCACCACTAGGTGCTCTAGGACCTGAAGAAGAAGAAGATTTTGTAAACAAAGAGCCGATACATTCTACTCAACAAAGAGCATGGATATATAAAAAATGAATAATATAACAGTCAGATAAATTATAAAATATAAATGTCATTTAAATCGTAACACCTACAAATAATATCTATTATTCTTATAAATAATTATTTAAAACCGGTGCACAACCTACCTTTTTCTACCAAAATTACTCCACCAAAAGGTTGTCTGGAAGAGATCGCTTTTAGCGACAAGACCGCCTAGATTGTATTAATCGTCTTGTACGCACTGTATCACACTAATTTTATGCAATAAAGAATATTCATTCATTCATTCTTCTTTTAAAAACTCTTAGGGGTAAGTCAGCAAACTGTCTTGAAGGCATGGGGGAGGTATATTGAATTGAATACAAGTTATTAAAAAAATCGGCGACATATTATATGATGTAACTTCACAGAGTAGCAGGTTATTGTACAAGAGGACACCACAGACAAAAGGATATACACACTCACACACCCACTCACCCTACACTACATATGCACACTTACATCATTACACACTCCCACACAACCTAACACCCCCCCACTCATACTCACTCTTACCATTATCTTTACTAAATTCCTTTATGATTAAATTTTCCAAATTCCTTTTAGGTTAAGAATATAATTTCTAATTCGCTTACACAGAAAGTGCGACGGAATGCCGACTTACAAGATACAGGTTTTCGACCTAGTTTGTAAGTCGGAGGTCCTTTTTTTTGTGTGCCCTGTAATAAGTAAATAAACTTTTTCATTTATTTTTTTTCATTTTTTTCATACGAGGCATAGCCCATAGATAATGTAAACGATGATGGGTCTGCACCACACCACAACAAACTGGCGTGGTAATTTATTATATATGCGTATTGCCATTACATAGACATTCTAATGTTAGGCGTATCATATTTACTAGCCTAAAGAACAGTTGGCAAAGATTGTACGAATTGGCAGATAGCTTTCGATCACCAGTTTTACAGCTGACCATGTTTAGTACTTACTGAATTATTATTATTGCACCATTTGGCAGCCCGCAGGCCCGCAGGCCGCGGTTTAAATGCCCACCCCTATTTGTTAGATGCGTGCGTGGAAATATGACGCTCCTAAATTGTGAGGACATGAGGTTTTGAGGACGGTGCCAAATGCCGATATTTTACGCTCATATCGGTGGTGCCAAACTAGGTCTGATTAATGTTTTTATCAGTTTATGATACTTTGAAAAAACATTGGTACTTTAAATGACATTAATTTTTTTGTATTAAAAATAGGTTTTGAGGCTTTGGTACACGACAAGGTGACCATGTCAGCCTCGTTAGGGTCACTAAGAAAAGGGAAGGGAAGCTCAAGTATTATCAGAGTCAGCCCTCACTTTGAGGGCCAACTTAGCAAACAACAGTAAGTGTTTCATATTATCAGATAAGGGCTGACTCAAAATAACATTGAGCCTCCCATTGTGGAGCCTGTTGAGGACAAATTTCTTCCTCTCAATGTTTACCAGGTCACACTCCATTAGGAGGTACGTGAGGTCTTCTATTTGTTGCAGTTGGTACAAAACGGTGAAGCAGCTCTTCCCACCAAATGCAAAAACTTATTTAACGGAATGTGATCCGAGAGTAATCTAAAAGCTAAGACAAGTAGCTCCCTACCGAGGATGACACAGTCACACCATGGAGTCCTGGCTGGCATGTAATTAAGTGTATTGTCCCAAAGCCCCTTCAATTTACCCAATTCCTCATATTGGTCTCTCTAGCGAGACATACAGGCAGCCCTCGCTCTCGGAATGTTTTTTTCTTTAACTTTAAATCTTTGATTACAGGATTACACATTACAAATATTCTTCATCAGCCATCACTCCAACTAGGTTAAAATGCAAGTCAGCTACAATGTTCCAAAGGTAGATTCGATCGCGACGCTTGCGCTACAGTCTCGTATCCTAGCCATTGAACCATTGTCGCATATAGTGTTTGATTTGGTTAAACCCCTTTAAAAACCTGCCAGGCAGGAGGGATCTGCCGAAACAAGGAATCTATCAATCTGCACCACGATAGCGAACACTTGGCCCTTGAGGCTGATTGATCAACATTGAAGGTTCATTGTTAGAATTTTGATATGAACAATCCACTTGTCCGGCCTCAACACTCATCGCTCGACGCTCACGAGGCATGCCAGACGTCCCAGCGACTGGCGAAGATGGACGCTTTGCATTTTCACTCCGTTCACTGTGACATGATGTACCGTTACTTTGCTCGTAGTTGTCCGATTTTTGTGATTTTTATCTTAAACGGAAGATGCGTTGCCGCTCTGCGTGAAACATTGCCGTTTTTCGAATTCGGTTGCGGTTCCTTTTCAGGCTCCGACATTTTCTAAGAGCCATGACATTACAACTGATGAAACTTGTCAATTTTCAACTGTTGATTGACACCAGTCACGAAAAGAGACCTCGTTTTAAGTAGCGTAGTTCAAGCACACCATAACGCAGTTTCAAGTGTTTCGATATCTATATTAGTTCCAAAGTTATAGAGAATTTAATATAAGTCGGTAAAATTTTTTAGCCAAAAAAGGGACCTACTTTGGAAAGCTGTAGCGAAGCGGGGAAACAATGTTTCAGTTATTGTTAGGTATCGTTAGAACGGCGCCGAATGACTCTATCCAATGGTACAAGTTCCATTTTGATAGGTTAAATAGTTCAAGAGCTGGTGGTATGTTGAGAGTACACATTTTTGTGACAGTGATTCGACTCAAGTTCACTCACATACAAAGCGAGTGTGTAAGACATGAAATCGATTCCATGTCAAAATCTAGCCTAAGTTGGTTCTTAAACCGAGGGATTCATTATGTTCTGGGGATTAATGATAATATTTAATTTTTGCCGAATAAGCTTGCTCAAAAATGGGCCCTATGGTTCGTTACTAGTGGCCTCCGGAATAGAAATATCATTTTATTTATTTATTAGGTAAACACAACAGATTACAACCAGAGAAATTACAGAAAAATCAATATAAAGTAATGAGTTAGGTCGTAACCCTTAACGTGTAAACACAGCACGGCTAGGAAGTGGGAAATTGGTTGTTGTACAATATTGAGTTGGGAAAGCAAAAATTCTAATGAATGTAATGATTAAAAATAATTGAAAAATACCTATAGAGAAATAAAAATTATAAAGTAGGTGCGTGGATAGCTCACTTGAGGACATCCTTAACACGTCTTTTAAAAACTAATGTAACTTATGGCCTTGGATCGAATAAGTCTAACCACGGCTTATTGTTACTGTTCTAAGATATTTCGTTAAACAATCTACACCTCATTTATTTGTAAACATGAGTAATGCAGATGTTACATTGTGTTTCAGTATCACCATATTCTGCCCTAAAGCGTACACATTTTTGTTCAATTAATAAATCAATCAATCATAAATTATCATCAATAAAATAATCAATCATAATTAATTAGCAAAATAATAATAAAGGTAACAAAACAAAAATATCAAAATGTTTACTGATATGTCTCAATTTATAAAATTACATAAGAATTAACAATCAACAAATATTTGCATGTCAAACGACGGAGCATAGTGATACCAACTCATTAAACTGTATACTTACTTATTACTACCTATGTACACGAATAAATGATTGATTGAACAATCAAGATAGGTTTTTAATTATTTATAATATAAATATCAAATTTAATAAAATTTTGATGATGTCACAATTGTGAAAAAAAGCCAAGTCGCTGCAATTTCTTTAAAATCGAGATCACGTGTATTAGTACAATCGGGGGATCGTTTCGGGCCCGTAACCCCAATTCATTTTATCAATAACACAACCCATCAACATCAAAGGCTGACCGCAAAAACTCTGTCAACTCTGTCCTCAAGAGCCTGCTGCGTTTGACAGTTAGGGAAGGGGCGAGGGGGGAAGTCCCCCCACTCTCCGCTAACTAGGGGGAGAGGGAGGGGGGTTTGGAATTACCTGTCCGGAGCACTCACCTGCGGCAACGGGCCTTGATAGGGTGCTGGTTTTGATTTTTGGCTAATGGGATTTCAAGGACTTGTTTCACCGTTCTGATTGCTTCGACACTCATATTATTGAAGTATGTTCATGTTCAGGGCGTATTTGAAAGGATGGTGATTGAAGACCGTGTTTTTGATTGATATAACGACTTTTATATGAGGATTTACGCGAAATACCGTGGGTTGCAAGTAACGGCCTTATTTTTATGGTTTCCATAGAGCGTCGGTGGCACAGTGGCTAGGACATCGGTCCGTGTTCGAAACCGTGCAGTGCCATGTACCAATGAGTTTTTCGTATTTTTCGAAGACTTACGTACATTTACCGACTGCTCTAACGGTGAAGGAAAACATCGTGAGGAAACCTGCACTGGGATGACCAGTGTGTAAAATGGGCTAGGCACAAAAGATCCTCAAGGGTCGAAGTGCCACTGTGGTTGTTCTCGGCCTCCTATCATAAGATAAGATAATAAGATGGTTTCCCTTTGTTATTATATGTATATTTTTTAAGTCATGCTCCATATACTCCTCACATTGTATTTTCTATTAGTAGTTTTTTTTTTTAACTTGTGAACAGAAAATATTATGGTTACTTTCTTGTCTTAGGGCTACAGGCAGCTTATTAAATAATTTAGGCCCAATTACTTCAGGTAGTTTTTTTGACATAGATAACCTGTGCCTGGGGATCAATATAACAAAAGGGTATCTTTTACTGCGATTGCTGTTTGAGCCTAAAATGGTGAACCTGTCAATATTATTTTTGACATAAGTAATTATTTTATAAATATATACCGCCAATGAGGTCAACATGTTCAATTATTTAAAGTGTTAAATATATGTAAGCGCAAACAACAAGTGACGTCATAGTGCACGTGCAATGCCCACCTGCGTTTGCTTCGAAGCAAACACGCAGCAACAGCTGATACCACGTCATGCCTCCCGCCACTACCTGGCCTCTATAAAAGCGGGCGCCCGACCCAATGTGGCATCATTCTCTTGCGACTCGTCGACGAGGCAGTCGGACTTTATATTTTATTCGGGAATATTGCATTTCCGAATAATTAACCGTAACTGGTTGCTATCAGGGGACTCTCGTATGGCCGGTTACTGTTGAATGTCTAACCGGTGACTAGTGGTTGCTGTTGAGACAGTTGACCCGTGGCTAGTTAGTGTCGAGTAACTAGACCGTAACTCGCTGTTAAATAAGTTGATTGAGTCAATATAGTTATTAAATTATATTTCGCTGGTTGTTTTAAAGCAAAAATGGAACCACTGGGTGTGGACAACCCGGAGAATGATAGCGGGCCATCTATGCCCTTACCTTCAGATCTGACATATCTATCTATCATAACAATCTGTTTATTGTTTTGCTGTTTGTTTCTACCTAAGATTAATATAATGTTGAGTAATAAAATGGAAATTTATAATTGGCAAATGTTTAAGTAATATTTTTTTCTTTTTATAAATTCTGTAAAAAGCTGTAAATTTAAGCTAACAAATCATCATCATCATCAGCCTATTAATGTCCCCACTGTTGGGGCACAGGCCTCCCCTTGCACAAGGGGGGTACGGGCCATTATCCGTGGATTTCACTCGCCTTCGGAAACTTTTAATTTCCACAGACATGCAGGTTTCCTCACGATGTTTTCCTTCACCGTTAGAGCAGTTGGTAAATGTAAGTAAACGTAAGTCTTCGAACAAATTCGAAAAAATCATTGGTACATGGCAGTGCAATGTTTCGAACCCGGACCTCCCGCATGAGAGTCCGGCGTCCCAGCCACTAGACCACCGACGCTCCTCCAGCAAATAACTAAAATAAATAAACCTCTTTAGTAGGTTTTTATTTATTTAACCCTCTAGCAACCTGTCCATAAATATCACCCTCAGGAAACCAGAACAAACTCTATTCAGTTGATTCCGAGATTTGCCTTCATGACAGACGCGCGCAGCGAGGAATTTTCGGAATTTAACGGCTCAGCTAAGTACCAACTGGCTGCCCTTGACTCAGTGGAGAAACGCGCTAAGCGCCTTATAGGTGACGAATCGCTGGTGGAGACTAGACTGCAAAGTCTGGAACATCGGCGCAAGGTTGCCTGTCTATCGGTATTTTATAGGATACATTTCGGAGAGTGCGCATCGGAATTGCACGACCTAATTCCAACATCTCCATTCCGCCTTCGGACTACCAGGCGCGGGGAGGGGTTCCATCCTTATGTTGTTGATATCCCATCTGCTCGTACGAAGCGATTTGCTTCTTCGTTCATTATGCGAACGGCTAAGGAATAGAACAGCCTGCCGGCGTCGATATTTCCCGAAACCTACAACCTTGGGATCTTCAAGGCCAGAGTGAATAGGCATTTACTGGACCCGCATGCTCCATCGTCGACCTCATCGTCGCTACCATCAGACGAGATCGAGATCTAATTTTTTTTAAAGGGTAATATTTTACACACCTCAACATTCTTCTATAACCACTCCAACTGTGCAGCAGTCTCATGCCCTAGCTTCTGAATCATTGTCGGATCATAAAAGTATACGTAAATTATTCCAGGAATATCCTCGAATACCAATAAAGGTAGTAATGCACCAATTACTAGAATGTGTAATGAGTTTAATTTAATTAATAGCCAAGTAAAAGATAATGATTTTGACATATTCCATGACTCATTCCATCAATTTGGAAGTAAAATGTTGAAATCTCTAAATCTATATTTTTATTTATTATTCATTCAAAGTGTTTGAATCCATATTAATATTGAATAACATAGAAGCTTTGATTGTGAAATTGCTGGTATTATAGCCTATAGTTTTATATGAGTGCTGTGCACGCCTGTAATTGGATTGTTTATTAGAATATTACCATATAAATAAGCTCGAATAACCCTAAACATATAATCTGTTGATGTGCCAAATAAATGGTAACACCATACCCTTTCGCCGACATATCTTCAATGAATTCAAGTAAAACTCACGGATCACTAGCTCTCCGCTTGGTGCCGGTGTCGGCCGCCCCGGGCTGCGCGAATATGTCTCCGCTGTCTCCGACCGTCTCCAGGATCAGGTGCTCGTGAGACCTGATGTACTGGAGGGGAGTCTGTTAGAAGAGTGTAATTGGGTTAGTGAGGATCAGGAAGAACTAGGTTCCGCTACACTACAGTTTTCTACAGAGATAAAAGTAATTCTGCGTATTAAAGTTGCGCCAATCTATGACCCGTCGAAGATATCTGTACACCTGGAGATCGATTCCACTAAATACAACGTAACCAAATAGAATCTAAACTGCATCGTTATGACGTGTTTCGTATGCTATTATCCACTAACGATCCAGATACGCGAGTGGGAACAGATTCACCAACAGATGCAAACGTGTGCGTGTGTTGGTGGCCTCAACTCTGGCTGCGGAACTTATAAGTACCTGTTTAGCCCGTCTCGCCCGGGCATGCAGGTCCCGCTGAGCCAAAGGCAGCAGCGCCCTCAGGAACCCCGGTACAGACGCGCGGAGGGGGTAGTTGGTGCACTCCTGCACCCCGGCTTGGAACTCTTCGATGTTCAGAGTGCCGGCCTGGTGGGGAAGACACTGTTGTATCACAAATATCAGAAATAAGCGATACAAAGAAAACACCACCGGTGGGATTTGAACACACACCTGGCTGCGGCTTAACCGTTGCCGGCGTGGTTTCCGATTTCGCCACAGTAGTGGTATATACCATAAACAACGTCTTTATCAACGGTTCTGGGCTAAGACCACGAATTCGTTGACAAAGACGTTGTTAATAGACCACCAGATATCAAATACAAATATACTTTATCGCACACCCGGGACAAAACAAAACATACAACATAAAGAGAGGTACAATACCATGTGCAGAAGGCGGCCTTATCGGTTATTTTATTATTAAATAAGGAGAGCAGACGAGCAAACGGTCCACCTGATGGTAAGTGGTCACCGTCACCCATAGACATCTCACCTCACTTTATTAATATTAGAGGGTTTTTGATGCGCTGCTAGCCTTGAGGACTAAGATGGATTGCCTCATGTGCCGGTAATTACGATGGCTCTCTTACCCTTTAAACCGAAACACAGAAATGCAAGCATCTCTGCTTCACGGCAGAAATAGATAAGAGGGTGTGGTACCACCCCATTCGATCCTTCACATTAAGATCTACCACTACTTTTAAGCGATATCTTCCAGGTGACCTGAATGAAGTAAAAATTGTGATTTTATAACTCGCTTCCAGTAGTATTTTCAATTACTGGATTTTTTTAGAATTACTGTCTATTTGAAATGACCGATATTCCTTTTTAGATTTCCTAGCATTATTTGAGAAAAATTCTATATACAAGTCTCGGCGGAAGTAGCCATTTTCGGCCCGAGAGCTGGGAGCTTTAACATGCTTCACGGCCGAAAAAGCCTATTTTGCTGGCCTATGCAGTAATGTACAGTGGACAACACATTTAGTACTTTGTCGCTGTAAGTTATTTGACACTTCATACGAATGTCAAGGAATCATAACAAAATCTTTTTGCGACAGGGTTCCCAGAAGTATAGCTTGATGTGTCTGCCACTGTACTATTCCAAGCGTTTAAAAAATACAAAGAATACTTACAACAAGATTATAAATAAGCTGTCGGACCCGGTCTCCCGTTTCTGTTCCCACGTCAGACGCAAAGTGCTGAAGTGCTGAGAGGAACCGTCGCAAGCGCTGCAGCGCAGGCGCGGACCTCGAGCCTTCTGGTAGAGGCGGCGACAGCGACTCGGTTGAAGACAGTGCTGCTGGAATTATGTGCAGTTAGTGCTGAACAGGTCGGAGGAAGGGCTGTAGTGCTGGCAAAGACATGAAGCCTTCTGGATGAGATCGCTGGAATCATATGTAGAATCAGAATAGAATAGAACAGAACGGAAATGAATAGACTCAAACTGGCAAGGAGATTGCGCAAGAAAAGGGGGGACATGCCGTCTCTTGATTGCAGGGGCAAAGATCTACTTTGGCTAGCGACCCAAAGTAGATCTTGACCCGCTCGGATCTAGCGGAGTAATTAAGTAAGTTATTGCATAGAACTTATTATCACCAGCCTATTAATGTCCCCACTATTGGGGCACAGGCTTCCCTTTGCACAAGGGGGTACGGGCCATGATCCAGCGAGAGAGCCCAGTGCTGATTGGTGGATTTCACACGCCTTCGGAAACTTTCCATTTCCTCAGACGTGCAGGTTCCTTCTAGCAGCAGTCGGTAAATGTACGTAAGTCTTCGAAAAAATCCGAAAAACTCATTGGTACATGACATGGTTTCGAACCCGGGGCCACCGAAGCTTTTTAGAACTATAACAAAGAACAACTCATTAGGTAGGTACTGAATAATGTAAAACTTGATGCAGTAGATTGATGATTAGTGGTGGCTTACCTGTGGTACCGTTGTTCTGAGGGCTGGGCGGTCCAGGAGTGGGAGACACCCTGGCTTCCTCCTGCTCTGGTGACCTGTGTTCTTTGGCAGCTGTTGTAGCTGCAACAAAAGAGACATGGTTAATGGTTTCAGAATCTAGAAAAGTATGAAAAATATTGCCGCGAGCAAGAATTGAAGACTCGTCCACCCGTCCACCAATACTTCAGTTTGTTTATAAACAAATTATTTAGTTCATCAAATTACAGCGACCAAATATGATTTGTAGGTATAAAAATATTTCAACACACTTGCTCGTATAGTGTCTCTTATTTCACCGCTTTTATGTTCATAATGCAGCTTAGAAAACACGTGTGCTTTATAAATTTATAACACATTACCACAGTAGTGCTTTTCACTTTAAATTTTTTTTAAATCTCAGCAAAGGCATTTTATGTCTAAAAATGTGGTTATGAAATAATTATTTTTCCTCGCAAGTGTGTGAAATGTCGCATGAAACGCGTGAGCAATGGTCATTACTAGGGACATTACGGAGGTGGTTTTACCGGAACCGGAGTCGAAACCGAAGGTTTTAAATTTGATTTATCGGACTCGGAACCGGAGTCGGATTCAGAACCGGAGTCAGAGGCGGAGGTAGAAGAGAGATTTTCAGAAGAAATTCAAATTTTAAACCGTTTTTTAATTTTTATAGCTGAACTGGCCAATTTTTTCTATGATGACGTTTGCGGCAATAAAACATGTTCCTTTAGAGAGTAGTGTAGGCATACATAAATTATAATAGATAAATGTATTCCTACACTATTTAATAAAATATTAATATCTGAATATGTTTGCTCACAAATCTTCTGTATAACCTCCGATTCAAAATTATTGGAGCCGAAGTCGGAGTTGGAGGTGTAAAATAAAACGGAAGTTCCGACCTTTCGGAGTCGGAGTCGAAGCTCCGTAACATCCCTAGTCATTACACCCTCGCCTTCTGCTCGGGATGCAATCCAGCGAGTATAATGACCAACTTAGCTCACTTGTATTATAATGTATAGTCGACCACAGGTGAACCTACCCAAAACGTCAAAATTAGAGAATATAAGGTTGAGATTTAATTGAAGGTTTTTGACAGATGGTATACTATGTATAACTTGTGATCGACTGTACTAGGTATAATCTGGAGTCTTCGGCCTATAATTTTTTTATTTTTTTTTATTTCTCAATTTAGAGGCTTTGGTACACGACAAGGTGACCATGTCAGCCTCGTTATGGTTACTAAGAAAAGGGAAGGGAAGCTCAAGTGTTATTAGAGTCAGCCCTCACTTTGAGAGCCAACTTAGCAAACAACAGTAAGTGTTTCATATTATCAGATAAGGGCTGACTCAAAATAATATTGAGCCTCCCATTTTGTAGCCTATTGAGGCCAAATTTTTTCCTCTCAAATTTCCCCAGGTCACACTCCATTAGGAGGTGAGTGAGGTCTTCTATTGTGTTGCAGTTGGTACAAAACGGTGATGCAGCTATTCCCACCAAATGCAAAAACTTATTTAACAGAATGTGACCCGAGCGTAATCTAAAAGCCAAGACAAGTAGCTCCCTACCAAGACTGACACAGTCAAACCATGGAGCCCAGGCTGGCATGTAATTAAGTGTATTGTACCAAAGCCCCTTCACTTTAGCTAATTCCTCATATTGGTCTCTCCAGCGAGACATACAAGCAGCCCTCGCATTCGGAATGTACTCAGGTCCAAGCGGATCTAGATGCATTTTCGGCCTATAATATTAAAGATAAAAGATTTAGCCAAATGCCTATTGCCAATTGTGTAATGAAAGTATTATAGAGTGAATTAAATATGTATTTTTAGTGGTAATAAAGTGTTTCTCTTTCTTTCTTCTTATTAATCTCAAGAATAATAGACGAAAAAAAGCAGTTAGTAACCGTTCGATATTGGATTTAGGAGGCGTTTGGACCCGCACGGGTCCCTATCAGTACAAACACTGGCGTATGCGCCGGCACGTATCCCATTATGGGCTTTGCACAAGCGGCCAATGGCGTGGGGACAGTAGATACGCGGTCTACGGTCAAATCCGCTGCGCTCATACGTACAATACCAGGTTCTCCGATATAGACATTTCACTTAAGGCCGGTCTCTTTTAGGAAGCAAATAGTGGAGTTGTTCGGATCTGATTAGTTATTTTTCACGCATTGGCTTGTAGTAGCTGATCAGATTTGATCATACTTAATCGATTATATGCTCTTAGTCACACACACACACACACACACACACACACACACACACACACACCTATACTTATAGTAAATACGTAAATACTTATATGTATTATATTATATATTATCCTATTATTATTCTCCTTTCTGTCCTTCTTATGCCGTTATTTAAAAAAAAAATTAATGAGTGGAATCTTATTTGGCATACAAATATTTAGAGAACATTTACTATGTATAATTTATTAAGCTGTAAGATTTCCTGCAAAACAGATAAAAATAAAAAATAAAAATTGTAACGGGCGACAATGGCGGTTTTCACAATAGACTCCAATTTAATGCAATATCTTTATTTATCGGATAACTTGATCCATTGTGCGGAGCTAAATTTCTAGACAGTGGTCTGCACCTGACCGGGCAAAAGTACCTCGCGAGGAACTTATGTTCGATCGTTATATTTGACACCTGAAGCGTTTTGTTACCGTTCAACTGCGATTCAGTATAAACTAAACGTTTTAGTAGAATGCACAAATACGTTACCGTTCGATCAATCGTTGACTCGATCCGAACTTAACTTAAATTGGATCGTTACACACGTCATAACGATGCAGTTTAGATTTTATTTAGTTACGTTGTATTTAGTGGAATCGATCTCCTGGTGGCTTGTTTCGTCTGGTTTATACAATAATAAAAACGCTCACCCTAAATTCTGCGATTCTCCCAGACTCCCAGCATGTTTCGTGGCCCCAGGCGTGTCTGTTTGTTGACATAGTAAATTAAAAAGTTTATTGGGAGAGACAAAAATCGATTGCAGGAAATGATTTTAGGAGGTCAAGACACTGTACACTCTATTGGAACATGATATGACAGTCCATATATTTTTTACGATGAGAAAAGCTGAAGATCGGGTTCAATGGCGCGCCCTGGGAGAGGCCTATGTCCAGCAGTGGACTAGAGTGGGCTGTAAAAGTCATTCAGAAAATTTATATTCTTTGTATTTTTATAATATTTTTGTGTGATGTTACAATACAATTAGGTTAAGCCTATAAGTTGTAAACATTGTGTTTTTATAAAAATTAAAAAAATAACCTTTTTCATATCTTCACACTACACTGTCGCTAATCTCTTTAAGTCCAATTAACTTCAGAGGTTGCCTGGAAGTGATCGCTATAAGCGATAAGGCCGCCTTTGTACATAACATTCCTGTAGTTTTTACTTTGCCTGATTTTGTGTACAATAAAGTGTTTCTATCTATCTATAAAATAATTAAATAATGGTGATATTTTTTATCAAAAAATTCGTTCGAAAATAATCGAAACGAATCGAAAAATTGAATCGCGACTGAAGATCCAATGCGTTAATTTTGACTGTTGTACCACCAAAAAATGTAACAGGAGGAAATTTCTATTTTACTCGAAGGCTTTCTATTGTAATAACATAAAATAAAATCTAAGCTTACAAATTATGTGGGTACATTTTTTATATTCTGTGGTTTCTACAAATATATTTTTTTTTACATTCATGCTAAATATTTACGAGTATATAATATTTTTTTTAAAACATTAAAATTAACATAATTGGACTTAAATATCTCGGTCAGTTACAACTGAAGACTTAAAAGATGACATGGCCATTGAAAGGGAGCGCAGGGCTTTGGCGGTGAGAAGTAATATGCTAGTCCGAAGGTTTGCTCGTTGTACTAATGCCGTTAAAATCACGCTTTTTAAAGCATATTGTCAAACATTTTACACGAGCAGCCTTTGGACGCACTTCACTCAGAAATCGCTAAACGCCCTGCGAATCCAGTACAACAATGCCTTCAGAATGCTATTGAGGCTGCATCGCTTCTGCAGCGCCTCCGGAATGTTTGTTTGTTTCCGCAAGTATTAACCATTAAAATTATCGTAAATGTAAATACTGTAAATGTAAATGTACTTATCCACTATAACTATTACATGTTATTTTGAAAACTTAGGGCGCCTCTAGTACGATTTCTGTGGTCGTAACTACACTATACCCCAGAATTTTCAACCACGTGATTGAAATTGAAATCGTTTATTTAGCGCTGTATACACCAGAATACAGAATACAGAAGTATACAAAGTTTAATACATGCAGCACAGAACATCTGGTGTGGTACAGTGCCAAAAAGGGTACACCGGCTCAGCATAATGCTGAGGCAAGCCACAGCGCTGATCTTCAGCTGGCCCCTCAGTGACTGCACGGACGAAGAAAGCAACAGTGTGTGCGTGTTGTGTTGTATGAATGTGTTTGTTTGTGTTTCTTTCTGGTTTCCACCAAAGTTTCAAGGGTTGAGCACTTAGAGCAATCGCGGCGATAGTTCAGTTACAATATTAGAGTAATTAGCGTGGAAATGAATTAATTCCGATGAGCGTTTGTTTTGCGTGACCGTTGCGACAGAAGTCATTTCGCGAGTGCGTTTGATTGGCAGATGACATTGTGACGTCATCACGATGCTCGTATTCTTTCGGTCTTGTCTCTTAGGTGACATGTAAGAAAGGAACAGGTATAATTATATGAATATTAGATAAGTACCAATGTGTATAGTGTAATTTAAAAATAACGATATATGGCGCTAACCCCCCCCTTAGGTTACTATTCTAACTCAACAACGCGTCAAAACAACAGCCGCAATCTATTACCGCATGATAAAGCTAAGCAATCTGTTTGTGACAGAATAAATAAAAGTTTTGTCGAAACGCTAGTGGTGTGCCAAGTGCGGCCCGCGTGCGTCTGACAGCACGCTAGGGATGGGCACTTGTTGTTATCGATATATGAATTAACAAGTTTTGTTGGAACGATAGTGGTGGGCTAAGTGCGGATCGACTGTGTTTGACGGTGCTCGGTGCTCGCTAGGGATGTGCACTGGCACTTGCTGCTCCGTGGCCAAGTGGCTAGAACGTCGGACTCCCATGCGGTAGGTCCGGGTTCGAAACCATGCAATACCATGTACCAATGAGTTTTTCCGATTTTTTCGAAGACGTACATCTACCGACTGCTCTAACGGTGAAGGAAAACATAGTGAGGAAACCTCACATTCCGTTAAATAAGTTTATGCATTTGGTGGGAAGAGCTGCATCACCGTTTTGTACCAACTGCAACAAAATAGTCTTCTATTTTGTTGCAGTTGGTACAAACCTCACTCACCTCCTAATGGAGTGTAACCTGGTGAACATTGAAGAAGACCTCAATAGACTCCACAATGGGAGGCTCAATATTATTTTGAGTCAGCCCTTATTTGATAATATGAAACACTTACTGTTGTTTGCTAAGTTGGCTCTCAGAGTGAGGACTGACTCTAATAATACTTGAGCTTCCCTTCTCTTTTCTTAGCGACCCTAACGAGGCTGACATGGTCACCTTGTCGTGTACCAAAGCCTCTAAACCGTGATTTAAAAAGAAACTTGTTAAGCTTTCGTGATTATTGTCAAAACTATAGTTAGACAGCGGATTCTTACCACGGTTTGGGGTTGTTCTGAACTCCTGATATTTGGCATGCGCCATGATCGCGGGTAGACTGGCGTACGCTGCGAGTTGTTGTTGTGGGTAGGTAATAGGTAGTATCGATACGATATCGACACTTGCCAGTCTCTACTCGTTATCGAGTGCGCCACCTCGGGCGCCACATCTCGCCCCCACAATTACAGACTTAAAATGTAAGATATACTAGCTTTATAGTCTGAGTTTCCAGTGGGAACCTGATATTTTCCTCCGGGAAAATATCAAGTCTGTATCCTCGATAATTTGATATTTTCCAGTAGTAAAAAGAAGCCTGCTGTATGATATATTGTCCGACACAGATATATGGTATTCTCTTGACCTAAATCTGAACATGGAGTTAAAAAAATAATTAAAATCATAAGAGTTTTAGAGTTAGAGTTTAGTTTAGTTTTTTTTTGAGTTTTTTTTTTCATACCTACAGAAAAAAGGGGTCGATAAAAAATATTTTTATATCATATCGTGTGGAATATCGTTCTTTAGAGCTTATTATGTAGAGTAGGTACAGATAAAAAAATTATATTATATTTTTCCACAGAAAACTAACAAGTAGGATTTTCAAAATCTTTGTAGGCATTTTTAGTACGGTGGATTCTTATAGATATGACGGAGGACCGACTCGTACTTGGATGGTTTTTCGTTAGACACACTGGTCACTCATTTAGTACAATTTCACCGTGTGGTCATTTTGGACCTAAGCGTTCATATCAAATAACAGACGGCGAGGTCTGACTCGAGCCAGTTTTTTTTTTTGCAGTCACAATTTCATCGTGTTCCCGCAATAACAAACGATTCGGGAACTAATAAAGCGTCCTGTCAATGTCAAGCTGGCATAAGTTGCCGGGATGGGGTCCTGTTTGCCCCCCAAAGGGGGCGCGGGTGGGCCCCGCAGGTGTCGTCCGAGTGGTCGACACGATAACGGGGGGCCATTGCAACAGCGGATTGAAAGCTACATTAAAATATTTTTTTTTGTTTAACGAGCATACGGGTCAATTGATGGTAAGTTGTCACCGTCGGATACCCTTGGATACCTCACCTAATTATAATGTTATTAGAGAGTTCATAATGTGCATCAAAATTTATAACAAGCTTCCGGATGAATTTAAAACGATGAAACGTAATAAACTTAAAATTACTCTGAAAACATGGCTTGTGGAGAGATGTTGTTATAGCGTCAAGGAATTTTTGGACGATAAACGTTGATTGATTGTATATTTATATTTTAATTGGATTATTATTAACATTTTGTAAATTTAATATTATTGACAATCAATCAATCAATTATTTATTCGTGAACATAGGTAATAATAAGTAAGTATACAGTTTAAATGAGTTGGTATCACTATGCTCCGTCGTTTGACATACAAATATTTTCAATAATTTGTTAAATGTTAATATTCACGCTTAAATGAGTTTAAACATAACTGAATAATATGTCTTGTCAACTAGCAGTTTGTTCAGCTCGCGCTTAAATTAGTTTAAACATTACTGACTAATATGTCTTGTCAACTAGCAGTTTGTTCAGCTCGCGCTTAAATTAGTTTAAACATTACTGACTAATATGTCTTGTCAACTAGCAGTTTGTTCAGCTCACGCTTAAATGAGTTTAAACATTACTGAATAATATGTCTTGTCAACTAGCAGTTTGTTCAGCTTGCGCTTAAATGAGTTTAAACATTACTGAATAATATGTGTTGTCAACTAGCAGTTTGTTCAGCTCGCGCTTAAATGAGTTTAAACATTACTGAATAATATGTGTTGTCAACTAGCAGTTTGTTCAGCTTGCGCTTAAATGAGTTTAAACATTACTGAATAATATGTCTTGTCAACTAGTAGTTTGTTCAGCTCGCGCTTAAATGAGTTTAAACATTACTGAATAATATGTCTTGTCAACTAGCAGTTTGTTCAGCTCGCGCTTAAATGAGTTTAAACATTACTGAATAATATGTGTTGTCAACTAGCAGTTTGTTCAGCTCGCGCTTAAATGAGTTTAAACATTACTGAATAATATGTCTTGTCAACTAGCAGTTTGTTCAGCTTGCGCTTAAATGAGTTTAAACATTACTGAATAATATGTCTTGTCAACTAGCAGTTTGTTCAGCTCGCGCTTAAATGAGTTTAAACATTACTGAACAATATGTGTTGTCAACTAGCAGTTTGTTCAGCTCGCGCTTAAATGAGTTTAAACATTACTGAATAATATGTCTTGTCAACTAGCAGTTTGTTCAGCTCGCGCTTAAATGAGTTTAAACATTACTGAATAATATGTCTTGTCAACTAGCAGTTTGTTTGTGAAATGGGGAAGGCAATGGCAAACCATCCTATTAAATCTGCCACGAGAGTTATTCTATGTTATTAATTTCTTAGAATGATCACGACCCTCAGCAATGAGGAATACGACTTAGAAGAAGTATTCAGTGTATATGCCTGTAAAGATAAAGTTTAGTGTGACATGTTTATGCAACTATATCTGCAATATTTGGAATTCTTACATAAACTTTTACACAATAAATCTTATCTTATCTTTTGATACGCTGCTATCCTTGGCGACTTAGATGCAAGCATTGCTGCTTTGCGACAAAAATAGATAAAAGAGTGGCACCACCCCAAACTGACTGCAAAGAGTCCCACACAACAGGGTACAGAATTATTTTTTTCATCGATCCCTTTGGTTACATGAGAAATTTTGAAGTCTGTATCTTGTCTCCAGTTTACGAGCTATAGAAACACCATGACAGACGGCCGAACGACGTAGCGACAACAATAGGGTTCCGTAAAAAGCAATAATAATCTATGCTATAATTTTGCTTACGATTAATAATAACAGCGATGGCTACGACGTAGCACGCGTAGCAACATCGGCTACAAACCGTAGCACATGGGTAAAGACAGAATCCTACAGTACACCTATATTATGTATTGTTTTATTTTTTGGATTTGTTCTTATAAAAAGCCGGCCAAGTGCGAGTCGGATCTTGCTTTGTCTATTTAATTATGGATTTTTGTGATATGGGTATGAATTTGTAAGTTTAGTGCAATTTTTTTTGCTTATTTTGCTCTTAACTTAGAAAATATTAGAGATATAAAACAAGTAGTTGTTTTAATAAAAAATATGACGTAAAAGGGTTTCGTTTTCCCCTAAGGCTCAATTTACATTGCCGCGGAATGGAATGGAAGCGAATTTTCACAACGTAATTGTACATAGCATAATGAACTTTATGTCAATTGTGTAACATACAAACTAAATACGCTTTACCGCTAGGGGAATTCTCGAGAATGCGCGAGGATTCCCCGGAAGACGCGCGACCTCTTTTTTGGCTCGTATTTTTTTATATTTTTTTATATCTCAATTTAGAGGCTTTGGTACACGACAAGGTGACCATGTCAGCCTCGTTAGGGTCACTAAGAAAAGAGAAAGGGAAGCTCAAGTATTATTAAAGTCAGCCCTCACTTTGAGAGCCAACTTAGCAAACAACAGTTAGTGTTTCATATTATCAGATAAGGGCTGACTCAAAATAATATTGAGCCTCCCATTTTGTAGCCTATTGAGGTCAAATTTTTTCCTCTCAAATTTCCCCAGGTCACACTCCATTAGGAGGTGAGTGAGGTCTTCTATTGTGTTGCAGTTGGTACAAAACGGAGATGCAGCTGTTCCTACCAAATGCAAAAACTTATTAAACGGAATGTGACTCGAGCGTAATCTAAAAGCCAAGACAAGTAGCTCCCTACCAAGACTGACACAGTCAAACCATGGAGCCCAGGCTGGCATGTAATTAAGTGTATTGTACCAAAGCCCCTTCACTTTAGTCAATTCCTCATATTGCGCCAGCAAAAAGAGAGCCATCCCAGCGTTGATGCTGTGCGCACGCTATTGGAGGTCTGTGAAAAATATGCTTCAGATCAAAATATGATTTACAATCCAGACAAGTCGGTGTACCTCATTTTTGAATCCGCTAATACACCTGTGGTTGAACTGCCGATCACACTATATGGTCGAAAACTATGTAAAGTGAATGAGACAAAATATCTAGGGCATATTATAATGAGCTCGCTTTCCGACAACATGGACATTGAGCGACAAAGAAGAGCCATTTCAGTGAGGGCCAACATGCTCGCCAGACGATTTGGACGATGCAGCGCAGAGGTAAAGAGACAGCTGTTCCTGTCCTACTGCACCAGTGTGTACACAGCCGACCTGTGGTGCAACTACACCGCGGCCACCATGCACAGCATGCGAGTGCAGTATAACGACGCGTGGCGCGCCATGTACCGGCTGCCCAGGTGGTGCAGCGCCAGCGAGATGTTCATGGAGGGCCGCGCGCCCGCCTGGCAGGCGCTGCTCCGGCAGCGAACGGCGGGGCTCCGCGAGCGGATCATGCGCTCGGTCAACCTGATCATCTCGGCGAACAGAGAATGGGTTACTAGCCCACTACACCGGAAATGGGCCCATTATCACGTGCCAATTACCTGACGTCAATAATTCTAATGTAATAAATTAATATAATGTATCATAATTTGTAATGTGTGTGTGTGTGTGTATTAGAAGACCATCTGTGCTTCTGGAAATAAATATTTTCATTTCATTTCATATTGGTCTCTCCAGCGAGACATACAGGCAGCCCTCGCTCTAGGAATGTTCTCAGGTCCAAGCGGATCTAGATGCATGTCAACACCCTCAGAAATGGCCAAATTCGCGTAACGATCAGCCATTTCATTGCCTCCTACTCCGATGTGTGAAGGTAACCACTGTAATTTTTTTTTGGCTCGTATTTAGTTTGTATGTTACACAATTGACATAAAGTTCATTACGCTATGCACAATTACGTTGCGAAAATTCGCTTCCATTTCATTCCGCGGCAATGTAAATTGGACCTAAGGCTATGGATCCCTATTAAAGTTTTTTTTTAATTTTTCTTAAAATAAATAGGGCGTATACATAGCTTGTTTTATCAGAATATACAGTACAGATAATTTTTTTTTTTCTGATAGACCTTTAGTTATCAGGAACGATTTCACCAGTACTAGTTTTGTAAAAAAACTGTATGACAAATGCTGACGCCTTCCATCGGGATACAATAAATAAAAATAATTAATACCAGTAATCGTTAAGCCAATACATAAATAGAAACATTAAACGAGACTTATGGAAAAAAATTAAATAACAAATCTGAACTGAACCCAAAACCAACACAACTTCTATCCATCTACGCTAAGTAACCATACATTTCCCCATCTGATCCCAGCGTAGTGGCCATACATCACGCTGCAGTCTGGACAGGACACGCTCTCATGTCCTCGAGGCGAGAGCCACACATCACGCTGTCATCCTCGGAGCGAGGGTCATACACTCAGGACTGAGAGGCAGCAATATTAATGAATTGTTCGATCAGATCTTAGAAGCCATTAGCATGATGCAGCTATTTTGAAACGGAATCGAACTGAAATCTCATAATCAAGAAAACCGAAAAATAAAAATCCTCTACAGAACCTTGATTGCGTACAGCTGTACTATAGAACTATAGAAAGAAAAGAGAGATAGCTACAGGGTGTTTATTCTATGCGATTCTAAACGCTGATTGAGGAGCAATAAAATTACGGGAATCGCAAGTGTCCCGTGAATCGATAAAAAGTAGATAAACACCGGACCACCGCAGGACTACCGCACTATTTGAACGATTCGTGTACGGTTTATTTGAACACGGGCCCAATTCGCCTAAATTACAACGTTTGTAGTTCTATTTCTATCCAATTTCAATTTAGTTTTCGTTCCAATTCTATTTGGACACCAAATCGCATTCTGCTGACGCATAACTCTACCACTGACACCTTTCCATTTACTATCGATCGGGCAAAAGTACCTCGGGAGGAACTCGTGTTCGATCGTTATATTTGACAGTTGAAGCGTTTTGTTACCGTTCAACTGCGATTCAGTACAAACTTGTAGGAACGCGCTATGTGAGGACATGGAATTACGTAATGTCAGTTGTATGAAAGGGAAAAGGGAAGATCTTCCTCCAGGCGGGGTGTTGTGCCTGGTGACCAGATGACCCGGTCCAACTGTGGATGTTTGGAACTCGTATATATACGAAGTCCCAGGAAAATTTCGATAGCGCGTTCAAATCAAATAGTTTATTTGTTAAAGGAAGGTACATTACAGAGTTCTTAAATTATAATATAGTATCACTACTTTCTACCACATGGTGTAGCATACAAATATTTTACATTTTAACATGATAGAACCTTATAAATAGAAAAAAAGAACTTAAATAATTAATAAACACAATAGTAATCAATTTCATATACCTAATATTAAAATTCAATTTTCTTTCACTTCTACACCTATATGAATAGGAACTAATCGTAGTGGCGCGCGTCGTGTGTCGCCCACAAACGTTTTATTAGAATTTATTAGAACGTTACTGTTCGATCGATCGTAGACTCGATCGGAACTTAACTGAAATTGGATCGTTAGTGTAGTAAACACGTCATAATGATGCAGTTTAGATTCTATTTAGTTACGTTGTATTTAGTGGAATCGATCTCCTGTTCCATTATTTGAACATTCAGATTACTAGTACCTCCAACAGCCTGTAGGTATATTTTTCGCAACGCAACGAGTTCGGCGCCTGCTCCCGACTGCGGCAGAATGAAACGTCAAACGCAGCCCGCGCCCGCAGGCGCTAAGTGCTAGTGATGTGCCGATTGGTGCCGAACTATCGTCGGTGTATCGATGTTTTGAGTAGTATTGGAAGAAGACGGAAAAAATTAGTTTCCCGACAGGCTTAGTCTAGTGTGGGGTCTAAAGTATAACATTAAATATGTACAATGTATGTTTTTTTCAATTCATTTCAATATTTTTATTTATCGAATAACTTGATCCATTGTCCTACTATACTAGGATAAAACTAAAGCTAAAACTAAACTAAGGCTAAGAAAACTAAAGATAAAAAGTTTGGGTTAAGTCCCCCACATCCGGCAGTGTACCCAAGAGACTGGCTGCGTTGCCCCGTTGGATAGCTAAGCTAATCCGCTGGGCCAAATAGGAGCCAGATCTTGGGTCTTTTGACGCGTCGACCAGGCGCTTTGCGAGGTCCTTGAAGACGCGGTGCGCTCCCGGGCCCCAGGGTTCCAATGTTTCAACCCCAAACGGCTCAAATATGTATGTTTCACCCAGATTGGTATATTTGCGCCGTTTGAGGGTTTCTGCAGCAGCGGCCGCAGAGCCGGCTCTATAAGAAGTAGCTGTGAGACGGGGCAAGGGTGTCGACGCAGGTGGCGTCCCACACCAAAGGCCGTCCCAACTTCCAAGATACGAGGGTCATTCCGTCGGGCCTCTTGCCATCGTCGCGCGTCAGTCATTGTCCTACTTAAAAACTATGTTAGTAAATACATATCGGCAAATATTACGAGTTATTACACTTCGATCAGATGCTGCTGATAATATCATTCGATCAGCACCCGAACGAAGTGTTTAAGGATAGGGGAATCGAATACATAGTTTTTGTACGAATACTTTTTTAAAATTATTTTTTTCAAGAGACCGTATTCTTCATATTTTATTCGAAAAGTAAACAATGATCACATAAAATGTCGGTTTATAAATCATTTGTCATGCTGTGCATAGATATTGTCACTTTTGTACCGTTAGGGCATTATTCCAGTGGCGAATTTCGAGCGTATTTACAGCGGAGCGATCTCTCAACCTACGCGCAACGTATTCGCCGCGTACGCACGATGTTTTTGTTTTCAGGTAGTTTTCCTTATTATATAGTGTATTGTATAGTAAAGGGTCCATGTATGAAGAAGTAAAGTAAAGATGAAAAGGTGGACCTGGGGAAAGCCCCGGAAAATACTACACTATATTTTATTGTTATTTTTTTCACAATGTTCATACAGTCTTCTCCAGGGCATTTGTATACTTCGTTGGGTTACAATAGGTCCATTGTAACCCAAGATATATTTTTAACAATGAGCTTCTTGACAATCAAGATTTAGCCACGAACGTTTAAAAGTTTATCTCACCTTTAGAAAAGCCCTAAAACTATCAATAAAATAGCAACGTATTATCGATAAAATATAGAGAGATAGAGCGTCGGTGGCGTCGTGGCTAGGACGTCGGGCTCTCGTGCGGGAGTTCCGAGCTCGAAACCATGCAATGTCATACACCAATGAGTTTTTCGGTTTTTTCGAAAGACTTACGTACATTTACCGACTGCTCTAACGGTGAAGGAAAACATCGTGAGGAAACCTGCATGTCTGAGGAAATTAAAAGTTTCCGAAGGCGTGTGAAATCCACCAATCAGCACTGTTCCCGCTCGGTGGATCACGGCCCGTACCCCCTTGCGCAAAGGGAGGCCTGTGCCCCTACAGTGGGGACAATAGGCTGATGATGATGATCGATAATATAGCAACGTACTATCGACAGTGTCCCATCCCTAGTGGGATAAGGCCGCGGGCGATATGAGCGGTGTCCGGGACAGGCGCCGGGTCCCACTTGTCCCGCGACAAAAACACAAGTGTGGTCCCGCCTTTACAATACACAGACGGAAAATATTGGGTGGAAATTGTAAGGAATTTCCCAAAAGATGTCTTGGATTTTACGGTACAGGCGACCACAAACTATAGTATACCATCTGTCAAAAATCATCGAATAAATCTCAACCCCAGCGCAATATGATATATTTCAAATTCTCAAATTTTGACGTTCATAATTGTACTTCACTATTTCCATTTCTATCTCATGTTTGTTGTTTTATATTTGGGCCAATAAAGTGTATTTTATTTTTTACTTTCCTTTACGTTTTGGGTAGGTTGTGGTGACTGTACGTACATGTCGTTGTTACCACAGAAATTAAAATTTTATGTTATATTTAACCTTTTTTTTGTTGTTCATAATTAGGTTGGAATTTAAAAAGTTATATCCTATTTGATTTCAATTTTATGAAAATCGATCGATTCCCTGCGTATACAGTATAATAATGGCTTCAGGATGTTGATGGGGTTGCCTCGTTTCTGCAGTGCCTCCGGCATGTTTGCGCACGCACATACCGATGGTTTTCACGCCATTATGCGCAAGAGAACTGCGTCTCTGCTTTGCAGGCTTCAGAGCAGCTCCCACAGCATCCTGAATGTGATAGCGGATAAATACGATTCCCCTATCCTTAAACACTTCGTTCGGGTGCTGATCGAATGATGTTATCTTTGATCAGCATCTGATCGAAGTGTAAAAACTTGTAATTTTTGCTGATATGTATACTACTAACATAGTTTTTAAGAAAGAAAGAAAAAGATTCATTTAAGTACACTAAGGCTCAATTTACATTGCCGCGGAATGGAATGGAAGCGAATTTTCGCAACGTAATTGTACATAGCATAATGAACTTTATGTCAATTGTGTAACATACAAACTAAATACGCTTTACCGCTAGGGGAATTCTCGAGAATGCGCGAGGATTCCCCGGAAGACGCGCGACCTCTTTTTTAGCTCGTATTTAGTTTGTATGTTACACAATTGACATAAAGTTCATTATGCTATGTACAATTACGTTGCTAAAATTCACTTCCATTCCGCGGCAATATAAATTGAGCCTAACACAATGGATCAAGTTATCCGATAAGATTAAGTTTATAAATAAAGATATAGAATTGAATTAGCACCTGTCACCTGGTATTCCTAGTGCACACGACTCTCCCTTAATCTCGACGTTGGTAAACTGTTTTCTTCAAAACAGACACCAAAACGTTCGAGTGATTTTCAAGATTCTAACACGGTCATTGGCCAAATTGCAGTGTAAATCACTAGCAGGGGCCATTCATTAAAGAAGAAAAAATACTACTCTATATGGGTATTATTTTATACATAATAACTATAATCACAAACTGAAAGCTTAAACCCGTATTTTCAAAGTAAACAAGGAGGACATACTAAACGGTGATAAAAAATGTATCGATAGAAAATTATAGGCAATTGGAGTACCGATTGAGCGCGATAACGACACGTTAGAGCCTTCAGGGGCGGCCCTGGGATATAATTTAGTGGATACACGGATGGTATGAAGACTGGAATAGGTCACTCATTATCTACAGGAAAACACTGAAGGTACTTGGTAAATAAAAAATGAAGGTGTGGTCATAAGACCACACGATAGAAGTGAAAACTTACAACAAAAAAACACGCTCACCAACTCGAATGCAATGATTAAGAAATACCTATTGAAAAATAAAATGAATAAAGTAAAAATTATAAAGTAGGTGTGTACTTAGGATAGCTTACTTGAGTTCAGCTTGCTACAGTCTGTCCTCTAGGTGCCGGCTAGCAGGGTTCTAGGACAGTGCGCAGATGAAGTAATAGAAGAATTTGTTGATAAATAATATATTTTAAGGAAAAGAACATTTTAAGGTAGTAGGAAATAAAAGTGAACGGGAGACGTCCGTTCGAGACAAAATACAGAGAAAAAGTGAAAGTACAAATAAAACAATGAAATTAATGGAATAATGAAATTTAGAAATGGAATGGGAACATGATTTTGAATTTAAATGAAGAAATGAAGATGCCAATACGAAATGAGATGAGATAAACGCTAACGATGAGGTTGAAGTTCATTGCAAGGAGGTTGATATGGACGATGAAGTCGACATCGTTACAACCTTAACCTGTCTTTAATCTTATGCCTCTGCTGTTAACCACACACATAATACCATGTTAATACACACGCACCATGCCATCACCCTCCCACACACTCAGTACCTCACATACACACTAATATCCTCATTCATACAAACAAACACATTCACACATCACAACACGCACACACTGTTGCTTTCTTCGTCCGTGTAGTCACTGAAGGGTTAGCTGAAAATCAGCGCTGAGGCTTGCCTCCGCATTATGCTGAGCTGGTGTACCCTTTTTGGCACTGTACCACACCAGATGTTCTGTGGTGTATGTATTAAACTTTGTACACTTTCTGTATTGTGTACTGTATTCTGGTGTTTACAGCGCTAAATAAACGTGTTCAATTTTAATTTCTTTTAAAAACTAATGGCCTAGGATCGAATAAGTCAAGTAATTATTATTTTATTAGAATTATAACTGTTTCGGTCATTGATGTGTGAGAAATAAATATATTACTTACTTTACGTTCCTTTCCACCAAATTTTATTTTATTCTTCAGACTCGCGCCACGCTGTCTTAACAGATTATTTATGCTATTTTGAAATGGCCATATGATGTAATGATATCATCACAATTTTACTGATAACTTTCAAAAATTAAATTAAATTAACCCAAATAACGAGAAATTTGTGATATCTTCAATAATAAGATAAGATAAGATTTATTGTGTAAAAGTGTAGGTAAGAATTACAAATATTGCAGATATAGTTGCATAAACATGTCACACTAAACTTTAGCTTTACAGGTATATACACCGAATTCACAAACTAATAATGTTTATACAGATTGTGAGAAGAAACAAAAAAGAGAATGTCATTAAAATTTTTACAATGTGAATATACAAAAATTTACAAAATTTTAATAATAATCCAATTAAAATATAAATTTACAATCAGAAATCACAAAATTATCGTTTATCGTCCAAAAATTCCTTGAAGTTTCGTGTTGCTTTTCTGTTTACGGAGTGTGCTCGTGGCTCCATCTGCGCAACGCTTTGCGTTTTATGTCCTATTCGAACTTTGATGATCAGAAAGATAGTAAGTCGGGGGTTTAATACATTGTTAATTTATTCGTTATCTATGTCAAATCCAGCAAGGACCCGAGGTGCAGGTAACCGATGACTATAGGCGGGGGACAACCAAACATCATGCATTAAACAGCGTGGGAACAGACAAATGTGTCCCTCCGAAGGGTGCCTTTCGCCCAGAGCTGTGCGAGGAAGCGAGGCGGTGAGCGAGGAAAAAATCCGCCAATAGGATGACGCCATTTCAATCGTCACGTGATATGACGTGATAATGGCGCGATTCTATTTGTGGATTTTTTCTTCGCTCGCTACCTCGCACAGATCTGGTCGATCACCCTTAGCACAGAAAAGCTTAAGCCCCAGCGCACACTATCGGAGTGTAGGCGTGATGGCGACTTACTTCGATAACAATCTAAGTTCACTAAATTTAGGGTTTAAAATGCTATGCACAGATTGAAAATTGAAATTGTACACGTTTATTTAGCACTGTAAACACCAGAATATAGTACACAATACAGAAGTATACAAAGATTAATACATGCAGCACAAAACATCTGGTGCGGTACAGTGCCAAAAAGGGTACACCAGCTCAGCATAATGCTGAGGTAAGCCACAGCGCTGATTTTCATTGGCCCTCAGTGACTGTGGTTTCCCTTTCCACGCCACTCTGCCGCTCGATATTGGCATGCTATTTTGAACAGTATTTTGAGGGCTTAGATGGAGGACTTTGCCGGTAATTACGTTGGCTCTCTTACGCTTCACACCGGAACACAGCACAGCAAGCATTGCTGTTTTGTTGCAGAAATAGGTAAAAGGGCGATACTACCCTGACTGACTCTACACTAGTCTGCACAGAGTCATACCTGATTGATTACTGTCACCGTGTGTTCACCGCCTAAATGCTGTTTAGCGACAGAATTAGGTAAAAGGGTCATACCATCCCAGGTTAAGTCTGAACAGAGCCTTACCACCTTAATATGTGATTCTAACGTTGATTACTGCCGCCGTGTGTTCACAACCTAAGTGTAATTATGATTACTACCATTGATTACTATGATTACCCCCAAATGCCATACAACTAATGATTTATTTACAGAACGCAAAGCCTATAGCTTTCATGTTAACCTGTCAGAACCATAAGGAGTCTCCCACGGCTATATGTAGCAGGCTAGAGACATTGAATGATTCTTACAATTTGATTTATGGAAGCAAATTCTGAATTATTTATCAAGAAATTGTTGCTGGGAAAAGAAATGGAGAAGGATTTAATGTTTAGCGGATTCTAGAGAAGGATTCTACGTTAGAGCGTCGGTGGCGTAGTGGGAAGGACTCCCAAGCGGCAGTTCCAGGTTTACGAGTACAAGCAGACATTGCTTGTACATGACACATGTACCTATTGTTTATTTATATATTTCATAAGACGCCTAGATTGTATTAATCGTTTTGTACGCATTGTATCATACTAATTTTGTGCAACAAAGAGTATTCATTCATAACAACACTAACAGCTATTTCCAAACGTGTGTTACGTGTCAAGTTTGTCGATTTATTTAATGATAAAATTCGTAGTATTTACAAGAATATGTTAATTTATGAAAATTAAAAAATTAAAAATTATAAGTTATTATTTTTATTTTTTAAATATTTTTTATTGACTACTAAACCCGCATTTGACCGACTACCCTATAATCAATCCCAATAAATAAGTAACTGCATTTTTAGGCAAATGGATATAAGTTGTATTACAACTATTACAAGTGTGGTCATCCGAAAACCATGTGGAGCTGATCAGTTGGAATTGAGGTAGCAATCAGAATGTAGAAGCGATTGATTCCAGCGCTATACCTCAGCACAGGGTAATAGGAAGAACATCCAGAACAAGACTAGTATTTTCACAGAAACTGTTTTTTTTTAATTTACTACTAAACCCGCATTTGACCTCGATCTCGTCTGTTGGTAAGCGACGATGAGGTCGACGATGGAGCACGCGGGTCCAGTAAATACCTATTCACTCTGGCCTTGAAGATTCCAAGGTTGTAGGTTTCGGGAAATACAGACGCCGGCAGGCTGTTCCATTCCTTAGCCGTTCGCATAATGAACGAAGAAGTAAATCGCTTCCTACGAGCAGATGGGATATCAACAACATAAGGATGGAACCCCTCTCCGCGCCTGGTAGTCTGAAGGCGGAATGGAGATGCTGGAATTAGGTCGTGCAATTCCGATGCGCACTCTCCGAAATGTATCCTATAAAATACCGATAGACAGGCGACCTTGCGCCGATGTTCCAGACTTTGCAGTCTAGCTTCCACCAGCGATTCGTCACCTATAAGGCGATTAGCGCGTTTCTCCACTGAGTCAAGAGCAGCCAGTTGGTACTCAAAGCTATAGTAAAATTGTGATGATATCATGGCATCATATGGCCATTTCAAAATAGCAAACCTAAAAAATCTGTTAAGACAGTGTGGCGCGAGTCTGATGGGTAAAAAAAAGATTTGGTGGAAAGGAACGTATCTTCATGTTGATTGGCTACGTACCATTGTGCTAGTGGCGCCTCTAGCGGTAAAACATTGCAGGATTATTTCCTATTGTGTAACTATAATAAAGTGGTAATTACAGGTGTCGTGTCGTGCCGGCAATAAAGAATAGCATCACCCCAACTCTTCCCGTGGTTATCGTACGAGGCGATTAAGGATCCTGTTGGATACTCTTCTACAATCTCCACCTAGTATACGTCGGTAGGCTCGCCACCTATCACGTTTGTCCACCAAATCTTATGACGAAAAGTGGGAACTATCTGTTGGTGGTTCCTCTGTCTACCCCCTCGGGGATTATACAATACAATAAACGTTTATTTTCAGACAAATAAGTCCATACATAAAATGGAAATATAAATTATAGACGTGAGAATTATGTCTATATGTAATTACAAGAAAAGTACAAAGTACAGGAAGTCAGGAATAGTATAACATAATCCGCCCCTACAAGGATAAACCATAAACAAAAGTCCTGGAAAGCCGATGAAGTAGGTGTTATGTTAGTATCACGGGAGCTTATAGAGAAAATGCTTCGAATTTATACTAAGCTTTCTGCAAACACAGTGGTCTCTCTGAAAATGGTTCAGACAACGCTCAAAGGAAACTGGAAGAGTCATAGGGACCGATCTGAGTCGTAGTTAATCGTAGAATTCCATTACTAAAATTTCGGGTACTACCCAACTGGATGCGGCTAAAGTATCCTGGGACACCTGGGAAGTCTGCGGCATCAAACAGAACGCGGTGGAAGAATATAGTCTCAGCCCTATGCACCACTAGGTGTTCTGACGAAGAAAGCTGCAAAATCTTTCGAGACCAAGAAGCAGAGAAAGAGGCGTAAGAGGAAGGAGAAAGAGGCAAACCCGACCTTGAGAGATAGGCTGCCAACGATGACAAGATGCAGCATATGCGATCGCGAGTGCAACTCCAGGACTGGGTTGTTGAGCCACTCCAGGACGCACCAGAGACAACATCAATATACAACGGATTAGCAGAAGTCATCCTCGCAACGAGGGACTGCCACGACGACGACGACTAGGCGTTCGAGGACCTGAAGAAGAAGACCCAACTTAGGCCAAAAACTCCCTCGATATTTCTTTAAACGGCAGTAGCAGTTTGTGACGTCACTGTACTGTAGAAACAGATTACTTGCTAAAATGAGACGGAGCTTCATGTCCCCACTACTAAACCATTAATATTCGGTATTGGTATAGATATCGAAAAACGAATTTCAAATATGTCTTCAGAATGTCCATGTAAGTTAATGCAATAAAAAAATAGTCAAATACCCAATAGGGTATTTGACTTTACCACTTTTGTATCTACCACTTTGAGGTTATGTTGTGGCGTTCGTGCTATCATGGCGTGTTCGTCCTATTTTATTGTTTAAAAACGGTTTATAGTGGTCATTTCTTCGTAAAACACACTAGTTTTAGGTGAACATATCGAAATCATGTCTGATGGTCTGCTGTTATTGTGAAAAGGGCCTCAACTCAGTTTATTGCTGCAGACAAGAATGCCTGCAGCGCTCGTATTCTGTTGGACCATGACCGATGGCTGGCCACAACCTGTCCTGTATAAGACAGTGAAATGGGAGTGAATACTACAGACGGTATGATACGGCAACCTAACCTCCAATTGCACTTGGAATACAAGACACTAGGCATTCCTAGTGCACACGACTCTCCCTTAATCTCGACGTTGGTAAACTGTTTTTTTCAAAACAGACGTCAAAACGTTCGAGTGTTTTTCAAGATTCCAACACGGTCATTGGCCAAATTGCAGTGTGTACTAGCAGGGACCATTGATTAAAGAATAAAATATATCTACCACTTTCAGTATACTGTACGCTACATGTATGTTGATCGTGCCTGGCGGAGCTATTGCCAGATTATCATCGTTCGACAACAGTTGTTGGTTCCCACGGGTTTCCCAGTGTTTTTAGTAGATAAGGGACGCGAACAGTGGAAGACACATCAGGCTCTCCATGGAACCCTGAAGTTTCTTTACGGTTTGCGGTTTAAGACATTTATTTCACTAAAAAAGGATACAATCCACTTTGCTTAGGGAAATACAGTAATTGTGTACGGTAGACGTGATTTTAAGGCTTACAAATTAAATTACTAGTGTATAATATGATCTAATTGAAGAGCTGTATTTTTTTATATATTTCCTTGACATTCCTATGAAAGTGTCGAATATGTTCAGTGGGGGTACAATGGGATCCTCACATTGAGTATATTGGAAGATTAAGTTCCGCCGCTTTTAATTTATGCATATATTTCTATGTATATGTCCATAATTAGCTTTAATATTATAAATATATAGTAAATAAATATACCTAAATATATAAATGTAATAATAATAGTCATATCATCCCATACTTCCTATTTCTTTTAATGTTGCATGTATAAAAAATAAACATCATAAGTTTTAACTTGAATTGTAATTTTAAGTTCACCATCTCCATCCGAACAGCGCCAATATGGTTGTTTCCACAGGAAGTATCAATACTTGATGAGACGGTGAAGAACACGCTGGAGACCGTCCTCAATGTGAGACTGGACAACTGCCAATGGCGTCAGGCTGCCTTGCCAGTTCGCTACGGGGGTTTGGGGGTGAGGCGTCTGCGGGACACTGGGTTGTCGGCATTCCTGGCCTCGTCTCATGGAGTGTCGAAGCTTGATGCTGAAATTTTCTCTTGAAGGTGACAGCTTCGACATTCCTTTTCGGGACGAGGCTTTGGCGGTGTGGTCGTCCTTGTGCCCTGCAATAGCACCACCAGAGCAATGGAATATGCAGAGAGGCTGGGATGATGTTTTCTCAAGGGGTGCCCTCGAGGAAATGGTATGTGCGGCATCCGGCGTGGATCGAGCTCGAATCATGGCCGTTTCTGGACCCGAAGCGGGCGCGTGGCTGCAGGGGTTACCGTCACCCCATCTCGGCACGCACCTAGATAACGACACATTAAGGGTGGCTGTCGGGCTCAGACTCGGGTGCAACATTTGCGAGCCACATCAATGCAACTGCGGAACCACAGTGGACGCCAGGGGCCACCACGGGCTCAGTTGTGCCAAGTGTGCGGGCAGGTTCCCGCGCCACCACGCACTTAACGAGATCGTGCGGCGTGCACTGGTTTCGGCCAATGTTCCCTGCGTGCTGGAGCCTCCTGGATTGAGCCGTACTGATGGCAAGAGACCTGACGGTTTAACGTTGGTGCCTTGGTAGAAAGGCAGATCCCTGCTGTGGGACGCCACGTGCGTAAGCACGTTCGCGGCTTCCCATCTAGGCCGCACCGTCCGAACAGCAGTCGTACCTGGTGCAGCGCATCTCGCTGGCTATTCGCTGCCAGTGTGATGGGCACCTTCCCGCCAGGTGCGACTCGGGGCGGTTTATTAGATTAAGGATTTGGACACATATAATATGTTTATATTATATTTTAAGGTTATTACTTATAAATTTGACAATTTGTATTATTGAATTTGACAATAAATTCTGTTATAATATATTTAATAATATTTTAAGTTGTAATTCTGGAATGTGAATGTTAAATTGACACATAACATTGTAAAGTGGTCAGTGTGTGTATGTGATCTCCACGACACAGGCAACGTCTAGTGTGGAGGTTACTGTTTAATGTGAAATGTTAATTAATATGTGGGAAAGGGATACATTTTTAAAATTTTCAATTATGTAGTAACCGTAAGGCATAGTATATTTCAGTTATTTTCACAGCATAATGTCTTATGGCATTCTTCTATGGGGGCGAGGAGCTGATATTGAAATCATTTTCATTCTACAGAAGAGTGTAAGACTTAACGCTCTGAGTTCAGGTTTAGGAATAATATTTTAATTACACTTGAAAATTGGTCTAATTTATTGACTGAAACCTGTGCAGGAAGTACCACATTCCCGCACTGAGTGCGGAAATGAATTAGCCACGATGGGAAGTACTCAACAAACAAGTCGTACTAATCGATAAAATTTATATACTTACTCGTAATTGCCTGATGATAATTTAGATTTAGACCATAAAAATACAGTTGCAAATATTTATAAACGTTGTAATTACCGTTTGCGCCGAGAGGTAGAGTTCAAAAACTTACAATAAATAAATTTAATCTTACATTTCCGCCTCTCAGTGGTGGTAGGTTGGCTGTAGTCCTTGTCTGGCACTTCCTCCTTCACTTTGGCTTCCATCTGTAACAACAGGTTGATGATTACTTCCCATTATTTTCGTAAGGAAACTCGCCTGGAGTAGGGTGGACAACTTTTTGATCGTAGTTACACATTTCTAAATTCGTAAACAATGAGTAGTTGTGACATAAAATTTCATGTCTATCACGTGCGGGAACAAGTGTCGCTCTGTCTATCTACAACACTCGCCTATGGCTCGCGTTGCGAAATAACATTCGTGGCGACAATTTGGTCCTTCCCGCACTAGTTGGAAAATTTACTAATTGTTCTCCATTCATACCTATGCTCTTTGCTGATAATATTGTATGAGGAATAATATTTATTTTTGGGAGTTTATAAAAAGTAATGGTACAATTGTTATGGATTATTTATATCTTCCACTCGGTTTCGTGTTCCATCCAACTTCCTTTCAATCTTCTAAGTCGTTTTTCCTCATTGCTGAGTGTCGTGATCATTATAAGGAATTAATCCCATAGAACAACTCTCGTGGCAGATTTAATGGGGTGGTTTGCCATTGCCTTCCCCATTTCACACACTGGTTATCTCAGTGTGCAGGTTTCCTCACGATGTATTCCTTCACCGTCAGAGCAGACGGTAAATGTACGTAAGTCTTTCGAAAAAACAGGAAAACTCATTGGAACATGGCATTGCCTGGTTTCGAACTCGGACCTCCCGCATGGGAGCCCGACGTCCTATCCACGACGCCACCGACGCTCCTTTCAATAAGTAAGTTCAAATAAATAATTGCGGACACTAGAGTCCAGACGCATACCAGTAACGTTACTAGTAACATTATCAGTAACAGGAACCAGGTGTGATGACGTCACGCCATAACCACCGCAATGTGGTCTGGGCAGCCAGCTGGCTCCTGGATATGAGATAAATATAGCTCCTATACGTTCGGAGCACGTGCTGTTCGAATTTAGCGTAATTAATTACAATAGATTGTGTAACTAGTGGGGAAAAAGCCACATTGTCACAGCGTGTGTGATGGATACACAAGTGCGACACGTCGCCTTACCCCACATGCTAGAAACGATATTTTTTGTTACATCTGCGATAAAATAAAATAAACCCGCTTTTGACCCCAATCTCACCTGGTGGTAAGTGACGATGAGGTCGAAGATGTAGCACACGGGCTCTTCTATAAACTCTGCCGAAACACTTCAACGCCGAAGCAAAGATATTTGATGGCAGACTTTACATAGAAGTGTAACGATGTCGACTTCATCGTCCATATCAACCTCCTTGCCATCAATTTCAACCTCATCGTTAGCGTTTTAAAAACCTTCACCGTTAGAGCAGTCGATAAAAGTAAGTCTTCGAAAAAATCCGAAAATCTCATTGGTAGTCCGGCATCCCGCATGGGAGTCCGGCGTCCTAGCCACTAGACCACCGACGGTTAATCTGACATAAACCTTCGATTAAATCTCAACCTTATGCCTGCGCGATATGATACATTTCAGATTCTCAAATTTTGATGTTTTGGGTAGGTTGACGTGTGATCGGCTGTACTTACTAATAAGCTTTCTGTTTTATCGATAGACTTACATTTACGACAAAACTGCACATTGAGAAAACCAGTGTGTGAAACGGGAAATGTTATGATAGTGTTTCGTATTCGTCCACCAATTTGGAAAGTTTTTCAAAATTAAACTTTCGCGCTTCAAAACAGATAGCTCTGCACAATTCTCAGCGCGCCAACTAGCAGCGCACCTAGCGGAAAAAATCCGCAACTTAAAAAAGCTTGAGAGAAGAGCATGGCGCCGTCGGCCCGCCGCACAGTGGGCCCAAACGGTGCGTTCCATATCATAAATCTATAACTTCTTTATTTCTTGACATATTATTTTGAAATTTTACACACACATACTAGAATACATAGGCTATCAATTGAATAAAAATTCATGGTTATAACATAACTAATTATTTAATTTAAAAATATCAAACATGAAAATCTTCATTTTAATGCCATAAAATTAATTAAAAAATAGGAATAATTATTACTCTATTAAAATAATATTTTTATGACTAAAACTATACATTTAAACATAAAAAGAACCACGTTGTATATTATTAAGGCTTATAATAATTATTTTCTCTACTCGAGAACAGTTATATCTAGAAGTTCTTTAGCTTCGTCAAATAATTCTTATATTATTAAACTTGGTCTGTAGAGGCTCGATATGTATGGATCAGATGTACATTGCAAAGCGTGGAAGACGTCTTCATTTGTAGCTGACCGGGAACACGTTCTGGCATGATGCAACCGAAAACTCTTGTAATCTTTATTCCTTGCTTCTTGGGCGTCTTCAGAAAGTTGACCAATTGGCAAAACTACGTAGTATTCTATAATTTGTGCGCCATGAACATTACGGGATTAATCGGAAGTCCTGATGACATAGTTTGAACAGTTATGTACGGTCTTCTTATTAATTCTTCGTCAACACCCGTTATCTCTGCAGAGCATTGATAGTTTTAAAAGAATCTTCTTGACGTCATTGCTATTACCAGTACCTTGTCTTGGTTTGTCTATATGCAAGCCAAGTTCTTCACGAAAACGTCTTTGCACAAGCCTTTTCTTTTCTTCTTTACTTCTTTTGTTCTCAGGTGTTGACGCTGACCACTTTTGAGAAGATAAATTGTATGAAATGTGTAGTAGCATCTCCAATTCTCCATACATCTGATCCGAGCATGTAACGTAGAGTCCGTATTGGAAAGAGTTTTCGTTCACATCTCTAGCCCTTACTCTGTGCTAAACGCACAGAGTTGTCTACATGACGTGGCCAAACTTTTTTGGATACTGTTTACTACAGTACTAATTTCTGATGCCGATAAATTAAAATTGACCATTAAATACTGTTCAATTTCAGAAGTAGTTTTCTCGTTCATAATTAAAGTACAAGTCACGTCTACTGCAAACAAATTCACTTATGTTGCACAGTAATTTCGTTTTTGTTATGTATGTAAAAGTTGTAAGACGAATCAAAGGATCCGATCACTTTAATGGTTGGATGGTCTTTTTAGAGTACTCCAAGATTAGTAAGCGCTTCTAGCGCAAAACTTATAAATTAAATTTTATTTAATTATATCTTTTATAAACTTACAATTAAATTAATTGATATTCGAAGCAATAAATACAACCATCATTGTTATCTATCAGTTATCCTATATAGATATATAATACAGATATTTTTATCATTTTAATGGTTAAAAGATGACCGCAAGATAATTTTTTATCAGAGGGATTTTTAAAAAAAAATTTTTTTTTTAATTTTGATATTTAAAAAAAAATTAATTATTTGGCACGTAACCTAAAGTCACTTGTCAAATAAAATACTTATTCATCATTATTACTCAACAGTTTATAGAATAAGAACTAATATTTATTAATTCCCAAATATTGAGAATTTTACTTGTCTAATATTTTTTGCTCTAAATTAAAATGGCGCAAATATGCGCAAGTTTTTATTTTTTCTTCTCAATATTGAATAGTTTACGAACCTTTAGCAATAATTTACTCAACTTCGGCAGCCTTCGGCAACAGAGAAAACTCCAAGTGAAAATAATAAAATGTTTAAAATGACTTCTCTCACGAATAAATTTTTAACATTTTATTTCTAAATGAAAGTGAAATATTAATTGCAGCATTATAAATTAGAGATCTTGAGCTTTCCAAAAATATATAATCTTGCTATAGTGTCTATAGCAACTTGAGCAGAAATTGACGTCGAACTGTCACCATGCATAGTTTGAAAAACATGAAATTATCGAAGTGTTATGTTTGAAAATAATTTTAGGTAATTTCAACTAAATTGAAAAATATAAAAGCCTTTCTGCCGATAAGCTGGTCTATTCTATTAGGTAAAACCATCGACAGTTCCTTAACATTACGAGTTTCACCATAACCATTTTCGATATGCTCTTGTTTGGAGGGTTCCCACTGTGCGCCGCGCCGCTCCGATAAAATAATTCAGTAAAAACCCAAAATCTCGTGCCACACGTAAATAAACTTCTCCAAATCAACAAAAAAAAAACTCCAGCGCCAAGCTGGATAAGATTCACAAAGAAACCAGCTCTTGGAAGACCATCGGAGGGCCCTCAAGGATTCTTGGCTGCGGCTGCGCTGGTGAGTCTAAAAGTCCACTGCTGTCTGATCTATCGACCCTATTTCATAACAGATAGGATAATCCATGTTTAAAAAGAGTTCCAGAAAGAGGCAGTTTTATTCACCGCCTGTTTCCTTGTTTGGATGTGCCCTTTGGCTTTTCTGTAAGCTTACATATGCCAGCGATTTTTAAAACCTTCATTACTGCTGAGAAGGAATCAAATGGATTCACTTTTCTGTTAATTTCAGTAACCATTTCTGGTGAGCAAAAGTGAAACGTGAGATTCGACCTGCGGTTAACAAACGATTAATACACGTTAAATATACATATTTCTAAGAAATTAAATTGTTGGAAACTGTATTGTAAAGAACCATCAAAATTAAAGACTACATTCACGGTAATTATATCTGAAAGCTCAATGTAATGTGTGTAATTAAATTATGTACATAGATAGAATACCTACTAATTAGGAGACACGAATACTTTGATCGTTAAAAAGCGATGCGAATCAAGTGTTCATGCGAATTAATAACTTGACACATCCTCCAGATTCTCAAGCCCCCATCAAATAACGCCTACCAAAAATCTGTACAGCTTCACCAGCTGGCCTTTTCCTACATGTTTTCAGCATTTCCCGATGAAGGAATGATCTGTTCTGCATTTCTCGATGTTTCAAAACTTGGAAGTCTGGCGCGCGGTCACAGGGTTGCCAATCGTTCCGTATTTCACGCGGAGTCCGGTATTTTTGCCAAATGAAGTTGGTATGAATTCAGCCTGGGGTAGTAACCTATTTCTGCCGCAAAGCTGCTATCTTGCATTGCTAGCATTAGGTCCCCAATTTGCTCGTCTGCTCTCCTTATGTTCATATTGCTTGCTTGCTTGCTTATCGTATGTTAGTAGCCAACAGTTTTGCCAGGGTTGTTCAGGCCACCCGTAGGCATCTGACTGCTTAACATGCTCTCCGAGGCAAGGAGGAGCTCAGATGAAATATGCCACTAGCGGTCACCCATCCAGATACCGACCTCGCCAACGTCGCTTAACCTGCACGATCACTTTCGGACCGTGCTCGCAACTAAACTACGAGCGCCTCTAGTTCTTATTCATATTCATTTATTTCAGTAATGATCATACATTGTCAAAAATATAGAAAATAGTTAGAAATAAATATTAAAATATTAGCATGTCATGATCATTATAATTATTATATTACATATTATTTTATTAATATTAATAAAATGTCAAAAAGTTTTAAAAAAAGTATTGCAGAATATACGTCTACAGTATGGTAAATGGTCACCGTCGACACATCACACCTCACAATAATGTTTTAGAGGGTTTTCGATGCGCTGCTAACATAGAGGACAGATGAAGTGCTTCATGCGCCGGTTGGTAATTATAATATACGATAGCTCTCTTACCATTTCAACCGAAACACAGCAATGCCAACTTTGCAGCAGAAATAGGTACGAGGGTGGTATCTTCCCAGGGGATCCTGCACATAAGGATCTATTTGCCATTTGTATACTTACAAATAAATTCACCGCCACAGATTTCGACTTGAGACATTTTCAAGCGGACAATAATCCATTATTCATCATCATTATCAGCCCATGTCGTCCCACTGCAGGGTATAAGCCTCCTCTCTTTTGTGCCACCCTATACGATCCTGTGCTAGTCGCATCCAGGTCTTCGATGCGACGTTTGTGATGTCATCCGCCCATCTGTCTGCTGGACGACCTACTCCTCTTTTCCCCGACCTTGGCCACCACTCAGTGAGGGCTCTGGTCCACCGGCCATCACCACGTCTAACCAAGTGTCCCGCCGATCGCCACTTTAGCGTCGCAACCCGCTTTCCCACTTCTAAGACTTTACTTCGTTGTCGGATCCGTTAGTGCTAAAGTGTATATCTTATCACCTATCAAGTAATATTTTAGTTAGATGATTAGACTTAAATAATATACTGTTTCACGGGTTTTCGCTGTATTTTATCAATTACGACCGGTTTCGTTTACACATCTATTAACCATTTTTGGTTAGATCTTTGTAGTGGCAACCCTAGGGATGACGTCACTGGCCAGGACACCTGGCTTTTGTTACAATTCACGTAACATCTGGCCGGCTGGACAGCATCACAACACGCTCCACGCCGGGCAGTGTGTGTACTAATAAACCAGACATTCTGATGTAACGGATACATGTCGGATAACTTAGTAGTACGTCCGTGAGTTCTTAGAAGGGGCTTCGGATCGGTAAATCAAATCAAATAAAATCAAAATATTTTTATTGTAAGTACCTTGCTACAGTCTGTCCTCTAGGTGCCGGCTAGCAGGGTTCTAGGACAGTTTGCAGATGAAGTAATAGAAGAACTAGGTAATAGATATTATATTTTTAAGGAACAGAACAACACAGAAAATAGTAAATGTAGAAAATAGGTAGTAGTAGGAGACAAAAATAAACGGAGAAACGTCCGTTCCGGACAAAATACAGAGAGAAAGTACAAAATACGAAGAAGACAATGAAATTAATGGAATAATGGAATTTAGAAATGGAATGGAAATATGATTTGAATTTTGAAAATATAGATGAAGAAATGAAGATGCCAACACGAAATGAGGTGAGATAAACGCTAACGATGAGGTTGAAATTGATGGCAAGGAGGTTGATATGGACGATGAAGTCGACATCGTTACAACCTTATAGTACATTTTTTCGGTGTATGACTCGTGGTCCCACCTACATTGTCCCACCATTACTCGTAGTCTCACAAGCTTGAAAATGTAGGTACGTGGTCCCACTGCATAGGGCATTACGACTGACTGATGATCCCACCAGACAGTGGGACCACGAGCCTGTTATATTGAGATACTGTACCACTAGTGGGTCAAAGTAGATCACGAGTCGTAACCAATTTTTACAAAATCATTTGTTTTTACTCTACTACCGCTTCGTAAGGTGTCATAGCTGAAAGGAAAGAAGCGGCACAAGAAACTGTCAGCAGCACATCTTGTGAAATAAATATATCTTACAATAATTATGAATACAATCATATATGTACACAATGTACAGAGCTGGAGCTGAATTTAGGACCAAGCCTCTTTATCATTTAAGTAGTCATTTATTTTATAATAACCCTTTTTACATAAGGTCCTAAGTTCCAGAAAAGTGAAACGTACATGTGAAATTATCAACTTTCAATCAACCAGCATGCACTGAAAGATATCAATAGGTTATAGCTAACCGGAAAAATCCGTTTAGCCATTTCAAAAGATCTCGTATCCTTCACACACAGATGGAGAAGGATTCGCCTGGGAACTTTGTTTTCTAGGACTATAAAATACTATTCTATTTTCCTGAAAATGGGTATGAAAAAAAAGTCTCCCGGGTTCGTTCCTTCATTTTTTCGCCCCCCCCCCCCTGGCGAGACGTCGTGAGATCCCCCCCCCCCCCTAAACTCACGTGAGATTTTTCAAAATGCGTATTTTTAGTGTAAATACGTTAATAAACCGCGACAAATATTATTGTGTAAGATTTAGCCATATTTTAGTGGAGAAACGTGTTTTACTTAACTTTACAGTTTTTTGCGTTAAAAAATATTACGTGATATTTGCCGAGACCCCCTCACCCCCACGTGAGATTGTGTGAGATTCCCCCCAAACGCTTCACGTTTTTAATGGACGCTATCACTGTCACTACTATACGTTCTAATTGGTAGGCACTCAAAATCACGAAACTATAACAAAATACATAACGACTCAAGTTTCGGTAGTTCAATTACGTGTGAAAGTAAAAATTGTATCCGGGCACACCTGTGCTGCAGCGCGCACCTGGCTAACGAGAACACCCCTAGAGGGGGGCGAGGTAAGGGGTTGCCACCCCCGGGGTCTTACTACGGGTTCGTGAGTTCAAATCTGAAGAGATGGCGAAGAATGATGAAGCAAGTTCCAAACATTCATTGGTGGATTTTATTTAATTTATTAGGTAAACGCAACAGATTACAACCAGAGAAATTACAGAAAAATCAATATAAAGTTATGAGCTAGGTCGTAACCCTTAACGTGTAAACACGCCGTGAAACGAAATGAAATTTATTTGCCAGAACATAGTGAAAATTATAGGTGATTTAAAAAGCATAGGTATCATATGTTCCACCGACAACGGTGTGCAAATCTTTTCTGCTGTTTGTTAGTGTCGTTGAGATACTCCTTTATGGAGTAATAACATTTGTCTAGAAGCCACTTGGAAATATTAGTTTTAAATTGGCTAGCAGGACCGTTTTTAAGGCGACTAGGCAGATTATTATACACTAAAATTGCCATACAGAAGGAATTCTTTTTATACAAGTCTACTCTGGAACTTGGCAAATAGAGACGGTTCTTGTATCTTGTAGACCTCGGGAAGACATCAGCGTGTGTTTTGAAGTGGTTAGGAAGTGGAACATTAATTGTTGTACAACATTGAGTTGGGAAAGGAAAAAATACTAGTGAATGTAATGGTTAAGAAATACCTATTGAAAAATAAAATTAATAAAGTAGACATTATAAAGTAGGTGCGTGGATAGCTTACTTGAGGACATCCTCAACCCGTCTTTTAAAAACTAATGGCCTAGGATCGAATAAGTCTAACGATGACTTATTGTTACTGTTATTGTAGCACTACTGATCACCAGGAAGATCTTTCTTGTTCTCTCACCAGAACACATCACTTCCATCCTCCAAGACTAAAAAAATGGCTCATTCAAAAAGCTTTTTATACTATAAATGAATTCCTAAATGGACAATCTAATATTAAATTAGATTTACATTTGACATTGAATTAGAGTAGATATTAAAACAACATATATTTTCACTTCATCATCATCATCATCAGTAGCCCACTCTAGTCCACTGCTGGACATAGGGCTCTCCCAGGGCGCGCCATTGAGCCCGATCTTCGGCTCTTCTCATCCAGTCGCTGCCAGCAACCTTGCGCAGATCATCGCTCGTCGTCCCACACTACGTTTGCCCAAACGCGGTCTCCACTCCAGACCTCGTCTACCCCGGCGGTTGTCGGTTCTGCGACAGATGTGACCGGCCCACTGCCACTTCAGCTTGCTAATATTATGAGCTATGTCGATAACTTTTGTTCTATGCCGGATCTCCTCATTTCGGATTCGATCCAGCAGAGATACTCCGAGCACAGCTCTTTCCATAGCACGCTGAGCGACTTTCAATTTGTGAACCAGTCGCACCGTCAGTGTCCACGTTTCGGCTCCGTAGGTCATTACTGGTAGGACGCACTGGTTAAAGACTCTTGTCTTTAGACATTATTTTCACTTGATATTAGATTAATATAATAGATATATTACATATTTTTATTACTAAAGTAGTACGTAATTATATGTATATATTGTTATTATTAACCTTTGACGAGTAATTATATTTACCAATAAACATGAATATGAATTGTCGTTCTATATAATGATAGCCATTTTAACACGAGTGATATTTTGTTAAACGAGGGGCAAATCGTGTTTCACACTAAAGAACACAAATGACCATCAAATTGATACCTAAATATAATCGTAAATAAAAATTAACAATCGGCAAAACAATGCGAGTTCCAGATTTTCGAATACTGTTCATGCAAGGAGCTTTTCCAGAGGCACTTACTAGTGGGCGCTAATCCCAGTGTCTAATGTACAACATCTAATGACTAAATTGACCAAATGGTAATTATACAGTGCTGTTTGTAGGTATTATAATTTTTCCGCTCTATGTATGCCTAATAAGATTCTAATTTTAAACACATAACTAAACATTCACAGTTACATTTTAGTACAGCAGCTCTTCTTCATTCGGAGCGTCGGTGGCACAATGGCTAGGAGACCGGACTCCAATGCGGAAGGTCCGGGTTCGAAACCGTGCAGTACCATGTACCAATGAGTTACTTACATACATTTACCGACTGCTCTAACGGTGAAGGAAAACATCGCGAGGGAACCTGCACACTGAGATGACCAGTGTGTAAAATGGGGTAGGCACAAAAGATCCTCAAGAGTCGAAGTGCCGCTGGGTTATTCCCGGCCCCCATCATAAGATAAGTCCTTCATTCGAGATGTAAACTGGACGATAGTAGGGGCTCATATTCTGAGGGTTACGAGCTAGGCAGGTGCGGGCTGCTGGAAAATGTTGCATGCGCTGTTTTTGTGCAAACCTAGTGTTGCTAGGTCTAACTTATATCTTAGAACTAGGTCTTAGAACTGACTTTTAGCTCGACCGCAACAAATATGCCAAAATTCTTCAACTTCTTATTCTTACTTCTTTCTTTTTCTTTTATCTTATGACAGGAGGCCAACGATAACCCCAGCAGCACTTCGACATTCGGGGATCTTTTTTTGTATTGTAGTAACGGGCTGGTTTCCACACGTCTAGCGCCTATTTTGCGTGTGATGGAAAATCAAGCCACCCCGACCTCGCCAACAAGTCCAGCAGTATTTGCGCATTATTTTGCTTTTATAGCTGTAGTTATCCCACCCACCCTCTGCCAGAACATATTATTTATTTATTATAAATTAACATACTAAAGAAAAATCTAAAATTAGTTTTTCGATATCTCAACTAACATCAGAGATATTAATGGTTAAAGTTAGTATTGGACAGATGCTCTGTCCCTTTCTAGCAAAACAGTCGTTTATATGCGCTGCTTGTATGGCGCTAGAGAACAGTTACGTCATAAAACTTATTGCCCTTTCTTTCTACCGTTCCGATTTTTGATTGCCTGTAGCTATTTCATTTTTCAACGAATTTTAAGTCTGTTTTCACACGATCAATTTATGACTATTTCTTAATGTTTCAGAAATGTATCTAATATTTGTTTTTGTTTTTTTATTGACTACTAAACCCCCATTTGACCTCGATCTCGCCTGATGGTAAGCGACGATGAGGTCGACGATGGAGCATGCGGGTCAGTAAATGCCTATTCACTCTGGCCTTGAAGATCCCAAGGTTGTAGGTTTCGGGAAATACAGACGCCGGCAGGCTGTTCCATTCCTTATTCGTTCGCATAATATTTGAAAATTACCAGCCCTATTGGTTCCACGGTACAAGCACGGTTTCTAGTCTGTAACCAACAAAACGCGTAACGTTACACAAACAGAATGCCAGAGGCAAGCACATGTAGCCATATGGCACGCGTGCGGCGAGTGGCAGGAACTGACCGCCGCTGATTTGTTTAAGTCCGGTCTGACCACATGTTATGTTACATCGCTGGTTAGACCTGGGAGGAAAAACTCTGGTTTATGATCACGATAGATTTTTATTAGGTTACTGGTAGATTTGCCTACCATATTTCTAAAGTGCCCTAAAAAACTTTGAGCTGACAAATAAACACTTTTGAAAAATATCCCCCCCCCCCCCTAACCCGCCTTTAAGAAAAATAAAGATCAGTTTACACTTCGATATCATGAATATACGGAGTCAAAGGGGGATCCCTCCGGCCGCCCCGAGCACTTGCCCCCTACGCTGTGAGGAGAATACGTCACTGAATTTTGTTGGAAAAAAAACGTTCGGCGATCAGCTTATTTTACTCTTTACCACTAATCCCACATTTGACCTCAATGTCCCCTGATGGTAAGCGACGATGAGGTCGACGATGGTAAAGTAAATGCCTTTTCACGTTGGCCTTGAACATCCCAAGGTTATAGATTCCATACCTCTGTCGTTCGCATAATGAACGAAGAAGCAAATTGCTTCATACGAATAGATGGGATATCAACTATATAAGGATGGAACCCCATGAACAAGGACATTAAGTAAATTGAGGTTCAATTTATTTATTTTATTATATATATTTTTTCTTTAATGAATAGCCCCTGCTAGTGATTTACACTGCAATTTGGCCAATGACCGTGTTAGAATCTTGAAAATTACTCGAGATTAAGGGAGAGTCGTGTGCACCAGGAATGCCTAGTGTCTTGCATTCCAAGTGCAATTGGAAGTTAGGTTGCCGGATCACATCGTCTGTAGTATTTCGCTCCCATTTCACTGTCTTATATAACGTTCACTTAACACGGATGATTTTTAAGTAAAATACGCTAGTTTTAGGAAAAAATAACCACTGTAAACCGTTTTTAAACAATAAAATAGGACGAACACGCCATGATAGCACGAACGCAACAATAAATTGTTATCTAACAACATAATATTAAGTGACATGTTAATATTTTTATTAATCTATTATTCCATAATCATTTAATTTTATTTATTTATTGAATTATTGTTATAATAGAGTATAACATGACAAGTAATTTGACTTGTGAGATAGATAAAATCTTTATTTACTGTTACAATGAAAGATAACAAACTACATACATTATGTATGCATGAATTTAACAATATAATATCGATATATACCTATATATCGATAACAACAAAAACAAAACTCAGCATTTGTTGCTGCGGGAGCACGATGGCGCTGTTGTTTTTTATTTATTAAGACAAAGGGAACTGAGCCCATACAGCCATGTCTGATGTAAACAACTCTTCAATTCTTCATTAAAATGCTGGTGTGACACATTTTAATGCTATCCGGGAGAATCTTCCACGCTTCTGCATCATCCGAACCAAAGAAGGCGTCCCGAACGCAGTATGACTCTTCAAAAACCAGCCAAGTACGGATCGGGCTGCAGCGTCTTATTAGACTTTACTTCACTGTCCCACACATTAATCACATTTTGTAGACGTTCTTCGAATAAAAAACACCATTCTTACTTGAAAACCACTACTGTAAAACAATACAATACAAATATACTTTATTGCACACCCGGGACAAAAACAAAACATACAACATAAAGAGAGGTACAATACAATGTGCAGAAGGCGGCCTTGACGCTTTAAGCGATATCTTCCAGGCAATCTTCAGGTGATGAAAAAATCATAAGATACATAATATACGGGTGCAAAAGGCGTATGAAATAGATACTACCCTCAAATAAATAAATAACAATAATAAAAATAATGCAAAACAACGAAAAAAAGCTGGCGTGGACGCGACAAGAGCGCGGGAGAAACTCACGATGGCGCTGACGCAGCAGTGATCAAGGTTCTGGCTTCTGTCAGAGCCATTTTGCATGACGTCACGGTAATGAATGTTATAAATAAATGATGTCTATGTCATTCGCAACGTTTCAACGACGGAAATCGGATCTTACCATGATCCCTTGTAGCCCTCTATCGTTTCACCTAAAAGCGGCCACCGAACGATCGCGTAGCAGCCGACAGCAGACAAACGAGTAATGTATAAATACCCGTCACAATATGACAAAATGCGTCCGAATTACACGAGAAGGGATCACAGATGGCCGGGCGGATAGGAAGCGTGGGCGGGCGGCATCTGGTCGGGCCGCCCGCACAGAGCGCGAGGGCGGTTTTACGTTCCGATTCTTGTCGAAATTAATTTGAAAATATTTTTTGTCAGGCAATTAGGATAATGTGTATCCAATAAAATAGTTTATCTTATGATAGGCGGGAAAACCAGCGGCACTTCGACCCTTGAGGATCTTTTGTGCCTACCCCATTTTACACACTGGTCATCTCAGTGTGCAGGTTTCCTCGCGATGTTTTTCTTCACCGTTGGAGCAGTCGATAAATGTACGTAAGTCTTCGAAAATACGAAAAACTCATTGGTACATGGCACTGCACGGTTTCGAACCTGGAACTCCCGCATGGGAGTTCGGTGCCCTACACACTGTGCCACCGACTGACACTGTGCAACAAGAAATCGTTAGTATCCTATTTACTACTGTTAACTTGTGAATATGTACTGTACGAGTATAAATAAAAACCATAAGATACCCTTTTACAGAACCTCGTAGAAAAGGGAAATCTTTTACAAAACTTCATCGATTTTTATTTATTAGATAAAAAAGGGTTGGAAGTCCTGATCGAGTTTGTCACTAGGGTCTAAATATATTTAAATATAAACGATTCAATTCATTTTCGGAAAATTGAAGATGTCTCTTGAATTTAGTTAAACCATGTAGGTAATAACTAACAAGTCGAAGAGTCGAACCACCAACCTTTCCGAGATGCTCTATTCCAACTGAGTTATCGCAGTCCGATGACTCACGGCGAAATGTTTCACCGCAAACGCCTGGACGAGTAGCAACATCTTTCAGATAATTAACTACAAAAGGTACGCACACATATCACCCCGGCACCGGATCGCCGCCGCCTCGCCTCATCGTCTTGCCAGTAACCAGGCGTCAACCCGACGTAGCCACGTTACCAGTGCGGCACAACATTTCCGTGGTGTCGCCACGGCTACGGCTAATTGACGGCTGACCGTCACCACAGACGGCGACACGTACAGGTCGATTATCTAAAGCTGGCACGTACAACACATTCACACATTGCGTTTGTGTAGTGTCTGTGAATAAGCACGCGGCATGACGTCACACTGCATACGCAACATGAAAAGTCTCTCTGTCTCACTCGCACGCGGACAAGCTTATGAGTGTGACTGAGATTATTATTGTTTTGTTTTTACTACTATTAAGAAATACAGTGTGATGTTTACAAGTTTAAACCGGTTAGCGCTCAGTCATCCGACCGACGCGCATTATTGTACATATTGTTTATTTTGAGGTTAGAATTTATTGCTACAGACTGTATAATGAAATTGAATTAGTGTGAGTACTGTGAATGTGCTAGCTTTAGATAACGAACCGCGTGTGGTTCACTAGCTTGTCCCAACTCCCGAGGCGAGGCGATGCCGTTACGACGGTGATTAGTATGTAGTTTCATACAAAGAATACTGAACGGCTCGAGTTGAGGCGACGCTGATCAGGTGCCGAGGTGATATGTACCTATCCTTCCTTCAGTTTCATCTTCATTGCTTGCTTTTTTTTTAATTTTTTCTCCATTTTATACAATATTTCCTTCCTACAATAAACCTTACTATATTCTAATGTATAATTTAAAAATTAAGTACCTTCCTTCGTTTCCTAATGTTTTACTTCTGTTTATTAATATTTCCGTTATTTATATGTTCCGGTAGTGTATCATTAGGGAGTGATCCCTGGCACTCAGGTGATGCCTGACAATCAGCGCCGCAGTGCTAACTCCGCCGCGGCAACAGGCTGAGGCAGTCCCCTTTGTCCGGTGCTGCACACCACCTTCATCAAATTTAATTATTATTGTTTATTTATTTTTATAATGTATTTGTTTAATATTATTTTTATCATCTGTACCTAATTGTTTGTATGTGTGCGCTATTGGAAATAAATTCTTTCTTTCTTATATTATGTGTGCGACAACCTTTATACTGACTTTTTTATCCTTTAAAATTGTCATTTTACGTATGTTGTTTCCATTAATTAATGCTACCCCTTTCCTACCCCATGGGTATTCATTCTCACCCTTCAAAGAGAATAGGTGCATTCCCTAGGAGCTTTTTCCTGGTGCTTGGAAGGGGGTGGGCAGCTGTCGCCCGCATTAATATAGAAAAGATCGCGGCCGCGATGGTGCCAGATGTGAGCGATTTCAATTTGAAGAATAATCGATATTTTTTTGCTTAAACGAATTGGAGCGGAACTTCTCTATGTGGGACAGGGGCGGAGTTAGTGCGGGGGTCGGACACTTTTTTGCAGAAAATCTTACAGCGTTAAAAAATTACAACGTTTGTTGTTCTATTTCTATCCAATTTCAATTTAGTTTTCGTTCCAATTCTATTTGGACACCAAAACGCATTCTGCTGACGTATAACTCTACCACTGCCACCTTTCGATTTACTATCGATCGGGAAAAAGTACCTCGGGAGGAACTTTTGTTCGATCGTTATATTTGACAGTTGAAGCGTTTTGTTACCGTTCAACTGCGATTCAGTATAAACTAAACGTTTTATTAGAATGCACAAATACGTTACTGTTCGATCGGTCGTTGACTCGATCGGAACTTAACTGAAATTGGATCGTGGATAGTAGCATACGAGACACGTCATAACGATGCAGTTTAGATTCTATTTAGTTACGATGTATTTAGTGGAATAGATATCATTAAATAACATTTAATTATTTAAAATCTAAACACTTCGGAAGTACATCTAATATAAGTGATTAAGGACGTTGTTTATATGCCGCCTTACATCCTGAAGAAGCAAAAATAGTGATTTGATAACTTGCTTCCAGTCGTACTTTCAACTTGAAATCAGTAGGTATGATATCATCATCATCAGCAGCAGCCCACTCTAGTCCACTGCTGGACATAGGCCTCTCCCAGGGCGCGCCATTGAGCTCGATCTCCGGCGCTTCTCATACAGTCGCTGCCAGCCACCTTGCGCAGATCGTCGCTCCATCTAGCAGGGACCGTCCCACACTATGATTGCCCCAACGCGGTCTCCACTCCAGAACTCGTCTCCCCCAGTGGTTGTCGGTTCTGCGATAGACGTGACCGGCCCACTGCCACTTCAGCTTGCTAATCTTATGAGCTATGTCGATAACTTTTGTTCTATGCCGGATCTCCTCATTTCTGATTCGATCCAGCAGAGATATTCCGAGCACAGCTCTTTCCATAGCACGCTGAGCGACTTTCAATTTGTGAACCAGTCGCACCGTCAGTGTCCACGTTTCAGGTACAGGTATGATATGAACTCGTACTATTTCAAATGAAAAATATTACATTTCTATTTTCTTGCAATATTTAATATTACAATCCAAATCTCCACATCAACTTAATATTTTTATTTCCAAAAGTAATTACGCCCAAAAATCTCCAGGTAAAGTTCCCAACGTACCCAGCGTTAAATCCCTTGCTAACCCGCTCCGATCCTGATGTATACGTTTATATAAAATGTTTGTTTGTCCACCCGCCCGTGTTTGGACAGCGAGCGCACGCCGCGACCCACAGATGTGGCCCGGTTGCCGCGCTCGTGAAAACTGTTGTTTTTTCAACTGAATCCGGCTCTGACCTCAATCTCTGATGGTGACTATTGTAAACTTTTTTATGTTTAAGAAAAGACGAGCAAATGACCAGCTGATGGTGAGTGCTCACTGTTGTCGCCCTAGACGTCTCAAGATAAAGAAAAGATCTTATCTTAGGTTAGGGGGCCGGAAATAACCCCAGCGGCACTTCGACCCATGAGCATCTTTTGTGCCTCCCCCATTTCACACACTGGTCATCTCAGTGTGCAGGTTTTCGCACGATGTTTTCCTTCACCGTTAGAGCAGTCGGTAAATGTACGTAAGTCTTCGAAAAATACGAAAAACTCATTGGTACATGGCACTGCACGATTTCATGTGTGCATGGGAGTCCGGTGTCCTAGCCACTAGACCACAAAGAAAACTTATGGTTGAACATTTCATTTCGGGGATCGAATCGAATATGAACGAACTGAGAACTTTACCAATAGAACATAAAACGCAAAGCGTTGCGTAGATGGAGCCACGAGCTCACTCCGTAAACAGAAAAGCAAAACGAAACGTTATTTTTGAAGATATCACAAATTTCTCGTTATTTGGATTAATTTTATTTAATTTCTCAAAGCTATAGTAAAATTGTGATGATATCATGGCATCATATGACCATTTCAAAATAGCAGACCTAAAAAATCTGTTAAAACAGCGTGGCGCGAGTCTGAAGGAATTTGGTGGAGAATCTACATGTTGATATTTGGCTTTATGTGTTAATTTAAAGTTTATTAAACAAAAATCTTGTAAAATCATTCAATATTAATCAAAATAATCATTATTTATTTATCAAATTATTGTCATTGAAAGCAATAAATTTAGGTTATCTTATGTTTAGAACAAAATTATCTTTAAGTCGTACCCGTACGTCGTATTTTTAAATATATTTTTGTAACTGAGGAAACCTGCACACTGAGATGACCAGTGTGTAAAATGGGGTAGGCACAAAAGATCCTCAAGGGTCGAAGTGCCGCTGGGTTATTCCCGGCCCCCTATCATAAGATAAGTATATACCTTATTCTAGCATAGGTATAAGGTCCTTTTTTATTGGTAGCAAATATTTGGAGGGGGGTATGTGCTGGTCATTTGAATGAAAATTTTCCATACTAAAGAAAAATAAACCCCATTATTTTGCTCCTTGGTGGCATAAACTCATCCATGTCGTTATGAATGAAACGAGTTTCATTCATACTTCTTATTTCAGTATTAGAATAGCAATAATTCATTCATTTGTAGAATTATCAAACAAACAAAAAAGTAAAAAAAATATTTTGTTGCCCTATCGTTATTGTTATGTACCTATAGATATATTTGCCGCTAATAAAATAGGACCCTATACACTTTTCAGGTAGATAAAACCCTAAACCTCGCCTGATCACTGCGTGTATTCCACCATCTGTTCTGCGCCGCCCGCCCTCAGTCTCCAGCCCGCCCCAGGCCCGCCGCCCGCCCTACGCCTGAGTAAACAACCAGAGCTTTTCCAATCGCCTGCCTAAACCAAACTAGTGATTGCAATGCATGTGGCTTAATTCACATTGTACTGTATATGTTCCCATATAGTATACCCAGCGACATATTATACCCTAGACGAGTAACTATACCCAGCGATATATTATACCCTAGACGTGTAACTTCCAACAACATTCCCGTAAAAGCTGGCACCAAACCTCGCGCCACTGTGTGCGAATTGAAAATAATGAAACACATTTCTCACACAATGAAACTCAAATTAATATTTGAACAAAAATAGATCTTAGAAAAAAGGCGCCGGGCTGCCGTGGTGCCATGTACCAATGAGTTTTTCCAATTTTTTCGAAGACACGTACCTTTACCGACTGCTCTAACGGTGTAGGACAACATCTGAGGAAATTAAAAGTTTCCGAAAGCGTGTGAAATCCACCGCACAGCACTGGGCTCGCTCGGTGGGCCGTACCCACTTGTGCAAGGGGAGGCCTGTGCCCCAACAGTGGGGACATTAATAGGCTGATGATTATGATGATATAATAATAATACTATGAAATGTACCTGACTAATTAAAACATTACCAATAAATATGTGTTCCTCACGATGTGTTCCTTCACCGTTAGAGCAGTCGGTAAATGTACGTAAGTCTTAGAAAAAATCCGAAAATCTCGTTGGTACATGGCATGGCTTCGAACCCGGCACTCCCGCATGGGAGTCCGGTGTCCTAGCCACTAGACCACCGACGCTCGACTATATTTCACGTCTCAATATTTCATAACAAACAATTAAAATTAAAAAAAAACAATGTCAAAATTAATAATGTCAAAAAATAAAATCAAATAATTTTTTTATCAGTTTGGTTTCGTAATTGGCATATATAGATTTTTTAATTTATATATTTAATGTTATATGCTGTGAAACTGACAAATAAATAAATATAAAATAATATAAATAAGTAAAAAAACGACTTAATTTTTTTTACGGGAGACTAGCTGATTTTATTTTACTGTTATGTACATATGTACTTTGTCTAATTTAATTAAATTTGAAAAAAGCTGTATATTTAAGTAAATAAATAAAATAAAAATAAATAAAATTATCTAAAAAGTTTTGCTCTAATACAAAATTCGATTTTATCGTTCTCATATTACCTAATACCAATATGTATAAATAAATCTACAATAGAAATGTGACATTCAAATTCATATATGAAATTATACCTAACAATTCAAATCATTTTATAATCCTACTACATAAATTAACATCTATACATTCTTTGAATCCATAGAATTCAATATTACTTCCGATTGCTAGTAAAACTAAAACCGAACCCATGCGTCGTCAGAAAAGCAATTAGCAGTAGCCTGCCCGCGAGGACTGCAGGTGTCGGACCCAGCTGCGTTCGGCTTTCATCATCCGCCCTGACGCCGCGCCCGCCCGCCCTGCAGCTGCGCCCCCCTGAGGCCAATTCTCAAAAACGGGATATAATATCGAAACTCGATAAATATCCCGCCTATATATCTTGTAAAATAACTACTTCTAAGGGGCCAACCATTAATTACGTCACACGTTAAGGGGGTGGGAGGGGGTCAACACAGTGTGACATCGTGTGACAAGGTGTAAGCTTCGTGACGTCACATGCGTAAATCTAAAAGAAGAAGTCATTAATAATATAAAGGAATGGGTTCCAAGTCCATGGACACGAGATTATTAAATTTTGTATCGTTCATTTGATTTGATGTTTGGTAAATTTTCTAAAATGTTTGATATATTGTTTATTTTATGAAAACACATTTTAAATTGAAAAAAATTAATCGTTTACAAATTATTAATTAACATTTAACATTAAACTATAACCTCCACACTAGGCGTTGCCTGTGTCGTGGAGATTACATTCACACACTGACCACTTTACATTGTTATGTGTCAATTTAACATTACATTCCAGAATGAAAAGAAAAATTACAACTTAAGTTTAAAAGATCATATGTACTCGTATATGTATTATTTAAAAGATTATAATATACTATTATAAATTTATAAAATATATTAATGTATACATTTATATATCTAGGTATATTTATTTAATATATATTTATAATATTAAAGCTAATTATGTACATATATGCATTAATTAAAATAAATAAGTTACAGCTTTAATTACACAAACGTCCCCTAGATAAGACTGACAAATTAAAAAAATATATATATAAATAATTTTGGCAGTGCTGTTTAAATTTAATAATTTCGAAATTAAAAATTGCAAAATATGTGACGTCACACCATTGGGTCACACAAATGTGACCACCTGTGATAAGGACGGAGGGCCCCCGCAAAAATCATGTCATCATGTGACGTTTATGGATGGCCCCTTAAGGACATCTCGTTGTAGTAATATAGTAAGTATGTAATGTTATGTAGGCAAAAAAATCTAGATAGACCAACATTGATTAGGATTCAAAATGCAAATACAGACGCTTCTTAAGGGGTGGGGGGTTGGAAAGGGTCGTCACGCGCACGCGGGGCTTCAGAAAGCGACAACAGCTGCCGGGTCTCAGCTCTCCAGTTATTGAAATATGTACCAATAATGCTGCCTCGCGCCTTACCAGCTGTGACCGAATGCGCAGGGTGCGATGGAAAAGGGCTACTTGGTTCAACGGCTGGGACCCAAGACTACCCGTATCACGGGGAAGTTGCAACGATGTTAATTGGATTTTTGAAATCTACGTACAAAATAATAAAAAATCAGTTGAAGAATAATTCCGATTTCATAATTTATATTTGTCGGAAGAGACTGGCCCCCACAACACAGGGTATCCTAGTGTGGGAGCCAGGGAAATCTGACAAAATGTAAAAGATACTGTCTGCATCAATTTTTTTTTTTATATCTTTAATAGCCTTCTTTAACGGCGTCTGTATTTCCAGAAACCGACAACCTTGGGATCTCCAAGGCCAGAGTGAATAAGCATTTACTGGACCCGCATGCTCCATCGTCGACCTCATCGTCGCTTACCATCAGGCGATATAGGGTCAAATGCGGGTTTAGTAGTCAATAAAAAAAATAAAGAAATCTTCAAAAATGACGACGCTTTGTCGCTTTGAAGATGCAACAAGATGATCTAACTGGATCCGACACATGTAGTCTGTAGTAAGATAGCTGTAAAAGACAGCTTACTACATCAGTTTATTCTTATGAAATTATAAAAAAAGGATATATTTTTTTGCCTCCCCCTAACACCGGTTAGAATCGTGAAGAACTATAATTTGCTTCAGGGCTACAATGCAAAGCTCCTCTACGGCGCTACGGCGTAGCTCGCGTAGAAATATTGTCCCTCGTGTGGTATAAGATGCTACGAATAATTATGATCAACAACCCCTCGTCGAAGGCATAGAGAAAATTAACTTGCTTTTAAAACCCGAAATATTTTATGCCCAAAGTGAAATAGAAATATAAATGTTGGAACGCGCTATGTAAGGAGATGGAATGACGTTACGTCAGCTGTATGAAAGGGAAAAGAGAAGATCTTCCACCATGCGGGGTGTTGTGCCTGGCGACCAGATGTGCTGGTCCTACTGTGGATGTTTGGAACTCGTATATATACGAAGTCCTAGGAAAATTTCGATAGCGCGTTCTACGCCGATGTGAGTAGGTACTGTATCGTAGTGGCGCGCGTCGTGCGTCGTCATATAAATATCATTTATTTGTAAACATGGGTAATGCAGATGTTACATTGTGTTTCAGTATCACCATATTCTGTAGAAAGCGTACAAATTTTTGTTCAATAAATTAATTAATCATAATATAATAATAGTGATGTACGACGATGTAAAAATGGGTTGCAATTGGTGGACATCGGAATATCTTAGGCAGGTAAGTTTCCTCACTTAACCGAATATAAACTCGTCTAACAATGTCAAAGAAAATGGCGTAGTGTGCTGAAAGTGGTACAACGTGTGCTGGTTTCCTCACGAAACCTCCTATAGTGAAGAAAATGGCGTTGTATTAAATCGGTGCCGTATATAATAAGTATGTATTTATATAATTTAATATTTGAGATAATAACGTTTCATGTATGGCTGACTACAATTCCAATTTTGGCTCCGTGCTGTATGATATTTTAATGAATTTTCAATAAATGAAATAAATGCTGTGAATTATGAAAATGACCTCTAACTATGAGGAAAGTGTCGCGAACTGTTGGAGGGTGACGTAGTTTGTAAACCACAATACAAACAGCGATGGTCGCGCGCCAGGTGCCGCTGGGTTTGTACGTATGCTAGTTTCCTCACGAGGCCTCTAACGATGAGGAAAATGTCGCAGTATGTTGGAGGGTGACCAATACGAGCAGGCGTCAGCCCGCGGCAGTTGGTGGCGCCGGGTTTGTAAGTGTGCTGGTTTCCTCACGAGACCTCTAATAATGAGGAAAGTGTCGCGGTACATTGGAGGGTGACGTACTGTGTACACAGTACAAACAGCGATGGTCGCGCGCCAGGCGCCGCTCGCGGCAGGTGGCGCCGCTGAGTTTGTACGTATGCTAGTTTCTTCACGAGATCTCTAACGATGAGGAAAATGTCGCAGTATGTTGGAGGGTGACGTAGTGTGTACGTACACACACAATACGAACAGGCGTCAGCTCGCCACAGTTGGTGCCGCCGGGTTTGTAAGTGTGCTGGTTTCCTCACGAGACCCCTAACGATGAGAAAAGTGTCGCGGTATGTTAGATGGTGACGTAGTGTACACACACACACACGCGCGCGCACGCACAAACACACACAATACAAATAGCGTTGGTGGCATGCCAGGCGCCAGCCCACGGCTGTTGGTGCCGCCGGGTTTGTACGTATGCTAGTTTCCTCACGAGACCTCAACGAGGAAAGTGTCGCGAAACGTTGGAGGGTGACGTAGTGTATACACACACAATACAAACAGCGTTGGTCGCGCGCCAGGCGCCGCCCGCGGCAGGTGGCGCCGTGCCGGGTTTGGCAAATTTTAATGAATGTCAGCGGAGGATGGCCCAGCTAGAAGTGACTAAACAAAATAAACTTTATTTACTTAAAAGGTTTACAATTAACGAATTACACTCGGACACCGCACTAGGATAATCCTGCAAATATTTTAAATAAATATACAAATAAATAATGTGAATATTTTTAAGCGTAAACTAAGAGCTCTACTTGTTGAAAAGTGTTGCTATTCGATAGAAGACTTATAATTGTTTGCTTAGATACCTTTTTTTTTTCAGGGGGAAACGCTCATGCTTACCTCTTCGCCACATGGGGGAGACGAAGAGGTTATGCCGGACTTTTACCGGCCAAAAACCCCCCGGTGTTCCTTCGCACCGCCTGCCGGCGAAACCACGGGAACGCTTGCGCATGACTTCCGCGACTTCGCCAGCGGGTGTCCGCATTACGGACTCAACTCTGCGGGCTTGCTTAGATACCTAACATTGTATAATTGACTTAAATTTCATAAATTTAATATAATAAAATAAAATAAAATTACAAATAATGTCAAATAAACATAATAATAATAATTTTCCAATAATGAAATAATTATCGTCAATCAAATAGCCCGCCCCTTGTCGTCCCCGGTGCAAAGGTGCCCATAACGCTCGCGTTGTTACCGCGCTGTATCGCTACGGCCAACCTTTGCACCAGGTACGACCCGGAGCGAGGGTCACAGCCCCTCTCCCTGAGGCGACGGCCAATCTCTGCCACGAATTGTTTCGCCTGCCCCCCCCCCCCCCCCCCCCCCCCCCATTATTTAACATCATTAGATACTTTGTTTGACTTTTGAAATTATTACATTTTAAATTAGTCTTAAGTTTTAAATCGCACACATTATATAATATATTGTTTTTCGGATACTACTACTATTACTACTGCGCTATCGCAACATCAAGGTGGAAGCTTGCCGCGATACTAAAAGTTAATGTAACGAACACTCGGTCAAAAATAAAAGTGGTTCGATTGGACTTAATAGATACTGCACATGGTTTAGAAAGCATATTACTTTATCTTACAAAGATTTTTTTTAGTTTCCCCCCAGGGTTATATCCGCCTTGGGGGTATAAACAAAAAAGGTATAAAATAAAGTTAAATTAGATTGCAAATTACAAAGTGTCAAAGTAGACTTGAAGCGTGATAAACTTAGTGTAAGTTATTGTGAGTACTAAGTAATAGTTCAAAATTGTAAGATTATGTTGTTACATAAAGAAAGCAAAGTAAAATGTACGGCTAAACAATGGTACGAGTAGGTACACATGTGATCTCCCGAATTCCTCCGTATTGTAGGTATAGTTGCAGTATGAAAATAATGCAAACCCGCTGAAAATTCGGGCATTACCGGTCTGTGCAAAGGCCATGACTCTCTCTACTTTCTTTATATTTATCTTATGATTCTACCAAGGCAGAATTTCGCAGTCGGGGGCCGGTACAAAATCCCTCAGCTCAACCGATTACATAACATTTCTGAAGTCACCCATCTCCCCGCGAATTATCTGGCTACACTACTGTGTATAATTTATTTATTTAGACGTTACCAAAATTCTTCACTAAAATTCGTGCACATGAGTGGTCCACAATGGTCCAGAGTCTTCGATCCATTGTCGCTTCAATCACATTTATCAAAAGCGCACTCCAGCCCCATCCAGCGTCTCTACATCTCCACCCGCCATGTGTCACCGTGTTATATGGATTTTCATTTACGAAATCGTATAATATAATAGCGTTTAGTCAGTCGCTAATGTGAATTTTTATGCTTAATTTTTCAAAATGGCCGCCGCCGGTGATTCCCGCCAATTGTTGCTACCTTCTAGCAATTTATGGAGGCATTTTTGGGCAATCTAATTACTTATTTGATTCTTATTTTTGTCACGTTTCAATTTCATTTTTGTTCTGAAATGCTACTATACCACTAGTGGGTCGTACAAGAAGTTGAGATTAGGTCGAGAAGCGCAGGCACGATTACATAATTAGCGTGCAGTTTACACACACAGAACATAACAGAAATCTCCCTCTCTCTCTCACACACACACCCTTTCAACACACATACTTATACACTCTTACAACACACACACTTACACACATACCCTTTTCTTTGTTCTCCCCACTCCCTATTCCATTTTCCCACCTCCATATTTTATTAACTATCAGCTGTAACTAATTATTATTATTATTTTGTATAAATTAAGGAGACCTGTTTTTTGGCTTGCACGAGTGTAAAAAAAGAACAATTCAGAAATTGTATAGCTGGTTTCTCAGAAATTTAAAAAAAAAAAATTGGGATCACGAGTCGTAACATGTTTCTTCATGTAATCTTCCAGGCATATACATAGTCAGTTTCTTTTGTTCTTGTTGTGTGGTTAGTGGGCAACTATGGCCGAGTAGTTCAGGCCGCCCTTAGGCACTCTCTGTGTGACACAGTTAAACGACCGCAGCCGAGACCAACAATACATTTTCGGGCGCACTAAGGCGCTGAAATAGTGGTCTTAGATGGAGTACCTCACGTGCCGGTGATTTATACGCTCTTACCCTTCAAACTGATACAAAGCAATGATGCTGCTGCTTTGCGGCAGAAAGGAACCCTTCAAAAACTGTAAATGAATGGTGAATAAATTAAAGAATCAATTATTAACCCTTTCTTTGTGCCACTCACGCTATCGCTCTCCCATCCGAATTCTGTCAGCAACCTAATTAATATCAGATCTTGCTTACACCTAGCTAGACCAACAATCATAAGGGGTTTTGGAGTCCCCCTCCCGTCCTTGTCACAGGTGGTCACATTTGTGTGACCTTCGTCCCCTGGTGTGACGTCACATTTTTTGCAACTTTGATTTTTGATTTAATAATTTATATATTTCTATTTAAACCTTTTTTTCATAAAATCTACTAAAATCTATCAAACTAAAAAAATATAAATTTTGTTAAACATGAAATCAAATGAACGATACAAAATTTTTAGATTTACGTATGTGACGTCACCAAGCTTATGACCCCCCCCCCACACACCCTCTGTCACACGATGTCACACTTTGTTGACCCCCTCCCTCCCCCTTAACGTGTGACCTAATTTAAGGATGGCCCCTAATTGTAATAATTTCTTGATTTGCAATGTGATTTGTAATTTCTTGATTCGCAAACACCTAGCAAACCATCAAAACCTCTCACCTTACCTTACCTTCAACAAACTCCAACTCCCAAAACTCAAAACCGTATGAACGAATCAATTTGGCTGCAGATAAATAAGTTGCCCGCGGCTGCGGTTGACAGGCTCTCTGTAAGGGATTGCCCGCGCAGATGTTGTCCCCCGGCCTGCCCCCCTGCCAGCATCCCTGGCACAGTTGGGAGATGGGGCAGTAACCCCACGGCACACTCTAGAAGGTAAAGAGTAGAGAGAGAGAGAGTGAGAGTGCTGTGCATGTGTCCTTTTAACATTGTGTTGTTTTCTTAATGTAAAGTCTTTTTAAGTCTAATCATGTACCTATAATGCATTGTTGAATAAATGTGTTTTGTTTTTAGAGCTGTGTGGTGCCGGCCCTAAAGATTAGCATCACCCCAACTCTTCCCGTGGGTGTCGTACGAGGCGACTGAGGATCTTAGTGGATACTATTTTACACCTAGAAGACGGTGGTAGGCTAGCCACTTATCACGTTTGTCCATCAAATCTTACGGCGAAAAGGGGGAATTACCTGTGATTGAAGGTGATTCCTCTGTCTACCCCTAGGAGATTTTGGACATGAGAGTTATGCTACAGTTCTGTTTACAGGCTCTAAATCGTAGACCACAGATGCTGTACTGCGCCTTAGGTAGCTGCGCGGCGAGACGCGGGGGCGGACCGGCGCGCTCCATTGGCTACACTCTGTGAGGGCCCCCCGCGCTCGCCCGCTTCCCTCCCACTGTCGCTACCCAAGGCGTAGTACAGCGTTTGTGGTCAAACTATAATCAATACTGAATGTTTCAGCCTGACTGAATAAGCGCAATATTTACCAGAGTTACGAGTGCAACAGTCTTTTTAAAAACGGTTTCGACAAACAGACAGACATGCGCTTCAAATCAATGCGCTGACATCTCTTTTGATCGAGTACCTATAGAGTATTTTCCAAGTATTTCATAAAAATTAAGAAATAGACATCAATTGATGGTCAAATGTGAAAACAGAATTAAAATTCGTTGAAAAATAAAATAGCTACAGGCAATCAAAAATCAGACGGTAGAAAGAATTATGACGTCACTGCTTCCTAGCGCCATACAATGCCCTAGCTATATATAAAGGACTGTTTTTTTTGCTAAAACGGGACAAAGCATCTCTCCAGTACTAACTTAAACCATTAATATCTCTGATGTTAGTTGAGATAACGAAAAACTAATGATGGATTCTTCAGGATGTCCATGTACGTTGAATGATGCAATAAAAATTAGGTAAATACCCTATTAATACATGTTCTTCCTCAACCGCGGCGAATTCCTGAACAAAGTAGTTAAGACCCTCGCTCACTCGCAACACCCCGCCACACACAACACACACTAATCACCACACACCACACACACCTTCACCCACTCTTAGGCTCAATTTACATTGCTGCAGAATTGAATAGCAGCGAATTTTCGCAACGGTAATTGTACATAGCATAATGAACTTTATGCCAATTGTGTAACATACAAACTAAATACGAGCCAAAAAGAGGTCGCGCGTCTTCCGGGGAATCCTCGCGAATTCTCGAGAATTCCTCTAGCGGTAAAGCGTATTTAGTTTGTATGTTACACAATTGACATAAAGTTCATTATGCTATGTACAATTACGTTGCGAAAATTCGCTTCCCACGCGGACTGGTAACTGGAAATAACTGTTATTATTATTATTTATTTTATATCCGTTACACTTCTTTTTCTGGATTCTTGATACGTGCCTTTTACCGTTTTCTCTCTATTTAATCATATATATTTTTCTGTTGTACATCATAATTGGCCTAACTCTCTTTTAATGTAAGTATATTGTTTAATGTGTTAGTGCTGTGATGTATTGTAAAAACAAAAAAAGGGTAAGTTCAGACCTGAGTTATTATTATGAACAGCGCTACTGTGCCCAAAATACCCACTTGGGAGGAAAGGATTACAATTATCGATGTTTGTGAAAAAGGATAAGGTATTACAAGCTTTTTGGGATCACAATAACAAAACTGGCAGAAATACAGGATATTCTGTTTGTCTGTTTCCCGTAAGCTTATGGTTAGAGGCCAACCTATTGTCAGAGTTACTAAGGCCGCCCGTAGGCCTCTGACATGGCCTAGCTACTGCTGTCGAGCAACAACCGGGACCGTTTATCGTGCTCTCCGAAGCACGGATAATATTCTGTGATACCTGAAAGAGTTTCGGATCAAAATCAGACTTTCGTCGATTATGCAAACTGTAGTTACATTTTTCTGATGGTAAATGGTCACCGTTGCCAATGGACTCTCACCTCACTATAGGTACAGAGAGGGTTTTCCATACGCAGTTAATATTGAGGGTTTAAAGATGGAGTGTATATGTACAAATATCTCGTATACTAAGCCCGTATACTCCATCTTCGGCCTCATCGTCACATCAACATTAGCAGCCCACTCTAGTCCACTGCTGGACATAGGCCTCTCCCAGGGCGCGCCATTGAGCCCGATCTTCGGCTTTTCTCATCCAATCGCTGCCAGCCACCTTGCACAGGTGGTCGCTCCATCTAGAAGGGAGGCGTCCCATACTACGTTATAAATAATAATGTTCACACCCTTTTACTCTCTTCTACACACTCTCACACACATTTCCAATAAACACACATCCATATACACATACCAAAACTTATTTCTCCCTATAAGCTTTATTTTGAAATAGGTAAATAAGTCTGTAATTGGCAGTATGTTTTATTAATGCACATGTAAGTGCAAACCTTACCCACCATAAAAGTAGTCTAAACTGTCCTAAATCAAAGGTTGGCTGGAAGAGATCCCTGTGGGATAAGCCCGCCTTTGTACATACTTTAATGTTTTTTTTTATTTTCTGTGTATTTTTCTTGTACAATAAGAGACTACAGAAAAAAATATTAAAAAAATAAGGAAAAAATATGTCATGGACACTATCCAGTGGTTGTCAACATTATAATATGATCATGGTACGTATCTAGTTATTGGAATCTGTACCAGATGAACTGTTCGTAAAAAGGAATATAAATAGAACATTTTATAGGACGTTCAAATATAATGTTCCATAAAAATCTATTGTAAAAGCAAAGTTTATGAAACGCCTTACGGCCGGTGGCTGCAACAGATGGTCCACGGATTACGTTACTGAGATCTGCCGCGTTTGCCGATGACACTTTTGGACTCATTTGCTTTTTCCGACCGACCAATGAAGGGCTGTTATACAGGATGTAACAAGAACCGGTGTGACTCGTGGTCCCACCTACATTGTCCCACTAGCCTGAAAAATAGGTCCGCCATAACGTATCTGCATGCCCCAAGGTCAGTTGGCAGAGAATGTATTTAACATAGGCTTTAGGAAAAAAAAGGTAATTGTGATGTGGCAACAATTTACGTAATGGAAGAAAGAAAGAAAGATTATTTATTATTTATTACACACATACAAACAATTAGGTACAGAAGACAAAAATAATATTAAACAAAAATAATTAATTATTAATGGCGGCTTTATCATTAGATGAATTAAAGAATGTCTGTCATAGATTTGAAGGTGGTACGGAATTACTAACAAGCTAGTTATAAAAATACACTAAAAAAAGTAGGAATTTAAATATTTTGTGTGACTCGTGGTCCCACTTACATTGTCCCACTATTACTCGTAGCCCCACTAGCCTGAAAATGTAGGTTGGTGGTCCCACTGCATAGTGGGACTACCAGTAATAGGTGTAGATTACGCCTCGTGGTCACACTCCATTTTTATTTCCAATTCAATTAACTCCAATTCAAATCCAACTCTATTTTTAAACTGTTACTTTCATTTCATTTCATTTGTATTGCCATAATTCGCGTGAAGGTACATTGTAGGTCTTATAAATATATACATACGTTTCAACACAATTTTACCCAATGGGTGTAGCAAACAAAAATATAATATTGATAATATCAAATCAAATATAATGAATATAAAATTAAATTATCCCAAGTCAAATGAATTACAATAATCTCTATTTATAAAACCAAACTGCAACTGTTAAAAATACAGTTACAAATGCAACTAATCAACCAGGAAATACGATAAGATTTAAGGTAAAAAAATATGTTGGCTTATCTATTTTTCAATTAATGTGGAGTTCCTAAAATATTGTGATATTCTTTATGGCCAAATTAGTGGGACCAAGAGCAACTGCATTACGGCTGACTGATGATCCCACCAGACAGTGGGACCACGAGCCCATTATACGATATACTGTACCACTAATGGGTCAAATTAGTGGGACCAAGAGCAACTGCATTACGGCTGACTGATGATCCTACCAGGCAGTGGGACCACGAGCCCATTATATCGAGACACTGTACCACTAGTGGGTCATATTAATGGGACCAAGAGCAACTGCATTACGGATGACTGATGATCCCACCAGACAGTGGGACCACGAGCCCACTATATCGAGATACTGAACCACTAGTGGGTCATATTAGTGGGACAAAGAGCAACTGCATTACGGATGACTGATGATCCCACCAGGCAGTGGGACCACGAGCCCATTTTATCGAGATTCTGTACCACTAGTGGGTCAAATTAGTGGGGTCACGAGTCATAACCCCAAAAACCCCTATAGTCCCAAAAGGAGGGTGTTCAGTATCCATAACTGACACAACTTTCACTATGGGGCCAACTCTAAAATTGCAAAAAAAATATCATCTGTTTCATACCTTTTTATCGTGTAGGCACAGAATAAATAATAGTAGGTACTACGGTGTAGCTTTTGTATGGAACAGCTATTTCGCGATTCAGAATTGGCCCCAAAGTGAAATTTATTGAGTTATGGATACTGAACGAACACCTTCCTTTCGGGACTGTAGGGGGTTTTAGTTACACCCTGTATATAAATTTGATGCGTTTGTCTGTTTGTGGCACCATAGCTCAACAACCAATGATCAGATTTGGACCCGGCTTCTTTTATTTCATCAACATCTGCAGCATCTCACTTTCCAATGTTTGGAATATGCCTCCCCCTTCTCTCTCCACTTTCCTCTGTCGGTGGTGTTTCTACCCCACAAGCACCCATCCGCCGCGCACAAATCCTCGGACCAGCGAACCCTTGGCCTGGTTTGGAGTTTTTAGTCATGTCTGATAAAAATTGGACCAGTGGTTTCCAAGATCTTGGAGTATCTTTAACGTCAGGGATATCTGGAACGGTAAATATCAACGATACAAGGAAAGAACCCCTCCCCGCGTCTGGTAGCCCGAAGCCGGAAAGAGGTGATGTAATTCCGATGCACACTCTTCGAATTATTTAAAATACCGTCAGACAACCTGGCAACCTTGTCGGAGTTCTAGACATGGCAGTTTAGCTTCCATGAACGATTCATCACCTTTTTTTTTATTTATATCTAAATCCACGTTTGACCTCAATCTCACCTGGTGGTAAGTGACGATGAGGCCGAAATGGAACACACGGGCTTAGAAAGTACTGGCTCTTCTATAAACACTGCCGAAACACTTCAACGCCGAAGCGAAGATATTTGACGATAGACTTTACATAGAATGGTCGCTAGCCAGGCGGACTCCGAAGGGTTCCTTTCATTCCATCAGCAAGGCGCTTATCGAATTCAAAGATTTTAGGTCCCGCCAGACCACGCCAGACAAACAACTGCTGCAGGTGACCGGGGGTGTGAGGTGAGGGGGTAATCGAGCTGTCGCATGCAGCTGTTCAACGCTTTAGCGCAAAATCTGCTGGTTCCGTTTTGGGCTGATATAGTGCATAGAAAAACTTGGAAATTAAAATGAAAGGTGCACTACCTTCCAGGTGAAGCAATGAAAGTATAGTGACAATCAATAGCTAATAGGTTATCTTCTTATCTGATGATGGGGGCCGGGAATAACCCAGCGGCACTTCGACCCTTGAGGATCTTTTGTGTCTACCCCATTTACACACTGGTTATATCAGTGTGCAGGTTTTCTCACGATGTTTTCCTTCACTGTTAGAGCAGTCAGTAAATGTACGTAAGTCTTCGAAAAATACGAAAAACCCATTTGTACATGGCACTGCACTGTTTCGAACCCGGACCTCCCGCATGGGAGTCCGTAACCACTGTACCACCGACGCTCTCAGGTTCAGGGCACGCTCAAAGGTTAGGGCAGGAGGCAGACCGTGCTGAACAGAATCCACCTCGACCCAACCCACCTTTATACATAAGCATAACTCTCACGTCCATAATTCCCGAGGAGGCAGACAGAGGAACCACCTTCATCATAGGTAGTTCCCACTTTTCGCCCTAAGATTTGGTGGACAAACGTGATAGGTCTACCGCCGTCTACTGGGTGTAGAATAGTATCCACAAAAGTTCTTAGTCACCTCGTACGACACCCACGGGAAGAGTTGGGGTGGTGCTTTTTTATGGCCAGCTTTCCTGTTACAGAAATCCCTTTTGACATCAAAGATACTCTAAGGGCCGGGATACATCAACAAGGCGGGGCGCTACGTCGTGGAAAATTCCGTTGCCGTGCGCCGCAAATTGATGTTTCATTCATAACATGAGGAGAATACGTCTTTCGTTGTCCTAATCTAGAGAGAACTGATCTGCCATTATTTCGTCGTACAGTGCTTACTGTATTTTCAAGATGCGTCGTAGTTTCCACGACATCACAACGGAGTGTAGCGACTGACGTCCTAGACACGACGCCACCGACGCTCTAACACAAACAGACATACGCGTCAAACGTATAACACTCCTTCCTTAACGCTCCTCTCATATATATTTTCCCTTAGAATATATTTGGATTCTAAAGAACTTCCAAATCTGTTACCTTATTTAACTTTTTTGAGGACTCTCATCTCAAAAACCGGAACTAAAGGAATCCAATTTAAAAGTAAAACCATTTTCAAAAAGAGAACGATCCGCTCCGACTTGAAGCCTGCCAATGACGGCTCCGACACAGTTTTACTCATAATCGAGTATGTTAACTACATCGGCCGTAATAGAGCTGTCAGGCGCACGGCGGCGGGAAGCAAAAGTTTGATTAAAACCGAACCAATCAGCCTAAACTGCTGTTTGCTCGATTCTACCTAGATTCCGGCGGTTGTCAAACTTTCGAGTACAACACCCCCCTTTCTGAACACCGTGTAGAAGACGTGATATAATTTGCAAATCCATCTTCAGAATTCCGAAGGCGTGTGAAATCCGTATATTGTTATTAGTGTTATTTTAATATATATAATTAAATGACGAAAATAATACAAATGTACACACCCCTTTCACCCTTTCACTCTCTGCTACACAAACACGCTCACACACATGGGACCATGGTATATGGATCATGGACCATTTAATACGAGAGGTACGGATGTACCTCCCTTGTGCAAAGTGAGGTTTGTGTTCCAACAATCGGGATGTTCCGATGAGATGTTGCAATGGCTAGTGGCTATGAAAAATCCAAATACAAGTAAACAGAACATGCTCGATATATCCATACAAATACAAGTAAACAGAACATGCTCGATATATCCATACAAATACAAGTAAACAGAACATGCTCGATATATCCATACAAATACAAGTAAACAGAACATGCTCGATATATCCATACAAATACAAGAAACAGAACAAGCTCGATATATCCATACAAATACAAGTAAACAGAACATGCTCGATATATCCATACAAATACAAGTAAACAGAACATGCTCGATATATCCATACAAATACAAGTAAACAGAACATGCTCGATATATCCATACAAATACAAGTAAACAGAACATGCTCGATATATCCATACAAATACAAGAAACAGAACAAGCTCGATATATCCATACAAATACAAGTAAACAGAACATGCTCGATATATCCATACAAATACAAGAAACAGAACAAGCTCGATATATCCATACAAATACAAGTAAACAGAACATGCTCGATATATCCATACAAATACAAGAAACAGAACAAGCTCGATATATCCATACAAATACAAGTAAACAGAACATGCTCGATATATCCATACAAATACGAGTAAGTATTTGTATAATTCTACCTCCAGCTACACTAAAATTGGCGAATGTTGCCGGCATATAAATCGGACTAGTGGCGCCCTCTCCTCTAAAATGATGATGTGAGCACTGACAGCGAGCCAAAGGGTTTGTGCAAATGCACATATATTTTCATACATTTGACATTTCAATGCCCGGTTAATGTATGGGAAAATGCTCACATCGCTTGCGCTAACTGACAGACGCGGTTTCTATATAAAATTTATCTAGCGAGCGATAGATAGATAGATTAATACTTTATTGCACACAAGAAATTTACATAGGAAAGAAAACAGAATAAGTGTACAAAGGCGGCCTTATCGCTCAGAGCGATCTCTAGCAGGCAATCTTGGCGATAGAAGAATTAATATGTTACCGGCAGTATAGTGCAGAAAGTGAAATATGAAATATATATATATATATATATATATATATATATATATATATATATATATATATATATATATATATATATATATATATATATATATATATATATATATATATATATATATATATATATATATATATATATATATTATAATATTTTTATTTTCAATTTCCCACTTCTTAACCATGCTGTGTTTACACGTTAAGGGTTACGACCTAGCTCATAACTTTATATTGATTTTTATGTAATTTCTCTGGTTGTAATCTGTTGTGTTTACCTAATAAATAAATTAAATTAAATTTATTAGTTTATATACTATCTAGATAGGATCTACATAGGATGATTTCAAAATCTTTGGTTGCTTTGCCTGCCTTTGTTCTAACAACCTACAGCTTGGGAATCCTTTCCCTAGATAATATTCCGTGGGAAATTCACAGGTGGGGCTCTTATTTAAATGTCAGAGTGCTCCCGACGGGTTATTTAGGTTTGTTTTGCGAAAAATATAGAATTCCATTGGGCCTGTGCAAATATTATCATTGGATGTTTCGGTTAGTGGGTTTGGTGAAGGTAAGTTCTAACTGCCTGACTGTTACTGACTAGCTAGTTAAAATAGTCAGAGAGAAAAGTAGAAATTTATAAATTGCCACTGCACCGCCATAACGTATCTGCATGCCTAAAGGTCAGTTGGCAGAGAGAATGTATTAAACATAGGCTTTTGGAAAAAAAAAGTTAATTGTGATGTGGCAACAATATACGTAATGGAATAAAGAAATAAAGATTATTTATTTCCGATACACACATACTAACAATTAGGTACAGAAGACAAAAATAATATTAAACAAAAATAATTAATTATTAATGGCGGCTTTATCATTAGATGAATTAAAGAATGTCTGTCATAGATTTGAAGGTGGTACGGAATTACTAACTAACTAGTAATAAAAATACACTAAAAAAAGTAGGAATTTAAATATGCAAATCGAAGTGTAATAACTCGTAATATTTGCCGATATGTATTTACTAACATAGTTTTTAAGTAGGACAATGACGCGCGACGATGGCAAGAGGCCCGACGGAATGATCCTCGTATCTTGGAAGTTGGGACGGCCTTTGGTGTGGGACGCCACCTGCGTCGACACCCTTGCCCCGTCTCACCTTCCAGCCACTTCTTATAGAGCCGGCTCTGCGGCCGCTGCTGCAGAAACCCTCAAACGGCGCAAATATACCAATCTGGGTGAAACATACATATTTGAGCCGTTTGGGGTTGAAACATTGGGACCCTGGGGCCCGGGAGCGCACCGCGTCTTCAAGGACCTCGCAAAGCGCCTGGTCGACGCGTCAAAAGACCCAAGATCTGGCTCCTATTTGGCCCAGCGGATTAGCTTAGCTATCCAACGGGGCAACGCAGCCAGTCTCTTGGGTACACTGCCGGATGTGGGGGACTTAACCCATTTTTTTTATCTTTAGCTTTCTTAGCCTTAGTTTAGTTTTAGCTTTAGTATTATTTTAGTGTTATATTATATTATATTTTGTATTAAAAATTAATGTATATATTAATATATTTTATAAATTTATAACATTAACATTGTAAAGTGGTCAGTGTGTGTATGTGATCTCCACGACACAGGCAACACCTAGTGTGGAGGTTACAGTTTAATGTGAAATGTTAATTAATATTTTATAATGGAATATTTTATTTCAATTTTCAATATTTTCAATTTTCAAAAATCTCTTCTATTATTGCTCATGTAGAACACCAACTTTAAATTTAAAAGTCACAACAACACCTGCACCAATCTAAAACCCATTTGACACGATATTGACAGTAATATTGACCCCCTCTCTGTAAGGGGGGGTCTGAATTAATCGTCGGCAAATACTATTAATCATTGCGCGCACCTGACGAGAGGGGGGTTAGCGGAAAATGGGGGATGTGAGGGTGGGGGGAGTTAGCTTAGATTTTGCCACTGTTCGAACGTTCTCAGGCCCGGACTACACACGGCCGGTTACAGGCCGGTTCGGTTGGCTGTCCATACAATCACAAAGCGCTAACTTCAAGTGGGGGGAGGGCCCGTGTAGTACAGCCTCACTGTTAAGCATGCACAGGAATGCTATTCCACTGTTTCATAACGTTTGCCGTTCCTTTCCAATTAAGCAGCGATCGGAATTTTGAAATATATGAATTACCTACGTTTCCGTATCGATACAACTTTCTGGTAACACATATGAGCGGACCAATCGATCGTTGGCTTGACCGAAATCGATCAGTTCGTGACATAATGTAGATCGTAAATATTATGTATGTAGAATGCTCGCTAGATAAGTTTTATATGGAAATCGTGTCTGCCAGTTGGCGCATGCGATGTGAGTATTCCCATACGTTAGTCAGGCATTGAAATGTCAAATATATGGTACAACCCTTTGGTTCGCAATCGTTTATTTATTTAATTTTGTAATAATTTATATATATTTTTTAAATATGATTATTATGTAAATAAATCGCTAACCATACGCTAACCCATGACCACCATTTTGCTTTCCATAAACATCACGTCAGGTTTGCGATTACTGCTTCTTTGTTTACGTTTTATCTAATGCTAAAACAAACGAAGTATTCGGCTATAAGAAGAAAGAGTTTATGAACATATAAACTCAGTTCAGTAGTGTACGGAACCCTAATGCTCATTGCCGCTCGGGTCGCTACAGTTAGCGCTGCGGGTCCCGCATCTCGGGTTATCTTTACTGAATATTTGTCGGTTTAGCTGCGTCTGTGGAGTGTGGACACGGAAACGGGCAGATGTGGTCTCAGTAGCTATTACGATTAAGAGTGATTCTTCACATATATTAGTATTAATAGAACAGAAATAGTGTACCTAATTCCAGTACGCACACATAACAAATAATAATAATTATTAATAATAATAAAAACACTTGGCTTGCACGCCCTCACATACAGACTCCTACAAAAAGCAGTTATAATAAATACATGCAAAATAGTACGCAAATTCTTGTCAATAGAAGAATAGACTTAAATTACTATAAAATACTTGCATATTATGACCATATCTTATCTCTTTATTTTTTCGTCCCCCTTCTCATTGTGGCGAGCCCGCGAGTGTGGTAGAATACCCCAGAAATGGGAGAGAAACAATAGTGTGGATGCTATAAATTAATAATGGACTTTGGATGGGATTAGGAGGTTTCTGACTCACTCATGTTCTTCAATGTTGGTTGATGGCAACTTGGTCTTGTCAGGAAAAGTATATATGATTGTTTTTTTTAAGGCAAAGGGAACTGAGCCCATACAGCCATGTCTGATGTAAACAACTCTTTCAAGTCTTCATTAAAATGCTGGTGTGACACATTTCAATGCTATCTGGGAGAATCTTCCACGCTTCTGCACCATCAGAACCAAAGAAGAAGGCGTCCCGGACGCAGTATGGCTCTTTAAAATCCAGCCAAGTACGGATCGGGGTGCAGCGTCTTATTTGACTTTACTTCATTGTCCCATACATTAATCACATTTTGTAGACGTTCTTCGAATAAAAAACACCGTTCTTACTTGAAAAGCACCACTGTAAAACAATTTGCAAGACAACGAAAAAAAGCTGGTGTGGACGCGACAAAAGCGCGGGAGAAACTCCAAGTATATATGAAAAGTGACAGGTCAAAAAGGAAGATGGCTGCCGTCGGTAAAGCGGCAATAGATCGACCAAAAAGGAATATTTTATTATACAGGCTGTAACATTAAGAACGGTCAGTATGGGAAAGTCTGAAACTATAAGACATACGAACATCTGTTCTTAGGAACCATGTCATCAATTTTAGTAACAAGAAAAACTGTATTCATATATTTTTTTTTTAAAACTGTACTCAGCCTGGGAATCGAACCCGGTTGTTTTGAAAAAAATCCAACACTATTTCTATTTAGATATCGATTACGTTAAGGATGAAATGTACAAAACAAGCTACGACACAATTGAAGACCTAGAGACCAGCAGCCATAGAGACACGTTTAACGCAAATTTTTTTTCAAAACAACCGGGTTCGATTCCCAGGCTGAGTACAGGTTTTTTTTTAAATGTATGAATACAGTGTTTCTTGTTACTTAAATTGATGACATGGTTCCTAAGAACAGATCTTCGTATGTCTTATAGTTTCAGACTTTCCCATAGTGACCGTTCTTAATGTTACACCCTGTATATTTTTTTAGAATGAATTTTAAATAAATAATAAATATTTTTTTTAACGACAACACTACAACGGAAAGGTACAATGAATACTACAAAAAATTAAATTAAAAAATAACATACATAATTCCTAATACCGAGCCTACGATTAGCACCCACACTAGGTAATCCTGTGTCGTGGGCGCTGTGCTGGGGAGTGTGTGTTGTGTGTTGTTTTGAGCAAATAGTTTGAAAACAATATTATAATAATAATAATAACCATGGTCCGAGAACATTTACGGCAAGGTCCAAATCAATAAGGTATTATTGTGTTAGTTCACTGTTAAATACAATACAATAGAGTTTACGTATATATCTGTTTAGATATCGAGTATATATATTCATTTGTACATCATAATATATTAGTATTTATATGTTTATATATTATGTACAATATACTTAATATTAGTATGCATTTTTTAAAGATTTATGTATATGTATTTTTAATATCGACATAGCTCATAAGATTAGCAAGCTGAAGTGGCAGTGGGCCGGTCACATCTGTCGCAGAACAAACAACCGCTGGGGGAGACGAGTTCTGGAGTGGAGATTGACAGCGACTGGATGAGAAGAGCCGAAGATCGGGCTCAATGGCGCGCCCTGGGAGAGGTCTATGTCCAGCAGTGGACTGAAGTGGTCTGCTGATGATGATTTTTAATATGTATTATGAATAGCTATTTATATATAATATAATAACAACTTCCATTTTATATGCACCTACCTAAATATTTCTGCATAACCCCATGGTTAGCTGGTAGAAAATTCCGCAAGGCATTAAGCTCGCCTCATGTACACCTTTTTGTGTGTATTGAAGTGATTACAAAACAAACTGACAACACGTTTATTACGTGTTATCACTTATAACAGCAAAAGTTGAAAGCCATAACAAGCTATGACGAGGCCATTTCAACTCCCATCCATAGATAGCCGTTTTTAAAAGCTTGTCCATCCATTTTAAAAGACGGATGTCCTCAAGTAATCTATCCACGCACCTACTTTATAATCTTTACTTTATTATTTTTATTTTTCAATAGGTATTTTTTAATCATTACATTCAATAGTATTTTTTCCCAACTCAATGTTGTACAACAACCAATTTCCCACTTCCTAACCATGCTGTGTTTACACGTTAAGGGTTACGACCTAGCTCATAACTTTATATTGATTTTTATGTAATTTCTCTGATTGTTTTACCTAATAAATAAATTAAATTAATTTTTTTCGAAGATTTTGTCGAAGACTTACGTACATTTACCGTCAGCTCTAACGATGAAGGAAAACATCGTTAGGAAACCTGCATGTCTGAGGAAATGAAAAGTTTCCGAAGGTGTGTGAAATCCACCACTTAGCACTGGGCCCGCTCGGTGGATCATAGCCCGTACCCCTTCGTGCAAGGGGAGGCCTGGGCCCCAACAATGGGGACATTAATAGGCTGATGATGATGATGACTTTCTCATTTCGTATGACTCGGGAAATTGACATATAATATATAATACGACTCTTAGCGTCTGTGACACTTTAAAATTATTTTGACATTGTATCCACAATTTTAATTTTATTTTGTATTGACTGTACACTATTGTACTATTATTTTTCTGTTCAATTATGTTACAATTAATATAAAAAGTACTGATGCGGTATCTACTGCTTTCTGTACCCGAGTGGCTATTGAATTATTTGTCTGCTTGTTTATATGGCCCAATGATCTCCTATCATGCTGGTAGTTACGCGGGATTTGAACGAGGGCGGTATCTAGATGTATTTGTATTATTATTTATTGACTACTAAACCCGTATTTGACCTCAATCTCGCCTGATGGTAAGCGATGATGAGGTCGACGATGGAACATGCGGGTCCAGTACATGCCTATTCACTCTGGCCTTGAAGATCCCAAGGTTGTAGGTTTCGGGAAATACAGACGCCGGCAGGCTGTTCCATTCCTTAGCCGTCCGCATAATGAACGGAGAAGCAAATCGCTTCGTACGAGCAGATGGGATATCAACAACATCAGGTCGTGCAATTCCGATGCGCACTCTCCGAAATGTATCCTATAAAATACCGATAGACAGGTAACCTTGCGCGGGTGTTCCAGACTTTGCAGTCTAGCTTCCACCAGCGATTCGTCACATATAAGGTGATTAGCGCGTATAAGGAGCTCGTATCCTAGTCCGAAAGTAATGGCATCTTCAGTACATCTTCAGTGGCATCTCCATGGGCACTTTCAGTACCAGGATTGGTGACCACTAGTGGCATTTCACCTGAGCTCCTCCCTCGGTCGTTAAGCAATTGATTTCGGTTGTTGTCATTCGACAGCAGTCGTTAAGTCAGAGGACTACGGGCGGCCTGAACTACTCTGACAATAGGTTGGCTACCTTACGATAAACATAAACATTGGAGTCGGGTAAATCGGATAGCCTACTTTGGTTACTTTCATTCCCTCCTAACTTACGGCATAGACTTATGGGGTCGGGCGGCAGATAGGGACCGTCCGTTCATAATTCAGAAACGAGTAGTTCGAAGAATGGCGCGTGTCCCCGAGGATACACCGGCTCGTGATCTATTCATCGATTTTCAAATCCTCACTGTACCATCGCTCTACATACTTGAGATAGGCAAATATGTCAGAAAAAATCTAAGAGAGTATCCTACTAAGAAATGGGTTGGCAAGAGACTGACAAACATGAGGCAGCAGGAGCTCGAATTAATTGATTGACAGTAGACTGCTGAAGACCCAGCTGTCCACCCACGTCGCTGGTCCGCGAATTTACAACAAAATACCAGCTCCTATCCGAGATAGGTACTAAAACGTACAACTGTTTCGTTTTTAAATTAAAAAAAATGGTTAAACCAAAAGGCCTATTACTCTGTCAATGAGTTCCTTGACGAATGATGTACAGGGTGGACCAAAAGTCCGTTAACATTTAAAATGGTTATAAAAAATACAAATGCTACTTTAGTGAAAAACTGTTTATTTAATAATAAAGTAGACAAATTAGGATTTCACTTTTTAAAAATAACATCATTCAAATGTGACCCTTGTTCATCCTGTCACACCTGTAACCGGGAACGGAAATTTTGCATGACCGCCCGACAAGTGGTTGGTGAAATGTTCTGCATTTCCTCGCGTATATTTTCTTTTAATTCCTCAATAGACACTGGGTTGCTGATGTAAACTTTACTTTTGAGATATCCCCAAAGGTAAAAGTCCATTGGAGTTAAATCCGGGCTGCGGGGTGGCCAGTGAATGTCACCTCTTTTGGATATGACTTTTTGGCCAAAAATTTCACGAAGTGCTGCTATAGAGTCATTGGAGGTGTGACATGTTGCCCCATCTTGTTGGAACCAAGAGCTTCGATTAAAGCCTGAGAAGTCCTGTAATGCTGGAGCAAAAAAATTCTGTAGCATCACAATGTATCGCTCTGTATTAACGGTGACGGCGCGGTTTCTCTGATCTTCATAAAAATATGGACCAATGATTCCGCTGGCTGACAATGCGGCCCATACAGTAACCTTGGGCGAGTGTAAAGGTTTTTGGTGCTTCAAGTCCGGGTTAGTGTCACTCCAGTATCTGCAATTTTGTCGATTGACATGTCCATTTAGGTGGAAGTGTGCCTCGTCTGAGAAAAAGATGTTATTGAAGCTCGTAAACCTCTCAAGCACTTCGTTAGCAAACTGCAGTCTCTGAGCAGGGTCATTTGGCTTTAAAGCCTGTACAATTTGAATTTTGTAAGGATGTAAATGTAAATCTTTGTGTAGAATGCGATTTAGAGATGTTCTGGGCACATCTAAAGCACTAGACCGCTTTCGAGTAGAGAGACCAGGTTGTTCTCGAACAGACGCTCGTACACGCTCTATGTTTACTGGATCGCGCGATGTCCTAGGTCGGCCGGATCGTGGTTGACTTAAAGTTGAACCTGTTGTTTCGAACTTCTGTACCCATTTTTTAATCGTTTGAATTGTTGGTGCTTGATTTCTGTTCCGTATATTGTAATGATTACAAAATTTCCGTTTAGCTTCGGTCGTAGAATCGTTGTTTCGATAGTACTCGCGTACGCAAAATGCGCGTTGCGCTCCGCTGAATGACGCCATGGTACTAAATCCCTATTAGTAGCTCTCGCTTGTAGTAGCACCCCCCGCGCCAATACCCCGCCCGCGCCGACGCAGCGACCTATTCAAATGTTAACGGACTTTTGGTCCACCCTGTACCTATGTGAAATGTATATTCTGCAATATTTTTTATTTTATTTACTTTTTTAACTTTTTGACATTATACTTAATTAAAGTAAGAAATTTTATTAATATTAATGTATTATAATAATTATAATGATCATGACATGCTAATATTTTAATATTTATTTCTAATTATTTTCTATCTTTTTTTAAAATGTATGATCATTACTGAAATAAGAGAATATGAATAAAAAGTCGTAACTTTGATAGTCAAGGTATTAGGATACTATGACTACCTAGTGCGGTGGAGGACAGATTTTGCTTTAGTTATGATCTTATTCCTTAGTCAAGTTCTGTTTTAGTCACGCTTGAAGTCATGATTTTTTTTTAAAAATGTGATCAAATATTTACTAAGAAAAACGGCTAAGTGCGAGTCGGACCTAGGGAAATAGGGATCCGTATTATAAAGACCGACATAGCTCATATGATTAGCAAGTTGAAGTGGCAATGGGCTGGCCATGTCTGTCGCAGAACCGATAACCGTTGGGGTAGACGAGTTTTAGAGTGGAGACCGCGCACAGGAGAGCGCAGTGTGGACCGCGGTCCCTGCCCCGTGGACCGACGACCTGAAGAAGGTTGCTGGCGATGGTTGGATGAGGAAGGCGGAGGACCGAGTGATGTGGCGCGCCCTGGGAGAGACCTATGTCCAGCAGTGGACAGACACGGGCTGATAGATAGATAGATAGATTATAAAGACTATTTGTAAGTATTGAGAAAAACTTTCAACGTTTTGAACGAAAGAATAAAGTATGGACCAAGTGATTAATACGAGAGGACATTATTCATAATGTCCAGACAGTTTGAATAATGCCCAAAATGAAACGGCAATATGATATAACTAAGGCAGGTCATAGTGTCGTTAAGGGGGTACAAAGATAAGTCGAAGGAGCTACGCGGTGCTCGTTGCCTGGTTGTCATATTGTAACCTAACATAACCTACAATATACGAGTCGGTTTCGCATTAACTAGGTGTCTTTGACATTGTCATTATTCATAGTACCCGGGCATTATAAATAGTGCCACCATTAATCACATTATTATCATTAATTGTCATTTATGGGGTTTGCTGGAAGAGATATATCTTAGAGATAAGTCCGCCCTTTGTGTTTCACATATTTTTTGTATAAGTTTGTATTATAATGTTTCTGTACAATAAAGAGTTAATAATAATAATAACTTACAAAAAACAATAGCTGAAAAAATACATAAATACACAGAATTAAAAGAAGAAGTACTCAGAATATGGAACCTAGATAAAGTATACATTGTGCCACTGGTGCTTTCTAGTACAGGCGTAATACCCAAACATTTACATCACAGTTTGCAACTAATAGCTCTCCCCAAAAATACATATATCACAATGCAGAAAGCCGCAATCCTGAACACTTGTCGGATCGTACGAAAATTTTTACAGGATAAACCGTCAGGTGAAACAACTTTAGGAAGTGAAGCTCACTTGGTCCTGGACCCGTGAGCTTCGCTCTAAACTGACCCCAGAAATGGGAGAAAACCTAACATGTAAACATATAATAACAATAATCACTTGGTCCATGACAATCTAGGGGGCGGACGTTCGTTCCTTCATGGTTTTTGCTTACAACATAGCAACAAAGACAAAACACAATCGAAAATACACTACTCACATACAAAGTGAATGTCAAATAAGTTATTTCTTTATTTCAAGTTCAACATTAATTTTAGCGGCCACTGGCGGCTTGTAGCCACAATTGTTTCGCTTCGTATCGTGGGCCAACTGTGTAAACACAGTCGGTGCGCGTGCGCCGGTCTCTCTGCGATGGCGCACGGCTGGTTAGAATAAAAACGACCAGCCACTGGCTGCGACTTCACGAGACCGGTTCGGCTAACATCCAATCATAAAGCGCTGATATCAACTGGGGTGAGTGCGGAGCGCAAGTGTTTGGTTGTAACAAATCGAACCTGCTGGAACCGGACTCGAGAAGACCAAGCCTTAAAGCTTTCTCTAGCCGTGAGTTGCAACGTCCTTATTATTAAGGCTTCTATAATTATCGAGCCATCTGAATTTAGAGCTATGGCGTAGCATGTATTTTATTTTACACTTAACGTTAAAGACGATTCGTGCAACTGTGTATAAGAAATACAGCAACCTAAGGCTTCTTGTTACATGTGGTTAGTGGCCAACTTATTGTCAGTGCTGTTCAGGCCGCCCGTAGGCCTCTGAGATAGCAGTTTTAATATGTTCAAATTCAAATTATTTATTTATTCGGGAATATAGGTTGCACAAGTTGTATAATAAAAGTATGGATCTCTATATTTAGCTATAGTAATTAAAACATATAACTATAGTAATTAAAACATATAACTATAGTAATTAAAGTAATCATTAACAAATAACTAAATAAATAAAATTTGAAACACAGTTAAATTCAAAATTAAAACATTCATTTATTACAGTAATCCATACTGAAAATCCCTGTTTCAGCTTACAAGGGGTTTTATTTCACCCTTATAAATTAACTAGAGCATATAATCGTCATCAGCCTATATAAGATGACACACATATACAGTATGAAGAGATAGGTATCTGTTATTTGAAACTGGATGTGCCCCGGGGCGTGGGAAAGCGCACCTGTACACACTATCTTTGTAATCGTAATGGCCGGCATTATGCATCACCCTTTATATAATATAGTGCTATGATATTAAGGCAAAAGACTTTTCATTCCCATACAAATATTGTTTTGAAAGATGTTATGGTGTGAAGGATGGTATGGATCCCTAAAGAGCGTCGGTGGCACAGTGGCTAGGACACTAGCCTCTCATGCAGGAGGTTCGGGTTGGAAATGATGCAGTGCGTATATTTACCGACTGCTCTAACGGTAAAGGAAAACATCGTGAGGAAACCTGCACACTGAGATGAACCGTGTGTAAAATGGGGCAGGCAAAAAATATTGAAAAGGGTTGAAGTGCCGTTGGGGTTATGCCCTACTACAAGATAAGATAAGATGGACCTTTTTTTCTGATTTTTTTTTCGCGATTTCAGAGTTAGCCCCAAAATGTAGGTAGTGAACGTTATTCTGTTATGGATACTGAATACCCTCATTTCAGTCCTATAGGGGGGGGGGGGGTTAACTTACACCCTGTATTTCAAAGATTACTTGGTATTATTCACAGATACTCTATCAAGTCATTACATTACATGTATTTTACAATTATTAAAATAAAAAATATTAATAACAATAAACAGAACATAAATAAAGTCGAAAGACGAAATAAAACTAAAACAATAAAATTAAAAAATAAAAAAAAAATTTTAGCCAAAAATACGTCTGAGTTTCCCGAAACCTACAACCTTGGGATCTTCAAGGCCAGAGTGAATAGGCATTTACTGGACCCGCATGCTCCATCGTCGACCTCGTCGTCGCTTACCATCAGACGAGATCGAGGTCAAATGTGGGTTTAGTAGTCAATAAAAATAAAGGCCTTTTTTCTTGGAAAGTTCTACGGGAAAGAGAGTTTTATAACAATTTTGTAATACCTACCTTCTTTTAACTGTACTAGAAAATAAACGTGTCTACACAGAAATCGGACTAGTGGCGCTCTCTCCTTAAGAATGATGCCGTGAGCACTGACAGCGAGCCATCGAAGTTTTCAGTGCCCGACAAATGTATGCGAGAACGCTCAAATTGCATGCGCGAACTGGCAGAAACTTCTCTAGCGAGCAATCTATATTAAAAAAAACGAATTTTTGGTTTTGCTTGCTTGCTTTTTTGTCATTTATGTCCTTGCTTGCTTGCTTGCTTATCGTATGGTTAGTGGCCAACCTATTTGTAAGAGTTGTTCAGGCCGCCCGTAGGCATCTGACATGGCTTAACGACTGCTGTCGAACGACAACAAAACAGGACAGACTGCTTGAAATATGCCACTAGCTGTCACCCACCCAGGTTACGACCGCGCCAACGTCGCTTAACCTTCACGATCACTTTCGGACCGTGCTCGCGACTAAGCTACGAGCTCCTGATTTATGTCCTTAATAGTACATATAATAAGCTTTTTTGATCAGTATATTTATTTTTAAGGAATACACCCAATCACAGAGCGCGCTTGCAAAAATTTTCGCTAGTAAGTAATATGTTTAGTAATAATAAATTTTATTTACAACAAAAACATATAAATACCAGGGTCATTAATTATCATACTATACTAGGATAAAACTAAAGCTAAAACTAAACTAAGGCTAAGAAAACTAAAGATAAATTTTTTTGGTTAAGTCCGGCAGTGTACCCAAGAGACTGGCTGCGTTGCCCCGTTGGATAGCTAAGCTAAACCGCTGGGCCAAATAGGAGCCAGATCTTGGGTCTTTTGACGCGTCGACCAGGCGCTTTGCGAGGTCCTTGAAGACGCGGTGCGCTCCCGGGCCCCAGGGTCCCAATGTTTCAACCCCAAACGGCTCAAATATGTATGTTTCACCCAGATTGATATATTTGCGCCGTTTGAGGGTTTCTGCAGCAGCGGCCGCAGAGCCGGCTCTATAAGAAGTAATAATAAGAATAATAAGTTTATTTGTGCGGTAAGATGACAAAGTATTCATAGTCCATACACCAGTAGGAACTTAAGCATAGGTTATATTAAACTAAATAAAATTAGTGAGCAACCAGTTAGTTTACAATAAACGCTGACCTCCGAACTAGGAGGTGCCTGTATCCGTTCCTATATATGACCGAAACAGTTTTTTTTAAATCTGTTTAATTTAGGGATTGTAATCATAATTGATTATGTTAATCCCATCGTGCATATACAAAACCTAAATTAATTACAATTACGTTATAAATTCCTTTTTCCTAAACATATAATAGAGCATTCTAGCTGCACCAGAAATTGGATCAGCTAAAATGCTCTGAAATATACCAACATCCAATAAATTTAAACCATAATTTCTTATCAGTTGCTCTCTTTTTTTTGCGTAAATGACACAGTCCATAAGAATATGAGAAACGTCGTCTCTGATTCCACACACCTCGCAATTTCGTGAGCTAGCTTTCTGCATTAAAAAGGCAAAAGATTGTGTTGGAAAATGTCCTGAACGCAGTCCATGAGCAATAACAATTTCTTGTCTATTCAAATTAGATACAGAAAACCAAGGTATATGAGGAGGCTCAGATTGGATACATTTGTACCAAATACCTTTAATTTTTGATCTTTCATTGAAATACTCCAATTCTCTCGGCATTTAAATTTAAATGCATTGAGCATTTCGGAAAAGCAGGGCAAAACGTTAGCTTCCGTTCCTTCTTCTACAGCTTTCTTAGCCAATCTGTGAGTTATAATGTAATATAAGCATGCAAAGAAGAGCAGTCAGTCGAGCTCGTATTATGTGTCATGGATTGACGAAACTGAAGCACGCAGTAGCTATCGACCGTGCAGTGCCATGTACCAATGAGTTTTTCGTATTAATGAATTATAACAATTACTATCGGTGGCGACTTCTCTCTGTCAGTTCTCACTGCACTCTCAGTAAAAATGTTTAAAATTAGTTACACGAGTCGCGGCTAAAGTAGGTTGTTGACTAAGCAATATAAAAATGTACGTGTGTGAACCGTACAGTGTAGGTACTGCTGTGAGCTTAGTAGATTCAAAACTTTGAAGTTTTTGAAACCCGGTTCGTTACGAAAGATTCGAAATTAAGCGTGCGGCAGTGAGCAGACCAAGTTCTATTAAATTTCACTCCAATAGTTCTACAAAGCTGAAAAATCCAATTCGGAAATCCGGATTCCATTTTTCTGGGTTATTGCTTATTTCTTACCTAACATTAGTGATTAATTTTATTGTATTCAAACAAATTATTGGTTCATAACAAAAGTTTTTTGAATTTAATTATGTATTCGATTTATTTAAGGCTTTAAAATGTTAGCGTCGGTGGCACAGTGGCTAGGACACTGGACTTCCATGCAAGAGGTCCGGGTTCGAAACCATACAGTGCCATTACCAATGAGTTTTTCGTATTTTTCGAAGACTTACGTACATTTACCGACTGCTCTAACGGTGAAGGAAAACGTCGCGAGGAAACCTGCACACCGAGATGACCAGTGTGTACAATGGGGTAGGCACAAAAGATCCTCAAGGGTCGAAGTGCCGCTGGGTTATACCCGGCGGCCCCCTATCATAAGATATAAGATAACAATCGACTAGTTAACAGACACTGTCTCGTTTTTTAGTTAGGGGACGATTTTTCGGTAATATTTTTTAAAGAGATGCTTGCATTTCTATGTTTCGGTTTAAAGGGTAAGAAAGCCAGCGTAATTTCCAGCACATGAGGCAATTAATCTTAGTCCTCAAGGTTAGTAGCGCATCAAAAACTCTAATATTAATACAGTGACCACTTACCATCAGGTGGCTGCAGGTGCTCTCCTTATTTAATAAAAATAAATAAATGATGTAACGAGAGCAGAGGAGAAAACGTCCTTGCAACTTGCAATCGGCACTGTCCTTGCCACTTGACTAACGCATTTCGCTGGGCACTTGACCATATGTAAACGAGGTCTTAGAGACGAAATAAAACCCGCATGATACCGAGGTTCTTATAAGTACTTACCGTTACCGAGGACATTTCGCCCGCATGCTTTCGCCCGCATACACCGCAAGTTACAACCCGCATTGGCATGCAACGAGCGACATTGGCCCCCATTCATCAGTTCTAAATCTTATCAGTGGCATGACATTTATTTAACCAAATACAACGACTGTAAAACACGTCTCTCTGATTGGCTAAAAACACTAAACTATGAAGAGATCGAGAATCTCCTTAAATACACAGTTTGAGACGGTTCATTATAGTATTTCACCCCTTTTTACCTTAAATAAAACGTGGTTTACACCGACCCCAAGATATTGTTATCGTACGGCTTTTAATTTGACATCTCTCACTCATTTTGGCAAAAGGTTGCAGCTCGAATTCCAAATAAAATTACAGAATACCTAACTATTTTTATTCAATTTATATTGTATTGTATTGTATTGTAGTATTATATATTATATAAGCTTTTGAATAAAAAAAATGAATTTGAATTTTTGAATTTTACAAGTATAATACCTGGCAAAGGTCGCTCTCTGCAGGGAGTGTCCCGAGGAGGCTGGCGGCGTTGCCCCGCTGTATGGCGAGGCTTATACGCTGAGCAAAGAGGCCAGCCTTCTGGTCCCGGGATGTCTCTACGAGGCGCTTGGCTATTTCCCGGTAGAGGCAGTGGGCTCCAGGCCCCCACGGCCCCAAGGTCGCCACCCCGAACGGCGCAAATATGCAATCACCACTCAGGCCCGCATATTTGCGCCGCTTGAGAATCCGCCGCAGAAGCCGCCGCTGACCCGGCCTTCGCCGCCGTGGCTGGAAGGTGGGACGGGGCAAGGGTGTCGACGCAGGTTTATCAGTCTTTTAGAGGATTTGGTACACAGCGAGGTGACCATGTCAGTACCGTTAGGGTCACTAAGGATAGAAATAGGAAGCCCAAGTATTATATAATCAGAATTATATAATATAATATACTGTTTCACGGTATTTTTATTGTATTATATTACTCTTGAATGTCTGAGGAAATTAAAAGTTTCCGAAGGCGTGTGAAATCCACCAATCAGCACTGGGGCCGCTCGGTGGATCATGGCCCGTGTTCCCTTGTACAAGGGGAGGCCTGTGCCCCAACAGTGGGGACATTAATAGGCTGATGATGATGATGATATTACTTACGACAGGTTTCGTTTACACTCTTCAGATATTTGTTATAATTATTTTCTTATTTACATGTAGGTAGATAAATACAACATTGCGTTTTGTTTTGCAATTACTAACGAAATGTCAAGTTACGTTCCATACGACATCGATTAAATTATATTTCAAAATTAAACCAACGTTAACAGTATACGGTCCAAAGCTACTTACTTACCGGACTCCCATGCGGGAGGTCCGGGTTCGAAACCGTGCAGTGCCATGTACCAATGAATTTTTCGTATTTTTCAAAGACTTACGTACATTTACCGACTGCTCTAACGGTGAAGGAAAACATCGCGAGGAAACCTGCACACTGAGATGACCAGTGTGTAAATGGGGTAGGCACATAAGATCCTCAAGGGTCGAAGTGCCGCTGGGGTTATTCCCGGCCCCCTATCATAAGATAAGAATAAGAATTTGTAAAATAAGGAAGTTTGCGACCCCGCAATGTAACCTTTGGTATACTTGTGTCGCAGTATTTTACTACGAGTAAGTATTATCGTTAAGTATTACAATTACAACTACATATCGGGAATACCGGGAATATCGGGATAATCATCATCTCTACCATAAAAAAACATCATCATCTCTACCATAGGGTACTATGTCTCTATATGTCTATAAGATAAGATTTTAAAAAACTTAGAAAAAAAAGAAATCTGGAGTGCACGCGCGTTTGGTACAGAACAGTGGCGTAGGGTTTAATGCCGCTATATTGGCAGCACCAGCTGATGCCGGCAGGTGCCGCGGCGTATGGAAACTAATAACGTTTTATTTATTTCCACCCACCATGTGGAAGGAAATTCGATTTTCAAACGGACTGCTCTGTTTTTTGCAAGGAATTTCTATACTGAAGTCTATTTTTAGGGCTCCTTATCAAAATGGTAAAAGCCAGACAGACGGACACCGAAGTCTTACTAAAAGGGTAAGGAACCGTCACAGCTGTTTTTCTTGTATTGGCGACAGAAAAAACAGCATAACTGGACAATAGAGTCATTTTCAATTTATTAAAACCTACCTAGATGCTAAACTTTTTTTTTAAAAAAGGACCTCCGACTTACAAACTAGGTCGAAAACCTGTATCTTGTAAGTCGGGATTCCGTCGCACTTTCTGTGCAAGCAAATTACAAATTATATTCTTAACCTAAAAGGAATTTGGAAAATTTAATCATAAAGGAATTTAGTAAAGATAATGGTAAGAGTGAGTATGGGTGGGGGTGTGTTAGGTTGTGTGGGAGTGTGTAATGATGTAAGTGTGCATCTGTAGTGTAGGGTGAGTGGGTGTGTGAGTGTGGGAAGTTAAGTGTTAATAATCTGAAGAACGTAATGAGTTTAGTGTGTAAAATTTTATGTTATATGATTAGAGTCTCAGTTTTTTCGTAATCTAAAGAGAGTAGCCATCTATTAAGTTTTACTTTACACTTATTTTTATTTAGTGGGTAGATATCAAGGATATTCTTTTTAAATGTAAATCGGCTGGTCTGTTCGCTCCTGTCCAATGTTTATAGTAAACATGAATTGTGTTTGAATTTTAAATTTATTGACAAATCATCACGTAACCAAGAGTTCCTGGTGTCCTGATGGTTTTAATAAATGACTATGAGTATGAGTACATTCGGCAAGTACGACAAGAATGTTTAAAAAATAATTTGTATCGAAACCGTGTCGTAACTTACACCTTAGCGAGAATACTTAATAATTTCAGGTACTGTATCGATGCTACCTTTAACATTTTCACGACCGACTAGATAGGAAAAATTAAATAAAAAGATGTTTTTTTTTATTATTATTATTAAATGGTATTTATTTTGGTAACGACAGGTTGTTGGGGGGCGGAGGCAAAGGATTTTGTCAGGGAGGTCGGCCGGTGGCCCCGCTCCGGGTCGTTCTTGGTGCAGAGGTCGGCCGTGGCGATTCAGCGTGGCAATGCCGCGAGCGTCACGGGGACCTTTGCGCCGGGGTCCACACGGGGCGGGATTATAGACTAAGGCTTTTCATAAGTCTTTTTTTTATTTTAATTTAATGTATTTTTGTATTAATTAAATACCATTTAATAATAAAAAAATAATACAAGAAAAAAAAGATGTTTTTCTTATACTTAATGCTTCAATAGACATCTTTTATATTTAATTTTATATATTTCTACATGAAAATTAAAAATAAGTTATGAAATATATAAAAACGGTTTCGATGAAGTATGTAAATATTTTTGATTTAGGCATTAAAATAAAAATCAAATTGTATACAGCAAAATTAAAAATAATGTATATAACTTAGCCACATTGCATAAAAGAAAATGCTACCATTAAATAAAACGGTATCTGTGTTGTCATAAAATAAATAAATCTTTTCGACGTAATATAACCTAATTTATTAGCACACCAATAAATTATTTCATCGCTTACCTCAACGGTTTTGACAGCTGACAGCTAGCAGCTTCCCGGTTTTTATAGCAGTCTCTCACAGATACACAAATATAAATCACTTTACAATAATTTCACACAAAATAATAAAACACAACATAAATGGTCCTATAAAGAACCTAATTTAAAAAACAAATATCCGAATTGTTTTTTAGGTTTCGAACGCGATCTGTCAGCGTGACGTATGAGAGCGCGGGAAATATACGTGCGAACAGAAGCGCTATCGCCCGGCGACTGAACGAGGGCGGGAACCGCCCGCCCGCCGAAGAAAACTCGCGGTGTTTTTAATGAAAACCGTTGTTGGGCAGCGAAACATGTTTGGCACCTGTTTTTAGCGTCCAAAGTGTTTATAGGTGTGAATATCGCTTTCGCAGGCTTTGCTTTTTAAACTGCCTCGCTTTGTATTTTTATTTTTCTATTTCTAACTGCGTAGGTTAGCTTTGCAAGGACAAAAAACATTAAAAACAATTTGAAAGAAGGGGAATTCTCGTTCTCGATTTCCCGGGAAATTTACGAAATTTCCACCCGGGAAACATTCTGTAGAGAAATCGAGAAATCAGGAAATATTAACAATCATAATATGCGCGAAAACCTTAGATACGCGGGGTTCGTTTCATAATGTTTTTAGTATTCCGTACGAAACCTCCTTTTTTCCTTTTTCTACCTTCTCCTTAAAGGGTTCCTTTTTCTACCGTACGAAAATGGTAGAAAAAGGAACCCTTATGGTTCTAGACGTTCTAGAAGCTATCGACTTGAAATTTGGCACAATCAAAATGACTAAGTGCTATAAATAAGTGAATGAACAATACACTAGCTTACACTTGACATAGACGCATCAGCTTAATACTGCCTCCCCATTAATCTAAAATAATAATATAATTGCAATGTAATGCGTTCAAACCCGCCCGCAGCCCGCATACCGCATCCCGCTTATCAGCTTCTATTAAATTTTTGTTAGAGCATTTCGATTGTTGTTGTTTACGGCTCGATAGAAGTTATTTTCATAGAGGACCATGGGTTATAAAAACCACCTCAATGCTTCACTATACCGAGACTTCTACTGCAGTATTAGTGTTCGAGACTTTTCTGCGAATGTCAGATGTTCGATCATTTGTTGTTTGTTTTTTTAAGGCAAAGGGAACTGAGCCCATACAGCCATCTCTGATGTAAACAACTCTTTCAAGTCTTCATTAAAATGCTGGTGTGACACATTTCAATGCTATCTGGGAGAATCTTCCACGCTTCTGCACCATCCGAACCAAAGAAGAAGGCGTCCCGGACGCAGTATGGCTCTTCAAAATCCAGAAGCGTGGAAAATTCTCCCAGATAGCATTGAAATATGTCACCATTTCAATGCTATCTGGGAGAATCTTCCACGCTTCTGCACCATCCGAACCAAAGAAGAAGGCGTCCCGGACGTAGTATTTTCTTCCCGTTCAGAATAAAGTTCTTATAGATATTACAAAGTTATGAAAGAAAATGTGTTGTGCACCAGTGTACACGGTTATAATATTGGGTGGGCGAATTTAATGTGCCACCTGAGACCCCACCCGATACCAATGTATTGCCCCCACCGAAAAATTGCTTAGTTTTGTCGATAAAGTTATCACTTACCTATACATTATAACTCAGAGTATGTTCACTTAACCCTGCAATAATCTATTAGGTAGGAGCATGGATAAAAAAAAGTCTAAGGGGCGTTTGTTCCTTCTTAAATAGGTGCATATCACAATAACGGTACTTTTAATTAAAAATATAATGTAAATTTAAAAAATCACTTCGCAGTATTATGGCCATGGAACCTTATTGGCGCACCTTATATACTTTCCGCCATATCGAAAAAAATGACTATTTCTTGGCGATCGATCCTAGCTTAATAATTCGATAGAGGACATCAATAGAAACATAAAACATCTCTAGATAAATATTCCTACAGTATCTCTAAACACAGATATTTGACCCAGTAATCTTACTAAAAAAAATGCGACTTTCAAATCAATTATCTGGGCTCAGAGATACTTTAGGAGTTTCTATCAAGATATGTTTTATGTTTCTATTGATGTCTTCTATCGAACTATCGAGCTGGGATCGATCGCCAAGAAATGGTCATTTTTTTCATAATCACGGTGTGCCAGGCTCTCCATACTAAAATGTTCCATGGCCTTTACCAAATTAATCACCAGTATTTATTGTTTAAGATCTTTTTACCTATACAGATTTGATTTTAGTACTAAAAAGTAGTCATTTTTTGTATATTGTCATACAAAATAGTAACTCGCGTTACACAGTTGTGTTTTGACATAATGTTAAAATAAACTACATCGGGTCATTCTAGGTTAGAGTTTCTCCCGCGCTTTTGTGGCATCCACGTCAGCTTTGTTTCGTTTTGTCTTGCAAATTGTTTTACAGTAGTGCTTTTCTAGTAAGAATGGTGTTTGTTGCGCGAAGAACTTCTACAAGATGTAAATAATGTGTGGGACAGTGAAGTAAAGTCTAATAAGACGCTGCAGCCCGATCCGTACTTGGCTGGATTTTGAAGAACCGTATACTGCGTCTGGGACGCCTTCTTTGGTTCGGATGGTGCAGAAGCGTGGAAGATTATCCCAGATAGCATTGAAATGTGTCACACCAGCATTTTAATGAAGACTTGAAAGAGTTGTTTGCATCAGACATGGCTGTATAGGCTCAGTTCCCTTTGCCTTAAAAAAAACAATCAGGAGGAATGTTTTTTTCGGGAGTGGGTGTTACTTTCGCTAGGAGTTGTGCCTTATCCCCTACTCCACCGACTGACGTAAACGCCTTTATGGCATAAGTAAGTATAATGGTCTGATCTAAAATGGACGCGAGACACCTGTAGCCACTATATAACAAGTGGTAAGACATTACACAGGTGTGTGCGCAAGTGTTCAGAATGACAATGACACGTGCGCTCGTGTGAAATAAATATTATTCGGTCCGTTGTTCCACTGTTCGTTATTGTATTGTCACAGCTGTGGCTTTTCGATGCGACATCTTATAAAGGCTAGTTTACACAGCGCGAGCTACTTGTAAGCTCGCGCGCCAGTCAAGTCAATCTAGTCAGTAAAGTAGATTTTTTTTCTTTAATGAATGGTCTGCTAGTGATTTACACTGCAATTTGGCCAATGATCGTGAGTAGATTTTTTTATTAGACGGACTAAACTGAAAGGTGCTAATGTCACTTTGTAAAATAATGTCGCCATGTTTAATGTAATAGTTATGCATTCAGTTCACTTGTGAATCAGTTCCCTTAGTTCACCCAAACAGTGAGCCAAAAAGATAACGTTAAACTATACATATATTGAAAGAATATGGATTTCGCTCCCATACAAACTGAGACTCAGCGATTTAACTTTTTAATTTACAAAAAAAATCACGACATTACGGAAGAAAATAAAATATACTTTAATTGGTGAACTATGGGTCAGTGATTGAACTCGGTCTTTGGTCACAACACTATTTTTATTTCATCAAAAACTGGAAACACAGGAAACGTCTAATAAAAAATACTATTTTACCTAAAATATACCATCTGTCAAAAACCTTCGACTCAACCTTATGTCTGCATTATATGATACATTTCAGATTGTACCTACAGCTACTCGCACCATGTGAACATGTCTAGTCAGTTACTATACAGTGGAAGTCAGACAATAGCTTAAAAGCGAGCTATACTTACTTCAATTTTGTCTCCACTCGCTCGTTCGCCTCCCCCTCCACCGCACACCTCAGTAGCTCGCATGTCACTCGCATCGTATGAACGCCACAGTCAGTAGCTCGCCTCGCCTAAAATATCCGAATGCGTTAGTTAAGTCGAGCAGTTGTCTGCTGTTTAGGAGAGGAGCATGGCGTATGTGAACAGGCAGTGCGAGTTGAACTATAAGATCGCGCAACCAGAGTTGAGGCCACACGGTACTCACACAGGTGCATTTTTTGTATACAGAATACGCCACGTAATGACGTTGCCGCCGCAAGCGGGAGACCAACACATGCAAAGGTATGCGCGTGTGTTTGGTGGCCTCAACTCTGGCTGCGCGACCTAGAGTGCATTCCAAAACCAGTTGAAATTATTCACATTGACAGAAGTACATGTTCCATTGCTTGTGTTGAATACAAGTTTGATAAATTTTCATCTGTTGACGTGGTAATGGAACATGGACAGTTGTCAACGTGAATTATTTCAACTGGTTTTAGAACGTTCTCCTATATACTACCTTGCGAGTAGACAGTGGCGTAGCTGCCGACTGTCATGTCAGTAGCTCGCACTGTGTAAACCAGTCTTTTAAGTACCTTTAGTTTAACAACGACGTTTAGAGTGTCGGTGGCGTCGTGGCTAGGACGTCGGACTCCCGTGCGGGAGGTCCGAGTTCGAAACCAGGCAATGCCATGTACCAATGAGTTTTTCGGTTTTTTCGAAAGACTTACGTACATTTACCGACTGCTCTGAAGGTGAAGGAAAACATCGTGAGGAAACCTGCACAATGAAATAACCAGTGTGTGAAATGGGGAAGGCAAATGGGAAACCACCCCATAAAATCTGGCACGAGAGTCGTTCTATGTGATTAATTCCTTAGACTGATCACGATCCTCAGCCATGAGGAATACGACTTAGAAGAAGAAGAAGAAGTTTAACAACGGTGACATAAATAAATAAAATAATCTTTATTGATAACATCACAATGCTTGTAAGTCAAACAATACCCAAGTCCCAAACCAGGCGAACCTGTGTCTTGGGAGACAGTGCTTTCACAAAGAGACGTTGAATGTATGTAAGGAGGAATGAAAGGGTGTGTTTGGGGGTGGGAGTGTGTGTAAGGGTGTGTTTATGTTTATGTGTGAGAGGGTGCGTGTGAAAGTATGTATGTGTGCAAGCTGTAGATACAAAATAATTTATTAATAAAAAAAATTTTTTAAAAAAATTACACTTGTATTTAAGTTTACTGTTGGACCCCGCACTATGGCGACCCTGTGTCGCGGGGATCCTTAAATACATTACCAATATGTATTAATTAACTATTTAGGACTCGGTTGTAGTTTACCTGTATACCTTCTTCAGACAACAATAAGAAGAATCGGTATAGTTGAGATTGAGTGTGTAAGCATGTGTATAGTATATAATGTGCATAGTATAAGTGTCTGTGAGGTGTGTTAAGGTGGGAAAGGGTGCGGTGTGTGTGTGTGTGTGTGTGTGTGTGTGTGTGTGAGCTTATAAATTAATGATTTGCCTTCTTATGTAATAAAAGATGATTACTCGGTTTGATCGTAGCTAAATTCATTCAGGTGGATTTTAAGAATTTGTTTTAAAGAGTGCCTACTAAATTTAGTGATATCATGGACCATTGTTCCATTCCTTAGCCGTTCGCATAATGAACGAAGAAGCAAATCGCTTCGTACGAACAGGTGGGATATCAACAACATAAAGATGGAACTCCTCCCCGCGCCTGGTAGTCCGAAGGCGGAATGGAGACGCTGGAACTGGTGGAAGAGCTCCATCTTTCATGAATCAACTAACCTTGTAATTACAAGTCTAAATGGCAACACTGACAGTCAAGGAAGTCAGGAAATTGTTTGTATGGAGACCCCAACATAAATTCCTCCCCCTCTGATTATTTGTAGTGTGATACAGTACCATACCAGTACCATTTTACCGGTAGTAAGTATACAATAAACTTACGAATGTTAGTAAAGAAAAGTCAAGGAATTTTTGGACGATAAACGATAATTGATTGTATATTTATATTTTAATTGGATAATTATTAACATTTTGTAATTTTAATATTATTGACATTGTATACATTTTAATGACATTCTCTTTTTCTTTCTGTTTTCTTCTCACAATCTGTATAAACATTATTAATTTGTGAATTCGGTGTATATGCCTGTGAAGGTAAAGTTTAGTGTGACATGTTTATGCAACTATATCTGCAATATTTGTAATTCTTACCTAACTTTTACACAATAAATCTTATCCTTATCTTATCTCAAAAAATTTTAAACTTGGGATTTTAGATTTGTAATTACAAGGATTTATGTTTAATAATATCCCTCCACCCACCGCATACCATCCTTTTTACGCCCTTCTAACCTAAACTCCACCTACCTTACTATAAATGATTTTCCTAGAAAATATTTCCACAAAAGATTTCCACAAAGGCAGGATTCGAGCAGAAAAACTCTGTTTGCAACAAAACGACCCGCCAATGTAATTAAAACAAAATCAGCTGAACACACGCGCGCCATCTGGCGGCCGACGTGACGTCACGAACGCCGCCATTTGCATTTTTTTCCCGCGCTTTCCCGACAGTTTCCCGCCGTTGCGGTGCGTTCCGTAACACGCATGCTTTTTATTACTATTTAATACGAATGATGTGTTTGTGACTACATGTGTCCACATGTAGTACGGATTTGATATAAGTTTCCGTATGAAGTCTGTTTTTTATTACATTCTTATATTCGGAGGGGGAGTATGTGGCGACGCACGACGCGCCACTACGATTAGTACCTACTCACATCGGTGTAGAACGCGCTATCGAAATTTTCCTGGGACTTCGCATATATACGAGTTCCAAACATCCATAGTTGGACCAGGACATCTGGTCACCAGGCACAACGCCTGGTGGAAGACCTTCCCTTTTCCCTTTCATACAACTGACGTTACGTCATCCATGTCCTCACATAGCGCGTTCCTACACATTCTAATAATTTACACACTGAGAAAATGACAAAGTGTAGTAAAGCTTAATATGTATTTTTTGTGGCAATAGAGTGTTTTTCTTTTTTTTTCTTCTTCTTCTTGACCAAACGAATAAAAACTCTCGTCGTATTGCGGAATTAAAAGAAACTATTTTTTTTTCTTATTTAACACAGGTTATAAAGTACCATTGTCGCCCGCGTGACAGTTTTAATTTTCCTGGTCAAGGTATAAATAAAATAGCACAGTTTAATGAAAAAAACAAAATTATTCTGTATTATACTCATACTCTATAGCGTCCGTGGCCCAGTGGCTAGGTCGCCGGACTAACATGCGGGAGGTCCGGGTTCGAAACCATGCAATGCCATGTAACAATGAGTTTTTCGGATTTTTTCGAAGACTTACGTACATTTACCGTACATTTACCGACTACTCTAACGGTGAAGGAAAACATCGTGAGGAAACCTGCATGTCTGAGGAAATTAAAAGTTTCCGAAAGCGTGTGAAATCCACCAAGCACTGGACCCGGTGGATCATGGCCCGTACCCCCTTGTGCAAGGGTAGGCCTTGTGCCCCAACAGTGGGGACATTAATAGGCTGATGATGATACTCATACTCATAGGTACCTTTATAAGTTCTTTGACTTTAATAGATTATAATGGAATGTATTTTTCTTTGGACAGCAATCCCACCCTTAATTTGATGCTGTTTTTGAAAAAACTATTTCATTAATTGTTAGGTAGGTGGAAGTACGATATCGACCACTTCCAAAAAGGATGGTATTAGGACGCCGAGGATAGGGAAAAATGGAAAGGAGGAGGGGAGGCCTTTGCCCAGAAGTGGGACAGCCTATAGGCTATTAATTTTTTAAATTAAAATTGATACATAACATCAAACATAAATAGAACATAACATTTAAATAAATAATACTTATTAAACTAAAATTTGTACCTCAGAAGCATAACACTGTAAATGCTTCTCTACCATTTTCTGTTTCTTAGGTATTGTGGCAAATTATAATCTAGAATAGTTTCTTTAATAAGTTAATAAAAGCTTTGAGGATTTGTTTACCAATTTTATACTTAATCAAAGTCCAAACATTACTAATTTTTACACAAAATTGTCTCATTTGTAAAACTGGTTATGGCACTTACAGTTTAATGCTTCTGAGGTACAGAAATATGTACGAACAATGTCTATCTTATATTAGCGCAGTGTTAATACACGGCAGTCTGCGGAGCTAAATTTCTGGACAGTTGCAGACCACTATTTAAAAAACTAAATTTACTGCCCTTACCGTGTATGTATCAAGGACATATGCTTATTCGTTAAAGCCAATATGCTTCATTTTACAAAGCGGAGAGACTTGCACGTCAGGCAGACGAGGCCACAAATAATGAACAAGCTATGGCGGCCCCCGGCCCCGTGCCGGAAATACATATACACAAGAAATGTTTATAACATGTGCATAACAGTGTACAACAAATTACCTCATGATATAAGGGTGTTAGAGGGTAGACTCTTTAAAACTGAATTATTAAAATGGCTGCTTGAAAATCCTTTCTATAGTGTGAAGGAGTATAATTAACATTCACATTAGCATTAAAATTGACATTATTTTAATTTATATTCTATGTAGGTACCTGACATTTTGTACGCCTTTTAACAGGCTGAATACTTTGACTTTAATATATTTTTAAGATCTTTTACTTTCTATACAGTATTCTGACAAATAAAATATTTTGATTTTGATTTGATTTGATTTAGCATGTCACGATGATTGTAAGTAAAGTACTTCCAATTAAATCACACATCGCCATACAAAATGACGTCAACCGACAAAGCAATCATTCCGAAACTAATTTCAAAGTCCATTGGCAGTCGAATCGTAAAAAAATCAAATTAAATCATTAAAATTCACTCTCTATAGGATATGAGCTTATGAAATGGTAAGAAAAATAATATTTTACTGAATTCTTAATATTGAAACTTAATAATGGCTTCCAATTTCTAACGTTTATAATTTTACGGTTAAATACTCAAATATCCATATTATATACCCTGATCAGGAATATAAAAAAAACTATGTCAAGGATGCGCTATTGGCAGTTCTACAGAAAGAAAGAAAGAAAAAAAAAAGAAAAAAGAAAGAATATATTTCCGCACACATACAAACAATTAGGCTCAATTTACATTGCCGCGGAATGGAATGGAAGCGAATTTTCGCAACGTAATTGTATATAGCATAATGAACTTTATGTCAATTGTGTAACATACAAACTAAATACGCTTTACCGCTAGGGGAATTGTCGAGAATGCGCGAGGATTCCCCGGAAGACGTGCGACCTCTTTCTTGGCTCGTATTTAGTTTGTAAGTTACACAATTGGCATAAAGTTCATTATGCTATGTACAATTACGTTGCGAAAATTCGCTTCCATTCCATTCCGCAGCAATGCAAATTGAGCCTTAGGTACACAAGACAAAAATAATATTAAACAAAAATAATAATTTTTATTTTTTATATTTTTTATATTAAACAAATATATTATAAAAATAAATAAACAAAAGTAATTAATTTACAGTCTGTGTTAGGGGCTCGCTACGAAAAAAAATAGTATCATTGAAATCAGCAATATGGCAAGGGTTTTTATATTCCTGGTGAGGGTAGTATTTATGTGAATAACCGTCAGTTGCACTAAACGTCCTTAAAGCTAAATCTACAATAAATTCATGTTATTCCTTTCTACGTCATAGCTCTAGGTATAGAGGTAGAGACAGTACCCTATGGTTGAGATGATGATGTTTTTTTGTAACTCACAATAACATTCTATTAATCCCGATATTCCCGATATGTAGTTGTAATTGTAATACTTACAACTTGTATACTTTTCGTAATTTAACGATAATACTTACTCGTAGTAAAATACTGCGACACAAGTATACCAAAGGTTACATTGCGGGGTCGCAAACCTCCTTATTTTACAAATTCTTATTCTTATCTTATGATAGGGGGCCGGGAATAACCCCAGCGGCACTTCGACCCTTGAGGATCTTATGTGCCTACCCCATTTACACACTGGTCATCTCAGTGTGCAGGTTTCCTCGCGATGTTTTCCTTCACCGTTAGAGCAGTCGGTAAAACTCATTACGAAAAACTCATTAGTACATGGCACTGCACGGTTTCGAACCCGGACCTCCCGCATAGGAATCCAGTGTTCTAGCCACTAGGTCACCGACGCTCTTATATTATTTCTTTTTTTTTATTGACTACTAAACCCGCATTTGACCTCATTTGAGTCAAGTGTCCTCTGTGCCACCGACGCTCTCATTTTACAAATACCGAAACCTGAAACTATCAATATTTTCTTACAGGTATTAAAATACTTAATACTACTTATATCTCCAGTACTATGTCAATACGCCGTAGATCTAGGAATGCAGCCAGATGTCAAATTTGGGGAGGCAAACGATAGGTTCGACCTGACATCTCTAATACAGTACCAGAACAATTATTTCCAAGACTCACCAGACAGAAGGAGCTTCAGATCTGATGGATCCAACGAACGGGATACCTTCAACAAAGTGGAAAAGCCAAAGAGGCGCAACGAAGACTTTGCCTATCACGACAAAATGGAGGACAATGGAGGTGATTTAGAACATTATGAAAGGAATCTGAAAGCCTATAACAAAAAAGAGAGCAGAGAAGAAGAACTGGCTAGCAGAAGAAAATTAGAGAGTAGTAGAAGGAAGTTGCAGGACAGTAGAAGGAAATTAGAGGGCAGTAGAAGGAAATTAGAGGGTAGTAGAAAGAAACTAGAGGGTAGTCGAAGCAAATTGCAGGGCAGTCGAAGGATGCTGCAAGGTTTTGTAGACTACCTTCATGGCATTGAGAGCAGACGTAGGCGAAGTGGAAATACAGACAAAGTCGATTTGGAAAAGGAAATATTGCTCCATTACGCTGTTCCCATCGAAATGAAGATTCATGGATATTTACAAGCGCCTTCAAAATAAATTAAAGTTATCTTTTTCTATTTGTAAAGTATACTTTTGAAAATAAAGTTAGTTTGAATGTGTAATCCAAGATTTTCATGTCTGATTCCTATTTCCAAAAGTGTGAGTGAGATCGTAGGCTAGATCTTGCCTATAAGTTTCAAAGAGATATTGATTTTTTTAGAAATCTAATGTCTGTGAAGGAAAACATTTACATCAAAATTTAACAGAGATTAATATTAAGCCTTGGAGCGTCGGTGGCATCGTGGCTAGGACGTCAGACTCCCATGCGGGAGGTCCGAGTTCGAAACCAGGCAATGCCATGTACCAATGAGTATTTCGGTTTTTTCGAAAGACTTACGTACGTTTACCGACTGCTCTGACGGTGAAGGAAAACATCGTGAGGAAACCTTCACACTGAGATAACCTGTGTGTGAAATTGGGAAGGCAATGGCAAACCACCCCATTAAATCTGACACGAGAGTCGTTCTATGTGATTAATTCCTTAGAATGATCACGACCCTCAGCAATGAGGAAAATGACTTAGAAGAAGAATATAAAGCCTATGCTGTGTATACGATGTCATCTAGAGTTATATAATCTAAGGATGTCATGCCATTCTTAATTTATGACAATTATTGTGTAGTTGAGGTATAATGAATTATTTAACTGACTACATTCATACGTTGATCTTATATGTCTAGATCTATATGCATACGAATTGAACATTCTAGTAATAGAAGTTTTACATACAGGATTTTTAGGTAATGTCACTAGCTATAAAACTTAATCAGATTTTCATGCTCAATTTCACCAAAAATAATTAAATGTTTTGCAGGAAATATAAACAAATCTCGTTTCCGTCTTGATTTCGTCATTGACGGGAAAGATGATAAACAAGTAAAGAATAATCTAGTGTTTAAAAAAAGGAAAATGGCTCCAAAGTTACATCACATTATAATAATTCTACTTGGAATAATTACAATTACGACTCAAAGGAATCTCCGAGGAAATTCCGAAGCGACCAAACGAAATTATATAAACAACGCAGGTGGCGATGGTAACCAAATTATGGAGTTTTTTCAGAGATACACTCCGGAAGAAGCGAGAGCAAAGAATAAAGAATATAATCTAAGATCGAGGGATATCAGACCTATTAAAAACCGTGTCAGTAACTTAGCCAAAAATAACAGGAGATATATGACATTTGACGCTTTCTATGGAGCAGATGATGTAAAACAGGCTCTAAGGACTGGTGAACCAGATTTCGTTACAAATAAGGCACTGCGTACAAGTGAACCTGATATAGATGTTCAAGAAGAACGGCAAAGTCTAAGGATTTGTAAAAAAAATAAGTGCGGCTGTAGAAAGCCTGCGTGTGTACTGGCACCATTCAGATCTGGCAGGGAATTTTACGATGATGAAGACAATTTTGAAGATGAAGTAGAGGATTGGGTTAGGCGTGATCGTGATAATTATGATGATGATATTCGCAGCAATAATTTGAGACAACGGGACAGGATAGACGACGACGAAGACTTACGATATCGTGATAGATTAGATGATGATGAGGGATTCCACGTTCCGGTACTTCGTGACAGGTTAGATGAGTATGATGATTATGATCGAGATGTTGACAATTATGGTCGGAGAAGAGGAGTTAAAAAACAAATTATGACTTTTAGAGGCTGCAGCCGTGGTCGCGGTCGCAAGCGAGATTTGACACTGCGCCAAAGATTAGATCAAGAATTAGAAGATGACAATCTGAGGTGCGGAGGTAAAAAGAGAAAAAAATCCTGCGGTGGTTGCAGCCGCGGCCGCAGTGGTAGTTCTACACTTCTAGACAGATTACTTGGTAATGATCAAGAATTTGATGATGGTAGTCTAAGATGTGGAGGTAAAAAGGTTAAGAAAAGTTGCGGTGGATGCGGGCGCGGGCGCGGGCGGAGTCGAGATGGTGATTTAACACTTCGAGATAGATTAGATGACTATGATCAAGAAATGGATGATGATACTCTAAGATGTGGAGGTAAAAAGGTTAAAAAAAGTTGCGTTGGATGTGGTCGAGGGCGCAGCCGCGGTCGCAGTGGTATTTCAACACTTCTGGACAGATTACTTGGCAATGATCAAGTATTAGATGATGATAGTCTAAGATGTGGAGGTAAAAGAGTTAAAAAAAGTTGTGGTGGGTGCGGACGCGGGCGCGGGCGCAGTCGCGATTTGACACTTCGAGGCAGATTCGAGGACAATCAAATAGAAAACAAACGTTACGATTTAAGATGCGGTTGTAGAGGTTGTGGGCGTGATGATGGTGTAGATGATGACAGAGACGATGAAAGAGATATAGATGAAAATGATGAGGAAGGTAATGACAGAGATGATGATGATTATTTGAGATGCGGTTGTAGAGGTAATGACGATAGATTCGAGGATGATGGTAGTAACGATGATAGACTAGATGATGACGATTTGAGGTGTGGTGGCAAAGGTCGTGAGAGTGATGATAGAAGTAAGGACGAAGACATGAGATGTGGCTGCAGAGGATGTGGTCTGGATGATGGATTTGAAGATGACGAATATTTAAGATGTGGTTGCAGGGGCCGTGTGAGCGGTGATTTGAGGTGTGGAGGCAGAGGTTGTGGTAATAGACTTGACGATGATGATGATTTTAGGTGTGGTAGTCGAGAAAAATCTCGCGATGACTTGAGATGTGGCTGCAGCGGTCGTGGGAACAATGACCTGAGGTGTGGTAGTAGAGGTCGTAGTAGCGATGATAGTCTCGATGATGATAATGATGATTTAAGGTGTGGTGGTAGAGGTAAAGCTCAAGATAGCTTGAGGTGTGGCTGCAGTGGGCGTGGAAGCAATGATTTAAGGTGTGGCGACAGAGGTCGTGATGATTTGAGGTGTGGAGGTAGAAGTTGTGGTAGCGATGATAGACTTGATGATGATGAAGATTTAAGGTGTGGTAGTCGAATAAATTCTCGCGATAACTTGAGATGCGGCTGCAGCGGTCGTGGGAACAATGACCTGAGGTGTGGTGGTAGAGGTCGTAGGAGCGATGATATTCTTGATGATGATGATGATTTAAGGTGTGGTTGTAGGGGGCGTGTTGATTTAAGGTGTGGCGGCAGAAGTCGTGAGAGCGACGATAGACGTGAGGACGATGATTCTAGGTGTGGGGGCAGGGGTAATTCTCTCGATAGTTTAAGGTGTGGCTGTAGCGGGCGTGGGAGCAGTGATTTAAGGTGTGGTGGCAGAGGTCGTAGTGATCATAGCCTTGATGATGATGATCTAAGGTGTGGCGGCAGAAGCCGTGAGAGCGACGATAGACGTGAGGACGATGATTCTAGGTGTGGTGGCAGGGGTAATTCTCTAGATAGTTTAAGGTGTGGCTGCAGCGGGCGTGGGAGTAGTGATTTACGGTGTGGTGGCAGAGGTCGTAGTGATCATAGCCTTGATGGTGATGATCTAAGGTGTGGCGGCAGAAGCCGTGAGAGCGACGATAGACGTGAGGACGATGATTCTAGGTGTGGTGGCAGGGGTAATTCTCTAGATAGTTTAAGGTGTGGCTGCAGCGGACGTGGGAGTAGTGATTTACGGTGTGGTGGCAGAGGTCGTAGTGATCATAGCCTTGATGATGATCTAAGGTGTGGCGGCAGAAACCGTGAGAGCGACGGTAGACGTGAGGACGATGATTCAAGGTGTGGTGGCAGGGGTAATTCTCTCGATAGTTTAAGGTGTGGCTGCAGCGGGCGTGGGAGTAGTGATTTACGGTGTGGTGGCAGAGGTCGTAGTGATCATAGCCTTGATGGTGATGATCTAAGGTGTGGCGGCAGAAGCCGTGAGAGCGATGATAGACGTGAGGACGATGATTCAAGGTGTGGTGGCAGGGGTAATTCTCTCGAAAGTTTAAGGTGTGGCTGCAGCGGGCGTGGGAGTAGTGATTTACGGTGTGGTGGTAGAGGTCTTAGTGATCATAGCCTTGATGGTGATGATCTAAGGTGTGGCGGCAGAAGCCTTGAGAGCGACGATAGACGTGAGGACGATGATTCTAGGTGTGGTGGCAGGGGTAATTCTCTCGATAGTTTAAGGTGTGGCTGCAGCGGGCGTGGGAGTAGTGATTTAAGGTGTGGTGGCAGAGGTCGTCGTGATCATAGCCTTGATGATGATGGTCTAAGGTGTGGTGGCAGAGGACGTGGTAGCGATGATGATGACGAAAGTGATTTGAGGTGTGGTGGCAGAGGAAATTATCGTAATTACTTGAGATGCGGCTGTAGTGGTCGTGGAAACAATGATTTGAGGTGCGGTGGGAGAGGCTGTGGTAGCGAAGATAGGCTTGAGGACGAAGACTTGAGATGTGGTGGGAGAGGTCGTAGTAGCGATGATAATCTAGAAGATTTAAGGTGCGGTGGCACAGGAAATTCTCGTGATGATTTAAGATGTGGTGGTAGAGGTCGTGATGATAGGCTCGATGATGAGTATATAAGGTGTGGCGGCAGAGGTAGTCCTGACCTAAGGTGTGGTGGTAGAGGTCGTGATGAATTAAGGTGTGGCTGCAGAGGATGTGGAAGTAATGATTTGAGGTGTGGCGGGAGAGGCTGTGGTAGCGAGGATAGGCTTGAGGACGAAAACTTGAGATGTGGTGGGAGAAGTCGTAGTAGCGATGATAATCTTGAAGATTTAAGGTGTGGCTGCAGAGGTCGTAGTAGTGATGCTAGAGATGTTCAAGATGACGATGACGATTTAAGGTGTGGTTGCAGAGGATTTGATAGCAATAATGATTTGAGATGTGGCTGTAAAGGTTGTGGTCGTAATGATGAATATGATCATGATGATGATATAGACGATGAAGACGATGATGGTTACTTTATAAGATGTGGATGCAAGGGTTGTGGCCGTGAAGACAATTCCTACGAAAAAAAACGTGATCTCATTGATGTCCTCCGCAGTAAATTAACACAAGATCCCGATAACGTTCTAAGAAGTGAAAATAATCAACAACACAAAAGAAAAATAGTAAAAGACGTAGTAAATTACATTATACACAACAAAAAGAATCAGAAAGCTTTTAATTATTATTTACAACAAGCAGACAAAGATAAATTGCAAAGTTTGTTTCATGAAATTCCAACATAACGCATAATAATAAAATTCAAGGCAGATGCTAAATTGATTTTCTTAAACGTGATATACGAATACCTACCTACCTTAATCTAGAAATTTTGACTCAATGTTCCATGATATCGACAGAAATGATTAGGTAGAGAGCGCGTCAATCTTTATGGCGTATCTGAATGAAGGCACGAGTCGCATTCCAGCACATGTTTTAGGTGTTAACGGGGTGTAGAAGAGCGAGGGAACAGGGCAAGTCCTCCTCCATACCGCGCGGCAGCCTTCAGATACGCCATAAAGAGTGACGCGCTCTCTAGGTACGAAATGTGACGTGAGTGACAATGGATTGTTATCTTTGCCTTTTTAGCAATAATGATTTTGTGAAATAAATAGTTTTTACATAAAAATACCTACTTATTTTAATTTCTCGGAGTCCTTTAACCCTGATTTCATTTGAGTAGAAAATGGAGCTGGGTTTTTTCTGTTTTTTTTGCCAATGTTAGGTTTACGTAGTAAATTATATATATACTTGCGAGCACGGTCCGAAAGTGATCATGCAGGTTAAGCTACGTTGGCGCAGTCGGTACCTGTATGGGTGACCGCTAGTGGCATATTTCATCGGAGCTCCTCCGTGCCTCAGAGAGCACGTTAAGCAGTTGGGCCCGGTTGCTGTCGTTCGACAGCAGTCGTTAAGCCATGTCAGAGGCCAGCGGCCTGAAGAACTCTGACAAATAGGTTGGCCACTAACCATACGATAAGCAAGCAACTGGTTTTGCTTTTCAAATGCTCTCAGTCATCATAAGTCAGTCACAGGATCGAAAACAAAAGAGTTTAAAATATGAAGATGGTGTTGATGGTAGTGATGAAGCCAGGGTAGACGAGTCTGTCATAAAACAACTTTCAGTTGCTCAATGCATCTTGAACCATCGAATTCTACTGATTACGAGAATATGGAAAATCCTTGTCTTAAAAATATAGGACAAAAGCAATAGTGTCTTTCGACTTTTGCCGCGATTCGATTTTAATTTTAACGAATTTTTTTTTGTGAAATTGTTGCTAACTCTGTGTTAGACAGAATCGTCACAAAAGCAAATGATATAGGAAAAAATGATCCAGGAAATGAACAAAATCTATGTTTCTTTGCCGCAATAAATCTTGTATTGTCATTCTAAAATAATTCATAAAACTGCTAACTACGACGAAAGTCTCCAAAATATGCTCATTGCTTTAACTTCCCTTCCCATCAAATTCTAAAAGCTTTTCAGTAATTTGTAAATGTTAATTACACGCTCGATAAAATTAAAGTTAATGTTTTCATAAAAGGAAACTACAAATTATAATATCGTCATATTGACTTAGCACTAAAGCGAAAATATGGCTCAAAAACTCAATTGAAATTCAAAAAATTCTCAAAATGAAACCCAAACATTTTCATTTTATAATTCTACTCAGTATTACAACAATAACAACTCAAAAAAGTGCAAGAAATGTTGAAAAAATAAACAATTATCTTGCAGGTGAGATTGAGAAGTCACTATGGAAACGTCAAGGAGATTATTCATCAGATTCAGGGGAAAGTCATGATCTCCAACATGGTCATGAACATAGCGATGCACATCATCATCATGATGGCCCTCACCACAGATCTAATGTTCACAGTCATCGTAACCAAGACGATCACAAAAATCTTTTGAATCTACAGGATTTAAATTTCATATTTAAACACAATGACGTAGGAAATACAGGCAATTTCAAACAACCCCAAGAGTTTCAAAATGAATTTGACAAAGGATTAGAAAAAGATTATGGTGATAGATATAATTATTATTATAACAGATACAATGATAAATATTACTCTGAAAAAGATAAGAAACATCATCTATTAAAATGGCTTGAACATCACGGCACGAAATACAATCTTAACAACAATTTGGATGCCTTCGTTGTAGATTTTTCAAACATTGACAATCGAATAAATTTAGACAGATCAAGAAAAGGGAGAGACACTGCGCGAAGATTGAATTCACTTGAAACTTTCAAAAAACCAAGGGATATAGTGTTAGATCTCGATGACGTACTGAAGAACTATCACTTACAAAATAATAACAAGCGCTCGATTAAGCCAGCTGACAAAAATAAAAGATTACTAAAAGATATCATACAATATCTAAAAACCGACAGAGTTACCAACAGAGTATTGGAATATTATCAAAGACTAGAGAAAAATAATCGTTTACAGCATTTCATGAAAGACTTAAAAGAAGATCCGGATGATTTTGACATATATGGCGATGATTTTGTATACAGAAAGGACAGTAATATTGATATTGAGAATTTATTAAACAGAAAGAACACAGTTAGAAACAAATTCAATGATAAAAAAGCAGGTAGAGCTAAGAAAATGTTGCCCATGACCAAAGTCCAAAAAGAACGTGAAAGATATAGGATCGATGAAATGAAGAGGATCAAACAAGAAAGGAAAGAAAAGAAGAAATGGGAAAAGCAAAACCAAAGGTATATCCATTAAGGACACTTTTTGATTATTAAGAGTTGAAAACATATTTTATATTGCGTCGTACACAATCTGTATCAGTTTATTTTAAGGCATTCAACATAGCAAATATTTTATAGACAACAATCTAGACATGTAATTTCTCGACTGTAGCTGACTAAAATGAACCCGAAGCTATTTCTGTTGACTGCAATAGACTTGACTTGAAACCACCAGTGTTATATTCCATGTATAAGGAGTATATCTGCGTCAGATTTTTTAATAGCATAAGAAGAAGATGAAGAAAAACACTTTATAGCCACAAAAAATACATATTTAGTTCACTCCATGATACTATTGGCAATAGGCACCTGGCTCAGCTAATGTTTGAGTGAACACACTTGCGTGTAAACACGCAGCGCTGAATTTCAGCCAGTCCTTATATAAAGTTAACTAGGTAACTAACAACTGCGAGAATCTAAGTTATGATTTATGGTATAACTCTCACATCCATAATCCCCGAGGGAGAAGACAGAGGAACCACAATCATTATAGATTTTTCGAGTTCCTGTAATATATCTTGACGTCCTGTGAAGTTTAATTTTACTTATAAGTATATTTTCTCTATTTTAGACACAACAAGAAAATTAGAGTAAAACGAAGCTAACTCCGTAACTCAAAGATTTTCAAGAATATATAGTTAATAAAGTTTTTTGTTTTTAATAAATTGTCTATTGAAATTATTATCTAAACCCAATTATTCTCTAATACATCCAGCCGAATACAAATTGTACGTTTGCTTTAGTATCATTTATCATCCAGATCAGCTGTTGGTGTACTACTACCCTGAACTCGTAACTTAACACATAAAAATTGTTTCTCTAACACTATCATTGATAAATAATTATGTAAATGCTTCAATGCTATGTCAATACTTATTTTCATTAATAGTAATAATATCTACAAGTAACAATTATGCGTTTGTTTTAATTCTATCTAACAAATACATATACTTATTACCCATGAATGTTCATGTGAAAATATCATTCTTTTATGTCTTACGTAAGATTGTTATCATCAATCAACTTTTTAATGGCAAAGAAGGTAATTCAATTATATGCTTAATCAAAAGTGGTCATATTATTTTAGCTACAAAATAATAACATTTCCACTATAGATAGAAAGTTCTTTGGTTTTTCACCAAAGAAGTTTTTTCAAGCAGATTTTTCAAAATTTCAGACAATGATTATACCGTATCAGATTATAGTTCTACTTGGAGTGGTAACAGTTACAATACAAAAGAATTTAAAGTACCAAGCAAAAGAACCAACTCAGAATGTGGCGAAAGAGATTAAAAACATTCTGAATGACTTAGGTCTTCAAAACTATTTGACTGAAGCTAAAGAAGAAAGCCGCAACCCAAAGTCAAATCACCATCATCATCAAACTAATAAACACGATCATCGTAATAAAGACGATCATAAGAACCTTATGAATATACAAACTTTAAATTTAATATTTAAACATAATAGCATTGGAAAGAAAAATTCGAAAACAGAAGACAATATCGTGCAACAAATTCAAGACCAACTTTCTAGTTACAATCGTAAACCTCGAAGCAATAGACTTGAAAATGTGGATAAGAACAGATATGAAAGGGATGTGTCAAATGAACATCTCCTGAAATGGCTTTCACATCACGGTAAAAAATACAAAGTTAACAACGATCTAGATGCCATCGTAGTAGAGTTATCGAATTTAGATAAACTCTTAAGTGAAAGTAACCAAGATGAAATCAATGAGCATAGAGAACTACGTTGCAAAGGAGACAGATGTGGGGAAAAGAGGTACTTTAATGATGCCGGAGACCGCAATGAGTATGAGTTCAGTGATAAGTATGGTGATGATGATAGCGTTGAATATGGTAACGATGATGAGAACACAAGAGACAAAAAAGAGAAAAAGAGAAATTTACGATGCAAAGGCAAAAGGTGTGGCAAGAACTATGACGGTTCGGATAGTGATGATGACATGCAAATGCTGTTGCAACTCGGCAAAAAATACAAACTAAACGACAACGTAGATGCCCTAGTATTACAATTGTCAGATTTGGAAAAGTTTAGGAACAAAGCTTTGTATGGAAAAAGCAAACTGAAAATGTATAAAGAACAACGTGGAAGCAAGAAAGTCAATAGAGAATGGAATTTAAATGATGTACTTAGTGAACTTAGCAAATCGAAAGTGGTTTTTGATCTAGATAAAGTACAGAACGAAAACTTCCGTAACCCAAAGAAGCTTAAACAAATCGAGCGTTCCAGATTTGATAATTCGTTCAATGAGGAAGATCAAATTAGGTACTCGGTGATAAAAGACATATTTAATTACTTTGAGGACAAGGATAAGAAAGACAAAAAGGAGGATAAAGCTCGTTATGTGAAACAACAGCAGAAAAATCGTTTAAAACGCCTGTTAAAAGAATTGCAGCCGCATAAAGATGATGAAGACTACTATTCTATAGAGGATGATTATCACGACGTTGATAGGTCAGAGGACGACATCAAAAAACTTATGTCAAAAATCATGGCTGAAGATAAAAAACGAAAGCCAGGCCGAAGAAGTAACAGTAACGCAAAATCTAATTTCTGGCGCAGAAATTTGGGACCAAATGTGCAGAAATATGGTGTTCCTTTTGATCTAGAAGTGTACGGGTTAGGCCAAGGCAATTATTAAGTTTAAGAGAAATAAAGTTTTCGATTTAATTACCTACCTATCTATGTAGTTTTTATAATGGAATTTCCTACCATTCCATAGCTACTTTTAATGACCATTGTGCGATCGCCAGCTATTCCAGGGATGTTTCAAATAAACGAAGGGGAACGAGATAATGTCCAGGGCAGGCAATAAATATCATTAAAAAACCTACTCACCAGCGTCTCAGCCCGAGATCACCCGTCGGCGCCGACAATGTCCAAAATTCTGGCTGTTTTTATATCGCACATTAACAGACTTATAGATTGTATTTATTTCAAGGCTGTACATTAAGCTACCTTTGCTTAATAAATACAAAAAAACTGTCAAATTGACATTTATTTGAGTTTGAAGTGGAGTTTCTCCCGCGCTTTTAGTGGCGTCCACGTCAGCTTTGTTTCGATTTGTCTTGCAAATTGTTTTACAGTAGTGCTTTTCTAGTAAGAATGGTGTTTCTTGCTCGAAAAACTTCGACAAGATGTGAATAATGTGTGGGACAGTGAAGTAAAGTCAAATAAGACGCTGCAGCCCGATCCGTACTTGGCTGGATTTTGAAGAGCCACACTGCGTCCGGGACGTCTTCTTATTTGGTTCGGATGGCGCAGAAGCGTGGAAGATTCTCCCAGATAGCATTGAAATGTGTCACACCAGCATTTTAATGAAGACTTGAAAGAGTTGTTTACATCAGACATGGCTGTATGGGCTCAGTTCCCTTTGCCTTAAAAAAAAACAATTGAGTTTGAAGTGACGACTGACGTCACGTTTTTTTGTGTGTTGTGGTGGTATTTTCAAGATAATTTCTGTTCTACTTCGCATTTTACTTAATTTTCTCTCGGGATTTCTCAGAAAACCGTTAAAAAATGGCAAATGATACTCCGGAGAGCGATTTCTCCATAGAATGCTTCCAGAACTACTCGGCGCCCGAGGTTTTCGTGCAAGGACTAGCGGGGATGGTCGACCAAACCGATGTTGAGACCATCATAAAGGCACAGAAGAACATGTAAGCAGCTGCTAAACATAACATACATTGATGTACACGCACTCCCATGCTTATGGCACAGGTTCATTATAGATTGCTGGATTACGCATCGTAAATTGGTCTAACAGGTTTCCTCATATTCAGGTAATTTACAGATTGTTCCAAAACAACTCTTCAGTAATAATTACCAGTTCCAAAACACTAATTTAGCAATTATTACCTACCTGACAAAGCCACTTTTTGGAACATTCCCTAAGTTCAATTTCAAAATTTCCTAAATGAAAACTATCAAAACTCAATCTAGTTGTATCTCTTTGAGGACCGTAATCACCGCATGTCTATCTTGGCACACTGAATGGGGTAGTTTAACATTCACACACTGGTTTAATTCAATGAGCATGTTTCCTCACAATTTTCAGTCACTGTTAGCACAGTTGTCTATCAATCACTGGTGTAACTGTTGCAGGCTCCAGCGGTTCGAGAAGACCACAGAAATGCTGACCAACTGCAACCAGCTGTCGGCGAGCCGACTCCGAGCCGCCTCCACTGAGTTCCGCAAGCACACCCAGCAGCTACTGGACATGCGGAAAGATCTAGAGTTTATATTCAAAAAGATCAGAGCTATTAAGATTAAGCTCAGGTATTCATGAGACCTTTACCTTTTATTTGTACACAGGATAAATTATGAAATACAAGAAAAAAAAATTAAGCACATAAGGTCAAGTTTAGGTTAGACAAAACCTAGTGTATTCAATTTGTAGAAAATAGCTGTACTTACTAAGCCTGTGGCTTCATCTTTGGCCTCGTCACTTTAGCACCAGGTGAGATTAAGTCAATTGCAGGTTTAGCACTAAATAAAAACTAGGGTAGGTCAACAGAACCCATTCTTTTTTAGCTGAAATTCTTAGCAATACTAATAAAACAAACTCAAATCCTAATCCTATTTTGCTTCGCTATAATCTAGAAAACCTGCAATCTAACCATATTTTTTATAAATTCCAGCACACAATACCCGGAAGCATACAAAACAGCCTTAGCAGCTTCATTAGCCAACAGAAAGCCAGCAGACGAGGAAGACGACGAAGACTTCAAACCTTCAGATACTAGAACCGAATCCAAAATGGTTGCCACAGTCTCCACAGAAACTCTGAAGCCTACAACCAGCGAAGAAAATAAAAAGAGCAAGAAAAAGGAGGTGAAAGAGGACAAGAGTAACAATAATCAAGAAAATAGTGGCAACATAGAGAAAAGTACAGAAAAGAAAGTGAAACGGAGCAGTAGTTCATCAGAGACGGAGAGTGCTAGCTCTGGGGATGACAGCAGCACCGACACTGGTTGAAGGTTGGAAGTTGTAAATGTGAACTTAGCCTTCGTCCTGTCAAGGGTCCTATACTAACTGATCCCGCAGTGAAAGTAACCTTTCGTATTGTTTCTGTTTTGTCATGTAAATATATAATTAAATAAGTATATAGGGTACAGAAGAAAGGGGAATGGGGAATGTCATTTGAGAAAAGAGTTGTTAGTTGCATTACTAATAAATCTAATAATGCTATCCCCATCCTACCTATATACCAAATTTTCAAACTGGAATATCTCAAAACTATACCCATGTGAGAGATTTATCGTTATAAAGATTTGCTTATTATTTGGCATCAAAAAATATATTTGGTGTGTAGTACTTTCCCCTCTCTTCCCCTGGAATGATAGGTGATTCTTTTTACAGTAACTAATATTTTAATAACACCATTTTCGATAAAACTGACTATTAGAAATAATGAAAATTATAATAATTTTCCGTGTATGGTCTTTTGTCTCATTGTGAACTATCTTATCTCATGACAGGGGGCCAGGGACAACCCCAGCGGCACTTCGACCCTCAGGGATCTTTTGTGCTCACCCCTTACCTTAGTCTCCTTCCTATTCCTTAAAGATGCTTTGCATCAAGGACGCTATACAGCTACAGGAAGGACCCTATTAGTCCTCTGGTACGCGACCCCCAGAAGACTCATATGCTTTCCATCCGACAAGTCACATTCACACAGCAAGTGTTCCATTGACTCAACGGTGTCACCACAGGCTCTGCAGGTGGGATTGTCTGCCAGTCTCATCTTGTGTAGGAGGCTCTTAATGCCAAAATGGCATGTGAACGCCCCTACAATGAGATGGGTGAGAGACTCCTGTTATGGTTGTAATTTTTTTTAAACTAAATATCCTAGTAATTATATTCCAAGCACGAATAAAAGCAAAGAATATATAAATGTAAGTAAAAGTCATAAATTAACAGTAGAGAACTTTTATTTGTAATTATTTAGTTATGACTTAAGTTATGAAACTTCAATGTTTCCTAACTTTAGAGAGAGAACAAAAACTTAAACATCTATAAAAAAAACCCAGAAAATACTTAACACAAAATACTTCTTTGATACGTAATAAAAAAATACAAAATCTTTAATATAGGATGCTACATTTGTAGCATCGTGTGGAATACCTTTTGATTCTCGGAAATATAGTCTATATTGTCTGAAATTTCTGCAAATATTTGCTGAAGTCACATGATGCAGAAGTTTTTCTATTTAATAGCTACCTATAGGTACTTATACTATGCTTATTTTATATTAGAGGAATACAATAGTACTAATTAATAATCTCTAATATACTTAGCTAAATATTTAACTAAGTATATTATTAATTATGACTTCAGCTATAAACACTATTCGTTTATCTTATAATATAATACGTTAATAATTTCCCTGTGTTGATCTATACTTATAAAATAAAGTCTCAGGCTTCATTACCCCATAATTAAACAAGTTGTATACATTTTAGAAACTTGGAATGGCAACTCTTACAATTATTAATTACTGTTGTGTGTGTGCATATAATTATATAATTTCTTTTTTTCTTCTAATCATCTTGATCACAAAAAAACACCTAAGTGCCACCACAGTTTCTGCAGTGGCAAGAAATTTTAACACAACACAGCAACATTCCACATCTCCTTCAAACAAAATCAGACTGCATATTTTTCTGTGTACTTTTTAGCGTTATCTATGAAATTGTCATACTCGTATTTATATTCATTAGCTACATCCATCATGAGAGGGTCATCAGGGTTGGGGTTTGCCAGGAGAGTCTGCAGGGAGACCAGCAGAGTTTCCAGGGTGATGGTCGGCAGCCAGCCACCTTTCGGTGGCATTTTCAGCATGTCCATACAAATGCGGCCACCTGTAATGAGGAAAAGGAGAAATTACATGTGGTTGTTTATTATCAGCTGAATATGGAATTAGACAAATGGCTCAAGGGCCAGCCAGAGATCTGTGTAAACAGTGCTGTATCAAAAAACACCCCACCTCTGGAATATTAAGGGGGAACATTCAAGGTTTTTAATTCGGAGTGCCTGGAAGTAACCATGGCAACTGTTTGAAAGATATTGCTAATGAAGTACACACAGAACGCGGTCGCAGGGGAGGCGTCATGACGCCTCCATAATACGGTGGGAACACTCCATTTATGTCGATGATCAAAAAGGGTAGTTTGAAAATTCAAAATTTTACGAGAAATATTTATTGTATCATAATTTTGAAGTTTTCCTATCTAATGCTATATTATTGAAATTTTTAAAAAACATGGTTTTCATGAGAATATGAACCAATGTGTAAACACATTGGCCTCGTCCCATATTCAGAGTACCACCATTAGAGCCGGTGCGGCGGCGCCGAGCTCACACAAACACACATGCACCACAAAAAAAATTTTTTTTTTATTGACTTGACTTAACCCGCATTTGACCTCGATCTCGTCTGATGGTACGCGACGATGGAGCATGCGGGTCCAGTAAATACTCTGGTCTTAGCCATTATCATTTAGTGGCGCTTGCAGTTGAGACCATGTGTCCGTAGTCTGCTGATACTAAGAAATTAGTGCAGGATCTGTCCACCAGTTGGTCCTCGCCTCCGGAGACCTCAGGGTCGGCACGTACCTCGCACAGAAACTCAGTTTCGCGATTCAGCGAGGAAACGCGACCAGCGTCCGGGACCATGTCGCATGCTGAGGATTTGGACGATGTGTTCGGCTGGTATGCTTTTTTTTCAGTCATAAGTATGTATACACCTTTATTTGTTTGTTAAACTGACGTAATAAATAAATCAAATATAAAATATCTTTACCTAGATTTATTCTACTAATCATATTTGTTTTATTAAAAAGTACCCACAAAGTTTATAGGGTGCTATATCCTACTAGCGCAAATTGCCACAGTTCTAATATACAAAATTAGATCGACTAATAGGTCAGTATTAATAACAGGAGGCATAAAGTTATGGCGATTTGCGATACACAGATTAGTCCTATTTCCTTCATGGGGTGGGTAGTCGCAAAATTTCAAAGCACCTACAAAAATGTGTTTAGGACTGTTCTAATAAAATCTGGATTAAAAATTAGTATTGTTCTCAGTAGTACCTTTAAAGGAACTACTGAAACTTTTTTTCCCTGTAGTTCCATGAAGGTATATAAAAAAACATTATCAATTTACAATTTGACAGTTGTCTGCTCATTTGCTTTGTGGCTGATGGTGACAAAACCGTACTTAGCTTTGATTTTATGTTTATTTTGTTGGTCCTATTTGTAAATTATCGGTGATTTATTAAAGTATTTTAGTGAAAACCATTAGAATGGACTCCACGAGTAGTGGTGAGTCATCCCATGGAACCAATTTTTTTTCTCAAAAATCATACGTTTAGACTTCGTTTTATTTTTCCTGGAATACATACAACACCTATCAGTAGATAATAATTATTTCAGATTTTTGTCTTTAAAAATAGAATAATATAATTTTTGTTAATTTCTTCAAAATTAAAATTTTTTGGAACTTCGTATTATTTGTCCTGTAAAATATAAGTGATTATTTTCAATTATTTCAGATTTTTCGGTTTGCATACTAAGGGAAAAGGGAGGAACGGTCATTTTTCCTTTTTTTTTTCATTTTACACCAATCTCATCATACCCACATTAATCATACCCTCACATGTAATCAAAGTCAAATTTTGATCATCGCCAGTGTTATGTAGGGAACCAATCAAACGCCAGAGCTCCATTCGGACTGAACACTATTATTAAATGTAGGGTAGATATAACTTATAGCTACCTACATACACATCAGGAATGTATGGAGGGTTCCCACCGCGTCATTTAATGGAAAAGTAGGGGAAAATTGGAGATGCATTGTCATTTACTCTAATAGGCTAGTAAGAGGCTTGTCACCAGCAGTGGGTAACAGGGCTTTATTTTAAAACAAAATCTAGACAAAAATACCTTTATCAATATTCGGGTGATACACGGGAGTGGTGAATTTGACCAGCGGCGGCTCGAAGGGGTACTTCTCTGGGATTGTTATGGTGAGCTTGAAGGTCCCTCGCTCGTATGGCGAGCCCTTAGGACCCATGAGATCCACTAGGAGCACGTCGAAGTTGTCTTCTTTCTCAGGGACACATTTTATCCCCCACGGCGGTGTCGTTTCAAAGTTGTCCACTTCTCGGGCAAGACGCGCCGTACGTGCTGTAGCTGTAGAATTCATTTTGATATGAAAATTGGTGAATATTAGATGCAACAACGGTAATTAAATAGGCCTCCTCCTTCCGCGCAAGGAAAGGAAATAACAAATTTGACGGTTTGTTTCTTTTTTTTCCTCACAAACAAATTAAAATAGATCGATTTACAGTAACTCTATCCTAATTTCAGAAATATAATGCTGTCTCTTTTTGATTCAAAGGAAACTTGTATCTTTCTATCTCTACAATATTTTGATTGTCTATGGAACAGTATTATAACGACGTTAATAACGCGTTAAACCGGAAGTGGTTGACTTTTTTGTGAACGCAGCGATAAGCTGAATGTCAAAGTTCATCAGTAGGTACCCTAGCGCCCTCGCGCGGCAAGTTTCTGTATTAATTTTGACATTTTGATTAGTGTGCGGTAAGGTACGGATTTATGTGAAGATTTTACGTTTTTATAAATTTTCACGTTATTTCGTTTCTCATTTAGGTTTAATCAATTTCAATTCATCTTAAATTAAGGCTGAATGGTACGGTTTATTTTAGAAACTAGCTAATATAGTGATAAGTTGTGATTAGCTCAGTGCAATAGGCTCGACTGCATCCTCATCATATTTAGGTGAGTAAAGCATTTTTTCTGTATAATCAGCTGTTTGATAAGGCTAGAAACGTGTTCAAGGTTTATTAACAAGCACGGCTGCTAATTACTCGACAGAAAAAACGTGATAATTATTCGTAGAACGTCCTTAGATCGATACTCCTACTTGCGGTCATAATGATTTATTTATCATGTCATATGCTGGTTTTATTGATCAGACGGCTGTATGGTGGCTTTTTTCGAGTGCCGGTGGTACGGCGTCGTGTTTAGAGTAACTCGAGAGGATTTCGCTGGGCGTATAACGTGCATTGCGGCTATGCGCGTGTTATGCGCTGAATGTTATGATAATGATTACCGTTCACTCCGATTGTCATCAATTCCGCTAAAACAGTGTTTGCAAACACCTCCGACTCTTGTAAAGCGGCGAGTTGATTCATTGAGCCTCATCACCAGAAGTAGTTAAGTTCGAGAGAAGATTGAATGATACATCTTCATACAGAAGTATGAATCTTTCTTGTTCTAATATGAAAGAAGAATGGATTGCCTTTTTTGAGACAGGGACAGCTTTGTAAATATGTGGATCAGCAGTAAGTTTCTCAATTTCAAATATACTTTAATACAATTGTAATAGCGATGTTATGGAGGTGGTTTTTCCGGAACCGGAGTCGAAACCGAAGGTTTTAAATTTGATTTATCGGAATTGGAGGCGAAGGTAGAAGAGAGTTGTTCAGAAGAAGTTCAAATTTTGAACGGTTTTTTAATTTTCATAGCTAAGTCAATATTTTTTTTATGATGAAGCATGTGGCAATAAAACATGTTCCTTTAGGGAGTAGTGTAGCAATACATAAATAATAATACATAAATGTATTCCTGCACTATTTAATAAAATATTGATATTTGAATAAAATATTATATTTGCTCACAAATCTTCTTTATAGCCTCCGATTCAAAATTAATTCGGAGCGGAAGTCGGAGTTGGAGGTGTAAAATCAATCGGAAGTTCCGACCTTTCGGAGTCGGAGTCGAAGCTCCTTAACATCCCTAAATTGTAAGTATAGGAGTTGATAAATCAATTGATTTATTTTTTTGAAAATTATTCCTATTTACATTACAGTTAGAATCTGCTTTAACAACACAATTCTGTACACTGGAGGTATACATACGAAGTCCTTCTTCAGTTGATGGTTTTCCATAGAATGATCATGACCCTCATCAATGAAGAATACTACTACGAATAATACCTAAAATATATTTAAAAACGCTTACCATTGTGGAGATTCTTTTACTTTTTCCTAGTCATCATAAGGTCCTCAATGTTCCTTATGTCGGGCACCCTGGTCCTAAACATTCGAGCTCGAATAGGAACTGTCTTAACAAACACCGTTCTGGAGATCCCTTCTGACATCAAAGATACTCCAAGATCTTGAAAACCACTGATCCAATTTTTATCAAACATGCTAAGAACACTAGACAAAATTGTCTTTTATAAAAATATTGGGTTCAAATCGGATCATCGTTGAGTTATGATGCTACAAACAGACAAACATGTAAAAGTAACGTTGCAGTTTAGTGGTATACATTTTTATTGTTGAATTTAATGTCTGCCATCAGTCATATATTAGAACTATCAGATTTGTTGATTGGTAAAAGTTGGCAATATTAATAAAAACTTATAGCACCCCTTCCTTGGTCGGTCGGGGGTTAAAAAGAAGATATACGATTCAGTATTAAAAACTTCCAATAAATCAGAACTTTACTTGAGAGTCCTCAATTACGACTGGATTACATTCCATTATTCAGCCTAATAAAATAGAACATTTTTCTAGGTACATAATTCAATTACATAATACATGTCTTAGATAGTATGTGTACTTTCTTATTTATCGTATGGTTAGTGGCCAACCTATTTGTCACAGTTGTTCAGGCCGCCCGTAGGTCTCTGACAAGGCATAACGACTGCTGTCGAACGACAACAACCGGGACCGACTGCTTAAATGTGCTTTCCGAGGCACGGAGGAGCTCTATATAAATATGCCACTAGCGGTCACCCATCCAAGTACCGACCGCGCCAACGTCGCTTAACCTGCACGATCAGTTTCGGACCGTGCTCGCAACTAGGCTACGAGCTCCTCGATAGTATGTGTAATTCATATGTTGTAGGCCTACGGGGGGTAGGCCTCTGACATGGCATAACGACTGCTGTCAAACGACAACAATCGGCACCGACTGCTTAAACGTGCTTTTTTTGGCACGGAGGAGTTCAGATGAAATATGCCACTAGCGGTCACCCATCCAGGTAACGACCGCGCCAACGTCGCTTAACCTGCACGATCACTTTCGGACCGTGCTCGCAACTAGTATGTGTAATTCTTATGTTGTAAGTACACATTCTATTGTCCTCTCATAACATACATATTGTATGTATGTTTATGGAAAGAACGTAAGACAATGGAATGTTGTCATTATCACCCTTATAAACAATCATTTTACTCGCCCTTTTCACGTCAAGCAGCCACAAGTTACTGGATGATACTTTACAAATCTGGATATAACATTTGCATTTTAGATTTACAGGTTCTGATATAAACAAGTGTATCTAAGAATCCTCGGTCGTAGCTCATTCCTTATTTTTATTAATTTATTACAGCCTCTTAGGCTCAATTTACATTGCCGTGGAATGGAATGGAAGCAAATTTTCGCAACGTAATTGTACATAGCATAATGAACTTTATGTCAATTGTGTAACATACAAACTAAATACGAGCCAAAAAAGAGGTCGCACGTCTTCAAGGGAATCCTCGCTCATTCTCGAGAATTCCCCTAGCGGTAAAGCGTATTTAGTTTGTATGTTACACAATTGACATAAAGTTCATTATGCTATGTACAATTACGTTGCGAAAATTCGCTTCCATTCCATTCCGCGGCAATGTTAATTGAGCCTTACAGATTTTGTTTACTTACATACTATTACATTTTTTACGGTAACTAGAATCTGTGTGCCTCCGGGGAAAGGCTGTGTGCCTCCCCCAGTCTTCTGAACTCTTCCCTTTCCAACGCCACCCTAGTCCACGTCCTACCGGCCAATTCCGCTATTTCATCATCCCAGCGTCTAAACGGTCTACCTCTCTTTCTTTTATCACCTCTTGGATACCTCTCATGGTATGTCCAACCCATTTCCACTTGAAATGTTTTGTATTGTAGTCATTCCTTGTTAGCCAAAGAAATAATATTGAATGTCGTATTAAGCTACGCGCCCACACTACCAATCCTAGTGAATCCTTGAATCAATACAAAGCAACTCATCCGTTCGTAGCGCACGCTGCGGTGACGCAGTGGACGTGCACCTTATAGTAGACACACTTCTTTCTTCTTTCACATTTCCATATTTCTTTCACTTCACCTGGCACACATATTAGCATAATTATAAGTATTTATTTATAAGGTAAGTCAAACTCAGTTGATTGCCGGAGTTTTCCGTCGATTTCCAGTTTTCGACTATGGTGAGTTTCTCTCGTTTGCATTTTTTTTAAAAACTTGAAATACTACTTGTTTTTATCTATGATTTAAGACACACGGTTTGTTGACTGTTTTCCTTGATGAAATAGTTTACGGCGTTCGTATCGTAATAATGATGTTTAATTTAATTTATTTATTAGGTAAACACAACAGATTACAACCAGAGAAATTACATAAAAATCAATATAAAGTTATGAGCTAGGTCGTAACCCTTAACGTGTAAACACAGCATGGTTAGGAAGTGGGAAATTGATTGTTGTTTGTACAACAATCAATTTTCTACTTCCTAACCATGCTGTGTTTACTACTATGTATGCTGTGTTACAATAAATTAAAACTAACTAACTAACTTACTAACTTTAGACTTATTCGATCCTAGGCCATTAGTTTTTAAAAGACGGGTTGAGGATGTCCTCAAGTGAGCTATCCACGCACCTACTTTATAATCTTTACTTTAATATTTTTATTTTTCAAATAGGTATTAGTTTTTAGTCATTAGCATTACATTCGATAGTATTTTTTCCCAACTCAATGTTGTCATTGAGTTGGGAAAAAATACTATCGAATGTAATGACTAAAAAACTAATACCTATTTGAAAAATAAAAATAATAAAGTAAAGATTATAAAGCCTCCATCCTCAACCCGTCTTTTACCTACCTTACCTGACAATAAAATCATCTCCATAATACATTAACAATAATTATAGACATTCTTTACATTATAGGTAGTTACATTTATATAGGTATTTATTTTCAATGTTTATTACATTATTTTATTTTATTTTGGAATAAAATTCTGACGATTATTCTACAAATAAGAATTCTATTTTTGACATGTACGAGTATATTTCAAATTATGTAGTATGAAAAAAAATTATTCTAATTCTATACAATCGGGTGTCGGGCTTCGCCGAAAATAATTGAGATCTACCTAAGTGGATGCCAAGTTCAGTTAATCTTCAAACTTACTCGTATCTACAGAAATATATAACATTGTTGAAAAAACATAATCCAAGTTTTCATACGAGTAATTGCTTGCTTATCGTATACCTAACTCTTGACAAATGTAACCTATTAGTCAAGAGTTGTTCAGGTCGCCCGTAGGCCTCTGACATGGCTTAACGACTGCTGTCGAACGACAACAACCGGGACCGACTGCTTAACGTACTTTCCGAGGCACGGAGGAGCTCAGATGAAATATGCCACTAGCGGTCACCCATACGAGTCATTTATTAGAAGAGATAAGAGTTTAAGAGTCTTTTCCTGCCGTCCTTTTTTATTCATACTTATCTTTAATCTCTTATGACCTCGCATGGGATTCGAACTCGTGACCTCAATCTCCACTGTAATGATCACTAGCACGCAACACGACTTAGTTTTATTTAGTTCTTTTCTATGAAGAAGTATCAATACGCGCGCTGTAGACATTCTTGTCTGCAGCAATAAGCTGAGTCGAGACCCCTTTTCACAACAACAGCAGACCATCAGACATGATATAGATATGTTTACCTTTGACTACATAATTATTTTATTATAATTATAACTGTTTCGGTCATTGCTGTGTGTGAAATAAACATATTACTTACTTACTTACAATACTTGTAGTACCTACTCCTATGTACATATTTTTATTTATTTATTTATGTAACACTTTAATGCACAAAAATAGTACACGAGGCGAGCTTAATGCCATGCGGCATTTTCTACCAGCTAACCATTGGGTCATACAGATATTGTAAGGCAGGTTTTATTGTATAATAAGGCGAGCAAACGTGCCGCCAGATGGTAAATACATGGTCACCGTCGCCCATAGACATAGCATCTCAGTTTAATGTTATTAGAGGGTTTTCAATGCTCTGCTAACCTTGAGGACTTGAAGTGACTCGTGTGCCGGTATTACGCTGAACTATGGATGTTACGGAGGTGGTTTTGCCGGAACGGGAGTCGAAACCGAAGGTTTTAAATTTGATTTATCGGAGTCGGAACCGGAGTTGGAGGCGGAGGTAGAAGAGAGATGTTCAGAAGTTCAAATTTTAAACCGTTTTTTAAATTTTTATAGCTGAACAGGCCAATTTTTTATATGATAACGTTTGCGGTACTAAAACATGTTCCTTTAGAGAGTAATAATAAAATATTGATATTTGAATATGTTTGCTCACAAATCTTCGGTATAACCTCCGATTCAAAATTATCGGAACCGAAGTCGGAGTCGGAGGTGTAAAATCAATCGGAAGTTCCGACCTTTCGGAGTCAGAGTCGAAGCTCCGTAACATCCCCACGCTGAACTATGTAAAAGTATATAAAAGTCGGGTTTACATAACTCACGATCGTAACAAATGCGTTTATAAGATTGTTAGGTGAACGAGCGACTTATTATTCGACTATTTTGTCGGTTAAGAATCCCTAAGGAGTGGCTATCTGTAATTTTATTTCGTGTTTCCTAGAACACAGTCTAGCATGACTGACACCAGCGGAACAAAATGTAGAGAAGTATTTTTAGACCGCACTTATTATTTCTAGCTTAAAAAAACTGCTAAAGAGCTGAGTCATGGTGATTCCGACTACTTTTTTATAGGTGTTAATCGTAGTTTTGACGTTCTGCGTGCATTTTACGACTTACCCATTAGAGTTTTTAAAAGAAGATTATTTGAATGGTTACTGGATAAATATTTTATGACTAAATGACATTTATATTTTATAATTTATCTGACTGTTATATTATTCATTTTTTATATTTCCATGCTCTTTGTTGAGTAGAATGTATCGGCTCTTTGTTTAAAAAATACCATCTTGTAATTATGTACCTACTCTGGAAAAATAAATTAATCTGAATATGAATCTTTAAACATTGGTAATGTGTTTTTGCACATGCATTACTTATTACACTATTTTGTCAAATTTGAAACACAGGATATGTATTCCGTCAATACATTTTTCATCCAAAAATTGTGTGCGAATCGACTTAAAAAATTCGAAACGTATCTGAAATCCGTTTCGCAAATACATATTGGTTCATATAATTTCCAGACGGACTAGGTAGTATTAGACGGATGACAGGTAAGTCATCCGGTTTTTTTTTAAATTGTCTATTGAAAGAAAGTTAAAAAGTATTATTATTATTATTGGATTAGCAGGCAGACAGTTAATGCTGGTTAGCCTGTTTCTTCACATTTCGTAAGTGGCTGTCTAATCTGTTCTTAAACCGGTTTATAGTTATATTAGTTGGTTTATATTAGCGTTGATATTCTTCATAACTATGTACAGTGGCTAGGACACCGGACTCCCATGCGGGAGCTTCAGGTTCGAAACCGCGCAGTGCCATGTACCAATGAGTTTTTCGTATTTTTCGAAGACTTACGTACATTTACCGACTGCTCTAACGGTGAAGGAAAACATCGAAAGGAAACCTGCACACTGAGATGACCAGTGTGTAAAATGGGGTAGGCACAAAAGATCCTCAAGAGTCCCATCATAATATAAGATATCTTCACTACTTTGTCAAATATTGCGCAATATTTTGTAACTACACCTACTCGTATTTACTAAAAATAAAGACTCATGCTTACCTACCTAGATACGAATAGGTCAATTAGCTACTTACTTATGTTTTTTTTTATCGCAACGTTTGTAACCCTCTATTATATTTTTGTGTGGCGTAAAAACTGAAAACCTGTAAATCTTAAGAAATTGAAAACATACAAATAACCAACTCACTATAATGTAACATTTACGATGCGGTGCTAACCTTGAGGACTTAGATAGAGTGCCTCGCCAACGTAGTTACCGGCACGTAACTACGTTGGCTGTCTTGCCCTTCAAACCGAAACATAGCAATGCTTTAAAAATAGGAATAAGTTTTTTTGTGCGGTAAGATCTTTGGTCTTCTTCTTCTCATCCCCCCCCCCCCCCCTCTTCTTAAACGCCTGGAACGATGAACTACCGCTCCAATCCTTAAACTGTCAGGGAAGTCGTCCCAGGATTGGATATATGTCCAATCCTGGGACGACTTCTCTGTCGTTTTCCTTTATCAATATTTATCATAATGCTGTGGCGACGCACGACGCGCGCCACTACGATACAGTACCTACTAACATCGGTGTAGAACGCGCTATCGAAATTTTCCTGGGACTTCGTATTATACGAGTTCCAAACATCCATAGTAGGACCAGCACATCTGGTCAAGGCACAACACCCCGCCTGGTGGAAGATCTTCCCTTTTCCCTTTCATACAACTGACGTTACGTCATCCATGTCCTCGCATAGCGCGTACCTACAATGCTTTGGTCACGCCAAAGAAATATTTAACCTTTTTGGGTCACGCACGGGTTAAAACTAAAAAGTCGTGATGTAGGTATAAGTCAAAAGTATTACAAAAGTTGTACCATTTCATGGGTACATTCACCCATATTGCATTCATTATGTAATTACAAATAAATAGGTCAATGACTGACCTTGTAAAGAGTTTTACTCGTGTACGTACGAAGCCAAAATATTGCATCAAAGTGCGATTGCTGGTACATCGTAAACTCGCGATTATTGAACTTGGCACGTTCCCAGATGTTACGTAACTGTGTGAAGTGAGATAACTCCCTGGGACGGCGCGCGGCGCGGCGTTAGAGATTTACCTGGAGAGTCATTATTTTTAGGAATCTGTACTGTACCACGAAGGGAAAATAGGAACTCTTTTGCTGTCGCTCCGTCCGGCCGTCTGTCACGCGTTTCTAGTTCGTCAACGGGACAAGATAGCGTCTTCAAAGTTTCAAGACCATAGGTTGGCCACTAACCACAACAAAATCCAGTCAAAATTTATCTAAAGTTTACGTTTATTGAACTTGGCTCGCTCCCAGATGTTACATAACATTTATGTAACGTTTGATAACGACCAGAGCCGGTTCCAGATCTCTATATTTGGGGGCCCTTTTACCATTGAAGGATAAAACCTATGCGATTGAACTTTTGTGGTCTTCTTCTTCTATTAAGTGGCAGGCCCTTGTCGCTGCAGCAGTCTCCATACGATTCTGTCCCCCTTGTCCTTAAACTCCTGGTACGACGAACTACCGCTCCAATCTTTTAACTTGCTACAGTCTGCCCTCTAGGTGCCGGCTAGTAGGGTTCTAGGACAGTGTGCAGATGAAGTAATAGAAGAACTTGGTAATAGTAGATATTATATTTATCAGGAACAGAACAACACAATAGTAGAAAATAGGTAGTAGTGGAGACAATTTTATAAAACGGACATACGTCCGTTCAGGACAAAAATACAGAGAGAATAAGTAAAAACAATGAAAATAATGGAAGTTAGAAATGGAATGGGAATATGATTTGAATTTTGAAAATCTAGATGAAGAAACGAAGATGCCAACACGAAATGAGGTGAGATAAACGCTAACGGTGAGGTTGAAATGGATGGCAAGGAGGTTGATATGGACGATGAAGTCGACATCGTTACAAACTCCTTCATATATCCAATCCTGGGACGACCTCTCTGTCGTTTTCCTTCAATTTTCCCTTCTATTATGGATTTAATTAAATCATGGCCAAGACAATCAGCTCTACGGTTTCCTATAGTATGCTTATTCTCCTCTTTTCCTTCACCATATGCAACACTTCCACATTCGTCCGTTTCTCTATTCAGCTAATTTTCATCATTCTCCTCAAGCACCAGCAGCTTCTGTGCTCTATGGTCGCTTATTTCGGTGACATTTTGGCACTTGGGTTGGTAGATCTGTGGTTCACTGTACCTACATAAACCGTTATCTGTCATGCATGAATCACTCCCGGATCCTAATGAAAACTATATCTATTATCTAATCTATCAATTTTACCATCTTTGATAACGATAACATTATTATTATTACTGGATATAAAGAGAAAAAAACACCATAATTTTTCAGTTTTAGAACTAAAACTCAAGTGAGACATTGAGTTTTAGTTCTAAAATTGAGAATACACACACACACACACACACACACACACACACACACATTATTTTGAGTACACATACACATGCATATATACATAACATCACTCTATGTCCCTTGCGGAGTAGGCAGAGAGAACGAAGCTCCACGAATCCCTGTCTTGTCACGCTTCTCTTGCTTCCTCAACAGTCAATCGTCGTTTCACGCATGCTCGCCGCTGGGGTCGCCTGCTCTGCTTAATATCATTTTAAAAATGAGGTACTAAAGATCAATATCATAACCAGAAATCCATCATCCTTTCTTGTTACAGCTCTGCTTTTACCAGTTGATTTACTGATATTTTCTAAGGATCATGGGCGTTACGTCCAATTCCCCGAATGTTCTGTCAGTGAAATCTATTTCCTTAATGTCCAATTCCTCGATCGTCCAGTTCCCCGAACGTCCAATTCCCCGATGGTCCACTCTTCCATTTCCCGGAACGTCAATTTCCCCGAACGCCCAGTTCCCCAAATGTACAGTTCCAGTTTGTCACTTTGACATTTGTCACTTTTCATTGGACTTAAAAATCTAAGTGACCACGGAACTGTACATTCGGGCAACTGGGCGTTCGGGGAAATGGACGTTCCGGGAAATGGAAGAGTGGACATTCGGGGAATTGGCATTGGAAATTCCAAGCGTAGCCCACGTTCTCCTGAATCCATCTCTGGATGTAACAATCGATATTTATGTATCATATCGACGCCATCTCTTCAATTTACGCCAGTCACCGTAGGTACGTCTCTTTCCATGGCTACCATAATGTCAACACCATCAATGTGTACAGAGTACAAATGGTGGAGCGGGAGCTCTATGAGATATGTTCACGTGATAATCTGGGCACATGAACGTATATGTTTATAGGTTCTATAAATGCCCTAATTTAAAAGAACTGATTTATTTTTCGGCAGTTGCGCTCATAGTTCGGGAACACCCTTAAGATTTTGAAAAACGGATCATCATTATAGTACTTTACTTACCTACTATGAATGAACAAAGTCAAAGTTTTTTTTATTGCAAGTACCTTAAACTACATTATTACAATGTAAGTAATTTTGTTATACTCTACCACCGCTATGGTGTTAACTGGTAGAGATAACGCCACAGGGCGCTAAGCTTTTAGTTATCTGGTAGGTAACACAGCGTATGGCGTTAAGTTCACCTTTTATAATAACAATCTTTATTACACACATAGACAAAATACAAAAAAAAATACTTAATAAACGAAAAAATGAAATATGTATAAATGGTGTAGCATAACTCGTTTCGAGTTTTCTCCCTGCTAACCATCGGGATAGAGAAAGGTGATAGATTCCAGCAGGCAGAGTATGTGTACATGTGAATATACATAAAATATACTAAATATAATACATAATAATACTAATACACAGTATATATAGTTACATAAAATACATATACCCACTTGCTACATAATATACATACATATATACCAATACATAAAATAATAAATAAAGTATAGAATTCATAAGGATAGATAATGCTCCTTCACTCTACTCTTGAACACTTCCAAGGATGGACTTGCACGTATAGCATGTGGGAGTGAATTCCACAACCTTACTGCATGGACAGTGAATGAGCCATAGTAGCGACTGGAAACGTGGGTAGGCATTTTGAGGAGAAGAGAAGTGACAGACCGGCACCTTGTGTATAAAGTATAAATAAATAGAACCCCGGTACAAGATCTGATCCCGGAATAATACGTTTTTATTTCAGATTCTTCCCAGGGTTATATCCGCAATTGTGTATATAACCCTGTTGTAATAATTATCAAGTTACAATTATCTTTCGCTAACGATGTACGTCCAACAATTTTCAACAACAAAGTTTAACGATTTTAATAATGAGTAACTAAGGGATGAGACATGATTAGAATTAAAACTAATTAGATTGCAAATTACAAAGTGTCAAAGTAGACTTGAACCGTGATAAACTTAGTACAAGTTAGTGTGAGTACTAAGTAATGGTTCAAAATTGTAAGATTATGTAACACGAAGAAAGCAGAGCAAAATGTACGGCTAAACAATGGTACACAGGTGATCTTTCGAATGCAGAAAGTAAACCATAACTAGCACATGGAGATGGGCGGAATAATAAGTTACTATTCTGTATAATTGTATAATTTCGGTGGTCTAGTGGCTAGGACGCCGGACTCCCATGCGGGAAGTCCGGGTTCGAAACCATGCAATGCCATGTACCAATGAGTTTCTCTAAATTTTTCGAAGACTTACGTACATTTACCGACTGTTCTAACGGTGAAGGAAACCTGCATGTCTGAGGAAATTTAAAGTTTCCGAAGGCGTGTGAAATACACCAATCAGCACTGGGCCCGCTCGGTGTATCATGGCCCATACCCCTTTGTGCAAGAGGAGGCCTTTGCCCCAACAGTGGGGACATTAATAGGCTGATGATGATGATTCGACCCTTGCATTATGAATATACAGCCCTTATTACCACGCGATGGTCACCACTCATGCAGCTCCCGGTCTAAGGGTGAATCATTCGAACTCGATGGATATTTAATGGTGTAGTAATGGTCTAGAATTTGATGGTAGTTATTTTATTACAAACACATTTAGTGACTTTCAGTTTTCTAATGTCAAGGCCACCGGTTCAATATTTTATCGGTAATGTTCCATACTTATGTCAGTTTTGTAATTACATAGTAACCATGGATAAAAGAAAAAGGGGCGGGCGTTCCTACATTCATGGTTCCAACCATCGGAGTAGTCGTTCTGATATATACGTACAGTTGTACTGGGTATAGTTTGAATCCACTTACAGCTGATATGACTGCATTTTAAAGCCTTATCTTATGATAGGGGGCCGGGAATAACCCCAGCGGCACTTCGACTCTTGAGGATCTTTTGTGCCTACCCCATTTTACACACTGGTTATCTCAGTGTGCAGGTTTCCTCACTATGTTTTCCTTCACCGTTAGAGCAGTCGTAAATGTACGTAAGTCTTCGAAAAATACGAAAACTCATTGGTAATCGCATGGGAGTCCGGTGTCCACGGTGTCCACCGGTGTCCGGTAGCCACCGTGCCACCGACGCTTACATTTTAAAGCCTTAAATAAATCGAATACATAATTAAATTCAAAAAACTTTTGTTATGAACCAATAATTTGTTTGTATACAATAAAATTAATAACTAATGTTAGGTAAGAAATAAGCAATAACCCAGAAAAATGGAATCCGATTTCCGAATTTGATTTTACAGCTTTGTAGAACTATTGGAGGGAAATTTAATAGGACTTGGTCTGCTCACTGCCGCACGCTTAATTTCGAATCTTTCGTAACGAACCGGGATTCGAAAAACTTCAAAGTTTTGAATCTACTAAGCTCACAGCAGTACCTACACTGTACGGTTCACACACGTACATTTTTATATTGCTTAGTCAACAAGCTACTTTAGCCGCGACTCGTGTAACTAATTTTAAACATTTTTACTGAGAGTGCAGTGAGAACTGACAGAGAGAAGTCGCCACAGATAGTAATTGTTATAATTATTATGTCATATTCAAATTCAAATATTTTATTCAAAGCTTATATAATACATAATACTACAATACAATACAATATAATTTGAAACAAATAGGTAGGTATCTATTTATAAAAATCAACTCCTGGCACCTGCACTAGCCAGCGGCTGTCTTGCAGCATGCCAGTCCTCACTAAGATAGCCAGCGGGATATGATACTGTGGGTGTACAGGGGAGAGGGTGTGTGAAGTTGTGTGAGGCGATGTTTGTGTGTGTGTGTGAGTGTGTGTCATTACACGTTCTACATTACTTTAAAGTGATCTCTCCCCGCTGCGCTCTCAACAACTAACTTGAACTATCTACAACTCTGTGCAACTGAACATATTACTCAATGTACCATAACAATCTGCGGAGCGACTTCCAACTGTAACAACATCACCTGCAGCAGCAACTCGACTATAACTACAACATCTGTTCTAATGTACAAAACCGTACATACACGCTGTGTGTAGTGTGGCAAAGTTCCAACAAATTTCACTCCAAAACTTCTAGTTCCGAACACAACCTTACCCATTTTTTTTTCACATTCTAAACTCATTTTTCATGATATCGAATGGCTAATAAATAATACAATACAATAGCTATTATATTATTCAGTCAATAGATAAAATATCGCAGAACAAAGGTTTGAATTGAAAAGAACCTTGTTCCGAATTCAGGGTATTTACCTCATGCTGTTTCGTCATGTCATGTTATTACCTTTGTTCCATGAACGGTGCATGTCATAGTGATGTGTGCATAAGTAGGCCACTCTGAGGAAAGCAGCAGCGTGCAGCCATAGCACGCTGCTGTGACGGAAGGCACCGGGAGGTGGAATATACCTCGGAGGGGCAAAGTTCTAGGAGGTCACCGATGCGTTCCATTGGAGATCCCGGAGCACTCAGATAACAAGAGGTCGATTGAGGGGGTTTTTGGGTTTTTTTAAAAACACAATCCGGTCCTCTTCCCCAGGAGACCGGGTATCTTTAGAAAGTCGTCAAAGTTAGTAGCGCATCGAAAACTATATAGCATGGTTGACCCAATAAATAATGTAACGACATTTCAGTATGTACTTTCTCATTACAGCGTCGATGGCATAGTGGCTAGGACACCGGACTCCCATGCGGGAGGTCCTGTCTCGAAACCGTGCAGTGCCATGTACCAATGAGGTTTTCTTATTTTTCAAAGACTTACGTACATTTACCGACTGCTCTAACGGTGAAGGAAAACATCGCGAGGAAACCTGCACACTGAGATGACCAGTGTGTAAGATGGGGTAGGCACAAAAGATCCTCAAGGGTCGAAGTGCCGCTGGGGTTATTCCCGCCCCCCCTATCATAAAATAAGATAAAGTTGAATATTCTTATGTTTTCAAATACTTAGAACAAAACTGCTCACCCTGTAACAAACACTCTACCGAGTTAATACCCGGTATTTAATCATTCATATAGCATAACTCTCACGTCCATAATCCCCGAGGGGGTAGACAGAGGAACCACCTTTAATCATAGATAGTTCCCACTTTTCGTCGTAAGATTTGGTGGACAAACGTGATAGGTGGCGAGCCTATCGCCGTCTACTAGGTGGAGAATAGTATCCACTGAGATCCTTAGTCGCCTCGTACGACACCCACGGGAAGAGTTGGGGTGGTGCTATTCTTTATGTCCGGCACGGCATTTAATAACTCACTGTATTGTATATCATAAAATAAGTAATAATACTGCGTAATAATAACATGGTACCTATAGTAAATAAAAACTTAATCAGAGAAGTTATTTACGTTTAATGCTTAAGTTAATTGTATTTTCAACACATTGTTAATTAAAGATAAGGTTATAACTTAAGGTAACCCTAGCACAGCAGGGGTTAAAAGATAAGTGGCTTATCGAGGGGTAATGGGGTACAGTATACATACATAACTTTTGATGTGAAAACATCTCAAATAACTCGTGAAGTGTGGGAGACGGTTCGGGCATCAAGTGTCACACTTTTATGTCTTCTTTCAAAAGCTAATAATTTCGTGAATTTTAAAGATACCCATGTAAAATATAAACGTTGAAACCATCGATTAACAAAGATCATTTTGGAGTCAAATGTATTTGGCTAAAATAATTAGGGGGGTACCTTGAGATTTATAACAAAATCAGACATTTTGAAAAGCGGATTAGTATTATAGTACTTTAATTACCTACTATGAACGAACAAAGTCAAGGTTTTTTTTTATTGTAAGTACCTTAAAGTACATTTTTACAATGTAAGTTTTTTTAAATACTCTACCACCACTATTAACGCCTCGGGGCGGTAAGCTTTTAGTTATCTGGTAGGTAACGCAGCTTAGGGCGTTAAGTTCGCCTTGTACACTTTCTTTGGGTATAAAGTTTAAATAAGTATATAAAGCCCCCGGTACAGGATTTGACTCCCGGAATAATAATTTACTATTCGACCCTTGCATTATGAATATACAGCCCTTATTACCACGTGATGTTCACCACTCATGGAGCTCCCGGTCTAAGGGTGAATCATTCGAACTCGATGGATATTTAATGGTGTAGTAATGGTCTACAATTTGATGGTAGTTATTTTATTACGAACACATTTGGTGACTTTCAGTTTTCTAATGTCAAGGCCACCGGTTCAATATTTTGTGGGTAATGTTCTATACTTATGTCAGTTTTGTAATTACCTATGATCGGAGTAGGTAGGGCTGTTTTTGGTACTTGCCACATACGGTCATAATATGGATAAGTATGCCCAATAATCCCGGGATTTCCGGGATTGAATAAATATATTATTTAGATTTTTAACGTTATATTTGTTTTGATACACATTTAAGATTGGTGGCGAAATAATTTTTTTTAAGATTCATGGCGCTTGTGTACCTATGGTAGTGTTTTAACTTCTTCGTAAGTTCACAATTTTAAAAAAATCGTAATCCGCCGAGTAAGGGCGAGGTTTATAAAAGTAATTTACAACATTTGCTCGATAACATAAAACGGGATCCCGAAATCATATCCATATTAATATAACCTTTGAGGACATTGACCCGAAAGAGCCCTACCTACTCCGATCAGTGGTTATAACATAGGTCTAGCCATGGATGAAAGATTACTTTTGATGTGAAAACATCTCAAATAACTCGTGAAGTGTGGGAGACGGTTCGGGCATCAAGTGTCACACTTTTATGTCTTCTTTCAAAAGTTAATAACTTTGTGAATTTAAAAGATACCTAAGTAAAATATAAAATAGTATCGTTGGAACCATCGATAAACAGAGCTCTTTTTGGAGTCAAATGTATTTAGCTAAAATAATTAGGAGAGCGTCGGTGGCCTAGTGGCTCCATTCATGGACTCCGGGTTCGAAATCATATCATGTACCAATGAGTATTTCGGATTTTTTCGACGACTTATGTACATTTACCGACTGCTCTAACGGTGAAAGAAAACATCGTGAGGTAACCTGAAAGTCTGAGGAAATATTTTATTCCAAAGGCGTGTGAAATCCACCAATCGACACTGGGTCCGCTCGGTGGATCATGACCCATACCCACTTATGCAATAGGAGGCCTGTGCTCAAACAGTGGGGACATTAATAGGTTGATAATGATGAATTAGGAGATAAAAGTTTGCCAAGTTGTTTTCGCACATAAAGCTTGCGGCTCAGCGTCCCTGTGCCTCTTCTATTTCCTTTTTAAATTATAATATTCATACAAATTAATGAAATCAATTGAAATCAACAAAATAATTGCTTTGTACTTGACTTTGGTTTGCAACTTTATATCTATTTCTTCCTTTTCTGCGGTGGGACCTTCCAACATCATCTGCTTGCCCCTTGAACAAGAAAATGATCCTAAATCCTGAACCGTGTATAGCATCTCAGCAGTGCAGCACTCTCACGTCCATAATCCCCGAGGGGGTAGACAGAGCAACCACCTTCATTATAGGTAGTACCAACTTTTCGTCGTAAGATTTGGTGGAGAAACGGTGATAGGTGGCGAGCCTACCGCCGTCTACTAGGTGTAGAATAGTCTCCACTAGATCAAGGAGTGCAGACGAGGAAACGGGCCAGCTATAACGTTATTAGAGGGGTTTCGATGCGCTGTTGACTCTTGTACCAAAAAACTGAAAAAAAGAAAAAGCTGTCATCATCTCAAGCTACACCAGAATTCTTTTTACATATATAATGTTATGCGTGTTAGTAAGGTATACAAAGTAAAGTAAAATACACTTTATTGCACAAATAAAAAAAACAATAAACATGAGGTAGAAAAAAAAAAGGTGAAGTACAATTTAGGCGGCCTTATCGCTAAGAGCGATCTCTTCCAGGCAACCTTCGGGCAGACGAAATGATATCGAGAAAGAGGTAGTAGGTGTGCAAGGTTTATGGAAAACGTTAAATAAGAGAATTAAAATATATCTATGGGTCTTTTGTATAGTTAGCTACAGAATTTGTTGCCTGAAAATAAATAATTTATTATTATTATTTTTACTGCTTTGCGGCAGAAATATGCGTCGAAAACGCTCTTACAATATTTTAGTGAGGTTAAGTGGTCTTTAGGAAGCCTTATCGCTATGAGCGGGCCTTCGGGCAATCTGGTGGTAAGTGGTCACCATAGACAGCTAGATGGAACGACGATATGCGCAAGGTGGCTGGCAGCGACTGGATGTGAAGAGCCGAATATCGGGCTCAATGGAGCGCCATGGGAGAGGCCTGTGTCCAGCAGTGAACTAGAGTAGGCTGCTGGTGATGATGATGAAGTGGTCTTTCCTTCCACATAAAATAGTTTTTAATTTTTTAAATGGTTAATACTTGCGGTTGGTATAAGTTGGTACTTGGTGAAACTTGTAGTACATGATTAGACTCAAATAATATACTGTTTCACGGGTTTTTATTGTATTTTATTAATTACGACCGGTTTCGTTTACACATCTTCAGGTATTTGTTTATAAACAAATCATTAATATATTATTGCTTGCTTGCTTATCGTATGGTTAGTGGCCAACCTATTTGTCAGAGTTGTTCAGGCCGCCCGTAGGCTTAACGACTGCTGTCGCACGACAACAACCGGGACCGACTGCTTAACGTACTTTCCGAGGCACGGAGGAAATATGCCACTAGCGGTCACCCATCCTGGTACCGACCGCGCCAACGTCGCTCGACCCGCACGATCACTTTCGGACCGTGCTCACAACTAGGCTACCAGCTCCTCGAATATTTCATTACAGCTCATCGATGAGAGAATTCCATGTTATCATAATAATATCATTAGATTGATAAAATATTTAAAACAAACTTTCGCACAAGAAAAACGATTATTTTATCGGCATATTTATAAAACTGCGGTGACTGCAACAGATGTTTCATTTCAATAATGTTTATAATATAAATTATAATATACTAGTTGTAGTGTACAATAGGGATGTTACGAAGTTGGTTTTAAATTTATCGAAGTCGGAACTGGATTCGGAACCGGAGTCGGAGGTAGAACAGAGATGTTCAGAAGAAGTTCAACTTCCCACACTCACACACCCACTCACCCCACACTACAGATGCACACTTACATCATTACACACTCCCACACAACCTAACACCCCCCCACCCATTCTCACTCTTACCATTATCTTTACTAAATTCCTTTATGATTAAATTTTCCAAATTCCTTTTAGGTTAAGAATATAATTTGTAATTTGCTTGCACAGAAAGTGCGACGGAATCCCGACTTACAAGATACAGGTTTTCGACCTAGTTTGTAAGTCGGAGGTCCTTTTTTTGTGTGCCCTGTAATAAGTAAATAAACTTTTAATTTTTTTTTCAATTTCAAACTTTATTTTGTGCAATAAAGAGTATTCATTCAAATTGTGAACTGGCCAATATTTTTATGATGACGTTTGCGGCAATAACACATTCCTTTATGTAGTCCTACACTATTTAATAAAATATTGATATTTGAATATGTTTGCTCACAAATCTTCGGTATAACCTCCGATTCAAAATTATCGGAGCCGAAGTCGGAGTCGGAGGTGTAAAATCAATCGGAAGTTCCGATCTTTCGGAGTCGGAGTCTAAGCTCCGTAACATCCCTAGTTTACAATACAATTATAAACTACCACTGACGGTGCACGGAGAGAACATTCTCGTAATAGTAACGAGAAATCAGGATAATTATTTGTATCCATTACAATATTTTATAGCATCCCTTACAAAAATACAAATTTTGTGCAGCGGGCGACAATGTAATCATTACAATAATTCTCGTTACTATTACGGGATTTTTATTTCCGTGTCTCCTCTGTGTAATAGTTTAATTTTATTTATTTATTAGGTAAACACAATCGATTACAACCATAGAAATTACAGAAAAATCAATATAAAGTTATGAGCTAGGTAGTGAATGTAATGATTAAAAAATACCTATTGAAAAATAAAATTAATAAAGTAGAAATTATAAAGTAGGTGCGTGGATAGCTCACTTGAGGACATCCTTAACCCGTCTTTTGAAAACTAATGGCCTAGGATCGAATAAGTCTAATAGGAAATATTGTTATCTATAATAATAAGAAAACATTAAGAGGTTAATTTATTGTAACACATTAACAAGAAAACATTAACAAGGTGTTTGTCCGGTTATTAGTTTACTCAGGAACTCCAGCATTGATATTAAGAGGACAATTCGTGCAATATATAATCTACATTGCAGGACCTCTCTAAGGGAATTGTTCAGGGAGATAAATGTACTGACTATCGCGGGTCAATATATTTATGTAAATATTATGTATGTATGCAAAAACTTACAGATGTTTCAGAAAAACAGCGATAATCATAATTTCAATACCAGAAACAAAAACAAACTTGCAGTCCCACGCTTTAGACTTAGTAAAGTAAACACATCATTTATGGGTCACTGTGTACGATTTTATAATAAGATACCTGATACTGTAAGAAATATGACAGAGAAAAAATTAAGACCCTCATAAGACGGACCTTATGTAAAAAGGCTTATTATAAAATAAATGATAAAGAGGCTTGGTCCTAAATCCAGCTCCAGCTCTGCACATTGTGTATATGATTGTATTCATAATTATTGTAAGATATATTTATTTCAAAAGATGTGTTGCTGAAAGTTTCTTGCGCCGCTTCTTTCCTTTCAGCTAAAGCACCTTACGAAGCGGTGGTAGAGTAAAACATGACGTTGTAAAAATGTACTTTAAGGTACTTACTTACACTAAAAAAGTTTGATTCAATTGATTTGACATCAATCAATCAATTCTTAAGTCTTAAAGTTATGCGCAAAGATTTAAAAAAATTAATTCATGCAGACAGTATCTTTAACATTTTCTCAGATTTCCCTGGCTCCCACACTGGGATACCCTGTGTTGTAGGGTATCCTAGTGTGCCTGTTTCTTAAATTGCAGATGGAACCACTGACATCCACTGTACATGACAATCATAGCATGCTTTCGGAGCCGGACCTCCTGCATGGAGGTCAGCCGTTCTGGATACTACGGCCCGATGAATTTGATAAAGTGTTATAAATAATGTGTCACTGTCATGATCGAAGCGGCCTTGCGGAATATTTCGAAGGCCGCACTTTACTATCGATTGACCAAACAATCGTCTTACTGCGCACTCAGACCCGATAATTATCTACAAACATATCAATTGTGATTGATTTGGTTTTTTGACGGGTTCATAGCTCAATATTTATAACAATTTCCATTTCATATGAAATGTTTTCAATAATTCTGAAAGTTAGGAACCCCCCGTTCTTTACTGAGTACGAACCTGACTTACAATATTATAATTGACAAATATGTAATAATGGTACTATTATAATATTAAAATGGTACACCTGTCTGTGTTTAGAAAAGAAATGCATTGGGTAGCATAGTTAATTAGTATTTATTATCAAGGTATTTCTTAATATCGAATGTTGTTGCATGGTTACTAATTATAAGCATTAACTCCAAGGATAGAGCGTCAGTGGCATAGTGGCTAGGACACCGGACTACCATGCAGGAGAACGGGGTTCGAAACCAAGCAATCATGATAATAATAATAAAGATTTATTCAGTAACAAAAAGGTTCAAACAATTTTTTTTTACAATTGTGGTGGCCGTTTTTAAGTGTGACATCACCTGTGTCAGAGGGCCACGCTCTTCCATACCTCTTTATTTGTGTACCTATTTACTATATTATAATAATAATAATAACGTGTGTGTGTGTGAGAGAGAGAGGTTGTGTGTGAGGGTGTATGTGTCTATATTTCTAATATCTAATTATAATCTATAATTCTGAAAATGCAAGATACGATTTACCTGTTCCGGAGAATGTGGAGAGCGTCGGTGGCGCAATGGCTAGGACACCGGACTCCCAGCGGGAGGTCAAGGTTCGAAACCGTACAGTGCCATGTACCAATGAGTTCTTCGTATTATTCAAAGACTTACCTACATTTACCGACTGCTCTAACGGTGAAGGAAAACATCGTGAGGAAACCTGCACACTGAGATGGCCAGTGTGTAAAATGGGATAGGCACAAATGATCCTCAAGGGTCGTAGTGCCGCTGGGGTTATTCCCGGTCCCCTATCATAATATAAGATAAGATCTCTGGTGTTAGTTGAGATATCGAGAAATAAATTTCAGATCCATCTTCAGAATGATCATGTAAGTTGATTGATGCAATAAAAAGGCAGATACTCTATTGTAGGAATTGTATATATAACCCCTATCATAAGATAAGATAATTGACAATGTGACTCGGATAGTTATGCGGTGCGACGGGTTTTTATTAATTTTTAACGGCGGCCGTGGATGGGAGTTGTAATTGCATCGCCATAGCTAATAAATAAACCCCACATTAGGATTATCCGGTGACGTGATGGGATCTAGAGTCTATCAAGTCGATCTCGGTGGTATGGCAACAAAAAACATACCATGAAACCTTACAACATTGCCCTTGGCATTCAACTTTGCGCAAAAGCTAAAGTCCACCACAAAAATCTTTAAAAAAGTGAAAAAAATGAACAAAGTTGTAAAGTTCACGGTAGAAAAAAGAAATGCCATCTGTCTATGTCTAGTAAAGAGTATGGACTTTAGTGTTGCTTACTGTCAAATTTTAATTTCCTTTACAAAAATGGGGTGCCATTACTTATTTCGGGTGCCATTACTCATTTGTTGTGCCATAACTCATTTGATGGACTATCTTGCTAAGGCTCTCAGTTAGTTAAATAATAATTGTGACAAGTTAAAACATGACTTGTACACAATAAATACATCGTCACGCTATAAGACACATTTCTTTCAATGATATATTATTATCTAAAGATAACATTCTACGAAAAAGTTCCTTTCAGATTAGCTTGCAAACTAGAGGCTACATGCGACTTCGATTGTTTATTTTTAATCAAAAAATCAAAATCAACATGTTTTTGTTGTAAGTATCTTATAGTACATTTTTACAATGTCATTTTTTTTTACTCTACCACCGCTTCGTAAGGTGATATACCTAAAAGGAAAGAAGCGGCGTAAGAAACTCTCAGAAGCACATCTTTTGAAATAAATAATAGTATATAATAATAATATTGTAGATCATAAAATTGTTTATATTAAAATTGAATCGCAATGTTTGTAATCGTGAGCAGATGCATCTATCATCTCTACGAGAGGTAGAGTCCGTCAAATGAGTTATGGCACCCCATTTTTGAAAAGGAAAGTAAAAATCGACAGTAAGCAACACCACAGTAATAAGCTGGAGAAAAATATATACACAGAATGGCTCAAAAGGGCTGGAACCTAGAGCCGTAAAACTATATATAAAAAAACGTAGATTTTACCACACACAGGCGGCGAGATCGACTCGACTTTATTTCTATATGTTTTATGGATGAGATCTCCTCCTTACACAGTAAAAAAATAGAAATAAATTCATTTTATTCAAGATTTAATTCAAGTTTAAAAATGTTCAATTTATTTAATGCCTTCTCCATTTTATAACCATTATTTTTTAATATTTTTGTAAGCTCTTTTTTTAACATAGTTTTCAATTTTTTTCCATTTAGTTTTGTTATTTCCATTGAATGGTCACGACCCTCATCAATGAGGAATGTTCCTCTCTGGGAAGTGTTTCTCCCATCGATCCTGGAAAGAATCCGCCAGAAGTAAGATGCAAGTTGTGGAGGGAGAAATACCCACCCAAAGATTTCATACCACCAAAAGAAGACCTACCACCGGGTTTCAAACTCCCGTGGCCAACCTGGAAAACGCTTAATCGCCTGCGAACCCAGGTTGGCTGTTGCGGAGATAATCTTCACAACTGGGGGTTTTCCAGCGATCAAGTAAAGTGTGAGTGTGGTGTCTCCCCTCAAACTATGGAGCACTTGCTCTGTTGTCCCGTGTGTCCGACCACCTGCACGCGGGAGGACCTTTTCGAGGCCAACCAGAGGGCTATCGATGTGGCTGCCTTCTGGTCGGGAAACATTTAATTCGGATCATCAACACGAAAGAAGAAGAATGAGGAATACGAGCAAATAGACCACCTGATGGTAAGTGATCACCGTGGCCCATAGACAATTTAACTGAAAACAAAAAAAAAACATTTCAATTGCCCTGCTACTAATATCACTGAAAAAAACTATCATGTAAACACATGTGACAGACAGACACACAAACACACGTACTTATGTGTCACAGATAGCGTATATTTACATTAAACACGAGCCGGTCCTCCCATACATAATTTTCATTAGAGTCTGAACGAAACGGAAATCCTCGGTAGTCTACCGGTGGACGTTGAAGAGAATACACGTCTAGAATATTTTGAATTTAGAATTATTTCGCGTCGTTTTTTTTTCTTCTATTCCGGTTTTTTTGGACGTTGAGATTTCTAGAATTTTTGTGTAGTGTTTTTTTTTAATTCTGCTGTGGATTGGGAGTTTTTACAGGTATTTTGGTTTTTATAAAGTTTTATTTTGATTAAGTATCCATGCATGTTTTATAAAATTATGGTTTCTTCTTCAATTAGAATTAGATAGGTACTTTTTTGTAATGCTTTAGCTAACTAATCCTTTTATTTTAATTAAGTATTTTTTTAAAATACTTTTATAAAGCCAGGAAAGGCTTATAAAAATAAACTAGCTTAGTGCGTATAAAAAACTGCGTTATAAATATTATTTATTACTTAAGCTTATCGTATGGATAATGGCCAACCTATTGTCAGAGTTGTTCAGGCCGCCCGTAGGCCTCTGACATGGTTTTTTACTATTTATTACTAAGACAAATGAAGCATTTAAAATAATTTTAAAAAATATTTTAATTTTCAGACAAGATTGTATTTACTTAATATATGTGAACACAGTTTCTGTGCTAAAAAAAATTTGCTTATGTATCTGTCAGTATTTAGTTAGAAATTGTTTGGATCCTTTAATTAATAAATTATTAAATCGATTAAAATAAACATATCTAGAAACAGCTGATTTAGTACTTACTAATATATTTAAAATATTTTTTCATACACGATATTTAATTAATTTTAAAGTAGGTATGTAGCATGTACATTCATATAAATATTTAACAAGCAAATGTAACATACTGACTTTATTAAAATGACAATCAATTTTGTTCCTTATCATGACATATTATGGTGCAATAATGCCTACTACATACATATCTGATAAAATAATGCAAGTCATCATGCTGATATCATCATCATCAGCCTATTAATGTCCCCACTGTTGGGGCACAGGTCTCCCCTTGCACAAAAGGGGGTACGGGCCATGATCCACCGAGCGGGCCCAGTGCTGTGCGGTGGATTCAGACGCCTTCGGAAACTTTTTAATTTCCTCAGACATGCAGGTTTCCTCACGATGTTTTCCTTCACCGTTAGAGCAGTCGGTAAATGTACGTAAGTCTTCGAAAAAAATCCGAAAAACTCATTGGTACATGGCATTCAGCATTGCATGGTTTTGAACCTGGACCTCCCTCATGGGAGCCCTAGCCACTAGGCCACCGACGCTTTTATTGATATATCATAATAATCCATTATTATAAATAATTTATTAATATAAAATAAAAATATTATTAATTAATTAATGAATACTCTTTATTGCACAAAATTATTAATTATATTACAATGCGTACAAAACGATTAATACAATCTAGGCGGTCTTATCGCTAAAAGCGATCTCTTCCAGACAAACTTTTGGTGGAGTAATTTTGGTGTAAAAAGGTAGGTTGTGCACCGTTTACAATAGTATATGTATATAATATACACACATATGAAAATGAAATACATACATACATACATAATATTAAAATATAACTAGAAACCAAAGTTGTGGAAAAGTAAAGAAGGAAGGAGTCATTGGGATAGATAGTGGGCCTTAACCTGTGCCTTGAAAGTTATCTTTATCTTACAAATTAAATTAAAACAGAAGCACAAAGGGCGTGACTTATCTCTGAGAGAGATCTCTTCCAGCAAACCCCTTAAAGTGACAATTTGATATGAAACTATGAACTTCTTTTGAAATACCTATTTCTAGTAGGTTAGAATAAGTTAAAAAATTTGATTTATGTATTTTTGAACTCTTCATATATTCATATTTATTTTGCTTTACCAGGTTCTGTTGTCCATGGAAAATAGAATACCTATTAAAACATTAAACCGTAACTTAAGTTAATTCTCATAGTAAAATGAAATGGTCGTTACTCAATTCTTTGCAGCGTTTTTACATACAAATTCATACGCTAAGGTAACATATTAGTACATTAACCTTAAAAGGTATTGGATTTTTCCTTCCATTAGAAATGGTGATTAAATGTGTAATAGGTATTCAAATATTTATTGAAACCCATAATCATATCAATATATCTAACGTACATTACGAGGAGCTCGTAGTCTAGTTGCGAGCACGGTCCGAAAGTGATCGTGCAGGTTAAGCGACGTTGGCGCGGTCGGTACCTGGATGGGGTGACCGCTAGTGACATATTTCATCTGAGCTCCTCCGTGACTCGGAAGGCACGTTAAGCAGTCGGTCCCGGTTGTTGTCGTTCGACAGCAGTCGTTAAGCCATGTCAGAGGCCTACGGGCGGACTGAACAACTCTGACAAATAGGTTGGCCACTTACCATGCGATAAGCAAGCAACTTACATTGATAGATAGATAGATAGATAGAAACACTTTATTGTACACAAAATCAGGAAAAGTAAAAACTACAGGAATAATAGCACGATATGTACAAAGGCGGGCCTTATCGCTTAAAGCTATCTCTATTGAACTATGTATGTACTGAAATTTTATGAAATGAAATAAATCGTCGCGTCCGTGGCCTAGTGGATAGGACGCCGGACTCTCATGCGGGAGGTCCTGGTTCGAAACCGTGCAATGCCATGTACCAATGAGTTTTTCGGATTTTTTCTAAGACTTACGTACATTTACCGACTACTCTAACGGTGAAGAAGTTTCCGAAGGCGTGTGAAATCTACCAATCAGCACTGGGCCCGCTCGGTGGATCATGGCCCGTACCCCCTTGTGCAAGGGGAGGTCTGTGCCCCAACAGTGGGGACATTAATAGGCCGATGTTGATGAATGAAATAAAATGAATGAATGCACAAAATTAGTGTGATACAATGCGTACAAAACGATTAATACAATCTAGGCGGTCTTATCGCTAAAAGCGATCTCTTCCAGACAACCTTCTGGTGGAGTAATTTATAAAACTAGTATCTTCTTTTTCAGTACCTTTTATAGTTCGCAAAATAAAAAATCCAGTTCACAGTTGTTCAGTAGGTTTCTATCGTAATGCAAATGTGAACATCTCACCTTACTATAACATTATTAGAGAGTTTTCAATGCGCTGCTATGCTAACCTTGAAGATTTAGGTGGAATCATCATGTGCTTGTTATTACGCTGGCTCTCTTACCCTTCAAACCGGAACACAGCTTTGCGGCAGAAATGGGTAAAAGGATCACACAGAGAAAAAAATCCAGATTAATTATATTCCTACTGACGTAAATCATGTCACTTCATATTCAAACGAAAAACCGGACGTGGGTACACATCAGGTTACACCCTTTTAGTACTTTGTCGCTTTAATATATTCGACACATTCATATACGAATACACGAATACGTACATACATATACGAATACGAATGTCAAAGACTCGTAACAAAACACTTTTTGCGACAGGGTTCCATCACCTAAATATTTTTTTATTTTTTAGGTACCTACCTACATAAAATTTCCTTGATTGTGTTCTCCAGCGTACAGTTCGTATTTGTATTCTGATGTAAATAATGATGTCTAGAGAAGGATAACGGTGACGTGTCCGGTTTTCCGTTTGAATATGAAATGTCATGATTACGTCAGGAGGAATATTAAAATTTGGACCGTTTTTTTTTCAGTGTTGTGCCCAATTCCACTGTTTTACGTTACGTTTTTATTATATATCGATCCAATGTTGAATACCATTGTTGAATATTCGTTATATTCGTGTCTATATTATTAAGAATAATTTATAACAAGTAAAGTGTTAATCCAGCTTTTATTTTAAGATTAGTCAATCAATGTCAAAATATAATAGGATTATCTGTATTTTCACGTGTATACTTACCTTTACATAATTGTTTTATTCTTCATATAGGTACAAAGTCAAAATAATACAATACATTTTAACTACAAATCGTATTCTGCTAACTCCATGTTAACACATACATGAGCGAAACGAAACGGTCGTTGGCTTTGCTACAGTCTGTCCTCTAGGTGTCGGCTAGCAGGGTTCTAGGACAGTGTGCAGATGAAGTAATAGAAGAACTTGGTAACTTGGTAAGGAACAGAACAACACAGAAAATAGTAAGTGTAGAAAACAGGTAGTAGTAGGAGACAAAAATAAACGGAGAACGTCCGTTCAAGACAAAATACAGAGAGAAAGTGCAAAATACAAAGAAAACAATGAAAATTAATGGAATAATGGAATTTAGAAATTGAATGGGAATATGATTTGAATTTAGATGAAGAAATGTAGATGCCAAAACGATGAGGTGAGATAAACGCTAACGATGAGGTTGAAATTGATGGCAAGGAGGTTGATATGGACGATGAAGTCGACATCGTTACAGCTTGACAAAAACGTAACTTCGTGAAAAACATCTTATATTGAGATGTGTTATTAGAATCGGGTCCAAGACTGATTCTGCACAGTCATACCTCCAGTAAAACATTTCAGTAGACACGGGAATTACGGTGATTAATATTCTCAGAACAAGTTATTAATCATAGAGTCGAAGCAGCTATCAACACCTGGCGGCGAGCCAGCTTGACAACCGAACTGCAGGAAAATCCTTGGCGACTCTACTATAGGAAATTAAACTTATTAATGTACTTGGCGAAACGTTCCTTTCTAAGTTTAATATTGAAGGTTCTTAGTAGGTACAACCATATCGGCCGGCGCCGGCGTGGGTAGAGTTGGAAAAAAGGTTGGCAAAAATGAGATTCATGAAGCGATAGTCTGTCTAAAAAGTCAGTTGACGTAGATTTTAAGTAGAATTCAAAAAACGTGTAATTGGCAACACCGAATTTAGCTGTGAAATAGGTCTAGAAGTACAAAAGCAGCAGTATTACTTTGTAATTATTAAAAAAGGGACTATTATTTTATATTTTGACATGTGTAAGTGCGTGTCTAAATGAAATAAAATACTTTTTGGTGTAACATACATAACGCTATATCCCTATAAAATTAAGATTGTTGCAACTGTAAAGGGGCTTTGTGATTTATCTAAATTAATAATTAATAAAATGAATACAAATATACTTTATTGCACACCCGGAACAAAAACAAAACATACAACATAAAGAGAGGTACAATACAATGTGCAGAAGGCGGCCTTGTCGCTTTAAGCGATATCTTAAATTAATATATCTGATGTAAAGGGGCATCCGAAATGAGGAGATCCGGCATAGAACAAAAGTTATCGACATAGCTCATAAGATTAACAAGCTGAAGTGGCAGTGGGCCGGTCACATCTGTCGCAGAACCGACAACTTCTGGGGTAGACGAGTTCTGGAGTGGAGACCGCGTTTGGGCAAACGTAGTGTGGGACGACGAGCGACGATCTGCGCAAGGTGGCTGGCAGCGACTGGATGAGAAGAGCCGAAGATCGGGCTCAATGTCGCGCCTTGGGAGAGGCCTATGTCCAGAAGTGGACTAGAGTAGGCTGCTGATGATGATGAAAGGGGCATTGTCGTACAAATAATATTCTTTCATTCCTCGATATCTCAACTAACACCAGAGATACATATCTTCACGCTATATCCCTTGCGGGGTAGGTAGAGAGAAAGAAGCGCCACGAATCTGTCTTGGCATGCCTCTCTTGCTTCCTCTAGTCTTTGGTCGTTTCACGCATGCTCGGCGTTGGGGTCGTCTGCTCTGTATATTAACCATGAAGGAAGGAACGCCTGCGATTACTTCATCCAAGATATTATTAACCTTTTAGTGCAGTTTTGGAGTTTACCAAAAAAAGATCTTATCAAGTTATCTAATCGTAAACAATGGACAAGCATGTAATATGGATTACATGTCGTGTATATTAAAAACGTGTATAATCTATTACTTCAATAACGTAGGTACTTATGGGATTAAAATAAAATATCAATGAGTTTTGTTGATAAAGTAAAAAAAAAATTCCGCAAGAATAAAAAAGAAACCTTGATTTGATAATCCCTTATCACACCAGCGATTTGCAAACGCGTTTCCTACAAGGCTATCTGTCAACGTGCTTGCTGCGAGCTCGCCGCGTGTATGTAACGAGCTTGTAACGATGTCGACTTCATCGTCCATATCAACCTCCTTGCCATCAACTTCAACCTCATCGAAAGCGTTTATCTCATGTCATATCGTGTTGGCATCTTCATTTCTTCATTTAAATTCAAAATCATGTTCCCAGAGAGAGATCTGAGATCTGTCTTCCGAGATACAGAAACTTCCTAGTTCGGAGGTCAGCGCCAATAGTAGGATAACTGATTTTATTTAGTTTAATGTAACATATGCTTAAGTTCCTACTGCAATGTAATCTTACCGCACAAATAAACTATTCTTATTCTTATTCATTACATTTCTAAATTTCATTATTCCATTAATTTCATTGTTTTATTTGTATTTTGCACTTTTTCTCTGTATTTTGTCTCGAACGGACGTTTCCCGTTCGCTTTTATTTCCTACTACTATCTATTTTCTATGTTACTGTTTTCTGTGTTCTGTTCCTGATAAATATAATATCTACTATTACCAAGTTCTTCTATTACTTCATCTGCACACTGTCCTAGAACCCTGCTAGCCGGCACCTAGAGGACAGACTGTAGCAAGCTTACTCTGAGCTCGCCGCGTGTGAGTAACGAGCTGGCTGCTAGCTCGCCGCGTGTGAGTAACGAGCTGGCTGCGAGCTCGCCGCGTGTGAGTAACGAGCTGGCTGCGAGCTCGCCGCGTGTGAGTAACGAGCTGGCTGCGAGCTTGCCGCGTGTGAGTAACGAGCTGGCTGCGAGCTTGCCGCGTGTGAGTAACGAGCTGGCTGCGAGCTCGCCGCGTGTGAGTAACGAGCTTGCGGCGTGATGCATGCGCGCATTAAGCTGTACTCTGTGAAACTCTAAGTTTTTGTTATGATTACTTGACATTCGTAAGAAAGTGTCAAATAATTTAAAGCGACAAAGTACTAAAGGGTACAGCCTGATTTGTTGTCCACTGTAATCAAGGAATCACAATAAAAACGTATAGTGACAGGGTTCCATAGGGTATAGTTTGATGTGTCTTCCACTGTACAATATTGATAAATTGATAATTGCTGCGCACACGCCGGCGAGCACTTTGACAGATCGCATCGCTGGAAACGTTCCCAAACCGCCAGTGTGTTAAGGCCCCAAAATTTAGATATGGCTATCCATTACCTATGGACAGTTATGACTCTGTGCAGGGTCAACCTGTGGTGGTACTGTGGTACCACCCATTTTCTACCGCAAAGCAATAATACAATGTTTCGATTTGAAGGGAGAGAGCCAGCGTAATTACCGGCACGTGAGGTACAAGGTTAGCAGCTCGCCGAAAGCCCTCCAATAAAGTTATTAGATAACATAGTTAGAAAGAAAGAAAACACATTTATTCAACATTGCATTATTTTTATTTATTTTTATTTTATCTGTTTTATATCTGTATGTATATCTTACAGCTGTAAAAAAATGTACATAGTAAATGTTCTTTTAATATATATATGCCAAATCAGATTCCACTCATTACATATTATTAAAATAACAGCATAAGGACAGGAAGGAGAATAATAATAGGATAATATATAATATAATAAAATTGAAATTGAAATCGTTTATTTAGCGCTGTAAACACTAGAATACAGAAGTATACAAAGTTTAATACATGCAGCACAGAGCATCTGGTGTGGTACAGTGCCAAAAAGGGTACACCAGCTCAGCATAATGCTGAGGCAAGCCACAGCGCTGATTTCCAGCTGGCCCCTCAGTGACTACACGGACGAAGAAAGCAACAGTGTGTGCGTGTTGTGTTGTATGAATGTGTTTGTTTGTATGAATGAGGATATTAGTGTGTATGAGAGGTACTAATAAGGTAATTCATATAAGTATTTACGTATTTACTAATAAATGAAATTTACATAAAAATAAATAAATATATATAAGTGATATCATGGTAAGTAATTTATGTATGATAATGATTGATTACGTATAGGTAGGTGTGTGTTATGCATACATTAAACATAAAAAAACTTGAAATTAAACAAACAACACAACGTTAAAAGGACACGTGCGGACATGTGCTGCGGTCCGACCGGTACGGCAGAACCGCAGCGCTGGTTTTCAGCTGTGCCAGGGCGAAGGCATCGCGGGCGAAACAGCAGGAATGGATGACAATGAAATGGATGAATGAATGAATGAAAGTTAGGGATGGTGACCACTTACCATTCTTATAAAATAGATGGCAATGGTCGTACGGCCCTTCTTCTTTTTTCGTGTTGATGATTCGAATTAAATTTTTCCCGACCAGAAAGCAGCCACATAGATAGCCCTCTGGTTGGCCTCGAAAAGGTCCTCCCGCGTGCAGGTGGTCGGACACGCGGGACAGCAGAGCAAGTGCTCCATGGTTTGAGGGGAGACACCACACTCACACTTTACTTGATCGCTGGAAAACCCCCAATTGTGAAGATTATCTCCGCAACAGCCAACCTGGGTTCGCAGGCGATTAAGCGTTTTCCAGGTTGGCCACGGGAGTTTGAAACCCGGTGGTAGGTCTTCTTTTGGCGGTATGAAACCTTTGGGTGGGTATTTCTCCCGCCACAGCTTGCATCTTACTTCTGGTGGGTTCTTTCCAGGGTCGATGGGAGAAACACTTCGCAGAAACCCGTTACGGCTTTTGAGACGAGATGGTATGGCCCTGAGGGCTGTAGACATATCCATCACCCCAACACGCAACTAATATTGTTTCGTCGGAACATGTTTCTCTCCAATATCTTTCGTTCAAAACTCTCATCCATCAGAAATGACCTACTTAAGACAGCCCTATGAATGACATCTTATTTTAAGATATCTTATTTTTAGAACAAGAACAGCACACTTCAAACTTCACTTAATTACCGTTCTAAAAAAATCACTCACAGAGTTCACTATCCTATCATCCCGGAGACAATGACACCGATTCTGGGGTGAATACAATTAGTGTTACAATGTAATTTTACCCATTAGGGTGTAGCTATTGAAATATAAAAATATAAACTATCATCACAAAAATTGAATAAATTATTATTTCTAATTAATAAACGGAATTGAAAAACAAAACAGATTAAGTTTTGACAAATTAAATTAATCATCTGTAAGTAAGTAAGTAATATGTTTATTTCACACACAGCAATGACCGAAACAGTTATAATTATGATAAAATAATTATGTAGTCAAAGGTGAACATATCTAAATCATGTCTGATGGTCTGCTGTTGTTGTGAAAAGGGCCTCAACTCAGCTTATTGCTGCAGACAAGAATGCCTACAGCGCTGGTATTCTATTGGACCATGACCGATGGCTGGACACAACCTGTCCAAGAGGACAAAGATACGACACAAACTAATTTAATTGAAGATAGGTAGTATCAATAAGTGAAAAATATATATACCTACATTTACCATGACACATAAATGATAAAAAAATATAAATATCGTATATAAATAAATATATATACCTACACACAAATATATACATATATATAATTATACTAAAGGGGTACAGTGCGGTATGTTCAATAAACTAAGAAGGAGATAAAGGGAACAGATTCAGACTAGGGCGACAGTATTTAGTCTAGCTATAGTGTAATATGCACATCAGATGTCAGTTACAGTCTATCCGGCAGAATAATTGCAAGTAATTGTACCAATTATTTTTAATAGGCTACTTGCCATTATAAACAATAAATTATGAGAGTATGTAAACATGATAATTCAAGTAATGGGAAACAGAAATATTACGATTATAATTAATAATTTTATAATTATGGAAAGAGCTATGCTCGGAGTATCTTTGCTGGATCGAATCCGAAATGAGGAGATCCGGCATAGAACAAAAGTTATCGACAGCTCATAAGATTAGCAAGCTGAAGTGGCAGTGGGCCGGTCACGTCTGTCGCAGAACCGACAACCGCTGGGGTAGACGAGTTCTGGAGTGGAGACTGTGGTTGGGCAAACGTAGTGTGGGACGCCCCCCTGCTAGATGGAGCGACGATTGGATGAGAAGAGCCGAAGATCGGGCACAATGGCGCGCCCTGGGAGAGGCCTATGTCCAGCAGTGGACTAGAGTAGGCTGCTGATGATGATGAATTAATAATTTAAGTTTAAAATCGACCTTTTTTAATCTGTATTGTATATCACGTGACCTGAAACGCTATCCGCCATGACGCTGTCAAGTGTGACGTCACTATAGTTTAAACAAGAATGAATATAGGGCGATCAGTTCTGGTTTGTTTGTTTAATCGATAGTGACGTCACAGCAAAACTATCATGGCGACCAGCGTTGTCGCGGGAATTTTAAATGATTAAAATTTAAATGCTGTTTAATACTATTTAGCGACTTTATTTTGAGGAAATTAAAAAAAAATCTCGTACATATAGAGTTAGTTTAGTTATGACTACAATTTTTCTTGTCACAACTATTCATTGTTAAACAAGGGGTCGTCCTAATACAACGCTATAATCGCGCGAATAAGCGACACGGTTCGCGCTATTACTATTTCAAACATTTTCAAACACATCGCGCGACTGTCAATTAGGACACTTATTTGACATCAGTACTCGTATGTTTGATCGCGCGTTCGTACGACCAAAGTTCGCGCGAATCGCATAATCGCGTTCAATTGGGACTTGGGACAATCCCTCATAGGAAACATGTATTTCCCTGCGTACAGTAGGCGTAGAGCAGGTAAACGTATATTTTCCTTAAGCACGCAATTAAATATTCAAATTACATGGAAATGAGGGTCTAATAGGAACAACTGTTAAATTACTCATACAATTACAATTCGACCTACTAGTAGTACCACAGAGTATATAGTAATATATATAAAGTAAAGTAAAATACATTTCATTTATTTTATTGCTGTCATGGGTATTACAAGGTCTTAAAACTAATTACAGCAGCAATCATGAGCCCTGTTAGGACAGCAATTTTAAATAGATTAAATTAAAATTAATGATTAAATTACAAATTAAAATTGAATTAAAATTACAAGATGTCAAAAAATAAGTGGTAAATATCGTGATTCGGAATATCATGAGTGAGGATTGTTATCGTTTTGGTCACAAAACAATAATAATATTATATATGTGTTTAATCCATAATGCTGCATTGGTATTTAAACAGTCGGTATTTACACACCCTTTCACACACACATACACATACTCACATACACAACACACCCTCAAACTCTCACGCCACCACATATTAATCTTTAAGTTAACCGCGTTCTGTAGGTATACAAGTCATATATAAACGAGGAAATCTGTAATTGGCCTTCTTTAAGCTTAATACATATGTAATTATATAATTGTTAATGCTGTAGATTTCCCTTATAAATAAAAAAAAATAAAAAAAAATCAGTCTTCTAAAAAAAATTTACAGAAATAAATTAATTTAATAATAATGATAGCAGATTGCAAGATTTTTATTTTTCGGTTAAGAACTGGTCTATTGAGTTAAAGCATTTAGTTATTACACAAAAAATGTAACAAACAATAGGTAATAATAGAATTATCGAGGTACAATTTAGGCGGCCTTATAGCTAACAGCGATCTCTTCTAGACACTCTTCAATATACTGACGTACAGTACAGTACAGTACAAGACAAGCGTGTTATAATTATTAATTAGTCTGAATTATTATTTTAATTTATTAATTTACAGAAATTGATCTTGAAAAATGTAATATTCGAATAAATGCAGTATTTTCGACAGAATTATCTATTATCCTAAACATTTTAACTCAAATTATCTATTATCCTAAACATTTTAACTCAAATTATCTATTATCCTAAACATTTTAACTCAAATTATCTATTATCCTAAACATTTTAACTCAAATTATCTATTATCCTAAACATTTTAACTCAAATTATCTATTATCCTAAATATTTTAACTCAAATTATCTATTATCCTAAACATTTTAACTCAAATTATCTATTATCCTAAACATTTTAACTCAAATTATCTATTATCCTAAACATTTTAATTATTACCTTTCTTGAAATCCCATCGGATTTCGGAAATCACTAAACCAATTTTGAACAGAGACGTCTAAGAACATTCTTGGTTAAATATATTCTTTCAAATCAAATAAACCGCTTTAAAATCGGACCATTATTTAGTGAAAACTACTAAACCCGCATTTGACCTCGATCTCGCCTGATGGTAAGCGTCGATGAGGTCGACGATGGACCATGCGGGTCCAGTAAATGCCTATTCACTCTGGCCTTGAAGATCCCAAGGTTGTAGGTTTCGGGAAACACAGACGCCGGCAGGCTGTTCCATTCCTTAGCCGTAAAGATATACTTGTGTTAGGAGGCCGCTCTACCTCCATAGGCAGACTTAAAACGTCCCGCTTATTGGACGGGTGTTAAAAATAGTCGATGTTGCCAGCATGACTTTGTTATTTTGGCAAGGCCAACACTCTATGAGAACATGATAAAAACTTGTTATCATGCCCAGTTATCGTGAGTACTTGGTAATTTATCACTTATCATATGAAACACCTACCCATTTTCGCTACCATGATAAAACAACGTTTGCTCCCAGCTTGACTACGTACGGTTGACGAAATTAATTATTTACGAGTATGTGTATACAGGGTGTAACATTAAGAACGGTCAGTATGGGAAAGTCTGAAACTATAAGACATACGAAGATCTGTTCTTAGGAACCATGTCATCAATTTTAGTAACAAGAAAAACTGTATTCATACATTTTTTTAAAAACCTGTACTCAGCCTGGGAATCGAACCCGGTTGTTTTGAAAAAATATCCAACACTATTTCTGTTTAGATATCGACTGTGTAGGTGTTAAGGAATAAATGTTAGTATGAAACGTGATGTTTAAAATTAATAAAACGCATTGTTTCCATATCTTTTAATTTATTTTAGTAGGTGTTCGAAATGACTACCATTTTGTAAAATACAACATTCAACTCGTTTAGGTAACGATCTTACTATTGAATTTTGTATCTTCAGGTGGTGAATTTGCGTTAAAATTGTCTCTATGGCTGCTTTTAGGTCTTCAATTGTGTCGTAGCTTGTTTTGTACACTTCATCCTTAACGTAACCCCACAAGAAATAGTCTAGTCTAAAATAAATTAAAAGATAGTAATTAATAGTCTAGTCTAAAATAAATTAAAAGATAGTAATTAATAGTCTAGTCTAAAATAAATTAAAAGATATGGAAACAATGCGTTTTATTAATTTTAAACATCACGTTTCATACTAACATTTATTCCTTAACACCTACACAGTCGATATCCAAATAGAAATAGTGTTGGATTTTTTTTTCAAAACAACCGGGTTCGATTCCCAGGCTGAGTACAGGTTTTTTTTAAATGTATGAATACAGTTTTTCTTGTTACTAAAATTGATGACATGGTTCCTAAGAACAGATCTTCGTATGTCTTATAGTTTCAGACTTTCCCATACTGACCGTTCTTAATGTTACACCCTGTATACAAATTAATATAACTGCAGTATAAAATTACGTGTGACAGTGATTGTGATAGGTGATCGCTAGTGGCTTGGCAGAAGACAGGCAAAACAGTTACGATAGGCATGACGTTGCACGCACAATGGTACGTCATCAACCAACTGAGTGTTACCATAAATGAATACTCATTTTTTTTAAAGTAAAAGTAAAGTAAAATACACTATTGCTATTTCATACCGATGGTTTTCACGCCATTATGCGCAAAAGAACTGCGTCTCTGCTTCGCAGGTTTCGGAGCGGCTCCGACAGCATCCTGAATGTGATAGCGGAAAAATACGATACCCCTATCCTTAAACACTTCGTTCGCGTGCTGATCGAATGATGTTATCTTTGATCAGCATCTGATCGAAGTGTAAAAACTCGCTGAATATATTTACTAACATAGTTTTTTAAGTACACTAACACAATGGATCAAGTTATCTGAAAAATAAAAATATTGAATTAAATTGCACAAATAGAAAACAACATACAAAAGATAGAAAAAGAAATAGTGAAGTACAATTTAGACGGCCTTATCGCTAAGAGCGATCTCTTCCAGGCAACCTTTGGGCAGTGGAAATGATTTCGAGAAACATACTTATAAATACCAAGGTAATTTACCATACCTACCACCATACTATACTACTATTTTAATTTTCAACCTTAAAGGTACATTACGAACTCTAGATATGCCAGATAATGTGAGGTTATCCTTTTTTTTTTAGTTCGTTTTTGGTCTCATAGATGGCTCTCGTACGTAGGGGCGATCTGTCACTGTCAGTCAATTAGAATTAACGCGTGTCGCGTTCAAATTGTATCTAAAATGAAGTAAATGTGTAGATAGATAGATAGAAACACTTTGTTGTACATAAAATCAGGAAAAGACTACAGGAATAATAACACGATATGTACAAAGGCTTAAAGCGATCTCTTCCAGGCAACCTCTGAAGTTAATTGGACATTAAAGAGATTAGCGACAGTGTAGTGTGAGGATATGAAAATGGTTACTATTACAAGGATAAAAGGGATAAAAAATAATTTGGTATAACGCGATCTCATTCCCACGTCTAAAGGCTCTCGTGGAACTTCGTAAAACCAACTGCGACACTAAACGTTGGCAGTTTTACGGCTCCGACTACCAGCCTTTTTGACATTAAAAATTGGCCGGAAAACCTCTCATTGCACAAACATTACTGTTAAAAAATATTCCATGTTTAAAACCGCGTTTTTCTACCACGTTTCACGACCACTTTTTCTAATTCATTTATAGTAAGTACTTACTACGTTTAACCATTTCGATGTGATATAACGGTTGTATTATTTCCAAAACTAATCAAATTAAATAAAAATATGACTCGTATTATATTATTAGTTATATTACAAATTAATTAATTTAAATGGTTACTACTACACAGTTTTACTACTGCATTGCAGCTTGCAAAGGTTTGCAATTTTTTTTTAATTTTTATTTATTTATTTGAGGGTAGTATCTATATCATACGCCATTTGCACCCGTATGTTAATGTATCTTATGATTTTTCCATCACCTGAAGCATACAGCTGCCTTCTGCACATTGTATTGTACCTCTCTTTATGTTATATGTTTTGTTTTTGTCCCGGGTGTGCAATAAAGCATATTTGTATTGTATTGTATAGTTTTAAAAACAAACTCAAAACATATATTTATAATAATGTATAGTTTCGTTATGTCATCCTTTGCTCTGTTACTTTTATTTTGAGGTAAGAATTAGTTTTATGGAATATAATAGGAAACATAGTACATACCTACGTAGACAGTTGAATACCGTATTGAAATAGATTGTTTATTGCAAGTAAAGTTGGAAGCCGCCAAACAGGTATTATGAGGAGCTATTTTTTATTATTATTAGATTATTATAATTAATTAATTAATAAAATAAAAACAGCCTATAATTCTACCACTCATACACAATCATTGATAAATTAAAATAAAATTAACATGTCATTTTTCCAATATTTCTATAAATTATTATAGGTATGTCAATATTTATTATATATTATTATTATTATTTTTAGTAGTTGCCTTCTCTGGCATTGGCCTCCCCCAATTTCCCCCAGTGTTCCCTGTCCCTCACCATTCTCGTCCAGTGTGCTCCCATTTGCTCTGCAAAGGTATCGTCCCAGCGTTTATAGGAAATAGAAATAGAAATATATTTATTGCCAAATTACATAACAATTTAAATTTTAAAATTATAGTACAAATAATTATAATATGATATATAATGAATATGTAATGTATATTTGGCAAAAGGGGGGAAAGTCAGCAAATGCTGACATACTCGGGTACCAAATATGCAGCGCTGTTTTTCATTTCCCCCTTATCCCAAGATGTTAGTGGGAGCGATAGTGATCGTGGGTTAAAAATAATAATAATTAAAATTAAAAACTAAACATCAAATAGAAGGTAAGAATTTGCCAAAAAGAAAAAAAAAATTGCACTAATGACCTGTGATACATATTGTGTGTGTGTGTGTTTACGTATGTGTGTGTGTGTGTGTGTGTTGTGGATGTCAGGGAGGGTGTGTCAGTTTGTGTGCGTGAGAAAGTGTAATTGTAACGAATAAAATAACTAATTCTTGGAGTCTTTCAGCATAGGAGCCAGCCGTACGGTATATCTATAAGGATGCCTCAAATTTTCTGTCTGTCTTTGTCTCTCCATTAACCTCGCTCTATATTTTAATTTAAAGCACGGTATGCTCATTTTTTTGCGTAAAGGAGGCGGTAAGTCGTTCCATATTTTGGACGCGTTGTAGGGTCTTCCTCTTTTCCTTTTCCCTTCTTTTGGGTACCACTCCGTGACCTTTTTCGTCCACCTGTTATCCTCTAGTCTTAGTATGTGACCTGCCCATTTCCATTTTAATCATAATAATTTATTAAATTACATATTTATTTTTGAGAACTGTGTTTAGTTTTCGACTTAGTGTAAATATTTTTTCAAATAGACACCACCATATATTACCACCATTTTTTTTCCACCATAGACTTTTAATTTACGTAACATGAGTTGACATGACTCAGCATCTGTTATAAATAAAACTGATAGTCCAAAGTACCTACTAGATAATTATCATATTTCGTAATCACAGTGAATTATTACTTTAATTAATATAAAATAACTATAGTTAACACGTTGACAGTCCCCATACAAAATGTTTTGATTTCCTCGTAAGTCCCGCATATTACTTCAATCTTTATACGTCCTGTTAAAACGTAAATAACAATAAATGTAATCTAAACACTTCAATATATATATTGAATGCAATAGGAAGTAAATCATATCTCTTATTATCATGAAAAAATCAGAACTTTCAAGAGCCGCACTCAGGACTCTGGGCACGTAATAAAAACTTATCGATATGCATACTCTTAGTTATTCTTTGAATTTGAAGCGAGTCTTATGTCAGGTAACAGTCAATGTAATTCATTTGTTTATTTTACCACATTTGTTCATTTCACGAACTTGAAAATGGTTGAACGATTACGGAGAATATTGGAAGATTCTGATTTCGAAGACGATTTGCTTGATTCTGACGAGGAAAACGAAGATGCAGCTTGTTTTTTGGAAATGGACGACAATGTAGAAAGTATTCAAGCCATATACGATGAAATTCAAAACAGTTCTTCTACAAATCGACGTAGCCGCAGTCTTCAACGTGAACAGATACGAGGACGTGCACGCAATCGATCTGTTAGCCCTATCGCATGGCAGACAAATGTTTCTAACTTATCAAGGAAACTTTTGATACACAAGTAGAGCTGAATAAACAGATATTTTTGATTTTTTGAATATTTTTACTTCAACCTTCAGTCACTTCAGTCTTCAAACAGGTGGACAGTAGCATTCACCAAAGATATTGTAATACTAACCTTTGCTAAGTTACCCTTAGTGCGTACCTGGTTGTTTCTTAGTGACCCATATATGGGTCACGGACTTGTGGAACTAGTTCGTCGTGACCCATATATGGATCACAGGACTGTCAACGTGTTAATAATAAATTACATCGTTCATACAATACTTAATTGTTTTGCTGAATGAGCCTCGTTTAGTCACACAATAATAATAATCGATTAATCGGTTATAAAATTATTGGTGAGAGCCTACCAACCATATTTTGTGGCAAGTTGGCAACACTGTTTTTTTTTAAAACATTCAGTCGCAAGCTACACCCGGTGTGTTTAATTTACAAGAATTATGTATGAGATGTAAATGTGGATAGACTTATTAATTATATGTTTTATAATAATTTCATTACAAAACCACATTCGTTAGGACTTTCCATGTCATGTAGATATTATTAGAAATTGTTATTAATAATTACTAATTACACATAATACATTTATGACTACGAAGTTTTAAACTGTAACAATCAGCGTATAAATCGTTTATATCCACTTACATAACACACCTACATCAGTTACATATACACAATTGTAGCCTGACCTTGAATTCCAGTCAAATTAAGTTAGATTTTTTATGTCTGGTCCTATTTTATTAGCGGCAAATATTTCTAGGGTGTAATCTATAGGTTATAACCACTTATCGGTGTAGGTAAGGCTGTTTCGGGTCAATGTTATAGGTTATATTAATATGGAAATGATTTCGGGATCCCGTTTTAAGTTATCGAGCAAATGTTGTAAATTACTTTTATAAACCTCGCCCTTACTCGGCGGATTACGATTTTTTAAAATTGTGAATTTACGAAGAAGTTAAAACACTACCATAGGTACACTAGCGCCATGAATCTTTAAAAAAAATATTTCGCCACCAATCTTAAATCAAAACAAATATAACGTTAAAAATCTAAATAATATATTTATTCAATCCCGGAAATCCTGGGATTATTGGACATACTTATCCATATTATGACCGTACGTGGCAAGTACCAAAAACAGCCCTACCTACTCCGATCATAGGTTATAACAAAAATGATAGGGCAAAAGAATATTTTTTTACTGATTAAATTTTCGATAAAACAACAAATTTATTTGTTTGTAAATTCTACAAATAAATGAATTATTGCTATTCTAATACTGAAATAAGAAGTATGAATGAAACTAGGCGCAAAATGATGGTTTTTTTAGTATGGAAATTTTTCATACAAGGAACTGGTTCATACAGGTTATTTCGTGTTTCCCCATTCCTCCCCATATTTGCTACTATTAAAAAAGAACCTCATATTTCTACAAAAAAATCTATGAAGCAGTAATGTCATCAAGATGACACCAGAATGCTCTTCTTCTCAAGGTCTTCGTCTTGACGAAGAAGAGCATTCTGGTTTCCTGCATCTGTCGAATGTCACAACTTCCTTGATTTACAACGAATGGCTACTTTATTAGTTTATTACCTATACTATTTATTTTTAAATATCAGTTTAAAGGCTTTGGTACACGACAAGGTGACCATGTCAGCCTCGTTAGAGTCACTAAGAAAAGGGAAGGGAAGCTCAAGTGTTATTAGAGTCAGCCCTCACTTTGAGAGCCAGCTTAGCAAACAACAGTAAGTGTTTCATATTATCTGATAAGGGCTGACTCAATATAACATTGAGCCTCCCATTGTGGAGCCTATTGAGGACAAATTTCTTCATCTCAATGTTCACCAGGTCACACTCCATTAGGAGGTGAGTGAGGTCTTCTATTTTATCGCAGTTGATACAAAACGGTGAAGCAGCTCTTCTCACCAAATGCAAAAACTTATTTAACGGAATGTGACCCGAGCGTAATCTAAAAGCCAAGACAAGTAGCTCCCTCTCGAGGCTGACACAGTCAAACCATGGAGCCCAGGCTGGCATGTAATTAAGTGTATTGTATCTATTCATTTATTTTATTAACCTATTGTCCATTGTTTCAGATAATTGACGTTTCATCGTAGTTGAGGTAGTAATAATTGAAACTCGAGGACAGACACACAAAAGTGGCAATTTCCAAGAAAACGGCATCTCTAGACTTCTACTACAGACACCTACGTCGTAGAAAGAAGAAAAAATAGCACAAAAATATAAATAAAAAACACAAACTAGTCCGTAAGACTCTAAACTGCGTGTGATATAATTTATTTTTTAAATTTAAGAACGCATTTAAGAAGAAAGAATTTAAAATTCTGACAATACTCAAAGAGTGAATCTAAAATCGGACAAAGAACAAGAAAGGATTATACAAGGTAGAAATTAAAAAGGAGGGATTGGAAATAGAATTCGAAAATCGGAAAAAGAAGTGGTACAGCTTGAGTAGGAAGATAGAAAAGAAGCTGACAGGAAAGAGATCGCATGTGATAAGATTGGTACTAAGATGAGAGATAATATGAAACCCTGCCAACACACGTTGTCTGACGATGTTGTGTATAAAGAAGTGGTTGTAATTGGTGAGTTTTTTTATCTTTTTTATTGGTATACGTTAAGTGTTGCCGTTATAGACGCCTCACTATATAATAATACTCAAGTTATATTACGATAATATTTTATATATTTATTGAAACTGAATTGACACTAATAAAACAAAAGAATAACTAATTTTCCTATCCACACTGTCACTGTCTTCTTTTTAATATAGTCTTTGTGCTGGCCCTCTAAGGAGGCCTGCTATACCACCCCTTTCGTGAATCCCACGCGGCGAGCGCTGTGAGATACTGGAGTAATTTGACGATCTTCAGTCAATTCGTCGTCATCTGCTGATATATCTTCAACAATCATGAAAGCCGGTTTCAGTCTGTCTATAGATATTTTTTCTTCTCTCGACTTAATTCTCAGAATAAAATATTTGTCTTCTCTCGTAATTATTTCGAATGGTCCTTCATATGCCGAATCTAACGGCTTTTTGACTCTGTCCACTCTCACGAATACGTGTGTACACGATGACAACGCTTTGTGTACAAATATATTTCTTGTTGTCTTGTGAGGGGTTGGCACTGGCTTCAATTTTTGCATTTCATTTTGTAGTTCTTTAACAAAGCTTTCTGATAATTGTTCAGTTGAAGGTTTATCAAAGAAATCGCCAGGTAGTCGAATTGTTTTTCCATAGACCATTTGAGTCTTCTCTAATGGACGCACGCATTCCCAATAGTATAGTTGGTATGACATCAGTCCATTGTCGTGACTTGTGAGATTTGATTGCGGCTTTCAGCGTTCTGTGCAGGCGTTCAATTTTGCCGTTACATTGGGGATGATAAGCTGTTGTATGACATAATTTGATTCCACATTTGTTGGATAAACATTTGAATAGTTCCGAAGTAAATTGGGTGCCTCTGTCGGTAATTAATTGTTGAGGAGTACCAAATCGTGTTATCCAATTGTTGTAGAAAGCTTTTGCAACAGTTTCTGCAGTTATATTTGGAATAGGTATGACTTCCATCCAGTTAGTATATCTGTCAATGCAAGTGAGACAATAATGTTTCTCGTCCGATGGAGGAAGCGGGCCAATGAGGTCAATATGGACAACACTGAATCTGTCGTCTGGTTGCTGAAATTCTGTTAATTCAGATTTAGTATGCTTTGTCACTTTATTTCGTTGGCATTCCAGACAAGTTCTTGACCAAAGCTTAATGTCGTTTCTAATATTTGTCCAAATGTATCTAGACGTGGCCTGTTTAACACTTGCTTTCACACCAGGATGATGCAAATTATGTATGCAGTTAAATATCAATTTTCGAAATTTAAAAGGTATATAAGGTCTGATATTTTGTGTTGATGTATCACACCAAAGGTTTCGACCAGAAGGTAATGTGTATTTCTTCAATTTAAGAGATGTATTTGTCATCAGTGTTTTGAGTTCTTCGTCTTTGTCTTGTCCTACAGCTATCTCATCATAGTCAATTAAACGAACTTCTTCAATACACGACAGAGTATCTGCAACGATATTGTCTTTTCCACTAATATGCTGTATATTTGTAGAAAATTGTGAAATAAATTGAAGTTGTCTTTGTTGCCTTGGAGATGCTTTATCGTTTTTTTGCTTTAATGAAAATGTTAATGGTTTGTGATCTGTGAAAATGATAAAGTCTCTTCCTTCTAAAAAGTGCTTAAAATGTTTTATGGACATGTATATTCCTAGTAGCTCTCGGTCGTAAGCACTATATACTTTTTGTGCTTCATTAAGTTTTTTGGAATAAAATGCAATCGGTTTCCAGCTTTTATCTTCATACTGCTGTAACACCGATCCCACTGCTGTATTAGAAGCGTCTGTAAATAATGCTATTGGTAAATCTGAGTTGGGGAATGTTAATAATGCAGCATTTGCTAAGTCGTATTTGCATTTGTTAAACATTTCTATCGCTTCATCTGTCCATTGTACTTTTCGCTTGTCTTTTTTCTTAGCACCTTTTAGGTAATCATGTAGTATCGCTTGAGTATTAGCTGCATCTTTAAGATGACGTCTATAAAAATTCACAAGACCTAAGAATGTACGTAGATCTTGCAAGGTCTCTGGAAGCTTGTAGTCAAGAATGACTTGCACTTTGTGTTTAAGTGGTTCAATTCCATTTGGAATTATTTTGCATCCCAGAAATTCTACTTCATTTACACCAAAAGTTGACTTTGCTACGTTAATTCTAAGTCCGAATTTATCAAGTCGTTCGAATAATTGTTTGAGGTTATGTTCGTGACTTTCTGCGTCTTTAGAAGCTACTAAAATGTCATCAATATAAGGAAATACAAAATCTAGGCCTCTGACGACTTCGTTGATGAATCTTTGAAATGTTGAAGGTGCATTTCGTAGACCAAAACTCATGACGTTAAATTCGTATAAGCCGAATGGCGTAATTACTGCAGTTTTGTCTCTATCCTCATCCGCCATTGGTATTTGGTAATAGGCTTTAATGAGATCAATTTTGGAAAATATTGTTTTATCCTTAAGGATAAAATGAGCATCTTCAATTCGTGGCAATGGGTATCGATCTGGTACAGTTCTTTCGTTCAATCTGCGATAGTCTCCACAAGGTCGAAAAGTTCCGTCCTTTTTGCTCACCATGTGTAGTGGACTTGCCCATTGCGATTTAGATGGTTGTATTATTCCGTTATCCAACATAAATTGAAATTCTTGTTTTGCAGTTTCTAGCTTTTTTCCATCAAGCTGTCTAGCTCTTGAATGTACAGGATCACCTGTAGTTTCGATACGGTGTCTGGTATCATGTTTAACATTGCCAAGAAGAAAGTTTGGTTTCGTGATATCAGGATATGGGGCTAGTAATTTGTGGTATCTTGATGCTTCGTTCTTTGAGCTTATTATCTCGTTTATTTCGATAGACGCTACGTCGCCTTTGATGCTAAGCTGAGTAACGCCATCGGTAAGTTTTCTAGCATGCAAGTTTATTGTTAAATTAAAATGTTCAAGGAAGTCTGCTCCTAGTATACCTCTTGTTACTTTCGCAACTATAAATGGCCATTGGAATTTTCGTCTCAGCCCTAGGTCTATTGTCAATAATTTAGTACCATAGGTTTGAATTTCTGTGTTATTAGCTGCGAAGAGCTTATATGAGCTTTCAGTGCAATTTTGTAAATTTAAGGCAGGTATTATTGAGACATCGGCGCCACTATCGATTAAGAATCGCAGACCAGTACATTTGTCTTTAACGAATAATCGTGATCTGCGGCACGTTTCATTAATGGCAGACGTTTGAGCCGCTATTTCGTCTGCCGGCTGGCGTTTCCCTGATTGTAGCTACATGGTTGTTGGCATTTTTCTGGCTTACATCGTTTACCAAATCGGAAATGGTAGAAACAATACTTTCCTTTAGGATTAAATCGATCGCGACTGCGTCTGTGTGAGCGGCTACGAGATCTAGTATCAGCGTTACTTTTGGAGCGTCTGACAGTTAAGGATTCGATCTTTTTTTCCAGTTCCTCGATTTTTGTAAGCAAATTGAAACTTGTTGACGGTATTGGCTGCTCACTTGTTGAATAAATAGTCGGAGTTGAAGATATTTCAATAATTTTATCAGCCATGATAGCTAATTTATCTAAGTTTTCATCGCTGACCACTATTATATTTTTTACCGCATTAGGAAGTTTGTCTATCCAAATAGTTTTAAGGGCTTTGTTGGATATTTCTGTTCCTGCCAATCCTTGAAGCCGACGTAGGAATTGGCTAGGTTTTGCATCTCCTAACTCGACTTGAGTCAACAGTCTTTTGATCTTTTTTTCTTCACTTTCCTTGTATATGTCCAGTAATCTATTTTTTGCCAATGTATATTTTGTTGTGCTCTCTGACAATATAATATCGTATAGATTTTCTAATATTGATGGATCTAATTGTGATAATATATAGTTGAATTTAGTTTCTTCTGTAGTAATTTTACTGATTTTGAATAATGCTTCAACTTGGTAAAACCATATATCTGGCCTGTCTTTCAAAAAAATTGGTATTTTAATACTGACCGCGTGTTCTTCAGCGGGGAGTGGCACTTCCACTTCAGGATCAGACATTGTATATAAACATCCTGTATATCCATGTACTTACGATTACACCGTGTATATTTTTTATGTTTGAAAAATCGAAATTTTTTATGGAATTTTTGTTGTTTTTCGCCGAAATTTTTTACACACACACTTTATAATATTATTATCACGTCGGGGTCACCAGTTATAGACGCCTCACTATATAATAATACTCAAGTTATATTACGATAATATTTTATATATTTATTGAAACTGAATTGACACTAATAAAACAAAAGAATAACTAATTTTCCTATCCACACTGTCACTGTCTTCTTTTTAATATAGTCTTTGTGCTGGCCCTCTAAGGAGGCCTGCTATACCGTGTTACTTAAAAAAGAGTTCAAAAGCTAAATAAATAAAGAAATAATATACATAGGTATACCCCGAACTGGAGTTCGTACAACATAACACATTATAAAACTGCCAACGTCGCCATCTTGACAGGGTTTTTATATTCCTGATCAAGATCATCATTTTAGAGGTATATGAGTTGTACCTCTTTACTGGCCTAGGAGTTCGGTACGTGTCAATACCTACGTCCTAGCCAGGGTATGTCTTCGAGGAGTCATCTTCAATGAGACACTAGACTTGTTAACCGATACTTATATATGACGGTGGTAGAGACACGACCAGCCCTACGCGGGCGCAGCCGCGTGACATTTAACACTGCTGACATAATAATTCACATTGTAGAACACAGTGTGCACTGTGTCTGAACACAGTGTCCCTACAATCATCATCAGCCTATTAATGTCCCCACTGTTGGGGCACAGGCCTCCTCTTGCACAAAGGGGTACGGGCCATGATTGTTGGATTTCACACGCCTTCGGAAACTTCTAATTTACTTAGACACGCAGATTTCCTCACGATGTTTTCCTTCACCATTAGAGCAGTCGGTAAATGTACGTAAGTTTTCGAAAAAATCCCAAGAACTCATTGCTTGCTTGCTTGCTTATCGTATGGTTAGTGGCCAACCTTTTTGTCCGAGTTGTTCAAGCCGCCCGTAGGCATCTGACATGGCTTAACGACTGCTGTTGAACGACAACAACCGGGACCGACTGCTTAACGTGCTCTCCGAGGCACGGAGGAGCTCAGATGAAATATGCCACTAGCGGTCACCCATCCAGGTACCGACCCGCCAACATTTAAAAGGGCTGACTATATAACATACAATGACTGAAACTCAATGGTTAGGATTTGAACCTGGCGAAAATATAGCTGGATCAATCCCATCTCTGAATCATTCTGATGAACCATTTTTTTTCCGGGGGGAAACGCTCATGCTTACCTCTTCGCCGCAAGGGGGAGACGAAGAGGTTATGCCGGACTTTTACCGGCCAAAAACCCCCCGGTGTTCCTGCGCACCGCCTGACGGCGAAGCCACGGGAACGCTTGCGCATAACTTCCGCGGCTTCGCCAGCGGGTGTCCGCATTACGGACTCAACTCTGGGGACTCACGTCCCCATTCGGCTTGTGGTGGCGTGCCGGAACACGGGCAATCTCATCTCTGAATTATTCTGATGAACCACTCCTAACTACTAACATCCCAGGAATACGTGACAGAATCACCAAAACCGATACAGACAACGTGCATACGGATGAAACAAAGAACCGTCCTTTTCCTAACGACACAAAATCCAATAAATATTCCATCAACAGCGACGGTTCATTCAGCTAATAATATGTCTGTTCGTTTGTATCTACACGACGGTAGTGTCACAGCAATTGACCTTCTAATCAGACCCGTGCTTAACGATGAGTAATCTAGATAATTCTCCAAAGAACCGTTGTATTAATTAGTTAATGGGGACAGAACAGGACTCTCCTTTGTTGGGGAAAAAGGTCGACAAACTTTGTCATTTTGAAAATTGGTCTTTCATGCTGGACGATTTGGTAAACTAATTATTTTGATACGGGTTTGATATGTAATTTTGGACAATAATGGACGGTCTTAGGCTCAATTTACATTGCCCCGGAATGGAATGGAAGCGAATTTTCGTAACGTATTTGTACATAGCATAATGAACTTTATTTCAATTGTGTAACATACAAACTAGTAGTATTAAAATTGGCTTTATTTTAATTTATATTTTATATACCTGATATTTTGTACGCCTTTTAACAGCCTGAATACTTTGACATTAATGTATTTTTAAGATCTTTTACGATGTATTCTGATAAATAAAGTATTTTGATTTGATTTGATTCTGAAACATGCCACATGATGTTCATTCTGAAGTGTATACTGTAGAGATTCATCTTTTACTCGTACGTTGCTTCATTGTAATCTTTCTATACTACAGTAATTACAAGGACAAGTGTATTCAAAGCACATTCAGAGCCACGTTTTCTGAAGTGGGCGAGAATCATCCATCATCATTATAAATATTATAATATCTAGAGTAAGGGATGTTACGGAGGTGGTTTTACCGGAACCGGAGTCGAAACCGAAGGTTTTAAATTTGATTTATCGGAGTCTGAACCGGATTCGGAAGGAGCGGCGTAGGTAGAAGAGAGTAAAAGTAAAATACACTTTATTGCACAATGAAATACAATTTAGGCGGCCTTATCGCTAAGAACGATCTATTCCAGGCAACCTTCGGGCAGAGGAAATGATATCGAGAAAGAGGTAGTAGGTGTGCAAGGTTTATGGAAAACACTATATAAGAGAATTTTATTTACAATAATAACATATATAATAGTAAGTACATAAAATGAGAGATGTTCAGAAGAAGTTCAAATTTTTAACCGTTTTTATTTTTTATAGCTGAACTGGCCAATATTTTTATGACGACGTTTGCGGCAATAAAACATTCCTTTATGTAGTCCTACACTGTTTAATAAAATATTGATATTTGAATATGTTTGCTCACAAATCTTCGGTATAACCTCCGATTCAAAATTATCGGAGCTGAAGTCGGAGTCGGAGGTGTAAAATTAATCGGAAGTTCCGATCTTTCGGAGTCGAAGTCGAAGCTCCGTAACATCCCTAATCAGAGCACCTAGTCTGTTGTGTTGACCCATGTATGCGTGCTAATACATACGGGATACGGAATGATTTACATTTAAAGCCAACCAGAAGGCAATTTACGTGGCTGCCTTATGGTCCTGCAGCATCTTATTTGACTTTACTTAACATTACTCACATCTTGTCGAAGTTCTTCGAGCAAGAAACACCATTCTTACTAGAAAAGTACTACTGTAAAACAATTTGCAAGACAAAAGGTAACAAAGCTGACGTGAATGCCACAAAAGCGCGGGAGAAACTCTCAGACTGGCGCTAGACAGAACTAGGAATAAGTAAACCTGTATTTCGTGAGAAACCTTGTTTGTCAAAAAGGGCTATAATAATAAAAAAACTGCGTTTAGGCGGGATCTGGTCACGCCATCACGCATGTCTGGGCGTTTATCTTGAACCCATTTAAAGTGTCGCGTCGCGACGCGTGTCGTGATCTATATTGATAAGCGACATCATCTCGGGTCTGTCTGAGACAGGCCTTTGTTTCATTATCAATGTCTGTAAACTTAAGGCTAAACTTGGCTTTTTTAAATATTTTACGATTTGAGTATCTTCTAAGCGAAATTATGTGGGTACAATCGCTCATAAAAGTACCTGCTCAAACCATCAAACCGTTAGGCCCATCCCACTCATGTCCACTGTTGGGACATAAGTCTCATTGGCTTATGTCCCAACAGTGGGGCAAATAAACTGATGACGATAGTTAGAGTTGCCTCTGACTAAAACCCTTAAATTATCATCACTAGAACCATCAAATTGTCATGACTAGAACCCTCAAATTATCATGAATAAAACCTTCAAATTCTCATGACTAGAACCTTCAGTTTCTCGTGACTAGAACCCTCAAATTCTCATGACTAGACTCTCAAATTATCTTGACTAGAACTCTCAGATTATCACCACTAGAACCCTTAAATTATCATGACTAGTAAACTCATTCTCATTACCAAAAGCCCAAATTATCATGACTAAAACCTTCAAATGATCATAATTATAATCGTCAAATTATTATGATTAGAATCCTCAAATTATCATGTGTATAATCTTCAAATTTTCATGTCTAAAAGTCTAAATTAATCATGATTAGAAGTTAGAACCCTCAAATTATCATGACTACAACCCTCAAATTATCATGACTACAACCCTCAAATACTCATGACTAGAACCCTCAAATTATCACAGTTAAACCCTCAAATTATCATGACTAGAATCCTCAAATTATCATGACTAGAACCCTCAAATTCTCATGACTCCAATATTTTTGTATGCAGGTAACGGCCCCAGCGGGATGGTGACTTCCTTCATGCTGGCTGGCAACGTACCATACCTGAAAGAATTACCTGAGGATTTACCCATCGATGAGATGCTTAGAGCCAGGTATGACAACTCTACTGATATATTTCGTCTCTTCGGAAGGATTACCCGAGGACCTGCACGTCTCCTTCAATAGGGTATTTGACAAGTTTTGATTAAAAATAGACTTAAATTGATGGTAAAATGTAAAAACAGAAGGCAAAAAGAAACGGTAATAATAATTTCTGATGTCACACTACTGTAGTGGTGGTATATTAAGGACTATTTTCTTAAAAAGGGACGGAACATCTCCACACCTTTATGTATTAGTTGAGATATCGAAAAATGAATTTCAGATCTTCAGAATGTCTTGGAAGTTGAATGAATAAAAATACACTATATTGCACGAAAACTGTGAAACAATGCGTTCAAAGCGATTAATACAATCTAGACGGTCTTATCCCTAGCCGGTCTTATCTTTCAGACAACCTTTTGGTAGAGTATTTTTGGTAGGAAAAGGTAGGTTGATTAATGCAATAAAAAATTAGTAAAATATCCTATTGGACTGATTCAACGGTTGGTACTGTTTCCAGACTGTCGAACCTGCCTCCAGGACATAGTCTGTACGAGGCGGACCTCATGGAGTTGGCAGAGGGACTGGAGGGCAGGAGTCACAACCCCATACCCTTGCTGGTGAGCGTCTGACTTATTCATTACTTTTATATCCAGGGTCTTATGGCATGGTATCCAGGGGGATATATTGTCTGTCTATAAGTCTTCGACTATAACTGAGTCGGAGGGACACCTGCCGTGTCAGGGGTGATCAGTTTTATTTAGGTAGAGCTATTTCACCCAGTTCCCGGTGCGGAGCTGTAACCAATGTTACTGATGTTCCGGCTCTATTCCATACCATATTCCAATACCTTTGCAGAACCTCAGGACATCTCCGTAGTTCAAGCTTTGAGGACTAGGAAAAATATAACATCACTATTATTTACAATATTTTAATCTAAATCCGAACATAGATTTGAATTGAATTTTAAAAAGTTAGCCGTGTCTAGTGTTTAAAAAGTTAGCCGTGTCTAGTGTTTTTTTAGGCTGGGTGAAATGTTTGCATTTGATACCTACAATAGGTTGCCCTGTGCTGTAGGGATCATTTGCTTCCGGTCCACCATATCAATTTATTAAGTTGCTTCTTTGAGTGGGCTGCTGTCGTAACTGCAATTAATCTATAAAAATACAGGGGTTTAAGATCCAACAACCGATTCCTGTTACAAGAGTTAGAGGTTCCCTTGTCCTTGGTTCTGCCCCCATGGAAACCTACCTAACCTGTGATAATGGAGAGAAAACTATAATGAACACATGTTTCAGTACAGTTTTCACTTCATTATCTCAAGCACTCCATCCACATTTAGAAGTTCCCTTGTCATTGGTTCTGCCCCCATGGAAACCTACCTAGCATGTGATAATGGAGAGAAAACTGTAATGAACACATGTTTCAGTACAGTTTTCACTTCATTATCTCAAGCACTCCATCCACATTTAGAAGTTCCCTTGTCCTTGGTTCTGCCTCCATGGAAACCTACCTAACCTGTGATAATGGAGAGAAAACTGTAATGAAAACATGGTTCAGTACAGTTTTCACTTCATTATCTCAAGCACTCCATCCACATTTAGAAGTTCCCTTGTCCTTGGTTCTGCCTCCATGGAAACCTACCTAACCTGTGATAATGGAGAGAAAACTGTAATGAAAACATGGTTCAGTACAGTTTTCACTTCATTATCTCAAGCACTCCATCCACATTTAGAAGTTCCCTTGTCCTTGGTTCTGCCTCCATGGAAACCTACCTAACCTGTGATAATGGAGAGAAAACTGTAATGAAAACATGGTTCAGTACAGTTTTCACTTCATTATCTCAAGCACTCCATCCACAGTTAGAGGTTCCCTTGTCCTTGGTTCTGCCTCCATGGAAACCTACCTAACCTGTGATAATGGAGAGAAAACTGTAATGAAAACATGGTTCAGTACAGTTTTCACTTTATTATCTCAAGCACTCCATCCACATTTAGAAGTTCCCTTGTCATTGGTTCTGCCCCCATGGAAACCTACCTAGCATGTGATAATGGAGAGAAAACTGTAATGAACACATGGTTCAATACAGTTTTCACTTCATTATCTCACGCACTCCACAAGTCCACAGTTAGAGGTTCCCTTGTCCTTTGTTCTGCCCTCATGGAAACCTACCTAGTCTGTGATAATGGAGAGAAAACTGTAATAAACGCATGGTTCAATACAGTTTTCACTTCATTATCTCAAGCACTCCATCCACAGTTAGAAGTTCCCTTGTCATTGGTTCTGCCCCCATGGAAATCTACCTAGCCTGTGATAATGGAGAGAAAACTGAACACGTTGTTCAGTACAGTTTTCACTTCATTATCTCAAGCACTCCATCCACATTTAGAAGTTCCCTTGTCATTGGTTCTGCCCCCATGGAAACCTACCTAGCATGTGATAATGGAGAGAAAACTGTAATGAACACATGGTTCAATACAGTTTTCACTTCATTATCTCACGCACTCCACAAGTCCACAGTTATAGGTTCCCTTGTCCTTTGTTCTGCCCTCATGGAAACCTACCTAGTCTGTGATAATGGAGAGAAAACTGTAATAAATGCATGGTTCAATACAATTTTCACTTCATTATCTCAAGCACTCCATCCACAGTTAGAAGTTCCCTTGTCATTGGTTCTGCCCCCATGGAAACCTACCTAGCCTGTGATAATGCAGAGAAAACTTAACACGTTGTTCAGTACAGTTTTCACTTCATTATCTCAAGCACTCCATCCAGAGTTAGAGATTCCCTTGTCCTTGGTTCTGCCCTCATGGAAACCTACCTAGCCTGTGATAATGGAGAGAAAACTGAACACGTTGTTCAGTACAGTTTTCACTTCATTATCTCACGCACTCCACAAGTCCACAGTTAGAGGTTCCCTTGTCCTTTGTTCTGCCCCCATGGAAACCTACCTAGCCTGTGATAATGGAGAGAAAACTGAACACGTTGTTCAGTACAGTTTTCACTTCATTATCTCACGCACTCCACAAGTCCACAGTTAGAGGTGCCCTTGTCCTTTGTTCTGCCCCCATGGAAACCTACCTAGCCTGTGATAATGGAGAGGAAACTGAACACATGGTTCAGTACAGTTTTCACTCCGTTATCTCACGCAATCCACAAGTCCACAGTCACTACACTATCTATCTCGTCCACGTGTTATCGGTCAACGTAGCCTCGCCAAAGATTATGATTATTTTCACTTGGCAACTGTTCTATTATCAATTGTAGATACTGGTGGTTTGGGAGCTATGACCGTCTTAAATATTTCCTATATTATTTCTTTATTACAATCATTATGTCTGGTTCACAGATTGTTCCAAAACACCAGGCATTCAGTAACTATATGTAGTTTACAATTACCAACAGGTACAAAGTAAACATCATAAAAACATCGAAGGCTTAAACTTAACTTAATGATCAACACACGAATTTAAAAACATTGTAATTGTTTTGCAAATACTGCTCTATGGATCTGAAAACACATCGACATTCTGGACCGTGGTTAGAAACCTATTAAGTAGCAGCTCTGATAGCTTAGATAGATCAGCTTGTAACGATGTCGACTTCATCGTCCATATCAACCTCCTTACCATCAATTTCAAAATCATTGTCAGCGTTAATCACACCTCATTTCGTGTTGGCATCTTCATTTCTTCATCTATGTTTTCAAAATTCAAATCATATTCCCATTCCATTTCTAAATTCCATTATTCCATTAATTTCATTGTTTTTACTTATTCTCTCTGTATTTTTGTCCTAAAAAATTGTCTCCTACTACTACCTATTTTCTACTATTGTGCTGTTCTGTTTCTGATACATATATTATCTACTATTACCAAGTTCTTCTATTACTTCATCTGCACACTGTCCTAGAACCCTGCTAGCCGGCGTCTAGAGGGCAGACAGTAGCAAGCTTAAATATATAGCTAGAAACATTTTATTGAAATGAAATATTTTAATTCCAGAAGCATTACAGATGCAGACAGATAAATGAGTATTAATATCTTCTAATACAAATTAAATAAATTAAATTAAATGACGAATTAGAAATAAACAATAAACAGCACAAACATAAACATAAATTGAAAATTCCTGTCCATTTTATTATACTTTCTGGTAGGTTTAAGGCGTTCGTAGAAACATGGAACGCGTTAAATTGATCTTTAATAAGTTCAGTTAAACTTCACTGCACTTAGTTAAATACTGTTGCTATTTATAGTTGAGGTGATATGTATATATATCGTGACATACTACTACTCATGCCTCTTTCCCGCAGGGGTAATAGGCAGAGACTAAGGATTTCCACCTGCAATGATCCTGACAAATCGTTCCCCTTCTTCCACACTCATCAATCGCTTCATAAACGCTCTTCGGTTAGTGGTGGACCACACCTGACCTTTCTTTAGGACGTTGGTCTTTCTACGTTTCCTGCCCTTTTCCTTATACAATACAATACAGATACAAAATAATTTATTTACCACAATTATTTTTTACACGTTTTAAAGTTTGCTGTTGGAGCCCGCACTAGGGCGACCCTGTGTCGCGGAGATCCTTAATCACATTAACAATAAGTATTAAATTAACTAATTTGGACTCAGTTGTATTTTACAAAAATATATAGTACCTATATCATGTGTATAGTATACGTGGGAAAGGGTGAGGGTGCGGTGTGTGTGTGTTTGTATGTGTGTGTGTGTGTGATCTAAATCAAATGATATATTTTTATGCACAGCTTTCTTTCTCGTTTCATTCGAGACTGGCCCCCACAACACAGGGTATCCTAGTGTGGGAGCCAGGGAAATCTGAGAAAATGTAAAAGACACTGTTTGCATCAATATTTTTTTAATTTATTTATTCATTCTTTCTAGGTGTCCAAACCATCTCAACAGCCCTCTTTCAATCTTAGTCACTAAATAATTGTAAAAACATTAGTTATAATTACCAGTTAGCTTATTAACTACGTAACTAATTCAAATGAATAGGAAATTTTAATGTCAAAATAATAATTTTCCAATAATGAAATAATTATACTCACTAAATCGTCTTGTAACATATATTTATTGTTATTTTATTTTTTTGAAATGCAGATTAGTGTCTTCAAATTATTTTCCTCGAGGTTAAACCAAACCCAAAAAAAACTTGTATAAGTAATGTTACAAAAAGGTATTACCAGTTCCACCACGGTAACGTGACATATATTTTGTGTTGCTAACCTTTTTTTCTTTGTAGCGCAAGTTTTTTAGGGATCCGTCCGTGTAATGACGTTAATTAGTGCGCTAATTGTCATAAAACGCAAATGTGCCGGGTCTTAGCGCGCTAATTAAGACGCGTAAGATGCTACGCGGGTATGGATAATAATAATAATAAATAAAAAATTATTGATGCAGACAGTGTCTTTTACATTTTGTCAGATTTCCCTGGCTCCCACACTAGGATCCCTGTGTTGTGACGGCCAGTCTCTTCCGATATATCTAAATTATGAAGACATAATAAGGTTATGCAATCAATTAAATAGTTTAGTTTGCGTGTATGTGAGGTTGTGGGGGGGGGGGGGGGGGGGGGGTAAGGGGATCCAGCATTAAGATTCCTTAACATTTAGTATGAATGTGTGAAAAAAGTTATATGGACAAAGTACATAAGTGATATATTGTTCACTGTACACACAAAGATAATATTATTGCATACCAACGGGAACTGGTCTGAGGAGTTCGTTTCTACTCAGGGAAGTAGTAACGCGGGGTGGATCTACCCTAAATCCACTCCACTTTGTTGTAGCCATATGCCTGTTTGGGTTTCGCCGGGCCTCGAAAGCCCGGTGCGATGATTCCTGGCTCTGGAGCCATCAAATCAATTGTTGTTTTTATTGTAAGTAAGTACCTAATAGTACATTTTAACAAGGTCCGTTTTTTACTCTACCAACGCTTCGTAAGGTGCTATAGCTGAAAGGAAAGAAGGTTGGGCTGCGTTTACAACGCACGGACTAAATGTCGTATTACAGTTGTAACGATGTCGACTTCATCGTCCATATCAACCTCCTTGCCATCAATTTCTACCTCATCGTTAGCGTTTCACCTCATTTCGTGCTAGAATCTTTATTTCTTCATCTATATTTTCAAAATTCAAATCATATTCCCATTCCATTTCTAAATTCCATTATTCCATTAATTTCATTGTTTTCTTTGTATTTTGCACTTTCTCTCTGTATTTTGTCTTGAACGGACGTTTCTCCATTTTATTTTTGTCTCCTACTACTACTACCTATTTTCTACTTTTACTATTTCCTGTGTTGTTCTGTTCCTTAAAATAATATAATATCTATTACCAAGTTCTTCTATTACTTCATCTGCACACTGTCCTAGAACCCTGCTAGCCGGCACCTAGAGGACAGATTGTAGCACAATTCTTTGGAAATACATGACATGAGCATTCTGAATGTCATATCATAATTAGGATCCTGAATTTTTTGCCTCCGTTGCACGGATCCCTACGGTGCGTGACGCAACTCGCACTTGGCCATCTTTTTTAACTTTTTGTGGTCTGTCCGCTGTACACGTGCGGTTTATAAACAACCTTGAACGCGAATTGTGGGGGTCATTGTATTGTGCCGAGCTATAAAAAACAGTACAAAAAAGCACTATTCGTTTTGCACTGTCAACTTAATATAACTCAACTCAACCATCACTAGGGCATAAAGTAGTTTAGGCAAATGAATTACCGTCAATAGTTAGTTTGACCTTCTCGTTTGTTTAAAAAGAATCACCCCATTCGAAGGTCATTTTTTACTGACCGTGTACAGTCGACTTACCAAGCAACCTACCCAAAACGTATTTAAGAATCTAAAACGTATCATTTATTTTTTATTTTCTACTAAACCCGCATTTGACCTCGATCTCGCCTGATGGTAAGCGACGATGAGCTCGACGATGGAGCATGCGGGTCCAGTAAATTCCTATTCACTCTGGCCTTGAAGATCCCAAGGTTGTAGGTTTCGGGAAATACAGACGCCGGCAGGCTGTTCCATTCCTTAGCCGTTCGCATAATGAACGAAGAAGCAAATCGTCATAAGGTTGAGATTTAATCAAGGATTTTTGACAGATGGTATACTATAGATAGATTAATACTTTAATGCACACAAGAAATGTACATAGGAAAGGAAACATAGAATAAGTGTACAAAGGCGGCCTTATCGCTCAGTGCGATCTCTTCCAGGCAACCTAGGCTGTAGAAGAATTATTAATATGTTACCGGCAGTATACTACTATAGCTTAAGGTAGACTGTACAATACACGATTTTGTACTATTATTTTACTATATCCATTAAAATTGGGGTCAAACACGGGTTATGTTTATCTTGTCTGCAATACCAATATAATAAGGTAATTTATGTGTTATGTAATGATTGTATTCCAAATAATTACTTGAAGTTAACTTAAAATATTTGCATTCCAAAGCTGGCGAAATATGTGAGACCTATTTAAGATTTGTCATCCAATGTACCAAATAATTCATTCGTACCTAAAGTGTACCTATATCAAAGATTTTTAAATTGCTCGCTATATAGAGAAGTTTTATATAGAAACCGCGTCTGCCAGTTGACGTATGCGATGTCGGGTATTGAAGTGTCAAATTATGACGCGCATCATCATTCTAGAGCCCTGCCTCTCGCAGTGCCGTAGCTATAGCTTTCACAGGGTTTCTTTCTTTCCTAGGGTCCAAAAATGTTCAATGATTCAAAGATAAACTAGTTTCTGCCCGTGACTTCACACAGAAAAAGGCAGAATTCTAAACGCCAATCTCAGTCAATTAGAAATTACATAAACATTAAAGTACACGCATGTTCAGCTGCGGGCAAACGATACCTTTAAATATATTATGTATAAGTAATGTGGGTAGAGCATTTATTCATATCAAATCAAAATGTTTTTATTTAATTTAATGTATTTATTAGGTAAACACAACAGATTACAACCAGAGAAAATACAGAAAAATCGATATAAAGATATGAGCTAGGTCGTAACCCTTAACTGTGTTTACACACAGCATGGTTAGGAAGTGGGAAATTGATTGTTGTACAACATTGAGTTTCGAAAAAATACTATGGAATGTAATGACTACTAATGACTAAAAAACTAATACCTATTTGAAAAATAAAAATAATAAAGTAAAGACTATAAAGTAGGTGCGTGGATAGCTCACTTGAGGACATCCTCAACCCGTCTTTTAAAAAGTAATGGCCTAGGATCGAATAAGTCTAAAGTTAGTTAGTTAGTTTTAGTTTATTGTAAGTAAGTACCTTATAGTACATTTTTACGTCATTTTTTTAAACTCTACCACCGCTTCGTAAGGTGCTGTAGCTGAAAGGAAAGAAGCGGCGCAAGAAACTTTCAGCAGCACATCTTTTGAAATAAATATATCTTACAATAATTATGAATACAATCATATATGTACACAATGTGCAGAGCTGGAGCTGGATTTAGGACCAAGCCTCTATCGTTTAAATAGTCATTTATTTTATAATAACCCTTTTTACATAAGGTCCGTCTTATATGGGTCTTAAATGTTTTTTCTGTCATATTTATTACAGTATCAGGTATCTTACTATAAAATCGTGCACAGTGACCCACAAATGTGTTTACTTTACTAAGTCTAAAGCGTGGAACTGTAAGTTTGTTTATTACAAAAGCGAGAAAGTACACGACAAAGACACGGATCTGCGAATATTTTTTTTTCGTGTATACTAAGGGCGGTCCAGAATCCCTATTTTTGTGGTGTACATTTTCTATCTTTCTAAGTTGGTATTACCGTTTATTTCAGATGGATAATTTGGTGAGGCCGTGCGCAGATCTCGGCATCCAGGCAGACTCCCTCATCGAGTGGAAATATGACATTGAAAAACAGGTATGTACGGTATTAACGTCCCCACTGTTGAGGCACAGTGGGGTGCGGGCATGATCCACCTTATCCTCCACAGCTTATTGGTGGATTTCCTCACAAAATTTAAGATTGAATAATTTTGGAATTTAAGATTGTTTGCAAATATAAAACGACTTAGAAGAGAGAAATTATCGACTTGATTTAAAAAAAATTACCATTACATAGCATAACTCTCACATCCATAATCCCTGAGGGGGTAGACAGAGGAACTACCTTCATCGTAGCTAGTTACCACTTTTCGCCGTAAGATTTGGTGGACAAACAAGGTGGCGAGCGTACCGCCGCACCGTCTACTAGGTGTAGAATAGTATGCACTAAGATCCTTAGTCGTCGACACTCACGGAAAGAGTTGGGGTGGTGCTATTCTTTGTGACCGGCAGGACACGGTCCTTTTTTTATAATTAATAATGTATTTCCGCAAAGTAACGCCTGATTTCAACCCTCAGATAGACCACATAGTCCTGGGGCGGGGCCCCCCTGGCGGCGCGTGGCACACCTTCCCCCCCACAGTGAAGACCCTGTCTCCCGGCGCCTGGCTGTCACTACCACCTCACCAGGCAGCTGGCTCTGGAAGGTTGTCGGCTCGAGCCGTGGCCCAGTACTGTAGGCGATACGTGCACGCTTGTCAGTTGCAGGTCAGTGACCTTGACCCCCTCTAGACACTACGTGACCCTCTCTCCCGCCTGGCTGTCATTACCACCTCATCAGCTGGCTCTGTCAGTTGCAGCTCAGTGACTAAAGTGACATCACATTGTTTCTACAACAGTATTACGCGTGATATCCGCATGCGGGGTGCGTGAAGACCTTGCAAATTGACATGCGGGGCAAACCCGCGTGACGAAATCCGCAGGACTCTGAAAACGCCCTAAGGCTGGGACTACACGACGACGGTTCGGTTCAGGAACCGCTACCGGCCGTGTAGTCGGCTGCATTCAAACTCACACGGCTCAGGAACCGAGCTGGCCGGTTCCAAGTGGAACCGTTGTAAGCGCATTTTTTGAGTTTATATGAAGCACCGGTTCTATGGAACCGCCCGATACTGGAACCGTGGTCGTCTAAAACCTAAAACTTGTCATATTAAAACCCCGTTACTCTTGTCCTCAGAGGTACTTCCGCTCCAGCGTGGTAGTGAGCAGCGTGACGCTCCTCCCGCGGCCCTCCGGCCCTCCCTGTGAGAACTACAGCTGTCCTCTGAACGCTACCTACTGCGTCTCAGGGTAACTACACGTTTTATATAAGGTCCTTTTTTATTAGTAGCAAATATTTGGAAGGGGGTATGTGCTGGTAACTTGTACCACTTTACACGAAAAAATAACCCTGTCACTTGTATGAACATTTTCCATACTAAAGAAAAATAAATCCCATTATTTTGCGCCTTGGTGGCGTAAACTGATCCATGTCGTTATGAATGAGACGAGTTTCATTTATACTTCTTATTTCAGTATTAGAATAGCAATAATTCATTCATTTGTAGAATTTTCAAACAAACAATTGTCGTTAGTCTCGAAAATTTTATAAGTAAGATATTTTTTTTGTCCTACCTTATTTTTAACAAAAAGTTCCAAAAAAATCTGCCTTTTTATTGCATCAATCAACTTACATGATCATTCTGAAGATGGATCTGAAATTCATATCTCGATATCTCAACTAACACCAGAGATCTTATCTTATGATAGGGGGCCGGGAATAACCCCAGCGGCACTTCGACCCTTGAGGATCATTTGTGTCTACCCCATTTTACACACTGGTCATCTCAGTGTGCAAGTTTCCTCACGATGTTTTCCTTCACCGTTAGAACAGTCGGTAAATGTACGTAAGTCTTCGAAAAATACGAAAAACTCATTGGTACATGGCACTGCACGGTGAGTCCAGTGCTCTAGCCACTGTACCACCGACGCTCTTTAACACCAGAGATACATACATACCTTCACGCTATATCCCTTGCGGGGTATGCAGAGAGAACGGAGCGCCACGAATCTGACTTGGCACGCTTCTCTAGCTTCCTCTACAGTCATTCGTTGGGGCCGTTGGGGTCAATCGATCTGATTATTAAAGACCAGTCTAGGACGACCCCGGCTTCTACTTCCACTCACTTTCACTTACCACCAAAGATATTAATGGTTACAAGATAATACATAATTGGGAGATGCTCCATCCCTTTTTACCACAACAGTCCTTAATAATATAGCTTGTATGGCGCTACAGTAAAGTGACGTCACAATTTGCTATTGCCGTTCCTTTCTGCCTTCTGATTTCTATTTACCCGAAGCTATTTTATTTTCCAGCGAATTTCATTTCTGTTTTCACTTTTGACCATCATTTTATGTCTATTTTTTAATAAGATAAGATAAAATTTCAATTAATTTGTTATGCCTTCCTTCCAGGTACGACAAATCGGAAGGACGTCCATTTCGCTACGCCTGTCGCCGAGTCATATTGGCTTGTGGAGGGGGCGACAGACCCAACACCCTAGAGCCAAGTGTAGCGGCCCATTCTTTACACTCCCTGGCAGATATAGAGCGCGCCGTGCATATACTGAGCAGCCATTGTAAGTATATACAAGTGTATACTAGTATATTGTAAGAGACCCAACACTCTAGAGCCCAGTGTTACACTCCCTGACAGATGTAGAGCGCGCCGTGCAATACTGAGCAGCCATTCTAAGTGTATACTAGTATATTGTATGAGACCCAACACTCTAGAGCCCAGTGTTACACTCCCTGACAGATGTAGAGCGCGCCGTGCAATACTGAGCAGCCATTGTAAGTGTATACTAGTATATTGTAAGAGACCCAACACTCTAGAGCCCGGCGTCGCTCTCCCTGGCAGATATAGAGCGCGTCGTGCATATACTGAGCAGCCATTGTAAGTGTATACTAGTATATTGTAAGAGACCCAACAGTCTAGAGCCCGGCATCGCTCTCCCTGGCAGATATAGAGCGCGTCGTGCATATACTGAGCAGCCATTGTAAGTGTATACTAGTATATTGTAAGAGACCCAACAGTCTAGAGCCCGGCATCGCTCTCCCTGGCAGATATAGAGCGCGTCGTGCATATACTGAGCAGCCATTGTAAGTGTATACTAGTATATTGTAAGAGACCCAACAGTCTAGAGCCCGGCATCGCTCTCCCTGGCAGATATAGAGCGCGTCGTGCATATACTGAGCAGCCATTTTAAGTGTATACAAGTGTATACTAGTATATTGTAAGAGACCCAACACTCTAGAGCCCTGTGTTACACTCCCTGGCAGATGTAGAGCGCGCCGTGCATATACTGAGCAGCCATTGTAAGTATATACTAGTATATTGTAAGAGACCCAACACTCTACAGCCCGGCGTCGCTCTCCCTGGCAGATATAGAGCGCGTCGTGCATATACTGAGCAGCCATTGTAAGTGTATACTAGTATATTGTAAGAGACCCAACACTCTAGAGCCCTGTGTTACACTCCCTGGCAGATATAGAGCGCGCCGTGCATATACTGAGCAGCCATTGTAAGTGTATACAAGTGTATACTAGTATATTGTAAGAGACCCAACACTCTAGAGCCCTGTGTTACACTCCCTGGCAGATGTAGAGCGCGCCGTGCATATACTGAGCAGCCATTGTAAGTGTATACAAGTGTATACTAGTATATTGTAAGAGACCCAACACTCTAGAGCCCTGTGTTACACTCCCTGGCAGATATAGAGCGCGCCGTGCATATACTGAGCAGCCATTGTAAGTGTATACTAGTATATTGTAAGAGACCCAACACTCTAGAGCCCTGTGTTACACTCCCTGGCAGTTAAAGAGCGCACCGAGCATGTACTGAGCAGCCATTGTAAGTGTATACAGTATATTGTAAGAGACCCAACACTCTACAGCCCGGCGTCGCTCTCCCTGGCAGTTAAAGAGCGCACCGAGCATGTACTGAGCAGCCATTGTAAGTGTATACAGTATATTGTAATGTAAGTGTATACTAGTAGTATATTGTGAGAGACCCAACATTTTAGAGCCCAGCGTCGCTTTTGTGTGAAAAGTTTATAATTACAAGCAAAACGTCCAATACACGGTAGATCGCGGACAGAATAATCGCGGGTTCGAATCCCACTCGCGGCTAATGTTTTCACACTTTTCTGCATAATATATAATATGTTTTCATTGAATTTACAATAATTTGTAAAACAGAATTATTCTGTTCCCACGTTTGACTATCGATTCGATATTTGTCAAATATCCTAATTGTACTGTCTTTTAACATATTTAAGAAAAAAAAACTCCCTCAAATTCCAGCATCACCAACGCCCCCTTCAGTCCTGATCGTGGGATCAGGCGTGAGCGCAGCGGACGCCGTCTGGCTGACCCTTAGGGCCGGACTGCACGCCAGACATTTACACAGGACGCCGGCCGACGCGCTGGCGCGGCTCGACCCGCAGGCCTACCCGGACTACTGCCAGGTACAGTGAAGACCAATCATTAGTGTATACCGGACCAACAATATAAAAATCCTTGCCTATTTTGCGGAATTATTTATTTTTATTGACTACTAAACCCGCATTTGACCTCGATCTCGCCTGATGGTAAGCGACGATGAGGTCGACGATGGAGCATGTGAGTCCAGTAAATGCCTATTCACTCTGGCCTTGAAGATCCCAAGGTTGTAGGTTTCGGGAAATACAGACGCCGGCAGGCTGTTCCATTCCTTAGCCGTTCGCATAATGAACGAAGAAGCAAATCGCTTCGTACGAGCAGTATTAAAGGTACTATAGAACGCGCTATGAGGGAGATGGAATGACGTAACGTCAGTTGGTATGAAAGGGAAGATCTTCCACCAATAACGCCCTCTTGACAGAGTTCTTATATCTTAATCAGGATATATATAACAAAAGAACCAAAACAGAACTAAAAAGCTATTGCATGTTTTTAAATTTAATTTTATATATTCTTGAATTCTGACCGGTTCTGAAGTTCCTGGGCAGAGACAGTACAGAACTGACCCTGACCACATACCCTGGTTTAAAAAAATATATAAATATACTGTTTGCTCCTGTCTTATTGAGTAACACTATTAAAATATTACATATGCGCTTCTTTTCGTTCAGCTATAGCACCTTATGAAGCGGTGGTAGTTTAAAAAAAGAGATACTTTGTAAAAATGTACTTCTCATACTCATACTATTTATTGATTTTCATGTGTAACAATTGGTCTTAAAAAATATTATACGAGTATGATCATCACTGATCGGAGTAGGTAGGGCTCTTTCGGGTCAATGTCCTCAAAGGTTAATATGGATATGATTTCGGGATCCCGTTTTAAGTTATCGAGCACATGTTGTAAATTACTTTTATAAACGTCGCCCTTACTCGGCGGATTACGATTTTTTTTAAATTGTGAACTTACGAAGAAGTTAAAACACTACCATAGGTACACTAGCGCCATGAATCTTAAAAAAAAATATTTCGCCACCAATCTTAAATGTGTATCAATTCGAATATAACGTTAAAAATCTAAATAATATATTTATTCAATCCCGGAAATCCCAAGATTATTGGGCACACTTATCCATATTCTGACCGTATCTGGCAAGTACCAAAAACAGCCCTACCTACTCCGATCATAGATGATCATACATGAAACCCTGAGTAGGGCACCGCAATATAAAATAAGAAATTATAATAGTAATAAATGCTAACGAGATAAATTAAATTAAATATCATTATAAGTTATAATTGATTTTAAAGTTAGGTATTGTTTTTAGCATCAAAAAACTCCTGCAGTTAATAGAAACATTTGTTAAGGAAGATATAAAAGATGATCTTTTATTGAATATCGAGTCTTTTAATATATATTTTTATAGACATAACGAACGGTCCAGAACTGTGTGGACATAATTTTGATTTTACTTTTAAGGTAGATACTTATTTGCATTTTTTATTATTTATTTATTTGAGGGTAGTATCTATTTCATACGCCTTTTGCACCCGTATATTATGTATTTTATGATTTTACCATCACCATTTTTCAATCTTCTTGTACTGCTACAATAGTAGGTAAAAGATTTTGACATTGCAATTTTAAATTGTGAGCAATATACACAATTTTGCTAGCCCTGTCATTTGTCAGTGTATTCCACTTTTTAGAATGAATATCACTGTAAGTGCTAAATGTTCTCTCAACTGCTGCCGATGTAGTCGGAAGGGTTAGAATTCTGATGGCTACTTTTGATAAGGCAGTCGATTTGCAAAGTCCTGCCCACCAAGCTATAGGAGTAAGTTTGTTCACTGAAGACCAAAGAAACGTTATTGAAAAAAAAACCTTCTTTTGTAATATAATTTGCAAGTTCTGCCAGAACCGTATCTTCTTGCTAAAAAAACATGTGCCAGAAAAAAATTTTATTATCATGTTTTGCATCACTAATTGTACCTCTCATTATGTTGTATGTTTTGTTTATGTCCCGGGTGTGCAATAAAGCATATTTGTATTCGCAATTAAAATTATTGAATCTTGAATCTTTTTATCATTGTCATCAGGTTTACAAGATGATGTGCGACGGCCCGTCCGGGAACCATACCAACTACACCCCCTACCCGGAGCACATCATCGTCGACGTCACTACGGAGACCACGCACCCCCCCAAGCTCGCTTCAGAAGACATCGAGGACCACGCTCTCCGCCCCAAGACCGTCAAACTTCTCAACCTTGTCACAAACGATACCACAGAAATAACCGTTTCAATTATTACTGTTTTAATTGGCTCAAAACCCGACCTTTTCTTTCTGCAAACCAACTTCAATCTCAACTGTATCGATGTCAAGAAATGCATGAAATGTATTGAGAGCATCGAGGAACCGAAACATGCTTCGAAGAGGAAAATCGAGGATGACAGTCAGAGGCAGTGTTTCTTAAAGAACCACTGGTATTATCTCAAATCCGTGGTAGGACAAAGCATCCAAAGCTGCAAGTCAAGGTATTTGAATTATTCAGAAATCAACGGTAACACGGATACCAAATGTGTGGTACCGGACTGTAACAGACTGAACGAGGAAAAGGATAAAAAATGCACATGCTTGGTGAAATTAGAGGACGGTACTGTTAAATCGAGCCTAAAAGACTGTAATTGTGGAATCATACCTTATTCGGAACCCTTAGAGAGTAAGACCAAGTGCACATGTCAACAGAACCCGTATTCGAATGGGATCGGTTTTGGAATCGATCCGAAGAAACCAGTGGATGGTCGAGCTAACCCGATAGCTATTGATAAATCTACTCATGAATTACTGAACGCTCCAAAAGGTATATACGGGCTTGGACCGTTGACAGCAGATAATTTTGTCCGTTTCATCCCGGGTGGAGCGTTGGCCATAGTTGCAAGCATACATAAAGAAAATAAGGAGTAGTACTTAGCTACGACATAACCCAGCGTAATTGTGATTTGCAATACTTAATTTTGTTTTTTTTTTATATATATTAAATTATTTTTTTATACCCCGGGTCTTGTGTTTTTGTTACCCTTTTAAAATATAAAGAGCAGAAGTAAATATAAAACATTTATTACAAAAAACACAGTAAAACATAATAGAAAATATGATTATTCAGCCTTATTTTAAAAACAATTAAAATAATGGTTTTAAATTACATATGGCACATTTTGATTTAAAAAATTACATTATAATGGCAAAATAACACCAATAGATAGCTAGGTTTACACCAGATTATATTATTGTGCAGTTTTCCAGTATTTCATACATACTTAATACTTCAGCAGAAAATATTCTTACCATCGGTTGCATAATGCATCCCTATGGGGGATTTACATAGGTCGATTTTCGCTGTGCGGCTGGCCTCTTATCAAATCGCCTCACAATTACACAGTTGACTGAAATCGCAAGCGACTAGATCATTTTTTTCGAACATTTTGTGTAGAACAGGTGTAAGTAGCGCAGTTTCACAGTCGATTTAAGACACCCGCAGCCTGTGGTCTGTTATCGCACGGCAAAAGTCAAAACCTACTCTACTTTGGCGTGTCTAGGCGATTCGCTATTTACATGGTCGATTTGTGAGGCGAAAATCGACCCATGTAAATCCCCTATTAGAATCTAAACTCTATTCCCATAATGCACTCTTTCCCTTTCTACAGCATATCTCTAGAAAGAGATGTCACTAGACTTAAATTAGTCAATTTTCTAGATGAACCTTCATACAAGAATGCACCATCTATTTATTTCACAAGTTATAGGTTCATATAATAAAAACATCGATGTATTTATTCCAGAACACAACTGACTTAGCTGTGGTTCTGCTTACTTCAAAAAGTAGCATTACTTTATAGTGTACAATCCGTACTACAGATGTTTTAATAATTACTTTGGACTGCCTAACTAAACTAAACTATTAATCATGGATTAATTTACCAACTACATACATTAATGAACTGTTAAACTCATTTAGAGTTATAATAATTAACAATAACTTCATTTCAAAGCCACAAAGTCACATTCACAAAAAGCAATATACCTACAAGGATTTTATTTTACAAATATACATAGAGAGGTATTATAGTCATCATTTTAATAATAGTTTTTACATAAGTATGTCCTCTTTAGACGATATCAAGAAAACACAATATCCTTTAAGAAAGACAATATAGGTATAGGTATAAAATTTGAATTTTTAATGTGTTTCCCAGATACTCCGGTAACTCAGTTGGATTAGCAAGGTCGCAGGTTCAAATCCTGCTCGTGGGAATATATCTATCAACCATTTAGGTACTCATTTAGTTTCAAACTTTCAACTTGAGTATATGTGAAATCTGTGATTTTTACAAAATTGAAATTATTTAGAGATGAATACCGAAAATAAAGTTATATATAAATGCACCAAGTAAAGGCATTTTTATCATAATTATCCATTTCAAGGGCCTTCATCTATCATGTACATCCCTAGATAACAGCTTCCGTTCACTTCACAACTTTGACCCAACCACAATTTGAGCTCATAACAATTTTTTATATACGATTCCATGAGTCATTAAAAAATTACTAGCTGCTGTTATAAATCCTTGAACACAAGGATTTAAGCAAAATGGTAAAACTTCACAAGGGCCCTCGCAAAAAATATGAACACTATCAAATAACAAATCTTAAGATATCCGGATCGGAGACTTTCCATCAACCAAATACCCATAGTAGACTTATGTCAGTCGTCTTGGCGTTCTATATCTGGTGACTCAGGCCTGTGCATCATTGTGATCAACCCTTGTAGCTCTGTCTCTAGCATTCTCGGGAGACTTAAAGCTCGAGTACAACACGGAGACGTCAGTATTTCTGCTAACTTCAACATCGCTGTATCACGGAGCGTCCTAACACTAATTGTAATGTTCCAGATAGTTCTGAACATCATTCCTCCAATATTAGCTGGAGCCCTGTATATAGGAGTATTGTTAACTACATACCGTTCTTTGGTTGCTGCATCGGTGAACTCCCAAGGGTGTGATATGAAAGTGTTTATGTCGTAGAAGGTTCCAGGCTCGAGACAGACATAATGGTGTCTGGTACCTCGGAAATCTCGCCACCAGATGTCAACAGGTCGGGTTGTTTTGTTGTTGAACCGTAGATACGCTCTGCGACTCGAGTCTGTAGACCTTACCAGCACTCTCTCACCTTTTTCGTTTATTTCGTACAGTAAATTGTTTATTTCCACGTATTCTATCGCCATTGTGGCTAACTTGTGGCAGTTTACGCAGTCTTACAACTTGTTTCTAATCTATATATGATTACGACGTTTTCGTCGTACTAAGCAGGAATTTAAACTACCTTTTTCTAAAATGTATAATTATTGAAATGCACATTTTCACAGCACGTCTAAATGCAGTAAGTTCACCAAGATATAACATTCAAACAGTAAATCTGCGAGTAGCAAATTCCGACACGTATTATGTACAAAAATAAAATTCCCGCCACACCGCCAAAATGTAGAACGGAAATGACGTTCGCCCCAATTCCACAAAAAGTTAGTGGCAATAAGTTGGCAACACTGTAGATACGCCCACTTCCTGTATTAAATGTACACAAAAACAATGGCCGTCTGTGTCGCAGTTATCGGAAAAGATGTAAGTTCTGTCGCTTTGCTTTATATTTTTAGACACTATAGCATTTCTCCTTCATTTGTATTATGTGTTCTTGTTAATTATTGCACTCGACACTTCATTAGCAATCACAAACTTGCTGAAACAGTGGAATAAAACACGTCATCGTCTATCGGATTGAACTTAATTTGACAGATCACCATAGATACTGTAAACAAAAGTACAGCTTGTGTAATTTTCCCTATTATTTGGGTAAATTATTCAATTAAAATGATATTTTTTTCTATTTTTACAGAACTCACCGTTATACATAGGTGGTATCGGCAACGACACGAGCACGGATAACGAACTTTCCCGCCAATGGCTCGTTCACACAGCTCTCGACGCGCTAGAAGAGAGATTGGCGACAACAAACGCCAATAATGCTGGCGCCAATCCAAATGCAGCCCGCACTGATTTAAGAGATTTATATCTCGGATTACTTTATTCAACAGACACTCATAAAATGTACGTGTAACTTGTAGAAAAGTTGAAAACCTTTCACGAAACTACACCACTTGTTATTTTATTGCAACACCGATGGAAAATTATGCATATGTTGGGTTTAACAAGTATTTTATTGCAGTTACGGCTATGTCACAAATACGAGAATAAAGCTAGTTCTCGTGACCAGTTCCACCTCTCCAAGTGGCAGCAACATTCGGGATGCGGAAGTGAGGACAGCGTTGCGACGGCTTCACGCCTTGTACGCAGACGCCATGTGTAATCCGTTCCACCTGCCCGGAGACCAGATAACTTCAGCGTGAGTTGTATTAATTTGCAGTATTGTTATTGGACCACTTTATTCCTATGATTTGCCGAGTAAAATGATTATGATGATATACAATTATGATATTGTCATACAATTTCTTTTTATCCACACCTACGCGCGGAAAAACGCGTCTGCATAAAATATTTATTTATTTAATATTATATATTTATTTAATAAAAACTATTTATTTGTTGAAATAAATAGTTTTTATTGTCCGCTTTCATCACGCGCCGCATTAAGTCTTCATGAAGAGATACCCATCATTATTATTTATTTATAAGCTTAATTAATATAATTTCTATATTGTTTACAGAAAATTCGACAAGCAAGTCAAAACTTTAATGCTCAACAACGTTTGAAGAATTTGAAATTACATAGCTATTGAAGTTAATTCCCCCAGTTACAAAAGATAAGATAATTCATCGCTATTTATTTATTATGTTTAATAAAATATTAATATTATTGTAATTAATTACCTATAAATATTATTAATATTAAAATTTTAATATTATTGCGTTTGTGTTTTAAAAAGAACCGTCAATCCCTTAAAACCTCCACCACACATCCGGCTCCAAGGACCACTTTTGTTTCGTCTTTATTCGCAACTGTCAAAATAAAAAAGTCTCGTCTAAATATCAAAGTCCTCGTCAGCCAGTCATAGTCTATGCGAAGGAGGTAATCGTAATCGAAACAACAATCCTCGTAATTACAAGTCAAAAATGGCGTCAGTGTTGTGTTACCATTTCAACTTGTAATTACAAAGATTGTTGTTTAGTAAAATAGGGCTATGTAGGTAAATAGGACTAGTATTTTACCTTCTAATGTTTAGTAATATGACTATCTAAATGAAATAAGCACGCAAATAACATCAATAACAGTGAATGGCAAATGAAAATCAAATAATAGGTAATCGAGATTTCCTCATATAGCAACACTGTCAAGCCATAAACAAAATTGGCAAACAATGGCATAATCATACTTGTCCATTTTACTCAATATGCATAAAAAGTGCTGCCATCTATTGAAAGTTGTTCAGATAACTACAGTATAAATGTAGATTTATTTTATTGTAACACAGTCATGACTGTTTTTTATTTGGCTAAAAAAGTACCTACCTATGTTGATCTGTATTTGTCTCTTAGGAATGATTAGCTCTGCAATTAAATTAATTCTGTTAAGTTTGAAGACAGTTAGAAGTTTTGAAACTATTTGAAACATACAGAAACGATTTCATTGTACCTACATATAATAAACTAGGTAGATATAATGAAGTTTTATTTTTTTTCCGTCGAAATGGAACACGCATGTATATAATTTTTATAATAAGTGCGACAGAGTTCCGACTTTCAAGTTTTCAACCTAGTTTGCAAGTCGGAGATTCTATTTTTGTACCTTGAAATAAGTGAATAAACTTTTTCATTTTTATTTTCATTTTATAAAAGTTCAAAAAATGAAAAGGAGATGGCTCTTTTTATAGCTTTACGTATTTGAGTAACATGTGTCTGTCAGTCTGTAAAATCTGTTACCCTTTTATCTATCTTGTCTATGCTCTCTTCTTTCATTTGACGTGAAAAGTCAAGCTGTTCTCCGGTTCAGCGCTGAGCAATTTTTGTTGAAAAGTTGTTTATCTCGACCGAGAAATCGCATAAACATGGTACGTAATAACTTATATATGCCGTGTATAATTTATTCCCATATTCGTCCATTACAAGACTTAGTTTTTAGTACCCAAATAACATTATAGGTTATGTTTCCACGTGTAATGTTATTCGTTTTTATGTTCTTTTTATACGTTATCACAATACTTAGGTCATCGTAAAATATCTCTAAACACTTTGGACTCTTAAACTTTAGTTTTATTCTGATTTTCTTAAGAAATATTGCTGATAACATTCGAAATAATGTTTTAACATTTATCCTGTGTTTCGTGGATTTTCACAGCTTTTACTTTGTTAAAAAGGCTCAGGGCTACATTGACTAGAGTGTCAAATTGTGTACTATTTCAGGACGAGTCCTGAAACACACGAGTCCCTGTTAAAAATCAGCACCAAAAATAATGTTTTCGAATGATAACAAAAAGAAAATTGCAATTATTTTTTTATATAATAATTGTTGACGAAGACAGACAAATCAAAGGTACGAAACTATACAGCCAATTTGCTTGTACATTCCAGGCAGCCGCCGTAGTGTCAGGAAAGGATATCGAGAAGCCACAGCCCGAGGCCTCTCCCATCCACCGCATCCGCATCACTCTGACATCACGCAACGTACGCTCACTGGAGAAGGTGTGCGCTGACCTTATCAATGGGGCCAAGAAGCAGAAGCTTCGCGTGAAGGTGCATACTTTAATTTATTTTAATGCCTTTACCTATTCAACCGGATAGTCATGCTGAAATGTGAATGCTGAAACTATGAACCAATTTAAAGTGTTGAGTGCCACGAGCATCACCGGCGGGGCTCAGTACATCATTACTTGGGTGCCACGAGCATCACTGGCGGGGCTCGAGATTCTGGTTGTCATTTACGTATTTTCTTTTCTACAGTGTCAATATTATGAAATTTTGCCATCTTTAATACTTTGTGATATGTTTTAATGCGATTTGATGGCCAGAAGAAGTCTCGATGCCATATAATGAATAATACAATTTTGATACCATCGGGCAGTGCTCATGTTTGAATGGTGGCACTGAAGGAATGACAACGCAATATGGATTGGCCCTCAACGTGTTAAGATTGGACAGCCACTTAGGAAACCTAAAGAAACATGCGAACCAGCCAACCAATAATAATACTTTCTTAACTTGTATGCTCTATTGAGGAGCTCGTAGCCTAGTTGCGAGCACGGTCCGAAAGTGATCGTGCAGGTTATGTGACGTTGGCGCGGTCGGTACCTGGTTGGGTGACCGCTAGTGGCATGTTTCATCTGAGCTCCTCCGTGCCTCGGAGAGCACGTTAAGCAGTCAGTCCCGGTTGTTGTCGTTCGACAGCAGTCAGCCATGTCAGGTGCCTACGGGCGGCCTGAACAACTCTGACAAATAGGTTGACCACTAACCATACGATAACACAAAATAGGCGCTTAAGGCGTCGAGTTGTGGAAATCAGCCCGTTATTACATTACAACCATACGATAAGCAAGCAAGCAACTTGTATGCTCTATTTCTGTGTTTTTATTTTATTCAGCAGTGTTGTCACTTTACCATCAGTTGAGGCCACAGTCTTTGATAAAAATAATTCCAAGAAGCCATGGCAACCTGTAACGGTTTACTAATTTGATGCTTTGGTTTTCCATCTTGTGATAAGGGGTCGATAATAATGTGCCACCACGCACTTCGATCCATGGGTATCTTTTGGCCTCAAATTTCAGAGAAATTTTAGAGAGATTAAATACTCTCATATTACACAGGGTAACATTGCCAAGTTCCAGAGTAGACTTGTATAAAAAGAATTCCTTCTGTATGGCAATTTTAGTGTATAATAATCTGCCTAGTCGCCTTAAAAATGGTCCTGCTAGCCAATTTAAAACTAATATTTCCAAGTGGCTTCTAGACAAATGTTATTACTCCGTAAAAGAGTATCTCAACGACACTAACAAATAGCAGAAAAGATTTGCATACCGTTGTCGGTGGAACATATGATACCTATGCTTTTTAAATCACCTATAATTTTCACTATGTTCTGGCAAATAAATTTCATTTCATTTCAAACATTAGCGCCTAGATGAAAACACAACACATTCTATAGTGCTGTGTTTGATTACCTAACAAGCGCTAGAGCATGACTCTTCAAAGTGCAGTGTCTGTGTAATTATACCAGACACTGCTCATAGGGGAGTAACAGCTTTTAATAAGAGCATCAGTAGCACATTGGCTAGCACACCGGACTCCCATGCGGGAGGTTCGGGTTTGAAACCATGCAGTGTCATTTACCAATGAGTTTTTCGTATTTTACGTACATTTACCGACTGCTCTAACGGTGAAGGAAAACATCATGAGGAATCCTGCACACTGAGATGACCAGTGCGTAAAATGGGGTAGGCACAAAAGATTCTCAAGGGTCGCAGTGCCGCTGGGTTTATTCCCGCCCCCCTATCATAAGATAAGATATGCTATACTATACTTTCTCTACTTATTTCACTAACATCAAGATACCCTCCATCTTTCCAGGGCCCAGTCCGCATGCCAACCAAGATCCTTCGCATCACGACCCGCAAGACTCCCTGCGGTGAGGGCTCCAAGACCTGGGACCGATTCCAGATGCGCATCCACAAGCGGGTCATCGACCTGCACTCGCCTTCGGAGATCGTGAAACAGATCACGTCCATCAACATTGAGCCAGGAGTAGAGGTGGAAGTTACCATCGCTGACGCGTAGGCACAACTGCCAATAAACGTATTCTAAGTGACTATTTCTTGGGTTTTATTTTGTTATTAGTATAAGGAAAGCATTGACTGAATACACTTTATTGCAAAACATTAGTGTGATACAGTGCGTACGAAACTATTAATACAATCTAGGCGGTCTTATCGTTCCCCATTTCACACACTGGTCATCTCAGTGTGCAGGTTTCCTCACGTCGTTTTTCTTCACCATCAGAGCAGACGGTAAATGTACGTACATCTTTCGATAAAACCGAAAAACTCATTGGTACATGATATCCTATCCTGATACCTATCTTCAATTAAATTTATTTGTGTCGTATCTCTGTCCTCTTGGATAGGTTTTGTCCAGCCATCGGTCATGGTCCAACAGAATACCAGCGCTGCAGGCATTCTTGTCTGCAGCAATAAGCTGAGTTAAGGTTGAGGCCCTTTTCACAACAACAGCAGACCATCAGACATGATTTAGATATGTTTACCTTTGACTACATAATTATTTTATTATAATTATAACTGTTTCGGTCATTGCTGTGCGTGAAATAAACGTATTACTTACTTATATTGCATGGTTTCGAACCCGGACCTCCCGCATGGGAGTCCGACGTCCTAGCCACCGACGCTCCACCAGCTGCTCCAGGTTAAGGGTACATGTAACTCAAAATAAACACAATCAAAGTGACCTTTTTTAGAAGTCGTTTAAAAATCAGCCACATTGATTGAATCCAGGCCGTGCGTGTCCTCGTGACTTACATTTTGTGATCGTAATCGCTCTCGTTCCTCGACTGTAGTAAGCAAATTGCCCCTGATCATGCAGTGAGATCATATTGCGGAATTACAATGAATCTACATTCTTACAAGATACAGGTTTTCGACCTAGTTTGTAAGTCGGAGGTCCTTTTTTGTGTACCCTGTAATAAGTAAATAAACTTCTTCATTTTAATTTTTTTTATTAACGGCAGGCACAGTGTGAAAGTATCCTTGAGCAAATCCAGCTGACAGTCCCCTACAATATTCCTAGAATGCCAATCTCTAGAACCTTCAAGGCCAGAGTGAATAGGCATTTACTGGACCCGCATGCTCCATCGTCGACCTCATCGTCGCTTACCATCAGGCGAGATCGAGGTCAAATGCGGATTTAGTAGTACCTACATAAAAAAAAACCTTCCTACTCCGTTTATTAGAACAAATATTGAAGTAAACTCTCCGCTATCTAGGATCTTTATGGAATATAATAGCATGAGGGCAAGGATATATGATTTGGACTACTTTTTCGATTCAGAAACAAAATTCAAAAATAAAATTATAATTAAGTATCGTTATCTTTTGTTTCTGCATTCTTTTTTATGTTTTAAATTGTTATTAGTTGTAATAACATAAGGTACTAGACCTATGCTGTAACGTTATAAGTAATTGCCCGAAGTGTTAGTGAATGCTGTGGCACATATATCAGTAAAAGTACAATTTCATTAAGATTATTTGAAATGTATAATATATGTGCTGTTGGCATACCTAAATTAATAAAATAAAATTAAAAAATTGCGTGGAAAAAAATTCAGGCACCCATTTACATTTAAGAAAAAAAAAATTCAGTTGAAGTGTACTGCACCAATTTGGGTTAACATACAGTGTACATTTACCGACTGCTCTAACGGTGAAAGAAACCATCGTGAGGAAACCTGCATGTGTGAGGAAAATAAAAATTAATAATTTTTTTAAACTGAAAATTGAGAGGAAGACATTTGGCCTCAATAGGCACAATGGGAGGCTCAATGTTATTTTGAGTCAGCCCTTATCTGATAATATGAAACACTTACTGTTGTTTGCTAAGTTGACTCTCAGAGTGAGGGCTGAGTCTGATAATATTTGAGCTTCCCTTCCCTTTTCTTAGTGACCCTGACGAGGATGACATGGTCGTCTTGTCGTGTACCAAAGCCTCTGAACTTAGATTTAGAAAAAAAAACGTATGGGGAACAAAATGCCAACTAAAAATAATACTAAAATACATACTTAATTTAATTAATTTCCGAAGGCATGTGAAATCCACCGCATAGCACTGGGCCCGCTCGGTGGATCATGGCCCGTTTCCCCCTTGTGCAAGGGGAGGCCAGTGCCCCAACAATGGGGATATTAATAGGCTGATGATGATGATTGTTCAAGTACCTATAATATTTCAAATTTGTATAATTACGCTTTTCGTTATCAGACAAAAATTCTTAAGAAACTATATTTTATTATTATTTAATTAATTATTTCTTGAATATTTAAATATATATATATATATATATATATATATATATATATATATATATATATATATATATATATATATATATATATATATATATATATATATATATATATATATATATATATATATATATATATATATATATATATATATATATATATATATATATATATATATATATATATTTAAATATTCAAGAAATAATTAATTAATTAAAAATAAATAATTAAAAAAATTTATTTATACACAAACAATTACAGAAACAAGAGCAATAGAAAAGAAATGTAGAAATAATTAATTTGATAATGTACACAAAAAAATAATTAAATGTAACTTATAAAATTTCTTAGATTAGGCCCGTGTGGTAGGGTACCAAGGATGCTGGCGGCGTTACCCCGCTGGATCGCTATGCTGATTCTTTGGGCAAGATAGCCGCCAGCCCTTGGGTCCCTCGTCGCATCGAACAAACGCTTGGACAGCTCTCGGAACAGTGACCGAGCTCCAGGGCCCCATATATATATATTTAGTGCTATAAGGGAATGAACAATACACCAGCTTAGATATGGGCGCATCAGCTTAATGCTACCTGCTCATTAATCAATAATAATAATATATATTTACATGCAACTGCCTTACAATATATGTATGACCCAATGGTTAGCTAGTAGAAAATGCCGCATGGCATTAAGCTCGCCATATGTACCATTTTTGTGCATTAAAGTGTTAAATAAATAAATAAAAATAATATATTTTTTAACTTTCTTGATAGACATTAATAGACATTTTATTCACGTTAAACCATAACGATTTTTATCGTCGATTGTCGAATCTCATACATTACACGCTTTCACACTATATCGCCCACGACACCATACATAGTGTCGGTATGACGTTATCGTCTTAATGTGATAACGCCGTAAGCTCCGCTCCCTCTGCCGAATCTCAAGGTCGCCTAGGGATACGTCAAGCTATTGTCTATGACCAATCGAGTGTGGTTCCGGTGCTCTTGGCTTGTCGTTATGGCGCGGGACTAGAATACTGATCTCTTGCAGATATCTATGGTCGTCATAGAAGTAAGACTCCTAAGAAATATACAATTAAAAGTTGTCTTGGGGTACCTATCTTATCTTATCTTTGGATGGGGGCCGGGGATCCCAGCGACACTTCGACCCATGGGGATCTTTTGTGTTCAACCCCTTGTACCTATCCCTCACCGAATATGTCATGCTTGAGCAAAACTATGCGTCTTCGTGGGAGGGATTTGAATTTCCTTGGGTCTGGATAGGCAGAGCCTAGCAGACCCATCCTTTTTGCCGCGAAAGCGTCACATTCACATAGGAGATGTAAAACGGTCTCCAGTTGTTCACCACAGGCTCTGCAAGATGTGCTGTCAGTCAGCTTCATCTTGTGTAGGTGGGAATTGGGGGACCTAGGCAGAGAATGGAGCACATAAAAATTAAGAAACCCCCGACGTCATCAACAGGTCCTCAGGATTCCAGGTATGAGAAAGAATGGCACCATGTTCTATGGCTGAAACTCGAACCACTTAACTGTACATGTAGATGCCTAACTGTCAACCGTTCCAGGGATCAGTTCTGACATCAAAACATACTCCAAGATCTTGAAAACCCCTGACCCAATTTTTATCAGTCATGCATGGCTAAGAACACCCTCAACAAAATTATCTTTTATATTTTTGTTTATGTATTAAGTATTATATTTTTGTATATATTATAGTATTTACGTACATTTACCGACTGCTCTAACGGTGAAGGAAAACATCGTGAGGAAACCTGCACACTGAGATAACCAGTGTGTGAAAGGGAGAAGGCAATGGCAAAGCACCCCATTAAATCTACCACGAGAGTCTTTTTATGTGATTAATTCCTTAGAATGATCACGACTCTCGGCAATGAGAAACACGACTTTGAAGAGAAGAGATTAAACAAATTTAAAGTTAAAAACCGGCCAAGTGCTAGTCGAACTTGTGCACCAAAGGCTCCCTTTTGAAAAGAAATATTTAAATACTTTTTAAATTTCTCTAAAACTGTAAAGTTTTGAAACTTCGTTTTATTTTTCCTGTAAAATTTACCACTTTCACCGTCAGAGCAGTCGGTAAATGTACGTAAGATATTTTTTTAATGTCTACGCTTAAATCAAGACCTAGTTTTATTTGCTTTTTGTAGGTACCCAATATAAACTCAATTAATTACTAACCTAGTACATTGCACTGTTATACGGTAAAAATAAATTTTAATACAGGGTGCGCCATTATGAGCTGTAGCCGGGCCCGGTCGTCGCCCGCAGAATCAATACTAGGTCTGGGTTTGTGCCAGGCCCGCTGTAACAACTTTGGGTTAACTAACCATGAGTAAATAAACAACTAAAGTTTACCTTTCTTTAACTATACATGCTACTGGGACCCAATACGCCTAAATTACAACGTTTGTAGTTCTATTTCTATCCAATTTCAATTTGATTTTCGTTCCAATTCTATTTGGACACCAAATCGCATTCTGCTGACGTATAACTCTACCACTGCCACCTTTGGATTTACTATTGATCGGGCAAAAGTACCTCGGGAGGAACTTATGTTCGATCGTTATATTTGACAGTTGAAGCGTTTTGTTACCGTTCAATTGCGATTCAGTATAAAATAAACGTTTTATTAGAATGCACAAATACGTTACTGTTCGATAAATCGGAACTTAGAAATTGGATCGTTAGTGGATAGTAGCATACGAAACACGCCATGACGATGCAGTTTAGATTCTATTTAGTTACGTTGTATTTAGTGGAATCGATCTCCTGGTTACTGAAACTGACAATCAAACTAATTTTTTTTCCGTGTAGAAACGTCCTTAATGTTAGGGCGTCGTTAAGTCTCCTGTCATCTCTATCTAGAGCTAAGGATTAGGCTAGATTTATTTACCTAGAGGCCACGCGTCGCTCTTCGCTGACAATTTCTATAGAGTGAGTTATTGGTGTGGCACTCCAAGTTATAGACTGCAAAGTCTGGAACATCGGCGCAGGGTTGCCTGTCTATCGGTATTTTATAGGATATATTTCGGAGAGTGCGCATCGGAATTGCACGACCTAATTCCAGCACCTCCATTCCGGCTTCGGACTACCAGGCGCGGGGAGGGGTTCCATCCATATTTTGTTGATATCCCATGTACGAAGCGATTTGCTTCTTCGTTCATTATGCGAACGGCTAAGGAATGGAACAGCCTGCCGGCGTCTGTATTTCCCGAAACCTACAACCTTGGGATCTTCAAGGCCAGAGTGAATAGGCATTTACTGGACCCGCATGCTCCATCGTCGACTTCATCGTCGCTTACCATCAGGCGAGATCGAGGTCAAATGCGGGTTTAGTAGTAAATTAAAAATAAATTTAAAAAAAGTTCTATGGAGTGCCTCATGTGTCGGTAATTAGTTACGCTGGCTCTCTTACTCTTCAAACCGAAACAGCAATGCAAGCATTGCTGCTTTGCGGTAGAAATAGGTAAGAGGGTGGCACCAACCCAGGTGATACTACACATAGGATCTACCACCTGTGAAACTAAAACTTAGAACTTAATAAAATTGGAGAGCTTCATGTACGGTAATACACGGAGGTTCTTACCTTTCAAACTGGAATGAATGAATTATAATTTCAATCAAATTACAAATTATATTCATAACATAAAAGGAATTTGGAAAATTTAATCATAAAGGAATTTAGTAAAGATAATGGTAAGAGTGAGTATGGGTGGGGGTGTGTTAGGTTGTGTGGGAGTGTGTAATGATGAAAGTGTGCATATGTGGTGTAGGGTGAGTGGGTGTGTGAGTGTGGGAATCTAAGTGTTAATAATCTGAAGAACGTAATGAGTTTAGTGTGTAAAATGTTATGTTAAATGATTAAAGCCTCAGTTTTGTCGTAATCTAAAGTTCACATGCATATGTGTCAGAAGGGTCCCTGACTCAGCATTATGCTGTGACGATATGGCTAGACGCTAGCCACCGCCGCAGCGCTGGTTGTCAGTCAGAGCCCAGAACACAGTAATGCAAACATTGCTGCTTTGCCGCAAACATTGCAGTGCATATCAGGGTCTACCACCTTCATTGTTTGCAGACAAGGATGCATTCTCCATAATTAATCTCAGATTAACCTACTCTAACTAAACTCGACTTGTTGCTGCCGGACCTTCAGACCTAACTACCTACAGTAGAGTTTAGGCCTTATTTCTTGGCCTAGACTGGTGGGCGTCGCTCCAAAGCCTATCTGCAGGTTTTAAATTACTTTTTCTCTGTGTTAGACTGAGATGCACGATATCCGCATAGTTGCGTCTCGTTCTAGAACAGCTGTAGAGAACATACAGGTTGGTGTTTTAGTGTAGGTAGTAGGTTACCTAGATTTCGAAAGTATTTAAGACTAAAGCCGCGTCTGACCTCGATCTCGCCTGACGGTAAGCGACGATGAGGTCGACGATGGAGCATGCGGGTCCAGTAAATGCCTATTCACTCTGGCCTTGAAGATCACAAGGTTGTAGGTTTCGGGAAATACAGACGCCGGCAGGCTGTTCCATTCCTTAGCCGTTCGCATAATGAACGAAGAAGCAAATCGCTTCGTACGAGCAGACGGGATATCAACAACATAAGGATGGAAACCATCCCCGCGCCTGGTAGTCCGAAGGCGGAATGGAGATGCTGGAATTAGGTCGTGCAATTCCGATGCGCATTCTCCTGATGGTGAGGATATGTAGCCGAAGATGGAGCACGCGTGCATACATAACAGAAGCGTCTTTAAAGAATTGTCATAACCGGGCGAATTCTAAAGGGTCCTACCACCAAGGTTCCTTGAGTTAGTCGCCTCGTGTGAGCATCGATGGCACAGTGGCTAGGACACCGGACTCCCATGCGGGAGGTCCGGGTACGAACCCGTGCGACAAAATGCGTGCGGTCGGCGCGACTGGGACGCGGTGGGGTGACAGCTGTCACTCGACGACAAAATACGAAAAACAGCAGGTGGCCGTAAATAATTATCCGGTCCGGTCACATCTACCCCACATTTGTCCAAGAAAAGCGAAATAAACATTGGAATTACAAACACAAACAATCCATCAAGTATATATAACTATATTTATTTGTATGTGAATATTAGATCAGTTATTCGGTTTTTTCGAAAGACTTAGATACGTACATTTACCGACTGCTCTAACGGTGAAGGAAAACATCGTGAGGAAACCTGCACACTGAGATGACTAGTGTGTAAAATGGGGAAGGCACGAAAGATCCTCAAGGGTCGAAGTGGCGCTGGGGTTATTCCCGGTCCCCTACCATAAGATAAGCTTATCCAGAGACGGTAGGAAAATTCAGATTCGTCCCTTTAGACATGTAAATGTACGATTCCCTCATCCCCTTTCCAAAATCCTAGGAGTGGACTATAGATACTTTTCCATACAAAAATGTCTAGTCACAACAAGTACATACAGACAACCACTGTTAGCTAAGTACTTATATCATCTGTCAAGTAGATAACGCCGCAGGGCGTTAAGTTCGCCTTAAATGTGAAATGTGTGTGAAATAAATATATTACTAACTTACTTACTTACTAAAAATGTACTGTACACCTTTTTTTTTTTTTTTTCCTTCTTCACACGAGAGCCTCGGCGGCCTCGTGGCTAGGACGTCCGACTCCCATGAGAGAGGTCCGGATTCGAAACCATGCAATGTCATGTACCAATGAGTTTTCTCTTTTTTCGAAAGACTTACGTACATTTACCGACTGCTCTGACAGTGAAGGAAAACATCGTGAGGAAACCTGCACACTGAGATAACCAGTGTGTGAAATGGGGAAGGCAATGACAAACTACCCTATTAATTCTGCCACGAGTCGTTCTATGTGATTAATTCCTTGGAATGATCACGACTCTCAGCAATGAGGAACACGACTTAGTAGAGAAGAGATTTAAAAAAAATAAAGTTAATAAACCGGCTAAGTGCTAGTCGTACTTGTGCACCAAAGGTTCACTTTTAAAACGAAATATTTATACTTTTTTAATAAAATTCTCAAATACTGTAAAGTTTTGAATCTTTGTCTTATTTTTCCTGTAAAATGTATTGCGAAGATTATCAATGAATCTTATGGCACATACAATTAAACAAAAACTAGTTTTGTAATGTGCAAACAAAGCCCTTTTATTGGTTCTGCTGGCATTGCTGAGGGTCAATGAAGAATACGACTTAGAAGAAGAAGACACCTTCTTACTAGAAGTACTGTATACAGTTTTAAATGAACAAATAATGTGGCACATTTAAGATTTTCGCATTTTGACGTTTTAGGTCTACACCCTGTGTCGCACCGGAGTCTGGGGCACGGAGAGCGTTGCCATAGTAACCAGACAGAGCGAAATCGATGGCTGGAAACTGCAGGGCGTCTAGATTCCGATTACTATGTCAATTTGTGTTCCTGAGTGCTGGCACAGATAACCTGAATAGTTACTACGTAGCTACTGATGGCTCACTAAGTTCTTGATAAAGAGGGTTGAAAGCTGGAGCATTGCACACTGAGAAAATCATTGTGTAAAATGGGGAAGACAATGCAACCACCCCATGAAAACTGCCCAGAAAACCCTTACGGTGACATTTATTGCATGAATGAAGAAAGAATTTTATTATTTTAATTTAGATAAATGACAAAGCCCCTTTACAGCAGCTACAATCTTAATTTTTTAGCCTAATTTTTATGGCTGGCTGGTCTGTTCGCTCCTGTCCAATTATGTTTACGGTTAACATGAATTGTGTTTGAATTTTAAAGTTATTGTAAAAGCATGACGTAACCAAGAGTTCCTGGTGTCACGATGGTTTTTAATAAATGAGTATGAGTAATGTTCACGATGGTGGTGTCACATTGATCACTTCACCATCGCCCATAGACATCTCACCTCACAATAACATTACTAGAAGGTTTTCGATGCGATGCTAACCTTGAGGAAACAGATAGAGCGTCTCATATGGCTCTCTTACCCTTCAAACCGGAGGCGATTGTAATGTAATCTCTATTTTTAAATTGCTTTTGCTCATAACTTCATTTATGTCCTGGCACTTACCGTGGACTAACAAAATCTTAAACAGCCATCTGCTGCGTCTTCCTTGATGTCGACAGACGACTCACAGGGTGTACGAAATCATAGTAGTTTATGCAAATGATCCTCCTCCTCGCTCGATGGCCTAGTGGCTAGGACCTGTGTCCTGTGCGGAAGGTCCGAGTTCGAAACCGTGCAGTGCCATGTACCAATGAGTTTTTCCGATTTTTTTGAAGACTTACGTACATTTACCGACTGCTCTAACGGTGAACGGTCTACCCTAGCGGTTGTCGGTTCTGCGACAGATGTGACCGGCCCACTGCCACTTCAGCTTGCTAATCTTATGAGCTGATTTCCTCATTTCGGATTCGAACAATTTAATCAATATCGGCATTCGGGTTTGTAGTACCTACACTACTGATTTATTGGATTTTTTTTTAGTCTCAGTTTAGAGGCTTTGGTACACGACAAGGTGACCATGTCAGCCTCGTTAGGGTCATTAAGACAAGGGAAGGGAAGCTCAAGTATTATTAGAGTCAGCCCTCACTTTGAGAGCCAACTTAGCAAACAACAGTAAGTGTTTCATATTATCAGATAAGGGCTGACTCAAAATAATATTGAGCCTCCCATTGTGGAGCCTATTGAGGACAAATTTCTTCCTCTCAATGTTCCCCAGGTCACACTCCATTAGGAGGTGAGTGAGGTCTTCTATTTTGTTGCAGTTGGTACAAATTGGTTTAATTTATTTTGACGATGAGTTCGGAACAAATCGTATTTAGGTAGCACTCTGTATATTGAACGAAGTTGATACTAGGTGGGTACTACCTAAATTGAGACAAATTTCCTTAATAAATGTCACCTGGATCCCTTCACTCATCACAACCTAACCTAGTCCTTAACACGTTGCAATAGCGGCGCTTGGACGGTTTTCGGGCGGTAGTTGTAAATTAGTTTAATAAGAATAGGAAATGTTTTACTTGCCCACGCAACTCCTACTATGAATCTAGTTTATAGTAGTCGTATTGTAGTCTCTTTGATTGATTAATTGAAGAGATATTTTGGACGGTCTGTGCCCATCTCGGTGGCGTAGTTGCTAGGGCAACGGACTACCATGCGGGAGGTCCGGGCTCGAAACCATGCAGTGCCATGTACCAATGAGTTTTTCGGTTTATTCGAAGACTTACATACATTTACCGATTGCTCTAATAATCAGATAGATTGACCCCAACGGCGAGCATGCGTGAAGCGACGAATGACTGTAGAGGAAGCTAGAGAGGCGTGCCAAGTCAGATTCGTGGCGCTCCGTTCTCTCTGTCTACCCTGCAGAGATATAGCGTGAAGGTACGTATGTATCTCTGGTGTTAGAGAGCGTCGGTGGTACAGTGGCTAGAGCACCGGACTCTCATGCGGGAGGTCCTGGTTCGAAACCATGCAGTGCCATGTACCAATGAGTTTTTCGGTTTATTCGAAAACTTACATACATTTACCGATTGCTCTAACGGTGAAGGAAAACATCGTGAGGAAACCTCCACACTGAGAAAACTAAACAGGGAAATGGGGAAGGCAATGGCGAACCACCTCATTAAATCTGCCTAGAAAGTCGTTCTACGAATATGTGGTTAATTCCATAGAATGCTGAGGACCTTCATCAATGAGGAATACGACTTATCTTATCTTATGACAAGGGGCGGGAATAATCCCAGCGGCACTTCGACCCTTGAGGATATTTTGTGCCTACCCCATTTACACACTGGTCATCTCAGTGTGGAGGTTTCCTCACGATGTTCTCCTTCACCGTTAGAGCAGTCGGTAAATGTACTTAAGTCTTTCAAAAATACGAAAAACTCATTGGTACATGGCACAGTGGCACTGCACGGTTTCGAACCTGGACCTCCCGCACGGGAGTCCGGTGTCCTAGCCACGTGCCACCGACGCTCAGGAATACGACTTAGAAGAAGAATGGACTTCTTTAGTATAGAGCGCGTGAATCTTTATGGCTGATCAGAATTACGAGTCACGTTTCAGCACATTTTCCTAGGTGACACCTAGAAAAATGTGCGGGGTGTAGAAGAGCGAGGGAGCGGGGCATGTCTCTCCCACACCGCGCGGCAGCCCGTACTCATCCCTCGCTCTTATACGCCCCGCTGACACCAAAAAATATGTACTGAAATGCGACTCGTGCCTATATTCAGATCGCCCATAAACATTGACGCGCAGTCTGACACCTGGAGATCGATTCCACTAAATACAACGTAACTAAATAGAATCTAAACTGCATCGTTATGACGTATAACCATAACCACTAACGATCCAATTTCAGTTAAGTTCCGATCGAGTCAACGATCGATCGAACAGTAACGTATTTGTACATTCTACTAAAAAGTTTAGTTTATACTGAATCGCAGTTGAACGGTAACAAAACGCTTCAACTGTCAAATATAACGATCGAACATAAGTTCCTCCCGTGGTACTTTTGCCCGATCGATAGTAAATCGAAAGGTGGCAGTGGTAGAGTTATGCGTCAGCAGAATGCGATTTGGTGTCCAAATAGAATTGGAACGAAAACTAAATTGTAATTGGATAGAAATAGAACTACAAACGTTGTAATTTAGGCGAATTGGTCCCTGATTCCATCAACTGTTCTTACTTTGTATTCAACATAACGTCAGCTGCACGAAACGTCTTTAAAGTTAACTCTTCATTAAAATACATGCAATCCCTTTCTACGCCATATCTCTAGATAGAGATATATACATACACCACACTACGCTATGTAGGCAGAGATGACACGAGACTTACTTAAGGAAGCCTTAATATTAAGGTTTCTATTCCAACAAGGTAAACCTCTTGTATGTTGATCTATTGATTGAGTATCAAACGATCAACAAACAATAATCGAGATGATATCTGGACCTCAGAAGCATAACACTGTAAGTCCGTTTTTTACCGTTTTGTGTTTTTTAGGCTATCATAGAGAATCGCGTATTTTCTATCTAGCCATAAAACTGTATTTACACAAAGACTGTCATAAGACCGAATTCTTAAATTGCATTACACTGTAACTATAGCTTGGTGTTGCAACGCATTTTATTGTAACTAAAATACAATAAAATGCTACGGAAAGGAAAAAACATTTTATTGTATCTGTGGAATTACATTCTTCTGCATCGATACATAACAAATCAGTAGCTCAGAAGCATAAAATTGTAAGTCCGTTTATTTAATGTAAGTATGGAGTTACATTGTTCTGCAGCGATACTAATGAAGTTACATTTTAATGTAAGGGTGGAGTTACAGTCTTTTGCCCCACTCGATTTTTGGCTACGAGGCGGGGGGTACGCCAGTCTATAAAAAGAACGCGGGAGTTACCACAAATCGAACTCGGCGTCGCACCTCGACGAGATATACACGTATGTGGTTTTGATACGGCGAGCAAAAATATCATAAATTATCGTGATGTCGGAGTCAAGGTGCTATAGTAGAGGTAGAAAATTAGTGGGGCTCATAAAGGACCACGCTGAAGGTAACTTTTTAAGAATTTATTCCTTATAGATTTGTAATACGTTGGTGGTACGAGTAATTTATCGGTAGATTTTCTACGTCAATTTGTAGGTAGATTAGTGATTACCTTCTCTCTGGTAAAATAGAGAAAAGGGCTCGTCACGAGCATGTATCCAGCCAGCGAAATAAGTACTACGTATGTAGGTACCTACCACGCAATTTAGACAGTGATGTTGCATATAATTTTAGTTAAATTATTTCGCTATAATATAGAGAAAGCAAAAGTAACACATTGGAGACTCGTTCGTGATGAGTGTTTTAAAACAATTATTTTTAGTTAATTTTCTTGTATTATTTTAAAGGTAATGTAGAAGAAAATTGCAATTCACCTCTTTCGGAAGAACAAAAGAAATTCTTAAAGAAATTTGAAAACAAGGATGTCTATAGGGAATGTTACGACGATCTAGCGCGATGTTCACCACCGATAACTGAAGAGCTAAGTCCAAGCATCATTCCCACTACCAACTATGGTAATTCTGCGCCGCAGATGGCAGAACAAATGAAACTGCAAGAATGCGAAAACAACAATTATTTACAAAAATCTGGTATTCGCATTAGTATTAGCCCTCAGCGTCCACATGATCCTTTAGCTGCGCTGACTCTGGATCAGATACCGACTGTACACTTCCTGAAACAAAACGCTGTCGAAGAAATTATTCGCCACCACTTGTGACACCATTCGCATCTAATGTAATTGAGAACGCAAACAACTCTACAAGCATATTAACTAACTCTACAAATCAGGTTAACGTGTGGTCATCATCTAAAGAATCTGTAAGCAGTGAGAAAAATAAATCAAAAAAGAAGTTAAGAAACTTTTAGAAATTAATAAGAATATACAAGGTCAAAAAGGTGTTAGGGCAGTTTCAAAAAGAATGAAGAACTCGCCGAACGACGAAGAAAGACATGCAGAACGTATATCTCTTCGAGACAAAGGAAAGTCGACACATTCGGCGGAAATTAATCTTGATTCTGGACTTGAGACTACACCTGGTAAATTACGTAACGACCACGTGAGATCTTCCTCACTAATTCTAGCCCCCTGTAAACCACAAAACCACCACGTAAGATCGTCTTAACTCTCCTCGATACTACGAACTCGTTACAAACACTATGCAGATAGTAATATCTCAGAATTACATAGCGTTCCTGATCCTTTTTCTGCCGACTCTGGATCAGACACAGACTGGATGCCTCCTAATTCAAATCGCGGTCGAAGGATATGTTCGCCACCACCTGTGACACCATCGGTTTCTAATGTAACTGAGGATGAAAATAGCTCACCAAGTATTATTGAACCTTCATTAAATGAAAGGAGTCTGTCAAATCAAGGAAACGCGTCGTCATCATTTGAAGAATCTGCAGGCAGAAATAAGGTTAAATCAAGAAAGAAGTTAAGAAACACTAATAAATGGAAAAGCGAAATTGCTAAGAATAAAAGACTACAAGGTAAGAAGTATGTTAGTGCAGTTTCAAAAAAAAAAGTAATACAAAAGAGGAAAATTAAGCCAGCGTGTTCGGATCATTGTAAGTTGAAATGTAAAACAAAAATAACAGATAGTGTGAGATCTCAACTGTTTAACAATTATTGGAAAGTTATAAGTAGCTGGGATCAAAGAAGGCAATTTGTAGCGTCATCGATTGATTTGATATCAGTGAAGCGCCCTCGTCATCGCCAAAACAATGATGTTAGTCGTCGGAAGAAGACAAGAATTTATCACTTAGAAGTCTGTCAGAAGATGTTCCTTAATACACTTTGCATAACAGAACAATTTATAAGTACTACACTTTCAAAAATATCCCCATTCACTAATGTCCCATGAAAGCACGTACCCACTAATAAAAATTAAAAAGTATTACGCTGATTTGCCACATGGAAATGTTCCCGATATCAAAGAATTAGACAACGAAAACTGATTCTAAGGTTCCTATCTAGATTTTTTTGTTTTTATTCGAGAATTTTTTTTAAATTATTTTTGTTTTGGAAGATAATGTTTTTCTTCTATAAATTATGTAGGTACTAGCTTACTGTTTAAGTACTCAAGAAACGGATTCCAAATTTATTACTTTAAATTGTTTTAGAGGAGTTTTGAGTTTTATGCTTTATTGTAACTGCAATTCAACACGGTAATATTTAGAAGCATAACACTGTATGTGGCATAGATTTTTGTTTGTTAATTAAAATAAAACTATATTAAACAAAAATTGCATCTCTCACTGTGTCAATTTATAATCTAGAATAGTTTCTTTAATAAATAAATAAAAACCTTTGTCAATTAAACATGTTGTTTTAATGTTATACTTAATCAAAGTCCAGGAACCACTAATTTTGACACAAAATAGTCTCTCCTGTAAAATTATGGTTATGGCACTTACAGTTCAATGCTTCTGAGGTCCAGATATATGCTATGTTATAATCAAGTTATATTAACAAACAATACATCGACGCCGACTAAATTAGGACGCAAGCTGACGCCTTGAGCTCCCCCCGCCATGGTGACCTCACCCAGACTCGAACCCGCGCTCGTTGAGTCACAGCCGGTCCGCCTACGGCTGAATGCAAGGCTGCTCGGTTAGCTTTGCGGTTAAGTTGCTTAGTTAAATTTAATAATAGATGAGTAAGTAATGAATGATATTATGGTTCTGTCAGCGTAGGATCGCGTGATCCGGTTTTTCGCGGTTTAGAGATTTCACGTAAACTCTGAAAGTGGTATGACTCTGGGTAGAGACATCTCGAGGTGGTACCCACCGCCCTTGTACCTATTTCTGCCGCAAAGCAGCAATGATTAGCATTGCTGTGTTTCGGTTTGAAGGGTCTGCTCTCCTTATACAATAAAAAATGTCAATCGAACGATCCTCGTGCCGTGCCCTATACGGATCCTGCAGTTATTTGTGTGTGGGGGGTCCTCTTCTGACTCCATGGGGATGTACCGACATCAATTATTCAATTCAATTTATTTGCGATATTACGTAGGTACAAGATTATGATAGGAACATGAATCGGGTTGAATTGTGGGAGGACCGGCTGCGTGTGCGCGGGTCGACGCGACCAGATGGTTACTTTATGGCCTTTGGGAGGCAATACGGAGAAACTTTCAAAAAGTCGTGAATTTCAATGAGCCAATGACTTTATTTCACTTTTCTGTATTGATCGCGCACAGGAATTTAGTCTTTGGTGGCATTACAGGAAATTAGTCATTGGATGGCGGTGTTTGAAAGCTCCCAGGCCAACATAAACTATTTCCGCCGAGGCTTTGTATAGTACTTTTCTCAAATAATGCGAGGAAATCGAAAATTAAATAAATGTTATTGTTCATTTCAAATACTTACAGATTCCAATAAGGGATCTTTTTTAAAAAAAAAACTTTTTCTTTTTGAGGCTTCGGCCCTTTATGGGACCATGCCAGCCTCATAGGGTAAGTGCTGGGCCAAACGCACCGGATCCAGCGCCGGTCCCGTTCGCTGCAGCCGATCATTAGCGTTCCGCTCTCCCCCCGCTTGAAGTCTACGCCTCGCCTCGCCTCGTGATTGGCTGCAGCGAACCGAACCGGCGCTGGAACCGTCGTCGTACAGTCCCAGCCAAATTCAAATTCTAAATCACTAAACCAGCTTCGCAACCCGATGACCCACCCGTAGCTACGGGTGGGGATTGACACCGCTGCGAGAGGGCATAGCCCTGAGGCAGCTTCCCCACGCCCCCCCTCGGGACGTGAGAAGAATACGAGCAAATCACTAAACTGCTGCCCTGAGACAGCGGCTGATGTAGCAGAATATGTAGAAGCAAGTTATCAAATCACTGTATTTGCTTCATTCAGGCATTTTAAAATAACCATTATATAAGCCAGGATCTATACGTACTTCCCACATTCATAAACCGAAAGTATTGAACATATTTCTGAGAGAGAAAACCATATTTTGTATTGGTACCCTAACTTACAATACAAGTGCCAAAACCGTTCCGTGACTATTATCAAATTACCCTGTTAGCAACCCAGGGGAGCCAGTCTGTGACGTCACGCTGTGACTCACCCAGGGGCAGGGTTTCAATCGATAACACGGGGAAGGAACAAGGACGCCCAGAATTTAGTTTAGGGACCCACGAGGCTAAGCGTGCCAAACGGGATCTAAATCAGATGAATCTCAATGTCTGTTAATGTCTGGGAGTTCGAAACGAAAGGTTCTTTATCCTCCCTCTCTAGTAACCAAGGAACAGTCCGAGAGTCCCAAGTTTGAGTATAGATTTAAGTAACTTCTCAATCTCATCCCACTATCCCACCCAATATCCAAACCGAAACCCTTTACACGCAGACAACCGTAGCACATAATATCTGATTCAGTAGGTCTTCTTTAGGTTTTTTTGAGGAATGCCATCTGATGGTAAGTGATCAGATTGCCGTAGCCCATACACATCTCACCTTACTATAATATTATTAGAGGGATCTCAATGCGCTGCTAACCTTGAGGACTTAGGTAGATTGTGTCATGCGCTAATTGTCTCATGCGGTAATTACGCTGGCTCTCTTACGTTTCAAACCGCAACACAACAATGCAAGCATTGCTGCTTTGCGGCAAAAATAGGCGACCCTGCCAGCACATCAGGCATGTTTCTTCGCTTATATATCGTCAGTGGAAAGGAAAAAACGCTAAAGCGTCATAAAGAAAAAATGAGTTATATATTCATTGGACTGCATACTTTAAATCTCATTTCCCAAAACCTCCATTTTGGCGCTTTAGCATTTTTTCCTTTCCACTGACGATATGTTGTTTTTCCGTGTGAGGTCCCAATGTGGCTTTGACCTGCCTGAGTCCATCACTGTTAGGGATGATTTGGTTTCGTCCAAAAATGACTGCATAAATATTAATTTAAGTAATAGGGTAGGCTGGCTTATAGGCTGGGCTTCGGACGGGTAACTTTAACCTTTCAAACGTAACCACAGAATAAATATAACGTTAACTTTTTAATCATTCGTAAGTTTTTTACTTCAGAACCTGGGACAATGAACACCTGACTAAGATTTTCAGAGTTCGATTCGAATTCAGTTGATAACAAATTATCTAAGTATTTGATATCTGGTGATATCAAATACTTATGATGGTGATATCTCAGTACAAAGTAAGCTGATTTTGAGAAGCAACATGCTTGAATGAATGAATACACTTTATTGCACAAAATTAGTGTGATACAGTGTGTATGAAACGATTAATACAATCTAGGCGGCCTTATCGCTAAAATATCTTATCTTATCTCTTCCAGGCAACCTTTTGGTGGAGCTTGCATTGCTGTGTTTCGGTTTGAAGGGTAAAAGAGTCGGAGTAAATACCGGCACATCATATGAGGCACTCCAACTAGGTCCCCAAGCTTAGCAGCGCTTCGAAAACCCTCTTCTATAGTATTGTCATAGTGAGGTGAGATGTCTGCATAACCAAGTGGTTATGCGTGATACACGGATAAGTTATCCGTGTGGCCCGTATATGTACCCATGTAGTGTTTGGTCGACCTGGGCCTCAATTCGTCTAAATTACAACTATTTCTATCCAATTTCAATTTAATTTTCGTTCCAATACTATTTGGACACCAATTCGCATTCTGCTGACGCATAACTCTGCCACTGCCACCTTTCGATTTACTATCGATCGGGCAAAAGTACCACGGGAGGAACTTATGTTCGATCGTTATATTTGACAGTTGAAACGTTTTGTTACCGTTCAACTGCGATTCAGTATAAACAAACGTTTTATTAGAATGCACAAATACGTTACTGTTCGATTGATCGTTGACTCGATCAAAACTTAACTGAAATTGGATCGTTAGTGGATAGTATCATACGAACCACGTCATAATAATGCAGTTTAGATTCTATTTAGTTACGTTGTATTTAGTGGAATCGATCTCCTAGCCCCTTCGGCCGTCTACGAAACCAATATTATCAAGGAAAACACATATTTTCAGTATTCGGCGGTATTTTACAAGCTTATGTCAAACTCTAATAGTAGTGAAGGGCAAATTTGATCGCGCGCTAGTGTTGTGCGAGCTGTATCGATTTCGCTCATTAGTAGGTATATCTGTATATGAAAATACTTAATCCTTCTGGATTTGGTTATCGTTTCGCGGAGAGCGACACAAGGGTTTTAAAAAAATATATTTTTATTTACTCCTAAACCCGCATTTGACCTTTATCTCGCCTGATGGTTAGCGACGATGAGGTCGACGATGGAGCATGTGGGTCCAGTAAATGCCTATTCACTCTGACCTTGAAGATCCCAAGGTTGTAGGTTTCGGAAAATACAGACGCCGGCAGGCTGTTCCATTCCTTAGCCGTTCGCATAATGAACGAAGAAGCAAATCGCTTCGTACGAACATATGGGATATCAACAACATAAGGATGGACCCCTCCCCGCGCCTGGTAGTCCGAAGGCGGAATGGAGATGCTGGAATTAGGTCGTGCAATTCCGATGCGCACTCTCCGAAATGTATCCTATAAAATACCGATAGACAGGCAACCTTGCGCCGATGTTCCAGACTTTGCAGTCTAGTTGCCACCAGCGATTCGTCACCTATAAGGCGCTTAGCGCGTTTGGTGAGTGGCGGGTTCTTCTTCTCTCAATAATTTTATAATTAGTAATGAATTTCTGCAAAATATCACCTGCTTCCATCAACCTGCGTAGGGCTAAATAAGGCAATGTCTAACTTAGTAACTTTACTACACGTCATCGATCGGCAGAGTCCAGCGTGGGCGTATTCCGAGCACCAACAACAAATATTACCTATTATACAGAGTGGAGATTTAAAACGGGGCTAAGCGGCCTATTTTTTAATAATTTTTTTATTATATCTGGAGAGCAGACGAGCAAACGAGCCATCTGATGATAAGTGGTCACTTGCTTGCTTATTGTAAGGTTAGTGGCCAACCTTTTTGTCAGAGTTGTTCAGGCCGCCCTTAGGCGTCTGACATGGCTTAACGGCACGGAGGAGCTCAGATGAAATATGCCACTAGCGGTCACCCATCCATGTACCGACCGCACCAACGTCGCTTAACCTGCACGATCACTTTCGTACCGTGCTCGTAACTAGGCTACGTCGTACGTGGTCACTGTCGCCCATATGTATCGATGTTTTCTGTCTCTCAAACTAGGTTTATATTGTATCTTGAGAACCAGTTCCTTCCTGGTGATTTGTATCAGTTTAATATGTTCTTGAGATTCCCTGATTTTTAGATTTATTTATAATGGAAAAGTAAGATTAACTATTTGCCAGTAATACATACTTATAAATAAATATTTGAAGTAGGTAAGTACAATTTTTAAGGTGACTCAGTGCAGAATCAGTCTGATAAAACCTACCACCCTTTTACCTATGCTTGCTTGCATTGCTGTTTTTCTGTTTGAAGAGTAAGAGTGCCAGCGTATAATTACTGGCACATAAGTCAACATTAAAGTAAGGTGAGATGTCAATGGGCAACGGTGACTAGATACCATCAAGTGGCCCGTTTGCTTTTCAGCTTTCCTTATACATTCGAGTATTTAGGGCGTTAGGTATTGTTATTTAGGGCGTTAGGTATTGAACGCACCGTTCCATAATGAAAACACTCTACAATTCTATTATCTATGTCCTCTCTCTTTGTCCGCCATGTTTCTTACTGCGTACAACCTTTATACGTTTTCTAATCATAATAATTAAATCCAGTTTAATCTTGTGATATTCTACTGTTTTATTTGATCTTAGGTTTAAAGATATTTATTCACACTAAAGACATATTGCCACTTACATGTGAAAAAGACTTAAAAACATGCATGTTCGCTACACTATTCACTAACACTATATATTATATATAGTTAGTAGAACGCAACGCACTAAAATTGTGGTACCAAAGCTGGTAGTACAGTATTATGATGATGACGGGAGCAAACCACCTTTCAAAAAAACAAACTGCGCTAATTTTATCTTAAATGCATTTAAAGAATTTGTGTTTTTAATCAGTGAAGGTAGATTATTATAACAGCGCGCACCCTCGTATGTAAGCATTCGTTTGCCATAAGTCGTTTAAACATACATCTGCACCATAGGTATCTCTAAGAGAGATCTGTTTTAACGAAGTTCACTTATTTACTCTTCATTTAGTAATACATATTTTTCCCATTTTTATGCCCCGTTTCATCTTTCCATCCTGTAAACGAGTATAAGCACACATACATAAATGTTTACTTATTATGGAGCGAGGCGTACGTTACGTGACTGTATGATATTTGCAAACATCAGTCTAACTTATTTGCATACTATTAGAATTTCGACTTAAACTTATTATAATATGCACACTAATCCATAGAAGAAAAACAAGAGTGTCTTCTTTGTTCTGTTATAATAATACCTACCAGTTAAAGGCCTTGTAATACGCTTACCCATGCAGTAGGGGTAAACAAATTATAGTCCGTCCCTATCTTTTTTATATCAAGGAGAAAGAGAGCAGGAGATCGATTCCACTAAATACCACGTAACTAAATAGAATCTAAACTGCATCGTTATGACGTGTCTCGTATGCTACTAGCCACTAACGATCCGATTTCAGTTAAGTTCCGATCGAGTGAACGATCGATCGAACAGTAACGTATTTGTGCATTCTAATAAAACGTTTAGTTTATACTGAATCGCAGTTGAACGGTAACAAAACGCTCCAACTGTCAAATATAACGATCGTATATAAGTTCCTCCCGAGGTACTTTTCCCCGATCGAAAGGTGGCAGTGGTAGAGTTATGCGTCAGCAGAATGCGATTTGGTGTCCATATTTGGACACTATTGAATTCTATTGAATTGGAACGAAAACTAAATTGAAATTGGATAGAAATAGAACTACAAACGTTGTAATTTAGGCGAATTGGGCCCCTGATAGAAGTTTAAACGGACCATCGCATGATCCTGTTTCACGAAATAACAATCCTTGTAAAACCTACAACTCTAAAATGGCAATATGGACGCCGTTTTGTATGTTTTTTTAATTACTGATATAGATGTAATCTGGGATCTTGCTGATGGTAAGTGGTCACTTTCGCCTATGGACATCTCACCTTACTTTGACCTTGTAGACTCTACAAGGTCGAAAGTCCTCTACAATGTAGAGGGATTTCGATGCTCTGCTAACCATGATATATTTTTATTGCAAATTGAAGATTTAGATGGAGTGCCTCATGTGCCAGTAATTACGCTGGCCCTGTTACCCTTCAAACAGAAACTTAGCAATGTAGCATTGCTGCTTTGCGGCAGAAATATGTAAAATAAATAAAATTGTATTTAACCACCTACAAAGTTGTATTTATCTACCTGCATTTAGTTAAGAAAATTATTATAAACAAATACCTGAAGACGTGTAAACGAAACCGGTCGTAATTAATAAAATACAATAAAAAAACCGTGAAACTGTATATTTTTAAATCTAAAAATACATTTATAATAATATAATTAATACATTCAGTAGTTTCTAAAATATTACAATACCTAGGTAAAAATATATAATATAATTTCAGTCTATTATTAGATACAGTTTACAGTTACAGTCTATTATTAAAAACAGTGTAGTATTTAATTCTAATCATAAATAAAATAAAATAATCTTTATTTTCAGGCAACATATTATATAGCTAACTATACCACCAAGGGTGGTTGGTACCACCCAAGGCTGACTGCAGAGTCTTACCACACCATTATCAAAACCTCAGCCATAGCGACCTTAGTTCCATCCCCATGCCACCCCAAGGTTACGGGTTACTAAATGACGGTAAATAATGGTTATGTTATGTACCACCAACCCGGTCCCAACCCTTGTAACACGCGATGCGTAACTCTAGCACTGCCAATCGAAAAAACCGGCCAAGTGTGAGTCGGAATCGAGCACCGAGGGTTTTTCATCTTTAAAAAATATTTGGTAAAACTTTTTTTATTTTCTCAAATTGCCACACTTTCAGAATTCGATCCCCAATTTCAGACCTAACATTCAATAAAAACAAACTTATTTCCAATATTATCTAGAATTCTAGAACATGTGGACAAGCAAGTCCTAAAACTGTGCCTAAATCGATATAGCATTAGATTTAGTAGTTCTTGAGAAAAACAGCTGAGTCGCACAGACGGACGGACACCTGCCCTTTCAAGTACGGAATACAAAAAACAATATTATGAAATACGTATAAGTTACTACGTAAACCTTTTCTTCACCAACCTATACGAGTATAAGTACCTAGGTACATTACGAAATGATTTTAATTTAAATGCAAAAACTGGCTTTCCATGAACGTGCACCAAAACGGGACATCAATTTCATAATACAAAAAAAAAACTTACTTCATAAAGAACCTTGTCAAAGTAATTCGTGTATGCCACTCGTAAGCTACCGTTTTTGGCTAAGAAATCTGCAATGAATTGAGTTCACTGCTGTATATAGAATTATTTTTAATTCGATATTAAACTCACAGTTGTTTCCGAAAAACTGCGATAATCATAATTTCAATACCAGAAACAAAAACATACTTGCAGTCCCACGCTTTAGACTTAGTAAAGTAAACACATCATTTATGGGTCACTGTGTACGATTTTATAATAAGATACCTGATACTGTAATAAATATGACAGAGAAAACATTTAAGACCCATATAAGACAGACCTTATGTAAAAAGGGTTATTATAAAATAAATGACTACTTACATGATAAAGAGGCTTGGTCCTAAATTCAGCTCCAGCTCTGCACACTGTGTACATGATTGTATACATAATTATTGTAAGATATATTTATTACAAAAGATGTGCTGCTGAAAGTTTCTTGCGCCGCTTCTTTCCTTTCAGCTGTAGCACCTTACGAAGCGGTAGTAGAGTAAACAAAAAGTGACGTTGTAAAAATGTACTATAATGTACTTACTTACAATAACACCACACCACCCCAAGCTGACTCTCAGCAGAATAATTAATAATATATAACATAAATACATCGGCAACCAATACAACTTTGTAGCATTTGGTGTAGAGACCCTTGGTACTTGGGGCCCTGGAGCTTGGTCACTGTTCCGAGAGCTGTCCAAGCGTCTGTTTGATGTGACGAGGGACCCAAGGGCTGGCGGCTATCTCGCCCAAAGGATCAGCATAGCGATCCAGCGGGGAAACGCCAGCATCCAAACACAAACACATTCATACAACACAACACGCACACACTGTTGCTTTCTTCGTCCGTGCAGTCACTGAGGGGCCAGCTGACAATCAGCGCTGTGGCTTGCCTCAGCATTATGCTGAGCTGGTGTACCCTTTTTGGCACTGTACCACACCAGATGTTCTGTGCTGCTTGTATTAATCTTTGTATACTTCTGTATTGTGTTCTATATTCTGGTGTTTACAGCGCTAAATAAACAATTTCAATTTCATCCACCACGGGCCTAATCTAATTTTTATTTGTGTACATTTTCTTTCCTTCTTATAATTTTAAGTTGTAAATATGTAACATTATATATAAGTAGGTAGGTATAGGTACACAATACCTAAGTAAATAGTATAGTACTCATATTATTGACTGCAACTTGTCAAGTGATCTCACCACATATGAATCACAGTATTCGCTAATTCGATTCGAAACAGCATGAATGAGACGCGACCAAAAACCTATGTACCTATCCTTCCTTCAGTTTCATCTTCATTGCTTGCTTTATTTTTATTAATTTTTTCTCTATTTTATACAATAATACCTACACACATACCTTCCTGTATTCTAATGTATAATTTAAAAATTAAGTACCTTCCTTCGTTTCCTAATATTTTACTTCTGTTTATTAATATTTCCGTTATTTATATGTTCCGGTAGTGTATCATTAGGGAGTGATCCCTTGCACTCAGGGGATGCCTGACAATCAGCGCCGTAGTGCTAAAAGCGCTCCGGCAACAGGCCGAGGCAGTCCCCCTTGTCCGGTGCTGCACACCACCTTCCTCAAACTTAATTACTTTTGTTTATTTATTTTTGTAATATATTTGTTTAATATTATTTTTGTCTTCTGTACCTAGTTGTTTGTATGTGTGCGCTATTGGTAATAAATAATCTTTCTTTCTTTCTTTCAGAAACTTGCTATTCCTTTTAAAATAGAGTTTCAGTAATGTTACCATAACGCTTTATGGTAAATCTTTTAAATACTTATTCATATACCCGATTTGTAAGTAAGAGCGTCGGTGGTCTAGTGCCTAGGACGTCGGACTCCCATGCGGGAGGTCCGTGTTCGAAACCATGCCATGTACCAAAGAGTTTTTCAGATTTTTTCAGGTGAAGGAAAATATCGTGAGGAAATCTGTATGTTTGAGGAAATTAAAAGTTTCCGAAGTCGTGTGAAATCCACCAATCAGTACTGGGCCCGCTCGGTGGATCATGGCTCGTACGCCTTGCAAGGGGAGGCCTGTGCCCCAACAGTGGGGACATTAATAGGCTGAAGAATCATCATCATACCCATTTTTGTGCAAAACAGCAATGCCTGCTTGCTGTGTTGCGGTTATATCCTTTAGGATACAATAAGAGAGCCAGCGTAATTACCGGCACATGAGGCACTACAAGTCTTCCAGATAGATAGATTAATACTAATTTTTACACCGGCATTTTTTTTCCATACTTGCTCTGCTGTGTATAGTATATAGGAAAGGAAACAGAATAAGTGTACAAAAGCGGCCTTGTCGTTCAGAGCGACATCTTCCAGGCAACCTAGGTGATAGAAGAATGATTTCCGGCAGTATAGTATAAATATAAAATAAATACAAAATTATTGATACATAATAATAGGTATGCAAAAATGAATACCTATATAAAATAATAAATATATGCTGCACAACAACAAAGATAGGTACCGATCTTTCCAGATAAGCAGCGCATCGAAAACCCTCTAATTTAATTACATTATTATAGTGACTCGACAAAATAAAAAAAACCGCGTCCTAACCAATCGGTTCAAGATAATTATGATGTCAAATGCCATAGACAAACAGAGTAACAGACGGAGAAAGAGGCACGCGTCAAACTTATAATACCCCTTTTGGTCGCGAGTTAAAAATAATTTCAAAATCTTTAAATTGGCTACAAATAACTTATCATCCTGGCCTTGTAATTAAAATGAATTACGGTCAAAGCCACAAATTGACCCAGATTCTGTTCCTTTTCTGAGTAATTGTCCGATGTATAAATAAATATCAAAAACAAATAACGTTATTTGAAATAATAATACGTTTTTGGAATACCTTGCCACCTCCTATTAGAGACGCGCAGACTCTTGACACCTTCAGGAGAAAACTTAAAATCTATACAATTGATCTACAAAAATCGGACACTGCTCCGTACATTCTTTAGGTGCCCTGTAACTACTGTCCTTCACAATCTGGAAGTGCTCGGTAATATTATGCCTCTACCATCCACACACATAATACCATGTAAATACACCCGCACCATGCCATCACCCTCCCACACACTCAGTACCTCACATACACACTAATATCCTCATTCATACAACACAACACGCACACACTGTTGCTTTCTTCGTCCGTGCAGTCACTGAGGGCCAGCTGAAAATCAGCGCTGTGGCTTGCCTCAGCATTATGCTGAGCTGGTGTACCCTTTTTGGCACTGTACCACACCAGATGTTCTGTGCTGCATGTATTAAACTTTGTATACTTCTGTATTCTGTATTCTGGTGTTTACAGCGCTAAATAAACGATTTCAAATTCAATTTTATTTATTTTACGTTTATTAAAGTTTCTTCAAGTCGCATTCCTCATTGATTAAGTAGAACAACTATTCTCTTGGCAGATTTAACGGCCATTGCCTTCCCCATTGCACACAGTTTATCACAGTGCGCGTTTCCTCAAAATGTTTTCCTTCATCGTTAGAGCAGCCGGTAATCGGTTATTCTAGCTAGACATTATTAGACTAAATAAACACATTACATTCATTTCGTAGAAAAAGAAAATCTAGGTCTATTGGTCTATTTCTTTGGTATCGGAGGCCAAGATCCACTTCGGGTCGCTGCGCCAGCGGAGTAAGTAAGTAAGTAAGTAAGTAAGTAAGGTCTATTGGAGCAAAACGCGAAATTAAATTATTGAAATTATTCAATTATTTTATTTTATTTGTTCATCTCAGAACTAATAATGTCAGAATTAAAAATGAAATGAAAATAAAAACGGAAAAATGAAATACAATTTCTAGGGTTGTACAACGCCAAGTTATTTAATCAATTATGGGGTGGAGACCTTAGGGCCGTGGGGGCCTGGAGCCCACTGCCTCTACGGGGAAATAGCCAAGCGCCTCGTAGAGACATCCTGTGACCAGAAGGCTGGCCTCTACTTCGCTCAGCGTATAAGCCTCGCTATACAGCGGGGCAACGCCGCCAGCCTCCTCGGGACACTCCCTGCAGGGAGCGACCTGGGCCAGGTATTTTATTTGTAAAATAGTTAGGTATTTTGTAATTTTAGCTTAAGCATTTATTTTATTGTTATATTAGTTTTATTTTATTTTGAATAAACAGATTTCATTATCAATTATTAATATAATTTGTAATTTGCTTGCACAGAAAGTGCGACGGAATCCCGACTTACAATATACAGGTTTTCGACCTAGTTTGTAAGTCGGAGGTCCTTTTTTTGTGTGCCCTGTTGTAAGTTAATAAACTTTTCCATTTTTTCAATTAGTTTTATCTATTTTTCTTTCTCCGGTCATAGAATAATTGAAGACACGTTTTATTTTTTTATTTAATTTTGACAAACAAAAATAAGTATAAAAATAATAGGTAATTTAAAAAAAAACTTACTAATAATATTTTTATTACAAAGAAAGAAAGAAAAACACTTTTTGGCCAAAAAGAAAAATAATACATTTTCTACAAATATTCAGAAGAGACAATATCGTTGCAGATACTCTAATATCTATGTATATTTGGCAAAAGGGGGGAAAGTCAAAGTACCTATGTATATTATAAGTTTTTTTTTATTATTTTTTATATCTCAATTTAGAGCAGCCTTTCCCAAAGTGGGCGATAACGCCCCCTTGTGGGCGCTGCAGGCCTAAAGGGGGGCGGTAAGAGATCCAGAAAACAATGGGGGCGTTGTGTAGAGGCTTGGGGGGTGATTTGTAATTTCAATTAGCTAAGAGGCCTCTTAGACACCGACTGCATGAGCTCTCGACTCTCAACTACAACTTGTGAACATCAACTAATATTAGTTAAGAGATTGCTCAAACTCGGTTCGCTATTTCTCTCCGCGTAGTTCATATATCTGTCCTGTTTTATTGAATATATGAAATAAAAATCATGTCAATCGGTCGCTTCGTTTCGAAATGAAAGTAGACACAAACAAACAAATTTCAAGTTAACTCTTGCGAATTATAGTAAAAGTCTCGTTTAGAATTAATGTTTAATCTCCGCTAATATAGATCACAATAATTAATTAATTTAATTTGAAGTTATAGTCGTTTTTAAGTAGGGGAAAAAATGGGGGCGCTAAAAAATATTTTTTATTCTCAAAGTGGGCGGTAGACAAAATAAGTTTGGGAACCCCTGATTTAGAGGCTTTGGTACACGACAAGGTGACCATGTCAGCCTCGTTAGGGTCACTAAGAAAAGGGAAAGGGAAGCTCAAGTATTATTAGAGTCAGCCCTCACTTTGAGAGCCAACTTAGCAAACAACAGTAAGTGTTTCATATTATCAGATAAGGGCTGACTCAAAATAATATTGAGCCTCCCATTTTGGAGTCTATTGAGGCCAAATTTTTTCCTCTCAAATTTCCCCAGGTCACACTCCATTAGGAGGTGAGTGAGGTCTTCTATTGTGTTGCAGTTGGTACAAAACGGTGATGCAGCTCTTCCCACCAAATGCAAAAACTTATTTAACGGAATGTGACCCGAGCGTAATTTAAATATATAAGTAAAATAATAATAATATTATGAAAAAAAATAAAAAATAAGAAGTGTATTTACTTATTATAAGTTGGATTGTATGTTATACTTATATTTTTATAACGTTTTAGAAATGTATTAACATTTGTTTGATCTAATACCTTATAAGAAAAATATGAAGTCAGCATCGAATTACATTAAAGGATAAACGTCTTTAGTGAACTCTATATATAGTAACTGATATAAAATATTGGGTTAACGACCTGACAAAGTGATACAAAAACTATTAATTATTACAACGGCATTTATTACGGATTTAGTCTTTATACGTGGTGTTATTATTATTGATATAAGTAAATTCTGGTAAATATTACAAATGAAAGTAAAATGGAGGTAAAAGTAGAGCACACTGTGGTTATCAGAAAGACGAAATAAAATTAATTATCAAAATACAATAATACATAAAATATATATACAATTTGGGGATTTTACGGAGGTGGTTTTACCGGAACCGGAGTCGAAACCGAAAGTTTTAAATTTGATTTATCGGAGTCGGAACCGGAGTCGGAGGTAGAAGAGTGATATTCAGAAGAGAGAGTTTTAAACTGTTTTTTTTTTAAATTTTTATAGCTGAACTGTCCAATATTTTTATGATGACGTTTGCGGCAATAAAACATTACTAGATGTAGTCCAACACTATTTAAATAAATATTGATATTTGAATATGTTTGCTCACAAATCTTCGGTATAACCTCCGATTCAAAATTATCGAAACCGAAGTCGCAGTCGGAGGTGTAAAATCAATCGGAAGTTCCGACCTTTCGGAGTCGGAGTCGAAGCTCCGTAACATTCCTAGTACAAATGGCATTTTTCCATCAATTTTATTTATTTTAATAATAATCTACCTTTAGGTAGATATAGGTACTATACATATAACATTTATATATTCCGCCTTACTGCAATTTTTAATTTTTATACGTAGGTACTTATTATACTACATGGTTACTATAACGTGATGAGAAATATTAATATGTGTATGAGTGTATGACATACTGTCTGTTTCCATGTTAATTTGTAACCCAGGGGAGCCGGGGTGTGTCAACACTTCGTGTAATGGTACAAATTACCCGCAGTACCACTAAAACGACTAAAAATACACGCATGATCACACGCAGACGGCTCTCATGTAAAACGGAACCAAATAATAAAATGGACAAAAGGAATAATATAGGTCGGTACCTATTCAGTATTTTGAATACGACTATAAATGTATGTAATGTATGAGTTAGTGTCTGTCCTCAATGACAACTTATTTGAAAATGTATTTTTTAAGAGTTGGTTGCGCATGCACCGGAGTCCGAACAAAAAATAACGTAATATAATATAATGTAATAGGTGCCTAGCTTATTTTTGTTTAAGTTCTTTTTACATTTGTATTTATTAATTTGTATGGGTTGCATTTTGCCTGAATTAAACGATTTATTATATTACTATTATTGTAAAAGCTTGGATGATAAAGTCGCGAGAGAAACCCTTTTAAATTCATGCAAATAAATCATAATACGGCCAACAATGGTAACGCACGTCCATGTATAGAAAAGCAGAATCTATCCCTCCATTTTTGTAGTGATAACTTGATAAGCCGCTCTAAAAGCATCGTGAAGTTAACAACGCGTCGTATGACAGTGGCTGGCTAGCCAATCAGATCGCGCGCTCAGGCTGCACCGCGGAGGCGAAGCTCGCCTCAAAAATCCCCACCGAGCCGGCCGGCTGATCAAATCTGCGAGCAGTGTTGTGCGAGAGTCGCGTATAGTGTTAAGTATTTTATTTATTCGAAATTTAAAAATAAAAAATGAGGGAAATCGTGCATATCCAAGCCGGCCAGTGCGGTAACCAGATTGGAGCTAAGGTCAGTTTCAGTTACATAAATATTTGAATAAATTCCTTGCATTTCTCTGTACGTACGTGTACATTGGTACTGGATGGTAACGGTCAATAACGGTTTTCGTTATCTCACCGCAGAGTACGCTGAGGAATTCATGTACACAGTACATGTCATCAATTATATAGAATTTAATCCGTAATGTTAGTACCAACTCATCTATTGTGTATGTGTATACTTGTCCGACCATTTTACATCTCTTTTGTGGCGAAAGGAGGTCGCGCTCAGACAATAATGATTATGTTGCATAGTTCCATTCAATATACGAAAATAGAACGTCGTTAGAAATTTGAATTTTTCTCGCATGACCGCGCATTGGAAGTAGGTAGGGTTGGCGCACCCCCGAAATACGCATGTCAGGCATATCTTTACATTCTACCTTTTTGAAACCAAATATATTAATAGCATCATCAAATCAGTAGGTAAGAACTGGTTATTTAGCAATAATATAAATAGTTTCCTCTTTAAATTTCAAGTTTGTGTGATCAATATTAATAACACCAAGTCCTAAACGGGGCAATGACTCAACTCCCCAATTTATCGCGCCTATCTGTCAACTTCATAAAAAATAGATTGTCGTCAAGGAAACTATAAACATTTTAATAAACCAAAGTAAAGTAAAGTACACTTTATTGCACAATTATAAAACAACAAACGTGAGATAGAAAAGATTAGGCGGCCTTAGCGATCTCTTCCAGGCAACCTTCGGACAGAGAAAATGATTGTAAATAAATCAACTTAAAATTAATTATATTATAATTACAGAAGGAAAGAAAATGTACACAAATAAAAAATAAATGTTACTTTGTTACCAGTTTTGATGTTTTTCTGTTTTATTAGTACCCTGTTGTGATAGATCTACTTTGTACGAAGTTTTTTTTAGAAACTGAGGTTAATTATGAAACTCGGGCGCACTTGTCTTGCAAATTGGCTGTAATTAGCTACTTTCTTATCAAATCTAGCGGCGGGTGAAACTTCCTATCATCGGTGGTGCATGAATTACATGCAATTTACTTGCAGCTCTATCGGCTTAGATACAGATCGTCTGTGTCGGCTAATTGGATTTTTGCGGACTTTCTTTAATTTAATTTCGTAACCCATCAGTGTAAAACAAATCATGAGGGTATTTTTTATAAGAAACGAAAGCTGAATATTATTGTTGAAGACATCGATAGATATCGTTGATTGATGAATCTATGATTGAAATGATGTATTATGAGGAATACTTAGTTTAATTAACTTAGATCGTAACAAACTTCCTCTGATGTTTGTTCGAATAATACATTCACTTAGAACAAGCTCTGATAATAAAATCGATACTCAACTCGAGCCTCTCTGTGAGGTCAATGAAACGAATCCAATTGTATGAAATTAAGGCCAATAAATTGGAAGCAATCAGCATCTTTACCGTAACTTTAATTCCACGGCACAGAACAACCACCATGAGTAACTGGGACGAACTTAAAGTTTACTGCGTTTGGTTGCCCCATAGAAACAGATGTTATTGATTGACCCGTTACGCCGCATTTCGTTTGAACCGATGCAGGTTTCTCTTCTTTTATTATGTTATACTGTGAAGGTATAACATAACATGGTAGGCATTCAACACAAGTCAGTTAGTCAGACCATGATTCACTTTATAATCGCCTTGGAATTTCATCGGAAAGGATGAGAATATGCTAGATGCATTAGCACTTATACATACAAGTTTACAAGCTGTGTCAACATCAGATGTTTTTAGTTTATTTTACGTAATACTGAGAATTAGGTGAGACATATTTGAGTCATGGGTACTGTGGTATTTAGGTACACTATATGCTTAAAACAGCAACACAGTAACAACTCAGTCTCTATGTATTATGTTCCGGGCAATTTCATTGTATGATTGCAAGGGAAACAATGGCGATGATTTCAAACTAGGTACTAGATTTTCCACTTTGATGGTCACGCTTCGAATTGATCCATGTGTGATTCATGTAGACGGCCGAATTTTGGCTTTTTTGGTCACGTCGACTAAAATGCGAGGGCGTAGAGCTTGTAAGCGGTTTATCTTATCAAGTTTCCAAGTTTGGCAATACCCTGGAACTTAAAGTCAATAGATTAGCAAGGTTAATGAACTTGCAGCCGAGGGCGGATCAGTGGCGATCTTTATAAATAACCACCAGACGGCCATATTCGATGCACTCTCTTTAAATGCAATATTTTTGTCTTGAGTAGCATCAAGTGATCCCCGACCCCTCTACGGTCAGTTCATGAATATTTAGAACAAGGCTTCGTCCACGACTTCGTTTGTGTAGAATTTCTAATCCAGTGGGTTTCCGAAAAGATCATCTTCTCACAGATAAGAATTAATCTCTACTGATCACCAATCTAGATTCAAGGGTTAAGGTTAGTCACTTGGGTGTAGTTAAAGGTACCTGCTTATGTCATTCAATAAGTCAGTAAATGAATCGATCAGTTGTAATTAGTTTTGATGGATAATAGATTAAGCGGTTCCAGCAGCATTGTAAAACAGGTGAGATACGCACAAAACAGCTATTGTACGCAGCATGACACCTAGGTTTCCCTTACAAGTGGCTCATTGTGCCTCCCGCCGGTCACACACTTTCATCGAGCCTTCTCTTATCTAGTTACGACCAAGAAAGCAGCCTTTCGCGCCACAATCGAACACCAGCGATCCCTTTCACTTTTTGTTGTTATTAAAAATCATTACTCCGTCATACACATTTTGAAAGTAGATATAGTTGACATGTCTCGTTTTTTTTTTGAGATTAGGTTAGTACCTATCTCCCAACAACGTTTATATTGTAATGACTGTAATTTCAGTAGACAATTTCGGGCCTGAGTATGCAATTGTCCCAGATTCTAACAATCTAAATGCTACTAAAATGGTTCTGTCTTCTCAGAAATGATTTAGAGTGTGTAGAGAATAGACAGTTATTCATTCGTCGAAACTCTTAGATTCAGTAAATCAGCCTCCATATTAGTCACAAATATAATAATACAAGTGTCAAGCCTTACCCACACGTATACATCTACGAGGTGCAGGATGACATCATAGCTATCTATAATCGTGCACGGCCGTCCGCCGCCGGCAGAATTTTAATGCTCTTCGAACAGTCGCATACTATTGGCCTTTTGTAGACAGTGGACAGTACAAGGATTCTCTAGTATTTTGACAGTTACGTAATCTCTCAGCAAACCAAGCTGAGTCATCTCTTAAAAGTAAACCGATCAACATTGGTAAATACGCCGGGAAAAAAATGAATAACAGCCCAATTACATATGATAATTTATGACAACATTTCCGACCATATGGTCGAGTCCAATAACCAGACCTCGGATTTTGAGGATCGAAAGGTTTCGAATGTTGATAACTTTAAACGAACAAGACATTCTCTGCTTATAAGGTGAGATAAGCCAAATATGGGACGAGTCGTGGGCGTCGCCCGTCGACAAGACGCCAGTCGGTACGCTGTACACACCCGCCATAATTCATGCCATTGTCTTGCGTAATCCACTGTGAAGCTGTAGTAGCCATTAAAGATATATTATGTATCCTGTCTGCCATTTACGCGATGGTTCATTGAGCTTTATTGTAGTTGACATGCTACCACAATCGTTTGAAGAGTACTCGGTCCGGTCCATGAATAGGTTTTCACATAACTATTTGAATATGAATAGGACTTGCAAGTAAAGTAAAAGCCGCAGAGGCTCTCCCTTGGCATCACTTAAAGGCTGCATAGAACCGGTTCGAAAGTAGCGAGGCGCAAGCGTACTTAAGTACAAACAGTGAGAGCACAGAGCTTTCGTGTCGGTATTTTAATGGACTGCATTCTACCCGACACCTACTCAGTCACGGCTATATTTACTAACGGTTTTTCTCTTTCTTTCACAGTTCTGGGAGATCATCTCTGATGAGCACGGCATTGACCCCACCGGCGCCTACCATGGCGACTCGGACCTGCAGTTGGAGCGCATCAACGTGTACTACAATGAGGCCTCCGGTGGCAAGTACGTGCCCAGAGCCATCCTCGTGGACCTCGAGCCCGGCACCATGGACTCGGTCCGCTCGGGGCCCTTCGGACAGATCTTCCGCCCCGATAACTTCGTCTTCGGCCAGTCCGGAGCGGGCAACAATTGGGCCAAGGGACACTACACCGAGGGTGCTGAACTTGTTGACTCAGTTCTTGACGTAGTCCGCAAAGAATCCGAATCATGTGACTGCCTCCAGGGCTTCCAGCTCACACACTCTCTCGGTGGTGGCACCGGCTCCGGTATGGGTACCCTCCTCATCTCAAAGATTCGTGAGGAATACCCCGACAGAATCATGAACACATACTCAGTCGTCCCCTCGCCCAAAGTATCAGATACCGTCGTAGAACCCTACAATGCGACTCTCTCAGTTCATCAGCTCGTAGAAAACACAGACGAAACCTATTGTATCGACAACGAGGCCCTCTATGACATCTGCTTCCGCACACTTAAACTGTCCACACCCACGTATGGTGATCTCAACCACTTAGTCTCCCTCACAATGTCCGGTGTCACAACTTGTCTTAGATTCCCTGGTCAATTGAACGCAGACCTCAGAAAATTGGCCGTCAACATGGTACCCTTCCCGCGTCTTCACTTCTTCATGCCCGGTTTCGCTCCTCTGACATCTCGTGGCAGCAGACAATACCGCGCCCTCACCGTGCCCGAGCTGACGCAGCAGATGTTCGACGCCAAGAACATGATGGCCGCGTGCGACCCACGCCACGGCCGGTATCTGACAGTCGCCGCCATCTTCCGCGGCCGCATGTCCATGAAGGAAGTCGACGAGCAGATGCTCAACATCCAGAACAAGAACTCGTCCTACTTCGTGGAATGGATCCCGAACAACGTGAAGACGGCCGTGTGCGACATCCCGCCGCGCGGGCTCAAGATGGCCGCCACGTTCATCGGCAACTCGACCGCCATCCAGGAGCTGTTCAAGCGCATCTCGGAGCAGTTCACGGCTATGTTCAGGCGCAAGGCCTTCTTGCATTGGTACACGGGCGAGGGCATGGACGAGATGGAGTTCACGGAGGCGGAGAGCAACATGAACGACCTGGTGTCCGAGTACCAGCAGTACCAGGAGGCCACCGCCGACGAGGACGCCGAGTTCGACGAGGAGCATGAGCAGGAGCTCGATCACTAAGCGCTCACGAGACCAGACACCGTTGCTACGCAACAAAGTACATGCCATTATATCTCGCGTTACTTTATTTTAAGTAACATTTAATGATTCCTATACTGAGAATTTGAAAAGCTGCTTTCTAACTTTTAACAGAATGCACGACTAAACAACCCCGGACATGACATCAAAGCGTGAGTCGACAATATATTTGTATTTGAAATACATTCCTTGTGATTCCACCAAGCCTCGCTGAGAGCAAGATCTGAATTTTGTAAAGGCTGACCTATTATAGACATTCTTTATGTATTTATAATAAAGTTTGGTCGTTCAACAGCCAAACGTGAACAATTAGGACGGCTTCAATAACAGAAGTTCATTTTACGATTAAAATTATTTTGAACAGTAATTTAATGTATATAATAAAGATTTATATTTATTTACGACTGTTTTTTGCTAATCATTCACGATAATCCCCTCAGAAACTGTACATCCTTTAAAATTGCCGGTCTGAGTTCCGACTTGTTAATAACATATAATAAATCAATGATTAATGTTATTGTTACATCCATCCGAGATAAGGAACAACAAACAATCAATTCTATCAACACTTACACGACATGGTTTAAGAACCATGTAAGCATAAGGCTGATAAGATACAAGATATTAATATAGAAAACATACATATGACTCAAGTTTCGAAAACAAGTATGTATGTAATGTATGTCACGGCCATAAAAGGAAGAACTTCATTTAACTATGTCACAGACGCCACACTCGGTCAGTAGGTACTATATGCTTACAAGGACAGTTACTTTACATAATGTACTTGCAACAAAAAACTTAATTGCATATCTTTAGGTAAAATACAGGATAAATTCCAGCACATAAAGTACTATCTCAGTTGATCTGTGGCCTATTACACACCTGACATCACTTACCTTGACTCTATATATAGAAATGCATGCACATTATATACAAAATCGACCATAATTGACAGAGCTATAGCAGCTCCAATTGTGACCTCTGTATTGTAATTTTTCACTTAAGACTCTGGGAGACGTGGAAGGTCACTTTAAATTGGATTTCTGATATTTTCCTGTGATAACGGCATGATGTCACACTGTGGTCCATCATCATAAATAAAGCATTGTGTCACTTCAATTTAACATTTAGTGTAAACAGGCCGAAGTATTGAGATCACGCGCACGCGTCACACGTAGGTAAGGTATAGAATTGAAAAGACAATGTTGTGATTGGTATGACATTCTCAGCCAACTAGGTCATTCGTTACGTTTCTAAGAAGTGTAAGCAAAACAATGACTACCTACCCTACCTATTTAATTATCTACTACTACAAGGCACGTTGGCAATAGGTAGTTATAAATTAACATAAAGGTCATCAACAAAGTTAGTTATCCTAACAACAGTATTCATTCCGCCTTCGAACTACCAGATGCGGGGTCCCATCCTTATGTTGTTGATATCCCATCTATTCGTACGAAGCAATTTGCTTCTTCGTTCATTATGTGAACGGCTAAGGAATGGAACAGCCTGCCGGCGTCTGTATTTCCCGAAACCTACAACCTTGGGATCTTCAAGGCCAGAGTGAATAGGCATTTACTGGACCCGCATGCTCCATCGTCGACCTCATCGTCGCTTACTATCCGGCGAGATCGAGTTCAAATGCGGGTGTAGAAGTCAATTTAAAAAAAAGTATAGGCAAGCAATTCGGTGGTCCTCGACACGGGCTAGCCTGGTGAGGTCCTCCCACTCTCTAACAGCTTGCGACGCTTCTACTTCAAACACATCACTATGTAATTTTAATGTTTATTATTTACTTGGTTTAGTATTACGTACTTCTATTGTATGTAACATGTTTTTGAATAAATAAATACAATACAATTATTTATTGTACTTTCAATATAACTAAAATGACATTTATATTTTTTAATACATTAATTATAAAATTATATAACATACCACATCAAAATGGCTATGTATTATCAAATGAAATTTATTTGCCAGAACAGTGAAAATGATAGGTTTTTTAAATCAAAAAGCATAGGTATCATATGTTCCACCGACAACGGTATGCAAATCTTTTCTGCTATTTGTTAGTGTCGTTGAGATACTCTTTTATGGAGTAATAACATTTGTCTAGAAGCCACTTGGAAATATTAGTTTTAAATTGGCTAGCAGGACCATTTTTAAGGCGACTAGGCAGATTATTATACACTCAAATTGCCATACAGAAGGAATTCTTTTTATACAAGTCTACTCTGGAACTTGGCAAATAGAGTGTGTATGTAAGTATAGAACATAAAATGCAGATACAATAAATGTTTTTATTGGCAACTTATATCTATAATAATGTGCGTAATTCCAATTTAATTTAATCTATCAAAAAATATATAAGTTTTATAAATATATATTTTATATAATATACGAGTACTTATATTTTTTTAATTTTTCATTCAGACAAAAAACTCGGCGTTCCACAGCCCTGTTTTTAAAGTTCTTTTTTTCAAAATGGATGCGCGTATCTGTGATGTCACCCGTTATTTTCTTGCCATTATTTAAAATGCCAAAGAACTTGTTTATTTCTTATGGAGTTGCGTGCGATAAATAATTTATTCATGGTTATCGGAAAATGGAACTTGGCATAAGTCGACACGACACACGTAATCCATTAAAATTTCGAATTTATTTCTTTAAAATAATTACGGCACGCTTCCATCAGACCAAGTTAGTTTACGAAATAAATGTAAAAACTGATAAACGATTTGGGTTTAAAGATTTTGCTTGATGATAATTATTACTCAGATTTTATACGAGACATATTTTTAGATTTTTAGACCCACAAAAACCGGTTTCAGGGGCCCAATTCGCCTGAATTACAACGTTTGTAGTTCTATTTCTATCCAATTTCAATTTAGTTTTCGTTCCAATTCTATTTGGACACCAAATCGCATTCTGCTGACGCATAACTCTACCACTGCCACCTTTCCATTTACTATCGATCGGGCAAAAGTACCTCGGGAGGAACTTATGTTCGATCGTTATATTTAACAGTTGAAGCGTCTTGTTTACCGTTCAACTGCGATTCAGCATAAACAAAACGTTTTATTAGAATGCACAAATACGTTACTGTTCGATCGATCGGAACTTAACTGAAATTGGATCGTTAGTGGATAGTAGCATACGAGACACGTCATAACGATGCAGTTTAGATTCTATTTAGTTACGTTGTATTTAGTGGAATCGATCTCCTGATTCTGTCTGCTTGGAGGCAGTGGTCGTAACTAGTAAGTCTGGTAACACTGATAATAGGCTAGCGATAACTGTGATTCGTGTAATTTTTATAAGGTAAGTATTTAAACCAAAATAAAAACACAGAAATCGGACTAGGTTAGGTTGTAGTTGGTACATAGCGTCCTCTCCACAAAACACTTAATTTTAACGTTCAACGCTTTGAAACGTGGACGTTAACGATAAAAACGTGGACGGCAACGGCACGGTAATCATAAAAGCGCCCAATGTCAAGGAATCATAACAAAAACTTATTGCGACAGGGTTCCATCGAGTAACTACCTATATCTTGTCTTCCACTGTACTACCAGTCAGGTCCAGGTTTTCTTATGATTAAATTAAATTACCAGTTCAGTGCATAGGGCGTGGGTACCGAATAGAGGTCACACGAAAGTGCAATGGGCGCGAATTGAAGGTGCTTCCGTTCAGTCGTCATTCTGAAGTGAGCTGAATGACGCCCACCTTCGGACGGTTACCTTACCCTTTCGTAATTGTTTTTTTTTTGTATCGTATATGAAGACCGTCGGTGGCGTCGTGGCTAGGACGGCGGACTCCCATGCGGAAGGTCCGAGTTCGAAACCAGGCAATGGTCATGTACCAATGAGTTTTTCGGGTTTTTTCGAAAGACTTACGTACATTTACCGACTGCTCTGACGGTGAAGGAAAACATCGTGAGGAAATCTGCACACTGAGATGACCAGTGTGTGAAATTGGGAAGGCGGTCTATGTGATTAATTCCTTGGAATGATCACGTACCTCAGCAATGAAGAATACGATTCAGAAGAAGAATTGTATATTTAAGGATTTAAGGAAAGCAGACGAGTAACTGGTCACCGTTTCCCATAGACATCCCATCTCACTATAAATAAGAACGAAAAACGGCAAATCCCTGCAATTTCTTTCGTATCGAGATTACGTTCCACTTTCGAGGCAGTCATGGTGTTGTTTCACGATGAACTTTCGACACCTCACAGCCTGTCAACTTGTCAGATGTATGGGCATGTTGGTAACTGATGGGCAGATGCGATGGCTGCCGAGAAAGTGGTGACTCAGAGGGCTTTGCGGAACACGGGTTAAGTAACTCGTAAGTGCCTTTATTGACCTCTTGCTCGGCGGTTTAATATCTATGTAAGAACTTTTTTTTTGGAAAGATCTTTTTTAGAATAGAAATCCTTTATTAATAGACCATTTTTGGCTTAATCTTATCTTATGACGGGGGGGGGGGGGGGGGGGGGGGGGGGGGGGTTTGGCACACACGACACACACAACCCCAGCGGCACGTCGACCCTTAGTCTCCTTCTCAAGATTTAAAATACTACATTATGTGAATACATTTGTAAAATAATATGGTTTAAAGTAGTAAATATAAGATCTATTAAAAAGGGCGAAGTTCAGCAGGGTGTCGCTAGGTGTATAGATACCTATACCTCTACCGACTTATTATTTCTTTATTATTTGTTTCAGTAGTTGCCATCTCTGGCTTAGGGCTTCCCCAATTTCCTCCAGTGTTCCGTCCCTCACCTGACTAGAGGATAACACATGGACGAAAAAAGTCACGGAGTGGTACCCAAAAGAAGGGAAAAGGAAAGAGGAGGGAAAAGAGGAAAAACGATGGGACAAAATCTTTGCAAAGAAAATGGGAGCACATTGGACGAGAATGGTGGGTATTTACAATACGACCATATATATGGCTTTACCAGAAGTGGGCTGACCAGATGCAGCCGATTTCGTTTCACGCCAGCGGCGGCACGGCGGCGGCGCCAGAGCGCATGGAGAAATTGTTAAGTAATGTATAATAATGCGCAAGCGACGAACAGATGGTCAGTAAATATGGTATACATGAAGATAGTATATATGTCTTAGCCGCATAACGCAATGGCGCATTTCGTATACTAAACGAGGTGTCCCATAGGATTGATCTGGTCCATTGCTCAGTGGACAGAATTCACAGAAGTAACACTGACTTATCTAAGCATGTAATTATTTTATGTAAAATGTATGAATTTATAGGTGGAATAGTATAGTTATACACATTTTTTTGGTTTTTATGTTTGTTACGTGAAAGATTTATTATGCACAAATAGAAAATATAATATAATATAACACTAAAATAATACTAAAGCTAAACTAAGGCTAAGAAAGCTAAAGATAAAAAAATTGGGCAATGTCCCCCACATCCGGCAGTGTACCCAAGAGACTGGCTGCGTTGCTCCGTTGGATAGCTAAGCTAATCTGCTGGGCCAAATAGGAGCCAGATCTTGGGTCTTTTGACGCGTCGACCAGGCGCTTTGCGAGGTCCTTGAAGACGCGGTGCGCTCCCGGGCCCCAGGGTCCCGATGTTTCAATACCAAACGGCTCAAATATGTATGTTTCACCCAGATTAGTATATTACACAATTTAATTGAGAATTCCCGGAATAATTATGTAAATTAGAAATTAATAAATAAAATTTCAGGAAGTGCGTAGTCATTTCGCGAAGTGCTAATACAGTTAGACATATCTTATGATAGGGGGCCGGGTATAACCCAGCGGCACTTCGAGCCTTGAGGATCTTTTGTGCCTACCCCATTTTACACACTGGTCATCTCAGTGTGCAGATTTCCTCAATGTTTTCCTTCACCGTTAGAGCAGTCGGTAAATATACGTAAGTCTTAGAAAAATACGAAAAACTCATTGGTACATGGCACTGTACGGTTTCGAAACCGGACCTTCTGCATGGGAGTCCGGTGTCCTAGCCACTGGGCCACCGACGCTTAGGCTTGTATTATAGAACGCGCTATGTGAGTTCATGGAATGACGTAGCGTCAGTTGGTATGAAAGGGAAAAGGGAAGACCTTCCACCAGGCGGGATGTTGTGCCTGGTGATTACGTATGAAACTCGTATACATGTAGGCGAAGTACAACACAAAATTTATACATATTTTGTGTCCATAATCCCCGAGAGGGGTAGACAGAGGAACCACCGACAGGTAGTTTCCACTGAAAAAATATTGTTACCAATTAGTTGAGTCCTATGGACGCACACTGACCGTTACACCTTCCAACATACACCCCCTCACACACACCACATACACGCATACTTAACTGTTTAATTTAGCATTGCCTTATGTTTTTCATAATTTATTTATCGGAAGAGACTGGCCCCCACCACACAGGGTATCCTAGTGTGGGAGCCAGGGAAATCTGAGAAAATGTAAAAGATACTGTCTGCAATAATATTTTTATTTTTTATTCGCCTTAAGATTTGGTGGACAAACGTGATAGGTGGCAAGCCTACTGCCGTCTACTAGGTGTAGAATAGTATCCACTAAAACCCTTAGTCGCCTCGTACGACACCCACGGGAAGAGTTGGGGTGGTGCTATTCTATAGGGCAGGCACGACAAAAGAATTAATAATACAAATAACCGGTAGGTACCGACAGGAATGGGACACACCCAGGAAAATGCGGACTTTTTAACCGCAATGGCGTAGCATGGCAGTTAAGTAACGACGTATGGAGGCGGCATGCAACCTAGGTTAGGTCTAGATCTAGATCTGGGGAAGGCTGCAACGTGCTATGGCCGCACGCTGCTGTGACGGGAGGAACCAGGAGGTGGAATATACACCTCCCAGGAAAAGCCCAACCCAAATGCTAGGAGGGCACCGGTGCGTTCCTCTGGAGATCCCGGAGCCCTCCGATATGCACGAGGCCGGCCATCGAGGGGTTTTAGTGAGTAGAAATCTCATATAACCCAGTTACAGATAAAGTCTTAGTTTTAATGTCTGCTGGTAATGCGTTATAGATTTTTACACTCATATAATATAAACAACGTTTTTTGTTAGAATGTGGACTTTGCCCTGGGAAGCATTAAATCAAAGAAAAATAAAATTTAAGGTCTGCTTGATCCTACAAAATCATCACATCCTTATCACATCACATCATTGTACAAAACAAATGAGTAATTTGAAAGTTTTGAAACTACTACTAGCGACATCCATTGATAATTATATGATTTATAATGCTGTAACCGATAAAAGACAGATGGTGCTGTAAATTATTACAAAACATGTTGGGATGTAGATTGAATAATATTCTTAAACCTTGTTGTGTTGTTGTAATAAACAATTTATTCTAATATTTACAAAAAATTGCAATAAATAATGAAATAGGAATTTAATATATCAAAATTAATTATATTTGATCATTATTCTGTTTTAATTTTATGTTACGTAATGGTAAAACTATGTAACTGTAAGTAATCTACAATTAATTGTAATATGAAAAAGAAAGAATAGCGATACTTAAATATAATACTATGTTGCCTTTTGTTCTATTTTTTCTCCGGCCAGCTTGTGAATTCAGATTCGGCGATAGCCGCCTACGTGGTGCCAACATAATGACACGAAACATCTGTTACGAATTTTATGTATTATTCACTAAAAAACCGAATAAAATAGTAATGTTTTACTGCTAATTTATATGAAAAATACATAAATTGAATTATTAACAATTTCATCCTTAGAATATAATTAATAAAAATATTATCAAACATAAAACGAGATTGATTTTATTTTTGTAATGTTGTTGGTATTGACAGCAATATGGAGGTTTCCAACCAATCAGGAAGAGGCAGAAACAATAGTGTAGCGCTGTTCGAATTATCGATATCGATATTTTTTAGTAGTGGTATTTACAGAGCGCTGTGCAAGTGATCAATGTAACAGTGTATACTATTTAATAAATATATGTTGACCTAGAGCGCTGTCGATTTCCAATTTACCTAACGAGCGTTTTTCTGTAGAATTCTAATAGATGTGATGATGGGTGAATGTCGGAACACGTCGACTTAAGGCCTGGACTACATGCGCCCGATTCCAGTCCCGGTTCGGTTCACAGCAACAAATCACATGCGTTTCGCCCTCCTCCACTTGAAGTCAGCGTTTCGTGATTGGATGCAGCGAACCGAAACGGGGCCGGAACTGAACGCGTGTAGTTCGGGCCTAAACCCCAATGGTTGGCGCTGTCAAAATGCGGTATGAGTATGAATTGCGCCCACCATTATTTTTTTCGTTGCGGGAGCCCTAATTATTTTTTTATTAAATAAGGAGAGGAGACGAGCAAACGGGCCAATAGCCACCGTCGATTATAGACATCGCACTTCACTGTGTTATTATTAGAGGGTTTTCTATGGGCTGCTAACCTTGAGGACTTAGATGGAGTGCCTCATGTGCCAGTAATTACGCTGGATCTCTTACCCTTCAAACCGAAACACACTGCTGCTGCTTTGCGGCACACAAGTGTGCCCGGTTCCAGTCCCGGTTCACTACGCTGCATCCAGTTACAGTCACATGTACTCCGTCCTCCCCCACTTGAAATCAGCGCTTCGTGATTGGCTGCAGCAAACCGCACCGAGGCTGAAATCGGACTCGTGAAGTCCGAAGCTTATACCGTGATAGCAAAATTTTTGCAAATAATCAAATTTGGATTTGTACTAGAGCTATTTAATTGTTTAGTATCGCTGTTTGTTTGTTTCGGCAAATGTTACATCAAGATTTCTAAAGTATTCACTTTTACATTTACGTCGACAACAAGCTATAGTATATCATCTGTCAAAAACCTTCGATTAAATCTCAACCTAATGCCTGTGCAGTATGATACATTTCGGATTCTCAGATTTTGACGTTTTGAGTAGGTTGATCTGTGGTCGACTGTACCTACCTATAAAAAATCTAAATGCAATATTGTTCATGACGTGATATTTTTCATAAGGGCATGGTTGTTAATTGATATTTAATTTAAAAAATTGTTAATAATCAAATATGATTCTGCATAATGTTAAGATTGAGAACACTAGCGTCGATATTGTGGTGCGGTGAAATTTTGTTAAATGTCGCATTGCGCCAAATTTTTATCGACATCGATGTCGCGTCACTATAAAAACCGGCACTTCGTGTGTTGCGCGGAAACGGAACGCGACTATTCTTCAAGCAACCACGAAAGTACGTGGTGCGTGCGGAGCAGAAATTTTATAGTGATAAGTAATTTATTAAGTTCACATTCACAAAAATGAGGGAAATCGTGCACATTCAAGCCGGACAGTGCGGAAACCAGATTGGAGCAAAGGTAAGACGCCATTCTATTGTTTTTGCGGCGTATAATTTCGATTTTCGAACATTGCAGAATTCACTTTGCGGCCGGCATTTTGTTTCGACCGTATTCTACGAGTGAAACTGGCTAGTGTGATGAATTCTTAGGTAACTTATTTTGTGTAACTGTATATTTCTATGAGTTTTCTGTGAAAAAAGGAAGGTTTATTGCGAATCTTTGTCGAAAGTAGTCATGGGTGTGGCCCAGTTTTCACATAAAACGACCGAGATGTCGCTTCTTTGTTCACTTGTTTCCACGTTTTTCGAGTTTCCCGTGTAAATTAAGCAAACGTAGGCTTTAGATTGATTAATTTAGTGGATTTTTTGGAAGTCCCACCTAACACTGCGGTATTGATCGTCGATAGGTAGGTAGGTTTGACTTGGCTGAGAGTAGCGACCCCCGTCCATAGGTACCTATAACTACTTCCACGTGTTTTGACGCCATTCGCCAGCTTCACGTACATTTTTAAATAGCGTTATTTCTAAACTATGAACGAATTCATGACGTTAGATAGATACCTACGTGTTTTCTGACACATCTTGATGCATATTCTTAAATAAACCAGTTCTGAATAAGTTACTTTCGTTAAAATATGTTATGAAAACAAAATAGGCATTTTTAATAGTATTTTCCCGCCCTGAAATGTCCGTTACGAATAAGGGCACGCGTGTTTTGAACCCGCCTGCCGCGATAAGGGCCGACCAATCATCTAGCAGAAAGCGTAACGTTCGAAATTTGATTCGGTATGAATAAAGATAAGGTACCGGCCAAATGTTACTGGCTATTTGGCGTTGCAATTTTTTTAGCTATAGCTCTAGATAGAAATGGCACTAGACTTAAGGTAGACTTATTATTAAGGACGTTACTTGCAAATCACAGTAAGATGTCACACGTGATGATCAGCGTGAATTTTGTAAGATAGAGAGCTGTCTAATATTCTAAAACCACCTGGACCAAACAAAGAATGTACAGCTGACATTTTTTAGAGCCTGTTACATTTTCTGGTTTTGTTATAGCTCTGAAAGATAGATAGTAGATCTTTAAGACTATCCTTTCAATATTACAAAACGTAGGAACTGTAATGTAATGTAATAACGGGCTGATTTCCGCAACTTGACGTCTTAAGCGCCTATTTTGCGTGTAACGTAGGAACTGTCAAAAAGCTTAATAAAACTTGGTCTAGGTTCTGACTACCGGACTAAGTATAAAACCTAAGTTACTACCCATCATCCCCCACCCAAAGAATGTATGCCCAAGGGGTAAATTATCATATGAGAATCCTGTATATTACAGCCCCGATCCATGTGCAAAAATAAATTCTTAACGCTATACTATGGACCAAGGATTTTGAAATTCAGCCTATATAGATTGCTTGCTAGAGAAGTTTTACATAGAAACCCCGTCTGCCCGTTGGCAAATGTCAAATGTACGAAAATAATCGGGGGAAAGAGGAGTAGGTCGTCCAGCAACCAGATGGGCGGATGACATCACCAAAGTCGCATCGAAGACCTGGATGCGACTAGCACAGGATCGTATAGGGTGGCAAAAAAGAGTGGAGGCTTGTATCCTGCAGTGGGACGACATGGGCTGATGATGGGGCATACCTATGGCTCGCTGTCAGTGCTCACATCATTGTTCGATTTCTGTGCTATGGACCAATTTTTTCATTAAAACTATGACTGAATACTTAACAATAAACAATTAAAATGGATTCCATATGTGATTAATTACGGATTACTCACTGAAGAGTTTTTTACCTGTTATTCGTAGCGATATATTACTTAGTGTATTAATTAATTATTTATTGTAACATGTAAAAAGTAAAGACTATACAATAGCTTACATATTCATATGATAACGTAAAATTAGTACCTACTTAACTTTGACACATCTCAAGATGTAATGAGCAATTACTAATTAGGTAAATAACTTTAGGTGTCTATTTAGCCTGTAGAAGTAACAACGTCATATGTAATTATATACCTTAAGTTAGTTATGCATTTGTTTATAAGTTTGATTTATTAAATAATTTTATTTTTTAAAAATAACTCACTGAAGAGTGAAAGTATGAAGTCCTCAGTGAGTCTTTCATCGGTGAGTAATCCGGATAACCACATATTAATTCCATAGTAACCCTTCGGCCTGTATAGGCCATGTCAGAGACCTACGGGGCTGCCCGAACAACTCTGGCAATAAGTTGGCCTCTAACCGCACATCACAAGAAAGAAAGGCCAATATAATTTATCTGTGCTCTCGGTACATTTGTTCAAAATAATTACCGGTTGTTTTCCCTAACTGAAGTCCTAGATTTAATCTTAATTGTAAACTTTTGTTCCTCAATAATATTCATTCAAAATAACAATTAAATTAATTAACAAAATAACAAATCATAATGAAATTGAAAACAAAACAAAAATATATTAATTAATTATACTAATTCTCAGATTATGTCATGACCACGCCAAGCATGTTTATCGTTTAAGTATTGTTGAACACTATAATACGATTTTCCTACAGTTAACATTATTATAAAATTTTATAAAATTCACTGTGAATGACTTCATAATCTTTGTTAACCTCGTTCCTGGCAATACATACCCATTTGTATACCACTAACCAAGAAATAATTAATAAATAAAATAATCTTTATTGAAAACTTCTCAATGCTTGTAAGTCAAACAATACCCTGACTCCCAGACCAGGCGAACCTGTATCTTGGGAGACAGTGCTTTCACAAAAAGAAGGTATTCAACAAAGGGTAGAATCTATCTCATTAATAACTACCCACTAAACATTAATAGTTACAAATTACAAAATATTATTACGAAAATTAATTATTTATGAAGTGTCAGTTCTATAGATAAATTAAAATGGCAACTTTTCTAACAGCGGTTATAAAAAAAATTAAAGTTGGGTACCTAAATATTTTTAATTTATGTATTTAGGAATTGGTCGATACTCATCAAATTCTGAGTTTTCCATTTCACGATTCTTGATGGTAACTATCTAAAAATCTTTATAAACTTTTCTGCAATATAGTCATGAATAAATAAGCGAGCAGGGTTTAAAGGAATTTTTAGATTCTGTTTAATACCTACCATAAAGCTATGGGGTTCTTATCCTAGGAGCATACATGATCATAAAGTGTTCGTGCAAGTAGGGTGACTGCTAGTGGTACATTTTCTTCAGAGCCCCTCCCTCTGTGCCTTAGAGAGCACTTCCGCGTCTGTCCCAGCTGCTGTGGTCCACCAGCAGTCGTCAGGCCATGTCCGCGGCTTACTGGCGGCCTGAACAACTCTGACAGTAGGTTGACTCTGCTACTAACCACACAAGAAGTATCCGTGAACGCTAAACATTAAAATGGCAGCAAAAAGCAATATATCTTGTAGGAACCAATTTTGCATAATAAAGTTGTCTAAAAACATAATTATGCTAAAAAATAATTTAACAAGCGCAATGCTCTACTTACACCTGACTCCAGAGCTGTAGACAGGTGGAGGTTCGAACCCCCCCTTGATACTATTATTTGGCTTTACTGAACATGAATTCATCATTGGAAAAGCACTGGCTCCCAAGATACAGGTTCGCCTTGTTTGAAATCAGGGTATTGAATGATTCATAAGCACTGCTATTTCAATTTATTTTTTTTAATATTTTTTTTTTCATAGTTTTAAGAGTTCCCCGCCAATTATGATCCATAATCCATACAGGAATTCCATAGGCGTAGATCCAAAGACAACAAAAACACACTAATGTCAGCAAGACTGGAAAAAAGTGCTTCCAACTGTGGTTACGACAACCCCCACAAGCACCTTCCCTTCCTTTTTTGCGATTTCTTTTATAGATATTATCGACTTTGACCCACCCCAGCCCCTTGTATACAGGGCGGTATTTCACGAAGCAACAATCCTTATAATTCATCATCATCAGCAGCCTATTAATGTCCCACTGTTGGGGCACCGGCCCTCCTTGCACAAGGGGGTGCGGGCCATGATCCACCGAGCGGGCCCAGGGCTGATTGGTGGGTTTCACATACCTTCGGAAACTTTTCATTTCCACAGACATGCAGGTTTCCTCACGATGTTTTCCTTCACCGTTAGAGCAGTCGGTAAATGTACGTAAGTCTTCGAAAAAATCCGAAAAACTCATTGGTACATGGCATTCAGCATTGCATGGTTTCGAACCCGGATCTCCCGCATGGGAGCCCGGCGTCCATACAATTACAACACAGTCCTTATAATTAATTACAAGTCTATAGTGGCAACATTATTATAAATCCCCGAAGAAAAACAAAACAGAGTCTTACCGTTTACCGTTCTCTACCGTTTCTTGGTAAAATAGGGCCCCAGTACGAAGGCTACTGGACCCCCCCCCCCCCCCTTCCCTCACTAGATGCGGGCCTGTCCTAATAGTACATCACAGCGTTAGGTATGTGAGTGCATCGACCTCTCTTCCGTGTCGGTTAAAATAGCTTCGTTCGGAAACTGCCCGTTTTATGACTAAACGTGCGCAAACTTTATAGACGGATGGACAGACAGGGTGCGATGACCATTACACATGGTGATGTATGTTGAAGTTCTGCTGAGGTGAAAATACCCATGTCTCGGCTAGAACTTGGAAATTGGAATTCTAGTTTGACCAGTGTCCATGACACAGTTTATAAAATGTACTAGTGGCGCCCTCGTGACAGGGATTTATTTTCCTGGTAAGACCTCCAAATTATGTCCAAGTTTCAAAATGACCAGATCTAGTCTAGAAAGGCCAAGATTGCAAAACGTTCCGCCACAATTCGGTAGTTTCCAAGTATCAAATATTAAATGCATTTCTTAAAAATTAAGAAATAGACGGTATATTGATGGTCAAATGTGAAAACAGAATTGAAATACATTGAAAAATAAAATAGCTACAGGCAATCTGAAATTAGACTGAAGAAAGAGATGGCGCTACTACGTCACTCCTAGGAAGCGCCAGGTCCTTGGCTACATATTCAGACTGTTTTGCTACATGCAATCAAAAATCAGACGTAGAAAGAAACAACAATATTACATTATGACGTCACTGTGTAGTAGCGCCATACAAGCAGATCCTGGCTACATTATAATAAAGAACTGTTTTGCTAAAAAGGGACAGAGCATCTCTCCAGTACTAACTTAAATCATTAATAACTCTGATGTTCGTTGAGATATCGATAAACGACTTTTAGATCTTTCTTCAGGATGTCCATGTAAGTTGATTTTTGGAATATATTTTTTGTCAAATACCGAATTCCTGGATTCAAATTTTGTAATCCCAAGGTAGGTATACGTATTATTAATTTAGAATATCCAGAGTATCATCCGGACAATTTTATTAAGCACTTTGTCGCTTTGACTTATATAACAAGCGCTGCGAAAGAGAGAGTGAGAGGTGCGAGCAGATAAGAGGAGAGGAGAGTAGTTTGGAGAGTGAAAACTTTTTGGCGAAGCAAAGACTGGCAACTTTCTAGATGCAGCGGAAGCCATTAAAAAAGATTTAATTGTTTTTGGTTTTTCTGTAGGTACTTACTTATTTTATTTATTTACACTTTATTATACAACAATATACTTGATAAAAACAATTTAAATGAGACATTGTACAAAGGGTGAACTTATCTCTAAAAGAGATTTCTTCCGGCAAACTCGCGAAAGTGAAAGATGCGTTATAATTTTACCAGAGTTTAGGTTTACCAGAGTTTTGATTCTAATTTCTTACATAAAAGTACCTACTTATATTATAAAGCTATTTATTTATTATTTTATATCGCTTATATAAATCATATACTGTAATTAATCATACATAACAAAACCTTATTGCGACAGAGTTCCACAGAGTAGCTTGACGTGTTTTCCACTGTACAGTGATCATCTTTGAAGATAATAATAGGTTTACTAGGACATTAATGCTTACCCGTGACGATTTCCAGTCATAAAGTAAATCATCTGCTTTCAAGTCTAGTCTAGATTTTATTGTTTCTATGGAAGGAAGACATTTCTTTCAATATAGATTTATATTTGAATACATTTCTACTTGTTACCTATTTTTCCAGTAAAATGAATGCAGTCTTTGAAACCAAAAACATGCCATGTTACTTGTTGAAGCTCTAAACCTAAACTTTAAATGAATATTTTTCCATGCTTGCTTGCTTTTCGTATGGTTAGTGGCCAACCTATTTGTCAGTTGTTCGACACCAACCGAGACTGCTTAACGTGCTCTCCAAGGCACGGAGAAGCTCAGATGAAATATGCCACTAGCGGTCACCCATCCAGGTACCGACAGCGCCAACGTCGCTTTACCTGCACGATCACTTTCAAACCGTGCTCGCAACTAGGCTACGAGCTCCTATTTTCCATGATTTTTAATTTAACCCCGTTTTGTAATGAATAAGCAATCATCTCTCCTCCTGAAGTCATGACTTCACTTGATCTTCGTTCAGTAAAACGCTGCGTTTTGTAACAAGCGTCCAACCATATATGGCTTATAGTAATTCTAGCTTGTCTCGGCTAAAAACGCTATGTAGGCGGTAATAGAATCCATATTCGGTATCGGTTTTTCGTTTAATTGGATAAACACCGCCAATTAACTTCCTTTACTCTAATTGACCTACAAATTCGCTCCAGCCTTGACGACTAAACTGTTTTTGATAAAATAATTGCTTTTTTATTCATCAGCTAACTTGCCCGCTATACCACAGACTATGAGCAGCTATAAAGCTAGGACTACATGGTCCGGTTCCAGTGACTGTTCGGTTCGCGGCATCATCCAATCACGAAGCGCTGACTTCAAATCCCGGGAGGGCGGAACGAACCGAATTTACCGGGGCTGGAACCGAACGCGTGTAATCTCACCTCACTATAAAGTTATTAAGAGGGTTTTCGATGCGCAGCTGACCTTGAGGGCTTGGATGAAGTGCCTCATGTGTTTGTAATTACTAATTACGCTGGCTCTCTTACCCTTTAAACCGAAGCAGCAATGCAAGCTTTGCGGCAGAAATGGGTAATCTGTTGCAAATATTTACATACTTAATTTCCAATTAATCCGTTTCAAAACAATGACGGAAATTGAAATTGTAAACGTTTATTTATCACTGTAAACACCAGAATATAGAACACAATACAGAAGTATACAAAGATTAATACATGCAGCACAAAACATCTGGTGTGGTACAGTGCCAACAACGGTACACCAGCTCAGTATCAAGCAAAATATACGACATAAGTTTAAAATTAATGAAAAAACTCTGTTCAACGTCTCCAAAAATCGTTTGTCATCAGATTTATGGTGTCCGATTCATGCAGCGTTTCTGGACACATTTTTCCAACTCTGGCTCCATTCCAAATTTCCAACTGTCAGCTGAGTGAACCAAATTATCTGATGTCACGAGTGTTCAGCTGGTTAGACAAATATAAGGTATATTTGTCTTTCTTTTAATTTATTTTTTTATTTACTACTAAACCCGCATTTGACCTCGATCTCGCCTGATGGTAAGCGACGATGAGGTCGACGATGGAGCATGCGGGTCCAGTAAATGGCTATTCACTCTGGCCTTGGAGATCCCAAGGTTGTAGGTTTCGGAAAATACAGACGCCGGCAGGCTGTTCCATTCCTTAGCCGTTCGCATAATAAACGAAGAAGCAAATCACTTCTAACAGTTTCAGTCTACATTAAGTGAGGTTTATTTTTCTAACTGGCTTACAAGAGATTAAGAATGTTTGGACAAAATAGATGAGTAGAGGAAATAAACAAATTTGGAAAACAAACAGCTAAAGTAGTACATAATAATAGACAATAAAAATAACACAAAAGTCTGAATTTTTCACTGAAAGTACCAAATAATACTTAATATTGTGATATCACTCGCGTAAATAGAAATCGATCTAGTAGCGCTCTCTCCTCTAGAATGATGATGTGAGCACTGACAACGAATCAAAGGGTTTGGGCAGATACGCTTATAATTTTAACAAGTATACTAATACTATTTAATGTCCGACTGAATGTATAGGGAGACGCTCACATCGCATGCGCCAACTGGCAGACGCGGTTTCCATGTGAAACTTCACTAACGTATGGTTAATTTCAAAATCTTTTAAAATGTTTTTATGATATGAATAGAAGAATTACTAATTGTGTTTTCCTGCCATTATGTTAAAACTGTGTGAGTCACTTTGCAATGTCAACCCAGATGTTTTAACATTGGTGTCTAATTAAATATTATGGTAGGTATATGAAATACCTATTCCACGACTCGCCTCGAACTTAATGTATGTCTGTCTGTCATATTTTCCGGCTATAACTTCTAATCTTATCTGTTAATAGCAATCAAAGGAAGTACTATAGATTTGCAATACAAATAACGCTGGAACATAACTAGTTTTCGATTTATCTCATCGTGGGAGATAACTAGTTATATAATACCGTCTATAAATAAATAAAAACTGGATAAGGTTGGACGACAGTACATGCTCACCGAGGATCGGAGGCGCTCAGATGGAAATGTGCACCATCCTGGTTCTGACCGCTCCCAACTTTGCTCAACTTACACGATAACCATGTTCTACAAAGTTCCTATGTGATAGATGCATGAAAGCGCACCGCTGCGTATCATCTCCATATCTCGGTGCGTCTACCAACAAGATGCTAGATCAGGGTTGAGATGAAGACATTATGCCTACTGTAGTGCCGTGTCTGGGTAGCTAAGCCTCTGACTATACGAGTCCGGTTCCAGTTCCGATTCGGTGCGCTGAAACTTGTACCTACATGCGTTCCGCCCTCGTCCCTCTTGAAGTCGGCGCTTTGTGATTGGATGCAGAGAACAGAACAGGGACTGGAACTATACCCGTAAACTCCTAGCTTTATACTGTTCTCACAATGAAATAAATAAATGATATTGGATGGTGTACTAAACAGAGACAATGCTATCGCGTAGTATAGCGATATCTCTGTTTGACATTAGCACGCCATCGCATGATATTAATTCATCGTTTGAGGAGAGAGAGGAGCTGGTAGCCTAGTTGCGAGCACGGTCTGAAAGTAATCGTGCAAGTAAAGCGACGTTGGCGCTGTCGGTACCTGGATGGGTGACCGCTAGAGGCATATTTCATCTGAGCTCCTCCGTGCCTCGGAAAGCACGTTAAGCAGTCGGTCCCGGTTGTTGTCGTTCGACTGCAGTTGTTAAGCCATGTCAAGCCGCCTACGGGCGGCCTGAACAACTCTAACAAATAGGTTGGCCACTAACCATACGATAAGCAAGAATCGTTTTAAGAACGGTAATAGCTACCCAGATTCTTTGTCTGAAAAAAGAAATCCCTATGGCACATATAGGCAAAAATTTCTGTTTTCTAAATCTCGTACATACTTCTTAGTATCGTCTAATTTTTCTAGTCTGATTTGAAGTCGAATCCAAAGTAAATGGTATTAAAAGTTTTAAAATCAGTTCAGTATACAGGGTAATAATGACTTGGAATACATTGATTCTGCTAGTCATGACGTGCATGTCAGAGGCCTACTGGCAGCCTGAACAACTTTGACCATACTATAAGAAGTACAACATTATCCACTCTCCCCTCTTGATCCCAGTTTTTCTCCCCTAGACTTCCAAAAATGAATAAAAAAACATCTCGCATTGCACAGGACCACAATTTCCGTTAAAATAAACAATTACATTAGGAACACGACGGGCGAACGTACCCTTCGTACCCATGTTTAACCCCAACCCAGTCCCCACAGGTATGACGCATCGGCTGACTCACGTATTTGCCGTGAATCGGCACCGGGGCTCTAAAAAGGTGACGTAATGGTGTTGGCTATAATATTATTGTAATAAGTGGTTAGCTAGGAGTATTTAATTAAAATTAAATAAGGTATCCTATTTATCGTTGTTATTTCAGCATTGTATTTGTAACTCCAGCCAGGGCTGGTGATTAGTGATGATGAACACCAGTGCCACTTATCATCTTAAAACGTAACTGGAATAACTATTTGAAAACGAGGCAATGTCGATAAAAAAAATCGGCAGTGAGATCGGGATTTTCCAGTTTAATATTTACTTTCAAAGTATGTATTGTCAAAGCACTGTCTCCCAAGATACAGGTTCGCCTAGTTTGGGAGTCAGGGTATTGTTCGATTTACAAGTTTTGTGATGTTTTCAATAATAAATTTTTTTAAAGATTTTTGCGTTAAAAGGAGTAAATAGGTCTTTTTGTGGTTCTTTCTATTGATTATGATTATCTTTAAAATAGTACATTAAAAAACTAATTTTTCTCAATATTTAGTCGCCAAGTAACTTTACTTGGTCATGTTTATTTGTCTAAATTACGTATATATTTGAAACTGTTGCTGAAAAAGTTAAAGGCTTGTAATTTCATTGTCAAGGCTTAGGAATTGCCTAGCAATCACTATGTTGATTGATCCTACAAGTTACTTACGCCACCTCTACACAAGAGTGTAAAAGTTCAAATAAATGAAGGTAGTTTGTTCTACCTAAGCGCCAGGAGCATAATAGCCTTACCTACCATGTGTTCCATTAACAACGATTTCCTTTTTGCCATAAAACAGTGCCGTATGCAAGCATAAAGTTATAATATAAACCAAGATGTTTTGACTTTAATTAACTTCACACAAAAAGTCATTCGTTTACTTAACCTGAAATTAACATGAAAGTTAGTTTACTTTTACTCGACCAACGCTATTTATTCATCCTTTCTTTTCTGTCATAAGAGTCATAGACTAATCTGAATAAATAAAATCTCTCCAACATTTTCAATTAGCCAATGTAAATACTTTTCTAATCTTCCATCTCACTTGCGAGAGTACATTTAGCGATCTTATCGTCTCGCTTCATTATTCGATCTAGACTCATTGATTTCACGTTGGAGCTAGGCTTTAGACTAGTTCAGATTATGTTGATTGATGACTTGCATATTGGACAAAGAGCTAGTGTACTCCCACTGATCTGCCTGTTGATTAACAATCTAGCTTTCGAAATTAAACGCTACCTACAGACAAGTAGTTTCTAAATCGTTTATGTGATCTGAGTCACTGAGGGGCCAGCTGAAAATCAGCGCTGTGGCTTGCCTCAGCATTATGCTGAGCTGGTGTACCCTTTTTGGCACTGTACCACGCCGGATGTTTTGTGCTGCATGTATTAATCTTTGTATACTTCTGTATTGTGTTCTATATTCTGGTGTTTACATTGATAAATAAACGTTTTCAATTTATCTGTGTGGATTCTTATAGTTAAAATGTTTCGTGTTTAGCACGCTTTTTTTAGCGTTCCAAACACCAAATTCTCATAATATGGCATTTGGGACACCCAGTGTCAGAAAAATAGGCGCTTTCTAGCCCCATAGAAGCCCTTTGTTACTTGGGAATTAGAACTTTCTAAATATCCACTGTTACGTTGAATAAGCAATTTTGCATTTTTTACGTAGGTATACTTAAGTAGCACAACTGAGTCTTAATGCATTGAAAATATGCTGACAGTTAAATTAAAACTAGTCCATCGTCTTTATCTTACATCATTTTATGGCCAGAGACACGACGTTGAATGCACAGCACATGCAATTTATTCTTATTCTGTCCCCAAAATGTCGGCTGCAGAGGCCCTGACTTGATTTATGAACGGATCGAAATACGAACTTGTTCTTGCGCTCTCCTCTTATATGGATGCCGTTACATAAGGACTTGAAAGTGGACGGCCGTGTGAGCTTTCAGTAAGCTTACGGAGAACACGACCAGATATTTCCAAATATAAATGTAATGAGATTTCTTAGCTGCTTTTCCTTGTAGCTTCAATGTTTTATTCAGGGACTTGTGGAAATTGTGTTGGTTCGGGAAATATTAGCTATTGGTTCCAAATTGAATTTATGTTCAGTTCGTTTTCTGAAAACTAGGACAACCGACTGTATTTCTTTGAATTCATGACATTACTTAATATCAGTAACCTGCAGGATCGATACGTAGCTTGACCTCGTAAATATGGAAATGCGACGTCGACGCCGGTCTGCGTTTGTTGCGAACTCTGTCGCTAGGCGACGCTGAGTCATCCCGTTCGTCGTACCACTCGGCGCGTTCCCAACTCTGCTTGCATCGTAAACTGAGCTTATATACCTATAGTCCGGAGAAAGATGTCCGTAATACGTCATCACTATTTTGGGATATTCGTCCCAAGTTGAAGCGATCGGAGCATCCAAGAATGACTAGTCTTGTGAGAGGTTTTATAGAGTAAATGACCCGTTGGCCTTGGTTGGTGTGATTGTTATCTAAACTATAAATCTTAGTTGCTCAGGCGAAGTATTAATGTTGAATTTGCTTTGTTTCAGTTCTGGGAGATCATCTCGGACGAGCACGGCATCGACCCCACCGGCGCCTACCATGGCGACTCGGACCTGCAGTTGGAGCGCATCAACGTGTACTACAATGAGGCCTCCGGCGGCAAGTACGTGCCCAGAGCCATCCTCGTGGACCTCGAGCCCGGCACCATGGACTCGGTCCGCTCAGGGCCTTTCGGACAGATCTTCCGCCCCGACAACTTCGTCTTCGGCCAGTCCGGAGCGGGTAATAACTGGGCCAAGGGACACTACACCGAGGGCGCCGAGCTCGTCGACTCAGTATTAGACGTCGTGCGCAAGGAAGCAGAGTCCTGCGACTGCCTCCAGGGATTCCAGCTCACACACTCGCTCGGCGGCGGCACCGGTTCCGGCATGGGAACACTCCTCATCTCCAAAATCAGAGAAGAATACCCCGACAGAATCATGAACACGTACTCGGTCGTGCCCTCGCCTAAAGTGTCCGACACAGTAGTGGAACCCTACAACGCGACGCTCTCAGTTCACCAGCTAGTCGAGAACACCGACGAGACCTACTGTATCGACAACGAGGCCCTGTACGACATCTGCTTCCGCACGCTCAAACTGTCCACCCCCACGTACGGCGACCTGAACCACCTCGTGTCGCTCACCATGTCTGGCGTCACCACCTGCCTGCGATTCCCCGGCCAGCTGAATGCGGATCTCCGCAAGCTGGCCGTCAACATGGTCCCCTTCCCGCGTCTTCACTTCTTCATGCCCGGCTTCGCTCCCCTCACATCCCGCGGCAGCCAACAGTACCGAGCTCTCACTGTGCCCGAGCTGACGCAGCAGATGTTCGACGCCAAGAACATGATGGCCGCGTGCGACCCACGCCACGGCCGGTATCTGACTGTTGCCGCCATCTTCCGCGGCCGCATGTCCATGAAGGAGGTCGACGAGCAGATGCTCAACATCCAGAACAAGAACTCGTCCTACTTCGTGGAATGGATCCCGAACAACGTTAAGACGGCCGTGTGCGACATCCCGCCGCGCGGGCTCAAGATGGCCGCCACGTTCATCGGCAACTCTACCGCCATCCAGGAGCTGTTCAAGCGCATCTCGGAGCAGTTCACGGCTATGTTCAGGCGCAAGGCCTTCTTGCATTGGTACACGGGCGAGGGCATGGACGAGATGGAGTTCACGGAGGCGGAGAGCAACATGAACGACCTGGTGTCCGAGTACCAGCAGTACCAGGAGGCCACCGCCGACGAGGACGCAGAGTTCGACGAGGAGCAGGAGCAGGAGATCGAGGACAACTAGACGCCGCGCACGCCCCGCACTACCCTCCCCTATGCAGCGGCCGCCTCACGGACCGCTGCATTTAGCTTTCTTTAACATTTTTGTACATACCCACAGTTGGATACGTCGGACCTCTCAGGGAGTGACTGGTTTCGGTATGAATCGCGTTTACATTCCCAGTGTTTTTCCTTGACCGAGGGGCGCTCTCGGATGTTTATTCGCATAAACAGACCCTCACTTGACGTGATCCCCTCCAGTCACACTGAACGACACGAAAGGAAAAGATCTTTTTTTGATAAGGCTGAATGATTTTAAACCTAAGTTTAATTTGTAATACATTTGTTTTATAACCAGTGTTGATGTGTTCAATTATTGGACGAAAAGCTGTTGTACAATATTTTCGGAGACGATCAACCTTTTTAATTTCATATTATTATAATCCAGCTGGTGATTAATAAACTTACAAACATTTCATATTCACTTCTTTTACTTCAGCAACTCCTCTGCAATTCAAATACAATTCACTCTGCAATTCAAATACAATTCAATTTCATATGTACGATCTTTATTAGCAACTAAATCTAAACAGGTAAGGTATACATACATAATACTAAAATGTAATTTAATACATTAGTACGACTAAACCTACTTTATTTAAAATCTAATTGATTACAGATATAAATTTGTAGATTGATTCTCGAAGATTGATCTATTTTCTTTAGACAACATTGAAGAAAAAATAATTTAAAAAAAATCTATTGAAATATTACATACGAGCACTGCTCGGAGTAGGTAGGGCTCTTTCGGGTCAATGTCCTCAAAGGTTATATTAATATGGATATGATTTCGGGATCCCGTTTTAAGTTATCGAGCAAATGTTGTAAATTACTTTTATAAACCTCGCCCTTACTCGGCGGATTACGATTTTTTAAAAATTGTGAACTTACGAAGAAGTTAAAACACTACCATAGGTACACTAGCGCCATGAATCTTAAAAAAAATATTTCGCCACCAATCTTAAATGTGTATCAAAACAAATATAACGTTAAAAATCTAAATAATATATTTATTCAATCCCGGGATTATTGGGCATACTTATCCATATTATGACCGTATGTGGCAAGTACCAAAAACAGCTCTACCTACTCCGATATGTAGCATATGAGTCATTGATTTCGGAAGAGCTTTTAGGATGTTTGTTCGCATAAAAGTTTCTATAGATGGGGGAAGCCAGAAGAAGAATTTCCAGCAAGTTATCCTGAAAACTTTTTACTATACCTCACTTATCCTGAAGACTTACCACACCTAACCTGTTTTGACCCGGTAAGGCCCGGACGATGACGGTTCCTAGGCCGATTCCAGTATCGGTCGGTTCCATGGAAGCGGTGCTTCATATAAAACGAAACAAAAATGCGCTGTCGACCAAACGTACAACGGTTCCACTTGGAACCGGCCTGCTCGGTCCCTGAACCGAGTGGGCGGCTTGAGCGCGACGCATGAGTTTGAACCGTCGTCGTGTAGTCCGAACCTAATAGGAAGGTAGGTATGTATGCAACTAGTGTTAGCTTTTGTGGTTAGATAGTAAATAGGTACATTCATAATGCACCGGAAGTGCAGAGTGGGACGGCGTTTCTTCGTTCGGATAACGGGATTACTGAACAATATACCATAGTTGAACTTCAACTATGTTGCACTTCGTTTGGTAAATGAATAGGTAGGTTTAGATTCGATGGATGAAGTTATTTAATATGCGTGGTTTGAAGGATAGAAGTTTGTTTTCAGGTGCGATCTTTCCTCCAAGCTAAAGAATGTACATTATCTACTAGCAAGTGAAAAGTATTTGGGGTCTAGTGCGTGAGTAGCGTGAGATTTTTGTAGGTACCTAACAAAAATTAAATCTTTGATTGTATAAGTTGGGGTCAGTGGATTTCTGACGAGTCTGAAAGTCAGTCTGGTTATACCAGGCGATGGCTGGGCTATTTCAATTTTTAATCACAGTAAATTAAAGCTCGTCCATCCACTTGCCCGCCTTCCAAAACAGTAACACATTGGCACCAAAGTCTCTCACTCTGGGCTGGTTTACACTTTGTCATGTACAGAGGCGAGTGCAAGTTTGTTTGTGTTTGTTTTAAAAATATCTTTATTGTTCAATAAACAATACAGACTCAATACTTAGTACATTATTATCCTAAGTGTAAGCAACATAATTAAAAAAAAAACAGTTTCTTAGGCTAAGATTAGAGATGTCACGAATATTCGGTATTCGGCCACTTTTTTTGGTATTCGGTATTCGGCCGAATAGTGCGTACTATTCGGCCAAATACCGAATACCAAATCATGAAAAAAACCCACATATTACTCAAGATTATATGTATTCTATTACCAAATTACAATACTTTAGTAAGTGAAATTGATCAATGTTAGGTTGTGATGGATAATATCTCATAATATTCCCATATAGGCGATTTTTTATTAATTGGTGTCATTTTGTAAACCTTTTAACGAACAAACAATTGAATAAGAACTATTCTCTGCACAATATTAATGTTTTATGTATTATTATGATCTGACAAAGCGTGCCGTGACGTGATTTACTCGCAATTGAAACAAATACCCGCCCGTCGCTCGCGTATGCACCGTAATGAGACAGGTTGCGGCCTGTCTATTACGAGTTTACGCCCTCGGCAACCATGTATTTTGTGCCGAATATTCGGTGCTTCGGCCGACAGCGTTGCCGAATATTCGGTATTCGGCCAAATCACTATTCGTGGCAACTCTAGCTAAGATCCCTACTATCAACTTAAGTGCATGATAATAATAATAAAAAATACACGTGTAAATTACTCTGCACATTAACAGTAACATAGTTTACTTTTAGGTAGATATGTTAACTTTGTCGAACTCACATTTATGTGTGGCGAGTGCAAGTAAAATGTACAGTGGCGAGTGCCTGGCAGTATGCACTCGCCACTGTACTTGACCAAGTGAAAACCAGCCCTTGCGCGCAATCAAGTGAGCGAAATATTTTCATTTAGATTTAGCGGCCACCCTAAAATTGACGCATTTGAGCTTTATTTTAGGTTAGGATTCTGTACTTCTCTCTAATATAAATTGTCTTTCATTCCAAACTGATATTCTCTTATATGCTCTGAAATTATTTCTACCGTTTCTTCATTGATTCTCCCCGCATCCCTCAGTAATTTCACCAAATTCGTCAACGTAAAAAGTGATCTCACTTCGACGCCATTTTGTTTGAGCACACTAGCGCCACCTTGGTCTCTGTCCAGAACTACAACAGCGTGAGTCACTATCAAACCTTCACTTCGTAACGTACTAACAGTTTCCAATAAGCTACCACCAGATGTCACTACGTCTTCAACAACTAAGCACCGTTGGTTGCACTGAAAAACACCTTCGAGAATTTTCTTCGTGGCGTATAGTTTCGTCTCTTTCCGACGCATTATCATCGGAGTGAGAGAGTTGACGGACATTACCGCTGCCAGAGGGAGAGCGGCATACGGAACGCCGCAGAGTAGGTCGTGGGTTATTTCTGAGGCCAACTTCTGTAGTTGCTTCGCTACCGCCATCTGTAAGAAATTACGAAAAACATTATAATAGTACATTATGATATAAGTGCGGTAAGTTGAAAATTACAGCCGAGGCGATATTGCTAGCCCGAGCCGTAGGCGAGGGCTATAAGGAAGCAGAGGCTGTAATTTTCAAAGCGCACGTATGTCATACGACGTTTTATAACATATTTACGAGGAAATAAATAAAACTTTGACTTTCTTAAACGAATAAATCTTTAATTACTTGTTAAAGCAGTTATAGAAATTTGAACAATTTTTAAAAGTGATTGTTACGTTGCCAGTTGCTTTTTAGCATTGAATAGTAGCACCACAATGAGCTTGACTTATATTTTTGAGAAAGTTCCATGAAATATGCTAAAAACACATTTTCTGAAAATGAATTTGCATCTTTGCTTGTTTTCCATATGATGAAATTTTGATACGCTTGTAAGTATCTATCGGTCGATTTTTCAGGCAAGAGGCTTAGAGTAGCCTTTTTCGCTGCGTTTAAGACTTGTGGCGGTGTCAAATTAATAAATTCATCACTACTTGACGACATTTTCAAATAAAAACAATACAGCGAAAAGAAAAAGCGCGCGGAATAATTTTACTTGTCCACAAATTAGCGATGCGCGCGCATCAACTTTTTTTAGGTAAAGGTACAAAAACAGCCAGTATTACTAATAAAGTAAATTAATATTTTTGTGTTTTTGTTACAGATAAATGGTTGTAATTTATTGTCAAAATTAATTAAATTAAAGAATTAAATCTTTATTTATTATATTTTATCTCCCAAAGTTAATTTTATTCATAAAATATTGACCACTTTTTTAACATAAAAACTCTTTGCTAAGATTTTAAAAAGTATCGTTCATTTTTAGACGGAGCATCTTAAAAAACCGTACATGTTACTTTATTTAAAAAAACTCGTGCGTTTCACATTACTATAACGCACAAGTGCGTAATGAGATACATTACGATATTGAAATTGGTGTAATTACAGCCACTTTACGAGCAAATATGTTATAAATACTCTTACACACTAAAGTCATTCATTACGTTCTTCAGATTATTAACTTCCCACACTAACACACCCACTCACCCTACACTACATATGCATTACATTATTACACACAACCTAACAGTGTATTTTACTTTACTTTACTTTACCACCGATACAAAACGTTTAATACAATCTAGGCGGTCTTATAGCTTCCAGACAACCTTATGATGAGTTTACCTCTATCTAGGCTCTAGGTCTAGGAAACATGTATGAATAAATTAAAATTTATTTATTTGCACACATATACATAACACGATAAAATTACACGATTACATTTCATTATTGATGATAGAAAGGATCTTGATTTCTTCAGAATTTCAGACAAAAGAAATAACACCTGTAACATACATACTGCACCGATTTTAAAACGAAATCCGACCGCGCCCACATAAATCTACAAAACCGAAAAATGTATTTTATTTTATGTGGGTAGCTTACAGCTTTCTTACAAGTTACATATATAAAAACAATAGCCATTTATAAGCTTCCACAGTTAATGAAAAAAAAAACTCTTAATCTAGCAACCATGTACATTTACAGATAGGCAGAGGAAAATTCGTTAGTGAGTAAGGATTTTACGGAATCAGGACTACTGTTGAAGAGATCTATAGTAGGGTTGTTGCTTAGCTGGTTGAATGTTAATTCAATGGGTTCAATTATATTCCTTTCAAAATCATTGGATTAAATGCTCTAACTAAAGCTTTTAGAACACTGCACAACGATTTTAAATTGGAAATATATTTGAATGAAATAATGAATTAAAATATATTTGTATACACATATATAACACTATCCACACTTCTAAATTTTATGACCAATCCTTCACTGTCCATGCTATCCGTCTCTGGAATTCTTTACCCGTATCCATAAGACAAGCCAAATCCTTAGTTATTTTCAAGGCACAGGTTAAGGCCCACTATCTATCCCAATGACTCCTTCTTCCTTCCTTACTTTTCCACAACTTTGGTTTCTAGTTATATTTTAATATTATGTATGTATGTATATATGTATGTGTGTGTGTATATGTAGATATTTTATATATAAGTATATATAAATATATTTATTTGTATGGGTATTATATATACATATTATTGTAAACGGTGCACAACCTACCTTTTTCCACCAAAATTACTCCACCAGAAGGTTGTCTGGAAGAGATCGCTCTTAGCGATAAGACCGCCTAGATTGTATTAATCGTTTTGTACGCATTGTATCACACTAATTTTGTGCAATAAAGAGTATTCATTCATTCATTCATTCACGATTAAAGAGCGTCGTGGTTAGGACGTCGCGTCGGACTCCCATGCGGCAGGTCGGAGTTCAAAACCAGGCAACGCCATGTACCAATGAGTTTCGGTTTTTTCGAAAGACTTACGTACATTTACCGACTGCTCTGACGGTGAAGAAAAACATCGTGAGGAAACCTGTACACTGAGATAACCAGTGTGTAAAATGGGGAAGGCAATGGCAAACCACCACAGAACCGACAACCGCTGAGGTAGACGAGTTCTGGAGTGGAGACTGGCAGACTTGATGAGAAGAGCCGAAGATCGGGCTCAATGGCGCGCCCTGGGAGAGGCCTATGTCCAGCAGTGGACTAGAGTAGGCTGCTGATGAATGAGGCATTATTTATTCTGTGGTACAGGGGTTTGCAATGGGGAAAGCAATGGCAAACTACCCCATTAAATCTGCCACGAGAGTCGTTCTATGTGATTAATTCATTAGAATGATCACGACCCTCAGCAATGAGGAAAAGCGACTTTGAAGAAGAAGAATATAACACGATAATTACATTTCACTACTTAAAAGAGTTACTTTTTTGACTTAGAGTAAGTTCACATGCATATGTGTCAAAATGGTCTCTGACTCAGCATTATGCTGTGACGATATGGCTAGACGCTAGCCACCGCCGCAGCGGTGTCAGCGTTGTCAGTCAGGGCCGGTGACATGACGACACGGTACGTGACGGTGAGACAGCTGTCAGCATTGCACAATTATATAAACATCTCAATACATAATAATTAATAAGTGTAAAACAACTACTTCCATTCTAATATTAGGTACATTTTTCGGTTTCTCTGTTTCTATAGGTTCGATTCCGGTTTCAAAATCGCTGTTTAAATCCGATTCAAAACAACTGCAGTCACGCTGCAGTAATAAAAGCGTAAACAAGACGAAACACAAACAAGGAAAGATAAAATCCTTGTTGATGATAGGTATTACCTACCTACCACATTCAGACTCCTGATAAAGACTTCTGATTCACGGACACATTGCGCCGTCAATAGACCTTTGTTACTGACCGTGAAATGAAACCTGATAATAATAATAAATATTTATACAGTTTGCAACAAAATACCAACCTTCCATATAAATACGTAACTAAACGATCAGTGGCTGATCCAAGTCAGCCATTGCTTGGGGGGAGGGGGCTTGGGCACCATGAGCGTTCGAAGCGAGCTCAATATTTAGGAGCAGTTCCGATTCGACTTCCGACTCAGGAATAGGTTGTGATCGAGCTAGAGAAACGAGATTGAAATTCCGTTGCAGATCCGACACAGATGATGGGGTAGGCTAGGTAGATGAGAAAGGCTTTGGCCGTCCATTGGCTGGCGACCCTGGGGAAGGCAGCAACGTGCTAGATGGCCGCACGCTGCTGTGACGGGAGGAACCGGGAGGTGGAATATGCACCTCCCAGGAAGAGCCCAACGCAAATGAGTTAAAAACTATAAATAATGTGAATATTTTTAAGCGTAAACTAAGAGCTCTACTTGTTGAAAAGTGTTGCTATTCGATAGAGGACTTTTAACTACTGTTTGCTTAGTATGTGACATATCTAGTATTGCATAATGAACTAAAATTAAAAATGTACCTACACAAAAAAATAATTAAATGTAACTTATAAAATGTCTTAGATTAGGCCCGTGTGGTAGGGTACCAAGGATACTGGCGGCGCGGGCGGTGCCCCGCTGGATCGCTATGCTGATCCTCTGGGCGAGATAGCCGCCAGCACTTGGGTCCCTCGTCGCATCAAACAGACGCTTGGACAGCTCTAGGAACAGTGACCGAGCTCCAGGGTCCAAAATAATTTAATTAAATTAAATTAATACTTTGACATAATTTATTACTTAACTTTATTAGATACTAGTTTGACATTTGTAATTATTAAATTTTAATTAGTCTTAAACTTTAATTCGCACACAATATATATTGTTATTCGAATAAATTAATTGAAATTGAATTAATGCTAAGAGGGCACCGTTGCGTTCCTCTGGAGATCTCGGAGCCCTCCGATATGCACGAGGTCAGCCATCGAGGGAGAATGCTAGAACGGGAGCAAGCGAAGACAATACAAACTCACACAAAGATTTGTTCAGACATTCTGAGGGGAGCATGGCCCCATGCCCTCCCCCTGGATCCGTCACTGATAGGGTCGAAGGCACAAATCAAATATTATGTATTTCGAAGGTGGAAACTGACCATAATCCGAGGATGCGACACGACCACCCGCAGGTCGAAGTAGATGGGCGTGCGGCGGCCGACTTTCGCCTCGATGTCTCCGAATCGCACCGCGCCCGCGTCGAACAGCTGGAAGGCCAGCTCTCTCAGGTCTGACATGTTCTGCGACTGAGGGTAATGTTGGGTATCAGACAGGGTTTAATACTCATGCTAATTTATTTATAATAGGATATTGTATTACACGTCAGTTATTATTAATAACTTATTAATATTTAAAAGGGTCGGTGGCGTCGTGGCTAGGACGTCGGACTCCCGTGCGGGAGGTCCATGTTCGAAACCAGGCAATGTCATTTATCAATGAGTTTTCGGTTTTTCGCAAGACTTACGTACATTCAGCAGTCGGTAGACTGCTCTGACGGTGATGGAAAACATCCTGAGGAAACCTGCTCACTGAGATAACCAGTGTGTGAAATGGGGAATAGAGTCGTTCTATGTGATTAATTCCTTAGAATGATCACACTTAGAACGAAGGAATATTTAAAATGTAAGAATTTAGTATCATTATAATATAACGTTATATAATATGTTTCATTTTATTTAATTATTAGTAATGTCACAGAATAATTAATAGTACTACGTAGTAATGTGTAAAAAATACTAGTTTGTTTTTTAATTCAGGAAAAAAAACGACTGCATTTTTTTAAATATTGGTGTGATTCCGGCGGGCTGCTGAATTAGCGAGTGACACTCAGAATCGGTACTAGTATCAATATTCTCAACCATCTTCAACTTAAACAGCATTTTGATTTTGAAGATTAGAATTTATAATTTAATGGCAACATTACAATACAGAGATGTTCCAAAACGGCTTTTAAAAAAAATAATTAAATTAGGAGTGCAGCCGAGCAAACGGGCCACTTGATGGTAAGTGTTCACCGTCGCCCATAGACATCTCACCTCACTGTATTAATATTAGAGGGTTTTTGATGCGTTACTAACCTTGAGGACTGAGATGGATTGCCTCATGTGCCGGAAATTACGCTGGCTCTCTTACCCTTCAAACCGAAACACAGGAATGGAAGCATTTCTGCTTCACGGCAAAAATAGATAAGAGGGTGGTACCACCCCAGGCGATCCTTCACATTAGGATCTACCTGGGCTGGAACCCAGAGCCGTAAAACTAAATATTAAAGAAAAAATATCGATGTTCCACACGATTTCAGTAAAGATTTTTACTGTAGGTACCTACCTGTAAAATTATCTGTATCACTTGGCTGCAGCAAGTTTATGAATCTGATAAAGATGCTCCACCAGTCCACAATGATCCAAAGATTGATTCGAACCGGCGACGCTTGCGCTGCAGTCTCGCTAGCGTTTGAATTGAACCATATTATTTGCACTTTTATATGGGCGACACAGATAACTGTACAACATTTGCAATGCAGTTTTTAAATTGCACGATCAGCTGTTTGCTTTCTATGAGTAGACAAACCTTTTTTTTGTATTTTAAGAGTTTTTAGAAGCTTACTTCCAAAGACGCTGGCATGGAAACATAAAATCCCTTTGATTTCACAATAATCCGTTTTACCTATCTAAAAACACAAAAATTCCAAAAAAACTGTTAATCTGAAAATTAATCTGAAAAGATTAAAAACTTCATCGTCTACACACACTATGAATTCCCGCCTTTTTTTTCCAAAATGGCGTCTATTTGCACTTTTATAAAATTATTTGAAATTTTTGAAGAACGCGTGTATCTCAGACATGAGGTCAGGTCAGAATGAATCACAAACAGTTGTAATAAACAAGACTATAGGTACTTTATTTATATTAGGTAAGTATATTAAATGCAGAACAAATATGTACTTTTCTAGACAGGTCCAGCAAGATAAGGAAACAGTCCATTATACTTATTTTTAATTCCACTTTTTCCGTGTTAAAACTACGTGTTAATAACTGATTTATTTACAGAATATAACCTATAAACCTAGTAAAGAAAATTTGTGTTTTTCCAAAACGTTGCACACTTAAATTACATTTTCAATAATTTACGCCAATCCCAGGTATTTCTAAGGAATTTGTAAACAAAGTAATGTATTTATTATCTATTACTGGGCACAATATAAGTTTACTTAATTCGTTATTATTTATTTAACACTCAAAAGTTTCCATATTAACCTTAAATAGGTTTATTCCACGTGATATCTGCTTGTCAGGGTCGAATCTAGGAGGTTCAAACTTCTGGGTTTGATCAGAAATGGAGATTCCACCGCTAGCTAGTGAAAGTACCTAGCTAAAGAGTCATTTAGTTTTAAAACTCAGATCAATTCCCTATATATATCTTATCTTATGATAGGGGGCCGGGAATAACCCAGCGGCACTTCGACCCTTGAGGATCTTTTGTGCCTACCCCATTTTACACACTGGTCATCTCAGTGTGCAGGTTTCCTCACGATGTTTTCCTTCACCGTTAGAGCAGTCGGTAAATGTGCGTAAGTCTTCGAAAAATACGAAAAACTCATTGGTACATGGCACTGCATGGTTTCGAACCCGGATTCCGGCACGGGAGTCCGGTGTCCTAGCCACTGTGCCACCGACGCTCTATATATAATCCATACTCTAACTCTACTCTGCTTATTTAGTTTGTATGTTACACAATTGACATAAAGTTCATTATGCTATGTACAATTACGTTGCGAAAATTCGCTTCCATTCCATTCCGCATGTAAATTGAGTCTGTTTTAAAACCGCTTTATTAATTTATTAAATTGAAAATTTGATGTCTAATGTATAATGCAATTATTTAACTAATTGTTTTTGATTAATTTATAACCAGGTGGGTATCTACCTTAAGATGCGCCGCAGCCCTGCACAAGGCTCTGGTGTCCAAGTTACTGAGCAGAAATACCAAGATCCGGATCTACAAAACTGTCATCAGACCGATCTTGATGTATGGATGCGAGATTTGGGCACTAACCTTAAAGGAAGAAAACAGACTCTTGGTGACCGAGAGGAGGATATTGAGGAAGATTCTGGGACCAGCCAAGAAGGAAGATGGAGGGTGGAGGATGAGAAAGAATAGGGAGATAGAAGAGATGGTGTACGAGCCGAACATTATAGGAGAGACGAAAGCGGCTCGACTCCGATGGCTCGGACACATCACTAGGATGGGGGAGGATCGGGCAGTTAAACGAGCGTATGTGGGACGCCCTAACGGACGACGTCCGGTCGGACGTCCCAGATACCGCTGGCGCGATGAAGTGGAGAAGGATCTGCGTGAGCTCCGGGCGCCTGACTGGCTCGAGACTGCGCAGGAGAGAGAGCGATGGCGCTCTTTGGTATCGGAGGCCAAGATCCACTTCGGGTCGCTGCGCCAGCGGAGCAAGTAAGTGGGTATCTACCTGACCGGCACTTTTATGGTATGGAAAGGCGACATATTTTTTTTTGTATTTCCAAAAGTTGTTACAATTTACCTTTAGGTACCTACTGAACACCCTTCTTTCGGCTTACAAGTGGGTTTCCTGTATAACTTTATATGTATGTATTTACCTATATATAAAGTGATTGCATATTTGCACCGTTCGGGGTGGAGACCTTAGGGCCGTGGTGGCCTGGAGCCCACTGACTCTACGGGGAAATAGCTAAGCGCCTCGTAGAGACATCCCGGGACCAGAAGGCTGGCCTCTACTTCGCTCAGCGTATAAGCCTCGCTATACAGCGGCGCAACGCCGCCAGCCTCCTCGGGACACTACCTGCAGGGAGCGACCTAGGTCAGGTATTTTATTTGTAAAATAGTTAGGTATTTTGTAATTTTAGCTTAAGCATTTATTTTATTGTTATATTAGTTTTAATTTATTTTGAATAAACGCCCTATATAAGTTACTCTTCTAAATCTTTAAATATATTTGAAATTTCCATTGTCGTGTGAAGTTGTAAGCATCAAGAATAGAAACATGGATTCCATTCCAAAAAACCACCTTTCAAAAATCACCTTCTAAAACAATTTTAACTGCATTTAATACCTTACCCCGTCTGCTTAAAACCTAAGAGATCTTGCGTCAGTGGTAGATAGACGTTGTGCACGTAGTGTTGTTTATTTTATTTCCCTTGTCTCGAAACAGTCAGGGATGTTATACTTTTTTTAATTTATTTACAGAAGAGTTTGAGGGCTTTTTCCAGCGAAGGATATGTTATATTAATTCCTCCAACCAGTAGTACATATTTTGACGTACAAAGCACCGCTAATTTTTTTACAGTCACTAGAAAATACTACATAGGTTTGGTGAAATGGTGGTAGACCCTGATGGCAGGATCGCCTGGGTTGGTACCACCCACCCAATTGACTTCAGGTTGTTCCTGTTTTCTTTTACTGTTGCCAATAAATCAAGTTCAAGTCTATTTCAATAAAAATATACATAATTGTGTTTGAAAGTACTTACATTAATTAATTAACCTATTTTTGTTGTTGAGTTGTTCAGACCGCCCGTAGGCCTCTGACATGGCTTAACGACTGCTGTCGAACGACAACAACCGGGACCGACTGCTTAACGTGCTCTCCGAGGCACGGAGGAGCTCAGATGAAATATGCCACTAGCGGTCACCCATCCAGGTACCGACCGCGCCAACGTCGCTTAACCTGCACGATCACTTCCAGCTCCTACAATATAAGAACTAAAAAAACAAGCAAAACTATTTAAAGAAAATAATTAATTAAATAATTTAAATTCACCAAAAGGAACAACCAAAATCAAGAATGTCAAATTATATCCAATTATATTTATACATACATAATTAGTAATTCAAATTCTTATCATGTATAATACCTATAATACTAATACCTCTTCATTTGTCACTCTCTGTCCAGTTTGCCTGCTTGCTAGTAAAATTAGCCATCTTATTACCACGGAAATAGACTTATTACCACGGAAAAATAATCTGTTCCTTTGAGAAACTAAAAAAAAAAAAACAAGCCATCAACGCGAGAAAAATTTTAGTATTATTTCGGGAGTTGGGGCGAGTTGAGTCCAGAAACTTACCCCCTGGAATGCGGCCCTGGCCAATAACAATAAATGGGCAGTTGACTTCCAACAATGCGGGTGTTTACTACCCCTAACCAAACAACAAGGAAAGATTACATCTACAGAGTGTAACAAAAGTGGTGTCCGATCCCAAAGGCACAGCACCGTCAAACATAGACATCTCACCTCACTATAGGTAATGTTATTAGGTAGAGGCAATGAGGCATTGAGGCAATGAGGCATACGTCACATCTTCTCGTAGCCCATACCTCAATGTCGAAAGACAAGAGTCTTTAACCAGTGAGTCCTACCAGTAATGACCTACGGAGCCGAAACGTGGACACTGACGGTGCGACTGGTTCACAAATGGAAAGAGCTGTGCTCGGAGTATCTCTGCTGGATCGAATCCGAAATGAGGAGATCCGGCATAGAACAAAAGTTATCGACATAGCTCATAAGATTAGCAAGCTGAAGTGGCAGTGGGCCGGTCACATCTGTCGCAGAACCGATAACCGCCGGGGGAGACGAGTTCTGGAGTGGAGACAATGACGCGCCCTGGGAGAGGCCTATGTCCAGCAGTGGACTAGAGTAGGCTGCTGATGAATGAGGCATTATTTATTCTGTGGTACAGGGGTTTGCAATGGGGAAGGCAATGGCAAACCACTCCATTAAATCTGCTACGAGAGTCGTTCTATGTGATTAATTCCTTAGAATGATCACGACCCTCAGCAATGAGGAATACGACTTAGGAGAGACAGGGGTTTCGATGCGCTGCTAACCTTGAGGACTAAGATGGAGTGCCTCATCTGCAGGTAATTAAGCTGGCTCTCTTACTCTTCAAATTTGAATTTGAAGATTTGCCATGCAGTGCAGTGTGCACCGTGCAGTGCCATGTACCAATGAGTTTTTCGTATTTTTCGAAGACTTACGTACATTTACCGACTGCTATAACGGTGAAGGAAAACATCGTGAGGAAACCTACACACTGAGATGACTAGTGTGTAAAATGTGGTTGGCACAAAAGATCGAAGTCGGTCGAAGTGCCGCTGAGTTATTCCCGGCCCCCATCATAAGATAAGATAAGATAAGATAAGACTGCACGGAAACACACCTCCAGTCATATCAGTAAAATGGTATCGTTCAAACTTGGATTGTCGATATTGGATACGTCAAATTTGTATATAGAAATTAATTTTTAATCAATTACATCCCGCGTTGTTGTTAATTTCCTCTGCACCCTGTATATCTGCTAGTTCCGTTTTCGCGGAATCTAGTTCTGTTTATTATTCGGCCTGGCCGCTAACCCCGCAACATCTGCCTAGCTGTCGATCTAGAAATTATTGCTGGTTTTACTATTTTCGGATTTCTTTTTTCCTATTGCCACTTTATCATCATAATGCGCTGTCAGCTGTGGCTGGTGAAAGTTCATAATGGAACGAATTATCTGCAATGTGACATTAAAATTTGTAAACACTAATGTTTTTGTTTTCCATATTGATCATTTACTCTGCCCGAAGTTTGCCTGGAAGAGATCGCTCTTAGCGAAAAGGTCGCCTAAATAATACTTCACTATTTCCGTTTCTATCTTTTGTTTGTTGTTTTCTATTTGTGCAATAAGGTGTATTTTACTTACTTACTTTTACTGTATGTAAAGTTGCCCCTTCATAGCAGCTATTTCATTATTAGTCATTTTATAATACCTAGATAAAATATACAAAAATAAAATTAAATGTAACTTATAAAATGTCTTAGATTAGGCCCGTGTGGTAGGGTACCAAAGATGTGAAACATGTTTGGTACCCTACCACACGGTGAAAAAAAAAGTGAAACACCCCATCTAAATCGATTGCGCTGGGTCCCGAAGTCGTATCTCTCACCGTTTCAGAGATACGCGATCCTCCATAGTGCTCCTACATGATTACGTTAATCACATCATTAGCTTGTTGTTTGCTAATCACCTCTCCCAGTCGGAACTGCTATTGTCCTTAATCACCTGCATTCATTGCTAAGTCTGGGCTCCTTAATCACCTAATTACCGATCTACTGCACCGAGTGTAAACACATTGTCGTGGTTTTGATATTTCGTTGCGATCATGTTGTACTTATCTCTTTATATGTAGGTATTTCAGACTGTTTCTTACTGAAATCTACACCAAAATCAGCTTTCATTCAAACATAGGCTACTTTGTAATGGTCAAATAACATTTTGTAATGTGAATGGATTTTTCCCAAATATTCCAAATATTTTGTTAATTGCTTTTTAACGTGATCTTAATAGTGTCACGTAGCTATTGTAATAAAATTAATATTAGTCTAATGTAAGTATGGATGTTTCTAGTAAGACTGCTTTCTAATTGTTAATGTAATTTTTAAGTAGTTAAGATTGCTATAAAACGCGTACATTTCAACGTTTCCGTACCAATTACTGCTTCTAGCGAGTCTTGACAACACCTCCACGTTCAACCACATTGGAAGAAACATGGATGTAAGTATTGCTTGTATTATTAACTTTCTATTATTGTCTTGGTTTTGTTCTCTGTATTTCGACTTTAGTCCCCCTCATGTGTGTTTCATTCATGTTTATTGTATACTTCTTTGTTATAGCTTGCATGCTGTATGAAGAACAACGACATAAACGTAGACGTGGAAGAAAACACCTTCAAACATTACTACTTCCCGCCCTCCGATGATGACACCTCACTTTCTCCTCGGTATTCAACCAAAAGACCGAACAATGATTCATTGGATGAATTCTTTGAAGAACCGAAGAAGAAAAGAGTCAAATTAAATTCGTCCAGTGTTGGGCGATCAACGAAGGACGGTGGTATGTCATACATCTCAACGAATGTAGATGATGGGGCAACTGCGACACACCTTATTAAGATTGAAGTGTATGACATGAAAAAATTGGCTACCATCGATCCTGAGGAACATTGGAAACATGCCGACGTACGTCTCAAGTACTACGTGAACAAACAAAATAACCACCACCGACAAACTCGTGGTCTGATCTATAATATCACAAAGGAGATATCGAATTCCAGCGATTGTAAAAAATACACCTTTAAGCATAAATGATAACTTGTTATTATGTTTAGAATTGTTTTCTTGTAATAAAAGCAATCATTCATTTTATATAATATTTTTATTTATTTTTCCTTAACTTATACCTAAAGTAATACATAACACAAAATTATAAAAAATTCTTAAACATTTCAGTTAACATAGCATCATTCTGAATAGTATCTTCTGTAAACATTCCAACAAAATCCGTAAAAGTCATACCCCTATACTTAAAGTATAAAAACATCAAACAATATTCACCACAAAGAGATGAAAATACATTTTGGATAATCTTACTATTATACATCCACATACTTGTATTTCTTCGTAAAAATGACAAATGATAACCCTCAGGCTTGCGACCAAATGTATCAAAGTATTCGCCAACACCTTTACTGTTTACATATATTGCTACCCAATGTAATCCGGGTTTTGTATCAGGGTCTAAGTTGCTGATTAAATAAACCGGTGTTGTCATGTGTATTGGAATACGGTTAGCAGCAAAAACATTAGGTTCTAGAGAATGGTTTATCTTTTTTAAATAATGCGATATGTCTAAAGTATTCATGATAACAATTTAAACATGTGTATTTCTTAATAACAATATGTATTCTAGACATAGTAAACAATGTCCTCTACTTTTATACAAAATATTTAACTGCTGAAATCTACATTAACATTTCTATTTTTATCTATTTCTATTATATTATCAAATTCAGCGTAAACTATACAGTTAACTGTTTTTGTTAATGCAGTTTCAAACCTTACTTCTAATCTCACACTACCATGTCTGATAAGATTCCAATGTGCGGTGGAGTTAGCAGATAAGTCTGGTGTTAAGTCAAAAGCTAGTAAACAATAACCATTAGCAAATTGATTTCTAGATATACCATTTCCATCATTCAAAAAATGAATACCAGTTCCTGAGAATAATGTATGATAGGCTGTGGTAAATATGTTGCTACTGAAAACGGGCTGTAAAGCTTTCGATGGTATTTGAATACCATCAATATACAAACTAAATGTGTTTATACCATAATTTTCGAAATCATAAGGATTCTTCGAAAAGTTACCGTTAAAGGCTGCATTATCGACAAATCCTACTATACATCTTTTTGGCACTTGACCAAGAAATACGTTGTCTAATGTTTTACCTTGTACACCCGATGGTATAGTCAAAACTTTAACCTCAGCCCGCGTTATTGGATATTTCGCAGTAGTAGATTCTAAAACTTTTTGATGAGCTAGTAGTACAGTTGGGTTGATTCGAGCTTTACGAATCATGAGAGTAGCATCAACAATAGAAACTTTCAGTTTAACATCATTAGATGAACACATAAGGTTGAAAGCATCTCTGGAACGTACTAACTTTATGCACATTTCCACACCGTTGATTAAAAATTTTTCTTGATTAAATAGGTCACCATGTAGATGACCGATCATTTCCACTTCCTTGCTATCTTTCACAAACTTTTGTCTTTGTATAAAACCTTTATTTGTTTCATCAGTAGCATTCATATTCCCATCGGTATCTTCATACCATAAACCACAGGTGAGATGTGACTGTTTAGCTGGTGGGGCATAGTTTAGAAGTGTTTCTATATATGCTCGATATCCATAAGTGTTGTTAGGAGGAGACACAAGTTTTTGATTTAGATAAACATCTAGTTGACTAAAAATAGAATGAAGCCAATTGTTGACCGGGGCTACATTAGTTGTTGCTGCTAGAGCTGTTAAATCTTGGTTTACTATTTTGGCTTTGATCTGTATTAGAGTATGGGATAGATCAATATAATCGTCACCAGTTCCGGGAATTTGAAATTCAATAGGTCCATCATCACTTAACGATGAAATCGGTTTGTAATGAATCCACTGACCACTTTCAATACTAGTTTGAGTGGCTGGTAATGCAAACAGATCTAGCTCAGAATTAACACATTCACAGGAATGATGATGTAAAAATGACATTTTGTTTTTTATAAACCACAAAATATATCGTTATAATTTATTTTTTTATTCCTCCGAGCTATTTTTACTGTTCTCTCTTTTGAATTTGGGGAGTGACTGAGATTACCAAAACGACGCTTCTTATTTTTATACCCCGAACCCGTCATCACTCGATCAATCTTTTCATCAGCCTTCCTTTTTAAATTAGAAGTGGCTTCTCTAAATCGATTTTTAACGGAGTCATCTAAGGGTTTTGCACTAGCCATATCAGTTAAAAGGCCTAATCCAGCATTCAATGCCTCTTTTCCGATAACTTTTGCTCCACTTGATAGTAAGGGTAAGACTGATCTAAATAGTCCACCTAAGAAACTTCCAATACCATGTCCTCGCTGATATGGAGCACCTTTATAAATGACACCCATGCCAGAACCGGCTTGATGTCTATAATAATGTTCGTATGGACAGATATTGTGATCGAGTTTGGAATACATATTTATTTATTTATTTATTTATCTACATCTAAAATGTAGTTTAACACAAGATGTCCCAAACTGGAATGGTATGCTTTCACCAGTACTTGTTCTTATATCTATTTCAATCGTATCAAACTCCCTGCGCATAATAGGTACATAGTGTGGTGGAGAAAAAACGTGCATTTTATTTGACCCATATATGTATTTTGCAGGATCAAGTGATACAATTCTCAATAAGGGACACATTACATCGCCCACTATTTGTGGTTCTATTATATCACAGTACACATACAACTGTGAAGCTAATCCTAAATATAAATTAGCAGGAAATTTTCCGGTTCTTTTAGAAGCAACATTAGTATATGGATCAAATCCGAGTTGAAGACTTAATATTGGTGAGAATTTTAATGATATTAGTTGATTGTCATTTTGAGTAATAGTTACGTATTTTGAAAGCTTATCATAACGTAATTTAAATTTTTCTCTTGAATTCAATACAGTCAATACATCTTCAATATTGTCATAGCTCGATGCAGGTATATGGCTTTTGTAGCTGACTAACGACGGTGATGATTCATCCGGAACCACCATTCTTTTTTGTATGTACATAATATTTTCATTTTCCTGAACAGTATACAGGGTGCAAGGGTATTGAAACTCCACAATCCCAACTGACCATTCTCCTACTAATTTTATTGGCTTGGGTAGTTTAGTTGAAAAATTTGCTGTTTTGTTATTGGGAAAGTACATCATGGAACTGTTGCTGGGTAAAGTTAAATAAAAACTGTCGTGAATCATGTCTTTTTTAAACTTGATGCTAATATCCAACTGTTAAACTTACTTGGATAACCTTTCCACTTGACAAGCAGTTCCTTTCTGCGTCCAGAGTAACGAGTACTTAGAATTTTATCAATTTTAAATTCAGTGGTGGGGTTATAAATGACTTTTTGTAATTCTTTTTCATAGAATGTTCCAGTAATAGATTCATCATGTAAATCTTTCAACGTATAAACTACCCAAGGCGATCTTTCTATAACTGAACTTATTATGAATATTTCATCACTCCAGTTAGTTTCATAACCTTTTTGGAATATGTGTTTATGTTTAGTTATTCTCACATAATCACCAACATTGAATTTAGGTTCTGATGTACTAGTCGTTAATTTATTATCTTTCTTTTCATACAGATTACGCCATACTGTCATTATATTGTTAGAATTAACATCACAAGGCCTCATTTTAATGCTTCTATGAACACTATGATTATATGAATATAGCAAATCCTGCAAAATGTCTACATATCGGTAAGTGTTGTTATGAGTAAAATAACGCCACATCTTCATTTTGAGTGTCCTTTGAAACCTTTCTACTATACTTGCTTTAATGTCAGGATTATTAGTTGTGTAGTAGTTGATATTGTAACTACTTAAAAAATTTTTAACATCATTGGATATGAATTCAGTACCTTTGTCTGATTGTAAATGTCTAGGAGTTGCTTTTGCTTCTAGAAAAATATCTTCAAAATTTTTTTTAATAGTAACAGCATTCTTCTTCGGGATAGCTCTAGCAAACGCATATTTACTGAAAACATCTATTACACATAATATATAATTATTACCATCATTATATTCACTATAAGTTCTCATATCACTTAGATCAGCTTGCCAAAGTTCATTAAAGTTAGATAAAATATATCTGTTTCTCGGAAATCGACGTTGGACAGGTTTGTGTAAAGTATAAGTTTCTTGAGCCTCCAGCCACTTTTTTGTATCTTCTCTTGAAAGTTTATTCCTCATAGCATCTGCTAATTTAGTCAAGCTACTATAGCCAGCAGGATGTGATATGTCATAGTAAATATCACGAATTTCTAATAAGGGGTCCATTTTTGCCAATCTATTTTTCTTTTTGCTTTGTCTTTACTTTGGGTTTCACTCGTATGTGAAGTTGGTGTAGGTAAATTATACGGAGTTGATTGAGTTTCTGTTTCAAACCGTTTACCAAAATCAGGGGTTTTGGACATTACACTTATAAAAGTTGATCTTTTCGGATTACCTATGTAACTTAAAGGTATTCCTAACTCTTTAAGTGCTTTGCAAAATTCCATCCAACCATGTGGTGAACTATTTTTGAGCGGTCTTATGATATCATTGAACAAGTCAACAATATTACTTTTGTAGACTTCTTTATTGTCTATAAATACGGTACCATGGCTATTCCAGTGTACTTTTTCTTTATTTTTTAAAAGAAAATCTAATAATAGCTCACCCTTCTGTTTATATGATTTTGGAATCAATTGAAGCATTTGTGACTTGACATAATAATCATGTACTTTCGGGATTTCTTCGTCTTTCTTCACAGGAGTCTCTGCGACGTCTGCATCTTGATTCGGTTTTACATCCTCTTTTCTTTCACTCTCCATTTCATCTTGCGAAAATATGGGTATTACTAATGGCTTCCGGTCTTTACCGATAAAATACAAATATCTCTGTAAAGTTTGCATATAAAGTGTCCATTTCTCTCGATCTCCTAATTTTGTATTTAAAACTTTTTGCATCTCTTCATCAAGATGTGTTATATTACTGCCAATGCTGCTATTATTATTACCTCTTTTTAGTTTCTCTATTACTTCGGGATCAATCAGTATCATTTTCTTGGCGTTTTCCATTGTTACTTAACCAGTGAACCCAGTAGCGCACTCAAAACTGAACCAAGAATAATGGGGAGAAATGCTCCACCTTTTTGAATGATTAAATGTTTTCTGGAGTTGGTATTTCCTTTTGAGGTAAGTTTTCTTAGAATATTTTTAAATTTTTTGAGTTTATTCTTTTGCTTATCTTGCAATGGAACTTCTCCTTGTAACACGTTATAAATACACTCACAAATACAATTTATTTCTTTATCATCACAAGCTATTAACAATGCTTTTCGGAATTTGGGTTTTAATAAATGCAAAGCTCTTAAAAACTCTGCATGTGTCTGCACTTTATGTTTCATTGTTATGTTATAATGGTATTTGATTGCATGCTGTTATATTTATACCCCTTCTTGGGTATGTAACATATTGTATACTCATTTGGAAATATATCAGTCTTAAAGCGATACAAATCATTTGTATTTTGTTTTAAATCGATCAGTAAGTATCCATGTGGTTTGCTTGTAGCATCTCTATACGCATCTTCAATAAACTTTGAGTTTTCAGGGACCAGCTGACGAGCGAGAAAACGTATTTGTGTTTTGTCACGTGGATTTTTAAAGTAAACTATGTAACTCGAATTTAATGATATATCACGCTGTCCTTTTCCTTGATGAAATAAGTTTTGGGTAATATAAAACACACTTAGATTTCGATGATGGCTCCCTTTAGTAAAAATATCCACTATGCGCCCATCGGACTCTCTCATTAGGTCATCAATAATAATGAGTTGTGGATATTTTCCATCAAACATACTCAAGTCAGGAATTCCTTGATAGTAAGTAACTCCATTTAAATTGTATAGTGGCTGCATTTCGTCATAACACCATACTATTTTACTAAATTGATGATTGCAGATGTTTTTCATGTACTTCAAAAAACTACATACAAAGTTTGATTTCCCACAGCCGCTGGGACCAGCTACGATAGTTGTAAAAGGATGTTCAAAATGAAACATAATTAGCTAAGTAAAAGACGTCTATTCAAATCACACTTTAAAATTGGTATGTACAGTACAAAACAGAAACACTTACAAATAACTAATTACTAATGAGTAAACAAACAAATACAAATGATCTTATTACTAATTTTATTTACAATCATTAATTATCACTAATCACCTTAATTTATAATGACCCCAAGCTAATGTATTCGTGGAATTTGGTACAATGTATCTCTTAGTGTCGTTATATGATAAACAAATTTTATTAATTTTCTGTGTAAATATTACATGTTTAATACTCCTAAATCTAAACATTTCAGCAAATTGTATATTTTTATTCATCAAACAGGACTTATAGTTATCAATATTCAATTTTTTAGTTATACATTTATTTACACCCTTAGCTTTTGTAATGGTCTTATCTTCTACTTTCATGGCATACATTTTAGATCTTAATCCAACAAATTCAGTAAATATTTTGCCGTTGTTTTCATCTTTGAAAAATCCTAATTTCTTTTTATTTAATCGTGGGAACCCATAAACATTGTCTTGGGGATAGTCAGAGGTGTCGAAATAGTTATTTAAGTCGGGTTCAATTTCCTTATAAAAATCTTTACAAAAAATTTGATAAACTAAGCTGTCGGTATCAGTGTATAACAATTTCAAATTAGGAAATTTAATTTTCATGTAGTCATAATGGAAATTATACATCAACGTTTTAGATACTTAATTTATCATTAGGTACATTTGCACCCCACCAGTTTTTTCTTTTTGTATCGGGACTTGGGAGATCAGTTCGAATATGAGCACAGTCATGAATAGTATGATTAGAAAGACCCTCCTTTGAATGAAAATATAAAAGACATCCATCGCATATATAAATAGGATCATTTCGTGTTGTAACTTGACGGAATACCAAACGAGATAAATTTTTTATATAACAATAGTGACCACTATTTCCGTTCGTTATATACAATAAATTAACGTGTGTTTCTTTCCGCGATTTTGTAAAATACAATGGGCCGATCACAGAATGAGTTTTAGTCGCAGCATTGTATTCCAATCCAAAAACATTGATACTTAAGTTATTTAAATGTTCAACTTTATGGATATCTGTTAACTTTACAGGGAATGGAATACCATCAAATTTGAGTTTACTATCATGTTGAGCATAAGAACTGACTCTATTGAAATTTTTAAACACAGGATGTAATGCCGAGAGTAAACTCCATTTTAGACACTGGTGAAGATATTTTTCTAGAAGCAAAAGCAACTCCTAGACATTTACAATCAGACAAAGGTACTGAATTCATATCCAATGATGTTAAAAATTTTTTAAGTAGTTACAATATCAACTACTACACAACTAATAATCCTGACATTAAAGCAAGTATAGTAGAAAGGTTTCAAAGGACACTCAAAATGAAGATGTGGCGTTATTTTACTCATAACAACACTTACCGATATGTAGACATTTTGCAGGATTTGCTATATTCATATAATCATAGTGTTCATAGAAGCATTAAAATGAGGCCTTGTGATGTTAATTCTAACAATATAATGACAGTATGGCGTAATCTGTATGAAAAGAAAGATAATAAATTAACGACTAGTACATCAGAACCTAAATTCAATGTTGGTGATTATGTGAGAATAACTAAACATAAACACATATTCCAAAAAGGTTATGAAACTAACTGGAGTGATGAAATATTCATAATAAGTTCAGTTATAGAAAGATCGCCTTGGGTAGTTTATACGTTGAAAGATTTACATGATGAATCTATTACTGGAACATTCTATGAAAAAGAATTACAAAAAGTCATTTATAACCCCACCACTGAATTTAAAATTGATAAAATTCTAAGTACTCGTTACTCTGGACGCAGAAAGGAACTGCTTGTCAAGTGGAAAGGTTATCCAAGTAAGTTTAACAGTTGGATATTAGCATCAAGTTTAAAAAAGACATGATTCACGACAGTTTTTATTTAACTTTACCCAGCAACAGTTCCATGATGTACTTTCCCAATAACAAAACAGCAAATTTTTCAACTAAACTACCCAAGCCAATAAAATTAGTAGGAGAATGGTCAGTTGGGATTGTGGAGTTTCAATACCCTTGCACCCTGTATACTGTTCAGGAAAATGAAAATATTATGTACATACAAAAAAGAATGGTGGTTCCGGATGAATCATCACCGTCGTTAGTCAGCTACAAAAGCCATATACCTGCATCGAGCTATGACAATATTGAAGATGTATTGACTGTATTGAATTCAAGAGAAAAATTTAAATTACGTTATGATAAGCTTTCAAAATACGTAACTATTACTCAAAATGACAATCAACTAATATCATTAAAATTCTCACCAATATTAAGTCTTCAACTCGGATTTGATCCATATACTAATGTTGCTTCTAAAAGAACCGGAAAATTTCCTGCTAATTTATATTTAGGATTAGCTTCACAGTTGTATGTGTACTGTGATATAATAGAACCACAAATAGTGGGCGATGTAATGTGTCCCTTATTGAGAATTGTATCACTTGATCCTGCAAAATACATATATGGGTCAAATAAAATGCACGTTTTTTCTCCACCACACTATGTACCTATTATGCGCAGGGAGTTTGATACGATTGAAATAGATATAAGAACAAGTACTGGTGAAAGCATACCATTCCAGTTTGGGACATCTTGTGTTAAACTACATTTTAGATGTAGATAAATAAATAAATAAATAAATATGTATTCCAAACTCGATCACAATATCTGTCCATACGAACATTATTATAGACATCAAGCCGGTTCTGGCATGGGTGTCATTTATAAAGGTGCTCCATATCAGCGAGGACATGGTATTGGAAGTTTCTTAGGTGGACTATTTAGATCAGTCTTACCCTTACTATCAAGTGGAGCAAAAGTTATCGGAAAAGAGGCATTGAATGCTGGATTAGGCCTTTTAACTGATATGGCTAGTGCAAAACCCTTAGATGACTCCGTTAAAAATCGATTTAGAGAAGCCACTTCTAATTTAAAAAGGAAGGCTGATGAAAAGATTGATCGAGTGATGACGGGTTCGGGGTATAAAAATAAGAAGCGTCGTTTTGGTAATCTCAGTCACTCCCCAAATTCAAAAGAGAGAACAGTAAAAATAGCTCGGAGGAATAAAAAAATAAATTATAACGATATATTTTGTGGTTTATAAAAAACAAAATGTCATTTTTACATCATCATTCCTGTGAATGTGTTAATTCTGAGCTAGATCTGTTTGCATTACCAGCCACTCAAACTAGTATTGAAAGTGGTCAGTGGATTCATTACAAACCGATTTCATCGTTAAGTGATGATGGACCTATTGAATTTCAAATTCCCGGAACTGGTGACGATTATATTGATCTATCCCATACTCTAATACAGATCAAAGCCAAAATAGTAAACCAAGATTTAACAGCTCTAGCAGCAACAACTAATGTAGCCCCGGTCAACAATTGGCTTCATTCTATTTTTAGTCAACTAGATGTTTATCTAAATCAAAAACTTGTGTCTCCTCCTAACAACACTTATGGATATCGAGCATATATAGAAACACTTCTAAACTATGCCCCACCAGCTAAACAGTCACATCTCACCTGTGGTTTATGGTATGAAGATACCGATGGGAATATGAATGCTACTGATGAAACAAATAAAGGTTTTATACAAAGACAAAAGTTTGTGAAAGATAGCAAGGAAGTGGAAATGATCGGTCATCTACATGGTGACCTATTTAATCAAGAAAAATTTTTAATCAACGGTGTGGAAATGTGCATAAAGTTAGTACGTTCCAGAGATGCTTTCAACCTTATGTGTTCATCTAATGATGTTAAACTGAAAGTTTCTATTGTTGATGCTACTCTCATGATTCGTAAAGCTCGAATCAACCCAACTGTACTACTAGCTCATCAAAAAGTTTTAGAATCTACTACTGCGAAATATCCAATAACGCGGGCTGAGGTTAAAGTTTTGACTATACCATCGGGTGTACAAGGTAAAACATTAGACAACGTATTTCTTGGTCAAGTGCCAAAAAGATGTATAGTAGGATTTGTCGATAATGCAGCCTTTAACGGTAACTTTTCGAAGAATCCTTATGATTTCGAAAATTATGGTATAAACACATTTAGTTTGTATATTGATGGTATTCAAATACCATCGAAAGCTTTACAGCCCGTTTTCAGTAGCAACATATTTACCACAGCCTATCATACATTATTCTCAGGAACTGGTATTCATTTTTTGAATGATGGAAATGGTATATCTAGAAATCAATTTGCTAATGGTTATTGTTTACTAGCTTTTGACTTAACACCAGACTTATCTGCTAACTCCACCGCACATTGGAATCTTATCAGACATGGTAGTGTGAGATTAGAAGTAAGGTTTGAAACTGCATTAACAAAAACAGTTAACTGTATAGTTTACGCTGAATTTGATAATATAATAGAAATAGATAAAAATAGAAATGTTAATGTAGATTTCAGCAGTTAAATATTTTGTATAAAAGTAGAGGACATTGTTTACTATGTCTAGAATACATATTGTTATTAAGAAATACACATGTTTAAATTGTTATCATGAATACTTTAGACATATCGCATTATTTAAAAAAGATAAACCATTCTCTAGAACCTAATGTTTTTGCTGCTAACCGTATTCCAATACACATGACAACACCGGTTTATTTAATCAGCAACTTAGACCCTGATACAAAACCCGGATTACATTGGGTAGCAATATATGTAAACAGTAAAGGTGTTGGCGAATACTTTGATACATTTGGTCGCAAGCCTGAGGGTTATCATTTGTCATTTTTACGAAGAAATACAAGTATGTGGATGTATAATAGTAAGATTATCCAAAATGTATTTTCATCTCTTTGTGGTGAATATTGTTTGATGTTTTTATACTTTAAGTATAGGGGTATGACTTTTACGGATTTTGTTGGAATGTTTACAGAAGATACTATTCAGAATGATGCTATGTTAACTGAAATGTTTAAGAATTTTTTATAATTTTGTGTTATGTATTACTTTAGGTATAAGTTAAGGAAAAATAAATAAAAATATTATATAAAATGAATGATTGCTTTTATTACAAGAAAACAATTCTAAACATAATAACAAGTTATCATTTATGCTTAAAGGTGTATTTTTTACAATCGCTGGAATTCGATATCTCCTTTGTGATATTATAGATCAGACCACGAGTTTGTCGGTGGTGGTTATTTTGTTTGTTCACGTAGTACTTGAGACGTACGTCGGCATGTTTCCAATGTTCCTCAGGATCGATGGTAGCCAATTTTTTCATGTCATACACTTCAATCTTAATAAGGTGTGTCGCAGTTGCCCCATCATCTACATTCGTTGAGATGTATGACATACCACCGTCCTTCGTTGATCGCCCAACACTGGACGAATTTAATTTGACTCTTTTCTTCTTCGGTTCTTCAAAGAATTCATCCAATGAATCATTGTTCGGTCTTTTGGTTGAATACCGAGGAGAAAGTGAGGTGTCATCATCGGAGGGCGGGAAGTAGTAATGTTTGAAGGTGTTTTCTTCCACGTCTACGTTTATGTCGTTGTTCTTCATACAGCATGCAAGCTATAACAAAGAAGTATACAATAAACATGAATGAAACACACATGAGGGGGACTAAAGTCGAAATACAGAGAACAAAACCAAGACAATAATAGAAAGTTAATAATACAAGCAATACTTACATCCATGTTTCTTCCAATGTGGTTGAACGTGGAGGTGTTGTCAAGACTCGCTAGAAGCAGTAATTGGTACGGAAACGTTGAAATGTACGCGTTTTATAGCAATCTTAACTACTTAAAAATTACATTAACAATTAGAAAGCAGTCTTACTAGAAACATCCATACTTACATTAGACTAATATTAATTTTATTACAATAGCTACGTGACACTATTAAGATCACGTTAAAAAGCAATTAACAAAATATTTGGAATATTTGGGAAAAATCCATTCACATTACAAAATGTTATTTGACCATTACAAAGTAGCCTATGTTTGAATGAAAGCTGATTTTGGTGTAGATTTCAGTAAGAAACAGTCTGAAATACCTACATATAAAGAGATAAGTACAACATGATCGCAACGAAATATCAAAACCACGACAATGTGTTTACACTCGGTGCAGTAGATCGGTAATTAGGTGATTAAGGAGCCCAGACTTAGCAATGAATGCAGGTGATTAAGGACAATAGCAGTTCCGACTGGGAGAGGTGATTAGCAAACAACAAGCTAATGATGTGATTAACGTAATCATGTAGGAGCACTATGGAGGATCGCGTATCTCTGAAACGGTGAGAGATACGACTTCGGGACCCAGCGCAATCGATTTAGATGGGGTGTTTCACTTTTTTTTTTTTTTTTTTTTTTTTTAGCCGGAGCAATGCCTTGGAGGCAGGATTCACTGAGCCAGAATCCACGAATCCCTACTACTGCCAGCCCTTGGGTTCCTCGTCGCATCAAACAAACGCTTGGACAGTTCTCGGAACAGTGACCGAGCTCCAGGGCCCCAAGGACCGAGGGTCTCTACACCAAATGCTATGTTTTCCTTCTGTAATTATAATATAAATAAATCCTTTTTATAATACGCATTGACGCTCTAGAAATTGGTTTGATCAAAAGTACACCGCAGAACAAGTATGGAAAAAAATTAAAAAAATTATGTTACGTGCTTAATTACTACAAAAGTAAAAACTTTGTTTAGATTTCGAGAAAAAAAATGAAAAGTGAAAATTCACCTGAAATCAGTGTTCATACAAAATTGTATGGAGAAAGAATAAAAGTGTCCTGTTTCAAACGGAAAAGAAATTTTAATATGTTTAGAAACAAAAATCTTGTTTTTTGTAACCTTAGCTCTAAGTTTGTAACCTTAGGTACACGAGGTACCTCCCAACCAAATCTGAAACAAGTTGTAAAAGTTTCCTGAAAGCTCGTCTAACATTCCCCATGTAAAAGCTTAGAGACGAGACGAGAGGTCGATGACATTATTGGCGCCGCGCCAAAAAGCTTTGTCTTAAATTATATCCTTTGGTTTCATTTGCCTAGCGATGGGGAGCTCATGTCTTAGCTAAAAGATTCTCCTAGCGAATGTCTGAAATTCATCGTGCAAGAAAAGCAAAGTTAGGCGCGGACAAAACCTAGTGGCATATTTTCGTTTGAACCCGTTCGTGCTTTGGAGAGCACTGACGGGCCCGGCGGCTGTTGATTCGGTTAGGCCATGTACCTAGTACCGATGAGTTTTTCGTATTTTTCGAAGACTTACGTACATTTACCGACTACTCTAACGGTGAAGGAAAACATCGTGAGGAAACCTGCACACTGAGATGACCAGTGTGTAAAATGGAGTAGACACAAAAGATCATCAGGGGGTTGAAGTGCCGCTGAGATTATTCCCGGCCTCCTATCATAAGATAAGATAGACCATGTCAGAGGTCTACGGGCGGCCTGAACCTGAACCACTAATCACACGACAAAGGAGAAAGAAAAGTGACAGTTATGACAGGCAGTCTCTATAGAAGGCCTGGTATCGCGAACAAAGCACAAACTCTTTGATGTTTCCTTTTAGCTTCCAACTATTTTGTCAAAGCAATGAAGTTTACTCGTTGCCAAGTTCAGATCAATCTGGACCCCTCCCCCCTCTCTAGGACTAGTCCATGCAGTTTCGAGGCGAGACCTTGATCACGGATGGCCTGGTATCGCGAACAAAGCACAGACTCGCGGTTTTTGTGCGCTCTCTTGGTCTGAGGGTAACGGGAATTATTTTACTCACGCCTTTACACACTGGCATTTTTTAAGACATTGGGTAATGTTTTGGACAGGGATCGAACAGTTTCAATAAAATACAATACATGTCAGTGGCGAAGGTGAAAATTTTCGCAAGGGTAGCCGACCAAAAAAAACCTTACGCAAAACTAACTCAGCCATTTATCACCGTATAGATAACAACAAAGTTCAACAAACACAAACAAACTGAATAAAAACATGACAATAATCACGAAAACTATAATAACCTCCAACAAAACACAAAAAACTATAAAAACTTCTAATAAAAATTCATCAATTTATGCTATAATTTATATTTATGTGGCAAAAATCGGAACTAACGCCGCCATCTAATAAAACGTCACTTCAGGACAGTTCGCTACGTACAAACTGGCGCCCCCTGCAAGTGCCATTTGATTCTTGTCGCAAACTGCTACGATCCGGCGTACATAGAACCAATATTTCGCGCTTGTTGGACTGAGATAGCGAGCGAATAGATTTCGTGAGTACGAAAGAGAAGGATTTGATACGTAAAGCCGAAACATTAGCGGTATTTCATTGCTATACAAATTTGTTCAGGCGTTGAGATTGCTTCTTGAAAAGTGATTGCGTGTTGTTTTTTGATGTTGGTTGGTTGTTAACTATCGTGTGAATGAGGAAGGTGTGGATACCTATTGTTTCCAAAGGGAAGCCGACAGGAATCGTGTTATATGGACGTTTCGCCACTGATATGTTTAGAAAGATCTACAACACATAGCTCTAGTTAGAGATGATACAAGACATAAGGAAGCCTTTATTTTTCTTTTATTTCCAACCAACTTTCAACCAATATTAGTTATTCTGTGACAAATATAAGTACTCGTATATATTATTTTTGATGATATTCTGTAAACGAAACTGAGAAATATCCAGCATACCGGAGGTTTTTATTTAGATCTGGAAAAAGCATTGACTTCCTTTAAATAGAATAGAAGTAGAAAAAAGTTTATTTGTTAACTGCAGCACACGTGCAATTCCACTAATGGTAAGTATCTGATATATTATACAATATATTATTAATATTATTGTTTAATGAACAGGCAGCATTAAGCTCAGCCCTGTAGTCTCGGGCGGAGAATAGAGCCACGGTAACTCCTGCCTGTCGTAAAAGGCAACTAAAAGGAGGGATCAGGGTCGCGGGCGGTCAAATTGGGGACTTTGGCCGTTTATTGGCGGGCGACCCTAGGGAAGGCAGCAACGTGCTATGGCCGCACGCTGCTATGACGGGAGGAACCGGGAGGTAGATTGTGCACCTCACAGGATGAGCCCTAGGCAAATGCTAGGAGGCCACCGGTGCGTTCCTCTGGAGATCCCGGAGCCCTCCGATATGCACGAGGCAGGCCATCGAGGGGGTTTTAGTGAGTAAAAATCTCACATAACGCAGTCTCTCCCCCAGGAGCCTGGGGGTTCATAGTCAAGCCCTCCACTACTTATGCACTGTTTAAAAACCTATCTAGTTTATCTTTGAAACTGTTGACTGAAAATGCATTCACGACTTGTTGCGGTGGCTTGTTCCATAATCTCACGACTATGTTATTGAGAGAGTTGTGGCCGACCAAGGTGTTTGAACGAGTGCTCTTCAGTTGCAAGTCATTATTGTGTGCAATAAAGAGTATTCATTCATTCATTATTGTGCCGGGCTCTGTGTATAGTGTTCACATTGAAGAGTCTGGGCAAGTCCGGGCAGTTATACTTATGGATAAGATCATGTATGCTTCGATTAGTTCACCTCGGGCACGCCGCCCGTGCCTGCGTAGCGTCGGCAGATAATATCCTGGACGGCATACATGCTGCAGCACCAAAAAGGCCTTCAAGTGACTTGCATTCAATTTCATTTTTAGGTCCCTTTTCCAGCCTATCCAAATAAAGACAAGGTTTTAAAAAGGATATAAAATGGAAATCTAGTGACGTTTCCCGTGGGAATCCACCGGACACAGCTAAGCGAGAAAGTAGACGATGCCAATTCTCAGCGGGCGCACTGTACCGGTAGCGGAGTGCAAAACTGGTCCAAGCTACTATAAACTCCATTTTAACCAGAAAATATGAATGCAAAGTGATTTTTAATGTTTTTAATGCATAGTTTCGTGAAAAGGAACGTTCGGCTACTTACTGGCCTATACAATGTAATAAAATGGTGTCGTAATCCGACAGGGAGGTATATTTTTTATAAAATGTATGTAAAAATGTTGATAATTTTTTAAAATAATTTGGCTACTACAAACAGACAGACAGATCACCTGATGGTATGTGTCACCGTCGCCTAGAGACACGTGCAATGCCAGGGGTGGAGGGAGAGCACTTTTTACCGTTCTTTCTGAAGCATCCCAAGTTGTAGCGCTGCGGGAAAACGTCGGATGGAATAGAGTTCCACATTTTACAGGTGCGTGGCAGAAACGCTCGTGTAAAACGGGTCGTGGTAGACACCCAAGGCTTCAGAAAGTGCGGGTGAAAAGTGAGCCGCCGACGAGTGGTGCGATTCAAGAAGGTAGACGACGGAACCAAGTCAAATAGTTCCGAAGAGCACTCCCCATTATATACGCGATAGAAGACGCAGATAGAGCCAATGTCTCTCTTTAAACTGAGAGGCTCTAAACCGCATACATAAGTGATTTTAGGTACTTATGTACTTATACAGAATTTAGGGTTGTTCAGGCCGCCCGAAGGCCTCTGACATGGCCTAACCGACCGTCAGCCGAAGGCACGCTGAGACACTAAGGGACTCAGATAAAAATACTATCGGTCACCCATCCTGATTCTGACCGCGTCCAACGTTGCTTAACCTGCACGATTACTGTCGGACCATGCTCGCAACTTGGATATGAGCCCATCAAGGGAGTCATGTTTTTCATTAATGTTACCTACTTACATTTAATAAAATGTCCACCTGCCCAGATACAAATGTCAAAATCGAAAAATGTCCAGATCAGAAAATGTCAAAATCTGTCTGTAATGGCTTATATGTTCAGTGGCTAGGACACCGGGCTCCCAAGCGGGAGGTCCGGGTTCAAAACCATGCAGTGCCATATACCAATGAGTTTTTCGTATATTTCGAAGACTTACGTACATTTACCGACTGCTCTAACGGTGAAGGAAAACATCGTGAGGAAACCTGCACACTGAGATGACCAGTGTGTAAAATGGGGTAGGCACAAAAGATTGAGGTTCGAAGTGCCGCTGGGTTATTCCCGGCCCCCTGTCATAAGATAAGAAACCTGGATATTTGGTTGTGACATGTCACAGTATTGTTATTGTGTATAATTCGAACTGCCATACGAATAAACAAAAAATCATAAGATAAGATAAGATGACGGCTTAGTTGTCACCCAAGGCACCCGAGGGTCTAAGTTCAGTCCCAGAGCAAGTCAATTACCCAAAGTCAAATGTCATTGACTTCGCCGGTCAGAATCAAATTGCCGGTGGAAATTACTGCAATTTTGGGCCAGACCGCCATTGTTAGGCTGTCATTAGTCGAATAGGCATTATGCCGCTAGGAACAGTTAGGTCTCGACGAGGAGAGTGCATTTAAATCTAGTATCTAGATATTTACAAGTTGATTTTTAATAAGACTAAAGTAATTCGAGGGTATAGCATCTACAGTTTAAAACCTTCGGTTTCGACTCCAGTTCCGGTAAAACCACCTCCGTAAAATCCCTAATAGGTACTTACATGGCGTTTACCTGGTTTCGAACCAGGGCCTCCCCGCAAGGGAATACGGCATCCTAACCACTACGCCGCCGACGCTCTTGACAACGTTATGTCTGTGGTAGAAAATTACCAAAATACTGCAATTCTCACCAGTTGCTTTAGACTAAGATTTGGAGCGTTACCAGATTTAACGGCACAGTTAGGTCTCAATTCAGTTCGTAGCCTGAGCGAATGCCTAGCTAGGTAATCTACCCGTCGTGACACTAATTCTCAAAACGGCCAAGTGTGAGTCTGGCCTCGTTATATCTATAGGGAATGAGATTAAATCAAAATCTTTTATTAATTATATTTATAGACTTCGTAAGCGGAAAAATCTTTTGCCTTTTTTTACATGCTTGCTTGCTTATCGTATGGTTAGTGGCCAACCTATTCGTCAGAGTTGTTCAGGCCGCCCGTAGGCCTCTGACATGGATTAACGACTGCTGTCGAACGACAACAACCGGGACCGACTGCTTAACGTACGCTCCGAGGCACGGAGGAGCTCAGATGAAATATGCCACAAGCGGTCACCCATCCAGGTACCGACCGCGCCAACGTCGCTTAACCTGCACGATCACTTTCGGACCGTGCTCGCAACTAGGCTACGAGCTCCTCTTTTTTTACTCATTATATTTGAGTTTATAATTGTCGAGTATGTATTTTATTTATCTACTTAATACTTATTATTTCATCATCATCATCAGCCTACTCTAGTCCACTGCTGGACATAGGCCTCTCCCAGGGCGCGCCATTGAGCCCGATCTTCGGCTCTTCTCATCCAGTCGCTGTCAGTCTCCACTCCAGACCTCGTCTCCCCCAGCGGTTGTCGGTTCTGCGACAGATGTGACCGGCCCACTGCCACTTCAGCTTGCTAATCTTATGAGCTATGTTGATAACTTTTGTTCTATGCCGGATCTCCTCATTTCGGATTCGATCCAGCAGAGATACTCCGAGCACAGCTCTTTCCATACTTATTATTTATTGTACTCCAAACCTTACCCACCATAAAAGTAGTCTAAACTCTCCTAAATCAAAGGTTGGCTGGAAGAGATCCCTATGGGATGAGCCTTTGTACATATTTTATTGTTTTTTATTTTTATTTTCTGTGTATTTTTTTTTGTGTACAATAAAGAGACTACTAACAAACAAACTATTACAGATATGCCAAGTTTTAGTATATTTGTTCAAAAATATTTTGTGCTAAAACCCACTTTACTTGTATAATAATTCTACTTTCGATAAGTATTTGAATTTGCGCAAAATCAAGGAATTTTCACACAAAAATCCGCAACATGGCGCACTTTATCGTAATCCTGGTCGAACTTTAATTTGACGATGAATAATTAATGATAACCCTACCTAAATAAAACCCTCGCTATACATAATGCGGAATAAAATGCAACTATTTAAAAAAAAAACCTCCATAACACAGACAATAAATTGTAATGTAAAAACATTTTCTGTGTATTTTTTTCTTTTCTTTGTGTGTGTAAGAGACTACAATTTGTTTTTTTTTTAAGGCAAATGGAACTGAGCCCATACAGCCATGTCTGATGTAAACAACTCTTTCAAGTCTTCATTAAAATGCTGGTGTGACACATTTCAATGCTATCTGGGAGAATCTTCCACGCTTCTGCACCATCCGTACCAAAGAAGAAGGCGTCCCGGACGCAGTATGGCTCTTCAAAATCCAGCCAAGTACGGATCGGGCTGCAGCGTCTTATTTTACTTTACTTCATTGTCCCATACATTAATCACATTTTGTAGACGTTCTTCGAATAAAAAACACCGTTCTTACTTGAAAAGCACTACTGTAAAACAATTTGCAAGACAACGAAAAAAAGCTGGTGTGGACGCGACAAAAGCGCGGGAGAAACTCCGTAAGAGACTACAAACAAACAAAAACAAACAATAAAAGTAGGGACCAACGGCGCCCTCTATATTGCTTGAAAAGGTTTTAGTATACAATTTATTATCTATGGTCAATTAACCTAGTTTATTACTTTTAAAACTTTTATATTATAACTCTATTTTATGTCAAGTACGCGGGGCTCGAAACGGCTTAAATTTTCGTTCCACTCGCTGTGGAGACCACGGGCGTATGGTGCACGGAGGCCAAGGATTTTGTCCGAGGTTTGGGCCGACGACTGAGAGAGCGCTCAGATGACCCCGCGCCGAGTAGTACCCGGTGCAGCGCATCTCTGCGGAAACGCTGCCAGCGTGATGGGCACCTTCCCGCCGGGTGGACACATATAATATGTTTATATTATATTTTAAGGTTATTACTTATAAATTTGACAATTTGTATTATTGAATTTGACAATAAAAAACTCTATTTATCCATCTCACTATGAATATCTACGGTGAAATTAGTTCATTTAATTCACAGAAAGACTGCAACTTTTGACGAATTGTACGCGAAGTTGACAAATAAATTAACGAATCAATTAATTTATGGTCCGCCGACTACGACTGAACGTGCTTGAACTTCTCGTGTCTTGTACTTGGGTGAATCATTGTACGCCGGTGTTGCCAGCGGCAGCTGAATCACCCTGAAATCTTCTTCTAAGTCGTATTCCTCATTTTAATCAATTAATCACATAGAACGACTCTCGTGGCAGATTTAATGGGTTGGTTTGCCACCGCCGTCCCCATACACACTGGTCATCTCAGTGTGCAGGTTTCCTCACGATGTGTTCCTTTAACGTCAGATCATTGGGTAAATGTACCTAAGTAAGTCTTTCGAAAAAAAAACGAAAAACTCATTCAACCCTGAAATAACCGATTTGAAATTGCGTCACCGTGTTGTTTTCATACTAAACATATTACTAATTCAAGTCATCATCATCATCAGCAGCAGCCTACTCTACTTAGGTACTTATAATATATGCTTTTAAAGATTTGTAAACTAATGTACCTAACAATACTCGTACTTACAATAAAAACTTTTATATGAAACCACATGGTGACGTTTTATCCACTTTTCACCTAAACAGTATATTTGTTTTCAGGCTCCTCTTCTATACACAGGAAAATACCGATAACCTATGAGACTTCAATTAATAAATGAATTCATTTTACTTTATTAATTAAAGTTAAAGGAAGGTAACTAAATAAAAAAAGTAAAGTAATAAAGTAAAATACACTTTATTGCACAAATATAAAACAACAAACATGAGATAGAAAAGGAAATAGTGAAATACAAATTAGGCGGCCTTATCGCTAAGAGCGATAAAATAAATAAATCCATTTACTTATTAATAACAAACAAAACAATATCCACTTAAATAAATTCATTTATAACTTTTACATAATAATGTACAGATAGGTTTATAAGTTAATATTAGGTAACATTGTAAACCTGTAAGTATTTGCTTTAATTTTGTACCACAAAAATACAGTAATAGTGCCGAGTTTTAAACTTAGTTAGTAAATTTTTTCGTTTCCAACCAACCAATGAGGAATAAGACTCATTGTTTCCAACACTAACAACAGATGGGGTGGTTTATGTCTTTTATTGTAGTGACAAGTGTAATTTTTCCCTGAAAGTGGGGAAATTTTCTCACCCAACCACACACACCCCGAGCGACATCATTCGACCGCCATTGCTCCTTTTATTTCACTTCCCTCGAGCACGAGCAGCGAACGGCTGCAGCGGGAACAGGCTCAGTCGCAAACCAACTGTCGAGCCGCCATCATTAGTTTAGTTCTAATTTAATTCAAATAAATTAAAAATGAGGGAAATAGTGCACCTGCAAGCTGGCCAGTGCGGGAACCAGATTGGCGCCAAAGTGAGTTTTCTTTTTTAAATTGCAACGGTTTTTGCGGTTGACAGTTCGACTTTTCTAATTCGAATTTTGGTTGAAAGGGGTTTCAAAATGTTCCAAATAGTGATGTGATGTTTATTCATCGGTTTTTTAAATGCACGAGAAAATAAACTAATGTCAATAAAAGAAACTTGAATTAGAAGTCGAATTGTGACAATTTTATTTAATATTTTGAATAAACTGACGGTGATGATTGTGCACTAATTTGATTGAATCGCGATTTTGTCATGATTTTTTTGACAACTAAGAATTATCGACTGCAGTAAAATAAGAATGTAATTCTACTATTAAATGCTTAGATAGGCAGCAATAGATACTTTGCGTGTAACTAAATATTTTATCCATTCAGCATAACAAGTTGTGCTAAATAAACAAAGATTATTGTTCATATACGATTAACGGAATAATTGAGACGCTGACTAGTCATTCCTTTGTATGTACATACTAGGGCTGTTACTGGTATGGGTTTTTCCGGTATTTGTCACCAATTTCAGGTTTTCAGGACCGTTTGGGTGGATCAGGTCCGATCCGATCGGACAATCAGAATAAAATTCAAAACCAAACACGGCACCCACTGCCGTTTTCTAAGGATTTATTTATTTTTAGTTATGTTATGCTACTCTATTTATTTTTAGATGCTGTAGGTTACAGATTTTGGATTTGCTACAAAATATTATAGACTATTCTTATAACTTTTTCAAGAATTTGTGTTATTTTTATAAAATCCTAATTTATTATTCAAATATTTAATACATTTTACCAAAATAAGGATCGACTTTGCCGTCTATAGACTTTAGTAAAGATATATTTGAAAACGATCTATTGTAAACTATAATAGTGGTTCAATTATTGACATCTACAGGTAAGTGACAGCAATACGACACGTTTCTGCATTTTTTGAAACATCTATTACTTATTTTTTCCTAGCTTATTTTAGACAGCGCAGTATCTACAAAAAATTAGGACGTCAAAAAACCGTCTGAAGCAGTGAAATGACAAAATTCTTTTTTTTCTTCTTAAAACTTACAATGGCACAGACAGCCGACAACTTTCATGTCCAGTACCTAAGTGTAACGGGCGTGATCGCACGCTTTTTACACTTTTTTACTGGAGCAAGGCAATGATATGCTTTCTAACAGCCGGGCGGCGCCTGGCTGGAAACACTTACATTTTTCGATTTATAGCGGTTTTTGCTGGACTTTGCACAAGACTGGCAGTAACGTATAGCTCAGCCTTGATTTATACCATGAATTTATTTATAATACGGCATTTTCGTAGAATCAATGCGTTTATACAAAGTCTGCAGCTTATTCTATTATTCTCTGTATACCATTATTCCACACGGTAATGTAACGCCCCTGTGTCTTCGACGATTATTATTTATGCGATGTTTGATTTTTTTTTTTGAAATAACGGTTTGTTATTGTTGGTATTTTGTCACTTGCCACTAGATCTCTTTCGCTCGGATAACATTCAAAATAATTTGAGACAAATACCTAAATAAAATTCGCAATCAAAGTATAATGTTTAGAGGTTAACTTTTGATGTAACAAAAGTCAACTTTCGTCCATCGAATTATACATTCTACTGTAGTTTATTCGTGGTTTATTATTGTACAACTAGCTTCTATGCTACCACAAAAATAGAAAACCTTTTTTTTTTAAATTTAAGTATTATTGACGTTTACTAAATTGCTCTTACCATAGACACTTGAACTCAATTTTACAATTTTGAATAGAATAGAATAGAATCACATTTATTGCCATACAAAAAAAACATTAAAATTTAATATAGATGCAGATATTTATCAACTACGTAAGTATCTATGCATATTTGGCAAAAGGGGGAAAAATCAGCTAACGCTGACATACTCGGGAATAATATATCGTAATTTTGGAGTTTATAGATTAATGATGAAGCTGAAGATAGAATACGGTCACATTTGTGATACGGCCTGCGTGTTACATATTGTGTGAAGATATCGTCTCTCCTTGGTTTCCTTGAAGATTCCAATCCTGAGAATTTATTTCGATACAGAAAATATGCCATGAATGTATCTATTCCTTCCCTAGCCGTTTCGCATTGTGTTATGACTTATGAATGATGGATGAGGGAAATAACCGATGAACCAGGAAATTGTATCGATTTTCGAGGAAATCGGATTACAGCTAGATATTTTTTTTATAATTGAGATATTTATAAACGTATACGTATTTAAGGTGTTCCGAGGTAAAATTGATAATCAGCAGGTTTTGGCATTCTTGAGACGGTTTGTTCTGGACGCGAGGCTGCGGCGAGGACCCAGAAACCAATTTTTCCAGGCCCCGACCGCTGAACAAACCTTCTTAAATCACGAGAGCTCTTCGTATATTAGATGAGGTATTCCAAAGGACTGATCTGGTCCATTGCTCGCTGACGGGATTCACAGAGGTAACACTGACTTATTTGACGATGTAATTATTTTATGTAAAATAGTATAAATTTATATGTGACTACATTATTGGATTGGGAATTCCTGTAATAACAATGTAAATTGTAAATAAATATATCCCGCATTCTTACATATTTTATATCGTGTATAAGTACATTTATTTAAAATAAATATAATAATAAAAAATTTAAAAAACTAATGAAAAGCCTTAGTCAAAAATTCCGCCCCGTGTGGACCCCGGCGCAAAGGTCCCCATGACGCTCGCGGCATTGCCACGCTGAATCGCCACGGCCAACCTCTGCACCAAGAACGACCCAGACCGACGGCCGACCTCCCTGACAAAATCCTTTGCCTCCGCCCCCCAACGACCTGTCGTTTCAACCGCAAATGGGACAAAAACGTAGTTTTGCCCCAGATTTTTTAATTTTAATTTTATTAATAATAATAATAATTTGCTGTTGGTTTGGTTTGGTTGTTTGTTGGTTGGTTTAGCTCAAACCCGAACAACCTAACTATTTCCGTTTCAGAGATCCCATCTGACATCAATCGTACTCCAATATCTTGCAAACCCATGATTCAATTTTTAACAGACATTGCTAAATTACTCCACCAAAAGGTTGTCTGGAAGAGCTTTTAGCGTTAAGACCGCCTAGATTGTATTAATTGTTTTGTACGCATTGTACCACACTAATTTTGTGTAATAAAGAGTATTCATTCATTCATTCGGCCCCCAGTTCCCGGCCGCCCCACTATCTGCGCAAGGCTGGCAGCGACTGGATGAGAAGAGCCGAAGATCGGGCTCAATAGCGCGCCCTGGGAGAGGCCTATGTCCAGCAGTGGACTAGGGTAGGCTGCTGCTGATGATGATGATGATGATTCATTCATTCTAAGAACACTGCCGACAAAGTTCTCAATTAGCGGATTATTTTCCAAATAGGATCTTCGCTTGTTGAGTTGATGTCACAGATAAACAGATATAGTGTCGCGTCAAACTTATAACATCACTTCCTTTTCTTCGGGGGTTAAAAATACCTAGATTTAGGTAGGTATGTGGATGATACTTCTTCTTTCTCATAAATTCATATTAGTCATTTTAGGATATACAATAATACTTTTTATAAATTCGGTTATCATATCACTTTACGAGTATCTTTATCTATTGTAACAGGAATCGATTTTCGGAGAAATTAGTCAGGAACCAAAAATAAAACATAGATAATGTTAGGTTTAGGTTATCATTCAGTTTATCACTTGGCTTTGATGATTTGAACCCGAGTTCGACAACCGGCAGTTAAATAATAAACGAACCGCACAGTTACAGTTTTAACTTTAACTACGCGTGATCTACATGTTTCTGAGTTTATGACTTGTCTAGACTCCAGTCTAGAATTATTTATTACACCAACTTTGTTGAAATTATAGGGGAAATACTCGATAAATTACATTAAATGAAATCTATTTACATATTTAAATTTATTGTTAATTATTATTATTTGACGAAATATTTTTGTGATATTGCGGATTGTATATTTGTATTTTTAATGAATAAATTGTTAATTTTAAATATATATTACATATAATATTTAGGACTAAATCTAGCGACTAGCGACACCACTTAAATATTTGCATCCATTATAATAGCCTATACACTGTCCCACTTCTGGGAAAAGACATCTAATAAAATACCACAAATAAATAAAAACTAAACATCACAAATAAATAAATATATAACTGAATATTTTGAGGAGGATATATAATTTTATTTATTTATTTATTTATTAGGTAAACTCAACAGATTACAACCATAGAAATTACAGAAAAATCAATATAAAGTTATGAGCTAGGTCGTAACCCTTAACGTGTAAACACAGCATGGTTAGGAAGTGGGAAATTGATTGTTGTACAAAATTGAGTTATGAAAAAATACTATTGAATGTAATGACTAAAAAACCTATACCTATTTGAAAAATAAAAATAATAAAGTAAAGACTATAAAGTAGGTGTGTGGATAGCTCACTTGAGGACATCCTCAACCCGTCTTTTAAAAACTAATGTCCTAGGATAGAATAAGTCTAACGATGGCTTATTGTTGCTGTTCGAAGAGATTTCGTTAAACAATCAACACATTCGCACAGTAGGGTTATAGAACGATGTGTTGTTGTTGTATAAAAAATATAAGTCGATTTTGTATGGAAAATTTACCCTAACTTTTTTTATTTTTCTGCTGGTTATAAGTACAATTTCTCACCAAAAAAATAACCTAACTCTTTTGTAATTTTTCCATAAAAACTGACTTTTACATTGACGCTTTGATTAGGAATAGAATAGAATAGATTTACATTTATTGCCAAATAAAGATCCTAGATTTAGATCTTTTTTATTTAAGGATTTTTTATTTATTTTCAGTCAGTAAATAGAACGCAGTAAATCGTCAATATACAGCGAAGTGAGAAAGCAGTTGTAGACTTTCTCGAAGATTTAATAACAAAAAAATTGTTTTTAGCTAAACGTGTAACCTGTTCATGATATCATTGAAATATTTTCATTTAATTAAAAAGCACCTTAAATATAAATAGGTACCTACAATATTTACATAAACTTAATTTATTTCTAATACAAATACTAAGGTTTTCAGATTTTCAGGTGATGATTATTTTTTATACGGTGAAATTGTACAAAAAAAATGTGAATCGGTTAAACCCGTACGATTATTCGGCACATCCCTAGTTGTTGTTTTTTTTAGATTTATTGAAGGCATTGGATAGATAGACCATCAGCCCAAACCAAAAGTATTTCCAGCAAAATCCTTACATAATACTAACTATTAATAAACATAAAACATGAGCACTTAAATTCTACCTATAGAACTACACATAAAATTATAATAATAAAAAACAACTCCGGATGCATAAGATCTTGAAAATAGTTTTAATCAGACACAACATAGTGTTATAGCCATAAAATATTCTAAAAAAAACAACAAAACAGTTTTCAAAACCACCTTTAGGTATAAATATAATTCGGTATCTACTCGTAACAGCCTTTCACTCGTCTATGCTGTCTGTCCGTCCGCCACTCAGCGATAATAATCCGTATTGTATTTGTCATTACATTACGCTGTTATTAACAGAAAAGAACTGATACCGTTACAACCGTTACTTTATCATCACTATTACAGGGTTGTCGATATGCGGATTTATGTTTTATAATTTTGTTTATTTGTTTATTTAGGGTATTTACACTTTATTGTACACTTAAGAAAAAAAAATGAAACGTGGGTGAACTTACCTCTAAAAGAGATTTCTTCAAGCAAAGCCTCAAAATTCTGTTATTCTTTTTCTGGATTTTCAATATTCAATTCCGGTTTTATTAATTTTGCATAAAACTCCGGGGGAAAAGTGTGGGTAAGAAGCAACTACGAAAAGTTTAAGAGATTCATTACTTTTTTTTTTCTTAATTGTTAATTTCTTTTATTCTTTTTCTGAACTATTAATTTGATTACATTAATTTGTATTGTATTATAAAAGATCCAGATAACTTAATCGGGAGTTTTCTTATTATTACTCTGGTAACCCTATTACCGAAAATAAAACGGTTTCAAATATGGAATTCACGCGGCTGCAATGGTAATTAGCTATTGAACAGTTGAAACTGTGTAATGATTGAGATAATTTCAAATTTAGAACAACACAATACGACGCCATAATGACGTTGTAAATTCTTTTGTTTTGAAATAAATATTGTTTATAATTGTGTAATTTAATTTCAAAGTTTTAATTTGATTGACAACAAAGTTACAGGAGGATCTTCTTCTTCTTATCTTATGATAGGGGGCCGGGAATAACCCCAACGGCACTTCGACCCTTGAGGATTTTGTGCCTACCCCATTTTACACACTGGTCATCTCAGTGTGCAGGTTTCCTCACGATGTTTTCCTTCACCGTTAGAGCAGTCGGTAATAGTACGTAAGTCTTCGAAAAATACGAAAAACTCATTGGTACATAGCACTGCACGGACCTCCCGCGTGGAATTTCGGTGTCCTAGCCACTAGGCCACCGACGCTCTCAAGTTACAGGGATAATGTGGATACCACAGAAATCGGTCGTAGGTACCTACGAGTAACATGAAGATACGTCCAAAGCAGACATAGAAATAATTGAAACCTACATATTTACTGAATTGTTTTTTTAATATCATCATCCTACATTAATACTTACAGGCATAATATTTACATTAGCAGTTTTTCCTTATAAAGGTATGACTAAGACAATTTGACCACGTATTATCTTAAAAACAAGTCTTAATTTAGCATTAAACAATTAAAACAAACATTAAAATTTAAAAGGACCATGCCCAAAAACAGCTCCTTAAATTACCTAAATAAACCTAAAACGTCTTACGCACGTCTTACAAAACTCTTTATTTTCGCACGACTTATTAATTTTGACATCAAAACGTCTTTTTGGCTTGAAACCTTAATAGTGGTAAAAGGCCGGATATACGTCAGCCGGTCGGTGTAAGACAATGGGGCCCTATATAAGGCCCTAAGTGTCTTTATTACAATACAAAAGTATTGTAATGACATATTCTACGCATGCGCCTCGCTTCCAGTGCTCGTGAATCACTAATTTTGATTTTAAAATGAGAACCAATAAAAATTTTGAATTCAGAATGACAGTTGGTTTTTTTTCAAACGTTATCAGGTTTGTCCCGCGCTTTTATGGCATCCACGTCAGCTGTGTTTCCTTTTGTTTTGCAAATTGTTTTACAGTAGTGCTTTTCTAGTAAGAATGGTGCTGGTCTAGTTAGAACGCCGGGACGCCTTCTTCTTTGGTTCGAATGGTGCAAAAGCGTGGAAGATTATCCCAGATAGCATTGAAATGTGTCACACCAGCATTTTAATGAAGACTTGAAAGAGTTGTTTACATCAGACATGGCTGTATGGGCTCAGTCCCCTTTGCCTTAAAAAAAATCAACAACAAACGTTATCAAACTGAGTAGGTACTTATTTTTAGGTCGTCGTCATGGTTACAACAGAGAAGTTTAGGGGCAAAGGGGTCAATTATAGAGATTCGTGCTTCAAATACACCTATAGTCGGTTTGAAGAAAGTTTATAAATAATATGAAAACCTCTACTTATAGCGATTATTTTCTCACCTCTAGTAAAGTTCGCAAAGGGTATAATTTTATTTTACTTCTTTCTATTAAGTGGCGTAAAACCCAGAAAAAGTGAATAAATGTTCCCGCAAGGGGGATTTGACGATCCTTTACGAGGCCTGTTCTATTCCAACAAAGCTATCGGAAATTTTTCACTGCAAGTTTATTTCTTTTGACAGCACAGTTATACAGTCTGTTCTTTGCCGAATTTTATTTTTTAGATAAACTTATTCATATTGGAACTTTGGAACTCCTACGAAGTGAACCATGCCCCCCCACCCCCCCTCAAACCTTTAAGATCCCCTATAAGGTCGCGAGACTGGATTATTTCTCGACCATATTATTATTAGTGCCGTCTGTTACTTTACTTTGACCATTGTAAACTACTAGTTTTATTATAAATTTTTTTTACTGGTAAATTGTGTAAACTGTAATCTATCTAACAGTGAAAGAGTTTTCATAATCAAACCAATAGTTTTTGAGTAAATAATGGTCATAGTAAAAGGGGGTCAGGTAGTAGAGAAACAGACGGTACTAATAAAATGATCAAGAAAGAATCCAGTCTCGCGACCTTATAGGGGATCTTATAGGTTCGGGGGGGGGGGGGGGGGGGGGGGGGGTTACCGTTAGTTACCTACCCTAGTAGTAGAGTAACCAGACTTCGGATCTAGTTTCCAATCCCCCTAGAATTTTCTCCTAGATCCGCCTCTGTAGGTCGCAGGATTTACCTCTGATAAAACCCATGAGATGGAAACTGCGTAGAACGGAAAACAAGCGTAAAATCAGCTTTAGTCCGGTCCAGCACCCACGACGTACTAAATAATATGCTCCTTTATACCTACACCGAGTTAGTCACTGCGTCGAACTCTGTCAAAACACACGTGTTTTTGTTCATCACATCATTTTACTGGGTAAGTTACTCGTATATTGATTTATTGTTCCACTTTTATTAACATAATGGGAGGAAGAACCCGTCCCTCACCCTCGGATTCGTGCTCCCCAACGTTAATCAAATCCAGAAGGATTTGCAATCGCAAAGGATGACAAATCCGACCTTCAAAAGATATAATAAAATACATATGATGTACAGCATTTATAGTAAATATGGCAAAGTTTATGGCAAGTATTTTGTATGCCATTTGTCAAGTTATAACAAGTTATTTTTAAATTTTATGTAGGTATACCATTCTCAATTCTTTTGATCAGTTCTCTTTCCCAAATTCCAGCTTTACCATCCTTTTAAGTTTTTTCTCTTCTTCTAAGTCGTGTTTTTCATTGCTGAGGGTCGTGATCATTGTAAGGAATTAATCACATAGAACGACTCTCGTGGAAGATTTAATGGGATGGTTTGCTATTGCCTTCCCCATTTCACACACTGGTTATCTCAGTGTGCAGGTTTCCTCACGATGTTTTCCTTCGCCGTTCTGTAAATGTACGTAAGTCTTTCGATAAAACCGAAAACTCATTCGTACATGGCATTGCCTGTATTCGAACTCGGACCTCCCGTACGGGAGTCCGACGTCCTAGCTACGACGCCACCGTTTTAACTTTTTTACCTGTTTCTCAATTTTATAACTTGACAAATGGATACAAAATCCTAATCATATAAAAATCGGATTTGTTATCCCTGGAAGTTAATCCGATCCCCTTGTGTCGCAGTCTCGTGTCCAATAATCTTTTAAGCCATTGTCTTTATTGACAACAAATTGAGAGACAGCAAGCTATGGCGGGGTCATTTCAACTCCCATTAACAGCCGTTAAAAAGATCTGCCATCCACTCGCATCGTACAGACATAACATACTGATAATCGCATCAAAAGTATGTTTTTTTAATTGATGTGTGTAAGGTTGTCTAAATATAGCGCTGATGAAAGAGAGCTTTGAAATGTAACGTCAGTATTTTCCATGATACTTAATGTTGTTGATAGATTTAGCATGTACAGTACACTGAGAAAAATACACGAGGTGCTCATAACCTAGTAACCCCATAACCCATAAGTCAAAAAGACATTGGGCGAGGTCAGAACTTCTTCTTATTTATTTCATAATTTACTTCTATATATTTACAACTTAATTGTAATTATTTTTAAAAGTAAAAGTAAAATACACTATATTGCACAAATAACAACAGATAACAACAAACAGATCACAAAGCACTATGTATATTTGACAAAAGGGGGGAAAGTCAGCAAATGCTGACATACTCGGGTACCAAACATGCAACGCTGTTTTTAATTTTCCCCCTTATCCCAAGATCTTAGTGGGAGCGATAGTGATAGTGGGTAAAAAAATTAAAATAATAAACTAAAAATCATGTGTGTGTGTTTGCGTGTGTGTTTGCGAGTGTGTGTGTGTTTGCGTGTATGTGTGTGAGAGTGTGTGTGTGTGTGTGTGTGTGTGTGTGTGTTGTGGATGTGTGTGTTGTGGATGCCTGTGAGTGTCAGGGAGGGTTATTTGTTCTGACATGATGATTTATGATTTGTTTTACTTGTTTATTTTGACATGATTTTATTAATTGCAATTAGCATTATTTAATATTTTCATGATTAATTACGAAATAAATGAGTATTGAGAACCAGGATAGGCGACCGCTAAGTAGTTGTTCAATTCGTTCTAAAAGAACAGGCAAGGGTCAAAGACGATACAGCCATGCCTTTTTTAAATCTCAGTTTAGAGGCTTTGGTACACGACAAGGTGACCATGTCAGCCTCGTTAGGGTCACTAAGAAAACTGAAGCTCAAGTATGATTAAAGTCAGCCCTCACTCTGAGAGCCAGCTTAGCAAACAACAGTAAGTGTTTCATATTATCAGATAAGGGCTGACTAATATTGAGCCTCCCATTGTGCAGCCTATTGAGGCCAAATTTCTTCCTCTCAATGTTCACCAGGTCACACTCCATTAGGAGGTGAGTGAGGTCTTCTATTTTGTTGCAGTCGGTACGTGTAGTTATTTATACTCAATGTTCTTGATAGATTTAGCTTGTACAGTACACTGAGAAAAATACATGAGGGTCTTATAACATAACCTAAAGTCAAAAAGACATTGGGCGAGGTCAGAACTTCTTTTTATTATTGTTATTATTTGTTTTGAAATGATTGTCTATGAATTGATTGACTTGTTCATTTTGACATGATTATTTTTATTGCAATTAGCATTATTTAATATTTTTAGATTAATTATTTAAATTAATGAATCATTTTTTTATATTGAACAAGTAGTAACCTAAAGTAGTATTTTTTATTAGACGGACTAAACTGACGTTTCCTGTGTTGCCAGTTTTTGATGAAATAAAAATATCGTTGTGACCAAATATGGAGTTCAATCAACCAATCGTTTACCAATCAAAGTATATTTTATTTTCTTCATCATCTAGCTATTACCGCTACAGAGATCCCATCTGACACCAAAGATACTCCAAGATCTTGGAAACCACTGGTCAAATTTTTATCAGACCCAGCTAAGAACACTCGACAACATTCTGTATTAAATTAAAAAAACCGGGTCCGAATCGGATCATCCGTTGTCAAGTTATGACACAGACAAACACACGAACAGACAAACGTGTCAAACTTATAACACACCCTCCTCGATCGAGGTTTAAAAAACAGCATCAAAGAACACTGTTTATGAAAAAAAACACCCGGCGACAAGACATACTCGTAAAGCAAAGAGAGCGTTTACCGCGCATGTGTGAGTTGAGTTCAGCCGTCACGGTGCGTGCGTGCGCGCACGTCGCGATCTGTTGATCTGTTCATTGTCACGGCCCCTCGGATGCCCTCGGTCGCGTAGGCCTGGACTACATGCGCCGGTTCCAGTCCCGGTTAGGTCCGCACTGACTTCAAGTGGGGGGACGGCGGCGAACCGAACCGGTGTGCTGGAACCGATGCATGTCCAGGCCTATGAGTCTATCAAATCTAATGAACGTATGTTTAATACTAAAACTTTGTGTCAAATGAATAGTACCTAACCAAGTTAAATTAGCCTTCCCCCCACCCCTTTAAAATTCGGAAAATGAAGGTAAGTATTTATCTAGAATAACTAAAAAAAATATGGAATATTGGTTAAGTTTTTTCGTATGAATTGTGAATTATCATTTTATCTTTATATTACTCAATACTTATTTATTTCGTAATTTTCAATACATGTCACATCTTGTTGGATATTAAATAAATGACTTTGATTATTATAATAAATGAAGTTGATTATAATTAAATAAATTGATTCATTAATTAAATTAATTGATCTGAAAAAATGTCAATCAATTCATAAATAATCATGTCAAAAACAAATAATTACAATATATTATGTTTGGATTGCGGGGTCTTATCAGAAATCAGAGGAGCTCGTAGCCTAGTTGCAAGCACGGTCTGAAAGTAATCGTGCAGGTTTAGCGACGTTGGCGCGGTACCTGGATGGGTGACCGCTAGTGGCATATTTCATCTGAGCTCGTCCGTGCCTCGGAGAGAACGTTAAGCAGTCGGTCTCGGTTGTTGTCGTTCGACAGCAGTCGTTAAGCCATGTCAGAGGCCTACGGGCGGCCTGACAACTCTGACAAATAGGTTGGCCACTAACCATACGAAAAAAAAACAGAAATCTGAAATTTTTATTTGTAAAAAAGTACCTAAGTAGGTACATTTTTACAACTTCACTTTTTTCACTCTAGTACCGGAAGGTGCTATAACTGAAAGGAGAGAAGCGATGCAAGAAACTTATTAGGAATCCAAGCTACAGATTAAATAATAATAATTAATACTTTTCCTGATTTTGTGTACAATAAAGTGTATCTATCTATCTATCTATCTATCTATTGTTGAATTCAGTTTCGAATCCTATACAATGTGGGTTAATCGAAAAATTTCATTCTCCGAACATTAATCACACTATCAAAGAATGTAATAATATGATCGTCATGCGTCTCCCGTTATCTTTCCTCAAACAGTCAGCCATCAAAGATAACTGCACTTTAATATCAGTCTAGTCTACTAGCCAATGACTGGGTCTAATATTTTAGTCACGATTTGATCCAGCCTGAATCATAGTTTAAATTGCTTTTCCTATAAACGTTTTCCGACTAACTTTTAATCTTGTGAGTCATAGATAGTTCAATGTTTCCATTTCATTGTAATTACCTATGTTTACTTTTTGTAAACCAGAGCATTCTATATGTTAGAAACCATCTATTTATCATGACTAGGTAAGATCTTTTAGTTTTACGTAATATCACTTTCAAAAACATCAAAAAGTTGCCTCTGTATAGGCATTAAATTATATAACAAGATACCTTTCTATTGTATCAGGACACATAAAGACTTCTGCAATGTAATCAGAGGTTGTCTGGAAGAGATCGCTTTTTGTATGTATTCTACCATTACATACGCAATGTCTTATATTAAGTTTTGTGCAAAAAAGTATATTCTATTCTATTCCAGACACATCTCCTTCAGAGAATCAATTATACAATTAACGAAGCTTGTTGATAAGAATTTTGTGAATATTCTAAATTATTTATATTTCAACTTACGAAGATATTGCAGAATTGTTTCAAATTAATTAAGATTTATGACATTATTTATTGGGTACATGAAATTATGCATTATTTTATGAAGTTATGTATGACATATCTAAATACATGTAGCATGTTTATTGTACTGATTAATTTTACTGATTATTACGGCGATAGGCACGCCACCAAATCTTACGGCGAAAAATGGGAACTACCTGTCGGTGGTTCCTCTGTCTGGGTAGACAGAGGAACCACCTCGGGGATTATGGACACAATTTTGTGTTGTAGACGTGAGTTTATGTATGTATGTTTACTGATCATTAAAAAAAATTATTAATGCAGACAGTATCTTTTACATTTTTTCAGATTTCCCTGGCTCCCACACTAGGATACCCTGTGTTGTGGGGGCCAGTCTCTTCCGATAAAAAAATTATGAAAAACATAAGGCAATGCTAAATTAAACAGTTAAGTATGCGTGTATGTGGTGTGTGTGAGGGGTGTGTGCGTGAGATGGCGCGTGTGGAAAAAAAAGTAATATACTACAATATTTTAACATTCAAATCCATGGTACAAATGTTAAAGTCACTATACAAGTTTTGAAAAAAAAAACTAATAATAAAAATAAATAGTACCTACTGTTAGTGTGGTATAAAAATCGAAAACCGAATTCGCTTATTCTTAGGTTTCATCAGATTCAGGCTGACAGCTTGTAATTTAAAAGTAATTGGATAATTCGGCTAATTTAGCACCGGTAGCACTCATGTCGTAGAGTGGGTAATTTGAGTAGGTTGCCGTGTTTGGTCTACTGGACGACGAACCGTGAGGTAGGTAGCCTCAAAATTTTAGTAAATTATATAACTTATATAGCTTATACAATATGCAAGAAATTTGTAAGTATGATATACGAGTAAGTATACAATTTCCTTGGTAATATAATAAATAATATTATTGTTTATTGATATTTGTATGTTGTAAGTATTTAATTTCATTTAGTTAATTGCATGCGCAACGGTGAACGAAAACATCGTGAGGAAACCTGCATGTCTGAAGAAATTAAAAGTTTCTCTGAAAGTCTGAGCTGTGGTCTAGTTTAGGGATGTTACGGAGGTGGTTTTACCGGAACCGGAGTCGAAACCGACGGTTTTAAGTTTGATTTATCGTAGTCGGAACCGGAGTCTGAGGCGGAGATAGAAGAGAGATGTTCAGAAGAGGTTCTAATTTTAAACCGTTTTTTAATTTTTATAGCTTAACTGGCCGTTTTTTTTATAATGACGTTTGCTGCAATAAAACATGTTCCTTTAGAGAGTAGTGTAGGAATACATAAATAACAATACATAAATGTATTCCTGCACTATTAAAAAAAATATTGATATTTGAATATATTTGCTCACAAATCGTCGGTATAACCTCCGATTCAAAATTATCGGAGCCGATGTCGGAGTCGGAGGTGTAAAATGAATCGGAAGTTCCGACCTTTCGGAGTCGGAGTCGAAACTCTGTAACATCCCTAGTTTAGTTTACTCAAGTACATAGATATCGTTGTGTTTACCGCTTTCCGTCTGCCACGAGGAAAGCCACAGATGGCTGCATTGGCTACTAATTATAGCTGAATTAAATTCCGTTTTTAAATAACTAGGTAGGAATTTAATTTGTCTATTATTGCTGGATTAATCAGAAATTTTAAAAATACCTACACAAAACTAGACAAGTGCCTCTGCTACCAGTACCTAGGCTAATTAGGTACTCTATAAGCTCGGGGTCGACGACCTGGTCGTCGGCGCAGGCGCCGCGGACCATAATTACTAATCTGCCGGCGCTGCGTCGGATTGCGCCGACTGAAGCGAATTTTTTGCCGACGTGACTGTACGTACAGTATTATGCATTTTTCCTGTTTGCCTGACTCATAGCTTCACCTGCTTTATTACTTTTGTATAATTATGTAGGTACACTTAAATTCCACTTAATAGCTTAACTTTATCATATCAGCGATGCGTGTTAAGGTTGTGCTTACTGACTAAGTACAGTGGGGGAAAAATGGTGGTACACTCTTGGACTTTGTCAGTTTAAACTCCGACTTTATGTGTCATGGTAAATGTAGGTATATATATTTTACACTTATTAATACTACCTATCTTCAATTAAATTTATTTGTGTCGTATCTTTGTCCTCTTGGACAGGTTGTGGCCAGCCATCGATCATGGTCCAACAGAACACCAGCGCTGTAGGCATTCTTGTCTGCAGCAATATGCTGAGTTGAGGCCCTTTTCACAACAACAGCAGACCATCAGACATGATTTAGATATGTTCACCTTTGACTACATAATTATTTTATTATAATTATAACTGTTTCGGTCATTGCTGTGTGTGAAATAAACATATTACTTATTTACTTGTCATTTGATGGTCATTCGTTGCAATTGTCAATTTTGTACCTGAATATGTCAGGGTAACTATGTATCCATTATTTTTCCTGTCATTGTACTTATTTCAATAATTGTTTATTATATTTAAATATAAAATAAACAATTAATTGTTAAGGCTATTTACTTGACATTAGAAGAAACGCTGTCAGATGTCAGACACTTTATATTTGTACCAATCGGTTGTTTTTAGTCAAAATAAAAGTTTAAAAATTTCCGTAAATCATAAACGTAACCACGCACTACTCTACTACAATGTCAAGTTCTTTAACATTTACGAAATAAAACTTAAAAGAATTCATTTATATTAACGAAATTACGAGTATATTAAAAGTCAGTGAAAGTCTACAACCATCTCCCTGAAAATTTGAAAAAAGTCCAAATTAACCTCCAAAAGCTACTATTCAGTTCGGGAATATTCTGAAGATAAACATCTAGAAATTATTATACTAAAAGAACTACTCTTACAAACCTGCTATACCGACAAGGTTCATCATGTTAGGACTAAATAATTGTACATAATAAATAACATACGTATGTAACTCATGATTATGCATGAATAAATGAATTATTGACTTAAAATAGGTAAGTATGGAGCAGAACAAACGCCTGTTGAACATAGATTTTATGACATTTACAAAGCTCTAAATATGTATTAACCAAAGGATGTCACACTATTTTCCTTATCACGATAAAACTAACTTATATGACACTTCCATGCAGACAATATAATAGAAAGCTGTCATTGCACTATTTACAATACAAATATGTAACTCTGTTTTAAGGAAACCGACAGCACTTAAAACAGTAAATACCATAAAAAGATTAAAGGTATAATCTAAACCCGTAATGGTAATGGCCCTTGTGTATGGAGTTACGAGTTTACGATTACAAAAGAACCATCAATGATTTACCATACTTACCTACATGAAATGAAAAACCAAACTCATGCCATGTAGACACACCAAGACATAGCAAAACTAAAATATATTGTTCCGTTATGTCCTTTAAGTCCAATAATTAATTAATTTCGTTCAGCCAACTGAAACTTCGTAATAAATATTTATAATTATATTACGAGTATATTCAATTCAAATAAAAGCATAAATGGATTATAGTCTGATCCTAGTACTTTTATAATACTTAATCCAGTCTAGAATTATCTAAATAAGTACTAAAAACTAAGTGCTGTAGAGTAGAACCATCGATTGCAGTTAGTGTCTGCCTAAATACAATTGGGGCATGGGGGGTTACTAATATTATTTACTGTATTAGGTACTAGGTATATATTAGGGATGTTACGGAGGTGGTTTTACCGGAACCGAAGTCGAAACCGAAAGTTTTAAATTTGATTTATCGGAGTCGGAACCGGATAAGAAACCGGAGTCGGAGGCGGAGGTAGAAGAGAGATGTTCAGAAGTTCAAATTTTAAACCGTTTTTTTATTTTTATAGCTGAACTGGCTAATATTTTTTATGATGACGTTTGCGGCTATGAAACATTCCTTTATGTAGTCCTACACTATTTAATAAAATATTGATATTTGAATATGTTTGCTAACAAATCTTCGGTATACCCTCCGATTGAAAATTATCGGAGCCGAAGTCGACCGAAGAAGAAGTTCCGACCTTTCGGAGTCGGAGTCGAAGCTCCGTAACATCCCTAGTACCTATATATCTAATAATATTAAATACCCCTAAAAAAAGGAGCCTCTAGATTAAAAAACTTTGTTAGAAACATGTCTATCAGTTTTCTGTTAATCTTATATCTCATGATAACAGTTTCTTCTATTCTATTTACTTAGGTTTTTAGGTTTACTAAACATGCTTTTAGTACCACTGTGTATTTACAAGAAGTGATTTTAACTTAATGTCGCAATACAGTAGTCTTATAGGTACTCAAAGGCTTACATAAGTGTAAGCCATTGAGTACCCCATGATCATTAAATATTATACTTTTCTCGATGCTATCGCCGGTTCCGGCGCCATTTCTATTTGGACAAGATGGCGGCTACATCCGCTTTTTTTCTTTTTTCTATTCGCAGCAAGCGGAATGTTTATATTCAGCCAGTCGGGTTGTTTCAACACTACTCCTCCGGGGCAATTGTTTTTGTTTGATGTTTTAAAAATATTGGAGTGTTGAGAAATTCTACTCTATTCTCATAAGTGTTTTGATATGTCAGCTTGATTTTTCCCATGTATCTTTAGATAGGTATTTCATAGCTAATATAATATAATATGTACGTCTCTCTCAAAACACTATTATTATAGTTCTACTAGGTACCTACCTTACTACAAGACCGTCGGTGGCACAGTGGCTAAGACACCGGACTTCAAAACCGTGCAGTGCCATGTACCAATGAGTTTTTCGTATTTTGCGAAGACTTACGTACATTTACCGACTGGTCCAACGGTAAAGGAAAATATCGTGAGGAAACCTGCACACTGAGATGACCAGTGTGTAAAATGGGGAAGGCACAAAGGATCCTCAAGGGTCGAAGTGCCGCTGGGTTATTCCCGCCCCCCTATCATAAGATAAGAAGAAGAAGATACCTTACTACAAATAAATAAAACATTTTAAGTAATTTTAGTAATAACAGCTTCTAATTTCCTTTTTCTTTTAATTTAAAGTTTCATTAATTTAATTTGGATCAATTGAAAGTTCCAATATTGAATTTGAGTCAGATTTTTAACTGTTCTATTGTTGATAAAAACGATTTAATTCCTCTGATCTAAGCATGATCTAAGTATTCAATGTACTCTACTTGTAATTTATTTTATTTAAATTTTATTGGAAAACCAACAGCACTTAAGACGATATATAAATCAAACAAAAGACAATATATAAATCTAAAATAAAAAAAATAGATTAAAATAAAATATACTAACAATAATAGGCCAATTACAGGTCTTCACTAATAGAAATAACTTAATTAAATGAGTATCATGCGTTCCTTATAATTATTAATATTACGACCAAAAAGTATCGGGTCTAGGTACCTCGGCGCTGACCCTTATTTTATCTTATGATAGGGAGCCGGGAGGATCTTTTGTGCCTACCCCATTTTACACACTGGTCATCCCTGTGTGCAGGTTTCTTCACGATGTTTTCCTTCGCCGTTAGAGCAGTCGGTATATGTACGTAAGTCTTAGAAAAATACGAAAAACTCATTGATAGCGCTGACCCTTACTTATTCTTTAAATTAATATTAACTCTCATTATTAACTTATTTTTAAATTCTACTTATTATTTAAATTAATATTAACCACAAAAATGTCTCAGATTAGTTTGCGATGACCCTTAATCGTTATTTTAAGATCTAAGTACACACATGATACTTCGTTTCTAATAAAAATTAATACTCCATTAAGAACGTGTTAGATCTCCATCATCACAACACAACATCTGGTCTGGTCTGCTGATCAAGCCGCCGCCGTTCAGTTTTAGATACGAGTTTATTGAGCCTTCCTTTGAATCCATAAACGAATTAGAATACAAAACACTAGAGTATTTTTAAGTGTACTTTAAAAACAAGACAACAACTTATTTAACTATGAAAGAAAAAATAAGAATAGGTACACATTTACAGTAATACCCCGCTTTACGCGACCCCGTATTGCGCGGATTCGTTACAACGCGAATTTTAAATTTCGCGCTAAATGCCCCGCTTTACGCGATTTCCTGCAAACACTGACTGGGGAATACACCACAGATTAATTTCTAGTGCGACTTGCCTCCTTGTATGTTAGCTCTGAATAGGGTATTCCCCAGAAAATGTTTTCCTTTGCGACTTGCCGTCTTTATGTTGGCTCTCCAGGACTCCAGGTAGGTATGATAGACGATGTTTGGAAAAGACTTTGGACGTGTATTTTCGTAAACCAATGCTCATATTTTGCAATAAACAAAATTGATTTATTATGTTTATGTATTGTTTTTGAGCAGACCCCGTTATACGCGAATTTCGTTTAACGCGATTTTCTCTGGAACGTATCCCTCGCGTAAAGCGAGGTATTATTGTAGTTAGATTTCAAAGTTCTATAAAATGGTATAACCAAAATATTTTAAAATGAAGAGAGGGCGCTACTAGTTAGAAATCTGTTTTATGTTGAAAAGTACAAATATATTGTTGAATTCGGTTTCTGTTTGTAAAAGTGTTCATGGGTAGGTACTTCGTCCCTTATAGGTAATTAGGTATTGCGGATTTATACCCTGACTACAATATAAAAACGCAATATGGCGAGGCTTTTTATTTTCCTGGTCGGGTATACCATAGTAGTAGAGCGTCGGTGGCACTGTGGCTAGGACCCATAGTTCCCATGCGGGAGGTTCGGTTTCGAAACCATGCAGTGCCATGTACCAATGAGTTTTTCGAATTTTTCGAAGACTTACGTACATTTACCGACTGCTCTAACGGTGAAGGAAAACATCGTGAGGAAACCTGCACATTGAAATGACCAGTGTGTAAAATGGGGTAGGCACAAAAGATTCTTAAGGGTCGAAGTGCCGCTGGTTATTCCCGGTCCCCTCTATCATAAGATTTGAAAATTAGAAAAATTTGAAAAAATGTATTCGTTTACAAATTATTAATTAACATTTCACATTAAACTATAACCTCCACACTAGGCGTTGCCTGTTTCGTGGAGATTATATAGGTACACACACTGACCACTTTACATTGTTATGTGTCAATTTAACATTACATTCCAGAATTAAAAGAAACAGAAACAGAATTAAACAGAAGATAAGATACCATAGTAGTCATCTTCTAAGTCGTGTTCCTCATTGCTGAGGGTCGTGATCATTCTAAGGATGCATAGAACGACTGTCGTGACAGCTTTAATGGGGTGGTTTCTCATTGCCTTCCCCATTTCACACACTGGATATCTCAGTGTGCAGGTTTCCTGACGATGTTTTCCTTCACCGTCAGAGCAGTCGGTAAATGTACGTAAATCTTTCGATAAAACCGAAAAACTCATTGGTACATGACATTGTATGGTTTCGAACCCGGACCTCTCGCATGGGAGTCCGACGTCATAGCCACGGCGCCACCGACGCTCCATGAACTATAGTAGTAAGTAGCTATTTAATGTTGTGGCTTCCATTGTCATCACCAAGGCACAGAATATAATATCTAACTATTCCTATAATACTTATACTGTAACGTTGTCGACTTCATCGTCCATATCAACCTCCTCGCCATCAATTTCAACCTCATCGTTAGCGTCTATCTCATCTCATTTCGTGCTAGCATCTTCATTTCTTCATCTATATTTTCAAAATTCAAATCATATTCCCATTCCATTTCTAAATTCCATTATTTCATTAATTTCATTGTTTTCTTTGTATTTAGCACTATCTTTCTGTATATTGTCTTGAACGGACGTTTCGCCGTTTATTTTTGTCTCCTACTGCTACCTATTTTCTACATTTACTATTTTCTGTGTTGTTCTGTTCCTTATAAATATAATATCTATTACCAAGTTCTTCTATTACTTCATCTGCACACTGTCCTAGAACCCTGCTAGCCGGCACCTAGAGGACAGACTGTAGCAATATATATCAAGGTACCTATTTAATTTTATAACGTCTTCCATAATCAGCTTCAGACATATGATATCCTTTACACGTCCATGGGAATCCCATCTCCATCCGTGAACTGTTAAGAGTCTTTGATCCGTGTTAGGTTACATTAGTCAGTCGGTTTTATGACTTACAAGGGATATGTACGGCATAAAATAACATGAAGGGATAAAATGTGGAGAATAGATTTTACTGCCTTTGTACTGCTGATAGGTAAGAAGGCAGCTTAGTGCAAAACGAGAATGACAGAAAGACGCAATAAACGCGTCGAATTGGTTTTAGGAATTCTATGAAAATTCCATAAAGTACACCGCAGAGCAAGTATGGAAAATTATATGCATCAAGACACGTAACATTTTTTTCCGTACTTGCTCTGAGGTGTACTTTTCAAAGAAGAATTCCAGAATACACTAGAAAACCAATATGGCGCGTTTTCTCGACAATCACCAGCTTCCGTATCAGAGCAATGTAAATGAATTTTTTAGGTAATTAAAAGTATCTATCTACAGCACTAAAGTCGCGTTTCCATCGTGCAAGATCTTGCTGCAGGTTTCCAATGCAATTTCCTGCATCTGCCTAATGGAAACACGGATTTTCTAAAAAACAATTAAATTCTGATAACTTTTTGTGCATTCTGATAACGTTTCGATGTTTTTTTTAATGTTTCCCACTGCTGGGCAATGATATTACCACCGCTCATATTCTCAGCTTTCTTATGCCATTTTTTTAATAATAAAAAAACTGGTTTAATAAAAATTACTTTCCATGGCGATGGTCCACACACAGCCCTGCATTTAAATTTAAATATGGCAACTCTCCCGGCCACTGGCCGAAAATAAGATGCACTCGGATGTCAACGGCCACGACGAATGCAACAGGAAAAAGAAATGTTCGTTCTATTTTCAAAATGCGGCGGGAGATCTCTCGATGGCGGGCGTTTCGAAACATAAAGGAAGTGTTATTTTAGAGTTATTCTAAAGACATACATTCCAGAACAGAATTTAGTTGGAAATTATGTTGAAGTGTGTATCGTATCTTTATATTCTTACATATTGGTAATCTAGAGACAAAATATAATGACTCATTTACTTAGTAAAAACGAATCCAACAAAAAATATATCCGAGATCTAAAAAAAATACGTATTAATACCTAGAATAAGTCTACATCTATCATTTAAGAGGCTTTAAATTTAGCAAAAACCATCGATAAAAACTGATCTGAATGTAGGTTTAGTACTGAACAATTCTTACTAAGAAAATTTTATTTATATTCGATTTTCCGTACAATATGCTGATATAATATCAGCTGATCGATTTCTAGCAAAAAACAAGCAAACGTTGCTCTTTTATCAGTTATTTTTACTTTCAGGAATATATCATACCTACATAAAACTGTAGAAAAAGTTATTTTTTGTGCTAATTCATAGTTTTAGTTTCAAAAATACATAGATTATACGCACATTATACGGTTCGCGCGGTTTTTGTGTCACTTTTTATTTTTCTGCCGGTGTTGCCAGCGCAGCGTCGCGTCGCGCTCTCGCCTTTTACTGGTCTGTTCTAGATTTGTGACAACTTTCTCTAGCGTGAAAATAATTTTATGCTGTAAATTCCATAAAAAAATCTCTGTTTCACGGAGAATTAATCTTTGTTAAAAGTTGCCATTTAATTAAAAACTTTTAGAGTTCCGTCTCTAAAGATTAAATTGATTTTTAACACGAAAATAATTAAAATCCCCGCCATTCAACATACAATAAATTTTCTATAATTTTATATGGCAAACTTATTTCGTGGCTATTCGAGAACTCGTATATAGAAAAATAATATCTCCATGAAAATACACAATTATTCTGTCCTTTTCTACATCATCATCATCATCCTATTAATGTCCCCACTGTTGGGGCACAGGCTCCCCTTGCACAAGGGGGTACGGGCCATGATCCACCGAGCGGGCCCAGTGCTGATTGGTGGATTTCACACGCCTTCGGAAACTTTTAATTTACTCAGACATGCAGGTTTCCTCACGATGTTTTCCTACACCGTTACAGCAGTCGGTAAATGTACTTAAGTCTTCGAAAAAATCCGAAAAACTCATTGGTACATGGCATTGCATGGTTTCGAATCCGGACCTCTCGCATGGGAGTCCGGCGTCCTAACCACTAGGCCACCGCCGCTCCTTTGTTACATCATAGTTGTAAAAAGAAATGGATATACCTACTGATTTAATTAAACTAAGTAGGTACCTACCTGTCAATTCTAGTGAAGTGAAAGAATTAGTTTAGATTGAAACCTGGATCCTAGCCTAGCCTAGACTAGACGGGTGAAATCAATACCATCCACCATCGATTGCCCGCGTCGTCCGTTCCGGTAACAATGGGGATTGTATTACCCATTACCAGACATTACGCGGGCTTCCCTAATCGAATAGAGTCAGTCCGACAATGACACTATAATATGTGGTTTGCTGCAGTTTCACAGAAGCTGATAAAAATTAGCTAAATTGAAAAACGCCACTGGTGGATACCGGACAACTTAACTGGAAGCCAATAATATCGAAACTCGATAAATATCCCGTCTCACACGTTGATTATAAATATCACGTAAAATATCGACTGCTAAGGAGCACTAGTTGTATGTCTAATGCTAGAAGTCGATAAATATCGAAGGTTATATCCGCCATATTTTTTTTCGATATATTCTACTGTGATATCTATATCACTCCGTGAGAATTGGCCTCCCGTCCTGGCACGTGGAATATAAAGTAATATTTTCTTTTTTTTTTAAAGTAAAATCATAAATCCTAAGCATTATAGACTTTTTTTTATTGCAATCGTCCTTCTGCACATTTCTGCCAGTATCACGTCGATTTAACGATTTGCGGTAAAAATTAAGAATAAATGAAGACACTGTAAAGAGAAAAAAACTGAGTCCTAAGTCTTATGCTATTACATTATTTATTTTATTTGTACCTAATACTTTTTTATAATTTATCAGTTTTTGGTGCCACTACGAATACCTACTTATAAAACTTCGACTTACCTCTAAAGTTACCAAAGACTTTCCATTGAGATATCTCGACCCGTATTTTCAATCACATCCAATCTCGAGCTATTGTCAATCTATTAAACTAACCATTGGGTTCCGAATTCTATTTACTGTAGGTGTGTACCTACATAAATACGAAGGAGGGTTCCTACGGACCCAGTAAGTACCCAAGGTAGGTTCCACTGTGTCGCACCAGATACTACACTGACTCCTTTGCTGTCAAGGCAGCACACCTATGGAACTCACTTCCTCAGTAATTCGGCATTCGGAATCCCTGGCTTCGTTTAAAGCGAGTCTCACTCATCATTATTTATTTTTATTTTTTGATTATATATTAAGTATTATATTTCTGTATATATTATAGTATTTACGTAATATTATTACTACTGCTTTGCAGCTTGCAAAGGTTTGCATTTAAAAAAAATATTATTAATGTTATTTATTTATTTGAGGGTAGTATCTATTTTATACGCCTTTTGCACCCGTATATTATATATCTTATGATTTTTCTATCACCTGAAGGTTGCCTGGAATATATCGCTTAAAGCGATAAAGCCGCCTTCTGCACATTGTATTGTACCTCTCTTTATGTTGTATGTTTTGTTTTGTCCCGGGTGTGCAGTAAAGTATATTGGTATTGTATTATTTGTCCTACCTAATTATAGTTGCGAGCACGGTCCGAAAGCGATCGTGCAGGTTAAGCAACGTTGGCGCGGTCGGTACCTGGATGGGTGACCGCTAGTGGCATATTTCATCTGAGCTCCTCCGTGCCTCGGAGAGCACGTTAAGCAGTCGGTCCCGGTTGTTGTCGTTCGACAGCAGTCGTTAAGCCATGTCAGAGGCCTACGGCTACGCCTGAACAACGCAGACAATAGGTTGGCCACTAACCATACGACAAGCAAGCATTGTTTACTGATTATATTATATTTATTTATATTATGTATATCTATGCATTTAACTATCTTAGTATACCCACATAATTATTTATGTATATCATTACTTTTATTTTACTAACTTTACTGCGTAAACCTTTTTCAAATCTTCACACTACACTTTCGCTAAACTCTTTAATGTCCAACTAACTTCAGAGGTTGTCTGGAAGAGATCGCTTTAAGCGATAACGCCGCCTTTGTACATACCGTGCTACTATTCCTGTAGTTTTTACTTTTCCTGATTTTGTGTACAATAAAGTGTTTCTATCTATCTAATCTTAGACCCAGGCATAAGTATTTAAGAACTTAGCTAGCTTAGACGAAATAATGACATATTTTTTTTATTATTTATGTGTCATGGTAAATGTAGGTATATATTTTTCACTTATTAATACTACCTATCTTCAAATAAATTTATTTGTGTCGTATCTTTGTCCTCTTGGACAGGTTTTGGCCATCGGTCATGGTCCAACAGAATACCAGCGCTGTAGGCATTCTTGTCTGCAGCAATAAGCTGAGTTGAGACCCCTTTTCACAACAACAGCAGACCATCAGATGTGATTTCAATATGTTCACCTTTGACTACATAATTATTTTATTATAATTATAACTGTTTCGGTCATTGCTGTGTGTGAAATAAACGTATTACTTACTTACTATAAAGTTCATTAATTTTTCTTACTGTGAGGTCAGTAAAAAGTCGTAGTAGGTAAGCACGTAGGGCTGTAACATTAACCTGAATAAAACATTACAACCCTTTGTGTGTTGTGACCTTAATGACTCAAGTTACTGACCGATGTGTTTTGTTTTAAGACTGAAGAAAATATTATGGTATCATGCGCTGTAGATACTCGTAGCTTCTAGCTACTAATATTCTAGATCTAGAAAGATCTTTCATTTCCCTACAAAGCAAGAAAGAAAGAAGGAAACTTATAGCCACACAAAAAATAATACATATTCTCTACGGTCTCTATTTCAAATAATAGGCAATTATGGTATGAACTGTCAAACAAATTATGGTAAAAAAAAAACGGAACATAAAACTGACCAACATGCGATGGGCTTATCATGGGGTCATCGACCTAAGTTCAACGACAAATTAATATTAGTGGACAAGTAAAACGGTACGGACTGTACTCGTAAACAAACAGTGTTCCATTCGGAAATCGAAATGGTGATTCTTTTACAATGTTGTTTACATTAGATAAATAGATAGATAGAAACACTTTATTATACACAAAATCAGGAAAAGTAAAAACTACAGGAATAATAGCACGATATGTACAAAGGAGCGATTTCTTCCAGACTATCTCTGAAGTTAAGTTAGTAACATTTTGAGTTTTAAGTCAGAGAAAAGGATCACTAGGTTTGGGGGCGTCCATTAATTACGTGAGGCGTTTAGGGGGGGAGGGACCTCACCCAATCTCACGTGGGGGAGAGAGGGGGTCTCTGCAAATATCACGTAATTTTTATTCCGCAAGAGACAGTGTAAAACTTGGTTAAATTAAGTACCAACAACCAAGTACTCCACAATAATAAAACGCAATCAAGCACAGATTAACGTATTTACACTAATAATACGCATTTTCAAAAATTTCATGGGATATTGGGGGGGGGGGGGGGGGTCGAGCCAAATCTCACGACATTGCACCAAGGGGGAAGAGGGGGTCCTAAAATCGCCAAAATAGCCTCACGTAATTAATGGCCCCCTTTTATGGCTGGTTTACATCTGGCGAAATGTGTAAGGACAGTGGCGAGTGCAAGTTGCAGAGACAGTGGCGAGTGCCTAGCCATTGACTGTTTACACTACAGCTAGTCAAACGATATTTGTATTCACTGGCAAGACAGCTTGCAAGCCAACTTGACTAAACACTTGACCAAGTGAAAGGCTGGTTTGACATGTTATTATATTTTCATCATTTAAAAGTAACGTAGGAAAAAATGAAATGGAGGAGGGGGAGGCCTTTGCCCAGCAGTGGGACAGACTATAGGCTATTAAAAAAAAGGAGTAAAGAAGGTATATTGCGGAAAAAGTTATATATATACGAGTATGTCAGAACTACCTCTAGCTATTATAATCTTTTACTACGTAAATCATATATTTTAACTAACGTCCTAAGATACACAATGATAAATCTATAATAAAATTAGACTAAGAAGAAAAAACTAAAGATAAATTTAATCTGACAAATGCATCTGTAATGTGAGTATGACGAAAAAAAAATACTTTTTTTGTAATTAGATTGCTTTCATGGACTGGATATCACCAGTGTGTCAAGTGATCATAACGATTCATGTGGTTGGTACTGGTAGCTTCAATTACCATACATATACCTACATTTTAACACTTCTAGGGCGCGGGTTTCCACTCCCTCTTGATCATTTTTAGTACTATATTCCGATTTCAGTAGGTAACCGATTCCCCCTCTGATTTTTTTTCTAGATCCGCCCCGGCTTAGGTTAGTAGGTACCTACCTACATTACCGAAGTCATGTACACATGTGTACTACTTCCTTTTTGGTAGTCTTGTAGCGTTTTATATTCCAACTGACACGGTTTAAAAAATTTAACTATCTCCTACCTCCGTTCAACCAACATTAAAATTTTATAGCACACCATAAGTAATGAAATAGGACAAGTTTCGACATGTTCCTGCTTCCCCATCGAATGTGGAACACATGTCTGCATTTTAAATTATGAAGAAAAAACTTCCAAGCATGTTGGCCCTGTTTTTTTGCTAGCGGAAGGCTTGGCCCTTGAGAATTGAATCCGTCTTCATCCCCATCTTATCTTATGATAGGGGGCCGGGAATAACCCCAGCGGCACTTCGACCCTTGAAGATCTTTTGTGCCCACCCCATTTTACACACTGGTCATCTCAGTGTGCAAGTTTCCTCACGATGTTTTCCTTCACCGTTAGAGCAGTCGGTAAATGTACGTAAGTCTTTGAAAAATACGAAAAACTCATTGGTACATAGCACTGCATGGTTTCGAAACCAGACCTCCCGCATGGGAGTCCGGTGCCCTAGCCACTGTGCCACCGACGCTCTTACCAAAACATACATGCATACATACTTTCACACTTCTTCTTCTCTTCTAAGTCGTGTTCCTCATTGCTGGGGGTCGTGATCATTCTAAGAAATTAATCACATAGAACGACTCTCGGGCAGATTTAATGGGGTGGTTTGCCATTGCCTTCCCCGTTTCACACACTGGTCATCTCAGTGTGCAGGTTTCCTCACGATGTTTTCGTTAGAGCAGTCGGTAAATGTACGTACCTAAGTCTTTGAAAAATACGAAAAACTCATTGGTACCTACATGGCACTGCATGGTTTCAAACCCAGACCTTTCGCATGGGAGTCCGGTGCCCTAGCCACTGTGCCACCGACGCTGTTACTAAAACATACATACATACATACTTTCACACTAAACAAACAAATAATACTTATAATAGGACCTCACTTGGTCCTGGACCCGTGAGCTTCGCTCTCAACTGACCCCAGAAATGGGAGAAACCCTACAAGAAAAAATATCATCATCATCATCAGCAGCCTACTCTAGCCCACTGCTGGACATAGACCTCTCCAGGACGCGCCATTGAGCCCGATCTTCGACTCTTCTCATCAAGAAAAAATATAATAAACACTATTCCCAGCCCCTATCATAAGATAATATGTTAATAATATGATAATATGTATCATAATATGAATGTTTTAAAACAAAATGTGTATTTGTTCTCAGTTCTGGGAGATAATATCAGAGGAGCACGGCATTGACCCGGCTGGCGTGTACAAGGGAACTAGCGACCTGCAGCTCGAGCGCATCTCCGTCTACTACAATGAGGCCTCTGGTACGTAGCCCACTGCTGGGCAAACCTGCTTCGGTTTCATATTTACGCAAAGGAAACGGGCCACCGTTGGTAAACGGTCGTCATCACCAATAAACATACTCCCCATAGAGTATACGCAAAAAAATATCAGCTGTTCAATACAAAATGTATGAAACAGCCGATTTTTTTTCGCGATTTCAGAGTTGGTCCCATGTTGAAAGTTGCTCAGTTATGGATACTGAACACCCCCCCCCCCCCCCCCCCCACCCCACCCCCTTTGGGACTATAGGGTTTTTTTGTTACACTCCGTATAATATTACAAAGGGACAGGTTCTGTTATAGCTTTGGTTGTGGTCATGACCCTTGCGACCGCGCCTGACTAGGGAGTTTTCGATGCTCTGCTAACCTTGAGAATAGAATAGAATAGAATCACATTTATTGCCAAATACATTATAACAAATTTTACAAACAAAACATTAAAATTTAATGTAGATGCAGATACTTATCAACTACGTAAGTGTCTATGCATATTTGGCAAAAGGGGGGGAAAGTCAGCAAATGCTGACATAATCAGGTACCAATTCTGCAGCGCTGTTTTTCATTTCACCCCTTATCCTAGGATGATAGGACTTGATAGAGTGCCTCAGGTGCCAGTAATACGGTGCTCTTACCCTTCAGACCAGAACACAAGAATCCAAGAAGTGTGGTACCACACCAGGCTGACTCTAAACTAGCTCAGCAGAAAGTTCATAACAATAAAAAAACAGAGCTTAATCCCTTCTTAAATTCGAAGTAATTGACCAATTACAACAATTATAGTGACAGACGGACGGACTGTCGTCATAAGTAGTGTTTATGGGTACAACGACCTCCGGGAAATTTACCTTCCTTTAGTCACATGTCATCTTTATCTAGAACTATGGCGTAGAAAGGGACAGCATGTATTTTAATGAAGACTTAACTTTAAGGACGTTTGTGCAACTGACGGTTAGTCTATCTTTTATAAGCTGGAACCGATTCTGGGGTGTACATTGGACAGCATATCAGGCTATAACCCTTTGTCGCTTTATCTTTTTTTACATCCATATACGATTGTCAAAGAATCAAAACAAAACCTAATTACCTTATTACAGCTAAATTAAAACGTAGCTTTTTAATTTTTTATTGGCAATTTTTTTGGAAAGTGGTATGACTGTGCAGAGTCAACCTGCAGTTATCATCAGCAGCCCACTCTAGTTCACTGCTGGACATAAGCCTCTCCTCCAGTCGTTGCCACCTAGCGCAGGACGTCGCTCCATCTAGCAGGGTGGCGTCCCACACTACGTTTTCCCAAACGCGGTCTCCACTCCAGAACTCGTCTACCTCAGCGGTTGTCGGTTTAACCTGCAGTTATATCAACCTTTTACTTATGTATGTAAAAGCAGCAATCCTTAGCAATGCTTGCATTGCTGTGTTCCGGTTTAAAGGGTGGCGTAACTGGCTGCCGTTGACTCAGTGGAGAAACGCGCTAAGCGCTTTATAGGTGACGAATTGCTGGTGGAAGCTAGACTGCAAAGTCTGGAACATCGGCGCAAGGTTGCCTGTCTATCGGTATTTTATAGGATACATTTCGGAGAGTGCGCATCGGAATTGCACGACCTAATTCCAGCATCTCCATTCCGCCTTCGGACTGCCAGCCGCGGGGAGGGGTTCCATCCTTATGTTGTTGATATCCCATCTGTTCGTACGAAGCGATTTGGTTCTTCGTTCATTATGTGAACAGCTAAGGAATGGAACATCCTGCCGGCGTCTGTATTTCCCGAAACCTACACACTTGGGATCTTCAAGGCCAGAGTGAATAGGCATTGACTGGACCTGCATGCACCATCGTCGACCTCATCAGGCGAGATCGAGGTCAAATGCGGGTTTAGTACCTAGTAAATAAAATAATAATAATAATTTACCTGCACATAATAATATGAGGCACTCCGAACTATGATAGAACTATACTTATACGGAACAAATCCCTCTAGTTCTAATCTAAGTAATCTATCAGTAGAACTGGCTTGGTAGAACTAAAAGGACTAGACCAAACACGTAGATCTTTAGAATAGAATAGAAATACATTTATTGCCAAATCAATGTATATTTCTATCTTTATGGCTTACAGGAGAGGCTACGCCAGTGTAATGAACTAATGCAATTTAATACCTACTTATTTCATGACTTGTAGATTTCTATTTCTAGTTTCTAGCCGGCGCGGGCGGTGCGGTCTCTGCGACCACACGGTCTGGCGAGCTAACTGTTATCGGCCAGTACTGTTATAGGTACCTAGCTAGCTCTGTTACTATTCATAAAACTATAACTACTGACTATTGCTGTTAAAAACGCTAGCTTAGCCATTCTGCGTTGTCATTTCTTCTTTGATAACCACGGTTAACTGCAAGGAAAAACAATTTCACTACAAGGATTTATTTTCTTTTGATGACTGGTTATCAGTCTTTCTTATTTATTTATTTACACTTTAATGCACAAAAAAAGGTGTACATGAGGCGAGCTTAATGCCTTGCGGCATTTTCTACCAGCTAACCATGGGGTTATGCAGAAATGTTTAGGTAGGCCGCATATAAAATGGAGGTTGTTATTATATTATATATAAATAGCTATTCATAATACATATACATAAATCTTAAAAAAATGCATAGGTACTACTATTAAGTATATTGTACATAGGTACTATATAAACATATAAATACTTCTTCTTCTTTCGTGTTGATGATCCGAATTAAATGTTTCCCGACCAGAAGACAGCCACATCGATAGCCCTCTGGTTGGCCTCGAAAAGGTCCTCCCGCGTGCAGGTGGTCGGACACGCGGGACAGCAGAGCAAGTGCTCCATGGTTTGAGGGGAGACACCACACTCACACTTTACTTGATCGCTGGACAACCTCCAGTTGTGAAGATTATCTTCACAACTATATAAATACTAATATATTATGATGTACAAATGAATATATATATCTACTTGATAGCTAAACAGATAAATACGTAAACTCTATTGTTTGTATTTAACAGTGAACTAGCACAATAATACCTTAATGATTTGGACCTTGCCGTAGATGCTTACCTATGTGACTTGCTTTTTACATAGGTTTAGGTTAGGTATAATTTAGTTTTGATTCTTGAAACAACTTATTATTGAACAATTTTACACAGAAAAAAACAGCCTGTACTTACCAGTTATACCATAGTTCAATGACCCCTCTTTCCCACATTTAATTGTTCTGATTCTCAGTACCGTTGACAGCAGATTATTTGATGATGGTAGGTAGGTATGGGAAAGGCAATGGCAAACCACCCCATTAAATCTGCCACGAGAGTCGTTTTATGTGATTAATTCCTTAGAATGATCACGACTCTCAGCAATGAGGAAAACGACTTAGAAGAGAGTTAGGTATATCTACAACCCGACCTCTCAGCGCGAACATTGAGTAGATCTCTTTACTTTTTCATGGTCATGGGTTTCATGTTGGTCTGCCAACAATTGCGATGGCGGAGAACGGGGATAGTGATCTTTATGGCATTTTTGACCAGATATTTACGTGACTTTATCTGTGACCAACAGTTGCGACGGCGGAGAACGGGGGCAAGTACGTCCCCCGCGCCATCCTGCTCGACCTCGAGCCCGGCACCATGGACGCCGTGCGCTCCGGCGTCTACGGGCAGCTGTTCCGGCCAGACAACTTCGTGTTCGGGCAATCAGGTGCCGGTAATAATTGGGCCAAGGGGCACTACACCGAGGGCGCTGAACTAGTCGACGCCGTGTTGGATGTCGTGCGAAAGGTATACATCCCCCACACACCCCAATACACCCTCACGCACCCCTCACTGAGTTGGTGTACTTAGCATCAACATCAGCAGCCCACTCTAGTCCACTGTTGGATATAGCCCTCTCCTAGGGCGCGCCATTGTGCTCTTCTTCTCTTCTCATCCAATGGTCGCTCCACCTAGCAGCGTCTGTTCTGTCGTCCGACACTATGTTTGCGGCGCCTAAACGCGGTCTCCACTCCAGAACTCGTCTACTCCAGCGGTTGTCGGTTCTGCGACAGATGTGACCGGCCCACTGTCACTTCAGCTTGCTAATCTTATGAGCTATGTCGATAAATGTCGATGACTTTAGTAGCGGTGAAAATATCTCAACATTCCTTTTGTTTTGTATTTAATTACATGTCTTTCTTCTTTTCTAGGAGTGCGAGAACTGCGACTGCCTCCAGGGATTCCAGCTCACACACTCGCTCGGCGGCGGCACCGGTTCCGGCATGGGAACACTCCTCATCTCCAAAATCAGAGAAGAATACCCCGACAGAATCATGAACACGTACTCGGTCGTGCCCTCGCCCAAAGTGTCCGACACAGTAGTGGAACCTTACAACGCAGTCCTCTCCATCCATCAGCTAGTCGAAAACACAGACGAAACCTATTGCATAGACAACGAGGCGTTATATGACATTTGCTACAGAACTTTAAAGGTTCCTAACCCAACATACGGAGACTTAAATCACCTAGTTTCGCTAACAATGTCTGGGGTGACAACTTGTCTCAGATTCCCTGGTCAGTTGAATGCTGATCTACGTAAGTTGGCAGTGAATATGGTGCCGTTCCCTCGTCTGCACTTCTTCATGCCCGGATTCGCGCCGTTAACATCCCGCGGGAGTCAATCTTACAGAGCGTTGACGGTTCCAGAGCTGACGCAGCAGATGTTTGACGCTAAAAACATGATGGCCGCGTGCGATCCTCGTCACGGTCGGTATCTGACCGTTGCTGCCATCTTCCGCGGCCGCATGTCCATGAAGGAGGTCGACGAGCAGATGCTGTCGATTCAGAACAAGAACAGCAGTTTCTTCGTGGAATGGATCCCGAATAACGTGAAGACGGCTGTCTGCGACATTCCTCCTAAAGGTCTGAAGATGTCCTCCACTTTTATCGGCAACACGACTGCGATCCAGGAGCTGTTTAAACGTATCTCGGAGCAGTTCACGGCTATGTTCAGACGCAAGGCCTTTTTGCATTGGTATACTGGCGAAGGCATGGACGAGATGGAGTTTAGCGAAGCCGAAAGTAACGTGAACGATCTGGTGTCGGAGTACCAGCAGTACCAGGAAGCTACTGCCGAGGATGACACGGAATTTGATCAGGAAGATTTGGAGGAGCTGGCACAGGATGAGCACCACGGTTAGGTGGAGACTGAAGTGGTTGGAGAGTGAATCTGAGGGTGGGGTGAAGAATGGGGGTTGTAGACACTACAAAAGGGAATAACTGGGGGTATTTCAGACTACTCGTCAAATGATCAACAATTGTGAATATGGCTACAAGTTGCTGGACAAGTTGGCGTTTCCTGGTCATACTGGTACAATCACGAAGGCACATTATTATATGCCAAATTAATATGAACACACGAGCAAACGCCGAAAAGTACCACCAATTACGAGTAGGTACCTTTTCATGTAAGTACCTAGTGATTGGAAATCTTCAACCAAAATGGGTTTTACAAGACAATCTTCTATTACAGTGCCTACACCTACAACTTTCTTCAACCTCCTCAATTTTATATATTTCTGAAAAAGATATTTTATACCGCAATAGATTTTTAATATCTCTAGCACTTTGAGCCGTCAATTTAGTGTGACGAATCGATGAAAGGGCAATGAATTTTACGAATTATAAGTATTATATCAATGGAAGTGTTTCTGAATGGAATTTTTACCAAATTTTGTAACCGTCAGATGCTATGAAAGCTATAAATAAATGAAGGAACGTACCAATTTGTGCATTTCTTAGCTTAAGTTATTTTATTACTGTAACGTGTATTGCTTTTATATATTAATTTATAATTAAATGTTTTAAACAAAAATGGTTCTGTTTTTTTAAGGCAAAGGGAACTGAGCCCATACATCAATCTCTGATGTAAACAACTCTTAAAAGTCTTCATTAAAATGCTGGTGTGACATTTCAATGCTATCTGGGAGAATCTTCCACGCTTCTGCACCATCCGAACCAAAGAAGGCGTCCCGGACGCAGCATGGCTCTTCAATATCTAGCCAACTACGGATCGGGCTGCAGCGCCTTCAGCTTCAGCGCAGCGTCAAGGGCTACGGGCTGTAGCGTGTATCATTTAAAAAAAATCACAATTAGGCAAAAAAAATATGCAAGGCCTAATAAGGCCCACTTGCGCGAAGGTCGAATTCAGAGATCAAGCCGAGAGTTAGTGTTAAATTACACCAACGCAAATCCTGAAATTATTTGAATGAAAACCGAAATGAAATGAAGGTAGATGCACTGGATAGATTTCACAGTAGGTAGGCAGGTAGGAAAATATCGTGAGGAAACGGAAGAGTTTTCAGAAGGCAACCAAACAGCACTGGGTCTGGAAACCCCTCTAAAATAATTTGTCACCATCATCAGCAGCCCACTCTAGACAATTCGCAAGTTAGAGTTATCTAACCCGGGTTAAGAACATTTAACCCGCACTTTCGCGCATGCGGCACTTAATTACACGCGCGGGGAAGGGTTCCATCCTTATATTGTTGATATCCCATCTACTCGTTCGAAGCGATTTGCTTCTTCGTTCATTATGCGAACGGCTAAGGAATGGAACAGCCTGCCGGCGTCTGTATTTCCCAAAACCTACAACCTTGGGATCTTCAAGGCCAGAGTGAATAGGCATTTACTGGACCCGCATGCTCCATCGTCGACCTCATCGTCGCTTACCATCAGGCGAAATCCGAGGTCAAATGCGGGTTTAGTAGTCAATAAATAAAATATTTACCTGCACATATTAATATGAGGCACTCAGAACTCTGATAGAACTATACTTATACGGAACAAATCCCTCTAGTTCTAATCTAAGTAATCTATCAGTAGAACTGGCTTGGTAGAACTAAAAGGACTTTAGAATAGAATAGAATAGAAATACATTTATTGCGAAATCATATAAATTTAAAATTTAACATTATAGTACAAAGCATTATATGTAATGTAGGCATGTACTGGACCCGCATGCTCCATCGTCGCTCACCATCAGGCGAGATCGAGGTCAAATGCGGGTAGTAGTCAATAAAAAATATAAAAAATTACACCCGTTTCAATATAATTAAACCAACGTATAATAGACAAATATGTTTATTTCTCTTCATAATTCCGATGCATAACTCGTAACTTACTTAACTAAACTTAACTTCTACATCCCCATACTATATACAATCCTGAACACAATTTATCTATTTTAATATAATTATTATAATAATTTATTATTATTTCGTTTATTAAAGGCAATTTTGAATTTAAAAGAATTGTCACCAAAAAGATACCTATTATTTACTTTATTATCTATTGTAAAGTAAACTAAATTTAACCTTTTCACGATCGTACCCCATGCTCCAAATTCGTCTATAATATAGAAGACAAAAAATAACTGCGGCTATAAATGTCAGATTCATCTCCGGTATTGTACTGTAAAACTGAATTCATCATCATCATCAGCAGCCTATTAATGTCACTGTTGGGACGCATGCCTCCCCTTGCACATGGGGTACGGGCCATGATCCACCGAGCGGGCCCAATGCTGACTGGTGGATTTCACACGCCTTCGGAAACTTTTAATTTCCTCAGACATGCAGGTTTTCTCACGATGTTTTCCTTCACCGTTAGAGCTGCCGGTAAATGTACCTACGTAAGTTTTCGAAAAAATTCGAAAAACTCATTAGTACATGGCATTCAGCACTGCATGGTTTCGAACCCGGATCTCCCGCATGGGAGTCCGGCGTCCTACCCACCAGGCCACCGACGCTCTAACTGAATTCAGTCGAGTGTAATTGCATTCAGTACGGTTAGTCAAGCCTGTCTAAACTAAATCGTTGACTGAATTCAGTCGAGTGTGATACGCACTTTTAAGGCGAGCGTGGCACTGAAAAGGTTAGATGACGTTAAAAAACATGTTCCCATTCAAATCATAAACTATTGTCTTTTAAACATTTTGAGTATTTTTTCCATACAAAAAGAAGCCGAAAGTTAAATGCATGGCACCGACGTACAACGTACATACAAAAACGAAATACAAACAAATACAGACTAAATTAATAAAGCTTCTAGTGTAATTTTAACAAGTGAATTTAGCTGCGATATCAAGAGATTCGATACTACGAAAAATAAATATTATTTATATTTTAAATAAGATTTAAACCTTTTTTTAAATACGATTACGAAAAAAAAATACCAGTCCCCGTTTGTGTTGTTTTATATAATTTCAACGGTCCCTATGTATCCCGGAAATGGCAGGTATGTGATTTTCACTTTTTTGGCTTTCTTCTCATCATTTTACATTATTTTTACAACTCTATAAATATATAATTTAATCTATGTGTCAAATTTGAATTATATTCATTGAATAGTTTCTAAAATACAGAAAATTAACATTTGTAATAACCACTGATCGGAGTAGGTAGGGCTGTTTGGGATCAAAGACCTCAAAAGCTAGATTAGTTCTAGGTTAGTATGGAGAGGACTCCGGGACCCCGGGATTCCGTAATTTTTGAGCAAATTATGTAAACGTCTTTTGAAGTAGGTAGAGCTATTTCGGGTCCATGGCCTCGAAGATTATGTTAATATAGATATTAATCCTGGATCCCGGGATTAGAAAATAATCGAGCAACTTTTATAAATCTGCAGTTTATGAATTTTTGAAGTAGTATAATTACGAAGACGTTAACCAACTACGAATTATTAATATATTTGTTATGTACTAGCTTTATCCCGCGACTCCGTCTGCGTGGACTACAGAAAAAGGTCATATACGCCATTAGACAAATACAATTGCATTTCTCATACATTACCTAGCTAACTCACTTGTACCAATAAAAGCTGTACATACTGCGATTATTTTAAATTCCGAAAAACCCGGGATTTTTTAATATTTTGCTTTAATGGCATGTCCATTGTATGATGATCGCAGGTTGGAATTACCAAAAGTAGCTCTATCTACAGCGATTTTTTCAATTCCGGAAATCCCGGGATTATCCAAATATGGTTTATAAGAAAGCCGTATCCATATCATGACCACAGCTTGCAAGTACCAAAAACAGCCCTACCTACTCCGATCAGTGGTAATGACTAAAGAGCGGATTTGTAGTAGCTATTATTGGATTTAATATGGATGGATATGACCAGTGAAATAAAAAAAGGGAAAATAAATATTCTCATTAAATCTACTCAAGCAATATACAGTATTTTCTGAGTGATCATAGAAATTACTGTGCACTGTGCAGAGGGAATCTGAAATAATGTAATTAAAATAAATTATTTCATTAAGTAACTTTTTTTTTTAATCATCACATTATTTCAACCGAAACACGTCCACTGCTGGATCTCCATTTTCCTTTTTTTTTACAATTTGAATGAATGAATTACTCTTTGCACAAAATTAGTGTGATACAAAACGATTAATACAATCTGTTACTTGAATAACAAATTTCACTGGTCATATCCATCCGTATAAATCCAATAAAAGCTACTACAAATCCGCTCTTTAGTTAGGAATTTCCTGACAAATATAACTCCGCTCTTTAGTTAGGAATTTCCTGACATATATAACTCCGCTCTTTAGTTAGGAATTTCCTGACAAATATAACTCCGCTCTTTAGTTAGGAATTTCCTGACAAATATAACTCCGCTCTTTAGTTAGGAATTTCCTGACAAATATAACTCCGCTCTTTAGTTAGGAATTTCCTGACAAATATAACTCCGCTCTTTAGTTAGGAATTTCCTGACAAATATAACTCCGCTCTTTAGTTAGGAATTTCCTGACAAATATAACTCCGCTCTTTAGTTAGGAATTTCCTGACAAATATAACTCCGCTCTTTAGTTAGGAATTTCCTGACAAATATAACTCCGCTCTTTAGTTAGGAATTTCCTGACAAATATAACTCCGCTCTTTAGTTAGGAATTTCCTGACAAATATAACTCCGCTCTTTAGTTAGGAATTTCCTGACAAATATAACTCCGCTCTTTAGTTAGTTTCTTTTGCACCGTCAAAATTCAAAAGCAGGAGTAAGGTTGAGATTTAATCGAAGGTACCGTAGGGACCGTCGAAATAACTGAAATAAGTAATTTTTAACATAGCCATGATTTCAGCGCATATCAAGTCTACACAAAACATCTTTTTCTCTCTCTTCTATAGAATAAAGAAGCAATTTTTTTTTAATATAGTGTGTAGGTGGAAACATGGCATTATTTGAAGAAAAAAAACCGAAATTATCATACAAATATGGTATCATAAAAACTATTCTACTGTTAAACCGTGGTTCAAATGAAGTTTTTCTAACTTAACAATAATAACTTAATTTGTCGAATTAAAAAATGCAGTAACTGTTTACAATACAAAATAATAATATGGCAATACATGTTAACAAGACAGTGAATTGCAAGAAACGTCTTTAATATTAAGACTTCCTTAAGTCTCGTGTCATCTCTGTCTAGAGATATGGCGTAGAAAATACATATATAATTTCACGCGGGGTAGGCAAGAGAGAACGGAGCGCCACGAATCTGTCTTGGCACGCTTCTCTTGCTTCCTCTACAGCCATTCGTCGCTTCACGTATGCTCGCCGTTGGGGTGTCTGCTCTGTATATTAAAATCTAAGAACACTGTCAATCTGATGTTTAAAGGACAACCCCCAGATTTTTCTTTTTCGTTAAAAATACATAATTTTAATGAAGTCTCAGCTTTAAGGACGTTTCTTGCAAGTGACGGTAAGGCAGTATTTAGTGCTAACTAACGATGTCAGTATACCAGAACTGTGAGGAAGCGAGGCGGCGAAAGTAAAACCAACCAATAGTATTGCTTCATTATCACGTCACGAGTAAATGACGACATCCTATTGGCGGGTATTTTCCTCGCTTCCTCACACAGATGGTAACACCTAAAGCTTTCATGGTGATTCCTGAGGAATTTCCCTTTCCTGTACGCTCATTTTCTTTTCCTCACGAATAAAGTATTAAAAAAAAGTGTTTTTTTTTCTTTTTTTATTTATTTGCACAGATCCTTGATCTATTCCTGACCTTTGATCTTATTCTCAGTAAATATCATTTACATTAATTTTTTGTTGCTTTCTTCATCCGTGCAGTCACTGAGGGGCCAGCTGGAAACCAGCGCTGTGGTTTACCTCAGCATTATGCTGAGCTGGTGTACCCTTTTTGGCACTGTACCACACCGGATGTTCTGTGCTGCATGTATTAAACTTTGTATACTTCTGTATTGTGTTCTATATTCTGGTGTTTACAGTGATCAATAAACGTTTTCAATTTCAATTTACTTTATTCACGAGGAACAGTAAAAGAGCGTAACAAGATTTTCAATTCCTCAGGAAACATCCTCATTTTTTTCAATAGCAACAGCTACGTACGTCAGGCTCAGAGCTGATCCTCATTGGTATAGATTCCGGGGGTGGTCGCTAAATTTATGAATCGTCCCGTACAAAGGAAAATGGTAATTATCACTCTTATTCGATTGTGTGGGATTCCATGTTATAGGGTAAGTTCCAAAGCCACTTTCGCTTTGTCGGGTAATAAATGTCGTTTAAGGTTCAATTTCGTGACGGCACATGAGAGCTTTACCTAAGTCTTCCTTAAGTTTAGTAGCGCATCGAAATCCGCGACGGTGACCATCTGGTGACCCATTTACTCGCCTGCCTTCTTAATACAATAAAAAAATAAAAAGGAGAGTCTGTGGCGTAGTGGCTAAGGCTCAATTTACTTTGCCGCGGAATGGAATGGAAGCGAATTTTCGCAACGTAATTGTACATAGCATAATGAACTTTATGTCAATTGTGTAACATACAAACTAAATACGCTTTACCGCTAGGGGAATTCTCGAGAATGCGCGAGGATTCTCCGGAAGACGTGCGACCTCTTTTTTTTGGCTCGTATTTAGTTTGTATGTTACACAATTGACATAAAGTTCGTTATGCTATATACAATTACGTTGCGAAAATTCGCTTCCATTCCATTCCGCGGCAAATTGAGCCTAAAGCGAATTGGAACGTAGCCCTTATCTAAATTACATCTATATTTTATAATTTATCTGACTGTTATATTATTTTTTATATTTCCATGCTCATTGTTGAGTAGAATGTATCGGCTCTTTGTTTACAAAATACCATCTTGTAATTAATCAAGAAGACACTGCACACAACTAGTGCGGAACACGGCCAAAACACTCCCAAAACACCATCTCCTATTCAACCGGGTAGTCATCCCGTGGAACGGCCTACCTGACCAAGTTGTGAATGCTGAAACTATAAACCAGTTTAAAAACAGATTAGAAACGAAATGTGAAGAAACAGGCTAATCAGCATTAGCTGCCTTCCTGCTAAACCAATAATAATTATGCACCTACATTCTGTACAAACAAATTAATCTGAATCATGGAATCTAAATTTAGCGAGCGACCTCCGCAATCGAGCCAGCTATGGTACAGCGAATTACCCTTCACCGATAGAACGTTTCGCCGAAAACACTCTTAATCGAAGGTTACTTTTACGAAGAAATCATTCATCGATGGGTGCTTTACCGAAACCATTGTTAATCGAAGGTTACTTTTACGAAGAAATCATTCATCGATGGGTGCTTTACCGAAACCATTGTTCGCCGACGGTTGATTTCTCGAAAACAATCCGAAGTAGTCAGTAAGTGGAGACTGTATGTCTATTAGTGGGGACTATTAATTTATGTTTTATTTTATTTTGTAAAAAAGTACCTACATAATATTTATATTAATCGATCTATTTTGTACTTAACTTTAGAGCATTCCAAAATCCTAATATACAAATTGACTGCAGTCACTAATACAATAAAATGGACTCCGACAAAATATTCCAAAATAAGTATAAAATAAAACATAAACAATATATCTATTTTAATTTTATGCATATAATGAGAAGAAAAATTATAACCAACTAAATTATAGATATACAGATTAATAAAAATCAAAGAACTGCTTGGTACAAGAAAAAGAAATTTACTGCTTATTTTTGATATAAAGAATGTGGGCCAATCCTCCTAAGAAAGATTTGATGTCTATCTCAGTTTTTTGTGACAAGTGTGTTTGTAATCTAACATCATATTCAAGCTGTGCATTACGTCTGCGCTTTGGCATAGGCTCTGAGGAATTGATTCGTTGGATAGCACATTCTGTATGTTTTTGCTCTTTAGCAAATTCAGTACTTGTTTTATATATGTTCCATTTCTTTCTATGGAGGAGTGTGTTCCAGCGTTCGTGCCAAGATTCTAGTGCATTTTGTGTTCTTGGAACAGAAAGTGTGCGATCGTATACTGACCACATAGCAGGTGGAAATAATGCCGAATTTCTTTTTACCGTTACAACAGTGCCAGTAGGTGTCTGCATTGGAAGTGATCCATTGACATAATATTTATTAAACCAATGTGCAATCCCAGCAGCTTCTGGCGGTAATATTTTATCTTGAACGATTCTGAATGCTTCCGGTATCTCAGTGGGCTCAAGAAAAGCAAGCGCAAATAAGTGTCTAATTCTGTGTGCAAACGAGAAATCTTCAGTGTATCGCTTTGCGAGACTCTCTTACTGGACATGACGCCAAATAATTTGGGTCAAATGGAATAAGCAAAGCTTGTGAGTAGATACATTCTGGGAACTGTCGTTTGACGGCATTGATCACCGCTACCACAAAATCCGTCAATATGTTAGCTGGTGACAAATGTATTTTTAATGTATTGATCACGTACCTTTTCAAAATCTCCATAAATAAAAAATAACATCTTTCAGTCTTATGTGAAAGTAATGTAAGTGGAGACTGTATGTCTCCACTTACTGACTACTTCGGATTGTTTTCGAGAAATCAACCGTCGGCGAACAATGGTTTCGGTAAAGCACCCATCGATGAATGATTTCTTCGTAAAAGTAACCTTCGATTAACAATGGTTTCGGTAAAGCACCCATCGATGAATGATTTCTTCGTAAAAGTAACCTTCGATTAAGAGTGTTTTCGGCGAAACGTTCTATCGGTGAAGGGTAATTCGCTGTACCATAGCTGGCTCTCCGCAATCGGTGTCATAGTCTAATTTTCAACTTAAAATATTTACATGTTCCTCTACTATAATACATTCCCATAAGACTACATTAAAATACTATTCGGCACTTTGACGTTTAAGTAACTACGCGTAACTATTTCTTTTTTTAAATACCCACATTTTATATCGCGATAAATATTCCAAGATTTGTTCGGATTTACGACATTTTTGCCGATTCATAAATAACAGAAGGTATGAGGGAAAAAATCACCATATTTTATTATACTGACGTGAAAATATTGGCACGATATGAGCCTAGGGCTCTATAAATTCGTAAAATAGCTACAGGCAATCAAAAATCAGAACGGTAGAAAGAAACGGCAATAAGTTTTATGACGTAACTGTTCTCTACCGCCATACAAGCAGGTACTGGTTGCATAAAAAAGTGTTTTGCTAGAAAGGGACAGAGCATCTCTCCAGTACTAACTTTAACTTTTTTTTTCGTACTGATAATTGCTGTTGGTCCTACTGACCTTTACAGCTTCACCGGAGTTTTTGGGGAGAGCGCTAAGTGCGCTCCAGCCTGGAGGAGGACTTAAAACTACTATTAGAAGCGACTGCCTAAGGGCACCTAGGTGGGTACGGGCCTCGGCTTAGGACGTCGCTGGGGAGGGAGGGGTCGGGGAGAAGCGGCCTGGAATACGCCGATAGCGCGTGTAAGCGACAGAAGCGGGTCGCCGCCCGCGCCGGCGCGGTTCAGCAGAGCAACTTAAGTCAATTACTCCACCAAAAGGTTGTCTGGAAGAGATCGCTTTCAGCTATAAGACCGCCTAGACTGTATTAATCGTTTTGTACGCACTGTATCACACTAATTTTGTGCAATAAAGAGTACTCCCAATATTGACATACGCTTCGGAAACGTGGGCCCTAACGGTTGAGGCCATCCATAAAGTCAAAGTTACCCAAAGAGCCAAGGAGCGAGCTATGCTCGCAGTCTCCCGAAGAGACAAAGTGCGAAACGAAGACCTCCGGCTGCGCACAAAGGTCACAGATGTAGCTAAACGCATAGCGACTCTGAAATGGCAATTGGCGGGACATGTGGCTAGGTGAACCGACAACAGGTGGACCCGCAGAGTACTCACGTGGAGACCGCGCACAAGCAGCAGGGCTAGAGCTGGAGTGACTTGGCTCAGAAGCACTGCAAATCGGGCTACATGGAAATATATAGGAGAGGGCTATATCCAGCAGTGGATGAATAAAGCCTGAAGAAGAAGAAGATTCATTCATTCTTTCATTCAAGTTTTTTAACGTAATGGTGATTTTCCACTTATACCTTGTAGAATATATAGGTAGATTTAATTATCATTGTCATCATAAAGTATACTAAAATGTAGGCTTAGAAAAAAACTATAAGTAACCATATACAGGGTGTAACATTAAGAACGGTCAGTATGGGAAAGTCTGAAACTATAAGACATACGAAGATCTGTTCTTAGGAACCATGTCATCAATTTTAGTAACAAGAAAAACTGTATTCATACATTTTTTTAAAAACCTGTACTCAGCCTGGGAATCGAACCCGGTTGTTTTGAAAAAAAATCCAACACTATTTCTGTTTAGATATCGACTGTGTAGGTCTTAAGGAATAAATGTTAGTATGAAACGTGATGTTTAAAATTAATAAAACGCATTGTTTCCATATCTTTTAATTTGTTTTAGTAGGTGTTCGAAATGACTACCATTTTGTAAAATACAAAATTCAACTCGTTTAGGTAACGATCTTACTATTGAATTTTGTATCTTCAGGTGGTGAATTTGCGTTAAAATTGTCTCTATGGCTGCTTTTAGGTCTTCAATTGTGTCGTAGCTTGTTTTGTACACTTCATCCTTAACGTAACCCCACAAGAAATAGTCTAGTCTAAAATAAATTAAAAGATATGGAAACAATGCGTTTTATTAATTTTAAACATCACGTTTCATACTAACATTTATTCCTTAACACCTACACAGTCGATATCTAAATAGAAATAGTGTTGGATTTTTTTTTCAAAACAACCGGGTTCGATTCCCAGGCTGAGTACAGGTTTTTTTTAAAATGTATGAATACAGTTTTTCTTGTTACTAAAATTGATGACATGGTTCCTAAGAACAGATGTTCGTATGTCTTATAGTTTCAGACTTTCCCATACTGACCGTTCTTAATGTTACACCCTGTATACTTACAAAAAAGATTAAAACAAAAATAAACATCAAGATTGGATAAAACAATATTACAATGATGGCAGCGATTCCGGGGTATTCTAAACCTAAACTATTGGTATTTACAAATATCCAAGTCCGTTATAATGAAGGTAGATAAATCACTTCTATTTACCTCCATATTTTTTCTCATTCAAGATACGACCATCGAATCGTGCAGTTTTCTTTTCCCCGAGCCGAGTTTTATATTGTGTACGAGTGAGCGGGAGGTTTCGTTTAGCAATTATCGCTAAAATTGCCGGCAACCCCGGAATCGATGCTAAAATTACAAGTTATTCTAAAATATTACTAAAGTTGACAAGAATATCTGTGACCAATACTTAAAACAACATAAATTAGAACAATAATTAGTGGCCGTACAAGTATTGCGTAAGCAGAATTCTAGCTAGTCCCCCCCTTCAGCGGAAGTAAGCAAAGCTCCCCCCCCCCCATAATTCGTAAACAAGTGTCATTATTATTAACTGCTGATCGCTTTTTGTGCTGACGTGATCACCAGCAAAGTTAAAACCCTGTACCCCGTCTACCCTCTTACGTAAGCATCACACCCCTGATGCTTACTTAATATTTGAACGGCCCCTTACACTAAAAATTAAATACACCCCCGACCATTGTGGAGCCCCTTACTTTCTCCTGGTCAACATCGAATCCTCAAGATACCAGATGTGGGAAGGGCACCATGGTCCCTCAAACTCAAACTTGAACCACTTTTTACCGTTCCAGAGATCCCATCTCACATCAAAAATCTTGGAAATTACTGAACAATTTTTTAACAGATTTGGCTAAGAACACTCTAATAATTTGTGGCCCAATATAACATTAGTGTCAACTTATCTAAAACAAACTTAAAATCTAGAATAAAGCTTAGTATAGGCTATAAATAGGAAGCGAAATTATGGTAAAGTATAAAATAAAGCCTTCCTTTTATTATTTGTTTACGATTTAATTCGTCCAACTACACGATTACCATGACACAAGAAGTTGGTACACTCTTCACCAGGTTTACCAGTTACGGGTTGCATGACGGTTCAAGCACAATGCTGCGTCATAGATGCATTAGGGTTGCCATTTTTTACCGAAATGCACATTATTACAAATTAAAATAGGACACTCCTTAAACAGAAAAGCAAAACGAAACGACATTTTTGAAGATATAATGTATTTTCTCAAAGCTATAGTAAAATTGTGATGATATCAAGGCATTATATGGCCATTTCAAAATAGCAAACCTAAAAATCTGTTAAGACAGCGTGGCGCGGGTCTGAAGGGTAAAAAAAAGATTTGGTGGAAAGGAACGTATCTCCATGTTGATTGGCTACGTACCATTGTGCTAGTGGCGCCTCTAGTGGTAAAACATTGAGGATTATCTCCTATTAACTCAACAGACGCTGGCTGTATACTGGAATGTCTGTGTAGTTAATTGAAATAAAAATAAAATAAATGTCAAAATGGCAAAGTAATTCAGACCATAAATAAATTATTTTGTATTCAAATTTTATGGCCTAGATATCGTTATCTAGGCCATAAAATTTAAAGAAAGAAAAATGAAGAATTTCTTTATGATCTGAACGTTGTTACTATTTTTTTGTTATTTGATAATTGTTGTTGTTTCATCATTGGGAAAAGATGAATTCGATTAATTTCTATAATTTTACAAAATAAAAAATATTTCTATGCGCAAATGCGTGAACACTATTAATTATCTTATTAATTTTTTTTATTAATCATTTAACTTTTAACGGTAACGTTAAAACAATCCATGATTTTGTGCTTGGTGTCTAAATATTCCATGATTTTGTGCTTTGTGCTTGAAACGTCATGCCCATAAACGCAACTGTTTGGCCTGACGAAGAATGAGCTGCTATGCCGATTTTGACCCTACGGCAGGCCTCCGTCGCGGCTACCGAAATGTAATGATAATAATAATGTATGACATCATACCGGAATATCGTCGTACAGTATTTTTGCGGTATTCCATTCCAGTCCTATATTTTGTGAAAAGTGATGTTGTCCATAGTGTCAGTATCCTCACACCGATACCTCATTATCCTCATTAAGATGTATGGAGTTATCATTGTGAGCCAGTTTTAAAAGGGTCTTCTTAATGCGCAGCGCGGGAAGGCGGACTGAAGGGTTCTGGTGCCAGCATTCGCGCATCAGGTTTGCCATGCCCACCATGGTCTGGAAGTAGATAATTTTATATCAGAAACTGTCAAGTCGTTTGGTAATGGCTTTGGAGACACAGGAATAACAATAATACACCTTTTGATTCAGGCTGCATAGTTCTATAGATAAATACTTAACGGACTAACAATACATAATATCATATAAATATAGGGTCCTATTTTATAAGCGACAAATATCTCTAGGATGTCATCTATAGGTTATAAATTATAACTTATAGATGACATCTATATATATATATATATATATATATATATATATATATATATATATATATATATATATATATATATATATATATATATATATATATATATATATATATATATATATATATATATATATATATATATATATATATATATATATATATATTGGTACAAATGACCAGCACATACCACCCTCCAAATATTTGCTAGTAATAAAAAAGGACATTATATAAGTAATTTTGATGCAATTTGAGATGACGATGATCAGATCAGAAGTCCGCACTGAGGAAGAATGGAAGTTGTGTTGGTGCTTGGCGGGTATAAATATGCGGCAACAAGAATAAAAAACACCTGAAATTATCTCTGGATGGGGGCCGGGGAAACCCAGCGACACTTCGACTCATTGGGATCTTTTGTGGTCAACCTCTTGTACCTATCCCTTGACCACTTCACCGAATATGTCATGCACGAGCAAGACTATGCGTCTTAGTGGGAGGGATTTGAATTCCCTTGGGTCCGGATAGGCAGAGCCTAGCAGGCCCATCCTTTTTGCCGCGGTAGCGGGAAATCTGTAGGGACACAGTCTAGGTAGCAGCCCAGTATCTGCGGCGCGGGCTCGTGGAAGAGTCTTAGTTAGCATTGAATGATGATGAAAGCAACCACGCCTGATGAGGAATTTCACCGGATATAGGTCAGCAATACACTCTGGCTTGGGCCCGTCGACGCAATAGATCTTCCTCATTTCGTCCTGAAGATCCAGCTCGTTGAAAAGTCCTAATCACTATTGTTTCATGATGAAACTTACATTGGCAGATGACGACACAGACAAGTGGTCGAGTATGAAACCAGCTCGTTGAAGAATTCACTATTGGCTGATGATGAAACTTACATTGGCAGATGATGAAACCAACACAACAAACTCACCGGATGCGTGTCAGCCCCGCACTCGGGCCGCGCCCCGTCGACGCAGACGACCTTCCTCATGTCGTCGAAGCTCGGGTCCTGAGGAACCAGCTCGGTGAAGGGCGCGCGGTACTCCCTGGCGGGGCACACGCGGCGCGAGACCTCCCATAGCACCAGGGCGAGGGCGTAGATGTCGCACTTGCGGTACGCTTCGAAGCATTCCAGGTTCATACTGAAATATTAATAGAATTAAGTATTTATTACCATATTTTGTTATGTCACAATATACAGGGTGGAAGGTAAAGTAAAATACACTTTACTGCACAAATAGAAAACAACAAACAAAAGATAGAAAAGGAAATAGTGAAGTACAATATAGGCGGCTTTATCGCTAAGAGCGATATCTTCCAGGCAACCTTTGGGCAGAGGAAAGTATCAGGGGGGGAAATGGAGGAAATGGAACGTTTCGGCGGGGCACCCAAAGCAGCTCCGTTGGAGCTACGAGAAAATAGTCTTAGGAGACCTTCCCTAACTTATGGAGCTATATAAAACTGCATTCACAGATTTTTGAAAAAAAGGTACAGTCAGCGAGAAAAATGCAATTTTTCACAACTTTGATGCTAATCGATTCTATTTCGTGTCAGGAACAAAAGACTATGGGGTCAACTGAGGTTCGAGTACTAGAAATCTCAAAAATATCAAAAAACTATTCTATGCACGGCGCATGCGTCAATTGGCAGACACGATATCCATATAAATCTTCTCTACCGAGCAATCAACATTTCAAAATTGGGTGCGCTCAATGCACCCAGCAAGCGTGAAGTTACGTAAGACTTAATTAAAAATTAAAGGAAAAAGCTACTACCTTTGATCCAGCATCTCCGGACTCATGTATCTCTTGGTCCCCTGCCTGGGGTTGTGGTGCCTCTGGGTGGCGATGTGCTGCCTGGTGACTGCCAGACCGAAGTCCGCGATGCAGCACTCACCGTTCACTTTTACGAGGATGTTCTTTGATTTGATATCCCGGTGTGCTATGGCTGGTTTACCCTGCGGACAGGAAATAAATCTTCAATTTTTTCACTTGTATTTTCTACCACCGCTTCGTAATAGTACACTGTGGTAAGAAACAGCGCAAGAAACAATCGGCAGCACAAATCAAATCAATTTTTTTTTATTGTCTGTACCTTTAAAAAAACTCATTTCAGACGCTTTAGTACACGACAAGGTATGTAAGTACCTAATAGTACATTTTTAAGACAGACAGGGTCGCAACAGGCTGCAATTACCACTTATCATGGATATGTCTCTTCTGTGCTCAGTTATGGTTTGATTTTGTGGGGTAACTCAGTAAACGTAGACAGAGTGTTCCTCATACAAAAAAAGTGTATACGAGTAATATGTGATGCATGGTTCTTGGATATATTGCCACTCCCATGCATGTACATAAGAGATATCTGCGTGTTTGTTAAACAGCATCAAATGTACTTTAAACAACATTCAGATGTTCATGAAAGACAAACCAGACACAAAGACAGGCTATACCTTCCGAAATGTACCTTGGACATATATAAGAAAAACGTATGTTGTATGGCAATATACATTTATAATAAGTTACCATCTGAATTGAAAGCCATGACGTTCAATGAGTTTAAGAGGAACATGTATATTTGGTTCATGAATAATTGCTTCTACAGTGTTAAGGAATTTTTTGAATACAAAGTTAGTACTTAATAATATTGGTTATAAGGTTTCGGGAAATACAGACGCCAGCAGACTGTTCCATTCCTTAGCCGTTCGCATAATGAACGAAGAAGCAAATCGCTTCGTACGAGCAGATGGGATATCAACAACATAAGGATGGAACCCCTCCCCGCGCCTGGTAGTCCGAAGGCGGAATGGAGATGCTGGAATTAGGTCGTAAATTTATAACTATCAAATTTATGTAGTGGTAGATCCTAATGTGAAGGATCGCCTGGGGTGATACCACCCTCTTATCTATTTCTGCCGTGAAACACAGATGCTTGCATTTCAGTGTTTCGGTTTGAAGGGTAAGAGAGCCGGCGTAATTTCCGGCACATGAGGCACTCCATCTTAACCCTCAAGGTTCCCCCTCTAATATTAATACAGTGAGGTGAGATGTCTATGGGCGACGGTGACCACTTAACATCAGGTGGACCGTTTGCTCGTCTGCTCTCCTTATTTAATTTAAAAAAAAAACTTACACTAAATATTTGAATCAGGTATGTCAACAATTAATCAATAAAGATGTCCAGAGTTATTATCATTAATAAAAATAAAATTCATATCTGCAGAAACTCCTTAAGATCATAGCATTTTTCCACTAAAAACTTTCTCATCTAGATAATGAATTTGCTATATGTAAGATTCTTTATATCAGTTGGCAATTTATTGTAAATCTTGACAGCCTTATATTTGACAGTACGCTCGCCACCTACCACGATTGTCCACCAAATCTTACACCGAAAAGTGGGAACTACCTGTCGGTGGTTCCTCTGTCTACCCCTCGCGGATCACGTTGTAGACGTTAGTTTATATATGTATGTATCAAATATTTATTCACCTGCGTGCCGTGTATCTCCGTGTGTAAATGCAACAAGCCATTGACGGTGGAGAGGCAGATCACCATCATTTGATGCCGCGTCAGCGTGGTGCGATTAAGGTGCTCGTAGAGAGAGCCCAGGGGGTGGAAGTGGGTGATCAGCCAGAGCTGGTGACAGAGACATAAAATATAATAGACATAAAAACAAGATATCTTCCATGACGGATTGGACGCGCGTCGTACGTAGCGGCTAACCCGAGTAACTTGCTGGTATGAGCGTCGGTGGCACATTGGCTAGAACACCGGACTCCTGTACCAATGAGTTTTTCGTATTTTTCGAAGACTTACGTACGTTTACCGACTGCTCTAACGGTGAAGGAAAACATCGTGAGGAAACCTGTACACTGAGATGACGAGTGTGTAAAATGGGGTAGGCACAAAAGATCCTCAAGGGTCGAAGTGCCGCTGGGTTATTCCCGGCCCCCTGTCATAAGATAACTTGTTGGTGGTACGACCCCTTCAGGGTTCGCCTGGCTGCGACCCTTCTATATAAAGTCTATCGTCAAATGTCTTCACTTCAGCGTTGACGTGTTCCGTCAGTGTTTATAGAAGAGCCAGTACTTACTAAGCCCGTGTGCTCCATCTTCGACCTCATCGTCACTTACCACCAGGTGAGATTGAGGTCTTTTCGGACAAAAGTTGTAGAGAATAAAATCGTCAGTGAAAAGGAAAAACCCTAAAGCGCCATATGGGCAAAAATTAGTTATATTTAGTAGGAAAAAGCGCTATATGGGCAAAATGAGTTCTCATTTTTTCCCATATGGCGCTTTAGCGTTTATTCCTTTCCACTGACGAAATGTAATTTTGGCGAGATTGTTAGCGAATTTGTAATCCCGGGATATAGTTACTCGTTGGGCATACTTAATTACCCGTACCAAATCTAACTGCTGATGAGACTGTACCTGGGTGCAGCTGTTCCGACTGGTCATGTCACTCCCGATGTATCCAACAATGTTCTCGTGCCGCAGCAGCACCGTGCTGTATATCTCGGTCTCGCGCCGCCACGACGCCTCATCCCGAGAGAAGAATATTTTAACGGCGACGCTGTCGGCGTACCAGGAACCGCGCCATACCTCGCCGTAGCGGCCCTGAGGGGTAATTACGAGGCAAAGTCAAAGTCAAAGGCATTCATTGCATATCTATAGGTATGATAAGAGAAGTAGAAGAAAAGTCACACAAATATGACCACTTGTGACAAGGACCGGGGGGGAAGGTTCAAAAAATCATGAAATTCGTGTGACGTAATGTATGGATGGGCCCCTTGTTGGGGAAACCAAAGCAGCTCGACTCCGATGGCTCGAACACGTCACTAGGATGGGGGAAGTCGGGTCCCTGCTACTGCTGGCGCCATGAAGTAGAGGGACCTGCGTGAGCTTTAGGCGCCTGACTGGCTAGAGACTGCCCAAAAGAGAGACATGGAGTTCTTTGGTATCGGTTTGGTCGCTGAGCCAGCGCAGTAGGTATCGCTTGACGACCGAATGCACAATGAACTCTTTCTCACCTTCCCGACGCACTCAATAAGGGTGACCTGCTTGGCCAAGGTCCGCTGCACCATGAGCGGCAGGCCAGACCCTGAGCCACTGGTCACGGAACACTCCAGGTACTCCCTCAGGGTCGAGTCTCCGGCCGCCACTGCCTTGAGACCACCGCCGTTTTGTGACCCGTCCACTCCTGGAAAGACAAATTCGCTTTGTATAAACAGACAAATTCCCTTTGTATAAACAGACTAATTACATTAATATAAACAGACAAATTCCCTTTGTATAAACAGACTAATTACATTAATATAAACAGACAAATTCCCTTCGTATAAACAGACAAATTCCCTTTGTATGAACAGACAAATTACATTAATATAAACAGACAAATTCCCTTTGTATGAACAGACAAATTACATTAATATAAACAGACAAATTCCCTTTGTATAAACAGACTAATTACATTAATATAAACAGACAAATTCCCTTCGTATGAACAGACAAATTCCATTCGTATGAACAGACAAATTCCCTTCGTATGAACAGACAAATTCCCTTTGTATGAACAGACAAATTCCATTCGTATGAACAGACAAATTCCCTTCGTACGAACAGACAAATTCCCTTCGTATGAACAGACAAATTCCCTTCGTATGAACAGACAAATTACCTTCATAGAAAGCGCTAGTGACGTGCGGACTGTATATATTGGTAGTGAAGTAGTTGGAGTCCGCCCCCAACTTGTGTAGAGCGGCCCTTGACACTCGCAACCTGAAATTAAACGTTGATTTTAATAAATAAGCTAAAACAAACAACAGGTAAGGTTCGGCTACGGTAGATAGATAGATAGATTAATACTTTATTACACACAAGAAATTTACATAGGAAAGGAAATATAGAATAAGTGTACAAAGGCGGGCTTATCGCTCAGAGCGATCTCTTCCAGGCAACCTAGGCGATAGAAGAATTATTAATAGGTTACCGGCAGTATAGTGCAGAAGAGTGAAATATGAACACATTTTTTGTGGGCACCATCGCCTAGATATCTAGTTATAACTCGCAACTGCAACTAGGGTTTAGTGCGCTGTTAACCTAGGAAAGTGTATAAAGATATTACATTTTAAACTTACACGATTTGTTCAATAAATACCGACGCGATTAAGCCTCTTACCCCTAACGAGGCTAAGATAGGGGGTAAGATAGGTAAGGTAAAAGAGCGTCGGTGGCCTAGTGGCTAGGACGCCGGACTCCCATGCGGGAGGTCCGGGTTCGAAACCATGCAATGTACAAATGAGTTTTTCGGATTTTCTCGAAGACTTACGTACATTTACAGACTGCTCTAAAGGTGAAGGAAAACATCGTGAGGAAACCTGCATGTCTGAGTAAATAAAAACATTCCAAAGGCGTGTGAAATCCACCAATCAGCACTGGACCCGCTCGGTGGATCTTGGCCCCATACCCCCTTGTGCAAGGGGAGGCCTGTGCCCCAACAGTGGGGACATTAATGATGACGATGAGGGGTAAGATGACACATGTTGTAAAATAGTGGAATTGGGTTTCCAGGTGATAGAAACAACGTCGAGAAAGAAGCCGACAGAAGAATTCAGCTGGGTTGGGCAGCATTGCGGAAGCTACGTCACATCTTCCTCAATGTCTAAAGACAAGAGTCTTTAACCAGTGCGTCCTACCAGTAATGACCTACGGAGCCGAAACGTGGACACTGATGGTGCGACTGGTTCACAAATTGAAAGTCGCTCAGCGTGCTATGGAAAGAGCTGTGCTCGGAGTATCTCTGTTGGATCGAATCAGAAATGAGGAGATCCGGCTGGAACAAAAGTTATCGACATAGCTCATAAGATTAGCAAGCTGAAGTGGCAGTGGGCCGGTCACGTCTGTCGCAGAACAGACAACCGCTGGGGTAGACGAGTTCTGGAATGGAGACCGCGTTTGGGCAAACGTAGTGTGGGACGACGAGCGACGATCTGCGCAAGGTGGCTGGCAGCGACTGGACGAGAAGAGCCGATCGGGCTCAGTGGCGCGCCCTGGGAGAGGCCTATGTCCAGCAGTGGACTAGAGTAGGCTGCTGATGATGATTGAAAGCTTGAAATATAAAACAACATACCTATGACTCCGTCGCAACACGAAGATGGCCATAGCCCCTATGGCACTGACAGTGAGCACGGACGCTATGACACTGGCCCACAGTTTCCACGCGTGGGACGGCAGCGGCTCGATGGCAGTATCAGCTGCTGGTGGCAGTTCCGGGAAGCTGCCGTCATTGCACATGTCGCCTTTACAGCACGTTATGTTTAGCTGCCGCCCTAGGCCCGCGTGCCTTTTGCGGAGACTGTAAGGATAATAAAGTTTTGTTAGTTGATTGATGAATAAGGTATGAGAAAATAAATTAGAATAAGATTTTTTATCCTATGGTTAGTGGCCAACCAGTGTGAGAGTTAGAGTTGTTTCAAGCTCTATCTCTAGCGCTCTAATTTTTTTATCGTATGGTTATAGGCCAACCTCTTGTCAGAGTTGTTTCGAGCTCTATCTCTCGAGCTATAAGTACTTGCTGTATTCTGGTGTTAACAGTGCTAAATAAACGTTTTTCAATTTCAATAATTCACGACTCGAGACTAGGGATGTTACGGAGCTTCGACTCTGACTCCGAAAGGTCGGAACTTCCGATTGATTTTACACCTCCGACTCCGACTCCGATAATTTTGAATCGGAGGTTATACCGAAGATTTGTGAGCAAACATATTCAAATATCAATATTTTATTAAATAGTGTAGGAATACATTTATCTATTATTATTAGTTTTCCTACACTAATCTCTAAAGGAACATGTTTTATGGCCGCAAACGACATCAAAAAATATATTGGCTAGTTAAGCTTTAAAAATTAAAAAAAAACTGTTTAAAATTTGAACTTCTTCTGAATATCTCTCTTCTACTCCGGTTCTACCTCTCGGTACTATCTCTCTTCGCCTCCGACTCCGATAAATCAAATATAAAACCTTCGGTTTCGACTCCGGTTCCGGTAAAACTACCTCCGTAACATCCCTACTCGAGACTATAAAGCTTAGCTTGGCTTTGCTCGACTCTAGGACTCTAGTCCACGAGTAATACAAATACAAAAACGTTGATTATCAGACAAATAAGTCCATACATAAAATGTTAGTAAATTCTTATAGCTATGTTGTAATGTACATTATTTTTATTTTTATTTATGAGGCATTGAATACCGAGACCCAGTGTCACAGTATGGAGCAGCAATATGTAATGCGTCGTGTCTTAAAATGCTACCGAGTCCTGAAAAATAGGACCTTAAGAACTCGAGTCTTTAGCGACACCTCTCACCCTGGTTGCGGCTGCGGTTGGTTGGTGCGGCACGTGAACTGGTAGTGGTCGCGGCGGGTGGAGCAGCCGCGCGACTGTCGCAGCGTGCCAGCGCCCGTGCGCACGGTCGACTTGTAGCACGACAGTGCGTCGTGGCAGAGAGTTGGTTCTGCGGCGTCGCAGTCCGGCGACTCGCATTGGTAGCATTTGTACCTGGAAGTGGACGAGGGTGGTGGATGTGACAAAAGATATTGACAGTAGAAATGACAGATAACATCCATAGAAATATCATTTACTCAGTAGCTCACATACACACTAATATCCTCATTCATACAAACAAACACGTTCATACAACACAACACCCACACACTGCTGCTTTCTTCGTCCGTGCAGTCACTGAGGGGCCAGCTGGAAATCAGCGCTGTGGCTTGCCTCAGCATTATGCTGAGCTGGTGTACTCTTTTTGGCACTGTACCGCACCGGATGTTCTGTGCTGCATGTATTAATCTTTGTATACTTCTGTATTGTGTTCTAAATTCTGGTGCTAAATAAACGATTTCAATTTCAATTTTAAAGACAGCGTACAAATTCTTTGTTCAATTATTAAACCAACCATTGATCCAGTCATAATTGATCAGGGAAATAAATATACTGACTGTCGCCGGTCAGTATATTTATGGAAATATTTTGTATGTACGCAAAAACTTAGTTGTTTCCGAAAAACTGCGATAATCATAATTTCAACACCAGAAACAAAAACAAACTTGCGGTCCCACGCTTTAGACTTAGTAAAGTAAACACAACATTTATGGGTCACTGTGTACGATTTTATAATAACCTGATACTGTAATAAATATAACAGAGAAAAAATGTAAGACCCACATAAGACGGACCTTAAGTAAAAAGGGTTATTATAAAATAAATGACTACTTAAATGATAAAGAGGCTTGGTCCTAAATTCAGCTCCAGCTCTGCACATTGTGTATATGATTGTATTCATAATTATTGTAAGATATATTTATTTCAAAAGATGTGCTGCTGAAAGTTTCTTGCGCCGCTTCTTTCCTTTCAGCTACAGCACCTTACGAAGTCTCAAGTTTCAAGTCATCCGTCACAAAACGCGAGTTACCGACATAGCTCATATGATTAGCAAGTTGAAGTGGCAATGGGCTGGCCATGTCTGTCGCAGAACCGACAACCGTTGGGGTAGACGAGTTCTAGAGTGGAGACCGCGGACAAGAAAGCGCAGTGTGGGACGTCCCCCTGCCCGGTGGACCGACGACCTGAAGAAGGTTGCTGGCGATGATTGGATGAGGAAGGCGGAGGACCGAGTATTGTGGCGCGCCCTGGGAGAGGCCTATGTCCAGCAGTGGACAGATACGGGCTGATAGATAGATAGATAGATAGATAGACCTTACGAAGCGGTGGTAGAGTAAAAAAAACGTTGTATAAAGTATTATAAGGTACTTACCTATAATAAAAACAAATTAATTTGATTTGATTTTCATACTCATACTCATACTCATACCATTTATTGCTTTTCATGTGTTACAATTGGTCTTAAAAATGTATATTATTTGGTCATACATGAAACCCTGAATAGGGCACCGCAATATTAAATAAGAGATTATAATATTTTAAATAAGTAATAAATACTAACGAGATAAATTGAATTAAATGTCATTATAAGTTATACATAATTTTATCTATGAACCTTCAGAATAGTAGGTGATTATGTGTTTACTAAGTCTAAAGCGAGGGACTGAAAGTTTGTTTTTGTTTCTGGTATTGAAATTATGATTATCGCAACTTTCCGGAAACAACTGTAAGTTTTTGCGTACCTACATACATAATATTTCATAAATATACTGACCCGCGACAGTCAGTCTAGAAGATTCTGTTATTATAACATTCTTAAAACAAACTTAATTAAGATAAAAAATAATATAAAACATAGTTATTTATAGGAACTAGCCTAAGAATAAAACACAGAATGAAAACAAAGCAATGTGTGTGGCTAAAGTGACTCACAGTGATAATTGGTGATAAACACGCCAAGCATTTCATTCAATAGTATAATTTGTACTGATATGATAACACATTGGGAATTATAATGTTTATTCTTTGTATACTAATTCATTTCAATTGCATGCCAACTATGGGTGATATATACAACAAAATTGAGAATAGATTATCTCAGTTGGTAGTCATCTTTGCTTGAGCTGCATCGCAACTAAACTGCCCTTATATGAAAGAATAATCTTACCTTATCTCATGATAGGGGCCGGGAATAACCCCAGCGGCACTTCGACCCTTGAGGATCTTTTGTGCCTACCCCATTTTACACACTGGTCATCTCAGTGTACACGTTTCCTCACGATGTTTTCCTTCACCGTCAGAGCAGTCGGTAAATGTACGTAAGTCTTCGAAAAATACGAAAAACTAATTGATACATGGTGGCACAGTGGCTAGGACACCGGACTCCCATGCGGGTAGTCCGGGTAGAAAACCGTGCAGTGGCATGTACCAATGAGTTTTTCGTATTTTTCAAAGACTTGCGTACATTTACCGACTGCTCTGACGGTGAAGGAAAACATTGTGAGAAAACCTGCACATTGAGATGACGAGTGTGTAAACTGGGGTAGGCATAAACCCTCAAGGGTGGAAGGGGTTGGGATTATTCCCGGCCACCTATCATAAAATAAGATAAGATGAACAAATGTATGTTTGTACAAAGTTATGAAAACTATTAGATTATTACTATTACATTGATTGAAATAAAATCTATTCAAATCTGAGTTACCTTTTCTGAAATTTCCGTCGCCTGAGATTGGTGGCAAAAAGAAGAGAAAAAATAATTTATAATCTCTGAACTACTATTCTAGAATCATACACTCCACTTTCAATTATAGAAAGAGACAAAATCTAGACTATAATTTGGAATTTTTACTAGTAATATACTTTTATTCATTATGTAATAATGGGCTGATTTCCGCAACTAGACGTCTTAAGCGCCTATTTTGCGTGTGGTGGAAACTACTACTAATCGAGCCACCCCAACCTCGCCAGAAAGTCCAGCAGTCCTTTAATGTCCTGTAGGACTTCGGGAAGTGATCCTGGGGTGCCAAGGCTTCCCGCCCGGTATGTGGCGACCGTCTCCTCTGCCTCCATGCAAGCCCTGCACAGAGGGCTGTCTGTGATGCCTATGTTGAAGAGGTGTCTATTGAGTGCACTATGTCCGGTTATTATCCCGGTTACCTTCCGCAATTTGACTCTGCTGAGCCGCAGCAAATTTAATTCATTATTTTGTTGCCATTTTTTTGGTAGAAACTTGCTGCATTTTATGAGCCCTCAAGAAGTAAATTAACCCTGGAATGGAATCTGAAATCCGCTAGATAAATACCTATGATCAGTCACATGTAGGAAATGGTATACTGGACTGATTCTAAAAGTTATTTTACTAGCATGTAGTATTTTCATGGAATAGTGACAGAATTAAGAATGAGTCCAGTAGTACTTAATAATATTTATTAATATTAATATTTCCGTTATTTATTTGTATGTTCCAGTTGTGTATCATTAGGGAGTGATCCCTGGCACTCAGGGGATGCCTGAAAATCAGCGCCGCAGTGCTAAAAGCGCTGCGGCAACAGGCTGAGTCAGTCCCCTATTTCCGGTGCTGCACACCACCTTCATCAAACTTAATTACTTTTGTTTATTTGTTTTTGTAATATATTTGTTTAATATTCTTTTTGTCTTCTGTACCTAATTGTTTGTGTGTGTGTATCAGAAATAAATCATCTTTCTTTCATTTCTTTTTACTTGAGAATGTCGCAAAACATATTTTTTTATCTTCAGTTACATGTGACTGTACTTTCAGGGTATGACCAGGAATATAAAAATAAAAACCCTTTGCAATATTGCGAAATTAAAATGAACTATTTTTTTCATTTATTATGAATGAAAAATACATGTCAATAATTTGATGTCAAAAATATAAAATAATAAAATCAATGTCATACTTCTCTTCTTCAATTTAAGAGCTATGCTCTTGTCGGTGTAGTAAACGCCGCTGTGTCCTGTCTAGGGCCCTTTCCTTGACCTCCTTATACGACGCAACGCCAGCCTTCTCTTTGATTTGATCGAAGTAGCTTATCCTCGGTCTTCCTCTTCCCCGCTTGCCTTCAACTTTTCCTTCTATAAGGTTTCTTATGTATTCGTCGTGTCGTATAAGGTGGCCCACCATATTTCCCCTTCTATTTTCAATAGCCTTTAAGATGTTTCTCTTTTCTTTTACTCTCGTCAGTACCTCTTCATTTGTCACTCTCTCTGTCCAGCTTATCCTTTCCATCCTCCTCCAACACCACATCTCAAACGCCTCTAAATATTGTCTATCTCTCTGAGTCATGGTCCAAGTTTCGCATCCGTAAAGGGCTATGCTCCACACAATGTCATACTATAACTAGGTAAAAATTATATAATATAATTTCAGTCAAACAGCCCCCCGCGAATTTTTTTCATAGATTATTATTTTTATTTAACAAGGCATTGGCAACACAAGCCATCAGCCTAAACATTAACCAATTTAAAACAATTTTTAGTTTATCAGCATCATAATGTTATGGTGTAGACACATTTTAACACTTCTAGGAGTTATGATGGCAATTTCAACCGGTTTAATCTCTGGCGAATACTCATGGCCCGCCACAGAATCATAGAGTGAAACTACACAACGAACAACTAACGAGATGTTTATTTTAAGAGTTCAACACATTGTCCCTGATACTGAAGTTTGCTAGACTAAACTACACCGATTTTAGCTATCAAAATCACAGTCTGAGCAATAAAATAAACACCGTAGAACCTTCTCCAGCGACTTTCCCGCCAAAACTCTCTTTTTCATAGAAAACTCCATAACACAGACTATAAAGGTATATATAAAATAAACACCGTAGAACCTTCTCCAGCGACTTTCCCGCCAAAACTCTCTTTTTCATAGAAAACTCCATAACACAGACTATAAAGGTATATTGGCTTTTTATATCCCTGGTCAAGTTATACATTACTCAATTATTACTTATAATTCAGCTAATATAATGAAGTTGTACCTGGGATGGTGAACCATCATCTTATCGAGAGGAAAGGCATCGTCCTGGAGCTGGATGTCCGGCGCCTGTGTGCTGGGCGAGCCATCTTGGTCCAGGTTGTCCAAACCTGGGAGACCTGCTGGAAAAATGTACCATATATGGAGGTTTTGTTGGAGTTTTTTAAATTTATCTTTTAGTTCGACCACAATCCGAGAATGTCTGATTTTGAAAGTACGATTTGATGTTTGGTTAGATGGCCAGGTATTGAAGTGAAGGTCTGACAGATTAACTGGATTTTTCCAAGTCTCTTGCACTTACATTAGCATGAACCTGTGATAGAAATCAGTGGAAATCTCAAATGTTTAGGTTTTTCTAAGCTCCAAGCTTCGAAGCTATAGTATATGAAAGCGAATCATCTAAAAGTTGTTTCTGTAACATCGTATTATTGAAAAACAATAATAAAAACTAAAGGATTCCTCGAACCACGGAAGCTACAATTTTTCATGTATACGTACAATGAATTGATCACTGGCACTCTCACAAAATATTTTATAACACTTCGCTTAGTATAATCGATAGATAATATCGGGAGAAACTTACCGTAGCAAGCATTTATTAGTAAAAATGTGAACAAATATCCAACAATGACAACGTCCGCCATTCTTCGTTCATCATAACAATGCACTACAGTAATCAAAAACTGCACTTATATCTTTGCATTAATGGAAATAGATTAAGATATTTATAAATTAATTATACGATAAAGTAAAGATATATTTGAAATAAACAACTAACTAAAAATAAAACTTCTTAGTAGTTGTTAGGAAAATAAATTAAGCAATAAATTGTGCATCCGCATCCGTCACTCAAAGATTATAGAACTGCGAAGCAGTTATCGATATCTATCAATCTATCAATCGAATCGAAACGGAATCGATTTGTAAAATAACTGTAATCAAGGTCTATTAATCCAAATAAGTACTAACATTTTTTTCAAGTCAAGCAAATTCTAGCTGTAAATCAAAGAAAAAGTTAATATTCACAAATCTTTTGCTTTCTAGAATTATTGTTAATTTATTTTAGCACTTGTATGAAGTAAAAGAATAAGCGCTATATGCGTTCCTATCTTCATTCTCGCTTTGACTAAACAATTAGCGCAAAAACTATTTAGCTGAAAACGGTATGTCAAATTTTTGAATAAAACCGTTAGTGTTTTGTTTTGCTCGTTGGATGGAGGTGTATGTTTAATTTTCATGCATTTTCTTTCATTAATTATGTGGATTTTCTCGTATGTTTGCGTTCAAGAGTAATACATAATATAATTTATAATCATTTGACGGTTATCTCCTAAAAAATGCCCCGAACAAAACGGCCCGTGAAGAAAGCGAAGAAGTCCGTCGAAGCGACCGGCAATACAGAGGAATTACTGAAGAAATTGGCTAAATTTAGTGAGTTTTTATCTTTTCTTGCTAATAACATTCCTATATTGCTGGTCGGACACAACAATTGCAATAGTGCAACCTTTATCAATGATACAATGTTAAGCGTTGTTTGAAGTTAGTTCACGCACGCATGAAGACTTCACAGGGTACGAACCAATCACGTTATTGCATGACACTCTTCCTGAGCTCCTTCCCGTCCATACCGTCGAAGACTGCACAAATTGTCATCACCATGCCCATGTATGGCACAAGAAGTCAAAACGACCACCTATGTATTGCAGGATGTTCACACGTCATCGCACAAGGGGGTCGTTAAGGGGGCGCAAAGAGAAGTCGAAGGAGCCCCTCTTCGCGGGCTCTTTGCGTGGTTGTCATAATGCAACCTAACATAACCTACTAGGTTTTTGTGCCGCAGGTAATTTTTTAGCAAGTCAGAATTTTTCTAACACTTCCCTCAGTGCCCCCTTAGAGACACCCCAACCCACAAGGGTACACCGTCAAACGAGTGTTACATTAGATGACATACCCTTGTACGATGACGTGAACTTCCTGCAATCCATAGTCGTTTTGTTTTTCTTGTGCTATAGCTTAAAGCTATATGGCCGCCAATTGTATATCTATTTTGTACCTTTTCTTAATATAAGAATATTTGTATTTGTAGATACATTTTACTTTTCTTTCAGCGGAAGATGAAAAGAAGAAGATAGACATGTGTGCCCATATGCAGATACGTAACATCGAGATGCAGTGCAAGATATTTGTGGGCTCCCTCAGCAAGAAGTACTTGACCACGACCGTTGGCCAGGCGGTAAGTGGTCACCGTCAGCTAACATTTTTTAATGATTTAGTTGTATTCCTCATTGAGGGTTGTGATCATTCTATGGAAATAATTTGCCATAGTGTAGATATGGGAACATCAAGATACATCGAAGGACAACTTCGTGGGACTTTTTGGATCAAGGGATCAACAGAATACCAGCGCTGCCGGTACCCAGTGCCTGTAGCATTATGCTGAGTTGAGACCCTTCACTCTAACAGCTGATTCTAAGTACCACATGGTATCATAACAGTCTTTCTTCAACACTTTGTATGTTGTACGTGAAATAAATCATTTACTTACTTCGTGTGTAATCAATGATCCTTTAGAAGTTTGTTTGACATATTTATTTAAACACAAGTTACATACAATAGAAGTACGTAATACTAAACCAAAGTAAATAATAAGCATTAAAATTACATAGTGATATGTTTGAAGTTGAAGTATTGCAAGCTGTTAGAGCACCCTCTAACAGGAGGACCTCACTAGGCTAGCCCGTGTCGTACGTAAAATACGTTACCAATCCGATTCTTTAAAAGATCTATTAATTTCCATTCCATTTTGTAAAAAATCTAGCCAAGTGCGAGCCGGACTCGCGCACCGAGGGTTCCATTCTCAACAGAATTATTTTTCGTTTTGAAAAAATACCAATTTAATATTTTTCTCTTAAAAATCATAAATGTTCAGACATCATTATATATTACCCTTTTTTTTATACCTTCTATTAATAATTATTTCAGATTTTCGCCAATCGTGCTATGTAAATTTCTTGAGTGCAATAAAGTATTACTCAATCTATCTATCTACATACACACCACACACACACACACATATTTTTTTATGAAAATAAAGATTTTAATTTATTTATTTATTATTTATCTAAAGATAATATTGATGATGATGATAATGAGATGTATTCAATATTTTCAGAAAAGTGAACTGTACCTCGAAGAAGTACCCAGCGCCAGGATGAGCCGAAATACTGTGAGATCAGCCTCCCATGATGACGGTAACACCATTATAGCATAATACAGGCTAGAACAGGTTTATAGTCGCCTATTTCGTCTAATAGTAAAGGAGATTGGGCGATTTCCATACAAGCTTGTACCCACCTTTTTTTTCTCCTCCAACCAAACATAGTACGTTTGACAGATCTTACCTAGGACTACATATTTCATTATGGGATGAACTTCCTAAGTAGTTTGGGCCAGGAGCTAGAGACCAAAAACTCTACAAACTTGCTCTGATTTTGTTTATTTTTGTTTCATCTCCAACCAACCAAAACCTTGGGATCTTCAAGGCCAGAGTGAATAGGCATTTACTGGACCCGCATGCTCCATCGTCGACCTCATCGTCGCTTACCATCAGGCGAGATCGAGGTCAAATGCGGGTTTAGTAGTAAAAAAAACAGTATGTTTGATAGACCTCACCTAGGACTACATTTTTCATTATGGGACGAACTTCCTAAGTAGTGTGGGACAGAGCAAGTTAATATGAAGACTGTTTTTTGTCTCTAGTTCCAGTTCCACACTACTTAGGAAGTTCGTTCCATAATGAAAGATGTAGTCCTAGATGAACTCTATCAAACGTACTATGTTTGGTTGGAGGCGAAGACCTGGGTACAGTCGACCACGAGCTATAGTATACCATCTGTCAAAAACCTTCGATTAAATTTTTTTTTTATTTTTTTTTATTTACTTCTAAACCCGCATTTGACCTCGATCTCGCCTGATGGTAAGCGACGATGAGGTCGACGATGGAGCATGCGGGTCCAGTAAATGCCTATTCACTCTGGCCTTGAAGATCCCAAGGTTGTAGGTTTCGGGAAATACAGACGCACAATATGATACATTTCAGATCCTCAAATTTTGACATGTAGTCGACTGTACAAAAGCGCCCAATCTCCTTTAACCTAATGTGGAAATCACTGTCTCAAAATCCCTGTTACAGTTATTACATGATGATGGGAATTTTGGCACAAAAATTCATTAAACCCTTTATCAGGCCTGGATTACATGCATCCGGTTCCAGCCCTGGTTTGGTTCGCTGCATCCAATCACAAAGCGCTGACTTCGAGTGCAGAGGGAGGGTGGAACACATGTGATTGGTTACAGTCATCAATCCAGATCAATGGGGATTTAAGACGAAATTTCTCATAATGTTTATAGAATAGAATAGCAATACATTTATTGCCAAATACTCATAATTTAAAAAAAAATTAAAATTAAGGTACAAAGCACTATGTATATTTGGCAAAAGGGGGGAAAGTCAGCAAATGCTGACATACTCGGGTACCAAACATGCAGCGCTGTTTTTCATTTCACCCCTTATCCCAAGATGTTAGTGGGAGCGATAGTGTAGTGTTTAAAAAAATTAATTATAGATATTGCCTGTCAACTATTTTAGGAATAATCCGATCGGTTTTTAATATACTTTTTAATACATTGACCATATTTTTTGTAACATTTTTAGTTGAACGTTTAGCATCACCTGGTAATTATGGTTCTAAACACCATCGATGACATTCATAATCATAACTAAACCACAAGAAGTTAAGTAACAGAAAATGATTGCTTTTGCTTTCTGTTACTTGAGTAATCGATTCTGAGGTGGCCGCTATCTTATCTTATGATAGGGGCCGGGAATAACCCCAGCGGCACTTTGGCCCTTGAGGATCTTTTGTGCCTACCCCATTTTACACACTGGTCATCTCAGTGTGCAGGTTTCCTCACGATGTTTTCCTTCACCGTAGAGCAGTCGGTAAAAGTACGTAAGTCTTCGAGAAATACGAAAAACTTATTGGTACATGGCAGTGCACTGTTTCGAACCCGGACCTCCCGCATGGGAGTCCGATGTCCTAGCCACTAGGCTGAGGTGGCCGCTAAATCGTGGAGATTAAATCTAATTTAATCTCTTTAGTTAATCTAAATGAAAGTCACGCTCATATACTAGCTGGATTCCGGGATGTTTCGTTTAGCGATGAATAAAGGGGTTTGTAGATTTTGGCTTACAAGGAGCACGTAGCTTCGTTGCGAGCACGGTCCGAAAGTGATCGTGCAGGTTAAGCGACGTTGGGCGCGGTCGGTACCTGGATGGGTGATTTCATTTGAGCTCCTCCGTGCCTCTGAGAGCACGTTAAGTAGGTCCAGGTTGTAGTCTTTCGACAGCCCTACAGCTTGAACAACTGTGACAATAGATCGAAGACTTATGTACATTTACCGACTGCTCTGACGGTGAAGGAAAACATCGTGAGGAAACCTGCACACTGAGATGACCAGTGTGTAAAATGGGGTAGGCACAAAAACTCCTCTCGAAGTGCCGCTGTGATTATTCCCCGCCCCCTATCATAAGATAAGAACTATACGATAAACAAACAGCGAGTGACACCTCGGAATCGACCCCACTTTGTGACTGAACTAACTACCATCACCATTGTTTCCTTTCCACTAACCGGGCGCTTTCTGGGGGCAGGCTACAACACGGAGAATTCGTCTCAGGGCTCCGGCGGACGGGGCGCTAAGAAATGCATGGGTGAGTCGGCTATACCTTATCTTAGGCTTTGGGTTTACTTTCGTCATGAAATAATATAACTATTATATAGTTTTAGGTTCTTGGCTTCGAGCATGTAGAAAGAATGAGTGATGAACGAATGACGAAACAGGTATACGACGCAGAAGTGAGGGGGGAAATCTTCGAAAGATACCCAGCCTCCTGGGGGAGGGACTGGGATATGTGAGATTTTTACTCACTAAATCCTCAATGGCTGGCCTCGTGTATATCGGAGGGCTCCGGGATCTCCAGTGGAACGCACCGGTGCCCTCCTAGTATTTGCCTTGGGCTCTTCCTGGGAGGTGTATATTCCACCTCCTGGTTCCTCCCGTCACAGCAGCGTGCGGCCATAGCACGTTGCTGCCTTCCCCAGGGTCGCCAGCCAAAGAGCCGGGGTCGTTTGAAGATCAGACTGACAGAGTGCTCTTAGATTTTACTATACAGAGCAGACGAGCCCAACGGCGAGCATGCGTGAAGCGATGAATGACTTGTCCTCTAGTCATAGTAGTCTAGAGAAGCGTGCCAAGATAGAGATTCGTGGCGTTCCATTCTCTTTGCCTGGGGTAGGCAAGGGATATATAGCGTGAAGGTATGTATTAGGGATGTTACGGAGTTGGTTTTACCGGAACTGGAGTCGAAACGAAGGTTTTAAATTTGATTTATCGGAGTCGCAACCGGAGTCGGAGGCGGAGATAGAAGAGAGATGTTCAGAAGAAGTTCAAAATTTAAACCATTTTTTAATTTTTATAGCTGAACTGGCCAATATTTTTATGACGTTTGCGGCAATAAAACATATACCTTTATGTAGTCCTACACTATTTAATTAAATATTGATATTTGAATATGTTTGCTCACAAATCTTCGGTATAACCTCTGATTCAAAATTATCACAGCCGGAGTCGGAGGTGTAAAATCAATCTGAAGTAACATCCCTAGTATGTATTATATACTTTTGTGTTTTGTTTTATATTTACACTACATTTCATCCACGTAGACTAGAAATTTCACTGCCCTCACTGGGTAAGCGTTTCGTACAGTCAGCGTCAGATAGATGTTAGCGCCCAAGGTAATCAAAACCATCTAAAGAACACAAGTTCAATTTTATCTGCGCAGTCAGAATTATCATATTGTTGTAAGCACCCAAAGTGGTCAATATATCTGAGCAACACAATCTCCAATATTATGTTGGCGGGCAAATCGTTCAAAGGTATCTATGCATATACCTATAAGATCATATATATGATCTTACCCAGATGGGTAAGATCATATATATGATCTTATAGGTATATGCATAGATACCTTTCAAACACAAAATTAAAAAGATAGGTAGATACCTATCTTTTTAATTTTGTGTTTGACGTCATTGCGGCATTTCTATTTAATCTTTTCAAAATTGGAAATAAATAAAAGAGATATGTATTAATATAAAATACAATAAATATAATTATGAAATACAATATTTCATTTGCAATGATGACAGATAAGATAATTGACAATCTGTTATTAATTGTACCTACTTATATGGCGATTCAAGTACCCACTCAAAAGAGTTTGCATGTAAGTACTTACAATACTCCTTTCTTTCGTTCGGCTCGTGTCCTAAACTTAGATGCATACACAATGCATAGATACCTTTGAACGATGTGCCCGCCAACATAATAATGACCACCCTGGCTGCGCACATAATATTGGAGATTGTGTTGCTCAGATATATTGACCACTTTGGGTGCTCACAACAATATGATAATTCTGACTGCGCACATAAAATTGAACTTGTGTTCTTTAGATGGTTTTGATTACCTTGGGCGCTAACATCTATCTGACGCTGACTGTACGAAACGACTGACCCCAGTAACTTGCTGGTGGTACGACCCCTTCAACCAATTCAATAGTGACTCTCCTTCAAGAGATATGGTGTGGAAAGAGACTAACAGATATTTTAATGAAAATCTGAATCTTACTGACGATATATCTGTCGCAGCAAAATTGACAAACTCGTTTTGTTATAATAACGCTAGCGAAATTACAATAAAACAAAATATTGACAGTCGGACGTAATTGTTTGAATGTGTGTATCGGAAATAAATAAAAATACAAAAATATTTAACAATATTCAAATTATAATAATATAATTAATTCTTTCTTTCTTTCTCCTGCTTCGTCCCTTATAAACTTTTATAAGTCATTTATAAGCCTCTTTTATAAATAAACTTACATATACTGATTTATATTCACGCCTGTGAGCATTCCTTTTCACAGTCCCCTGCGTCCATATTTTATTCTGAAATTTAAAACGTTTATTTATCACTGTAAACACCAGAATATAGAACACAATACAGAAGTATACAAAGATTAATACATGCAGCACAAAACATCCGGTGCGGTACAGTGCCAAAAAGGGTACACCAGCTCAGAATAACGCTGAGGTAAGACACAGCGCTGATCTTCAGCTGGCCCCTCAGTGACTGCATGGACGAAGAAAGCAACAGTGTGTGCGTGTTGTGTTGTTTGAATGATGATATTAGTGTGTATGTGAGGTACTGAGTGTGTGGGAGGGTGATGGCATGGTGCGGATGTATTTACATGGTATTATGTGTGTGGATGGTAGTTAACAGTAGACGCATAAGATTACCGAGCACATCCAGATTGTGAAAGGCAGTAGTTGCAGGGCACCTAAAGAATTTACGGAGCAGTGTCCGATTTTTGTAGATCAATTGTATAGATTTTAAGTTTTCTTCTAAAGGAGAAAACATCATCTGGCATTAACTTGATGGACAGACGGACAACAAAGTGATGCTATAAGGACTTTATTTGTACCTTTTGAGGTACGAAACCCTAAAAAGGAACGTGTAATATCCCAGGGCCACCGTCGTCAGCCAGCCGCTCCACGGCCCGCCGCTCCCGGTCAGCCGACACGTCTGCCCGCAAGCCGGCCCCGCGCCGCACCACGCAGCGCCGCCTGTCCCGCTCCGTGTACCGCACGCCCATGCAGCACAAGATCCCGCACGAGTTCCCGCCCATCACGCCCAAGGTAACGTCTCCGACAAGAGACGGATGGCGCATGTGATGCTACTTTGTCAAGAGTATCCGACTCAGATGAGGGCTTGATTGATTGTTGCAGGTGGCGCCGCAGACTCCGCTGACTGTCCTGCGACAACCGCGGCAGGGCGAGATGGTGGTCTCCATGCAGGGGTCGCCGGTCATGGTGCCCTCTTTCATTTCGTAAGTTTGTTTGTTTCGCTAATGATCTTATGACAGGGGGCTGAGAACAACCCAGCGGCACTTCGACCCTTGAGGATCTTTTGTGCCTACCACATTTTACACACTGGTCATCTCAGTGTGCAGGTATTCTCACCATTAGAGCAGTCGGTAAATGTACGTAAGTCTTCGAAAAATACGAAAAACTTATTGGTACATGGCTCTGCGTGGTTTCGAACCCGGACCTTTCGCACGGGAGTCCGGTGTCCTAGCTACTAGGTCACCGACGCTCTTTGGCTAATGATACATGCCAGTACCGTGTCGTGCTGGCCATAAAGAATAGCACCACCCCAACTCTTCCCGTGGGTGTCGTACGAGGCGACTAAGGATCTTAGTGGATACTATTACTACTACACCTAGTAGACGGCGATTGGCTCGCCACCTATCACGTTTGTCCACCAAATCTTACGGCGAAAAGTGGGAACTACCTGTGACTGAAGGTGGTTCCTCTGTCTACCCCCTCGGGGATTATGGACGTGAGAGTTATGTATTTATATATGCCTAATGATAAAGAGAGAAAAAACATCCAAGTGTCAGCCAATACGGTATTTAACAAGTATCAAAGATTAAATGCATTTCATAAACAGTTGGTAGATCCTGATGTGAAGGATCGCCTAGGTTGCTATGATACTACCCTTTTATCTATTTCTGCCGTAAAGTAGAAATACTTGCATTTCATTGACTATTTTCCGGCACATGAGGCAATCCATCTTTGTCCTCAAGGTTAGCAGCGCATCAAAACCCCTCTAATAATAATGCAGTGAGGTGAGATGTCTATGGGCGACGGTGACCACTTACCATCAGGTGACCCGTTTGCTCGGCTGCTCTCCATAATTAATATAAAAAACATTTAAAAAATAGACATAAATTGATGGTCTAATGTGAAAACAGAATTGAAATTCGTTGAAAAAAAAAAACTACAGGGCTACAGGCAATCAGAAATCATAAGGTTGAAAGAAACAAGTTCACAATTGTAAACTTACTCTAGACATTGTAAAAAAGTAACTTTTTTTTTTAATGAAATGTAATCGTGTGTAATTTTATCGTGTTATGTATATGTGTGCAAATAAATTTTAATTCATTCATTCATTCAAACGGCAATGGCAGTTTGTGACGTCACACTACTGTAATACCATACAGGCTACATATTCTGCTGGAATTGGAAAGGGACGAAGCATCTCCCCACTGTTAACCATTCTGGTGTTAGTTGAGATATAGAAAAACGGATTTCAGATTCATCTTCAGAATGCTCGCATGGTTCGAGTTTGAGTTCAAATGTTTAGGACCATGGAGCCCTTCCCACATCTGGAACCTCAAAGACCTGATGATGACCAGGACAAAGTAAGGGGATCTCTACAATAGTACGTCGGTTTTTAAAAAAATATTTATTTTAGAGTTATTGTAAGTAGTTTATTTCAAAAGACGTGCTGTGCTGCTGATTGTTTCTTGCGCCGCTTCTTTTTTTTTCAGCCATAGCACCTAACGAAGCGGTGGTAGAGTATAAAAAGGAAACCTTGTAAAAATGTACTTTAAGGTACTTGTAACAAAAAAAAAGTTTTTTATTTAAATTTGCCACGACAAACAGACGGGCCACCTGATGGTAAGTTGTCACCGTCGCCTAGAGACACGTGCATACCAGGGGTATTGCAGGTGTGTTGCCGGCCGTGGCGGGAGAGGACTTTTTTAACGTTCTTTTTGAAGCATCCCATGTCGTAGTGCTGCGGGGAAACGTCGGGTGGAAGAGAGTTCCACATTTTACAGGTGCGTAGCAGAAACGTTCGTGTAAAACGGGTCGTGGTAGACACCGAAGGCTTTAGAAAGTGCGGGTGAATGTTGAGCCGCCGACGAGTGGTGCGATGCAAGAAAGTAGACGACAGCACCAAGTCAAATAGTTCTGTAAAATATTTGACTTCTGACTTCTCTGTTTCCAGTCAACAGCAGGATGAGGCAGCGAGCTGCCACATCCAACTCAACGACGGCACGATGCTGTCCGTACGGCCGCGGGAGCTGCGCCAGTCGAGTGCCTACATCCCCATGTCGCTGATGGCTCCCAGCGTGTTGGACCAGATCCAGACGCTCAAGGACAACCTCGACAAAGTCATACAGTGGAGCCACAAGTGATGTGTGTAGTGTAGTGTAGTGTGAGGAAAACCTCAAGTGCTGCGTGTGTAGTGAACTAGTGAGACGTGAGAAACTACTCAGTTATAGGTAAGAGGGTCGCGGAGGGGTTAGTCCATCTAGTTCTACTATTAGTTCTACGATAGAACAAAATGGACTAAAAAAATCCAGACTGTTCTACTGCTCAATGCGATAGAACAAACTGGACAAAAAAATCCATTTAGTTCAACTGTTCTACGACTATTAAAAAAACATTTAGTTCAACTATTATTTTTAATGGACACGAAGAATCAAAAACGATAACTAAACTAATATTAGCGCAAAATTTCTATAAAATCTGAAATCGAGATTTCGCCGTTCACCAGTTGCATTTGAGCATCCAAGGTCATGGTATCGTTTATGATACTATTTTCATTTTCATTTTCTTCAATTAGGCCCACGTCCGTAGCGACAAGCTCTGCATTGTCCTGCACTGCTTTTAAATATTGCATGATTGTGACATTTTTTCTTGATTTGCAGGATTGATTGAGGTCCATGTGCCATGCTTCGACATTGTTGGTGGTGCGATGTCGCTCACCAAACACACACCACGTATTTAACATCGTGTCGCTTTTGAGCCAGTACCGCTCAAAATATTTTATGAAACTGTTAAGTTTTTGGTTTTTCATTAGGGACTGCACACGGTCAGCCTTGTTATTACAGGTTTTTCTTCGTAGTCACAGGAAAGTTCAGGATTAACGTCCATTTTTTATTATTTCAATTAAACATGAGACAGTAAAGTCCAAGTCTATTCCAAGTCCGCTTTTATATTATTTAAACAAATGCAACTGGGTGACATGCAGTCAATCATATTATCTAAGCGTCATTTTGACGTCATTAATCGTCTATTAGAGGCCAGTATTTTATCTCGTTGAGGTCGCATACCTATGGGTGCGTCCACATCCGCACCTGTTTGTGAACTGTACGCGTGGACCAGGAGTGCGGCATTCTCCAAACATGTACGTGCCTTATTACAAATTGTACTCGTAATGTACCTAATTAGAGAATAATCCACTTACTGTATTGGTTGAACTAAATGGATTTTTTTTGTCCAGTTTGTTCTATCGCATTGAGCAGTAGAACAGTCTGGATTTTTTTAGTCCATTTTGTTCTATCGTAGAACTAATAGTAGAACTAGATGGACTAACCCTCGCGGAGCGGGAGGCAGCCCACCTCCCGCTCGCCCTCTGTCGTCTCGCCCGGCCCTCTTACGTTGCGGACGTAGCCTGATTTAAATGGTTCACCTATAAGTGTTTTAATTTTAAGGAATTTTAATATAAATGTGCATGATCCTTAAACTTTGTGTAAAATTCTTTGTAAATATGTGTAACATCCTCCAATCCACGGCAGACTAACCGTCACACCAACCTCTCACACCAGTGTAGCAGTTAGGAATTCTATTTCTTAACTGTCACACCAACAAAAGATGGAGAAATTCTGTGCAACAAGTAAGTAAGTAATACGTTTATTTCACACACAGCAATGACCGAAACAGTTATAATTATGATAAAATAATTATGTAGTCAAAGGTGAACATATCTAAATCATGTCTGATGGTCTGCTGTTGTTGTGAAAAGGGGTCTCAACTCAGCTTATTGCTGCAGACAAGAATGCCTACAGCGCTGGTATTCTGCTGGACCATGATCAACGGCTGGCCACAACCTGTCCAAGAATAACAAAGAAAATTACAAAAGATTCCACCAATGATACTTTGATAAGCTATTTAATTTGTTAGCAGTGTTTTAAGACAGTCTAAGACGTTAGTAAATATTAGCAATATCCTAAGATGATCTGTGCATCATCTTAAAACTATATGTGCAGGATTCTAAAACCAATTTTTTTTATTGTATAAGATGGTAAGTGATCACCAGTGATCGGATTTATAGGAGTGAAAATACCTAGAGTTGGCGAAGGGACTTAACATAGAGTTGTTAAAAACCACCAAATTTTATTATCGAGTAGTACCGGAAGTTACGGTACTATGTTTGTTAATACCGGTGATTCGTTTCGATTATATTAAACATATTTGTAATATAAATATGCCTCCGGGATTTTATTATCGACTTCAAATCACTCCATCTAACGAATCACTGGTATTAAAAAACAGTGCCGTAATTCCCGGTACTCTATAATAAAATCCCGGGATCCCGGAGGCATATTTATATTAAAAATATGTTTAATATAACGAGGATTTGGATGGAGTGCCTCATGTGCTGGTAAATACGCTGGCTCTTCAAATTGAAACACGGTAGAAATAAGGTAAGATGGTACCACCAGAACAAAGGAGTCACACCACCTTCATGCATTTTATAGCATAATATGCTTAGTGTACATTTCGCGAACTTTCAATTTTTTTTCTAAATTTCGTATTAAGAATTTAGAATAGTAAAGTGCATCCAGGAATAGAGTGCACCATACTCGTATTGCGGCACTTTAGGTGAAAAAATATTTTCAGTGACTACTCTAATATAATCTTTCGAAACCACGCAATACCATGTACCAATGAGTTTTTCGTATTTTTCGAAGACTTACGTACATTTACCGACTGTTATAACGGTGAAGGAAAACATCGTGAGGAAAAATGGACACTGAGATGACCAGTGTGTAAAATGGGGTAGGCACAAAGATCCTCAAGGGTCGAAGTGCCGCTGGTTATTCCCAGCCCCCTATCATAAGATAAGATTATAATCTTGGTCGGGTTTTACTCAGTTCTTTGATATTTAACACTTTCACTGTCCATGCATTACATGTAATGCACTGAAGACTAAACTCGGTACGTCCGTGCATGACATGTAATGCACTAAGAAATTGCATATGGAGTGGTAAACCAATATACCTTGATACCTTAAACAATACTTATGAGTATGACATGACAGGTCAATTTATTCTAGTATTAGCCACTAACAAGGTAAAATAAGGTTCGAACCTCGCTCGTTTTCCTCATATAATAAGTGTATCAATCGAATAGTCCGCGAAAATAAACACAAGAATAGCACGGGTTGACCACGGCTACTGAACCCATTCATCGAGCGTGGTTCGACGGTTTTTGAACAACACTAATCGTATAGTAGTTCAACTCATACGTCCGTGCATTGTACGTAATGCAGTATAGGACGTATGGTGTTCGAAATGCAAATTACCCTGGGACAGGGAAAGTGTTAATTGTAGTTAACAAGTATAATGTACGAAATAATTCTAATTTCTGATCGAAAATCGATAGTAATTTTTATATAACTAATTATTTATGTTATGGCTGATGTATGTATGATTTTGCATGTGTTTTGATACTCTTTTCAGGGTGCACTTAGGATCCCTAAGGGGCCCGGTCCTTTGAAAGGGTTGCGTGGGGACAAGGATCCAACACGTAGAGGCCTTGTTAGAGTACAAATACAAATATACTTTATTGCACACCCATAAAGTATATTATAGTATGTTACACAATTGACATAAAGTTCATTATGCTATGTACAATTACGTTGCGAAAATTCGCTTCCACTCCATTCCGCGGCAAAGTAAATTGAGCCTTAGGGGCTTGTATTAAAATTCTCATTTTATCAAACGCAAATCTTTTATTGCTATTGGTACACACAATTTTATTAAATAATATCACAAATATATTAAAATTAAGTTTTGAGCTTTATTTAAAGAATTTGTGCAGAATTCTAATTACTAACAGGCGAGTAGAAAAATATTGATCGCTTACTGGGAAAATCATTAGGAATACATATTTGCAGATATACGAGTAGTTTTATTTATTGGGACATAAATTGATTTTCATATCAAATAGTCGCTTTATGGGGTTTGCTGGAAGATACCTCTCTTAGACATAAGTCACCCCCTTTGTTGTAAAATATCTGTATTGATCGCTTACTGGGAAAATCATTAGGAATACATATTTGCAGATATACATTTTTTTTGTTGAGACAACATATCTAATAGTCGCTTTATTGGGTTTGCTGGAAGATACCTCTTAGACTTAAGTCGCGCCCTTTGTTTCACATATTTTTGTACACATTTGTAATATTCTGTATACAATAAAGATAAATTAAATTGTAATATTTTTTTTATTGACTACTAAACCCGCATTTGACCTCGATCTCGCCTGATGGTAAGCGACGATGAGGTCGACGATGGAGCACGCGGGTCCGGTAAATGTCTATTCACTTTGGCCTTGAAGATCCCAAGGTTGTAGGTTTCGGGAAATACAGACGCCTTCCGCCATTCCTTAATTAAATGTATAAGAATAGTTTATTATCAAAACAATTTTACCGGAAAGAGACATCCTGTAAGTTGCTCGCTTGCTTGCTTATCGTATGGTTAGTGGCCAACCTATTTGTCAGAGTTGTTCAGGCCGCCCGTAGGCCTCTGACATGGCCTAACGACAGCAACCGGGACCGACTGCTTAACGTGCTCTCCGAGGCACGGAGGAGCTCAGATGAAATATGCCACTAGTGATTAACCATCCAGGTACCGACCGCGCTTAACCTACACGATCGCAACTAGGCTACGAACTTCTCAAAGTACCCTGTAAGTGATCAATATAATCATTTTACTACACCTGTTACTCGCACGCGTGCATACACTTTGTAGTAGAGAATTTATACCATAAGATAAGGTGTCTGATTCATACTAGCTTTTAGAGTGACTTAATTTGTGGTCGAACAGATCAATTCCACTAAATACAACGTAACTGAAATAGAATTTAAACTGCATCGTTATGACGTGTTTCGTATGCTACTATCCACTAACGATCCAATTTCAGTTAAGTTCCGATCGAGTCAACGATCGATCAAACGGTAATGTATTTGTGCATTCTAATAAAACGTTTAGTTTATACTGAGACGCAGTTGAACGGTAACAAAACGCTTCAACTGTCAAATATAACGATCGAACATAAGTTCCTCCCGAGGTACTTTTGCCCGGTCGATAGTAAATCGCAAGGTGGCAGGGGTAGAGTTATGCGTCAGCAGAATGCGATTTGGTGTCCAAATAGAATTGGAACGAAAACTAAATTGAAATTGGATAGAAATAGAACTACAAACGTTGTAATTTAGGCGAATTGAGCCCCAGCTTCCATACAATTAGAAAAATGTGAACCGTAAAATTGGCACCGATTCTGGTTAGCTCCACTCGCCAAGTTAAGACATCGCGAAACAACGAGCGTAACAGTTTTATAAACCAAAAGAAATGGGTTGTCTGTGTCTGTGGTATCCATGAGAATCTAGTTCCATCACGGAACTACTTAGTATAGAGTTAGTGTCACGCCTTACATCAACTCTATCTAGGTAGAACGTATTGATGGCCTACTATGGTTACTTTCATTCCCTCCTAACTTACGGCATAGACTCATGGGGTCGGGCGGCAGATAGGGACCGTCCGTTCATAATTCAGAAACGAGTAGTTCGAAGAATGGCGCGTGTCCCCGAGGATACACCGGCTCGTGATCTATTCATCGATTTTCAAATCCTCACTGTACCATCGCTCTACCTACTTGAGATAGGCAAATATGTCAGAAAAAATCTAAGAGAGTATCCTACTACGAAAAGGGTTGGCAAGAGACTGACAAAAATGAGGCAGCAGGACCTCGAATTGGTTGACAGTAGACTGCTGAAGACCCAGCTGTCCACGCACGTCGCTGGTCCGCGAATTTACAACAAAATACCAGCTCCTATCAGAGATACTAAAACGTACAACTGTTTCGTTATTGAATTAAAAAAATGGTTGATCCAAAAGGCCTATTACTCTGTCAACGAGTTCCTTGACGAATGATGTTTGAAATACTCTAGATTTATTCTGCAATCCTTTTTTTTTTATTTTAGTTTTTAAACTTTTTGGTAAGAAACTTTATTAATATGAATATACGATCATGACATGCTAACACTTTATAATTTATTTTTTGATAATGTATGATCATTACTGAAATAAATGAATATGAATATGTCTTTAGATGTAGGCTGTCAGAATCGATGCCAATCTATACTGTGAATTGAACCTAGTAAAAAATCCATCGATCTCTCTACCGGCCATACAAAATCCCTGCACTATTTGTAGTATCCGTGTTTGCCGAGTGTTTGCTCGACCTCGGTGACGTATTTCTCTGCAATCTTTTGCTGCCTCATGGCTCCCACCTGCAAGACATCAGTAATACGGTATTAACCTTATTTTTTAATTTTTTTTATTGCATCAATCAACTTACATGGACATACTAAAGAAGAATCTAAAGTTAGTTTTTCAATATCTCAACTAACATCAGAGATATTAATGGTTAAAGTTAGTACTGGACATATGCTCTGTCCTTTACATGCAGCCAGGACCTGCTTGTATGGCGCTAGGGAACACTGACGTCATAATATTTATTGCCGTTTCTTTCTACCGTTCTGATTTTGGATTGCATGTAGCTATTTTATTTTTCAACGAATTTTAATTCTTTTTTCACATTTGACTTATGTTATGTATTACCATATGTTTTACCACTAGAGGCGCCACTAGCACAATGGTACGTAGCCAATCAACATGGAGATACGTTCCTTTCCACCAAATCTTTTTTTTACCCTTCAGACTCGCGCCACGCTGTCTTAACAGATTTTTTCGGTCTGCTATTTTGAAATGACCATATGATGCCATGATATCATCACAATTTTACTATAGCTTTGAGAAATTATATCAAATTAACCCAAATAACGAGACATTTGTGGTATCTTCAAAAATGACGTTTCGTTTTGCTTTTCTGTTTACGGAGTGTGCTCGTGGCTCCATCTACGCAACGCTTTGCGTGTCAGTGTCTTACCTTCTGTTTTATGACCGCCCTCTCGTATTTGTCTTGTTCTCCCTGCTCCATGCGCAGCGCTACGCCTTCGTTGTGGATCTTTTCCCGTTGCTCCGCCCTAAGGGGGTGTAATTAATTTTATTTATAAGGGAAATCTACAGATTACATATGTATTAAACTTAGAGAAGGCCAATTACAAATTTCTTCGTTTATGTAGCTGCCTACCTACATAATGGTATCGCACCTAGTAACAGTCCAAGGGCGGAATTGTGCTCCGAGCGCCGGTGAAGAAACCAGTACGCTTCGCTTGAGGGCGAGTACTGTAGCTGCCTACCTACATAATGGTATCGCACCTAGTAACAGTCCAAGGGCGGAATTGTGCTCCGAGCGCCGGTGAAGAAACCAGTACGCTTCGCTTGAGGGCGAGTACTGTAGCTGCCTACCTACATAATGGTATCGCACCTAGTAACAGTCCAAGGGCGGAATTGTGCTCCGAGCGCCGGTGAAGAAACCAGTACGCTTCGCTTGAGGGCGAGTACTGTAGCTGCCTACCTACATAATGGTATCGCACCTAGTAACAGTCCAAGGGCGGAATTGTGCTCCGAGCGCCGGTGAAGAAACCAGTACGCTTCGCTTGAGGGCGAGTACTGTAGCTGCCTACCTACATAATGGTATCGCACCTAGTAACAGTCCAAGGGCAGAATTGTGCTCCGAGCGCCGGTGAAAACTAAACAGCGTTTTGCCGACTCGCGCATGCGCGGCAAAGCCTTTCTTTTGTAAATACTTATTTGGAACAGGCTCCCCACGCCCCCTAGGGGACGTGAGAAGATTTCGATGATGAAATAAATTAGTCCTACTTCTCTACACTCAACAAGAGTTTTATTATAATTAGCGCCTCACCCGCTAAATGTATAATTGACTTGTATACCTATAGAACGCGGTTAACTTTAGAATAAAAATATATTTAGTTAATACTTGCGGTTGTTGGTACTTGGTGAAACTTGTAGTACATGATTAGACTTAATATACAGTTTCACGGGTTTTTATTGTATTTTTTAATTACGACCGGTTTCGTTTACACATCTTCAGGTATTTGAGGTATCAGGTATTGTAAACCGGTCGTAATTAATAAAATACAGAAAAAACCTGTGAAACAGTATAGTATTTAAGTCTAATCAAAATATATTTAAGTTTTTTATTGTGTAAGAGTAGACGAGCACACGGGCCAGGTGACCACTTACCATCAGGTGATGGTAAGTGGTCACCATCGCCTATAGACATCTCACCTTACTATAATGATAGATAGGTAAATAGAAACTTTATTGTACCTACGCACGCACTTACAGGAAAAAAACAAATTACAGAAATAGTAACACTATATGTACAGAGGCGGCCTTATCGCTTAGAGCGATCTTTTTTTGGTTACCTCTGAAGTTAAGTGGACATTAAAGAAATTAGCGACAGTAATAAATAGTTGTTATTACTAGAGTGTCTCATTGCCGGTAATTGCATCTGGCTTAGCTCTTCTCATCCAGTCGCTGCCAGCCACCTTGCGCAGATCGTCGCTTCATCTAGCAAGGACGCCCGTCCCACACTACGTTTGCCCAAACGCGGTCTCCACTCCAGAACTCGAAGACCGGGCTCAATGGGAGAGGCCTATGTCCAGCAGTGGACTAGAGTAGGCTGCTGATGATGATGATGCATCTGGCTCTCTTTACCCATCAATTGAAACAGTTCTCTAAAGAGATCCCATGAGGATTATATTGTCACGTGGTGAATGGATAACCTCAGTTGTTCAGGCCTCCGGTAGGCCTCTGCCATGGGCCGGGAAGATCGGATTAAATGGCGCGCCTTGAGATTGTCCTATATGTCCAGCAGTGAACTAGAGTGAGCTGTGATGAATGATACAACTAGGATATTTTTAATCTATTTTACACCTATCATGTTCGTTTGAAAAGTGGGAACTGCCTGTGATTGAAGGTGGTTCCTCTGTCTACCAGATTCAGATCTTTATTTATAATATTCAGTTATACGTCATTTATCATTACAAATATTTATTATTTAAACTGAATTTCTAATTAACCATAATAAAATAAAATAAATTTCAATTTTAATTAAATCTAGTATTATTTTTTATTTATGCAATGTGTGTTGGCGAGTACCTACCAGATCTTACTGACGAAGAACTTGTAGGAACGCGCTATGTGAGGACATGGATGACGTAACGTCAGTTGTATGAATGGGAAAAGGTAAGATCTTCCACCAGGCGAGGTGTCGTGCCTGGTGACCAGATGTCCTGGTCCAACTATGGATGTTTGGAACTAGTATATATACGAAGTCCTAGGAAAATTTCGATAGCGCGTTCTACGTTGTGGCGCGAAAAATTCAAATTCAATAATACAAATTGTCAAATTTATAAGTAATAACCTTAAAATATAATATAAACATGTAATATGTGTCCAAATCCTAATAAAATCCTTAATCTAATAAACCGCCCCGAGTCGCACCCGGCGGGAAGGTGCCCATCACGCTGGCAGCGTTTCCACGCTGAATAGCCAGCGAGATGCGCTGCACCGGGTACGACTCGGCGCGGGGGTCACCTGAGCGCTCTCTCAGTCGTCGGCCCAAACCTCGGACAAAATCCTTGGCCTCCGTGCCAAATTTAAAAACTTATAATAGTTTATAATAATAACTTATAATGTATGTATGATATTTTAGTATGGTACCTGGAGCGTTCCTTGTCATTGATTTGCTTCATAATCTCCTGTCTGTGACGCTCAATTCTCGCTTTTCGTTTATCATCCAGCTGGAACACAAATAAGTTTTTTTTAACCTTGTATTACATAAATTCGCATTATATAATTAAGAAAAGAGGAGTAGGTCGTCCAGCAGCCAGATGGGCGGATGACATCACCAAAGTCGCATCCAAGACCTGGATGCGACTAGCACAGGATCGTATAGGGTGGCACAAAAGAGAGGAGGCTTATACCCTGCAGTGGGACGACACGGGCTGATGATGATGATGATGGCATTAACTGGGGTGGCTGCTAAATCTAGAGCGAAAACGAATTGAAACTGTCTCTTTCATTCGTGCATCTATAAACGGTATGCATAAATATTATACGAGAAACAGAGATAAATTAGTTGTGCCCAAAACAAGATTAGTAAAAACTGGTAAGCAAGGGATCTCTATAAAAATATCTTTGTACAATAAACTACCCTGAGAACTAACGGATCTCCCTCCCTCTGACTTTAAACGAATTACAAAAAGATTTTTTGAAAATAATGCTTCTTACTGTATTAAGGAATACATCAGTTCGACCCTTACATAATGACGATATCAAAGGATTGAATTATTTTAGGTTCCTATCATTTTTATAATAAATCAATAGATTAATTTAGATAATATAACTAAGCATAAGAAATTTTTGTCAAACGTGACGGTCTGAATGTAACGTATTTGTTACTTGGAATAAACTATTTGGAACTTTGAACTCTCGATTGCGCCTCTTGTTACAAACTAGCACTCGTGTTATAAATAATGCTAAAATAAAATGAAACTCTCATTCCTCGCGTAATTATGTATTATAAGATTTATAAGGATAGAAGTGACGTCAGCGGGGTGTGCTCCCCCTCCTAGCAACGACTTTTCTATAAAAGCAGCGGCAGCCAACGGGCGCGGTCACTTTTTCTCCGGCGTTCGTAGCGACAACATGTTCCTCGTGATTTGCTGTATACGTGAGAAGTTATTGTTTGTGCGGTTTATGCAGTTCAGTTAAATTTAACTTGTGTTCGTGGTGTAGTTCCATTGTAATTTGATTGTGAAATATTTAATAAAAGAACCTAAAAACGGTTATCCGGTGTTAATTTTTTTTAAATTAATTCTACTTTCGATCATTAGAGTATATAAAGAGCGTCGATGACCTAGTGGCTAGGACACCGGACTCCCATGCTCCCAGGTCCGGATTCGAAACCGTGCAGTGCCATGTACCAATGAGTTTTCCGTATTTTTCGAAGACTTACGTATATTTATCGACTGCTCTAACGGTGAAGGAAACCAGTGTGCAGGTTTCCATGACCAGTGTGTATAATGGGGTAGGCACAAAAGATCCTCAAGGGTCGAAGTGCCGCTGGGGTTATTCCCGGCCCCTATCACTCGACTGCGCCTCGTGTCACAAAGTAGCACTCGTATTATAAACTGCTATTGATACCCTACCTCCTTCTGTTTCCTGAGGAACTCCTCGTTCTGTCGCGCCGCGTTATTGAAGCTCTGCTCGTCCTTCGCTATCTCACGGGCAATCAGACGGTGGATGTCGTTGATCTGTAAATAAAACATAGAAAAATATATATGTACTGTTGGAGAATGATGACGAGGGGAGCTGTGGACCCTCGCCACCACGCTGCTATATAAACAGACCAGCGCCAGTGCCGCCTTTCACCTCCCTACGATCGCTCAATACATGAAGTTAGCGTCTCGACGCTTCTTCGAGCAAGCTCCCCACCACCCAAACCCTCTAGTAGTAAGCGCCGCCGCTTACTCCACTAACGGTTTACCGACATCCCGTCGACGACGTCGGCCTAGACACGTCCTACTCGACCCCGACGACGCCATCACGATCTCCATCGCGGAACCCACTCCCCCACCCGACAGTAGTTCCCACACCGCACCTACATAACACCCGCGCAACCTGCTTCTGGCGCTTACACGCGCTACCGGCGTACTCCAGGCCGCTTCTCCCCGATCCCTCCCTCCCCAGCGACTGTCCTAAGCCGAGGTCCGTACCCACCTGGGTGCCCTTAGGCAGTCGCTTCTTATAGTAGCTTCTAAGTCCTCCTCCAGGCTGGAGCGCACTTAGCGCTCGCCCCAAAAACCCCGGTGAAGCTGTAAAGGTCATTAGGACCAACAGCAATTGACAGTTCGAAAAAAAAGCCGCCTTTCACTTTTGTTCGAGACACGGTCGGCGACGGTTGCGTTCCAGTTCACGTATTGTTATTTTGATATTTTTTTAATTTGTAATTAAATTTATTTGTTAGCTAGGCCCGTTGTTTTTTTTAAGGAATTTCGTTCTAGATTCCTTATAACCTATCCTATCCTTCCTTTATTCCTTCCTTATTCCTTTTTCTTTCCTTCCTTCCTTTCCTTTCTTATTCCTTCCTTTCCTTTCCTTCCTTTGTTCTCCTTCCTATATTTTAGTTTATGTAGTCTATGTATTATTTTATGTATTTTTATCATTATCTATTTAAGTATACATATATATCTGCCTATTTATTTTATGTACATAGTAAGTATACTATGGTAATTAATTACCTTGATATTTACATGTTATTGTTATAAATAAAATTCTCTATATAACGTTTTCCATAATGCTTGCACACCTACTACCTCTTTCTCGAAATCATTTCTTCTGCCCGAAGGTTGCCTGGAAGAGGCAACTTCCAGGCCGCCTAAATTGTACTTCACTATTTCCTTTTCTACATCTTGTTTGTTTTCTATTTTTTTATATAAATTAGCTACGACAAACAGGCAGACGGGCCATCTGATGGTAAGTAGTCACCGTCGCCTAGAGACACGTGCAATACCAGGGGTATTAGTGGAGGGAGAGGACTTTTATAACGTTCTTTCTTAAGCATCCCATGTCGTAGCGCTGCGGGAAAACGTCGGGTGGAAGAGAGTTCCACATTTTGCAGGTGCATAGCAGAAACGTTCGTGTAAAACGTGTCGTGGTAGACACCCGAGGCTTTAGAAAGTACGTAATTTGTGTAATAAAGTGTATTTTACTTTTACTTTACAATATTATTATTAAGTGTAAATATTTTGAGGACATGACATATAATATAATAGTTCCTAAATAGCTGCAGTATTTTAAATGTGTTAGTAGACTCTTCACCTGCTGAACCCTGGCTTCATGAAGCTGCTTCATCTCCCGATTCCTCTTGATAGCGTTGTCCCTCTCCTTGCGTCGGTACTCCCTCTCCACGTCCTCCTGGATCTTTAGGTTACGGATTCGGTCCAATTCTTCTTTCAGCTCTTGTTCAGCCTGTTGATAACATCACAGGACATTATTATTCATCAGATAATACCGATTCATCATCATTATTCATCAAACTATCTAGCGGAGCTAGCTATCATTTATGGAGGAATAATGGACCAACCTTACCTGACCCTAAGGCTGTCTTTCCACAAAAGCTGTGCGTGGAAGCGAGGCGGTGAACGAGGAAAAAATCCGCCAATAGGATCGCACCATTTTAATCCTCACGTGATATGACGTGATAATGGCGTTATCTTATTGGTGGATTTTTCCTCTCTCACCGCCTCGCTTCCTCGCACAGCTTTCGTGGAAAGGCACCCTTAAGGCTCCTCGCGCACCAGACGGCCACGACTCCGGCCAGTGGCCGCAGCGACCAGGTTAACTAAAGAACCCATATGAACGTAGCGCACTTGGCCGCAGACCGGGCCGGCACGACTGGTCGTTGCGACCAAGCTGCGTATAGCTCAGAACAACATGTGCAGCATTTCGACAGCTGGCCGCTTCACGACAAGTGGTCGTGGCCGCAAACTTGGCCGCAGCTCGACCGGAGCTGCTGGGACCAAGGTTGCGACCACGACTGGTCGTGGTCGTGGCCACTAGTGCGCGAGGAGCCTAAAGCTGATGATGGACGTCATCTAAGACGAAAAATGGACCGACCCTAAAATGACTTAATACTATGACGTTTTTGTGTCACTGATGTTAGTGTGCTACCTGGGCGTAGTGCTAGGACACTGGGCTTCCATGCGGGATACCCGAATTCGAAACCATGCAACGACTTCTTCGTTTTTTTTCGAAGGCGTACGTACATCTAACGCCTGCTCTATTAATAACGATGAAGGAAAACATCATGACGAAACGTGCATATTGAGATTTATCTCACTATTTATAGTGCGTGGAATGGGTAAGGCAATGGCAGACCATCCTAAAAAAATTATAGACCAAACTACGATACAAAATACGATACCAATTACTTAGAGAAAAAAAATCCGCTGCCAAATACCAACTGCTTTAACGGTTCACCTTCAGAAAAACATCGTTGAGGAAACCTGCACACAGAGATAACCAGTGTGTGAAATGGGAAAGGTAATGGCAAACCACCCCATTAAATTTGCCTAGAGAATCGTTCTATGTGGTTAATTCTTTAGAATGTTAACGAATGAATCTCACCTTCTGCGCCTTAGCAATGTGATCGATCCCTTTCTGCTTGGCTGCCTTGATAGCGTCAGCCTCCGCTCGATTATGTGCCTCCCTCTCCTGCCTCGCCTTGAGGAAGTTGCCAATCCTCATGTCCATAATGCGCTCCTCTTCGTTCTGCAGTTGTTTGTAGTACAGGATCTCGGCATTCCCTGGTAGTATTTGAAGCGTAGTATAGAAAATTAATTTAACTGACAAAAGTCAGGGAATTTACGCTTTTTATACTATGGGTCACCAAGTACGTTGCCGTGCCGTTGCCGTCTATTCTGGCTGTCAAGACAGATTTTAAGATTACCGTGCCGTTACCGTCTATTCTGGCTGTTAAGCCAGAATAGACTGTAACGGCACGGTAATCTTAAAAGCTTACTTCTTACTTCGCCCATCTTCAATCAAGTTTCCACTATTCTTGTACTCTACTCCATGCACCTACTGTCGGGAATTCTCACGAACTTCATCTAAATTGTAAGTATTGAACTAAAGAAATACATTCTACATTTGTCTATGACGTCACATCACATTGATTTTGCTTACCCGCCGACGATCAGTTGTTGTGTGAATACCTACGTGAACGCAGGTAAAGCAGCAGCGGTCGCTCCAGAACCTGGGTAAGTGTTTGAACTGTGTTCCATAGATGTGGGTCCGAGAAACAATGCTTATCGGAATAAAACGGCACCGAATATTAATTGAAATGAATTTGAAATACGAGAAGTGCCGGGCTCGTGGCGGGCAAGGGCAGGACTGTAGGGGAGTGAGGAGGTCCTGTGGGAACCAGAACGTTCCAATACGAAAGAGAACGTGTGAAAGTCAAAATCCACGTTCTCACCCGAAATTGAATAGAATATCAGTGTTTCTGGGTCACCGCTATGGAATACATGAACTAGTAACTATTGTAATTCTTGTCGTTATAAATAACCTAATGAACTCAGGCCATATCGAACACTTGGCGACACCTACCTTGGTCAAGAATCTCCTTCAACTTGAGCTGTCTGCCGTGTTTCTCCTTGAGTTTCTGTGCCTCATCGATCTGCATGGCGATGTTGGCCTGGTTCACTCGGATGCTCTCCTCTTCTATGCGTTCTGCCTCCATTATCTGGACAAAGCAGTTGATTTTAACAACCCAAATTACGATTCTGCATGTTACATTGAAGAGTGAACTCTCGTTTGATATCAATTTCACATTGTGGTAGGTGCATCTTATATTCACGAGTTAAATCCCACGAAACGAAACGATCGAAACTTTTCTATTTGGGCAAGTAGCTTAACCTAACCTTACAAAGTGATGGTAGATTAATTTTTTTACTTTAAAAATGTTCTTTAAGTACCTTCTTATTTGCAATAATTTTTGCTCTTATCTATAATCTATAACAATATTATAAAGAGGAAAGGTTTGATTTTTTGAGAAAGGGTTGAGAGAAGCAAGTTTACTTTTCTTGTTGACATGTCCGGTTTTGATGAGATAATCAATCTCATCCTTTAAATGTCGAGCTTGACATTGTATGATGCAGACGTTCAACGATTCCTGTAACTCCTTGTTAGTAAGCCAAATTGGAAAATCGGGTTTGGTTTGTAAGTGCGTCAACTGATAGAACCTTTTACACAGAGATATAACTCTTACCAGCTTCCGTAAAGATGAAAATCGTGTAAATAGTTCGTCTTCACAAGTAGTTGCGCACGTCACTTTTTTGTCTCTCTCTTCCAGATTCGTCTCTTGATTACCATCGATTTGTGGACTGTATTTTATAACTTTATCTCGTAACCAAGTAGGACCCTCTTTCCACAATTTGAGCTCCGAGTATTCTGAAGCCTTGACACCTCTGGAGGCGCAATCTGCTGGATTCTCCTTCGATCGAACATGCGACCACTGACAACGTTCCAGCACAGTCAAAATTTCAGAGACACGGTTTCCTACAAACGTCTTCCATCTGCTCGGGTGGCTACTCAACCAGGCGAGTACCACCGAGGAATCGGTCCAAGCATGGATTCGATCTTTGGGAATTTTTAAGATATCCGAAACCTCTAATAACAATTTTGTCAATAGTTGTGCTCCACACAACTCTAAACGAGGTATGGATACTTGCTTGATGGGAGATACCTTGGTTTTCGAAGTGATCAGATTCACATGCACTTCACCTTGACTATCTATGACGCGAATATACGTCACAGCAGCGTATGCGTCATTAGAAGCGTCACTGAACCCGTGCAGCTCCACAAATGTATCATCTTCGTTCGTGTGTATCCAGCGTGGGATGCGGAAACAGGTAAGTTGAGATAGGTCATTTCGGTACGTAATCCATTCCTGTAACAAATGTGGTGGCAGTTCCTGATCCCACTCTATTCCTGATATCCAAAGTTTTTGGATAAATATTTTAGCCACGATTATAGTTGGAGCAATCCAACCCAGGGGATCGAATAACCGTGAAATATCAGATATAACTTTTCTTTTTGTTACAGGTCTGCTCAACACTGGAAGTTCGACGGCGTACTCAAACTCATCGGTTTCTTTGTTCCAGGTCAATCCGAGAACCTTCCTTACTGCTACTGTTCCTTTCTCCGATCCTATCTCCACTTTTCCTTTCTGTTGACCTCCTTCCGCTTTTCCTATCTTTTCTAACAGGTCCTTGCTGCTGCTCCCCCACTTCTGCAGTTGAAAATTTCCTTTACCCATCATTTGATTGATTTCTTCATAGATTTTCAGGCCTTCTTCGACCGTCTGGCAGCCAGTCATCAAATCGTCTACATAGAAATCTTGCAGGATTCTTTCAGCTGCAGCTTCAAGGTTTTCACCTTCATCACGGGCAAGCTGTTGAAGAGCTCTGACAGCAAGGTATGGTGCTGAAGCAGTTCCGAAAGTCACACGTAACATCCGGTAGTGTTGTAAAACACCATTTTCATCGCGCCATAATATTCGCAGATAGTCTGAATCACCTTCAGTTACTTTCACCTGACGATACATTTTGACGATGTCTGCGATGAGACATACAGGGTATCTACGCCATCGCATAATAATATGCCTCAAATCCGCTTGTAGTCTAGGACCTACCATCAAATCATTGTTCAAAGACACACCGTTAGTACCAAGACAAGACGCGTCGAACACGGGCCTAACTTTAGTTGTGGTCGTGTGCTGTCTGACTACGGCGTGGTGTGGTAGATATACTACATTTGGTTTGTTTCTCTGATCTTCTGGAATTAATTCCATGTGATTAAGCTCTAAGTATTCTTTCATCGCTTCGGAATATTGCACTTGGAGTTCTGGGTTCTTCAACAATCTCTTCTCTAGCATCTGAAGTCTTCTAGCAGCAATCTCTTCAAAGCGACCATATCTGCATTTCGGATTGTCATCACGAAATGGCAGCTTGACAATATAACGGCCAGATTCATCTCTGGTTGTGGTCTCTGAGAAGATTCGCTCACATTTCTGTTCTTCCTCAGTTAGAAGCTTCTTGCTATTGATGGAGTCATGTTCTGATTCCAACTCCCAGAATTTCTTTAAAAGCTCATTCTCATTGCACTGACTGTGCATGCTAACAACAGTGTTACTTTGGCACTCAGATTCATCGGATGACTCCGCATGAATGTGACCAGATAAGATCCATCCTAACTTAGTATTTTGAGCCACAGGGGACCCTTGTGGACCTTTGATTAATCCCTCTACCAAAATCTGGCCATAAACTTCTGCACCAAGTAACATATCCACTTTGTTTGGGATATCGAACTTCGGGTCAGCTAACTTCATGTTCGCTAGACCTGACCAAAGCTGGACGACAATTTTCCTTGACGGAAGAAAAGTCGTCAGCTTGCTCAACACATGAGCTTTGACTACAACAAAATAAGTAGGATCATGGAGTGATTTCAGTCTGATATAAACAACCGACTTCGAAACCAAAGAATCACTCTGATCGCTACCGACTCCGGAGATGGAAATCTTGTTGGATACCTTCTGCAGTCCAAGAGATTGAACTGCTGACTCCGTAATAAACGAAGCTTGAGAGCCTTGATCCAACAAACATCTCAACGTTATACCTGCACCAGTTCTCGACTCGGCCTCAACTAATGCAGTAGCCAATAAAACTTGACTACGAATGTTCGAGAAACAGGTAACAACGTTATGGACCTCGCCTTGGGATGTAGTAGTTGCGGCGGATACGGCAACACTATTACCGATGGACTCAACATTATCCGTCGACTGTGATTCAGTTTTAGGATGAAGCAAAGAATGATGCTTCCTTTTGCAAACTCGACACCTAGTGGATTGACGACATGAAAATACGGAATGATTCGGACCTAAACAATTAAAACATAAGCGATTTGTTTGGATAAAGGTACGACGCGATTCAACTTCTTCATTTGCGAAGTTTTTACAATTGCCAAGTTTGTGGCTGGCTTTACAAAATGGACAACTGGAGTTTACCACAACACTTGGATTTGCATCGGAATTCACAGCATGAAATACTTTGTTACTTGCATTACTTGACTTTGGCTTGGATTTTGAATCTAAAAACTCTAAAGATCTAAACTTGTGTTCAAGAAACTTTTTAAACATATCTAAAGTGGGCAAGTCTTCAGACTCATTTGATTTTGACTCCCATTGTTTTCTAGACTCTGTGTCCAACTTCTGACTCATTATATAAATAACAAGAATGTCCCAAGAGCTGGTATCTATTCCTAAGTTTAGCAACGAACTCAAACATTCGTTCATATTATCTAATAATTCTTTAATGGAGTTAGATGACTCTGACTGTAAAGCTCTTTGACTCATCAGCCGCTTTAACGTGTGATGAGCAAGGAATGTCTTGTTATCATACCGACTCTGCAATTGTTCCCAACAAATCTTATAATTGCTAGCGGTTATCGGAATGTGCCTAAGAAGTTGTTCCGCCTCCCCGGATAAATGACTTTTCAAATAATGCAATTTACAAACATCGTCGAGACTATCATTGTTGTGTACTAAAGAAATAAAAAAGTCACGGAAACCTGTCCATTCGCTATATTTACCCGAAAACATAGGTATAGGAATATCTCTTAACTTGGCAACACATTTTGTGGTTTTCGGACTGCTTTCCGGCACGTTACCAAGATTAGAACTAAACCCGGAACCTGTATTCTTAGTACTTAGTGACAGTAAAACTTCTTTTAACTGTGATTTATAATTCATATACACATCTTCAGTTACATCGTATATATTATTCTTATGATAGTCGGACTTTACCAATTCGTCTGTCTCAACTTCAACAATAATTTGTCTATGCGTGTCACAAAAGGCCTGCCATTGGGTTTCTAAAGTTTCCAATCTGGTTTCCAGATAGGAAGTTTTAATTCTATCCTTAGGGGATTTATTGAAATTAACTTGACCCCTAGTAATTAGCTCCTTACTATTTTGTTGCAACTTACTTAACGCTTCCATTGCCAGTTCTTTTAGTGACACATCCAAAGAAGACATTAACTAACTATAATAAAATGTCCAAACAAACACTTCATATACAAAACTAGAAAAAACTTAACAACTTGAAGTCAATAATAACACTTAGTTTATTTCACAAAGCACGTCAAAAGTCACAAATTTTTCTAAGTGTTTGGGATTTCTAGCTGAAATCCGGCGTGGATTCCCCGTCACTTCACTTTTTCGCGAATTATTCTAAGTCCTAACTAGTTCGCAAATAAATTACAAGTCCATGCACTACACTTTAAATTCTTCTAAGTTGAAAATCTTCCGAAATATTGACTAAGTTAAATTCTTGCTTGACTGAAGGTCCTCTTTCGCTTGACAAATAAAGAAAATGTACTCACAGTTTTAACACCACACTTCACTCACTACTATTCCGCATGCGTCGTTGCACTCCAACCGGACTCACACTCGCCGCGTCTGCGTCACTCCTCGTGATGCCACCAGCCAGCCACACGTCACCCTCGTGACGTCACCGTGGCAGTCGCGTCGGGCTCCCAGCTGCAATCTTCTGGCTTCAACTCCAGGAACGACACCATAGACAACAATCCGTCACCTCGTCGGCGTCCGATGGATACTACCGTCACCAATACCTCTAGGCCGAATAGGTCATCCGGACTCTAAAGGACCATGTACAGGATCCCAAAAAGAAACAATAGTTCCAAGGCAAAAAAGTCTATTTATTGAGACAGGCTTTAGTGTTATACGGTTTAACAACAAAAACTTAACACCGCGTTTTATAAATCAGACACTACCGTACAACGCCATCTGTCGGTGTGACGCGTGAACAATGGTTTCGCGAACCCTTTACCTTAGCAGTCTCGTGCGCATGTATCTGCTCCTTGAGCGCGGCCAGGTTGGACAGCCGCAGGTGGTGGCGCCGCTCCTCTTCAGTCTCGGCCCTGGCAACTGCCGCTTGCCGGTTCTCCTCCATAATCGCGTCCAGGCTTTACATAAAAAACCGGTCTCATTCGTTCTTGCCTAGTGAATTCGTTGGTGGCCACTTTTGGGGCTGGAAAAACCCAGCGACACTTCGACTCATGGGGATCTTGTGTTCATTGTTTATAGATACTGTGTTTTACCAGTTCTACTGTACGTGCGTATTTTGTGCCCACGAATCGGTCCCATGACATTCAGATCTAACCTGACAACCGAAGGCGACACCCGTGCGCGTGTTCCTAAAACCCACGCTATTACCGTATAATCTGAAGACCTGATGAAGCTTCCCAAACAGGTCTGCTGAGTGATTGAGGTTGGTGGAACCTACTGTCAATTTTTCTAATTTTTTCCTCTTTAATTTTCATCGAAAATGCTAACTCAGAGCAAAGAACAGCCCGACTTGACAATTTTACTGACAAAGAAACTTAAATGCAGTACCTAATAACTGCCGAAAAGGGGCATTTTCAATGCATAAAAGCTGCTATAAAGGGGCATTGTCAGACGATAATATTCAAAGAAAAGTCTTATTGCTAACTATACCACCATTAAATGTTGATACCGTGCATTGTCAGCTTGTTTCAGTTTGAAGGGTAAGGCCTGGACTGCACGCGTCCGGTTTCAGATCTGGCTCGGTTAGCTGCATAAAATCAATCAAAAGCGTTCCTCCCCCCCTCCACTTGAAGTCAGCGCTTCGTTATTGAATGCAGCGAACCGAACCGGGGCTGAAACCGGACCGGTGGAGTCCGGGCTTCACTGTGTTCCGGTTTGAAGAGAGCCAGCGTAATTGCGGGTCATGGCCATGACCCTCCCCCTCTTATCTCCCCCCAAACCTGTAAGATCCCTAAGCGAGATGCTCGAGTATTTTTAGTATCTAGACTTCTACTGACATTCCGATCTCAGTAACCAATGACCCTGTCAATTTTTTTCCTGGTTCAGCCCCTGCTGCTGACCCTCAACCCTAGTGATACCTCACCGTCTCTGCTCCTCATCCAGCTCCTTCTTGATGAGCTCCTTCTCAGCTATCTGCGCGTCGCGGATGGCGTGGCACTTGGATGCCAGGATGATGCGGTTGCAGAGCCGCGGACCTTGCATGTTGTCCGCTTTTATCACTGCGGACAGGATACAGGGTCATATACCCTGACCAGAAACTTCAAAACCACTGGTAGTTATATAATCTGTGTTACGGAGTTGGCTATGAAAAAAACAGGACCATTTAATTCCGCAGGTTTCAATCAGGTTCTAAATTGTGTTGTCTCCTACTACATGCATGAATTAATCACTTGACGTTGACAGTATTGTTCCACCAGGAATTAGCTGCCATTAAAAAAAATTATAATCAACTCAAAAACCATCGGGACACCAGGAACTCTTGGTTACGTCATGCTTTTGCAATAACTTTAAAATTCAAAACACAATTCATGTTAACCATAAACATAACTGGACAGGAGCGAACAGACCAGCCGATTTACATATAAAAATTAAGATTGTAGCAGCTGTAAAGGGGCTATGTCATTTATTAAAATTAATAAATAATAAAATTAATATATGTTATATGTTTAAAAAAACCGCAATATGGCGAGGGTTTTTTAATTTCTGATCAGGGTCAACTTTTTTAAGAAATTCGTGTAAAAGCCGAAAACGGGTTTAAGTTTGTGAAAAGCTAAAACTGTTCTCATCTACTACATCTAATACATCCTGCTGAAACGTGACGACTCTTTTTGGCTCCATATTAAATTTGAAGGCAGGTTCAAATGACCAGAAGGAGGAAGTCCTTCTCTAACCAAAGTTACCAATTACGGCTGACCTCGTGTTGAAAAGCGAGTATCTCTTCTTAAGAAGAACTAGCTCTCTTTTCGACCCTCGTAAGTTGTGACTTAGTTCTATATATAATAGCCAGTTCACTCTCTGACAGCCGACCTCATGTAGAAAAGCGAATCTTCTCTTCTTAACTCTTCTCATCCATAATGACGTGAGATAGAGTTCTATAATAGCCAAGTCACTCTCTGACAGCAAACCTTATGTTGAAAAGCGATAGTCACTTTTCTCTTCTTCTTGAGAAGAGTGACTCTCTTGTGACTTATAGTTCTACAATTGCCAACTCACTCTCAGCTCTGGACAGAGTGTGCGCGGCCTGGTCGGGCCCCTCCAGCTCGGGGTCGGCGGTGCCCGTGGCGGCCTCAGCTCCTGGTTGCTGGAGCAGCTTCTCCTTCAGCAGCTGCTTCCTAGCCTCCGACTCCTTGGCGGCCTGCTGGATGGCTTGCTCCTGCGCGTGCATGGCTTGGAGCTGCTCCTCTTGCGTCACTATCTGTGAATGCGAGGAATAAAGGAGCAAACGGGCCACTTTATGGAACCTAAGTAGTCACAATCACCCCTAACATAAACATCTCGGCTTACTATAAATTACAAGAGGGTTTTCGGTGCGCCGGTAACCTGAGAAGGTACCTACTGGGCGGCTGTCGTATAAAGGAACGCAATTTTACGATTTTACGTTGAAGACTCGAAAAAGTCATTCTTTATCGTTACTTTTACTAAATTTAAATTCACGTAGGTAGTTTTCCCAAACCCTACAAGAAAGTAGAAACTTTCAACAGTTCTCAAATTGCTAACTAAAATCTTTTAGGCGCTCAATTCAGCACTTTTATTATGGCCCGGACTACACGCGCCCGGTTCTAGCCCCTCCGTTTGGTTTGCTGCATCCGACGTAGCGCTGACTTTAAGTGGGGGGGAGGGCGAAACGCATGTGATCATTGGCTGTACCGTAGCGAACCAATCCGGAACTGAAACCGGACGACGGGTATAGTCCAGGAGATCGATTCAACTAAATACAACGTAACTAAATAGAATCTAAGCTGCATAATGATGCAGACGCATAATGATGACGTGTTTCGTATGCGATCCAATTTCAGTTAAGTTCCGATCGAATCAACGATCGATCGAACAGTAACGTATTTGTGCATTCTACTAAAACGTTAAGTTTATACTGAATCGCAGTTGAACGGTAACAAAACGCTTCAACTGTCAAATATAACGAACGAACATAAGTTCCTCCCGAGGTACATTTGCCCGGTCGATAGTAAATCGAAAGGTGGCAGTGGTAGAGTTATGCGTCAGCAGAATGCGATTTGGTGTCCAAATAGAATTGGAACGAAAACTAAATTGAAATTGGATAGAAATATATTCACCTTTGCCTGCTTCTTAAGTCTGTCGTATTCCTCCTTATCCATTACAGTCGGGTAGTAATTTTTCTGCCGTCTTTTGGGTACGATGAGCTTACGCCATCCCAGCCCCATCTGAGGTACCATGATCGTCTCTTTCTGGGGTAATTCGCATTTGTGAATCGGCTTCTTGGTTATGGGGAATTGGAGGCGGCATTGCGAAGGTCTGGAAATGTTCTAGGTATTTGAAACTAGATACTTCTTTAGTCGTATTTCTGGTTGATGAGGGTTGTGATCTTTCTATGGAAATAACCACATAAAACGACTTTCTTGGCAATATTATTAGAAATTTTGCCATTGTCTTCCCCATAGTTTTCTCAGTGTGCGGGTTTCCTCACGATGTATTCCAGAGAAGTCGGTAAATGTACGTAAGTATTTCGAAAAAAAAAACTGAAAAACTAATTGGTACATGGCATTGCATGGTTTCGAACCGGGACTTCCCGCATGGGAGTCGACAACAAGCTATAGTATACCATCTGTCAAAAATCTTCGATTAAATCTCAACCTTATTTCTGCCTGCGCAATGATTCATTTTAGATTCTCAAATTTTGACGTTTTGGGTAGGTCGACTGTACCTATTTATTCTGTGGTTTATTTTAAAACTGGTTTAGGTGGCTAGGATATCAATCCAATTTCCATACATACGGGTTTGTCCAAGTACGATTTCAGGCCAATGTGTTTTTGGTTGACTATTCGATAAAAATTAGAATAGATGGAACCCGTTAATCGAATCGAACCCGAATCGTTAACCATAATAAAGTGTCTCGGAACGACAAGGTTTCATTTTGTCGCAGTACAGTTTGCTATTGCGACAAGTTTCTACATAGGTATTCCATTCTGATTCTTGTCGAGTAATATCCTCTTGTGAAAGAGAAGGCGTATGTTCAACATAATAGCTGTTTCGTATTCGTCTTTGTACCAATTTAGAAAGTTTTTCAGAATTAAACTTCCGTTCGTGTGATAGCTCTGAACAATTCTCAGCGCGCCAATTAGCAGCGCACCTAGCGGAAAAAATCCGCAACTTAAAAAAGATCGAGAGAAGAGCATGGCGCCGTCGACCCGCCGCGCCGCTCCGATAAAATAATTAATTAAAAACCAATAAATCTCGTGCCACACGTAAATAAACTTCTCCAAATCAACAAAAAACACTCCAGCGCCGATCTGGACAACATTCACAAAGAAACCAGCTCTTGGAAGACAATCAGATAGCCCTCAAGGATTCTTGGCTGCGGCTGCGCTGGTGAGTCTAAAAGTTCACTGCTATCGACTTATTTCATAACAATAGCTATTTATTGATACATGACTGTTTGTAGAAAAAATGCAAAATTTTGTTTACCTATGCAATTGGTAGCACCCGGGTTCTTTCCCGGACTTTATACAATGGTATTTTATATCCTCGTGTGGGTCCTTCACAGGCTGAACTTTAGGCATTGTAGGTAAATGTAGATAAACAGGTAATAAAAACTGTAAGTAAATAAATGAATATCTCCACCTTTGGAAGCGCCGTTGCTAGGCAACTAAATATTTCTTATATTATATGGGGCGATCGAAATTATATTTTTAGGAACTGCCAATGTTTTATGAAAGACTGTGATTTAATTGTGTGTTATTTAACTATAATTTCTATATAAATTAGTGATCATCGGTCCATCTCCATTATTAGAAATATTGATCGATTCGGGTGTTTTTTGGATGTTGCCACGACGTGACATCTCTATCTATCAATCAATCAATCACATAATTAAAAAAAACGGCTGTCGTAAATTTTTCATTTTCGCGCGGGATTGTTCGTAAAAGTGTTTAATTTATGCTTTTTGTAACAAAAACAAACCTTCACTTCACTCGCTCTAGTGATCAATTTTACTGCAAATAAAATATTAATGAATTAGATTCCAATAAGATTATGTAACATAGTAGTAACAAAGTAGTAAAAACTCAACTTGTATTGATATTGTTTTGTTTTCACAATTTCATATATTTTTTCGCCATGGAGCCTGCAGGCACCTCAAAAACCGTGAATTCGAGTTATTTAGCTCCTTTATTGGTAAGTTTAAATAGATTTTTTGAGACCATATGTTTTATAAATCACATTTCCATTTCACAAATTTTTTAGGTTAGATTTGGGAAAAGATGTTTCAACTACACTTTTTGCTGAAATTAACTTCCAACACCGACTTTTTAGATTCAAAACTTCAATTTATAATAATAATAATAGGTAATAAAAAATACTTTATTTTCAGTCAACAAATTATATAGCTAACTATACAAAAGGCCCATAGATATATACCTTACAGACTAACATACAAACATTATAAAAGTAAAACAATTCATATTGGTGCGGCTTGAGATGATCACAGTTTTTTCGGCGTCACCTCTCTCAACATATAATATATATTTATCTTTTATTGGTACATCATTCCAGGCTGGAGCTATGGCAGGGATCTCAGTAGATATGGCGCTGTACCCTCTAGACACCCTAAAGACTCGTCTGCAAAGCAAGCAGGGCTTCCAGAAGGCTGGGGGCTTCAATGGTGTATACCGAGGTAGGTGAGTTGGGTTTGTAAACTCTTTATTATCTGGAAGATTCTGTTTTTTTTATGTATAACTAAACCCGCATTTGACCTCGATCTCGCCTGATGGTAAGCGACGATGAGGTCGACGATGGAGCATGCGGGTCCAGTAAATGCCTATTCACTCTGGCCTTGAAGATCCCAAGGTTGTAGGTTTCGGGAAATACAGACGCCGGCAGGCTGTTCCATTCCTTAGCCGTTCGCATAATGAACGAAGAAGCAAATCGCTTCGTACGAGCAGATGGGATATCAACAACATAAGGATGGAACCCCTCCCCGCGCCTGGTAGTCCGAAGGCGGAATGGAGATGCTGGAATTAGGTCGTGCAATTCCGATGCGCACTCTCCGAAATGTATCCTATAAAATACCGATAGACAGGCAACCTTGTGCCGATGTTCCAGACTTTGCAGTCTAGCCTCCACCAGCGATTGATTGTGGTTTTCAAAACAGTAACTCTTAAGATTTGGTGTCGAAGGGCCCCAAAATCGTACAACTAAATACTTTGGAACCTTCTATAGCCATGTAACACATTCCCCTTACATACAGTCCACAAAAATTCAAATAAATAACAATGACTGACTGTAAAAACTGTGAACTGTGAATTCTATAAAATGAAACTAAGAACTTATAACTTTCCACCACTATGACGTAGACGCATCAGCATATATGCAGCGTGTCTATAAATTATAATAATAATATAAAGTTCCTCTTGTGCTATGGAAAGAGCTCTGCTCGGAGTATCTCTGCTGGATTGAATCGGAAATGAGGAGATCCTTCATAAAACCAAAGTAATCGGCATAGCTCATACGATTAGCAGACCTGACTGATGTGGCAGTAGGTTGGTCACATCTGTCGCAGAACTGCGAACCATTGGGATAGACAAGTTCCAGAGTGGAGTTGCCCTGGGGGAGGCCTATGTCCAGCGGTGAAACAGTGGGCTGCTGATGATGATGATTCCCTTTATGTCCAATCAGGGTTAATGACAGTAGCCGCGACGTCCATGCCAACATCAGCACTGTTTTTCGTGTCCTATGAGAGAACGAAGACCCTGCTGCAGCCCCAAGTTCCCACGCAGTACCTTCCTGTTGTGCATATGTTTGCAGCCAGCATCGGTGAAGTGGTGAGTTTATTATCTGTGGTTATTATTGAGAAAGCATGGGGTGGTTACCCCATTAAATTTTCGAAGAGAGTCATTCTAGGTGGTTAATTCCATAGAATGATCGATATATTTCAAAGAAGATTAAATATATTGAACTTTCTTCTTCATATTGTATTAAACAGTCTATTAACGTCCCCATCTTATCTCATGACAGGGAGCCGGGAATAACCCCAGCGGCACTTCGACCCTTGATGATCTTTTGTGCCTACCCCATTTTACACACTGGTCACCTCAGTGTGCAGGTTTCCTCACGATGTTTTCCTTCACCGTCAGAGCAGTCGGTAAATGTATGTAAGCCTTCGAAAAATACGAGAAACTCATTTGTACATGGCACTGCGTGGTTCGAATCCGGACCTCCCGCACGGTAGTCCGGTGTCCTAGCCACTGTGCCACCGACGCTCTCTATACGTCCCCATTATCTGGGCACTGGCTACTCATTACACTAGGACATCATCCACTGAGCAGGCTCAATGCCTTTGGAAAATTCTCTTTCTCCTCAGACACTAAATGAAACTGTCATGCTCACTTTTAAGCTAGATCGTGTGAGGGTAACAACATCTTGCAGACTCTGTGGTGAACAACTGGAGACCGTTTCACATCTCCTATGTGAATGTGACGCTTTCGCGGCAAAAAGGATGGGTCTGCTAGGCTCTGCCTATCCAGACCCAAGGGACATTCAAATCCCTCCCACTGAGACGCACAGTCTTGCTCATGTATGACATATTCGGTGAAGTGGTCAAGGGATAGGTACAAGGGGTTGAACACAAAGGATCCCAATGGGTCGAAGTGTCGCTGATCCCCGGCCCCCATCCAAAGATAAGAGGGTAACAATTAGCTAGTGACATCCCAGAATTGGAGCCTAAATCAGTAAAAAGTTTTTAATTTTTGTTCTCTGACCATTTGAAATAATATTATTACCTTGTTTCAGTTCGCTTGTATTATCCGAGTGCCAACAGAAATAGCAAAACAGCGGAAACAGACTTATATGGGACCGGGAAAACGGAGCAGTATCACTATATTGACAGAGGTTAGTTCAAGTGAGGACGTCGGACTCCCATGCGGGAGGTCCGGGTTCGAAACCATGCAATGTCATTGTACCAATGAGTTCTTCGGTTTCTTCGAAAGACTTACGTACAATTACATTTATGATTGTATTCATAATTATTGTAAGATATATCGAAAAACTGCGATAATCATAATTTCAATACTAGAAACAAAAACAAACTTGCAGTCCCACGCTTTAGACTTAGTAAAGTAAACACAACATTTATGGGTCACTGTGTACGATTTTATAATAAGATACCTGATACTGTAATATATATGACAGAAAATTTAAGACCCACATATAAGAAGGACCTTATGTAAAAAGGGTTATTATTAAATAAATTACTACTTAACTGATAAAGAGGCTTGGTCCTAAATTCAGCTCCAGCTCTGCACATTGTGTATATGATTGTATTCATAATTATTGTAAGATATATTTATTTCAAAAGATGTGCTGCTGAAAGTTTCTTGCGCCGCTTCTTTCCTTTCAGCTATAGCACCTTACGAAGCGGTGGTAGAGTTAAAAAAAATGAGGTAAAAATGTACTATAAGGTACAATAAAAAAACAACATTTTGATATGATTTGATTTTTACCAACTGCTCTGACGTTGAAAGGAAACATCGAAATGAAACATACACACTGAGATAACCAGTGTGTGAAATGGGGAAGGCAATGGCAAACCGCCCCATTAAATCTGCCAATAGAGTGTAGCCAACATCCTCTTAGGTGTCGACCGTGGGATCCGTTGGTTGAAATGAATGTGGACTGTATGCTGGTAATTACTTATTTAATGACGAAGAAATTCTTATTTAAGTACAAAAATACGTGCAATTAGCAACTCGGTTATTAAGCTCTTTTAAAAAACGTTGCACACACTTCCCGTGTCGGTTGAGAGGTGACACTTCGTCGTCACATTTTAATTTCTTGACATTCCGGCACCTGCTACCGCCTCAGGCCCCTCGCGAGACGTTCGTTTCACGAACAAGAATCGTATATGATTACTTCATTTTATAGTATGATCACGGCCAGAGTGTCAGTGGCACTGTGGCTAGGACACCATGCGGGAAATCCGGGTTCGAAACCGTGCAGTACTATGTACCAATGAGTTTTTCTTACTTTTCGAAGACTTACGTACGTTTACCGACCGCTCTAACGGTGAAGGAAAACATAGTGAGGAAACCTGCAGACCTGAGATGACCAGTGTGTGAAATGGGGTAGGCACAAAAGATCCTCAAGGGTCGAAGTGCCGCTGGGATTATTCCCGGCTCCCTATCATAAGATAAGATAACGTGTTGCGTTCCACAGGCATACAAAGCAGAAGGGTTCCGCCGAGGGTTGTACCGAGGGTTCTTCTCGACAGTGGCGAGGGATCTGCCGTTCAGTTTCATAGAGTTACCAATTTGGGAGATGTTGAAGACATGGGTGCGGCAACACAATGATGGACATATCAACAGTTTTCAGGTAATTTACTAGAGTTCGTAGTCTAAACTAGATTTTTTCTTTTTTTTATGGTCTCTGCTGCAATTTGTCCAATGACCGTGTTAGAATCTTGAAAATAACTCGAACGTTTTGGCGTCTGTTTTGAAAAAATAACAGTTTACCAACGTCGAGATTATGGTGCTAATGTCACATTGTAAAATAATCTTGCCATGTTTAATGTAATAGTGATGCGTTCAGTTCACTGTGAATCATTTCCTTTAGTTCACACAAGCAGTGAGCCAAAAAGATAACGTTAAATTATATATTGAAAGAAGATGGATTTCGCTAACATACAAAGTGAGGGTCAGCGTTTTAACTTTTTAATTTACAAAAAAAATAATCACGACATTACAGAAGAAAATAAAATACACTTCGATTGGTGAACTGTTGGTCAGTGATTGAACTCTATCTTTGGTCAAAGATTTGCTGATCAAAGATAACATCATTCGATCAGCACCCGAACGAAGTGTTTGCAAAAAAAATCACGACATTACAAAAAAAAATACTTTTTGACCAGTGATTGAACTCGATCTTTAGTCACGATATTATTTTTATTTAATTAAAAACTGGCAACACAGGAAACGTCGGTTTAGTCCGTCTAATAAAAAATACTACTTTAGTTGCGAGCACGGTCTGAAACTGATCGTGCAGGATAAGCAACGTTGGGCGCGGACAGGACTAGGATGAGTGATCGCTAGCGGCATTTTCATCTGAGCACCTCCGTGCCTCGGAGAACACGTTAAACAGTCGGTCCCGGTTGTTGTCATTCGACAGCAGTCCTTAGGCCATGTCAGAGGACTAAAGGCGGCCTGAACAAGTCTGATAAAGAACAAAGAGGTAATTTCAGTTACTTCTGATTCGGTTTCACCTTACCTAGAGTGTTTTCGATACGCTGCTAACATTGAGAACTTGGATGGAGTGCTATTACGCTGACCCTTCAAACCGAAATAGCAATGCAATTGCTGCCTTGCGACAAATGAGATAAGCTGCATATCAAATTCATGTTAAGTGATCGCCTATTTAACTGTTGAAGCAGCAAAGTTTTTGAATTCAATTTCATCATCAGTCAATAGGGTATGTCTTAAAATTTTTTAATGCATCCACCCTCCTTTTATAGCAACAGTATTTACGTATATGGGACGGATTTAGAACATCCCTGAGCGTCGGTGGCACAGTCTAGGACACCGGACTCCTATGCAGGAGGTCCGGTTTCCAAACCACGCAGTGCCATGTACCAATGAGTTTTTCGGATTTTTCGAAGACTTGCGTACATTTACCGACTGCTCTAACGGTGAAGGAAAACATCGCGAGGAAACATGCACACTGAGATGACCAGTGTGTAAAATGGGGTAGGCACAAAAGATCCTCAAGGGTCGAAGTGCCGCTGGGTTATTCCAGGCCCCCTACGTCACTGTATGAGGCGACTGACCCAAGTAAATTGCTGGTGGAAGGACCCCTTGGCCTGGCTAGCGATCACCCTTTATGTAAAGTCATTCGTCAAATATCTTCGCTTCGGTGTTGACGTGTTCCGTCAGTGTTTATAGAAGAGCCAGTACTTACTAAGCCCGTGTGCTCCATCTTCGGACTCATCGTCACTTACCACCAGGTGAGATTGAAGGGTTTAGGTGTAAAAATCCTTCCACAGAGCGCCCTCTGCGGTTCTATCGCCGGTGGATTCGCAGCAGCAGTTACCACGCCCCTAGACCTGGCCAAAACAAGGATAATGCTAGCTGAAGAGTACACCCTGACACGCAAGTTGCGCATCGGCCCGGTACTGAGCAGTATATACTGCGAGTCAGGAGTGAGGGGGTTGTTCGCGGGTGTAACGCCCAGAGTATCAGCTTTTATGTTGGGAGGGTTTGTGTTCTTCGGAGTGTATGACGATGTTAAGGGGGTCATTGAGAGGGGCTTGGCGTGACCCCCATCGGCAGGTTAGTGGAGGGTCATGTTAATACTGATATTCCAGAAAAAAAATTTTGAAGCCAGAAATTTTGACTTTTGGGGCTTCAAAATTGGAATCTACCAACCTACGAGTAGGTTTGTATGAACTGAATTGTACTGTATGAATTTTTTTACATTCTATTACTGATATTCCAGAAAAAAAATTTGAAGCCAGAAATTTTAGCTTTTGGGGCTTCAAAATTGGAATCTACCAACCTACGAGTAGGTTTGTATGAACTGAATTGTACTGTATGATTTTTTTTTACTTTCAACCAAAGCTGGGGAATACACTCGGGACCAGGGGGATGGGGAGTACTAGGGTGGGGAGAACATGGTGGAAGTCACTTGGGGGTCAATGACCTTTGGTTCACAGGTCTTTGACCGACTCTTTTTTCTTATCTTACGAGATATTGGCAAAAAAAAACTAAAACAAACTTCTATTTGCGGATCCTAAGCTAAAATTTTCATACAATTTGTATGTTTTACCAACTGCTGTTTGTTGTTTTGTAATTTTTTTAAGTTTTTTAATATATGGGAGATTTTTTTAGGGAAATCTGATATGAGAAGTAACACTAATAATGGGATCATCTATCTGAACTGGTTGGAATATGCAGAGACATTTTTTTTTGGATGTGTCAATCAGTTTTTGTTGCCGATTGTACGAACATATTTTATATACCTAATACAGGCATAGATTCTACAATATACACGATCTAGTAATAAATGAGTTTAATTTAAATTTATTTATTAGGTAAACACAACAGATTACAACCATAGAAATTACAGAAAAATCAATATAAAGTTATGAGCTAGGTCGTAACCCTTAACGTGTAAACACAGCATGGTTAGGAAGTGGGAAATTGGTTGTTGTACAACATTGAGTTATGAAAAAATACGATTGAATGTAATGACTAAAAAACTTATGCCTATTTGAAAAATAAAAATAATAAAGTAAAGACTATAAAGTAGGTGCGTGGATGCTCACTTGAGGACATCCTCAACCCGTCTTTTAAAAAGTAATGGCATAGGGATCGAATAAGTGTAACGATGGCTTATTGTTGCTGTTCGAAGAGATTTCGTTAAACAATCTACACATTCGCACAATAGGGTTATAGAACGATGTGTTGTTCTTAAACATATTTAATACGAATGTTTTAGGATTGCGAAGTTTAAAGTTTGTGTTGGAGTTTAGACAGGACAGCAAGGAAGGTGAATCTATGGTGGAATGAAGGATTTTATGTATTTTAGTTTCATTTAGGTTTAGATTTAGATTTAGCGCCTACTCCGGAATTGACACGTACTTATAAATAATGTGATGATCAGAACTGTTAGTAATTCTAAGTAAAAAATAATTGTTATAAAGAAATATTACTTGTTTTATAATGATTTTTTTAATTCCACTTTTATGTTTATTTTAAAACGTCTGTGGCGTCGTGGCTAGGATGTCGGACTCAGTATTGCGGGTACAGTCTGCGACATTTTATTATTGCGGTTTAAGTTTTACTGGTGTGGTTTGCTGTCTTGAGAATTTTAGTTCATCGTCGTGAGCGGTGCCGTGTGGTGCCGGCCTTATAAAATAGCACCACCCCAACTCTTCCCGTGGGTGTCGTATGAGGCGACTATAACTATATCTCAACTGACCCCAGAAATGGGAGAAAACCTAACAGGCTAGTATTTAATAATAGTGGATACTATTTTACACCTAGTAGATGACAGTAGCGTCGGTGGCGGCGTGGTTAGTACATCGGACTCCCATGCGGGAGGTCCGAGTTCGAAACCATGCAATGTCATGTACCAATTAGTTTTTCGGTTTTTTCCAAAGACTTACGTACATTTGCACCAACTGCTCTAACGGTGAAGGAAAACATCGTGAGGAAACCTGCACACTGAGATAACCAGTGTGTGAAATGGGGAAGGCAATGGAAAACCACCCCATTAAATCTGTCACGAGGGTCGTTCTATGTGATTAATTCCTTAGAATGATCACGACCCTCAGCAATGAGGAATACGACTTAGAAGAAGAATGTTTATTTTATTTTTATTCAACCCCCAATCAAAAATGGTGTTTTAAAATTTTACGCGTGTGATTGTTTGTCTGTGGCATCATAATTCAACAACCGATGATACGAAATCACTTTTAATAAGGATTATTTTATCTAACACAGAATGTCTGATAGAAATTGGATCTGGGGTTTCAAAGATCTAGGAATAGGTATATTTGATGTCGAATGGGATATCTGGAACGGTAACGCGCTGAGCAGACGACGGGACAACGGCGGACCGGACAAAAAGTCCGCGAGAATAGAACGTATGGAATCCTATGCAATAACGCACACGACGGATAAAAAGACCGCTGGACTAAAAGTCCGCCGGACACCGGCGGACAAGGCTGTCTACCATTGATTAGAACTAACTGGTACATCAAGTACGTACTAACTTTTTTCTTTATTTTGTTATTACAATCTAGCCTAAAAGGCTAATAATTAATTTAAATTTAACTTCTAAATAGAATTAAGTATTTGTCCACTGACACTATTCCTTTGAGTCTCTATTAAAGGTGAGCACTTTGTACGTGTGCTCATAATATAATAGCCTATTGCCACTTTGTTACTGACTGACTACACCAGATGTTAAAGCAGTCCATTGGACATTCATGCCATAACTTTCAGTGTTGGTCATTATTCATAATACTTATTTTCTAGTTGAATGAATAAATGAAATAATTAAAATTTATTTGCACACATCATACATAACACAGTTAACAGTTTTTGTAGTCTTTTATGAAATGAAGACGTTATATTTAAAATTTTATTAAATTTTTCTTCTATGTTAGAACTAGATTGACCAGATTCTTCAGTACCTAATGCTTTTTGCATTATTTAAGTTTTTGGATGTCATGTGACGCACTAACTATACGTGCTCCTCACTAGAACTTCACGGACAGATTGCCCGTCGTGTACATTGAGTTCGCGGCGAAAATCACCGCGGACAGTGGCGGACAATCACGGACAGCGCCGGTCATTTCTGTCGGCGGACAAAAAGTCCGTCGTCTGCTTTTTATTTCATTTCATTTATTTCGCCTTTTGGTACTTACAGCACACTTAAACATTAAAAAAAAAATATCTGACCTCGTCAGCACAATGCACCAGAGGCACCACACTCAGTACAAAAGTAATCCTATAAGTACCTAGCTAATAATTAAAAATAATAATTAACTTAGTTAGCTTTTGCTCCCGGTCCCAAGACCATACTTCGTCGCAGGGTTACGGAATACACACACACACAAACACTCTTTTCTCGTACTTTTAATAAATTTAATTACATATTAGTATATAGGTACATAAATAAAGAGTTATGGAAGAGTGTGGCCCTCTGACACAGGGGTTGTCACTCTTAAAAGAGGCCATCCATAATTGGAAAAAATTGTTGTACCTTTTTGTTGATGAATAAATCTTTTTATTTATTTAATAATACTTAAACACTAATAGCTGCTGTAAAGGGGCATTGTCAAATAATTAAAATTGTAGAAATAGAGAATAGCTGCTGAAAAGGGGCTTTGTCAAATAATTAAAATTGTAGAAATAGTGAATAGCTGTTGTAAAGGGGCTTTGTCAAATAATTAAAATTGTAGAAATAGTGAATAGCTGCTGTAAAGGGGTTTTGTCAAATACATATTAAAATATATTAGTATAATTACATGGTAATTTAGCTGCTTTGTCGCATTCTCAAAGGGTAAATACAGTTAAAAAAATTGTCAGTAATAGCTGCTGAGCGCCTAAGCGTCGATTTATATTCGGCCGCTCGGCGCTCGGCGCTCGCCGCTGGCCAAGTTCTATACAGTGAGCTTAGGACACGTGCGGTCCATTCATACAAATCGGGCAGCGGCGAGCGGCGTTAAGAGTGGATTTGTTTAGAGCGGGTGTAATAATAACCGAAGTCCATATATTAAGACTCTTTAATCGTTTTATACAGCTGCATAATCCCTAACTTAAAATCAAATTTCTGACTGTCTGTTAACCTCTTCATATCTGGCAGGAGACTTTTGAAGAACATCAGGTCTGGATCATCGGTTCTTTGTTTTGGAATCGAAGATATTGGGGACCGGGGGCCTATTGGACGTTGTATAGGCATATCGTAGGATACAGTAGCAAATTCCAGTGATGGTTTCTTTTCTTCGAAGTCAGAGAATTGTGTGGAACTGTCATTTCCATTTTCAATGTGTAGATACTCTTCCTCATCATAATCTTGGTCTTCTACTTTTGTCGTTCTGAAATAGCCACTTGAAATTAGATTCTGAAATGTAGGATCGCCTGGGGTGGTACAATCGGCCCTTAGCTAATGTATACCATCTATAAATTACAATCTGAAGTGGTTGAAACGACAGGTTGTTGGCGGGCGGAGGCAAAGGATTTTGGCAGGGGGGTCGCCCGTCGCCTGAGAGAGAGGGGCTGTGACCCCCGCTCCGGGACGTTCTTGGTGCAGAGGTCGGCCGTGGCGATTCAGCGTGGCAATGCCGCGAACGTCATGGGGACCTTTGCGCCGGGGTCGACACGGGGCGGAATATTTGACTAAGGCTTTTCATAATCGAAGCCTTTTTTTATTGTCGAAATTTAGCATTGTACCTATTATGAATTTGTGAAAATATATCTGAAATGAACCATTAAATTCAGCGTCTAGAAGTTTACGGCTTTGGACTCTTACCGAAGACAAACTTCGCAAAATCCTGCAGATATAATCTCAATACATACAAGCCTCTTTTTCTTGTTCTGTTTGTTTGTCATAAATGACAAAATTTAAAATACGATGGTGGAACCTTCTCATATCAACAGTGTTTAGTATAGTACTGTCGTGGGGTGAGACAAGGTTGTATCGTATATTGTAGTTGGATTTTGTATCACAGAGGTTTGAAGTACGTATGTGCAAAATATTCACTTATAGGATCAAGTCGTCCAATTGGCAACTGTAGGCCCTTAAGATTTCCCATAGATTAAAAAAAAATATTTGACAGATGGTATACTTTAGCTAGTGATCGACGGTACCCACCCTCTTATCTATTTCTGCCGCAAAGAAGAAATATTTGTATTTCTGTGTTTCGGTTTGAAGGGTAATGCTGGGGCCACATCTGCTTTTTATATATAAATTGTCTACGACAAACGGGCAGACGGGCCACCTGATGGTAAGTAGTCACCGTCGCCTAGAGACACGTGCAATACCACGGTGCTTAATGTCACTTAGACCGGTAATTAACGGCATTAGACACTGGTGTGGGCCCCTCATAAGAGAGACAGCGTACCGGCACATGAGGCACTCCATCTAAGTTCTCAAGATTAGCAGCGCATCGAAAACCGTCTAATAATATAGCGAGGCGATATGTCTAAGCGCGATGGTGACCACTTACCATCAGGTGGCCCGTTTCCTCGTCAAAAAGATATCCAAATAGAAACACACCACCTTCATCAAACTTAATTACTTATGTTTATTTATTTTTATAATATATTTGTTTAATATTAGTTTTATCTTCTGTACCTAATTGTTTGTATGTGTGCGCTATTGGAAAAAAATATCTTTCTTTCTTTCTTTAAATGTGAAAAAATGGGCCAAGTTCGGTACAAGGGTAACGGTTAGTTTGCTCTTTCACCATGAATGCTCATACTAGCTTGAACCAGACTTATAGTTAGACAAGGGTTTCTTCCTGTGTTCTTACCTTTCCACTTCAACCACCGGTCGCAAAAACTCCAGGACATCAGCGAAAACGTATTTTTTCTTCTTCATAGCTGGGTCCGAACTGCGTTGTTGCGTGTCGAACTGCTTCTTGTAATAGTCCCTTATATTGTGCCATTTTTTCTTCACGTTGTTCACTGGAAAATTGTCTTCTAAGTCTTATTCCTCGTTAATAGTAAAATAGTAAATACGTAAATACTTATATGTATCAATTATTATTATTATAATATACATGTCAATTATTATTATTTTTAATCTAAAACTTTGTCACTACGTGAGAAGCTTAGTCAAAAACGCCGCCTTTTAGCGCACCCCGCCCAAATGTTCCCATTATGCATGCTGCATTTCCTCGCTGAATAGCGAGAGAAAGGAGCTGGGCCAGGAAGTATCCCGATCGGGGGTCACACCCCCTCTCCCTCAACCGCCTCCTCAGCTCCCGAATGAGCCCCAGGTGCCCGCAGTTTCGACGGCAATCGGCACGAAGTCGTACGCCGCCTCCAAATTTGCGTACTTTGGTGCCTAAAGCACGCTGTTTCAGCCGCGGAACGGGCGCTGCGTTGGGTGCCTCTAAGGTGGGATGCCGCATACGTGCTGACGTATGTGGCATCCCAGATCAGGCAACGACCTTTCCGCCACGGGATCAGCGTCAGACCGTCGGGCCTCTTGCCGTCTTGCGGTCTTATATGTATTATATTATATATTATCCTATTATTATTCTCCTTTCTGTCCTTATGCTGTTATTTTAATAAAATGTAATGAGTGGAATCTGGTTTGGCATACAAATATTTGAAGAACATTTACTATGTACAATTTATTAAGCTGTAAGATTTACTGCAAAACAGATAAAATAAAATAAAAGTTATTCTATTATTTATTGTTTAATACATACAAAGTACATGGTAGATACGAGGGCTGTTCCGAAAATTTTTAGTAAAATCAAAAGTTGTAAGTTTATCGTAAAAATGTATTTAAAGTTTTTCAAAACACTCCCCTCCTGCCTCTATACATTTGTTCATTCGACTGAACCAGCTTTCAAAACATTTAAAAAAAGATTCTTGCGGAAGGTCGAGAAACAGTCGCCTAAATTATTATGCCGCGAACTCAACAAACACGACGGGCAATGCTGCCCTGATAAGAGAGAAGGCCGCTAAGTGCAAAAAGTTGTTTTCAAGAAAATGTCAAAAAACGCGGCAAACTGTTTTTTTAGCTGGTTAATACTTGCGGTTGTTGGTTTTTTTAGCGTTTTTTAGCATCTGTGTAAATTACCACTGTTCTGTGGAATGTAGTTCGTAGAAGACTTCTTACGCTATCAGATTGAGCGAAACTGGTAGTTAAAATACTAGTATTAGCTGCCTTCTGGTCGGGAAAAATCTAATTCGGATCATCAACACGAAAGAAGTAATTTAAATTTTTTTTTTCTGTTTTAGCTTAGCATATTCATAGTTTTGATTTTACTATCTGAGATTAAAGGGCATTAATGGCTTTATAGTTTAGTCTCGGTTTCGACTTTCCTAGCAAATTTATTTTCGTTTGAAGTTAAATGACAATCATACGCTTAAAAGCCGCTAGCTCACTTAACCACTTTTTAGTATCCTATGAACTACTAGGGTCATACTCAAATACTATGCTATATTGCCGTAAAGTACTTACCCGCCCTTTAGTTTAGTTTTTACCTAAGTTGAAACGAAACTATTAATCTAAACTTACGTAAAAGGCGGTTAAATTTACGTTTATGATAGTTAGTCGCTTTTTTAATTAGTATTATGTTGTAAAATATTTTGCTTATTTGTCATAAAAGCAGTTTTCAGCATACCTTCAGTCAATTACAAAATAAGGAATTAATAAAAGTTATATAAAAATTACAGTAAAATGTTTATTCATGCAAAATCACTTAGTAGGTATATTTTAATCACAACCTTTCTTTTATTAGAACGTACAATTTGAATGAATTATAATTCTACTTCTTCTTTCCTGTAGGAAAAACGATACAGATTTAAATAACAAAATGCTTCCAAAGTGCTTAAAGCTCCTTAAAATTACTTTCTCTAAAACATCTTCAACATCGAGATCAACATTTCACACGTTATTAAAACGTGTCTATTAAAATATCAAAAATATTTCTTAATACAAAAACCTAAAAATAATTATTAGAACACTTGTTTGTCTTCATATGCTTTCCTCTCAAATCTTCTTTCACCCCGTCATCGCGTAAGGTGTTATACAAAACTTTGTCGTTGCTTTTTTTGTAGCCTAAAGTTGTTAAAAAAAATATTTTGCATACTGCGGTATTTTGTTTTTCCTTTGTTTTTAAATTAAATGTGCGTCTAGGATGTCTTTTTGGTGAAACCGTAATTTTGCGCTTTGGTGTTGCAACACAGGAGTTTTCTTGAATAAATATTCTACGTTCTTTCCAATTCAACTTCCAATAATTATTATTGATTGCCTTCCTTTCTTCTTCATTAAACTTTTCCATACATTTTTTTATACATTTATTTGTACAACCCTCTTTCACAAAAAAATTCTCCCTGTATTTTGTTTTTTTCTCCAGTTGCCTATGCAATACACTCGTGTCATATTTTTTTCTTTTTCGTATCGTTCCTGATTTAGTGTATAAAGTCTCATCTCTCTCTTCTTTTCCGTCTACCTCTTCCTCTTCCACAGCTTCCTCTTCTTCTTCTCCGTTTACCTCTTCCTCAGCCTCCTCTCTTTCTTCTTCTTCTACGTCTACTTCTTCCTCTTCCTCCTCTTTTTCTTCTCCGTCTGTCTCTTTCTCTTGCTCAGCTTTCTCATTTTCCTCAGATACAGTTCTCTCTTCCTCTGGTACGTCTAAGTCCATAGATTCTTGCATTTCAGAGGCATCACCTGCAACTTCTTCGTCCGTTAATTCTTCTTCTATAATCGCTACAACTACCGTTTCTTCATCAGATTCATGTGTCTTATTTTCTAATTCTAAACGTTTGTTTTCAGATTCTTTTACAATTCGTTTTCTATTTAAGGCTTTATTCACTGCATCTTTACTTAACAAAAATAGCGATTTTACCTGTCCGCTTTTAATTTCTTTATCAATTGATCCTTGTTTCACAGATTTATTTTCCGTCTCCCCTTTAGATGAGGTTAATTTGACTTGCCTTTCGTCTTCTTCCGAGTTGGAACCATTGATATTTGATATATTAATCGGTGGCACGTAATCTTCATCTTTCACCGAGTCGTCAGAGTCGAAGTCTTTATCAGAATACATAGATGGGCTAATTTCTTCATAGCAAGTCAAATCTAGATTATGTTGATCTTCAGGGGACTTGAGTTTTGGTGAAATGGTACTTGTGACAGCGGTATTAAAAGAAAATAATATGTCGTTGGTGTTTGAAAGGATCTTATCTATGGAATTTAAATCACTTATTTGGCATTCGTTAATTTTTTTAAATACTGGTAAGTTCAATGAGTAACGTCGTGACCAAAGGGAATTTTCATATTGTGAATCGGGAAACTTCATTTGTGACATAGATTGTGACAATAAGTTCTTGCTATCACCATAATTTCCACTCGTTGCAATTGTTTTTAATGTTATATCGCCACCATATGATTCATTTATGGTCTCGTTTTGTGAATCAAATTTTTTATTCGAGTTACACATATTTACTAACTTTCTTCCTCTTTTTAGCTGCTCCATTTTCGCATCTGTAATACAAAGCATAAAATGAAACATATATACTCATTTTGCCGTCGACGCCAATTAAATGAACATAAATCGAAATTGTAACTTATTATATAGGTACTAACTATTGCCCGTGGCTGCGCCCACGTGAAATTCGGTTACCGCGTGTGTTCCGGCATGAAAAGTATTTTTCCCGTAGGAATGAGATATTTTCCCAGGGTAAAAAGAAGCCTATGTCCTTCTCCAGGTTTCAAGCTACCTCTCGGCCTAATTTCATTACGATCGGTTCAGCGGTTTAGTCGTGAAAAGGTAACAAACAGACCGATAAACAGACAGAGTTACTTTCGCATTTCGACGGCGAAGTATCAGGACGTCGTCATAACTTACATTTTTATGCATTTCCGTTTTCCACATTATAGACATTAGTTCCTATCTTACTAGGATTATCGTACGAGGAATTCTCGGTCTCCATTTCCATTTCGCGGAATTCTCGACTAAGAAACCCTAGTATGATCGGAACTAATGCCGTTTTATGTGGAAAACCCAAATTCATAAAAATGTAAGTTAGGAGATCCTGATACTTCGCCGTCGATTTATAATATTAGTTAGGATTAGGATATAAGTGTGGTTTTTTTGTTTCAATTTTACAATCCTACCCATATAAAAAAATATATCATTTAGTGGTGTTAAAATACAATGAACATATATAATTTACTTTTTATCAATAAATAGGCAACATATAATTCTTTAGAGCCAAGTACAGAAATACCTAGCAAATATCCAGTATATCTTTTTAAAATGCATAGTATGCAATTAAACAACTTGAAATATTACTGAGTAAAAGAAATACGTAATTGTAACAGCTTACCTTTCGAAAAAACACTTTTGGCGCGAAAAGCTCACGGTCGCGAACCCGACTGAACCCAAAGTATCGAGCGATTTTAACTTTATCGATGAACATATAGCCGCTTTTTTAAGTAGTATTGTGTTTTTGCCGCCATACACATAAAATTCATAATAAATATTTAAACCGTATCATACGCTAAAAAGCCGCAACTTCCAATTTGCTTAGCACGGACTTCAAAAAAATATGGAATTACTACGCTAGAAAGCAGTTAAAAGATTTAGCGGCCTTCTAGCATATGACAATCTGTTTGCCGCTTTTTGCTGTAGTTTTCTTAAGATTTCTATTAGAACGGCTACTACATAATAACACCGTTACACTCCTCTAGCCGCCTTTTAGAAGATCAAACATATTTAGCGGCGTTCGTCTGTAGTTTGCAACAAAAATCACGTAAGTGAAATTACCGTTATAGTCACTAAACGTTTTTATAGTTTAGTAGAGAAAAAAGTTGCTTTTTAGCTTAGTACAATCCCAAAATATTGTATTTAACGGCTAAAATGCTTAACATATCTCAAACCATATGGAATAAAAATATAATTCCAAGATGGGTCGATGCGGAATCATTTGCTTATTTCGCAGGTATCAATAACTCAAAAACTACCAAATGTCACTTAGCGGCCTTTTCTCTTATCAGGGCAGAACATCAAATAACAAAATCTAAAAATGACAATCTAATATTGATTGTTTAGCTCATACAAAATGTATGAACACGACGCGGTGCAAAACAGACAGAGGAGATGCGCCTCTTGTATCTGTCTTACGCCTAAGGTCGCGAGAGGTGAGCACAAAAGATCCCTGAGGGTCGAAGTGCCGCTGGGGTTGTTGATAAGGTCGCGAGATCTTCGTCAAGAGATGATGCTACCTTAAGACAGGTCGCTAAGCCTAGCGCCAATGGTTAATAACCTTATTAAACAGGCTAAAGCCGCGCGCGCGCTCTTGCGACCTGTTCTATCGTCTAAGCTGCCTACGTGCTAAACTGAGACTCTATAAGACCTACATCCGGTCCCGACTCACATACGCGGCACCCGCGTGGCTCCCATTTATCTCAGCCACCAACAAAAAGAGGCTGCAGGCCCAGCAAAACATAGCCCTCAGAGTATGCACGGGGTGCGGGTCAGGAATGATGTGATAGCCCGCGACGTGCAGGTGGAAACCATTCAGGTGTTCGTGGGGACCGTTGTCGGCGTCATACATTGACGCACGGTACCCGCTCCTGCGCGAGTTGCACGCCCGCAGTCGCCCCGTGGCGACAGGGTGGAGCGTCGTGGCGGCGCGCGGTGAGCGCAGCGTTCAGGCTTCCCCCCCCCCCCCCCCCCCCCCCCGCGCATCCTTCCGCTCAATTAATTTAACTACACCTTAAGCCCGTTTAAATATGACGGTACCAATCACCGGGGATGTAGTGACACCCCGAGCTTCCGTCCGGGCACGAGGTTCGCCTCCAGACCCGCACCCACTCCCCCCCAGTCAGGGTTCGAGTGGACGACCCGTTTGATGACCTTAAGATCCCCCAACACTCATGAGTATGACAAACACTAACATCTTTTTGTTTGATGCTCTTTACTCCAATTGTGCCATTCACCCCCAAAGAGTTCTTCACAGACGCTGATCCAGGCGGATGCCTTCATCGTCTTATCTTTGTAGTCCTCTGACGCTGGATTCCAAACGCACGGATGTTTCTCCATTAACAATATCAGTCGTTCAGCGTCCATATTTATCACCTGCAAATACCTGAAATAATGATGGCAGAAATTGATCAGAAAGTTTAGGGACTTACAGTGAACAAGACAACACATCAGGCTTTAGTACTTTGTCGTCATCATCATCAGCAGCCTACTCTAGTCCACTGCTGGACATAGGCCTCTCCCAGGGCGCGCCATTGAGCCTGATCTTCGGCTCTTCTCATCCAGTCGCTGCCAGTCTCCACTCCAGAACTCGTCTCCCCCAGCGGTTATCGGTTCTGCGAGAGATGTGACCGGCCCACTGCCACTTCAGCTCGCTAATCTTATGAGCTATGTCGATAACTTTTGTTCTATGCCGGATCTCCTCATTTCTGATTCGATCCAGCAGAGATACTCCGAGCACAGCTCTTTCCATAGCACGCTGAGCGACTTTCAATTTGTGAACCAGTCGCACCGTCAGTGTCCACGTTAGTACTTTGTCGCTTTTAGATATTTGACATATTAAATACGAAACTTAAAAACTTATTGCAACAGAGTTTCACAGCTTGATCTGTCTTAAAAAAGGTAAAGGTAGAAGGAGAGCGTTAGTAGACCGAATTCTGTGGTAGAAATGAATGGCAATGGCGGAAAAACAAATATAATTAATAATAATAAAATGTTTATTTTCATTACAATTTTTTGTTTTCAAAGTGGTGATTGGTGTCTCCTTTTAGGCTAGTAATGCCTGTGCCAGGAGGCACCGCTCTTCCATAACAATATTGTCTATACATATTTTATATTCATAAAATATAACATAGTTATATAAAAATGGTTGTGAGTGTGTGTGTGTGTGTGTGTGTAAGTATGTGGGAGTATGTGTGTAATGTATTATGAAAACTATTTTAAATATTATACCTACACAATTCAGTTATCTACGCCTTGTAACGTCAGAAATTAACAGTAACAATAGATGGTGTGTACAGGCGACCATAAGCTATAGTATACCATCTGTCAAAAACCCGTGATTAAATCTCAACTTTATGACTGCGCAATATGATACATTTCAAATTCTCGATTTTGGCGTTTTGAGTAGGTTGACCTGTAGTCGACTGTACTAGGGGTGCGTTCCGTAACCATTTTCGGTTTCGATATTATTATTCTCGGGTAAAAGTATGGAGCTAGGTTTATGTGTAGTTAAACAAAAGAGCTTCGATGGCGTCGTGGCTAGGACGCCGGACTCCCATGCGGGAGGTCTGGGTTCGAAACCATGCAATGTCATGTACCAATGAGTTTTTACATTTACCGACTGCTCTAACGGCGAAGGAAAACATCGTGAGGAAACCCGTATGTCTGAGGAAATAAAAAAAACCAAAGGCGTGTGAAATCCACCAATCAACACTGGGCCCGCTCGGTGGATCATGGCCCATAACCCCCCTTGTGCAAGGGGAGGCCTGTGCCCCAACAGTGGGGACATTAATAGGCTGCTGATTTTGAAACAAAAAAGTTATACATACATAACTGTCACTCTGACAGTGATAGTTATTAACTGATGAGTTTTCCAGGGTAAGAGTGAGTTCTAAAACCAGTTGAAATTATTCACGTTGACAGCTGTACACTGTACACGTTCCATTGCTTGTGTCAAATTAAAATTTGATAAATTTTCAGCTGTTTGTTAACGCCTTATATCGTTATTTTTAAATTACACTATACACATTTGTACTTTTCTAATATTCATATAATTATACCTGTTCCTTTCCTACCTCTCACCTAAGAGACAAGACCGAAAGAGTACGCGCATCGTGATGCGTCACAATGTCACCTGCCAATCAAATTCACTCGTGAAATGACTTCTGTCGCAACGGTCACGCAAAACAAACGCTCATCGGAAATAATTAATTTCCACGCTAATTACTCTAATATTGTAACTGAACTATCGCCGCGAGTGCTCTAAGTGCTCAACCCTTCAAACTTTGGTGGAAACCAGAAGAAACCAGCCGCCGGAGATCAGATCCAGGAGATTCTCAAGTAAGTCTTGTCTTATCTCCTAGCTCTCTGCCGTAAAATTTTCCACCACTGGACAGTTGTCAACGTGAATTATTGTAAGTAGTTATGGAACGCTCTCTATAAACTTTCACCTGATAGTTGAAATATTCCTCGAGTGTCGGTACGGTTCCATACCACATCTTGAACTGTCAGATGAATTATCAACGTTGTGTTTCGGAACCGGGTAATAATTAATAGGTGTAATTATTAGGTACCTACCTACTCTTTATCGGGTAATTATTAAACGTTATGGAACGCTTCCTAGATTTGTCACTTTGACATTTGGCACTGACATTTCTGTTGAAATTTCCGTCATAACTCCTAGGAGTGTTAAAATGTGTCTACACCACATATTTTGATGCTGAAAAACTAAAAACTGTTTTAAATCGACTCATGTTTAGGCTGATTGCATGTGTTGCCAATGCCTTGTTAAAAAAAAATGGTAAACATTTTTTTGACCGCGACAATATTTCCTCATTAATCCTCATCCAGTCTTATTATTAACAATAGACGGAACATTTTTATAGTTACAATAATTATAACCACTTCAAATCCATTTGCCACCGTACAGAACAGATATAGCTATAATAAATCATGTAAGAATAAACTAGAAATAATTTAATTAAAATGGCTTTTCTATTACTAACCTAATGAATGAGACAGCGTACAAAGAGATTAGCAAAGAATCTAATATAGACGAAATATAGGTAGGTTCATTATAACGGTTAAACAACAACAAAACCGATGTAAAATCATCACAATAATAAGAGTAGCTACCTACCAAATACATTCATACAAAACTCCGTTTCTAAAAGCTATTCACGGACCACTGAATTGAATAAACTTACCTTGTTATAACTCTGTCAGTCGCCCCTCTTGTTGTTTCCGTCGCTGTCGCACGTATAAATATAATAACGCGTTAGAAAGAGAAAGGCACACAAAACGCACCCAGTCAGACGTACCGTCGGTTCGCTGGCTGGCTGAGACTGACGCCACGCTCCGGATTCCAGAAATTACGTACGGGCGTAGTAGAGGCGAAAGTAGTATGGACACTAGGAGCAGGCAGGCTCGAGTCCGACAGAAAATCATTTTTGACTGCGGAATGGGAAGGGTAATAAGCTCCCGGAAAACTTTCAAAACATCTTTTGACGTGAATTCGATAAATGTAAAAAAGGTATCGTGTCTTATTCTATATAAATTCTTATATAAGTCTTAGAAAAATACGAAGAAGTCATTGGTACATAGCACTGCACGGTTTCGAACCCGGACCTCACGCATGGGAGTCCGGTGTCCTAGCCACTGTGCCACCGACGCTCAAAATACAAGATACATTAAAATGAATGAAACTATATTAAAAATATTGTTAGGCGGTGACAATTGGTGAAGGCTCAGTTCTTATTACATAACGATATTAGAAATATATACCTCGTACAAGTTTTCCCTAAGTCATCTCATCTCCTCTAGCTTGCGTATCAGTATCAAAAGGGGTCAGATAATTTGAAGCGACAATGCATCAAAACAGATATTCTCTTCTTTCTGTTCTTCCTTATTTTCCACCCTTCTCGTTCCTGATAGGCCCCTAGATCTTTTTCAACATCTTCCTTTCTGCCATCAAGAGTCTGTTTTCTTCCTTTAATGTTAGCTGTAGAAATAAGTTAGAGAAAAATGAAGTCGCAGTTTAAAGTATTATGCTCAATATTCTTCTTTTCGAGTTTTGATAAAACAGTACACAGGATGTAACAGGTATCCCTACCTATTTTAAAGTAGAATAGAATAGAATAGAATCATATTTATTGCCAAATACATAACCGATTTTACAAAAAAATAATGTAATGTAGATGCATATACTTATCAACTACGTAAGTCTCTATGCATATTTTTTATATATATAATTTTAATCTTATCCAATAAGTATAACTGCCCGGACTTGCCCAGACTCTTCAATGTGAACACTATACACAGAGCCCGGCACAATAATGACTTGCAACTGAAGACCACTCGTTCAAACACCTTGGTCGGCCATAACTCTCTCAATAACAGAGTCGTGAGAATATGGAACAAGCTACCGCAACAAGTCGTGGATGCATCTTCAGTCGACAGTTTCAAAAATAGACTAGATAGGTTCTTAAACAGTGCATAAGTAGTAATGGACTTAATTAACTATGAACAATGACTAAGTGGTATAAGTGAATGAACAATACACCAGCTTAGATATGGGCGCATCAGTTTAATGCTGCCTGCTCATTAGTAAATAATAATAATAATATATAGGCTACGACAAACAAGCAGACGGGCCACCTGATGGTAAGTAGTCCCCGTCGCCTAGAGACACGTGTAATACCGGGGGTATTGCTTGTGTGTCGCCGGCCGTGGAGGGAGATGACTTTTTCAACGTTCTTTTTGAAGCATCCCATGTAGCGATGCGGGAAAACGTCGGGTGGAAGGGAGTTCCACATTTTACAGGTGCGTGGCAGAAACACTCGTGTAAAACGGGTCGTGGTAGACACCCAAGGCTTCAGAAAGTGCGGTTGAAATGAGTTTGGCAAAAGGGGGGAAAATCGGCAAATGCTGACATACTCGGGTACCAATTATGTGCAGAGCTGTTTTTCATTTCACCCCTTATCCCAAAATGTTAGTGGGAGCGATTATGTTGTGGGTAAAAAAAATTCAATTAAAAACTAAAAATCAAAAAGTTTAAATATGTTAAGAGTAAGGTTTTTTTGTATTGTGTAATTTTATTGTTTTAATTTTATTTAGTCTTTCGAATTTATTTATGTTCTATTTATTGTTTTTTTTAATCATTAACAATATATTAATATATACCTTTAAATATCTAGATTTCGTCAATAAAAAAATAAAAAAAGACTTATGAAAAGCCTTAGTCAAAAATTCCGCCCCGTGTCGACCCCGGCGCAAAGGTCCCCATGACGCTCGCGGCATTGCCACGCTGAATTTATTATATTATATATATTATATTATGAATTTATTGTTATTAATATTTTTATTTTAATAATTGTTTAAATATGTACCTATATAATCTAATGAGAGTATCTGCCAAGAAAAATTAACCACCGATTTGACGTGACGAGATTTCTTTGACAAGCCCGTACTGTTCTCACCTGTACAGCTGTTGAATTCCGCACATGCGGACTGTTAAAACCCGGACTCTTAGGCCGTTTTTCTCCGGAGCTGTTTCGCCGGTCCGTCCGTTGACCTTGAGACGCCGCGCCGTCCGGAATATTATCAGAATGCCGAGGTGTATGAATCAACTTGAATCTAACTTCATTAATTTAAAAATGTACATCCACTTTTTTTTTTCTTTGAGCTACATGCAAAAGCATTGACTAAAATAAAGATTAAGGATATTTTGTTAGCGTAAAATTGGCGCCAACCACGGTCAAGTACGTAACCGCCATCTATTATAATTGTATGGAACTAAGATGGCGTTGGTTAGAATTAGGTTAATTTCTAATTTACTGGTTTGCAATTACTGATTGGCATTGTCATTCCAAGAATATAATTAGCATCTAGGTATAAAGTTATGCTGAATAGACTTTTATTTACATATTTACACCTTATATTTATATTATAATTACAGAACGAAAACATAAAATACAAGTGAAAATGTACAAAAATAAAATTAAAAGTTTCTTAGGTAGGTATATATATTTTTCACTAATTAATACTACCTATCTTCAATTAAATTTGTTTGTGTCGTATCTTTGTCCTCTTGGACAGGTGTTGGCCAGCCATCGGTCATGGTCCAACAGAACACCAGCGCTGCAGGCATTCTTGTCTGCAGCAATAAGCTGAGTTGAGACCCCTTTTCACAACAACAGCAGACCATCAGACATGATTTCGATATGTTCACCTTTGACTACGTAATTATTATATTATAATTATAACTATTTCGGTGGTCCAGTGGCTAGGATGCCGGACTCCCGTGCGGGAGGTCCGGGTTCGAAACCATGCAATGCCATGTACCAATGAGTTTTCCGGATTTTTTCAAAGACTTACGTACATTTACCGACTGCTCTAACGGTGAAGGAAAACATTGTGAGGAAACCTGCATGTCTGAGGAAATTAAAAGTTTCCGAAGGCGTGTGAAATCCACCGCACAGCACTGGGCCCGCTCGGTGGATCATGGCCCGTACCCCCTTGTGCAAGGGGAGGCCTGTGCGCCAACAGTGGGGACATTAATAGGCTGATGATGATGGTAACTATTTCGGTCATCAAAATGGAGATATATACATACTATTCCTCTCATTTAGGAAACCTCATCGTAACGTGAGTTCTCAAACATTAAGCAGGTGGATAAATGATACATTAGGAAGTAGTGGCATTGACACGTCCTTATTCACCGCACACGGCACCAGCCACGCTACCACTTCCAAAGCACTCAGGTCCGGCGCCAGTCTAGACGGCATTTGGAAGACTGCAGACTGGAGTACTACCTCTGCAGTATTTGCTAAGTGTTATAATTATAACAAAACTATTTGTAATGATACATTCTGTTACGGTTATTTTGCCAGAAACATACAACTTAAAACAGTGATTTCGATATCAAATTAATAACTCGATTACAAAATATCTACCAGTAGATATAAGGAAAGCCCCGAATCGCTTTGTGTTTAAAAATCAAGTTCGTAGCCACCTTTTGAGTTCCTCATAATCCCTAAAACTATATATTTTACATATCAATATATTTGTGCATATTGTCATATTGTATTTATGCATATAAGTAAATTATATTGTATATTTGTATTAGTATTCTATATTAGTATACAATGTAAGAATATTGTTATTTTAATATAGTGTTATTTTATTATATAAATTTCACATATTATTAAGTAAGTTTCTTTGTCATTTTTATTGCCACTGCACCGCCATAACATATCTGCATGCCCAAAGGTCAGCTGGTAGAGAATGCCGCAAGGCATTAAGCTCACCTGTACACAAAAGTGTAAAAGAATAAATTAAAAAAACTATAAACAAGTACTATTACTTTTATGTTACTTTTTGTTGCAGATCTTTCTCGTTAAAGACTACAATTACTTATAAGGAGAATTATAATCTTTTTTTTTTCTTGAAATACGAGTACATATGATATTTTGAATCTGCGTTCATTTATAATGATAGAACAGACATAGACATTTCACGATTATATTTCTCTCAACATCTACATGTGTGACTATGCTAATATCGAGAACGAAGTCTGAGTGTAATTAATGATTAATCGAACTTACCTGTACGTGAAGTTCAATCATAATTACTCGAAGGGCTTCGTTCGAAGATATTAGCATATGTACGTGAAGTTCAATCATAATTACTCGAAGGGCTTCGTTCGAAGATTGGTTTCGTTTACACATCTTCAGGTATTTGTTTATAATTGAAGATGTGTAAACGAAACCAGTCGTGTATTTTATTAATTACGACCGGTTTCGTTTACACATCTTCAGGTATTTGTTTATAATTGAAGATGTGTAAACGAAACCAGTCGTGTATTTTATTAATTACGACCGGTTTCGTTTACACATCTTCAGGTATTTGTTTATAATTGAAGATGTGTAAACGAAACCGGTCGTGTACTTTATTAATTATGACCGGTTTCGTTTACACATCTTCAGGTATTTGTTTCGGAAACCAGTCGTAATTAATAAATCATTAAAACAGTAATTCCAGTCTGAAGTTGACGTTGACAAAATGGCCGATTTGTAAGCTTCTACTGCTACTTCTGGGTCTTCAAACCGCTGACTACGTAATAAATCCTTTATCATTTTGACATTCATTTTTTTAATTATAATTTTATAGTTGAAACTCTTTTTTTGAACTTGAAAGTTTCTTTATTAGCTAGGTTCCTAATTAGAAACTAATATAGTTTACTTAGATCATTTAGTATACTATCTACTAGTACTAACATCTAAGTAAGTTTCATCAAGTTCGGAGGCATTATTATTTAAAATCTTCTCTCTAACTTAATGCCGATTTAGCATATTTAACTTGACATTAAAGTTGGGGACGGAACAAACAACGTCGTGCTGAGAATGCAGTCTTTGAATTTGCATATTTTATTTAAACGCACGTATACATAATTGTGTCGCAGCCCGATTGTATACCGCCGTTTTACATATATAGTTGAACACAAAAGATCCCAATGGGTCGAAGTGTCGCTGGGATCCCCGGCCCCCATCCAAAGATAAGATACATATATAGTTACTAAAAGAGCGTCGGTGGCACAGTGGCTAGTAGGGCACCGGACTACCGGAAGGTCCTGGTTCGAAACCATTCAGTGCCATATACAAATGAGTTTTTCGTATTTTTCTAAGACTTACGTACATTCACCGACTGCTCTAACGGTGAAGGAAAACATCGTGAGGAAACCTGTATACTGAGATTACCAGTGTGTAAAGTAAAAGTAAAGTAAAATACACTTTATTGCACAAATATAAAATAACAAACATGAGATAGAAAAGGAAATATTGAAATACAATTTAGGCGGCCTTATCGTTAAGAGCGATCTCTTCAAGGCAACCTTCGGGCAGAGGAAATGATATCGAGAAAGAGGTAGTAGGTGTGCAAGGTTTATGGAAAACTTTATATAAGAGTATTTTATTTACAACAATAACATATTATATATAAAAAAACATATGTAAAATGGGGTATGCACAAAAGATCCTCAAGGGTCGAAGTGCCGCTGGGTTATTCCCGGCTCCCTATCATAAGATAAGATATAGTTACTAATGTAATGTTATAATTGTCATATGCTTGCACGGAAAGTACGACGGAGTCCCGACTTCCAAGATACAGGTTTCGACCTGGTTTGTAAGTAGGAGGTCCTATTATTGTGCCTTGTAATAAGTAAATAAACTTTTCATTTTCAACGATTGTATACCACCGTTTTACATAAAGGCTAGTCGTTTTACAAAACGGCGCCGTTATGTATTCGTTCAGCGGGATTGACAATGTATTACGTTTTTCAATATGGCTGCCCACGTTTAACCGGAATGTAAAATGGCTATAATTGCAGTTGTTCAAAATTCATTAAAAAAAATCCTATTTGGTTGATCTATTGACGCTTTACCGACGGCAGCCATCTTTCTTTTTGACCTGTCACTTTCCATATATATTTTTCCTGACAAAAACCAAGTTGCCATCAACCAGCATGAGGGCCCTCAAAACTACGACATTGAAGAACGTGAGTGAATCAGAAACCTCCTAATCCCACCCATAGTCCATTATTAATTTATTGCATCCACAGCAGTCGCATTGATAAATTATCCAATGATTTCCAGTGATTCGCGGTATTTCCCGGTGATACTCAGTGTTTCCTAGTGAATTGCGTGATTTTCGGTAATCCGCGCTGATATGTAGTTGATAATTTTAACAAAACATTTTATACACTCGACGCCATGTTTGTTGATATGATTTAGCAGAGCCACGAGGGGTAATAATTGCAACTAAAATTTACAACCGTCATTATTTTTTCTAATTATGATGTTATTAGTCGATAGCATTATGATTATTCCAAAATGTAAAGACCTATTCTTCGCTTAACAGTGCTAGGCTAAGCCAAGCAAAATTCAATTTAACGCTTTTTGTGTAACGCGTTTCATATTATGTAACCGCAGCCTTCCAAATATTCCAAATCGTTAAAAATAATGGTAATACTTGCGGTTGTTGGTACTTGGTGAAACTTGTAGTACATGATTAGACTTAAATAATATACTGTTTCACGGGTTTTTATTGTATTTTATTAATTACGACCGGTTTCGTTTACACATCTTCAGGTTTCGTTTACACACCTGAAGATGTGTAAACGAAACCGGTCGTAATTAATAAAATACAGTAAAAACCTGTGAAACAGTATATTATTTGAATCTAATCAGGTTAAAAATAAATAAATATACCAAAAAAAAAACCAATATGTTTCCTCAGCACAGGTGTAGGTCAAGTCTAAAACAGATCACTTGCCCGCCAGGAACTGGTTTTCGATGGTGACCAACTGACAAACACGAGAGTAGGTAATAAGAAAACAAAATAGAAGCTGAGTATTCGCACGTAGCGAACAATCCGGCTTGGGTGAAGGGGCCGCGTCATACTGTATAGGTATATTTGCATGGGGCCCGGACAGAGGAGGGAACCATATTGAACCGACAAGCTTGTTAAACATTATCACTTTTCACACACAAAATAAAATTTACGTTTATTGATCACTGTAAACACCAGAATATAGAACACAATACAGAAGTTTACAAAGATTAATACATGCAGCACTAAACATCCGGTGCGGTACAGTGCCTAAAAGGATGCCAGCTCAGCATAATGCTGAGGCAAGCCACAGCGCTGGTTTCCAGCTGGCCCCTCAGTGACTGCACGGACGAAGAAAGCAACAGAGTGTGCGTGTTGTGTTGTATGAATGAGGATATTAGTGTGTATGTGAGGTACTGAGCGTGTGGGAGGGTGATGGCATGGTGCGGGTGTATAATAACATGTAGGTGTAATTAAACATTCATTATGATTATTTATGATTGATTACATTATTGATGATGAATTATGATTGAATATGGCGATACTGAAACACAATGTAACATCTGCATTATTACCCATATATACATATAAATGATATGTCTATTTCTATTTAATTACAAAATTGTGCACGTACAGAAAAGCTGTCAATTAGAGCTTTATTATCTGTCTCGTAAAACAAAGAAAACATATTCAATTCAGTATAATTATTACGTAAAACATTGTAAGGAGACGATAAAATACACTCCGTTAAAAAAGAGTCTACTCTAAATGCCCTAAAATGTCTATTTTATTAATAGCAACTCCATATATTGATGTCAAATCACAATAACATTTCCATATAATCTAAGATTTCCATACTATTTCAGTAAATGTTGCCATTATTAAATCCATACACTTAAAAAAGTCCTAAACAAATAACGACGTGTACCTACTATTGATTTTGAAGTGCCTGCGTTACATGTTCAGGATATTTTGGCCGCAAACAACCTCTAACATTCCTGTGGGCTATGGCGAAAAACCATTATATGAACAGATCCGCCGTAGGAAATGGTTGTGGACACCTTACGTCGCCCAAAAAGCTTCGCCTACGCCTCTTTGAACTGGCAACCTACATGAGGATCTCGCAAACGTGGAAGACCCAGGGCTACATGGAAACGTAGTTTTCAAAAAGACCTGGATGCAGCTAAAGTATCCTGGGGAACCATAAAGTCTGCGGCATCGGACAGGGCGCGGTGGAAAAGTATTGTCTCAGTCCTATGCACCACTAGGTGCTCCAGGACCTGAAGAAGAAGAAGAAGACCTACTATTGATTTAAAATTTGTTTAAAGTTGAAAATTAGTGATAATTTCTAAGTGATAATTTTTTTAACATTAATCGCATTAAGTATTAACTTGATGCACCGATGTAATCACCAAAAACTGCACGCACATTTCTCTCTTTTTTAATATCAATAGACTAGAACCCAGCTCCTAACATAAACGTAAAGAGAAATAAACAAGTTAACTTACTTGTAATATAATTTACAACAAGTTGATTAAAAATTAAACAACAATTTTAAGAATTCACTTAAGTTGATGCGGCGTCCTGCCTTGATCATAATTAAATTGTAACATTATTGAGTATTTATTTACATGTGTACAGTCCTTTTAAAAGATCACTTTCTAACGTTGAAACCATCTCCTGTGGGATCTAAAATCCATGGATAGTTATTAGGGCACTCCATACACGTGAATAGGCGCAGTGTCTCTCCAGGTAGCTCCCGAGTGGTCAACGGACAGGCATTTGGCAGGGAGCAGAAGGGTTGACCTTTGACGTCACATTTTTCTTGTTTCCATTCTTGGAAATCTTTAAGAGCTGGTAATTCTGTGGGGTTTTGCATCCATTGAATGACTTGTATCAAAGACGTGAAGTATACGTCGTTTTTCGCCAACATTTCTTCTATGAATTTGATCAGTTCATCTCTAAACTCTTTCTTAGATTTGAGCCACGAAGCATGGAAGTGAAGGCCGAGAGGCGCACGGTTGGTAGAATAGTGGCGGTTGAAGTTGTGACGTAGAAGAAGCGCAAACTGTTCGCCAGTTTGGATGTTGGTGCAGGAGTCGACCATGTGGCAACCGGGCAGAGTCTCGTCGAATGTTGGATCGTCTCTTCTGTCTAATTCGTTCAAGACCATCTCCCAAACAGGGTGGCTTCTGGATGGGCAGTTGTTAGCGTTGCCATTGCATTTATGTGGCATGCGGAAATATAGAGTGTAGGGCCAGATGGGAACTAGGCCAAGAGGGGCAGTGATTGAAGCGTCGTATACGAAGTACTGATCGGCCATCATTTCGAATTGTTTATTTCCACCAACACGCAAGTACGGAGCTCGAACACCTATAATGGATGCATCCGTGATGTTAGCGATACGTTCGTCGATAAGGCGAGCGCCTGCCATTTCTGCCAACCAATCGTCATAAGTTCCACTTGTCCAATATTGAGGGTCATCTTTGTGAGTTATCGAGAACACTGCAATTTCATGTCCCTTACGATGCAGCTCTTGGATAGCAGCGTAATTTGAATATTTGTGAGACACGAAGAATGTACCACGAATTTGACAGCCATTGGGATTGTGGCGTTCTCCATTGAAAATTTGATCGTACAAGTCAACGTTGTCAACGTTCACAGCACCGTTGAATGTGATGGTGATCATCTGGGGAACTTGGTCGGGCTCCAATCCACCAGGGATGCGAGTGCCGTCCGCGGAGCAGAAGCAGTCGGGCAAGGTACATTGGTTTGGATCGCAACCTGGGGCTCTGTTCGGATCTACGTCCACAGCTGTGAATGAATAATACATACTCATTTATATAGCATCTAGGAACCAACATATTATAGCACTAGGTCAAGTATTAAGTATTAAGTATTATAATCTTTATTACACACATATAAAACAAAATACAAACAAAATACTTAATAAACGAAAAAATGAAATATGTATAATTGGTGTAGCATAACTCGTTTCAAGTCAATTTCATGTTACAATTTTAAGTAGAAAATACAATATTTAATGCACAAAAGACATGACTGGATATTTAGTACAAATGTTGCGAGGAACAGCTTGCTGCATTTACATAGAAACTAATAAGAGATGCTGTCTAGAGGCATTGTCAATACTTAAAAATATATACAATACTAAGACATAGACAGACATATTTTTATTAATAATGTTCACGTCAAAAAGCAGGTACTATACACTCATAGGTACAATATGCATCATATACCAAGGTATACACTTAGACAAATTCAAATACACAAACTCCCGGAGGAACTACAGGAAAATAATACGTTATTTAACAATGTCAATTAACATATAATATTATTATGTCAATTAAATTATTCATTGTTACAGTTAACCTCTAAAAATTCATTGAAAGAATAATGGGATTGCTCGACAAGCCATTTCTTTAAATTCTTTTTAAAAGTCCACTCGCTCGGAGCATTTTTAATATCCCCGGAGATCCTATTATAAACTTGTGGGCCCATGGCGGGGATCGTCTAATCAGAACTTATATGTTTTATTAATTACTAGCTGCCCGTCCCGGCTTCGCACGGGCATTAAACATTACATTTAGATTTGTTAATTTTAACACATTCATAATAATAATAATAATATAACACACATATTCACTCCTTTTTGCGTCGAGCTCCTAAAAAAGAGTAAATTAAAAAAAAACCGAGTGACGCCCTACAACGCATAAGTAGCCGAATGGAGTTTATTTTTTCAAAGTTTTAAAGAATGTCAATCGAATAATTCAAAAAGTAATATAACGGTATTGAAGCAGTCTTAAATAATAAATCATTTATTTTGATAAGGTACAAATAAAGAGCTTTTTGTAGTGGTGGTATTTTAATTTCTTTTTTTTTTTATTAAAAAAACGCTTATTGTGACATGACTATAATAGTTAGAGACACGCTGCCGCTGATTTTTTTGTTGATAATGGTGTGTTCTAAAAAAATGTTATATATCATTTTGTTCTATCATCAATAGTTTTCGCAGCGTACGCGATGTAAGGAAGTTTTTTGATATTTTTTTACACTTTATCGTAATTTAAGTAAGGATCCCCATTTTTTTTGAAAATGAAATATAGCCTATGTCACTCAGGAAAAATGTAGCTTTCCAACAGTGAAAGAATTATTCAAATCTGTTCAGTAGTTTCGGAGCCTATTCAATTCAAACAAACAAACAAAAAATCAAACCTTTCCTCTTTATAATATTGGTATAGAAAAATAAGAAGGACTTCTTTCAATGCTGGTGATAATTTTGAGACTCGTCGGCCCTCCTACAAATATCCTCCTCCCTAAATCTGAAAACCCCATAGAAACTGTCTAGTTACGACACTGGTCGTTGTAGAAAATAACGAATACTTACTGCAGGCATTTTCATCAGACTCGTCCTTGCAGTCGGGTTTTCCATCACAGAATAACTCTTTTTCTAAACAGTCTCCGCTGCCGCAAGCCAGTTTTCCTTCTGGGCATATGGGCTCATCGGTTTTCAAAATAGGCAATACCTTGCGCGGTTCTGAAAAAAAGAATGCATATATTTAATATGTCAAGAAAGTAATTAAGTGGATGGGTACAGGTGCAACTTTGGGTCTACGAGTATCTTGCTGGCGACAGACGTAGTATTTTATTTGTTTCATTCATCTGTGTGACATTTATTGTAGAAGTGTCACAAAGGGCAAATGAAGAAGAAACTTGGCAGAGCATGAGATGATCAAGTGAATAATATAGAATTAAATTGAATTTGATGCAGAGAAGGGTACTGGAAAAGTATCCTTAGCCGAAGGCTGATCCGAGACTCACTAGACAGCTCCTGCGGCTCAGCAGAGTCAAATTGCGGAAGGTAACCGGGATAATAACCGGACATAGTCCACTCAATAGACACCTCTTCAACATAGGCATCACAGACAGCCCCCTGTGCAGAACTTGCATGTAGGCAAAGGAGACGCTCGCCCACGTGCTTTTGGAGTGCAGTGAAGTGACCACCTACCGGGCGGGAAGCCTTGGCACCCCAGGATCACTTCCCGAAGTCCTACAGAACATTAAAGGACTGCTGGACTTTCTGGCGAGGTTGGGGTGGCTCGATTGGTAGTAGTTTCCACGCAAAATAGGCGCTTAAGACGTCGTTATTACATTACATTACAAGGATACTGGAAAAGTAAAGAGATAAAGGTACTGAGGTACAGAGTTCCGATTTAGATAATAGGCATTACATGATTAGATTCAAATAATATACTGTTTCACAGGTTTTTACTGTATTTTATTAATTACGACCGGTTTCGTTTACACATCTTCAGGTATTTGTTAAACAAATACCTGAAGATGTGTAAACGAAACCGGTCGTAATTAATAAAATACAGTAAAAACCTGTGGAACAGTATATTATATGAGTCTAATCATGTACTACAAGTTTCACCAAGCACCAACAACCGCAAGTATTAACCATAATAGGCATTATTTTGAGGAAGAATTCGTGTTATCTTGAACAACATTTGTTTTAGTGTAGTTCCTGCTACCTATAAGTATAGGTATTTACTTTTTAGGGTCTGCAGTTGATTAGATGGAGTCGACAGGAAGAGGCAGTGGAAAATAGGCTTTAGAAAGATGATGTAAAGAAGTTTCTGTTGTGTTCAAGAAAAAGAAAACAGTTAGTCTTTTAAAAAAATGTTTAGAATAACAATATAAGTCAAGTTACTATATCTGTCATTTTCTTACAGAGCGTAATGAATCATTAATGATTGTCGGTACAACCATAACTGTATCGTTTGTTCACAAAAAGGCTAGCATATTAATTAACTACTTATATAATAAAAAACTAGAACCAGCAACCTGTTAAAAGGTCAAATTTTAAGTGAAATCTAAATTGTGTATATACATAAATTATATAATAATGTATTCAAATACTGTGAATAGAATTATAACGTTATCAAAACTTATATCCAAAAAAAATGGTTAATAAAGTAAGGTAGGTATTAGTAATATTAGTAAAAAAATAATTGTAATTAAGCGTAAAAGCATGTGGTTAATTTAATATTGAAAAAGAGACAAAGGTGCAGATTTTTAGATTAGATCGGTAATAAAGCTCTAATATGGACAGTTTTTCTGTACGTGATGCACAATTATGGTAATAAATGATTGTATCTATTGTAAGATATATTTAATTCAAAAGATGTGCTGCTGAAAGTTTCTTGCGCCGCTTCTTTCCTTTCAGCTACAGCACCTTACGAAGCGGTGGTAGAGTGAAACATGACGTTGTAAAAATGTACTATAACGTACTTACAATGAAAACATTTTGATTTTTGATTTCGTAAAATTAATGGTTTACAACTGAGTCGGTCCAACATGGTTCCTTCGCTTATGCAAATAAACCTTTAACAATATACTGGGTATTAGGGATGTTACGGAGCTTCGACTCCGACTTCGAAAGGTCGGAACTTCCGATTGATTTTACACCTCCAACTCCGACTTCGGCTCCGATAATTTTGAATCGGAGGTTATACCGAAGATTTGTGAGCAAACATATTCAAATATCGATATTTTATTAAATAGTGTAGGACTACATAAAGGAATGTTTTATTGTCGCAAACGTCATCATGAAAAATAATGGCCAGTTCAGCTATAAAAATTAAAAAACGGTTTAAAGTTTAAACTTCTTCTGAACATCTCTCTTCTACCTCCGGTACCGACTCCGGTTCCGACAAATCAAATTTAAAACCTTCGGTTTCGACTCCGGTTCCGGTAAAACCACCTCCGTAACATCCCTACTGTGTATAGTGCGACGCGGCCCCTTCACCCAAACCAGATTCCTCGCTCCGCGCGAATAGCTTCTATTTCGGCACTTACTCTCAAGTTTGTCACAGTTGGTCACTACTCTTCCAGTCGCAGGTTTGTTTACCGAGATCGAAAGCCAATTCCAGACGAGCAAGTGATCTGTTTTAGACCTGACCTAGTGCACCTGTGTTAATAAGAAATTTCATATTAAATTAATTGTTTGTGGGCAGGGAGTGGATGTCCGGAAGGCTTTCGAGCAGAATTCATCGGTTTCCGTGTACGATCTGGCTCTAACCGGCACTCAGCCCTCCGCACGACCACTCCCTGCAGTTGGCAGAACTTACTTTCTATTTTATCGCAATTTTTAACGTGTGTTCTCCAGTCACAGGTTTGACGGTCGATATCGAAGGCGAGGCTGCTGGGGCAGCGCACTGAGGCGAGCCTGGTGACACCGTTGTCGCCACCCTTGTCACACCTGTACATAACAAAACTCTGAAGAATACACATCAAAGCAAAACCAAAGTTCTGGTAGTAAATCTATCTACAATTATGAAAAACTCAAGGCGTTGTAGATACGAATTAGGTGATCCGATTGCCTTCTGTTTAGTGTAACTTTTAAAAAAGTTTCTGGGTATGAATGGTACCCTTAGTGACTCTTAGGATCAATTTACATTGCCGCGGAATGGAATGGAAGCGAATTTTCGCAACGTAATTGTACATAGCATAATGAACTTTATGTCAATTGTGTATCGTATCAACGCCTTGAGTTTTTCATAAGTGTAGATAGATTTATTACCAGAACTTTGGTTACCATTCCAATAACTTATCATCAGTGATTGGATTACGTGGTGCAATTTAGGGTTAACGACCTCAAACGTTATATTAGTATGGATACGCCCGCGGGATTGCGGGATTTCGGAAATGTTCTGTATATAAAATACTGTTTCTCCTAATAAAATACTGTTACTCCAAAAGGAAATCATCTCATCATCCCCTTTGAGAGACAAAGAGATATCACTATTAGGACAACATTCGGGATTTATTGTCTCTCTCACATTCACGCTTTCTCAGAACGCTCTTATCAGTCGTCGCCTACATTTTCTAAGATTGTTTGTCAAGTGTAAAGTAACCAACAATATGGCGACAAGTTTAGCCTCGTAAAAATCTCATAAGAATTTTCAATAATATATTTGAACGATATTACTGTTCAATGTAACCAGCTCTTAGAGAATTTGTAATCCCGGGATATCGGTTACTTGTTGGACATGTCTATGTTGATATTTCGTCATGGAATCCCGCAAAATTTCACTACCTAATCCGATCACTGCTCATCATCGATCAGCTTATCAAGGACTCGGAACTCGAAGAAATTTGCGTAATTTGTTCCTCTTCCTCTATTTATAAAAGGTAAATAGAAAGTTTGTACTAGTATTGTTTCTAAACTTTTAAGCTAACTTACTAGTACAGCTGCGTATAAATAAACTATGCAATGCACGACACGACCACATTCCTAGCACGACGTTGTTTCTTCCGTTCCCATCAGGTTTTAATGTCAATGTATAGGGTATTTTCCAACTATCAAATCAAATCAATTTATTTTCGGAACAACAGAGGTTCAATTTTTGTTAGTAACAATGCAGGTACTTAAGACTATGTTAGTAATTATTTACAAAGAAAACCTTAAGGCAGACATGTGGGACAGAGAGTTGGTGCGTTCATCGGGACCTACCCGAACCCGGTCAACACATGAACCCAGTGTCTGATCATAGGACAATCATGTTTACCCACTATCATCTTCAGAATGCCTATCTATCAAATATGAAATGCATTTCTTAAAAATTAAGAAATAGTCATAAATTGATGGTCAAATGTGAAAACAGAATTAAAATAGCTACAGGCATTCAAAAATTAGAACGGTAGAAAGAAACGGCAATAAGTTTCATGACGTAACTGTTCTCTAGCGCCATACAAGCAGGTCCTGACTGTTTTGCTAGAAAGGGACAGAGCATCTGTCCAATACTAACTTTAAACATTAATATCTCTGATGTTAGTTGAGATATCGAAAAACTAATTTTAGATCCTTTTTTAGTATGTCCGTGTACGAGTAAGTTGATGGATGCAATAATTTTTTTATGGTAATACCGTATTCCATGCGTTGCATACTAAATTAGATAAATCGGCATAAAGTTAGGGTAAAGATTTTAAATAATTATACCTTGTAGTGTTGTAAATACAAAAAAAAAGGAATGCAAGTTTCAGTTTGCATTCCTTTTTTCCTCTGAACCTCCTTTTTGCCTGTGAACTTTAATGAAACTTCGTACTTAATAAATAGAAGTTTAATACTTAGTAAATAGTAGGTATACTTGGTCTAAGTAAACTATTTTCATTCCTAATTAAACTTCAACCATTTGTTCTATGGAATCTTGATAGATATTCCTAGGATGCAATGTCAAAGATGAAAGGTGGATGTGTTACTGACTGACCTCACAACGTTCCGGCAGTTATCAATGCTGAGGCGGAAGTATTCTTCGGGAGGGCGGCCGTCACACAGCTGCTCAGGCGTCAAATCTTCACCAGAGTCTTCCTCTTGTCTTTTCACTCGTGTTGCACCATTTACTGCAACAAGATATCTTGTCATCATACCATCCTTTAATTTGTCAATACCTTTCACTTTCCACCAACACTCACTACGGTCGCGTTCACGCTGTCATGGCGTGTTCGTCCTATTTTATTGATTAAAAACGATTTACAATGGTTATTTTTTTTGTAAAACTAGTGTATTTTACCTAAAAATCGTCCGTGTTAAGTTGAACGTTATATAAGACAGTGAAATGGGAGTGAAATACTACAGATGGTATGGATCCGGCAACCTAACCTCCAATTGCACTTGAAATGCAAGACACTAGGCATTCCTAGTGCACACGACTCTCCCCTAATCTCGACGCTGGTAAACTGTTTTTTTTCAAAACAGACGCCTAAACGTTCGAGTTATTTTCAAGATTCCAACACGGTCATTGGCCAAATTGCAGAGTGTGAATCACTACAGAGCACATTCATTAAAGAAGGAAAAAAAAAACACTCACTAACGATCGACTTAGGCACGTAACAAAACTTAATGTCATCAGAATGGTCTCTAAACCTACCCGAAACCAGAGGACTATAGGCTCCTTCCTGTAAGCTGTGTAGCGTCCTTGATGCAAAGCATCTTTAAGGAACAGGAAGGAGAATAAGGTAAGGGATGAGCACAAAAGATCCCTGAGGGTCGAAGTGCCGCTGGGGTTATCCCTGGCCCTGGATAACATGATGCTCTCTCAAGTCTCAGTCTCAGTTCAAGTTTTATCCAGCACGAATTGAATTTGGATAGCGTTGAACGTATAATATAAGTACATTTTGTTGTAATTTGAACGCATTTTTTTACGACGTCGTACGTAGATACATCCGACGGGTTGTAGGTCTTTCTGTCTTGACTTTATACCTTTACAGTCTCGACGTGTTCATTGGATAATTCATTCGGCGTATTATTAGTAATGTTGAATAAATATATATAAATTAGAAGGGTGTTAAATATGACGCATTAAAAGACGAAACGTTAAAAGAAATCGAGGTCAAAACAAGTCGGTGAGCCACGTAGGTTGTTAGTGCTCTTTTTAGCTTAGACTAACTTTAGCTGCTAATAATACATGTCTACTATGCAGTAGTAGATTACGGTTCAAAATTTTCTTTAATTTGAACTAAATCAAATACACATAGGTACTACACAGGACGCACAGTTCAGCTTTCACTTTTTGACAAAGTTTCAAAATTAAAAACAGATTTGTTCTTTAAATACACCAATATTCGTCTAATAGTGTCGCGTTAACACTTGTATTCCTATTTTTTTAATTATTTATTCCTATTATGCAATTACTTACAAAAAAACTAAAATAACTATACAAAGAGGAAACAATACGTAATTTTGTTTTCCAATATTGGAAACGCCACTTTTTCAGTACCATGCAAAGTATGTTAAAAATAAGGAAGGGTATTCACTTGAGTAGATGAGCACCAACACACTGAGACACAAATACGCGTGTTGAGACATAGTGCTCGGCGAAGACTGGCAGTGGCCTCGTCGTCTCGGCGCGTGCGACGTTCGAAAGTTCAAGAGGTGAATATTGCCCCTCTTCACCTATAGCTGGCTCCACATTCGCGCAAGAATTATTGCTAAAACACACCATGAACCCGCGAGAATGCGACACATTCTCGGTTCTTGGCCGCGAACCCCATTGACTTTTATTATTATTATTATGTCTTAAAACTATTGTTTATCTCCCATTTCTGGGGTATTCTACCACAATCGCGGGCTTTTGGCCAATCGGGAGGGGGGACGAAAAAAATAAAGAGATACATATGAAAATGATAAATATGCAAGTATTTTATAGTAATTTAAGTTTATTCTTCTATTGATAAGAATTTGCGTACTATTCTGCATGTATTTATTATAACTGCTTTTTGTAGGAGTCTGTATGTGAGGGCGTGCAAGCCAAGTGTTTTGAGGCCGGTGTGAAGTGTCTTTGGTATTACTCCTGTAGATGACAAAATGATTGGTATAGTTTTGACTGTTTGCACTTTCTTATTATTATTATTATTATATATTTAAATCAGACAGGGTCCATACAATAAAGTTAGTATAATATATTAGGTATTTAAAGATAAGTTAGTAAAAAAATATATTAAAGAAATAATACCAAGCCCATGGTACTGACCCCAAGCACTGGACGACTACTTCACATTGACATGCAGGTATATCCAGTACCTCAGGATCGGGGAGTCAGGGGACTCGGCAAGCGTCAACAGGATGCTCAGCGTCAGGGAAGCAACCCTTTTTCGTATGATTGCGTGAAAGTCATCCACGCGGGCTTCTGCAAACATCCCCGATTCACTACAGTTTTAATTTTATTTATTTATTTAATCTAAACCCGTGTTTGACCTCAATCTCACCTGGTGGTAACTGACGATGAGGTTGAAGATGGAGCACACGGCGGGCTTAGCTTAGTAAGTACTGGCTCTTCTTTAAACACATCAACGCCGAAGCGAAGACATTTGACGACAGACCTTACATAGAAGGGCTGTCCTAGTCGCGGCCTGTTCGCGGACAGCGATCGGGGAACGAAGCGCGAAGGGGCGTGAAAACGCCGCGAAGGGGAGCGTTCTTGCCTGTACGCGGCGCGAATGTTGAGCCGGATTTTACATATCACGTCCTTACATCACCAACGCAAGTTGCGATGACGTTACAACGAACGACAATGCACGAATAACTGAATAAAATATCCCCTGACATTTTACTTTATTAAGATTCAGGTAATATATCTTTCGTAACCTCACAGAATTATCATCACGTAGATTTCCAATAATGATGATTAGAAACAAGAGAAATGTGACGTCAAAGGTCAAGCCGTCTGCTCGCTACGAAATTCCTGTACCCTGATGACTCGCGAGCTGCCTTGAGACATTGCGAATGGAATGCATTCATTCACTATTCATTGATTTACTAAGGCTTACCTTGTTATTGGAAAGTAGTGTAAATTTGAATACCTACTTATGAGACATTTTTTAATTATTTTTTATTGACTACTAAACCCGCATTTGACCTCGATCTCGCCTGATGGTAGGCGACGATGAGGTCGACGATGGAACATGCAGGTCCAGTAAATGCCTATTCACTCTGGCCTTGAAGATCCCAAGGTTGTAGGTTTCGGGAAATACAGACGCCGGCAGGCTGTTCCTTTCCTTAGCCGTTCGCATAATGACCGAAGAGGCAAATCGCTTCGTACGAGCAGATGGGATATCAACAACATAAGGATGGAACCCCTCCCCGCGCCTGGTAGTCCGAAGGCGGAATGGAGATGCTGGAATTAGGTCGTGCATTTCCGATGCGCACTCGACTATAACTCGACTAGACATGAAGAATGTTCCACGAATTTGACAGCCATTGAGATTGTGGGTTTTAAAATCCATGAATAGTGATTAGGACATTCCATACACGTGACTAGTCGCAGTGTCTCTCCATGTAGCTCGCGAGTAGTCAGGCATTTGGGAGTTCATTACTTTTTTGACATATTAAATATATACATCAAATATTTATTTATTCCATGTCAAAATGTTACATGAATGTCAACATCCTTAGTCTAATAAACCGCCCCGAGCCGCACCCAGAAGGTGCCCATCACGCTGGCAGCGTTTCCACGCTGAATAGCCAGCGAGATGCGCTGCACCGGGTACGACTCGGCGCGGGGTCATCTGATCGCTCTCTTACTCGTCGGCCCAAACCGCGGACAAAAACCTTGGCCTCCGTGCATCATACGCCCGGATATATACATTATTTTTTGCTGAACTACGCAAGGTATTGCCAATATTGAAAACCGATGGGTCTCATCAAAATTGGCAATACCTTGCGACTACATTTAATCTACTGCAGAACCTAAAAAGTAAGTGTACCTATTGTAGGAACTATACTAAAAAAAACAAATGTTGTTCAATATAACACGAATTCTTCCTCAAAATAATGACGATAATTACCTCAATCGGAACTCTGTACCTCGGTACCTTTATTCTCTTTACTTTTCCAGTATCTGCATAGTCTCTGCATCAAATTAAATTTAATTCTATTTTGTTAACTTGGTCATCTCATGCTTTGCCAAGTTTCTTCTTCATCGACCCTTCGAGACATTTCTACAATAAATGTCACACAGATGAATGCAACAAATAAAATACTACGTCTGTCGCCTGCAAGATACTCGTAGACACAAAGTTGCACCTCTACCCATCCACTTCATTACTCTCTTGACATTAAATATATGCTTTTTTTTTTGAAAACCGATGAGCCCATATGCCCAGAAGGAAAACTGGCCTGCGGCAGCGGAGACTTTAGAAAAAAAGTTGTTCTGTGATGGAAAACCCAACTGCAAGGACGAGTCTGATGAAAATGCTTGCAGTAAGTATTCGACTATCTACAACGACCAGAGTCGTATCTAGACAGTTTCTATGTGGTTTTGTGATTTCGGGAGGTAGATTTTTTTTAATTATTCTAAACCCGCATTTGACCTCGATCTCGCCTGATGGTAAGCGACGATGAGGTCGACGATGGAGCATGCGGGTTCAGTAAATGCCTATTCACTCTGGCCTTGAAGGTGCCAAGGTTGTAGGTTTCGGGAAATACAGACGCCGGCAGGCTGTTCCATTCCTTAGCCGTTCGCATAATGAATGAAGAAGCAAATCGCTTCGTACGAGCAAATGGGATATCAACAACATAAGGATGGAACCCCTCCCCGCGCCTGGTAGTCCGAAGGCGGAATGGAGATGCTGGAATTAGGTCGTGCAATTCCGATGCGCACTCTCCGAAATGTATCCTATAAAATACCGATAGACAGGTAACCTTGCGCCGATGTTCCAGACTTTGCAGTCTAGCTTCCACCAGCGATTCGTCACCTATAAGGCGCTTAGCGCGTTTCTCCACTGAGCCGTAACTATATGTACAAAGACGGCTTTATCGCTTAGAGCGTTCTCAGTCATGCAAGCACTGCTGCTTTGTAGTAGAAAAAGGTAAGAGGGAGTAGTACCACCCAAGCTATTCAGCACACCAGGATCACCATCAATTTGACACTAGACTGAATTCGTGTACAGACCTATTTAGCCAGGTTTCTATTTACAGGCCTAAATCGCAGACTAACCGTACTGAATGCAGAATTACGCTCGACTGAATTTTCACTGAAGTGATTCAGTTTGACGCTCAGTGAAGTGAAATAAGCGCTACGGTTGTTATCTCTAAAACCTTTTCAAAGGGAGTGCTTACGGGCTTTGAAAGATTTCTGAAAATATCGGTAAAGAAAAGTCTAAACGATGATGGTTGATGTTTATAAACTAATAAATACGGACTAATATAATAATATATAGTTTGTCACACCAAAAAAAATATATGTGCTCTTCGGATGAGTATGAGGTACCTAGCCGGAAACTAGCTTTCTGCCTCCAATTCATTATGCAAAATGGCTTCAACATCATAAAGATTAGGGATGTTACGGAGCTTCGACTCCGACTCCGAAAGGTCGGAACTTCCGATTGATTTTACACCTCCGACTCCGACATCGGCTCCGATAATTTTGAATCGGAAGTTATACCGAAGATTTGTGAGCAAACATATTCAAATATCAATATTTTATTAAATAGTGTAGGACTACATAAAGGAATATGGTTCAGGCCAGTTCAGCTATAAAACGGTTTAAAATTTGAACTTCTGAACATCTCTCTTCTATCTCCGCCTCCGACTCCGGTTCCGATTCCGATAAATCAAATTTAAAACTTGTTTCGACTCCGGTTCCGGTAAAACCACCTCCGTAACACCCTAATAAAGATCAATACCACTTTTTGGCTAAATTAAGATTCGCTACTACAATGTATATGGGTAAGGTAGTATGTTCTGTAGTGGCTCTACAGAACATACAACCTTACCCATATACAAAACTATCCCATGCTGAAATGAAACAAGTCACATGGATTTTAAAAAAAAACGATCTTTATCTGTGCTTGGATTGCATTACTAAGTTAAGTTTGTCGTTCTTTGCAAATTAAGTTACGTTTGTTTGTTTATTTTATAACTAAAAATATAAAGTACTTATACAAAACATAAATTAATTAGTACAAAGGCGGGCTTATTACGTACTAATGGCACAAAAAACGTTAAGTCGCTGCAACAATTGGGCCGCAGTAACTTCTTTTTCCTATCCGGCCGGATACCGGATAGTGGGGTGCGTACGTTACGTCCGGAACGACGTCATCGCCCGCGACGTGCAAATGGAATCAATACAGGTGTTCCTGGAGAGGTTGGCGCGATCTATGTATGATCGCGCGGACAACGGTCCCCACGAACACCTGCGGAACATCGCCCCTTTGCACGCGCGCCCTCCTGATGTGGACGCGTGGTACCCACTCCCGCGCGAGTTAGTGCGCCCCCAGTCGCTCTGCGTCGATAGGTTGGAGCGACGTGATGGCGCGCGGTGAGCGTAGCGTACAGACCCCCCCCCCCCCCCCCCTCCACTTTTATATATATAGCCATACAGTCCACTTCACATAGTGGCACCAATTACCGGAGATGCTGTATCACTCAGAACTTCTGCCCGGGCACGAGGTTCGCCTCAAGGCCCGCACTCCACTCACTCCCCTCAGGGTTCGAGTGGCGACTCGCTTGCTTGAATAAAAAATCAAGTTACACTAATTTATATGAGACATGTTTGTTTATTTAACCTCTTAGGTATTAAGATACGATCACTTTCTAAATAATAAAGAAACTTGAAAGAAAGCATTTCTTATCTCCATCTTTACTTTTTCTTTTTCTTTACTTTTTCGAAACGCATTATTATTATTATTTTTTTATTATTATTTTTTATTAAATAAGGAGAGCAGACGAGCCAACGGGCCACCTGATGGTAAGTGGTCACCGTCGCCCATAGACATCTCACCTCACTGTATTAATATTAGAGGGTTTTTGATGCGCTGCTAACCTTGAGGACTAAGATGGAGTGCCTCATGTGCCGGAAATTACGCTGGCTCTCTTACCCTTCAAACCGAAACACAGAGATGCAAGCATTTCTGCTTCACGGCAGAAATAGATAAGAGGGTGGTACCACCCCAGGCGATCCTTCACTTTAGGATCTACCACTACCTAAATACCTATTAAGAAACTATTTGACAATCAACCTTAGCCGACAATTAATACTAAACATTATTAGATAAGCACAATGAAACTTACTGCTAAAGTTTCATTCAAGGTTATTCAATATTCCAATGCAATCAGTTTTAAATTCTGATGTAAAAACACTAACATTTCAGCACTGGCTGTAGCAAGCAAGCGAGTCGTCACTCGAACCCTGAGGGGGGTGAGTGGAGTGCGGGCCTTGAGGCGAACCTCGTGCCCGGGCAGAAGCTCGGAGTGATACAGCATCTCCGGTAATTGGAGCCACTATGTAAAGCGGACTTTATGGCTATATATATAGAATTGGAGTGAAGGGGGCCTTCGAGCCCTGGCTGTAGCGCCATTCATTCGGTCGGATATTCAGTATCCAGATATCCGGCCAAATCCCTATCCAGTACATCTCTAGTGATTGATAGTTCACATCGCTAGCACCACCACCTAGTGGGACAATATAGTGGGTCCACGAGAAAACGGCCACTCTATCACACCGCTCACGCCCACGGCAGTGACTGCCAACGGCACCCTAACGCCCCACCCGTAGTTACGGGTGGCGACAGATACCCCTGTAGAGGGCATCACGCCCTGGAACAGGCTCCCCACGCCCCCTAGGGGACGTGAGAAGATTTCGACTGACTGACTCACACCGCTCCGCTACCATACCGCTTTCCGCTTCCTACCGTCGTCGAGATCTCGACCTTCGGTACTGAATGCATTCACACTTCACTGAATTCAGAGATTAAGGCCCGGGCTTCCAGCCCCGGTTCGGTTCGCTGCATCACGTGCGTTCCGCGCCCCCACTTCAAAGCAGCGCTTCATGCACCCGTGAAGTCCGGTCCTAACTAATTCATTTCAGAATTCAGTCGAGTGAAATAAGCTCATTAATTCAATATTAGTAATGGAGCTGTTTATAACGGGCGTTCAATATATGGCTTCCCTTTTATTCGAGATCGTCGTCCTGGGCGGCGATTCTCGCAGGTGGAATGTCGAATTCGACATTAGTCCTATCTCATTCGCTCATATTACATGTGCGAGCGTGACAAGACAATTTTTTTTTCCTTTTTATTCATTTTATTTCATGCGATGACGATGCAGTGGACGCTTACCTTTTAAGTATGTATACTGGTAACCTGAAATGGAGGTGTTCATAACCGCAGAGATAAATTCATAACCATAACCATAGATTATATACCTACCTCTAGCGAGGAACCCATAACTGAAAAATACGGTACTTAAAGTTTTTTTGGGGTATTTTTTATATATTTTATTTTTTATCTTTATAATAATAAACGGAGGAAATGGTTGTGGATAGGGCAAACTTTACGTCGCCCAAAAAGCATCGCCTACGCCTCCTTGAACTGGCAACCTACATGAGGATCTCGCAAACGGGAAAGACCCAGGGCTACATGGAAACGTAGTCTTCTAAAAAGACCTGGATGCGGCGTCGGACAGAGCGCGGTGGAAGAATATTGTCTCAGCCCTATGCACCACTTGGTGTTCTAGGACCTGAAGAAGAAGAAGATAATAATAAACAACTATAATTGTAATTTCAATATTTTTCTTTTCTGAGCAGTAGTCTTTTTTTAAAATTAATATACAAACTTTTTAGCAAAAGTAGGCTGAATAGAGTCAATGCCTTTGCTGCGTACAGAAAAAGAAACAAAACTCAACAAAAGAGATTTCTATACAAACTATTTTTTTTTTCTAAACTAATTTTGGTTTAAAAAATGGACAGTAGAATTTTTCCACGTAAGTTATTGCAGGCGAATATAATTAAGAAACATACTCTGACCAGGAATAAAACCCTGTCCAGAGGGCGCCAGCCATTGGTACTTTAATAATCTGTGTCATGGATTTTGCTGTTAAAAATATATTTCCATTTAATTCCGTAATATGGCGAGGGTTTTTATATTTATGTTCAGAGTACACATAGATTTTTTTTAGATTTGACATAGGTAGGTAGATAAATTGTCACTTTATGGGGTTTGCTGGAAGAGATCTCTCTTAGTGATAAGTCACGCCCTTTGTGTTTCACATATTTTTGTATAAGTTTGTGTTATATTGTGCGTGTACAATAAAGAATTAATAGATGTAAAGAAACTGAACACTGCCTTTATATAAACTTTATTTTCAAAAATATGTGTAATGACAACAATTTATACAGATTAATATAGATTTATAACATTTTTACATAGATACACGTTCATAACATAGCCTTTTTACAAAAAAATAAACCAATTTATTAATATTAAATTGAATTTTTTGGGTGCGATCAATTTATATTTTATTTTCGACCTTTTTAATCGATCACAACCAAAATTTCATAACATTCACCTACCCTACATTCTTATAATACTATTAACTATTATTATACAGGCTGTAATTGAAATTATACTTGGTTTTATCTTTTTAGAATGTGTTTTATTTATTTGTAGTATAATTTAATTACACCATGTAAATAAAATTATGTGACGTTACATATTACAAATAAAATAAAACCCAAAATGTATATAGGATAACATTATTTAATTTAGGACATAATAAAAAAAATATTATGTGATTCGCAACAGGTACAATTTTGAAAAATTCCCAAAGGTTTTATTATGTGAAAAATTAAAGTTTTAAAATATACAGAGACAAATAAAATAAATTCGTTTTGCATAGAAAGTAGATTTATGTCTGATTATTTAATTTTATCAATATTGAGTCACATGGCAAGGGATCAATTCTGTATGTCAGCGCAAATAACAAGTGACGTCACAGTGCACGTGCAATGCCCACCTGCGCTTGCGACGAAGAAAACACGCAGCAACAGCCGATACCACGTCATGCCGCCCCCCACTACCTGGCCTCTATAAAAGCGGGCGCCCGACCCGAGATGACATCATTCTCTTGCGACTCGTTGACGAGGCAGTCGGACTTGATATTTTATTCGAGAATATTGAATTTCCGTATAATTAACCGTAACTGGTTGCTATCAAGGGACTCTCGTATGGCCGGTTACTATTGAATGTCTAACCGGTGACTGGTGGTTGCTGTTGGGTGACTGGACTGCGATTAGTTGCTGTCAGCTGGCTGAGCAGTAACTGGTTAAAGTTAAGGTTACTCCGGAAGCGATTGGTTGCGGTTAAAATGATTAATCCGTGACCGGTTACCGTTGAGGGATAGGATAGCCTATTGCTCAAAAATAGAACAACAGGGTGAGGACAGCCTGGATAATACATATATGATAGCCGGCCATCTATGCCCTTACCCCAAGATCTGATATGTGTTTATCTATTTAGACTTAAATAATATACTGTTTCACAGGTTTTTACTGTATTTTATTAATTACGACCGGTTTCGTTTACACATCTTCAGGTATTTAAATTAAAGTAATTAATAAAATACAGTAAAAACCCGTGAAACAGTGTATTATTTAAGTCTAATCATGTACTACAAGTTTCACCAAGTACCAACAACCGCAAGTATTAACCATGTTTATCTATTTGATATGTATAAGTAGGTAGCCATCGAAATAATTGCGGATAAAAACATTCATTTTCGAAAAATCACGACTGTGCACTTCTTTTTAGCGAAACAAAGATGTGACAGTTTTAAATAATTTCAAAACAATAATATTCTAATACCGTAAAATCTTACGACTATGATCCTGTGATACAACAATGGTCCAAACGTAAAAATAAAGAATGATTACACTGAACAACAAGCAAAGACATGTTTTTAATGTCCAATTTCTTATTGTATATATGAATTATGATGCACGTAACGCGTAACGTGCAAAAGCGTACAGATAGTGTTGGTTGTATGGGACCTAGAACACTCGCTAGTCGGACACGAAATTAAGTGTAGTTGGAGCTGTCCAAATTTTAAAACTAGATTTCAAAAGGCAAAATAGTTAAAATGGGATATTGTTATTATTAAAAACGTAGTGTTTTCGATAGTTATGTGAAAAAATTTGATTTTTCATTTTTTAGATCATAAAAATGTCTTACACGACATATACTTTCATTAAGATCTATTAACTATGGTACCCGTTTAACCTAGTGCGTGTTTTCAAATTAATTTTGCCACAGACTTAGTTGTAACCATTATAGGGAACAATGGTCCCAAAAAATACTACAGGGGATTTTTTGCACAAGTTCATTGTTATTTCAAATAGGTACATAACGCGTAAAATATTGTTTTAAATACCGTTCCTTAGGTACGGGAGAAAGAAAGAAACAGAAAAAAAATGGACCATAATAATGTGATTTTACGGTACCGCGTTGTAGAATTTACTTGACTCTAATTATAGATGGCGCTTGTATAAAATACTAAGCGCATAACGGACGAAGTCGGACTGTGTATCAACGCAAAATATAAAGTGAGCCGACTTTATCGTATGCAACATCTAGTATACGATCAATAGGTTACAAATATGCTATTACAAATACTTCGGTACGCACGAATAAAACCTCTGCGAGCTGTATCCCTGGAGATGTAAATGAGCTCATTGTATCCTCAGGTATAGTATACGACCAATAGATGGCGCCATTAAAAAACTTCAGTACGCAATCAACAGATGTCGTTTATCTAAATGACATTGCTCGAATGCGACCTTCGCGAACTTGTCCCTAGAAAGGTGGACGGACTGCAAGGTAATTCTAATATACTATCAATAGATGGCGCTTTTGCAAATACTTCAGCACACAACAACAGATGTCGCAACGTCTGTATCTAAAGGTTGCAATTATTTGAGCTCATTGTATCCTAAGATATAATATACCCCCAATAGATGTCGCTTATCTAAAAATGACATTGCTCGAGTGCGACCTCTGCGAACTGTTGTCCCTTGAAGTGTGACGTCTGAAGGGGTTCCAAGATGGCGCCCGACGAGCGGAGGAGCGGGCCGTGACCGCTGTGGAGCCGCTGGAAGCTGTAGATGCTGCTGACACCGAGCCTTGGTTGGAGTTGGGGTGCCGCGCGATGTCTGGCGACGACTGGAAAGTAAGTATATAAACATCAGAAATAAGCGATACAAAGAAAACACCACAAGATGGAACAGACCCACACCATAGATTAAATCACCTGGTGGTAAGTGACGATGAGGCCGAAGATGGAGCACACGGGCTTAGTAAGTACTGGCCTCTTCTATAAACACTGCCGAAACACGTCAACGCTGAAGCGAATACATTTGACGACAGACTTTACATGCCTAGAAAGGTCTCTAGCCAGGCGGACCCTGGAGGGATCCATCCACCAACAAGTTACTCGGATTAGTTGCACTTTACATTGAAGGGCGGTCGCTGGCCAGGCGGACAAGGAGTCCCAATACCAGCTTACTTGGGTTAGTCGCCTCGTACGACACGCTTGACCAGTGGCTGTAGAGATATTCTAAATCCGTCGCATACAAACGAATTTCAATACATGACACAAGAACAAAGGCATATTCGGATTACATGAAGTTGCACTTACGAGGGCACGTTGCCATTTTTACGGTAACACTTGGTTGATGAGTTAACGTACCCTCGTACAACCTGAAGTTGTTATGCTTTCTGCTTGTGCCATAGTTTTAGGCGTCAACAAAAGGTGTTTTGTTGTTATTGGTTACCTTAGCACAACTCTTGTCCATGGGCGTTGCAAGTCGCATGGTGAGGGTGTCTCCGGCCTGCTGGATCAGACGGACCACCTCCTCGTGCGAGCTCCACTTGGCGTCGCGCTCGCCGATCGTGATGATAAAGTCGCCTTCGCGCATGCCGCCGACCTGGTGGACTCATCGAGAATTATTGGGGGAAGAAGAAACCACCATTCAACGGTTTGCTTGGATATTATTCTAATTTGACATTGCTCTGCTTAGAACGCTTTGTCATTTTTCTTTTTGGACGTTATTCATGCAAATACACGCAACCTCTAATTCGCCCTCTCTAACGATAACCAAATGAAGGATTTACAATCGCAAAGGATGACAAATCCGCCATCATAAGGACGTGACAAGGATTGCGAGAGTGGGAAATCAATGGGACCTAAGTGAAAGCAGTATTCCGCTAGAAAATGCGAACTTGAATTCAAATTCCGACACGTGTTTCGCTTCTAAATGAGGCATCATCAGGACAAGAAGACAAGTGGGACACTGATGTCAAGAGCGAAGTGAAGTCTCACGCCATCGCATCCGAGGGTGAGTGGCGGGTCCTTCTCCAAATAATTAAAATAATTAAAGGATTTCCGCAAAGTAACACCTGATTCCGTCGACTTATTCCAGAAATCCCCAGCCGGGGAGGTATCAATGAGGTACCGTTTACATCGATAATTGGCATTATCTTACCAAGTTAAAACGTGCGTTAAATTGGGAACTTACCTCAGCCAAAGAATTGGGTTCCACAGCAGCTATGGTGACCGGAGCGTCTCCTCTCACAGAAAAACCAAATCCTTCTTCATCAGTCTTCAAACTCGACACATTGTATTCGCTCGCCGCCCTTCTTAGATCACCTTTCCTCCTTTCCCTCCCATTCTTCAATTTCCCATTTATATATTCACTTTTCTCATTAATATATCCGTTTTCTTTAACAAAATCCCCATTAACCTTATTCCTACTATATTCGTAATCAATAACCTTTGGATGATAATCGTAATTATTGTTATTATTATAACTGTTAATATAAACTCCGTTTTGTTTCATTACTCTGTGGAGTTTCTTCTTTTCGAATTCATCGTTATATTTTTCATCGCTTTTAATGATTTGGTTGTAATATGTGGAGTTGTCTTCTGATCTGTCTCTTTTTTCGTTTCTTCTCCCGTTTCTTTCTTCTACGTATTCTTCTGATCTCCCGTTTCTTTGTCTGTCTGTTCGTTTGTGACTGTCTCTTCGTTTGTCTGTGTGTTTTTGTAGTTGGACTAGTCGTGGGGCGCTCCAGTGTCGTTTGGCTGAGAACACCGCTATTGGGCCGAGGGATTTGAAAAGGTCTTCGACTCGGTGTTGAGCGAAGTCTGGCGGGGTCAGAGCTAGTTGGAACTTTGAGGAGGCTGTGGAGAAATCACGTTGTTATTAAAGTAGAATAATGAAGCGACAATTGCTAGGCACGAGATTGCGGCGCAAGCGTCGCCGGAAAGAAACCACCGTTGGATTTGAACTGTTATGGTGAACCACCCCTAAGGCATAAAGACGAAGAGTATCCCTATGGGTATTCCTATGGGATAAGCCCGCCTTTGTAGGTACATATTTTAATTATTTTTTGTGTGTATAATAAAGAAACTACAAACAAACAAGGCATTTTAGCCTAGCTGGAGTGATTATTGAAAAATATTGGTAATGTATAAAAAAATTACCAATTAAAAAAAAGATTTCAATAAATTAATCTTTTTTCAAGACATCAATGGTCCACTTTATTAATAACACTAGCTATTAGTGACTTATCCTATATTAGTATCTAAATACCAAGATTAACGAAGTGCCGCATAATTGGGCAATCAATTGTATCTGCAATCACCATCAGCACGTCGTTGGTGCTGCCCCGCACTCTGCGTAACAGAGATGCTGCTTTCTTTCTCAGAATGGCAGCAAATCCATCCACTCGTGTTTCCGCGAACATGATCAAGGCACTGCAGAAGCGAGGCAGCCCCTAACAGCGCACTGACGGCGTTGTTGTTTTGAACTTGCAGAGTATTGTACGATCTTTGGTCTGGACTACACGTGTCCCATTCCAGCCCCGGTTCATTTCGTTTCGCCCTCCCCCCATTTGAAGACAGCGTTTCGTGATTGGATGCAGCGAACCTAACCAGGGTTGGAACGGGATGTGTAAAGTGCAGGCCATTGGGTAAGTATACTTAGTTGACCCGAGAAAAACTCACGAAGTATACTGGGCGCATCCAGCATCTCTGCGAAGTCAGGCTCTTCTCTAAGCGCTGCCCGCTCGCGCGCCGCGCGGTCTGCGTGTGCACGGACCACTAGAACTAGGGCTTCCTTGTCACGGAGCTCTCTGGAATGTCGGGAAATTGGGGCATAAGTGGACAATAGGTTTAAAAAAAAATAAGGAGAGCAAACGGACTACCTGATGTTCCTGTATTATTATTAGAGGGTTCATGATGCACTGCTAACCTTGAGGACTAAGATGGATTGCCTCATGTGCCGGAAATTACGCTGGCTCTCTTACCCTTCAAACCGAAACACAGGAATGCAAGTATCTCTGATTCACGGCAGCAATAGATAAGAGGGTGGTACTACCCCAGGCGATCCTTCATATTAGGATCTACCACTACAGGCTCTGGAATTTGGGGGGTGCTACGGCGAAGGCATGGGACGGGAGGGGCGGTATATGGTAGACGCGCGTCGTCCAGCATGATATGTAAGTATTTATTTGTCCCACGCTTAAGACTTAGTAAAGTAAATATATCATTTATGGGTCACTGTGTACGATTTTATAATAAGATACCTGATGCTGTAATAGAGAAAAAGTTAAGACCCACATAAGATATGTAAAAAGGGTTATTATAAAATAAATGACTACTCAAATGATAAAGAGGCTTGGTCCTAAATTCAGCTCCAACTCTGCACATTGAGTATATGATTGTATTCATAATTATTGTAAGATATATTTATTTCAAAAGATATGCTGCTGATAGTTTCTTGCGCAGCTTCTTTCCTTTCAGCTATAGCACCTTACGATGCGGTGGTAGAGTAAAAAAAATATGACGTAAGGTACTTACAATAAAAACATTTTGAGTTTGATTTTGTCAAAATATGTGTAAGTACAATTGGTTGTTTATTATTTTACAGTCTCAACCAAAGATTTTGAAATTCACCCTATGTGATTGCTCGCTAGAAACCGCGTCTACCAGTTGGCGCATGCGATGTAGGTATCGTCCCATACATTATATAGTCAGGCATTGAAATGTCATGTATGGAACTATACGCGCATTTTCCAAAATCCTTGCCCCGCTGTCAGTGCTCACATCATCATTTTACGGGCGACACGATGAAATTCTATTTCTGTGGTTAAGACATTTTCCGATTTGGACAACTGGACGTGATACATACCGACACATCCTCTGAAGCCTCAGTGCCTCTTCATACAGAGCCATCGCTTCGGCCAAGTGTGCTCGGCCCAGCGCTAGCGGGTCTATCTCCGGCTCGCGTTTGAGGCTCTGCGTGATGGCTGACCCTGGGGATGTCAGAGACTGTTTAAAGATAATAATCAGAAGCAATATCTATTCATCATAGGTGGCAGAGGATCAGTGATGTGACGCGCGAGAAGAAGAAGAGAAGGTATATTATGTCCAAGCCTGTCTAGATACAACGATCAAACAGTCCACTCATGTGTAAGCAGATTAAGTTCAAGTTCAGAATAACGATTTATAAGTTCAACTTGAATCGATACGAAAACGTAATCGATACTAAATTGGAAAATGACGACACGATGTAAAACAGTGGAATTAGATTCAGGATCCGCTCGACCGGAACAGGAGCTGTGAACCGAACTACTGAAAACCCTCGCCATATTTCCGGATTTAAACCATTTTTTTCATAGCGAACTCCATAACACAGCTTATAATCATAATTCCAACACCAGAAACAAAAACACACTTGCAGTCCCACGCTTTAGACTTAGTAAAGTTACACGTCATTTATGGGTCACTGTGTACGATTTTATAATAAGATACCTGATACTGTAATAAATATGACAGAGAAAACATTTAAGACCCATATGAGACGGACCTTATGTAAAAAGGGTTATTATAAAATAAATGACTACTTAAATGATAAAGAGGCTTGGTCCTAAATTCAGCTCCAGCTCAGCACATTGTGTACATATATGATTCTATTCATAATTATATTTATTTCAAAAGATGTGCTGCTGAAAGTTTTCTTACGAAGCGGTGGTTGAGTAAAAGAGAATGACGTAAAAATGTACTATAAGGTACTTACAATAAAAAGCATTTTGATTTTGATTTGATTTATAAAACTACATAAAATCTACAAACACCCCCAACGTCGACTTCTTGACAGGATTTTTAGTTCCTCAAATTACGGTTCTCAAAACTATCAAATGAAATCATCAATGAACGAATGAATCAGAGACAGCGCTATCACGTTGGTATAGCGCTCTCTATTTAGCACACGTCATACCATGCCATGAACCGTAATAACCACCATGGTGGTATAACGAAGAAGCATCTCACCGTTGTCAACGCTCCTGTCTCCAGAGGGCGCGTACAACGCTGATACGCGGTCCCGCGCGCGCGCCGCGGCCGGCGCGTGGAGCAGACCCGTCGCGCAGTACTGGTGCGCCAGCGCTGGAAACATTTAACATTGGATTTTTCAGTATACACTACACTATTTCACGCCCATTTCACTGTTTTATATTACGTTCACTTAACACGGACGATTTTTAGGTAAAATACACTAGTTTTACGAAAAAATAACCACTGTAAACCTTTTTTAAACAAATGAAATTTTGCTCACCTTTATAGAATTCAGTCTTGACGTGGACTAGCGACACCCACGAGTATGGCACGTAGTTGAATACTCCTTCCGATTGCATCTGGAACGAATACGTTGAAGCATTTAAAGAAAGAAAGAAAGAAAAATACGCAGTCAAGTGACTGGATGTATGTATGGGGCTCGAAGCCTCCTAGGTGCAAGTAAATCAGATCAGGAAGAGATCACGCAAGTTAAGCAACTTTGGACATGGTTGAATGACCTCTTGTGGTACGTGGTGGGAACGTGATCTCTGAGACCTCCATGCGTCGGAGGTTACACTCCCGGACATGCAGAGACCTACGAATGAAGGACTCCGACATTAGGTTAACCACTAACCACACGGCAAGAAGGAGAGTGCAAGCTGCGTGCCATCGCGGCCCATTCTTCGCTTCGTTTTGCGCTGCATATTTCGATGTAAGGTGTATGAGAGGGTGAGAGGTAAGTGTGATGTGTAGGGGATGTGAGATGTGTAAGTGGACGTCTGTGTAAGGGTGTGAGAGACACTGTGTTCTGGATGTGTGAGAGAAGAGGCTGTAGGAGAGAAGTGAGTGTGTGAGAGAAGCGGGTGTGTGAGAAAAGGGGGTGTGTGCAAGTAATAATTTTTAAATTTATATGATTTGGCAATAAATATATTTCTATTTCTAATACCTTGTCATAAAGCTGTTGATACACATGCGCAAGCTGCGCGCTCTCCTGCGCGAGGTCGAGACACATGTCGAGGTCGTCACGCAGCTCGCGCTCCCTCCCCCCGCACGCCTCGCGCGCCTGGAGCTGCAGCTTCTCGAACAGACACTCCCGTGCTTGCGCCTGCGCGGTAATGGTTCATTAGGTAAGAAATTTTTGTTTTGTTTGGTACACAATTGGTTTTTGGTTATGATGGACGAGATACAGGGCGAAGAGATGAATGGTTAGAATTTGTGGCAAATGGAAAAAGAACAACCGAGCTTGGAACTAAAATAGCCATAGTCGATGATATTTATTTGTAGCCAACCAGAAGGCTATAACGTCTTGCTATATTGGCCATAGGTCACAGCATATAGAAAATTGACTCGTAGGTCCTTCACTCGACATTAGAAAAGTGATAACAATGTTTATAAACAGAGTAAAAGCAATAGAGATAGATTCACACGAGCTGTCTCTTGAACTCTTCACTCGCGCCGCGTGTCGGCGGCGAGGTCGATGGACGTTGGTGAAGTTCTCGTGGATGTAGCGCTGTGTGGAATCTCGTACCGCGCCGTCCAGACCCTTACCGTCATGAGCGCACCGAGCACTAGCAGCGTGTCGGCGGCGAGGTCGACGGACGGCGCGTTGGTGAAGTTCTCGTGGATGTAGCGCAGTGTGCCGGCCGCGCGGAGTAGCGCGTCCACCGCGCCGTCCAAACCCGCGCACGTGTGGCGCTCCTGCGGGAAACAACGGTTATCATTTGCTGGTTTTGAGGGGATCTTAGGCATTTCGCACACCGGTGCGAGGCAGCAACAATCCGAATGTCCTGGCAAGAACTTGAAGAGGCCGCACAAGATCGCACAAAGTGGACAGCAATAGCCCAAGAGCTATACCCCAGCAGGGAGTGACAGGAAGGAAAGAAGAGGAGAGTGTCTAGTTGCGATACAATGGCGGATCGGAGGGGCTTTAAAATCATTATGGGGCGTCTCGACTCGCCCTTGACCATTTTTTAGTACCGTCGACTACAGGTCAACATACCCAAAACGTCAAAATTTGAGAATCTGAACTGTATTATATTGCGCAGCGTTTATTTATTATGCCTGCGTAATATAATACAAATTAGATTCAGAAATTCAAATTAGGTTCAGATTCTCAAATTTTGATGTTTAATCGAAGGGCTGACTCCTTTTGATACTGATACACAAGCTAGAGGGAAGGGATATAACTTAGGGAACACTTGTACGAGGTATATATTTCTAATATCATGATGTAACAAGCACTGGAGTCTTTACCAATTGCCACCACCTAACAATATGTTTAATATAGTTTCATTCATTTTAATGTATCTAGTATTTGAGCGTCGGTGCCACAGTGGCTAGGACACCGGACTCCCATGCGGGGGAGGTCGGGGATCGAAACCGTGCAGTGCCATGTACCAATGAGTTCTTCGTATTTTTCGAAGACTTACGTACATTTACCGACTGCTCTAACGGTGAAGGAAAACATCGTGAGGAAACCTGCACACTGAGATGACCAGTGTGTAAACCCGCTGGTTAGCTGGTAGAAAATGCCTTGAGGCATTAAGCTCGACTAATGTACGCCTTTTTATTTTGTGCATTAAAGTATAAATAAATAAATGGGGTAGGTACAAAAGATCATCAAGGGTCGAAGTGCCGCTGGATTATTCCCGGCTCCCTATAATAAGATAAAATCTAGTATTAAGTTGATTGTGATGGCAATTTTATTTTTATCTCTATGGATCATTTACTGACCTGCTTGGCGCCTATCTGCGTGTAGATGCCAGCCATGTTGAACAGGACGCAAGCTTTCTCGAAAGCCACCGTTCGCTGGCACGATGGGACTCCTGCGAACAACAAGTAACTTTAAAATGAAGTTGTTGTAAGGAAAGTTTAGACGCCACTTCAGTTATAGCACCAGATCATCATCATCAGCAGCCTACTCTAGTCCACTGCTGGACATAGGCCTCTCAGGGCGCGCCATTGAGCCAGATCTTCGGCTCTTCTCATCCAGTCGGTACCAGCCACCTTGCGCAGATATTTAATAGAAATAAAACAAAGATTTTATAGGAACACCTGGGGCCTAATTCGCCTAAATTACAACGTTTGTAGTTCTATTTCTATCCAATTTCAATTTAGTTTTCGTTCCAATTCTATTTGGACACCAAATCGCGTTTTGCTGACGCATAACTCTACCACTGCCACCTTTTGATTTACTATCGATCGGGCAAAAGTACCTCGGGAGGAACTTATGTTCGTTCGTTAGATTTGACAGTTGAAACGTTTTGTTACCGTTCAACTGCGATTCAGTATAAACAAAACATTTTATTAGAATGCACAAATACGTTACTGTTCGATTGATCTTTGATTCGATCGGAAGTTAACTGAAATTGGATCGTTAGTGAATAATAGCATACGAAACACGTCATAACGATGCAGTTTAGATTCTATTTAGTTACGTTGTATTTAGTGGAATTGATCTCCTGGACCAAGTTTCTCTCTTTCGTCACAATCTGCAAGCTGTCATTACAACACGTTGCAATAGATCTCCTACTAGTAGGCATTACAAACCAGTACCTACGGCGTATGGTCCGTCCATGAAAATTTCAATAGCGCGATGCAGCCCACTCACCTGTTAACGAATCGAACCACTCGAAGTAGACGCCGAGTGACCGGTCGGGCGGGAAGAACCGTCGTTCGATGAAGTACAGCTGGTTGTAATACTTGAAGAGTAATGCCACACCTGCAGTCGATCTGACAGGAGTTCGCATTGCCTGCGAAAAAAAGGGTTTAATTTTTAAAATTGAGACATTAGTAAAAAAGTGATGATTCTGTTTTGTTACCTTTACCTTCACTATAGAGGGTTTTCAATATGCTGCTATCCTTGAGGAATTAGATGGACATAATGAATTATGGGCCGGTAATTAAGCTGGCTCACTTATCCACGCTATGCAGCAGAAGTAGGTAAAAGAGTGGTAAACCCCAGGTTGACTCTGCACAGAGTCATACCACCTTCTAGATCTCATGAAGTTCAACTCAGATCTGAAGAAGTTCAACCTAGATATCTAGAAGTCCAACCTAGATATCAAATAGGTCTAAATGATTCTTCAGCGTCGCGGACGGTCTAAATGGGGGCTTCTACCATCCATTGTAGACGGGCGAACGGGTATAGTTAACGGGAATGTGACGGAAGGCGCTGAGAGGTGGAATACACCTCTGAGGAAGGGCCCATATAACCCGGTCTGTCCCCTAGGAGGCCAGTATCTTTGGAAGATCCCCTCCCCCACCCCCTCCCCGCCCCCGTGAATCAAGAAAGGACTTACTTGTCTCATATCCATGAAGTCTGAGATAGCGTCTTCATACTGAGCGGCGTTCTCGCTGTAGTGTTCCAGGATAAAGTCCTTGAAGGGCTCTCGGAAGTCAACCTCCTTGGTCTCCTTGAGTCCGAGGGGGATCATCGGCATCACGCATTCTTTGCTTTGGAAAAGGAGAAAAAAAAGTTGTTAAAAGGTAGGCTAGTACATAGATATCGTTGGTTAAAAGTAAGTAGTAATAAGTTTATTTCGCACACAGAATAGACCGAAACAGTTACAATTATAGGCACATATATAAAACTCTCACGTTGATAATCCCCGAGGTGGCAGATAGAGGCAGCCCTTTTTAACACTGGTAGTTAGCGAAAGGAAATTAAGGGGACACATATATCTACGTATGGTACTAGTAATTTTCTGCAGGATGGCCATCGCACAGTAGTAAGGGAATAGATTTATACTACAGTAAAAATGTAACATGTATCATGTAATATAAATAAAAGTGTATCGTGTAATGTTAGAGGTTAGTTTAAAAGTGTATCGTGTAATGTTAGAGGTTAGTGTAAACAGCGTCCGTGGTCTAGTAGCTAGGACGTCGGACTCTCATACGAGGTCCGGGTTCGAAACCATGCAGTGCCATGTACCAATGAGTTTTACGAAGACTTACGTACATTTACCGACTGCTCTAACGGTGAAGGAAAACATCGTGAGGATACCTGCATGTCTGAGGAAATTAAAAGTTTTCGAAGCCGTGTGAAACACTTCGACCCTTGAGGATCTTTTGTGCCTACCCCATTTTACACACTGGTTATCTCAGTGTGCAGGTTTCCTCACTATGTTTTCCTTCACCGTTCTATAATGGTGTCGGTAAATGCAATAAAAAATGAAGCATTTTTTTTTCTTTTTTCGTTCTCCATCAAGTTGCAACTGATTAATAAATTCAGATATATAACAATAATATTAGGTTATCTGATATTATTGTTAATGTGTATGTTATAATTTTCGTGATTTTCAGCTGCTCCACATTTGCTGCCAATCTATTATTTTTACGACCTATTCTCTTTTCTTGAATATACCAAATAATTATTTATTAATTTACTGATCGGAATACGATCCATTTAGAAACGGCTTCTGTGCGGTGCGCTTGCGCTGCTGTGCAGGAATTCCGCACAAAAAGTCACTCGCGCGCACAAAGGGGGCCCGCGCCATTATGTTGTCATTCCAGTAAAGCTCTATGGTTACACCACATGCGCTACACCTGGGTGCGATTCCATAGGTACCCATAGGTTAGTAGTAGTAGTAGTAGTAGGGGCCTGGGGACGGTTAACCAAGTGTTTATTTTTTTAAATATTTTTTTACGACTTGGTGGTAAGGTGGCCATGAGGCCGAAGATGGAGCACGAAGGCTAAGTAAAAACTGGCTCTTCTATAAACACTGCCGGAACATATTGACGCTGGAAGCGAAGATATTTGACGACAGATTCGACCAGAGCTGTGCGAGGTAGCGAGGAAAAAATCCGCCAATAGGATCACACCATTTTAATTATCACGTGATAATGGCGCGATCCTATTGGTGGATATTTTCCTCGTTCTCCACCTCGCTACCACGCACAGCTCTGATCGAAAGGCATCCTGATGGTGGTCTAGCTATAGCCAGGCGGACCTTGAAGGGGTCCTTACCACCAGCAAGTTACTCGAACTAGTCGCCTCGTACGACACGCTACTGATATTCTGATCCGATAATATACAAGATACCTATTTATGATTAGCTATGTTAACCGTGATGAGATACATTCAGGGTGAATATATCTTATCCCAAGTCCGGCCCAACTGTCTTTCTCCTGTGTCCGTTTTTGCCGCTTCTATTCTTGAATATAATATATAAGTTCTTTGACTAATGCGATGGCACAAGAAGACAGGCAAAACGACTACGGATTGCACGATGTTCACGTCACCGCACAAGAGTACGTCATCGTGCGAGTGTTACGTTATGAGGGATTTTGTTTCTGACATTCATGATAGATGGCGCTGCATCTAACAGGAATGTCAAAGTGACAGAAGATTTGTTTTGACTTAATATTTTTTCATTGCACATGTGGGTAGATTTAGTAAAATTATAAAAATTCATCATTTCCTAATAATAAAACAAGTATGACTAGCTAAGTATGAGCAATAACAAAGGATTAATATCGACGATCAATAAAAAAAATATTTTTAAATTAAAATTTTATGGCCCAGGTACACGCTAGGTACCCAAATTTTGGAACATTTTGATATTCCAGTATACAATCGGCGACATCTGTTGAGTTCATTGGAAGCTGTTGAAAGATCGGTGACGTGAACATCATGCGATCCGTAGTCGTTATGCCTGGTGAAAAATGAGCCGTCTTTCTTGTGCCATGACTAATACACTCTAATCCGTTGAACGCTCTCTACAGCATCGCCTGCGCATTCCTCGCTACGCCGCAATATGGCGCCGGACCGCGGGAACCGTCGACAATGGCGGAAACAGTCTTTCTTAATTTTAATTATCTATTATCTATGAGAACGGACGGATTAATTAGTGCTAAGTTCTGATAGAGACCGACCTAGTACGGGTTCGGTTTTGGTTTCACCGTCTGTTTTTTGACACTGGTACGAACAGACAGCTTGTGTCGGCCGCTTATGGTACGTATGCCGTGATAGATACAGATAATACCATAATTTTTTTTTTCAACTTTTACACAGTACAGTAAATACAGTAATATATAAGTGTATACCGCCAAACTGCTTAGCAGTTTATCGGCGGACTTATTGCTCCCTTTTATAAATATAGTATATTATAGTAGTACACGTAGTGAGTACGAGTCAGCGTCACACACACACATCAACACATTATAAATCACTAATATTAATTAACCTAATATATAATTCCCTACCTACTATTAACTAACACGCACCGACTTCTGCATAAAAATAAAAGCCAAATTGGAGCCTGACCCAGATGATCTGGATGTATCAAGTCAGGTGGGCATAATTGGTGAGGAGTAACACGCTCTGAGGATTGGAAAGGATTATAGGCGGCCAGTCGCGACCAACCGCCTACATTCGACCCTGAATTCTCCGTGTAGTGAAACTAGTATGAGACCTATAGGACCGTTAGGAATACACTGAGGAAAAAGACCTGAGAGAGACACCATGATGAAAGAACTGGTAACACCTTATGATAAGTAGTCATCATTGCAGCCTATTAATGTCCCCACTGTTGGGGCACTGGTCCAGACACAAGGGGGGTACGGGCCATGATCCAGAGCGGGCCCAATGCTGATCGGTGGGTTTCACATTCCTTTGGAAACTTTCGTTTCCTCAGAATGCAGGCCTCACGATGTTTTCCTTCACCGTTAGAGCAGTCGGTAAATGTACGTAAGTTTTCGAAGAAATCCGAAAAACTCATTGGTACATGGCATTCAGCATTGCATGATTTCGGACCCGAACCTCCCGCATGGGAGCCCGGCGTCCTAGCCACTAGGCCACTGACGCTCTTATAAACATTTCACTTTACTAAAATATTTCAAGTGGGTTTCCGATGTGCTGTTAGGTAACCTTGAAGACTTAGACGCAATGCCTCATATTCCAGTAATTAAGTTCTAAGGCTCTTACCCTTCAAACCTGAACCCAGCAACGTAAACATCGTTGCATTGGGACAAAAATGTGTGGTACCACCCCAAGCGAACGTGCACGTCAGGATCACCATAGAAAATATAAAAAATATCTACATGTGGAAGAAAGAACCGCCACTGGATGTGTTCGATAATCTTATGCGTCCACTGTTAACTACTATCCACTCACATAATACCATGTAAATACACACGCACCATGCCATCACCCTCCCACACACTCAGTACCTCACATACACAGTAATATCCTCATTCATACAAACAAACACATTCATACAACACAACACGCACACACTGTTGATTTCTTCGTCCGTGCAGTCACTGAGGGGCCAGCTGAAGATCAGCGCTGTGGCTTGCCGCAGCATTATGCTGAGCTGGTGTACCCTTTTTGGCACTGTACCACACCGGAAGTTTTGTGCTGAATGTATTATATTCTTGTATACTTTTGCATTGTGTACTTGCTGTATTCTGGTGTTACAGTGCTCATCCTCGAATTCGCCCTCCTCAACAATAACCAACCAGAAGGATTTGTGGATGTGATTGACAGACTGTGAAGTTAATGGATTTTCACAAATTAACGCCTGAATCCATTGATTATCAAAAACCAAACTTTCGGTTTCGGTCTCAAAACTCTACATTGCCGGACTCTAGTGACTAATTGTTAAGCTGGCTTGACATTGATGAGGAAAATCTGCGACAGAGTTTGGAATTCCGGAAGTGTTTGTGATGTAAAAATGTTAAATAAGACTATGGGAGCATTTTTAAATGAGTCATAACAGCTTGGAAAGTATACGGTTAAGTACCAACCCATAAATTAATTAAAATGACAACTTTACTAATGCCCGCTTGCGCCAAGGTCGAGTTAAGAGATAACCCGAGAGTTAGTACCTTCTTCTTCTAAGTCATGTTCCTCATTGCTGAGGGTCGTGGTCATTCCAAGGATTAATCACATAGAACGACTGTTTTGGCAGATTTAATGGGGTGGTTTACCATTGCTTTCCCCATTTCACACACTGGTTATTTCAGTGTGCAGGTTTCCTCACGATGTTTTCCTTCACCGTCAGAGCAGTCGGTAAATGTACGTAAATCTTTCCATAAAACCGAAAAACTAATTGGTACATGACATTGCATGGTTTCGAACCCGGACCTCCCACCTCCCGCATAGGAGTCCGACGTCCTAGCCACGACGCCACCGACGCTCGAGTTAGTGCCTAATCCGGGGTTATTCACAAATCAAATGCACCAACGTAAAAATGTATGCAATGAAAACCATAGACCATTCGCGAGTTAACCCAGGGTTATCTAACGGTAACCGGGAGGTGGAATGTACACGTCCCAGGAGTAGCCCAAGGCAAATGCTAGGAGGGCACCCGGTGCGTTCCACTGGAGATCCCGGAGTCCTCCGATAAGCACGAGGCCGGCCATCGAGGGGGTTTTAGTGAGTGGAAATCTCACATAACCCAGTCTCTCCCCCAGGAGGCTGGGTATCTTTCGAAGATTTCCCCCCCGTTACCAAAAAAAAGGGTTATCTCACGGTTAAGAATATAACCCTGCACACTCGCGCAAGCGGCCCTTAATTAAGTTCTAGGTATTTTATTGAATAAAGAAGGGTTTTTTTTAAGGCAAAGGGAACTGAGCCCATACAGCCATGTCTGATGTAAACAACTCTTTCAAGTCTTAATTAAAATGCTGGTGTGACACATTTCAATGCTATCTGGGAGAATCTTCCACGCTTCTGCGCCATCCGAACCAAATAAGAAGGCGTCCCGGACGCAGTGTGGCTCTTCAAAATCCAGCCAAGTACGGATCGGGCTGCAGCGTCTTATTTGACTTTACTTCACTGTCCCACACATTATTCACATCTTGTCGAAGTTTTTCGAGCAAGAAACACCATTCTTACTAGAAAAGCACTACTGTAAAACAATTTGCAAGACAAATCGAAACAAAGCTGACGTGGACGCCACAAAAGCGCGGGAGAAACTCTGAATAAAGAAGGGATATAACTAACAATAAAATACGTAAGCTGAAATACGTTCCGTTCCTGACAAAATACCCATTTAAAATTTAAAAATTTCAAAAAAACTTAAGAACGCCGTAACCGTACGCATGAAGTATGTGCATTATACCTAACGACGTCCTTATAGTAAGTGGTCAGTGATTATGGTGATTACCGTCCATCTACGGTTTTTGCATCACTTCGGAATGGTCAGGTTTTTTTTCTTTTTGTTAAAACTGGCGTGGAAAAGTGGTATCCGAAAGCCTGGTGTATTAAAAAGTAGAATTTAACGATGGGGTGATATGATAATTTTAAAAAGTTTAAAAATACATCTAAAGTACCTACGACAAAAAAAAATTATAATTACCGTTACAAAATAAATAAAATAAGAAATTATCGGTAGACAATCTGATACTGTAATAAATATGACAGAGAAAAAATTTAAGACCCATATAAGACAGACCTTATGTAAAAAGGGTTATTATAAAAATATAATCACTACTCAAATGATAAAGAGGCTTGGTCCTAAATTCAGTTCCAGCTCTGCACATTGTGTATATGATTGTATTCATAATTATTGTAAGACATATTTATTTCAAAAGATGTGCTGCAGAAAGTTTCTTGCGCCGCTTCTTTCCTTACAGCTGCAGCACCTTACGAAGCGGTGGTAGAGTAAACAAAATGACGTTGTAAAAATGTACTATAAGGTACTTACTTACAACAAAAACATTTTTGATTAAGTATTTGACAATCAAAAGATTCCCGAGCTCCAATTTTTGCGAAATAATGGTAATTTCAAGCCTAAAATGGCAACATTAATAAGAAAACTCCCACATATCTTTTTTTATGGTTTTCATTATCTTGTCTAGGTATTCGCCACTTTAGTAACTAGTGGCAGTCTGCTGTTTGCCTTATTATCGTTAATTCACTTTGTTAAATCTATAATATAGTTATGCTGTTGAATGCCCAATAAAAAAAAATTAAAAAAAAATCCTTAGTCAATGGAATCTCCAGACAAAATAGAGTAATGCTGACATTAGACCTGTAATAAAATTACAATGATGGTTGTTTTAAGAAATAGTTCACTGAAGCATCACCCATTAGATTATACACTGGACTGGACTGAACCACAAGACGTAACCACGTCAAAAAAAAAAACGATAAAAAAGTCGTCGAAACGTCGATTGTTCAGATTGATCGTCCGCCATTTTTATTTTATTAATATTACATGTCATAAAAGCGTGGTTGCGTAACGGTACCCAAATATTGGACATTATTGTACAGGGTGGCACAAAGCACCAACGAAAAGTATTAATAAATTAAAAAAACAAATTAAATTAATGTTAGAAGAATAGTCGAAGACTTTCCCGGCATCGAGTTCCCTGAAGTTTCAGGAAAACTCCAGATCTTAGAACCTTAGAGTTAGGCATGGAACACCATGAAAGCCTCTCAGAGCGTCGGTGGCACAGTGGCTAGGGCACCGGACTCCCATGCTGGAGGTCCGGGTTCGAAACCGTGTAGTGCCACGTACCAATGAGTTTTTCGTATTTTTCGAAAACTTACGTACATTTACCGACTGCTCCTTACAACCTATATTTATGAATGAATAAATAATTTGAATTTGCTCTAACGGTGAAGGAAAACATCGTGAGGAAACCTGCCCAGTGAGATAACCAGTATGTAAAATGGGGTAGGCATCAAAGATCCTCAAGGGTCGAAGTGCCGCTGGGTTATTCCCCTATCATGAGATAAGATGAAAGCCTCTCGAACTCGAACGTCCTAAAATGTTCTAAAACATCATGGCAGTTGATGGAACCTTCTGGAAGAATTGGGGTCACCTATCGAATGTTCTAGTAGAAAGGCATAGAAATAAGTAAGTCCATGGTGTTCTGGAATCGAAAATATTACCGGCAAGATGAGACAAGCAAAGAAATTTTTTTTTTAATTTTTCTTTTATTATTCTTCTGTAGTGTAGGTAACACTTATGTTGTAAAATTTTGATCAAATAAACACTTGTACTTCACTATTTCTTTTTCTATCTTTTGTTTGTTGTTTACTCTGTGCATTAAAGTGTATTTTACTTTACTTTACACTTTACAGACAGACATGACGAAACAATAAGGGTTCCTCGTTGACTAAATAACCCTAAAAATAATTTACATGTTTTGGGTCGCCTTGTTTTTATTATGGTTTAATGTGGAGATTGGTCGGCTTTATGCACGATGGAGCTATTTCGCTGCGAGCTTAATCGGTCGTCGTCATGCGATAAAGAACTAAGAATGTTTCATTAACTTTATGGAATGGATCGGGTACTGCAATCATGACTAAATAATAGATATTGTTTATTTCGGCAAGTTTGTTATCCAGTAATAAGTAAGTAAATATTGTAAAGTGGGCAATGCGTGTATTGTAATTGTAAACGTTTATTTATCACTGTAAACTAGAATATAGAACACAATACAGAAAGATTAATACATGCAGCACAATACATCCGGTGCGGTACAGTGCCAAAAAGGGTACACCAGCTCAGCATAATGCTGAGGCAAGCCACAGCGCTGATCTACAGCTGGCCCCTCAGTGACTGCAGGGACGAAGACAGCAACAGTGTGTGCGTGTTGTGTTGTATGAATGAGGATATTAGTGTGTATGTAAGGCACTGAGTGTGTGGGAGGGTGATGGCATGGTGCGTGTGTATTTACATGGTATTATGTGTGTAGATGGTAGTTAACAGTAGACGCATAAGATTACCGAGCACATCCAGTGGCGGTTCTTTCTTCCACAATTAGATATTTTGTGCTGTGCGTGTTGTGTTGTATGTAATCTTCACGACACAGGCAACGCCTAGTGTGGAAGTTATAGTTTAATGTGAAATGTTAATTAATATATGGTAATTGAATAAAAAAATCAATTTTTAATTTTTTTTGAATTGTTATTAAACAATCTTAAAAATCTTCTTGGGCCCACTTCCGAAAATGTAACCCTGGGTTAACCCAATTGTCTATGCTTAGCCCGAGAATTATCTTATCTTATGATAGGGGGCGGGAATAATCCCAGCGGCACTTCGACCCTTGAGGATCTTTTGTGTCTACCCCAAGATACACACTGGTCATCTCACTGTGCAGGTTTCCTCACGATGTTTTCTTTCACCGTTAGAGCAGTACCAAAATCAATGGTTTACTTTAAAAAATACACATTCTTTCTCCTAACGACAAAAACCGAGGCACAGTCCGTCTACAAAATAATTTATGTCTGATATAACAATTTAAATATATGCAAATATTTTGTTTGCTGGTTAGTTATTGCATAAAGCTGTCTATCAACAACTTTTACTAACGAAATGAATGTTCTACATATGGCATTATTGTAATTTTTTAATGCTTGTTGTGGGTAGATACGAATGTAATAAATAATTATATAGCGTTATACGTTGTTCCTTATATAGGGTCTTATTTTATTAGCGGATAATATTTCTAGGGTGTCTTCTACAGGTTATAACAATAAAGATAGGACAAAAAAAATATTTTTTACTTATTAATTTTCGAGAAAAACTACAAAATTGTATGTTTGAAAATTCTGTAAATGTATGAATTATTGCTATTCTAATACTGAAATAAGAACTAAGAATGAAACTCGTTTCATTCATAACGATATGGATAAGTTTATGCTACCAAGGCGCAAAATAATGGGGTTCATTTTTCTTTAGTATGGAAGTCGGTAAATGTACGTAAGTCTTCGAAAAAAATCAGAAAATCCCATTGGCATGGTATCGAACCCGGACCTTCTGCATGGGATTCCGACATCCTAGCCTATCCTATCCTAATCCACAGACGACCAGTTGAATGTTTTTTCATAACTTCAATACTTATTCATTAAAAAATCGCCAGCCGTTTCGTATAAAATTTTTATGAACTTATTTAATCAAATTTTTGCAAATATCTCCAGATCCATGGGTATTTTCACTAATTGGTACCAAACCTTTTATGTAGAGTTAAAATAGTCACATTGGAAGGTCCCAAAAAATGGCCCCTTATACGCACAAAAAATGTAAATTTTTGACTTGGCACTTTTTCCTGTTGAAAAATTAAAAATTCGAATTTGCACTACCTAGTGATTTAGTAGCAATATTAGTTGAAAGATTTTGAATATCTCTATTAGTGTACAGTGACTGACTACTACAGTACATTGACTACTTAAATGATAAAGAGGCTTGGTCCTTAATTCAGCTCCAGCTCTGCACATTGTGTATATGATTGTATTCATAATTATTGTAAGATATATTTATTTCAGAAGATGTGCTGCTGAAAGTTTCTTGCTCCGCTTCTTTCCTTTCAGCTATAGCACATTACGAAGCGGTGGTAGAGTAAAAAAAATGACGTTGTAAAAATGTACTATAAGGTACTTACTTACAATAAAAACATTTTGATTTGATTTGAGTGTATGTATAAGGTGGGTATGTTTCACCTTATATATTTGCCGTATTGATATATTAATATATTTTATAAATTTATAATAGTCATGTGATCTCTTAAACGTAAATTGTAATTTTAAATTCTAATTCTGGAATGTGAATGTTAAACAGACACATAACATTGTAAAGTGGTCAGTGTGTGTATGTAATCTCCACGACACAGGCAACGCCTAGTGCGGAGGTTATAGTTTAATGTGAAATGTTAATTAATATTTTGTAAACGAATATTTTTTTCAATTTTCAATTGATACTGCTGTATCAAGACCAAGAAGACCCTGCTGGTCTTCTTTTATATCATCCTATTATAATTATCACGCAGAATAAATGTGAAAGCTCGTCTGTACATAGGTACATCGTTAGTGTACACTAGAATGTCGGAACACAAATGGACGATCAGAGTCTCAATTAGAATTGAACTTAAATTGTCATAGTAACCGATTCCTAATTGAGATACGAATACTCAGTTCATTTGTGTCAAAATGAATCGGTCATAGTACCTTACTCGTAATTGAGACTTGAATGCGTTTCAAGGATTCTGTGAGGCCTTTTTCTGGATCGAAAGGCTTTGGCAAAGTGTTCAAAAAGTATAATTCTGCAAAAAATATCGCGATGCAATCCTCACCTATCGCTTTGGTACAGTTCCACTGAAGAGTTGAGCTCTGCCAGTTGCTCCTTGAGGAGCTGCAGGTTCGAGTTCACGAAGCTCAGCTCGAGGGCCACGGTCTCGCGCAGCTTTCTGTTCGTCGTCGCCTGCAATGAACAAATCATGGTCTGTGAAAAATATATAAAACAGGTGGAACGGCTTCCAGAAAAGGGTTGTAGTGCCCCTTAGTTTTTCTGCTCGACTTGGCGGGGGCACTACGGTGCCTCCAGACCTAATAAGGAGTTAGATTCGGAATTAATGAGATCTGAAACTCTCTCATTTTCTTTCGATGTCATCGATTGAAATCAGTGGATGTCGATCGGTCTGCACGATTGCTCGATTTTTATTGATTTGTCTATCTACGTCATATCACGTCCATAATCCCCAAGGGGATAGACAGAGGAACCACCTTCGATCACAGGTAGTTCCCACTTTTCGCCGTAAGATTTGGTGGACAAACGTTATAGGTGGCGAGCCTATCGCCACCTGTGAAATAGTATCCACTAGCTCCTTAGTCGCTCGTACGACACCCACGGGAAGAGTTGCGGTGGTAGATATTATTCTTTATGGCCGGCACGACAGAAATGGCTCTCGAGTGGTGATAATAGATAATCGATCGACTGTTTTATCGACCGGTATCCTTCGATCAGCCAAAGCTACCAATCGATCGACGTCGGTCGGATGGGTGTGGTTCAACACCCTTATGTCCTGTCCTAAAGGAAAGAGACCACAGGGCGGTCAAATAAACCGCTACAAAGACACCCTTAAGTACTATCTGAAAAAGTGCAACATCACCTTCAACTCATGGGAGGATAGTGCCCTAAACAGGTCAGAATGGCGCGACCTGACGAAGAAAGCTGGAAAATCGAGACTGGGAGAGCGGAAGCTGAAGCAGAGAAAAGACGTAAGAGGAAGTAGAAAGAGGCAAAGCCGGAGTTAGGCTGCCAACGGTGACAAAATGCAGCATATGCGGTCGCGAGTGCAACTTCAGAATCTGGTTGTTGAGCCACTCCAAGACGCACCAGAGACAACAATAATATACCTAAGATTAGCAGAAGTCATCCTCGCAACGAGGGACTGTCACGACGCCGACGACGATGTCCTGTCCAATCTTATCCTATTCTATAGTGAGAAGACAAGATTTTCTGGCAACAACTTTTTGTAACCTATAACGACAATCAGAGCCCAGAGCCTCAGAGGCTCGGTCACCGCAGGTTATTCCACCTTACAAGAGGAAGTGGTAACGCCATCAAATTACCAAAACAATGCTATATTCCATACAACGAAGTCAATTGTGTTGGTACATCTTAGCCGCAGACGCAAAAAACGAACCTGCGCGCTCGACGATCCGTGACACCCTTTCTTGCGGCGGTCTCTGACCTCTGACCTTGGAATGTAGACGTTCTATGGTGTACTGAGGTCTGTGAGACAATATATTCAACCGAAGAAAGTTGTACTTGAATGCAGATGCTACTACTTAATTACCAATCTACAATTAAATTTATTTGTGTTGTGAGTATCTTTGTCCTCTTGGACAGGTTTTGGCCAGCCATCGATCATGGTCCAGCAGAATACCAGCGCTGTAGGCATTCTTGTCTGCAGCAATAAGCTGAGTTGAGGCCCCTTTTCACAACAACAGCAGACCATCAGACATGATTTCGATGTGTTTACCTTTGACTACATAATTTTATTATAATTATAACTGTTTCGGTCATTGCTGTGCGTGAAATAAACATATTACTTACTTACTTACAGATGCATTTAAGTGGTGACCACAGAAATGGAGCTGGTTGTCCTTGTCTTCTTGATAAATCAGAGCACTAATAGTGTAGCTTAGATTTATTTAGAATGAAGTTTTATTACGAGTAATTTGCAAAGTTTTTGTGCAGCTCGATATGCCCAAATCGTCCGTGATATAGAACATTTTTCTTTTGTACCAAGATTTAAATTATCTACAATTAATTTAACTCGTAATTATTATTTTTTAAACCCGGACCGATCGAGATGGGGTGTTATAAGTTTGACGTGTTTGTTTAAGGCATCATAACTCAACAAGCGATGATCCAATTTAAGCCCGTTTTTTTTTTAAATTTACTTGACAGGGAATTTTGTCGAGTGTTCGTAGCCATGTCTGATAAATATTGGATCAGTGGTTTCCAAGATCTTGGAGTATCTTTGATGTCAGATGAATAGGATCTCTGGAACGGTAATAGCTAGATACTTCGAATTTCAGCTCAAATGTTTAGGACACAATTGTCCTGCAATTGTATTGCCCTTCCCACATCATGAACCTTGAGGACCTGATGATGACTCGGAAAAACTGAAGATCAAAAGATCTGAAGAAAAAAACGGAGATCTCCACAATGGTAAGTCGGGCGGGCTTTCTGAATTTTTATTTAGTGTTTTTCTCAAAGGACTAACCATTCAAATGCCACCCACCAAATCGTAAATCTTTGCTTAACATTAACGATTACATTTATATCATAACTGTTACATATACCCAGTGAGGCATAGAACTTTCTCCACAAATCCGAAGCAAGTTTGATGTAAGTAGAATGTTGTCCCCAGCTAATGATTTAGTGGTAACCAGTGAGGCAGGTAGTACTATTTTCATTATCATGCCTTACATCTTGTCTATTACTCCTAATAGATCTTTACCTATATATTTTTAATAAAAATAAAAATAGGGTAACTAAACTATATACGGCAAACATAAAACACTGAAACTAAACTTAAACGAAGAAAAGGTGAACAATACTAAAGTTAAAAAATTTGAGCTAAATCCCCAACATCCGGCAGACTACAAGAAGCTCTAAGCTAATACGCTGGGCTAAATACCAGTCCTTGAGTCGCCGAACAGACGCCGAATTGACGCGTCGAACAGACGTCTTTACCTATGAATTTTCCGCTGAATTCGCTTGTTCATATAATGGGAAGTGTTTTACGGAATTTTTTGGTGCCATCATCGTTAGATACCTTAGCGATCGTATTCGGCATTAGCGGTAGCTGCATAGGTTTTGGACCAGACCCCTGAATCTCACCACTGTCGGAGGCTTTTAACTTTCATCCGCAGTTCCTGGGGCCTTTGGTTTTGGATGTTGTCTAAATTTGAATAGAGATAGAGTTACATTTGACAGCAGCTTAGAGTTACGGTAGCCACTGTCTATCGTAGAAGGCGACTAAAAGGAGTTATCAGGGTCGCGGGCAGGCAAAATGGGGGATTTGGCTGTCCATTGGCTGTCGACCCTGGGGGAGGAAGCAGTGTGCTATGGTCGCACGCTGCTGTGACCGGAGGAACCTGGAGGTGGAATATACTCCTCCCAGGCAAAGTGCTAGGGTTCGGTGCGTCCCACTGGATATCCCGGAGCCCTCTGACATGCATGAGGTCGGTAATCGATTGGGTTTAAGTGGGTAAATATCCCACATAACCCGGTCTCTCCCCCAGGAGACCGTGTATCTTATGAAGATTTCCCCCATCAACAAAAAAGGGGAGGTAACAAAATTGTCGGAATCGCAACTGCCGTTGAACTGCCCCGTGATACGGGCACAGAGAGCAGAAATTCGGTTCCTTCAATACATTCGGCTACCAAATCAAAGGGCAGCTCTTGCTAGTAATCAGTCTAACTCACCTTGAAAAGGTTCTCAGCGCCGGCGCGCAGGCGCAGCTCCTTGTTGATCTCCTGGTTGAGCTGGCAGCGTCGCGTCTGCAGGCGGCCGCGGCACGTAGCCACGCGCGGGTCGGAACCCTGTGACAATAGAAACAGAGTTTAAAATCGGGGATTTAACATTTGGCACTTTATTGAAAGAACGTTGGTAGTATTACAGAGCCGTTAGTTTTTAGAAAGGGCTTCGTGTCTTGAGAGTTCGTTTATTGATAGCGATTCGCGAATGTATGTACTAAGACAGAGATCGATTTCACCCGAATCCCCTTCTAAGAGCTCACGGACTGTACGACTGATTAAGTTCTGCAGTTTTAGACAGTAAATGTATATCGTGTTTCTTGCAATAGCTGTCGTAGGTAGGCCCTACCCCGGTCGTTCATACTACTTCGTACAATACTAGACCCCCATTTTTAGATATTCGTACCTCACAAACGGTTAAAACGAAACCCTTACTCGTATGGCATTCTGAACATGATAGCGGTCTAGTTTGACTGTCCTATAATCAGACCACTGGGTTCGTGTGTTGACTGGTTGCGGGTAGGTACCCGATGAACGCTCGAACTCTCTGTCCCACATGCCTACCTAAAATGTATTTTATAAATAATGACTAACATAGTTTAAAAAAATATAAATTGGCTACGACAATCAGGCAGACGGGCCACCTGATGGTAAGTAGTCACCGTCGCCTAGAGACACATGCAATACCAGGGGTATTGCACGTGTGTTGCCGGCCGTGGAGGGAGAGGATTTTTTTAACGGTCTTTTTGAAGCATCCCGTGTCGTAGCTCTGTAGAAAAACGTCGGGTGGAAGAGAGTTCCACATTTTACAGGTGCGTAGTCTTAAGCATGTTACTAACAATACTGGATCTCTGTTGTTCCCAGGAATAAATTTATTTATTTATAAGTAAGATCACTTTGTTGTCCGTCTGGATCGTTTTTTTCAGGTATGGATAAATGTATAAAGTATAGAAATATAAAGTCTGTGACCCCATAGTCATCAAAATAATCCGAAAAAAGAAGAATGTGGAAGATTACCAGGAAACTTTACAGGCCGAAAACAAGACAGGGTGGGTTCTTCTCGAGCAAGTTTTAGTGAACTCTAGAGAAAACTTTTCGTTTTAAAATGGCGACTTTGAGAGTTTATTTTCATACTGATTCACCCAGGAATTTTGAAAAGTTGTAGAACATAAATTGTTGATTTACTAACCGCTCAAAATCCTAGAATTTGTATCCGTATAGGTTCTTACTCTCTTCTTCTTTTAAGTCTTATTCCCCATTGCTGAGGGTCGTGATCATTCTAAGGAATTAATCACATATAACGACTCTCTCTTTAATGGGGTAGTTTGCCATTGCCTTCCCCATTTCACACACAGGTTATCTCAGTGTCCAGGTTTCCTCACGATGTTTTCCTTCACCGTCAGAGCAGTCGGTAAACCCACGTAAGTCCTTCGAAAAAACCGTAAAACTCATTGGTACATGGACATTGCATGGTTTCGAACTCGGACCTCCCGCATGGGAGTCCGACGTCCTAGCCACGACGCCACCGACGCTCAAAATACTTACTCTACCTACCCCCTTTTATATCGTAGGTATAGAGTAGCAACTTTCCATTTTATAACCAATTGAAACAGTGACATAAGGCCCTTTTACCACGACGGATTTCCAATAATAAATAATAAAGCGTAAAGTTGAAAATGTCATCAAAATATATGCGGGTACAGTCTGCCACATTTTATTATTGCGGTTTAAGTTTTACTGGTGTGGTTTGCAGTCTTGGGAATAGTTCATCGTCGAGAGCGGTGCCGTGTGGTGCCGGCCTTATAAAATAGCACCACCCCATCTCTTCCCGTGGGTGTCGTATGAGGCGACTATAATAACAATAATAGTGGATACTATTTTACACCTAGTAGATGGCAGTAGCGTCGGTGGCGGCGTGGTTAGTACATCGGACTCCCATGCGGGAGGTCCGAGTTCGAAACCAGGCAATGCCATGTACCAAAGAGTTTTACGGTTTTTTCGAAAGATTTACGTACATTTACCGACTGCTTGACGGTGAAGGAAAACATCGCGAGGAAACCTGCATACTGAGATATCCAGTGTGTGAAATGGGGAAGGCAATGGCAACCACCCCATTAAATCTGCCACGAGAGTCGTTCTATGTGATTAATTCCCTAGAATGATCACGACTCTACGAGGAAAACGACTTAGAAGAGAAGAGATGGCAGTAGGCTCGCCAAGTCGCCACCTATCACGTTTGTCCACCAAATATTACGGCGAAAAGTGGGAACTACCTGTCGGTGGTTCCTCTGTCTACCCCCTCAGGGATTTGGACGTGAGAGTTATGCATGTAATATGTATATGGTAATGTTTTACACAGCACACAGTTTTAGCCAATATTCTTTATTATCCACTTCAACTAGGCTAACCTGCCTTTGTTTTTGGTACCGGGGGGAAAATCTTCGAAAGATACCCAGTCTCCTGGGGGAGAGACTGGGTTATGTGAGATTTTGACTCACTAAAACCCCCTCCATGGCCGACGTCGTGCATTTCGGAGGGCTCCGGGATCTCCAGTGGAACGAACCTGCCTATGCTGGGAGTGATCCACCGTAAGTCCTAAGGTGGATGATGGATTCGACCCGGCGACGCTTGCGCCGCAGTCTCCTTAGCCTTTGAACATTGTCGCTTCAGTTGTTATGTCGCCGCATGTACCAATTATTCGTCTCCACGCATGCGCAAGTGACAGTGAATTCTGCGCACACGCGCCGCCGTGCGCTGCGCTGTGGAATGCCAGTGTCGTGTTACGTCGCCGAGATGGATCGGCTTTCACTTGATACTAGGTAGCTGGGTGCCTTAACATACAGGAGCCCAATGCCACTGTTTTACTGTAATACAGAATTTATAATACACGTCGGCAAACTTCGTATTTCCGAACAGGAAGTGCGACCACGGCTAACCGTTCATCCAGTTCCTGCTCCATTTTGTACAATTCTTCTTGAAATTAAAGACACGGGAAGAGTTGGGGTGGTGCTTTTCTTTATGGCCGGCACGACACGGCACATTAAATTAGGCAACAGTCATAATAGCTGCTCTCATAACACAAATCAGACATGATCTCATTATACAATATGCCATTATAACACCGGCCAATACCCATTATATAATAATGATACTATTATAATATTAAAATGGTACACCTGTCTGTGTTTAGAATAGAAATGCATTGGATTGCATAGTTAATTAGTATTTATTATCAAGGTATTTCTTAATATCTAATGTTGTTGCATGGTTACTAATTATAAGCATTAACTCCAAGGATAGAGCGTCAGTGGCATAGTAGCTTGGACACCGGACTACCATGCAGGAGAACGGTGTTCGAAACCAAGCAATGTCATGATCTATAATTCTAAAAATGTAAGAAACCGCCGATTTACCCGTTCCGGAGATTGTGGAGAGCGTCGGTGGCCTAGTGTCCTAGGGCACCGGACTCCCATGCGGGTGGTCCGGGTTCGAAACCGTGCAGTGCCATGTATCAATGGATTTTTTGTATTTTCGAAGACTTACGTACATTTACCTGACGGTGAAGTAAAACATCGTGAGGAAATTTACACACTGAGATGACCAGTGACATAACAAGACATCAAACTAAACAAAGGTTTGTTATATGTTTCATCAACATATAATATAACAAGGCATCAAACATATAAAGAAGAACATATACAAGGGTTTGTTATTTGATGCGTTCGGTCGGTTGAGGGTTAAAAATAGTGTTGCTTTTTTTTTTGTTTTCAAATCACGTGACTTTTAACTGCAGCTCGGTGCATTATAAAACAATACCCATACTTCATTCACCCCATGGGTTCGCTCATTGAAATTCTGTTACCGGCACCTTTGGGACGTGCGTTGGTTGTATGACCTGCGGCGTTTGTCATTTATTTTTTATTTATTGTGCACCGAAATTGGTACCCGTAGTAGGTGTTAAGGTTTATGTTTTTTTTAGTGTTTGGAACCTGGGGCCCAATTCGCCTAAATTACAACGTTATTTCTATCCAATTTCAATTTAGTTTTCGTTCCAATTGACGCATAACCCTACCACTGCCTTAATTATTGCATATATTACATTACATTCCAACCATTTTGTTACCAACTGTACAGCCAAGCCAGAGCAGAGGGGTGACACTTGAGGAAGCAGGAGACAGGGAGTGGCAAGTTAGAGTTGGAAAAATACTTGGTCCCACTGCTTATAAGTGGAGAACAAGAAAAGTCTTGGTTCAAACGGATTATTATTTTTGACCGAAGGTTGGTCTTGCAACAAAAAGCGGTCCTGGGGCCCAATTCGCCTAAATTACAACGTTTGTAGTTCTATTTCTATACAATTTCAATTTAGTTTTCGTTCCAATTCTATTTGGACACCAAATCGCATTCTGCTGACACACAACTCTACCACTGCCACCTTTCCACTTACTATCGATCGGGCAAAATGACCTCGGGAGGAACTTGTGTTCGATCGTTATATTTGACAGTTGAAGCGTTTTGTTATCGTTCAACTGCGATTCAGTATAAACTAAACGTTTTATTAGAAAGCACAAATACGTTACTGTTCGATCGATCGCTGACTCGACCGGAACTTAACTGAAATTGGATCGTTAGTGGATAGTAGTCTACGAAACACGTCATAACGATACAGTTTAGATTCTATTTAGTTACGTTGTGTTTAGTGGAATCGATCTCCTGGTAGGTTATATAATGGTAACATCTGATGGTAAGCGATCTCCGTCGCCCGTATCTCATCTCACTATAAGTTATAAGAGGGTGCGCTGCTAATCTTAAGCTTAGATGGATATAGGCTTAGGTGGAGTGCCTCATGTACCTGTAATTACTTCAAACCGATACACAGCAGCAACATTGCTGCGTTGTGGCTGAAATAGATAAACCCCAGACCAGACTGACTCCGCACAGACTCGTACCACCTTCAAGATTCGCTCTCTGTTTACAAAAGACTTGTTTTGCACCCAACAATAACTTTTAATTGGTACCAACTCTATTTAAGTATGGTGGAGTCGAAGGAAAAGCCGGAGTCGCCCTAGACTGGCATTTACAGATCATATTGACAGAGTGCTCTTAGATTTTAATATACAGAGCTGACGACCACAACGGCGAGCAAGCGTGAAACAACGAATGACTGTAGAGGAAGCAAGAAAGGCGTGCCACGACAAAGATTCGTGACGCTCCGTAATCTCTGCCTACCCTACCATACGTCAGGATATATCAAGAAGTTATTTATGTATGTAACTGTATTAATAGCTAACTGTGACAACCTCTCATCTCTTAAGAAGCTTCATTACGAGGTATTGGCGAATTGGCGTACTTGTGCAATAAAATCCAGCGCGAGCGCAGCTTTTAGTACAGACTTACTAAGAAACAGCCGACAATAATTCATAGTGCACCGCTATGCAATCACTGCATTTGTAATGGGAATGCATCGCTGCACGTTTGAATATAGCTAGCGGTGTATTAGGCTATATGTATAATGATCAGATATACAGCTATTTCTAGCTAGACTTAGGATTGTGTGGGATTCTAAGGTAGCGCCATCTCTTTCTTGGCGATAAAACATGGGTCAAATATCACCATAATTACAATAATCTTGCAGTTTTTTTTTCAAAATTGCGATCACATGAGTATAACACGATTTGCATTTTTTACGAAGTGCATCATCTAATCTTGACCAAGTGTTTATGGGACCATTCTGGAGTTATCCTTCTAAATAAAAAAACCAGCCAGGCAAAAGGGATCTGCCGAAACATGGAATCTATTCTGCAACTCCAACTTTGGACCAACACGCGAAGAGCCGCCAGTTTGCTCGTAGTTGTCAGATTGTTGCGACTTGTGTCGCAAACGATAGATGTTCTGTCGCTCTGCGTTAGACATGGGTGTTTGTCGAATTCGGCTGCGCTTCCTTTTTATATCACGGCATGTTATGCGAGGCATGATGTCACAACTGATGAAACTTGTCAATTATTTTCAACTGTTGAAACCAGATGCGAAGTGAGACCTAGTTTTAAATAGCGTAGTTCAAGCTCATCTCAACACAGTTTGAAATGTTTCGATATCTATAATAGTTCCAAGGTTATAGAGAATTTAATATAAGTCGGTAAATTTTTTTGGCCAAAAAAGGGACCCACTTCGGAAAGCTGTAGCAAAGCGGGGAAACAATGTTTCAGTTATTGTTAGGTATCGTTAGAACGGGGCCGAATGACTCTATACAATGATATAACTTACATTTTGATAGGTTAAATAGTTCAAGAGCTAATGGTAGCTGAAAGTACATATTATCGTCACGGTGACTTGACACAAGTTCACTCACATACAAAGCGTGTGTGTATGAAATAGATTTCATGTTAAAAATAAACATAAAAAAACTGTTAAAAAATGCCATAGATATCAGGTAACATACATAAAACTGTTAACAAATGCCATAGATATCAGGTAACATATATAAAAACTGTTAACAAATGCCATAGATATCAGGTAACATACATAAAAACTGTTAACAAATGCCATAGATATCAGGTAACATACATAAAAACTGATAACAAATGCCATAGATATCAGGTAACATACATAAAAACTGTTAACAAATGCCATAGATATCAGGTAACATACATAAAAAACGTACAGACGGATTCAGAACCTCGTCCGCTTGAAGTCGGTTAAAAGTAATCCCCGAGTGTTAACAAGATACGAGAGATACGAAGATAGAGAGCAAAAAATACTAAATCCAAATGTCTTCCAAGAATCTGTCATACTTGCCTAGTACTTTATATACACGACAACCGTTAAGACACTAAGATCACTGATAATATACGAGTACTAGTTAAGTAAGACAGACAAAGTTGTAAATTAAGTGGTCATCAGATCTAGACACACGGGCGTTCCATTTTTCATCTTTCTTGCTCTGCGTTGTACTTTGTTAAAAAATAAAAGAAACGGCAATAGGAATTTGTGACGTCACAGTAGCTAAAACCCTACTATAAACTTTAGAGCATGATAATAGACATTAACAATACTTAAGTACAGTAAAAGTAAAATACACTTATTGCACAAATAGAAATCAACAAACAAAAGATAGAAAAGGAAATAGTGAAGTACTTAGGCGACCACGTTTGGGCAAACCAAGTGTGGGACGAGCGTCCCTGCTAGATGGAGCGACGATCTGCGCAAGGTGGCAGTCAGCGACTGGACGAGAAGAGCCGAAGATCGGGCTCAATGGCGCGCCCTGGGAGAGGCCTGTGTCCAGCAGTGGACTAGAGTGGGCTGCTGATGATTAACAGTACATGGTTTAAGCTTACGTAGATATGTTAACTTTGTCGAGCTCACATTTATTGCATGACTGACTGGTAAACACATTGAAATTGAAAGAAGCAAGAAAAAAGTCGTTTGTCGGGGTCTATGATCACGTAATCATTTTTTTCTATGGACTTTTGATTGAGGGAGAGGTTTGGGCGGGACGAAGAGTATAAAAAAGTTAATACATGGAAATGGACACAGTGTTGGCAGGTTTATCGCTAAGAGCGATCTGTCCCAGACAACGTATTTTTTAACGAGTAGCTTGATTTCCAATATATCGAAAAAGAAAAATACGCCGGTACAGAGAACTAGATTACCATAAATGATGTACGAACAAGGAAGAGCATATACCATGAAACGCATACGCTATGAATAACAAAATGCATACCATTTCCATATACACATGTCTGTATTTGCAACTTTACAGAGCAGAACGCACTGGTTGCTGCATTCTGCATTATTGATGATAGTCAGTTATGTTGACAGTTGATACTAGGTAATTGGCAGTTCCTGGTAGTAATTTATTAGACTTTCAAGCATAGATTTTACGTTTTTTTTTATTGTATAAAGAGAACAGACGAGCGAACGGGACATCTGATGGTAAGTGAACACCATCGTCCGTAGACATCTCACCTCTGTTTAATGTTTTTAGAGATGCTGCCTTATGCGCCGCTTATGCGTTACGCTGGGTATCTTAATCTTAAAACCGAAACACAGCAACGCAAGTATTGGTGTTTTATGGCAGAACAAGGTATAAGGAGCGTCGGTGGCCTAGTGGCTAGGACGCCGGTCTCCTATGCGGAACCCGGACCTCCCGTCCGGGTTCGAAACGATGCCATGTACCAATGAGTTTTTCGGATTTTTTCGAAGACTTATGTACATTTACCGACTGCTCTAACGGTGAAGGAATCCTAAGGAAACCTGAGGAAATAAAAAAAATCCAAAGGCGTGTGAAATCCACCAAACAGCACTGGGCCCGCTCGGTGGATCATGGCCCATAATCCCCTTGTGCAAGGTGAGGCCTGTGCCCCAACAGTGGGGACATTAATAGGCTGCTGATGATAATGATGATGAAGGTGGTAATACAGGTAGTACTCTGTGCGCAGTCATACCAACTTCAAACGTATAATCAGTGGTAGATTTTTTATTATGTTACCAATGTAGGTTTTTCCGCGTAGGGCCGGATTATTAATGGAAATCTTCGAATAACTACATACAAAAAGGTCTACAGTAAAAACTTTTTAACATTCGTGTTGTTTATTTTATTCTTGTTAAACTAGCACTACCTAAGTATCCCATTTCTAACATTAATTGTAGATTTCAGACAACTAAGTAGGTAGCCCTCTTTGCTAGCTATAAAAGGTGAAGGGCCACCAGAGACCAGCTGCCGAGTTGAGCAGGTTTCTAACCAAGCTTTCATTCTAATTAAACATTAGATGTCTTTAGAGCCTATTATGGTTTTAACGAGATTTCACTGTTATGCTAAACAGGATAAATTTTACCTGAATTGACAACCATTCACTATCGAATGTGAATTAGATTTCCAACTTATATTAAAAATGGAAAACATTTAGAACTTAGTAAAACGTCCTTCACACATACGCTCGTTTAACTGCCCGATCCTCCCCCATCCTAGTGATGTGTCCGAGCCATCGGAGTCGAACCGCTTTCGTCTCTCCTTTCGCGTATGTGGGACGCCCTAACGGACGACGTCCGGTTGGACGTTCCAGATACCGCTAGCGCGATGAAGTGGAGAAGGATCTGCGGGAGCTACGGGCGCCTGACTGGCTCGAGACTGCGCAGGAGAGAGAACGATGGCGCTCTTTGGTATCGGAGGCCAAGATCCACTTCGGGTCGCTGCGCCAGCGGAGTAAGTAAGTAAAACGTCCTTCACTTCCTACCGTGATCATCGGTAATTCACTGCCAATCTCTCATACCGATCGTGGAATCGTTGTCATTACAGTTTATCTTTCTCGTTAGAAGCATCAACACAAGTATATAATTGCATTTTTTGCAATAATAATGTTTTTAATGAATTGTGATCAACGTTATTTGCAAATTAAAATGAATCTGGTGAAAAACATTTACATTAAAAGGTATTTTAACTAATGATATTGCTTCGCGACCGCAATCAAGGCGTCTATATAGCCTTCGCCTATTGGCCAATTCTTTTGGGCGGCCTTCGCGCCAGATTATAAACCGGATGTGAAACAAGTACATAATAAGTATATCAAAACAAATTCTTAAATATTATTATGTGAACAATAGTAGAAACGTAAGTAAAGTAAAGTAAAAAGTAAAATACCCTTTACTGCACAAATATAAAACAACAAACATGAGATAGAAAAGTAAATAGTGAAGTACAATAGGTACGTAAACGTAATAGGTTATATGATTTTATTCGCGTTTAAGAAATACTCAACGAGTCTTAGCGGCCGTATCCGGCACTAAGGGTGGGATGAAAATAACTGATAGCTGCTACTGGTTCTGGAACAGACCCCAGATCTATTTGCTGTTTATTTTTAGTATATTTTTGTAGTATAAAATGTCAAGGAGTTTGAAAACTTGGCATAAATGTAGACTTGTTGACCCTAAGTATAAGCCTAAGCTTGGGACCTTTTGCGACCTCCACTCGCTACGCCATCTTGAAAAAATGGCACCTAAAGTCAGTTTTTGGCGTATAACTTCGGATCTGTAGGTTTTAGAGAAAATATTTCTTCTGTAGAATTAGAAAGGATAAAATTGTTAATGTAAGAAACGTTGGAAAAAGTAAACAAAGTGTAAAACGAAAATAGAAAAACGAAATGGCGTGCAAACAATGCTAATGACATCTTATCTGTAAAGAGTAAAGACAAATACTTTTTATTGCAAAACCATACAAACCAGTAAATGACAATATAATCGTTTCACCGACCTTATAGGAGGTAGTCCTTAAACGTGCAAAAAGAGGTCTCATCATTACCGTAGCCCTAAACCGCTGGCGGGTGCCTCAGGGAGTATTACTAACCATGTAACAACCGCGTAATGATAGTATGCCTACACCCGATGCAGCCAAATTACTATAATCTCAACATGTTGAGACAAGTGACCTTATTTTTAGCACCTGTTCTTAATCGCTTTATTCTTAAATTATACGTTGAAGTGACCTATAAGTCCATTAAAGTTCAGGAACTCGGGAATTAGACTTGACTTTTTTAGGGCGTTTGATTTTGTTAGCCTATGCTTATTTGTATTTTGAGTTGGTTAGTTAGTGTTTTGTGCTTGAGGTAATATTTTAATTTTAGTGTTTAGAATTTAGGTTATCTTGTTTTAGAATATTATACAGTTGAGAAAAAAAAGGCCTATTATGATTATGGTGTTGCTCAGGGTAGAATACTGGGACCAGTATTGTAATAGGTACTCTCATAAGTTTAATACAATACTTGAATACATTGATGAACAAATAAGAGAAATTCAACTACGTTTTCTCCTGCAGCCATAAATAGACATTATTAAGGCGTGTACAGTAATAAACTCTTTTAACTTATTTCTGTAGTCGCATAATCTCTTCTTGTTTAAGAGCATAATGACGTGTAATAATTTTGACAGATATTGTAATTACGCAGCCTGTCCAGTTTGCGCGGCAAAATTACACGCAATCAAATATGGCGGTGTTACTGCGAGTTTTTTAATGTCGTCTAGTATTAAGCAACAACTTATGTAGCCTTAACCCAAGTATGTAGCTCATAATTAGAATAGAATTGAGTAGAAAAGAATATAAGAGTTAAAAAAACATGAATAAACTCTAAAGTAATGTCTTGCAGATTTCTAGTAGGTACAAAAAAAGATGAATTAGTGATCACTCACTATGTCCTCTGATTATATCGTAAGGTGATAGTAGAATAGAAGGAAATGAAAGGACAGGTGATGAAGCGAAAATTATTCCACTGTTGGACATACCAAGGCGGTTCCAATTGAGCTGAGCAATCAAACATCTAGCACGACATCCACACTGTGTTTACCTAACCTTAGGTAACAAGGGATATGGAGTGAAATTATTAAATTATTATTATTATTGTAATTATGACCCAAAAAAGTAAATTGCTTTTGTTTTCGGTTGACATTTTTCAATGGATCTGTCCACAACACAGGTATTAGTTTCACAGGTATCAATCAATATATTGATAGAAGCGACAATGGCTCAAAGGCGCACGAGACTTCGGCGCAAGCGTCGCCGTATCGAATTGATATCAGGACCACTCCTGCACTATTGCTATCTTGACATTTTCCGATCTTGACATTTTCTGACTTGGTCATTTTCCGATCTTAGACATTTAGCGATCTTGATCGACATTCCCCAAGTTGGACGTCATGACATTTTAACTTTGACATTTCGTGATGTAACGGGAGTGATTAATAAAGAATATTTGCCAATGCTTTTAATTTAAGAAATATATAGTCGTACCGAACGTTCGTATTACTCGGATTTAAATATCCTGCGCATGCGTCGGTGATTCACAGGAATCAATAAAGATCCCATTACAGAATACCCGATATCCAAACAAGACAACAACAATGCCATATCTCTACCTGATCGTGTTTTTCCAGTCATTGACCAGTTGTTTATAGTTCGTTTCTTATTATCCGTTTGCGATTTGTTTTTCTTTGTCTTCTAGTGTTGGATGCTTGATATGTCTAAGTACATACATACCTGAGTGAGTAAGTGGTCATAGGTATCTCATCTCACTATGAAGTTATTAGAAGGATTGGATGGCTTTTTTGTAGTTTCTCCCCAGGGTTCTTTCGCTAACGGTATACGTCTGACAATATACAATGTTTGTGTAACGGTTATAAAGTAATGAGTAACTAAGGGATAAGACATGATTAGATTTAAATAAAATAACAATACAAGAAAGGTATAAATTAAAGTTAAATTAGATTGCAAATTACAAAGTGTCAAAATAGACTTCAAGCGTGATAAACTTAGTGCAAGTTGGTGTGAGTACTAAGTAATGGTTCAAAATTATAAGATTGTGTAACACAAAGAAAGCAGAGTAAAATGTATGGCTAAACAATGGTACACAGATGATCTCTCGAATGCAGAAAATAAACGCATGGAGATGGGAGGGGAGGAGAACGTGTTGGGGGAGAGGGTTAGATGGAGTGCGTTATGTGCCGGTAATTACGCTAGCTCTCTTATCATTCAAACCGAAACACAGCGATGCAAGCATTGCAACTTTGCGACAGAAACAGTTACTACCCCAGGCTGACACAAGAGTTATATCACCTTCAATTGTAATAATGTTACAGTTGGAAAATATACAGAATTGGCCAAAACATTACCTATACGAGTATTTGCTGTTAATATCCTTGATTTGATAATACTTGCGAAATGTAAAGAGATCGTCTGACCTAGATGCTTCGACTTTATACCGAATTTAATCTACTTAAAATTAAGGCCAAGTAGTTCAAAATCAGGTTATAAATTCAATTATATCGTCAACAGTTTTCAACGCATTAACTTATCCCATTTCCTGATTTTTAGCATTGCTTGGATTGCATGCATCTCTCTCCGTAAGTTTAAAAGCATAAAACGTCAGGGAAAGAAGTATGACCAGTAGTGTACGTCGATATCGACTCATGCGCATGTCTCCTATAGTTTTGGCCCATAATAAAGAACATTAGTAGGTGCAATCTTATCTTATGACAGGGGGCCAGGTATAACCCCAGCGGCACTTCGACCCTCAGGGATCTTTTGTGCTCGCCCCTTTCCTTAGTCTCCTTCCTGTTCCTTAAAGATACTTAGCATCAAGGACGCTAGTAGGTGCAATTGTTTTAGTCTATGTTATCCCACTGCTGTGGCAAAGGCCTCCTTCGAACCTCTCGATATATCTCTATCTTGTGATTCCTTCCTCCTAAAGCCATCCAGATCTTCTCGCTATCTTCTTCTTGGTTTACCACGACAACACGACGTGTTTGGATGGACTCCATTCAGTGAGTCTGTAACGATGTCGACTTCATCGTCCATATCAACCTCCTTGCCCTCAATTTCAACCTCATCGTTAGCGTTTATCTCACCTCATTTCGTGTTGGCATCTTCATTTCTTCATCTATATTTTCAAAATTCAAATCATATTCCCATTCCATTTCTAAATTCCATTAATTTCATTGTTTTTACTGACTATCTCTGTACTTTTGTCCTGAACGGACGTATGTCCGTTTTATAAAATTGTCTCCTACTACTACCTATTTTCTACTATTGTGTTGTTCTGTTCCTGATAAATATAATATCTACTATTACCAAGTTTCTTCTATTACTTCATCTGCATACTGTCCTAGAACCCTGCCAGCACTTAGAGGGCAGATTGTAGCAAGTCTATTTGATATCGTTCGGCGCATGCGACAGGTATGTCCTGCCCAGTCCCACTCTAGTATCTGAGTATTTTGAGAAATGGAGCGCAAAGTTGTGTTCCTAACACGATCTATCAATTTTAAACTCAGTATGCTGCGCAGACGCAGCGCTCCATCGTGTATGGTGCATGCAAAGTATTGTTTAAAAAAATAGGTTATAAATCTTATATCTCCTTTGGCAATAATACCGGAAGATTCTGATTCCGTCCAAAACTGACCTACCTACTTTTATCTCGTTTTAAATAGTAATTTGAAGCGTACTCCAGTGCGCATGCGTTAAAACCAGTATCCGATAACGGGATTGGTCGACACGCGCCACTGGACGATTCGAAAAAAGAACTCGGACAAAAAACGCCCAGTCATTGTTTGACTCTCGTACGGTCCGGTACGCTGGGAATCTGTTTTTTAATTAACTTTTCTAGGGTAAAAAACATACTTTAATAGTAGGTACTTATACAAGTGAGTACTCGTATAAGTACTATTAAAGTATGTTTCTGAAAGTAAGTAAGTAGTTAGTAAGTAAGTATGACTTCTAATCAGAGTTGATTGAAATACAAAAACGTTGGTCATATTACGGAATTAAATGAAAGTATTTTATTCATAACGAACTCCATAACACAGATTATATCAGTGGTGCCCTCTTGACGCGGTTTGTATAATCCTGGTCAGACTTTTTCCTTCTAAGTCGTATTCCTCATTGCTGAGGGTTGTGATCATTCTAAGGAATTAGTCACATAGAACGACTCTCGTGGCAGATTAAATGGGGTGGTTTGCCATTGCCTTCCCCATTTCACACACTGGTTATCTCAGTGTGCAGGTTTCCTCACGATGTTTTCCGTCACCGTTAGAGCAGTAGGTAAATGTTAGTAAGTCTTTCGAAAAAAGCGAAAAACACATTGGTACATGGCATTGCCTGGTTTCGAACTCGGACCTTCCGCATGGGAGTCCGACGTCCTAGCCATGACGCAACCGACGCTCTCAAATCAGGTCAGGCTTTACGTTACCTAATATTACAAATAGTGTGATTTTAAAGAGCAGAAATGAAACAATGGCCAAAGATTTTGATTTCACGGGCGCTACCTACTACCTACGATTTCTGCTAAAAAAACCTGTGTTTAATTATATGTAGGTTGTATTATATTGCGCGATTCTATTCCGTTTCTTTCTCCCGAAGACCATAAGGATCTAGAGATCGGAAAGGTAATATATAGAAGGCAATAAAAGGAAGGTCAACGCTCAAGTTATGCCTATGAGTAATAATGACCATCTATTAAGAAATGATTAAGAACCAGTCGAGGGTCCTAGCCACCATTAAAAGCTGCACCTAACGCGTAATTTAAATGCATTGAAGCGTTGCCATGGTGGTTTTCTAGCATTTCACTTAGAAATCATCGGTGTAGCGGGTAGAATGCTTAAAACCTACTACGGGTTCCAACTCATTTGGTATTCGAAAGGCGTGTGCGCGTGAGTTGCTCGTCAAAATTGGCAGATGCGAGAGCAATGAACCAAATCACTGTTTTTATGGCGGTATATGATCTAGCTTTTTTATATTGAAATTGACATAGTAAATTGGGGCCAGCTGAAAATCAGCACTGTGGCTCGCCTCAGCATTATGCTGAGCTGGTGTACCCTTTTTGGCACTGTACCGCACTGGATCTTTTGTGCTGAATGTATTATATCCTTGTATACTTCTGTATTGTATACTTGCTGTATTCTGGTGTTTACAGTGCTAAATAAACGTTTCTCAATTTCAATTTCAAATAATATCAAAATAGGTAATGAAAAGTGGTCATTTTAGACCTGAAGGGTAATGATGAGTAATTTTACTTAGCAGTTATTGGAGTGACATCTGATGATAGAGAGGACATTTTTGGATTTAATGAAGCGACGTAAAGATATCTATCCTACCAGCTTAACTATATAAGACTAGCCAACAAATCGGCAATGTATTAGATCTTAAGACTAGAAACTGAAATGGCACCTTTTACAATCAAAGATTATATAAACCTGCATGTAACTTAACATTAGTATCCAAACATTCGTTCATAATGTGCGTCAAAATGTATAACAAGCTTCCGGATGAATTTAAAACGATGAAACTTAATAAACTTAAATTTACTCTGAAAACATGGCTTGTGGAAAGATGTTTTTATAGCGTCAAGGAATTTTTGGACGATAAACGTTAATTGGTTGATGATTGTATATTTATATTTAATTTGTGAAATTGGTGTATATGCCTGTAAAGGTAAAGTTTAGTGTGACATGTTTATGCAACTATATCTGCAATATTTGTAATTATTACCTAAACTTTTACACAATAAATCTTATCTTATCTTACAACCAGTGCGTGCATAATGGGAACATTTGGGCGCCTTGTATAGTCCAAGCTGCCAGCATTTTAGTGGCATACTTTGATTTCTGACCAGATGTATAGTCTTCTGTAATCGTCAATCAAATCGATATTGCAACGGGAGGCCCGCTTTTTTGATACCAGGTGTATTACAGACGGTCCCTTTGAAAACTTTTGCACCAATAGTAAGGGCCAGTACCCACCAGGCAGGCTATTCTACCGGGAAGTACCGACACCGTTAGCTTGCCCTAGCCGCCCGCGCTGGTCGGTCGATACCCGGGTTGCGCCGGCGCAGTCATTTGCACTTAGGGCTGGCTAGGGCCGTTGGATTGGATTGAGTCTCACAAAGGAGTTATGGAATCCCAAAATAAAAATCTACAGTAAGCAACACTAAGTCATCTTTCACATTGTTGTGTGTTTTTGATGCCATACGTAGTAACTTTCTAACAAACCACCACCTTCATCAAACTTAATTTCTTTTGCTTATTTATTTGTTTTTGTAATATATTTGTTTAATATTATTTTTGTCTTCTGTACCTAATTGTTTCTATCGGAAATAAATAATCTTTCTTTCTTTCTAACACAGGCGGCGAGATCAGCTTGATAGACCCCAGAGTATTTTATATTTTAGCTATTTGATGGTGTATCTATTTGCTTAAAAAGACAAAACTATTAAAAGTATAGCCAGGAATTACAGAGCGGTATTGTGGAGTCCAATTATTGTTAATTTTATTTATTTATTTCCCGTTAACGCTCGCGACAAATGTAAAATAACCGTGCAAATTGAACGCCAAATTAATTATTAAACTTTCGTTGTATCCTCTATAATAATATAGTTAAGTAAAGTAAAATAAATACTATAGTAATATACTATACTATATAATATACTATACTACGACCCTTCCTCTTCCCTGCAGGTTTCAGGGCGGGAGGTAGGATAACTAGTATAACTACCGATTACCTTTAATCAAGGCTCTTAGAGAAATAAATATGATTACTATACTATACATGTCATATAATAATAATAATTTTCCAATAATGAAATAATTATCGTCAATCAAATAGCCCGCCCCTTGTCGTCCCCGGTGCAAAGGTGCCCATAACGCTCGCGGCGTTACCGCGCTGTATCGCTCCGGCCAACCTTTGCACCAGGTACGACCCGGAGCGAGGGTCACATATACTATACTATGCAATACTATATATACATTTAATTAATAAAAATTGTTAAAAAATACTACAACTTGTTAAATTTGTAACAGTGCGAAAAACGATCAAATGTATATATAGTATTGCATAGTATAGTATAGTAATTATATTATAAATGTATATATAGTATTGCATAGTATAGTATAGTAATTATATTATAAATGTATATATAGTATTGCATAGTATAGTATAGTAATTATATTATAAATGTATATATAGTATTGCATAGTATAGTATAGTAATTATATTATAAATGTATATATAGTATTGCATAGTATAGTATAGTAATTATATTTATCTCTAGCTCGAAGAGCCTTGATTAAAGGTAATCGGTAGTTATCCGACCTCCCGCCCCGAAACCTTCTGGGAAGAGGAAGGGTCGTAGTATAGTATATTATATAGTAAAGTATAATGTACTATACTACGACTCTCTTCTCTTCCCAGAAGGTTACTACTATACTATACTATATATACATTTGATCGTTTTTCTCACTATTACAAATTTAACAAGTTGTAGTATATATTTTTTTAATAATTTTTATTTATTAAAAAAAATCTACATTAATGAAATGAAATGAAATGAAATGAAATTTGAAATGAAATGAAATTTATTTTATTCGCACGAAACACGGTACATATAAGATAGTAGTATTGTTTGAATAGATCATACATGTTTCGCCATTATTTTGGCATGCAAAAATTTTTACGACATGAAAAATAATAATAGATTAAAAATCGCAATAATAGAATAAAAATTAAGTCCTCCAACTAGCCATAAGCATTTAGGCTCAAATGCCTGTGCAGTGGTTCACTCTTCATTATTGGTTAGACAGGAAGTTAAAGTTATCCAAGGGTTGCCAGCCCTAAAACTAAACTGCTTGCAATTAAGTTCATGCTTACTCCTCGGTTAACCAGTTCCTAGTTATAATTTATACTATTTATACTCCGTTCAATAAATAGCATTTTATAACACAGGGGGAATTGAATTATGCAGTGTTTTGATTATCTGTAATAGGTAAGTAACATATAACGTCTTCAATCGCGTGGAAAATATACGGCTTGTTTAGAAATGTATCCGCAAATACAGCGGTTTCTCAACTCTCCGTTAAATAAAAAAAGGGACGTTCAAATCGAATCATTCGTTGTTGAGATATGATGACACTGACAAACAAACATACGCGTATGTTATGATACCCATTCCTTTTGGTCGGGAGTTAAAAACGATCCGGGTAAGCAGCGAGTTCTGCGGAGAAGCTCAAGCGGCGCAAATATGCGGGCCTGGGTGGTGATTGCATATTTGCGCCGTTCGGGGTGGAGACCTTGGGGCCGTCGGGGCCTGGAGCCCACTGCCTCTACCGGGAAATAGCCAAGCGCCTTTAGAGACATCCCGGTACCAGAAGGCTGGCCTCTACTTTGCTCAGCGTATTAGCCTCGCTATACAGCGGGGCAACGCCGCCAGCCTCCTCGGGACACTCCCGGGGCCAGGTCTTTTACTTGTAAAATAGTTAGGTATTTTGTAACTTGTAAGTATATATTTTAGTATTACTTTATATTATTAAATTATTTCTTTTGTGAATCAGCGCCGCAGTGATAAATCTGCTGCGGCAACGGGCTGAGGCAGTCCCCTTTTTCCGGTGCTGCACACCACCTTCATCAAACTTAATTACTTCTGTTTATTTAGTTTTATAATATATTTGTTTAATATTATTTTTATCTTCTGTACCTAATTGTTTGTGTGTGTGTGTGTATTGGAAATAAAATTATTTCTTTCTTTCTAATTAACGCAAGATCTAAATCTGGTCAATTTCGTACAAACGAACCAATTATTTATGACTTCATTTAATTTAACGCTAGGTATATCTCAAATTAACCCAATAAAGTTACAAAGAGATGTTGTGAAAGCTACGGCACTTGCTTCAAGAACTAGTTTCGTCCATCCATTGTCTTCCGAACTATAATTTAACCACGAAATTGTATGAAATCTTCTGAAACACGTCACCGCCTTTGTAACCTTCAAAATTATACTTTAACTATATTGAGGAGCTCGTAGCCTAGTTGCAAGCACGGTCCGAAAGTGATCGTGCAGGTTAAGCGACGTTGGCGCGGTCGGTACCTGCTAGTGGCATATTTCATCTGAGCTCCTCCGTGCCTCGGAGAGCACGTTAAGCAGTCGGTCCCGGTTGTTGTCGTTCGACAGCAGTCGTTAAGCCATGTCAGATGCCTACGGACGGCCTGAACAACTCTGACAAATAGGTTGGCCACTAACCATACGATAAGCAAGCAAGCAACTACAGGATCTCAATAGGATTATTGTTTATAATATTTATTTGATGTAAATGTGAATTTAACAAATAATAGGTAATAAGTCTATAATGTACACAAATAAAAACTAAATGTAGCTTATAAAGTTTCTTAGGCTCAATTTACATTACCACGGAATGGAATGGAAGCGAATTTTCGCAACGTAATACAGGGTGGACCAAAAGTCCGTTAACATTTAAAATGGTTATAAAAAATACAAATGCTACTTTAGTGAAAAACTGTTTATTTAATAATAAAGTAGACAAATTAGGATTTCACTTTTTAAAAATAACATCATTCAAATGTGACCCTTGTTCATCCTGGCACACCTGTAACCGGGAACGGAAATTTTGCATGACCGCCCGACAAGTGGTTGGTGAAATGTTCTGCATTTCCTCGCGTATATTTTCTTTTAATTCCTCAATAGACACTGGGTTGCTGATGTAAACTTTACTTTTGAGATATCCCCAAAGGTAAAAGTCCATTGGAGTTAAATCCGGGCTGCGGGGTGGCCAGTGAATGTCACCTCTTTTGGATATGACTTTTTGGCCAAAAATTTCACGAAGTGCTGCTATAGAGTCATTGGAGGTGTGACATGTTGCCCCATCTTGTTGGAACCAAGAGCTTCGATTAAAGCCTGAGAAGTCCTGTAATGCTGGAGCAAAAAAATTATGTAGCATCACAATGTATCGCTCTGTATTAACGGTGACGGCGCGGTTTCTCTGATCTTCATAAAAATATGGACCAATGATTCCGCTGGCTGACAATGCGGCCCATACAGTAACCTTGGGCGAGTGTAAAGGTTTTTGGTGCTTCAAGTCCGGGTTAGTGTCACTCCAGTATCTGCAATTTTGTCGATTGACATGTCCATTTAGGTGGAAGTGTGCCTCGTCTGAGAAAAAGATGTTATTGAAGCTCGTAAACCTCTCAAGCACTTCGTTAGCAAACTGCAGTCTCTGAGCAGGGTCATTTGGCTTTAAAGCCTGTACAATTTGAATTTTGTAAGGATGTAAATGTAAATCTTTGTGTAGAATGCGATTTAGAGATGTTCTGGGCACATCTAAAGCACTAGACCGCTTTCGAGTAGAGAGACCAGGTTGTTCTCGAACAGACGCTCGTACACGCTCTATGTTTACTGGATCGCGCGATGTCCTAGGTCGGCCGGATCGTGGTTGACTTAAAGTTGAACCTGTTGTTTCGAACTTCTGTACCCATTTTTTAATCGTTTGAATTGTTGGTGCTTGATTTCTGTTCCGTATATTGTAATGATTACAAAATTTCCGTTTAGCTTCGGTCGTAGAATCGTTGTTTCGATAGTACTCGCGTACGCAAAATGCGCGTTGCGCTCCGCTGAATGACGCCATGGTACTAAATCCCTATTAGTAGCTCTCGCTTGTAGTAACACCCCCCGCGCCAATACCCCGCCCGCGCCGACGCAGCGACCTATTCAAATGTTAACGGACTTTTGGTCCACCCTGTAGTACATAGCATAATGAACGTTATGTCAATTGTGTAACATACAAACAAAATACGAGCCAAAAAGAGGTCGCGCGTCTTCCGGGGAATCCTCGCGCATTCTCGAGAATTCCCCTAGTGGTAAAGCGTATTTAGTTTGTATGTTACACTATTGACATAAAGTTCATTATGCTATGTAGAATTACGTTGCGAAAATTCGCTTCCATTCCATTCCGCGGCAATGTAAATTGAGCCTTAGATTAGGCCCGTGTGGTAGGGTACCAAGGATCCTTTGCCCCGCCAGATCGCTATGCTGAGCTGATCCTTTGGGCGTTATAGCCGCCAGCCCTTGGGTCCCTCATCGCATCAAATAGACGCTTGGATAGCTCTCGGAACAACTCTCCTTTATAATTATGTTTTGGGAAGGTAGTTGCAGCTGGAACTATGTATTCGAAATATAAAAGGAAGGAGTGTTAAAAGTTCGACGCGTATGTCTGTTTGTCTGTGATATAACTCAACAACCGATGATCAGATTTGGATGTGTATTTTTACTGAAATTGAAAATTATGAGATGTCGCCAAATATCATTTCGAAGGTCGGCAATCTCTGGTATGAATCTAAACTGCATCGTTATGACGTGTCTCGTATGCTACTATACACTAACGATCAAATTTCAGTTAAGTTCCGATCGAGTCAACGATCGATAGAACAGTAAAGTATTTGTGCATTCTAATAAAACGGTTAGTTTATACTGAATCGCAGTGGAACGGTAACAAAACGCTTCAACTGTCAAATATAACGATCGAACACAAGTTCCTCCCGAGGTACTTTTGCCCGATCCATAGTAAATCGAAAGGTGGCACTGGTAAGAGTTATGCGTCAGCAGAATACGATTTGGTGTCCAAATAGAATTGGAACGAAAACTAAATTGAAATTGGATAGAAATAGAACTACAAACGTTGTAATTTAGGCGAATTTGTCCCATGGTTTGTGACCACTTACCATAAAATAACCTGTTTTCTTGTCTTCCTAATAAAAATAAGCAATGTACCACTTCACCAGCACAATACAAGATAATCTGTCGATATAATCTGACTTCTCACGGTAAATCGTTATTCAGTTTCCGTTTTTTTACTAACCATTATTTTTTCCCACACAATACCTAACGCAAAAGTTACTCGGTATTTTCCGCGACTTACTCGTGGTACTATCGGTGGTACAACTGGTCGAAAATGCTGGATCCCATGGGGGGTACCGCTCTCTTTCCTATTTCAGCCACAAAACAGCAATTCTTACATTTCTGTGTTTCGATTTGAAGGGTAATTAACAGGCACAAGAGGCATTCCACCTAAAGTAGATTTTTTTTTATAAGACAAACTGACAGGTGCTAATGTCACATTGTAAAATAATGTTGCCATGTTTAATGTAATAGTGATGCGTTCAGTTCACTTGTGAATCAGTTCCCTTAGTTTACCCAAACAGTGAGCCAAAAAGATAACGTTAAATTATATTTTGAAAGAAGATGGATTTCGCTCCCATACAAAGTGAGGGTCAGTGATTTAATTTTTCATTTTTTTTTTCAATTCAATATCTTTATTTATCGGATAACTTGATCCATTGTGTTAGTGTACTTAAAAACTGTGTTACTAAATACATTGAGCAAAAAATACGAGTTTTTACACTTCGATCAGATGCTGATCAAAGATAACATCATTCGATCAGCACCCGAACGAAGTGTTTACAAAAAAAATCACGACATTACAGAAGAAAATAAAATATACTTTGATTAGTGATTGAACTCGATCTTTGGACACAACATTATTTTTATTTCATTAAAAACTGGCAACACAGGAAACGTTAGTTTAGTCCGTCTAACAAAAAATACTACTTTAAGTCCTCATTTTTAATCATAGAGCGTTCTTTAAAATAGTTACTTACCAGTTTACCATCAGGCGAGATTGAGGTCAAACGCGGGTTTAGTCGTTGATAATTATTTTTTTACGAGCGTCTTGTGAAATGGACGCCGGACTCCCATGCGGGAGATCCGGGTTTGAAACCATGCAATGCCATGTACCAATGAGTTGTTCGGATTTTTTCGAAGACTTACGTACATTTACCGACTGCTCCAACGGTGAAGGAAAACATCGCGAGGAAGCCTACATGTAAAGAAATTAAAGGTAATCGAAATCCACCGCACAGCACTGGGCCCGCTCGGTGGATCATGGCCCGTACCCCCTTGTGCAAGGAGAGGCCTGTACCCTTTTTTCAAAATAGCATGCCGAGTAGGTACATAGATTGTAGTAAACAAACAAACATTAGATATGCCAACGTAAATAGAAAAACACCACACAAAGGTCACAGAAACCAATCGGAAATGGTCACAGGCCGCTGCCTCAGTCAGCCGGCCAAATATCGATTCGGAAACAACCAATCATTACATAATCGATTCCGTTATCTAACCTCCGATGTAATCGAGTTAGGAAATGTTCCGATGCTAAAATCGGATATAATGTTTATCCGTTGTTATTTTGGATCGATTGATTCTAAAAATAAAATAGAGGACAATGTACTAAAATGGATAGAGATTGTTTTAACTATAATACACTGTGGTGGCGAGGCATTGCGCAGCCGCCAATCGAAAAAAATATATCTATTAATTAAGGCATTTATATAAAAGTGTCTGATATTAAGGTTCCACAAATGAAAAAGAATAGTTTTGTATTCTCATATTGAAACAATAAGGAACAAAATGCTAAACTGTCGAAAGTGGATTTTTGAAGAAAGATAAGCGAAAGTCCACTTTTGACAGTTTCGCTTTTTGTTAATAAGAAACAAAAAGCGAAGAAAAAAAAAGCTAAAACAGCGCAACCCTTTCATTTTATTTATATATTAGGTAAACACAACAGATTACAGCCAGAGATATTACAGAAAACTATATAAAGTTATGAGTAGCGATCGGAGTAGTTTGTTTTTGGTACTTGCAAGCTGTGGTCATGATATGGATACGGCTTTCTTATAAACCATATTTGGATAATCCCGGGATTTCCGGAATTGAAAAAATCGCTGTAGATAGAGCTACTTTTGGTAATTCCAACCTGCGATCATCATACTATGGACATGCCATTAAAAAATATATTAATAAATCCCGGGATTTTCGGAATTTAAAAGAAGACTAGACGACTACTAAAGAAACCCGGATTTAGACATACTTGAAAGAAATGAAATAGACGACGAAATTCTATTGAATTATAAATTCGCTTCACTCTGACGTCTACAGATGTCCATACTAACCTAGCACTAATCTAGCTTTTGAGGTCTTTGACCCCAAACAGCCCTACCTACACCGATCAGTGGCTATGAGCTAGGTCGTAACCCACGTGTAAACACGGCCTGGTTAGGAAGTGGGGAATTGGTTGTTGTACAACATTTGGGATATAAAATGGGATATAAAGATTGGGAAAGCAAAAATACTAATGAATGTAATGATTATGGTCACACAATTGATTTAATAAGTATTTAATAAGTAGGTATTATAGCAGGCCTCCTTAGAGGTCCAGCCCAAAGACAATATTAAAAAGAAGACAGTGACAGTGCGGATAGGAACATTAATTATTCTTTTGTTTATTAGTGTCAATTCAGTTATAATAAATCTGTAAAATATTATCGTAATAAAACTTGAGTATTGTTATATAGTGAGGCGTCTATTACCGGAGCGTCGGTGGCGCCGTGGCTAGGACGTCGGACTCCCATGCGGGAGGTCCGGGTTCGAAACCACGCAATGCCATGTACCAATGAGTTTTTCGAATTTTTCGAAAGACTTACGTACATTTACCGACTGCTCTGACGGTGAAGGAAAACATCGCGAGGAAACCTGCACACTGAGATGACCAGTGTGTGAAATGGGGAACTGGGGAAGGCAATGGCAAACGACTCCATTAAATCTGCCACGAGTGTCGTTCTATGTGATTAATTCCTTAGAATGATCACGACCCTCAGCAATGAGGAACACGACTTAGAAGAAGAGGCGTCTATAATATATAACTTAATCGTAGGTAATCAACAGTAAATGCAGATTTATAGCCTTTAGTTATTTAAACACGAAACTATCGGATGAATTAACCTTGTATCTAAGTGCTGGGGTATCCGTTCCGAATCATCGTGTGAGGATGTTGCCAAATTGTTGGCACAACGAGCGAGATTCTTTGTTTAAATATTTCATCAGCCTGTACAATACATAGGTAGGTACCCACCCACATGTATTGCTGTAGTGTGACCCACTCAATGAGATTGAAAAACATTTACTTAGCAATTGTTCAGGGAAGTAAATGTACTGTCGCCGGTCAATATATTTATGAAAATATTATGTATGTACGCAAAAACTTACAGTTGTTTCCGAAAAACTGCGATAATCATAATTTCAATACCAGAAACAAAAACAAACTTGCAGTCCCACGCTTTAGACTTAGTAAAGTAAACACATCATTTATGGGTCACTGTGTACGATTTTATAATAACTTGATACTGTAATAAATATGACAAGAGAAAAAATTTAAGACCCACATAAGACGGACCTTATTTAAAAAGGGTTATTAAAAAATAAAGAGGCTTGGTGCTAAATTCAGCTCCAGCTCTGCACATTGTGTATATGATTGTATTCATAATTATTGTAAGATATATTTATTTCAAAAGATGTGCTGCTGAAAGTTTCTTGCGCCGCTTCTTTCCTTTCAGCTACAGCACCTTACGAAGCGGTGGTAGAGTAAAAAAATGACGTAAAAATGTACTGAAAGGTACTTACTTACAATAAAAAAGTTTGTTCAATTAATAAATCAATCATAAATCATCAATAGAGAAATCAGCTTATGTTTTTAATCAGTAGTGGGAAGATGCTACGTCCTTTATCCGTTCACCGTTCTTTTATAGGGTGTCGAAAACCCTCTAGTAGGTAACATTAAAGCGAAAAGAAGCATAAATAAAGACTAGCAAAAGCATAGATCAGGTGAGAAGCATTATTGATGACGATGGCCTCTTACCAAAAGAAAAACCTTTTGTTAAAGTTATCTGTTATTGACAGTGCGGATATTAGTTACACTCTAAATATTTTTCATTATGATTTTACACTATTGAAGCTGGTTCGACTTGCTCTTGGCAATCCCAAACAATTTGCTACAACAATGGTTTGCCCAATAGTTGTGCAATCCACACAATGAGGACCCAGCGTTACTCCGTGCTTGATCTAAAGTGCACGGTAGTGCGCAGGCCAAGTTCAGAAATTGAGCCTAAGGAAAACACAGGAAGTATAAAACGGAAACCTCTATCTCTAAAGCAGTAATCCTCGTTGACAGTTTTCCTGTTAAGTTTCTCATACAAATACTTGGGTTTTATTAATTTTATGAGTGAATGAAGAAAACATGAATATTTTAACGTCCTAGCGTTTTTCAAATTAAATACCTTCCTGTGAAGTAGGTGCGGGGTAATGTGGTCCGTCTAACATCATTAACAGATACTAAAGCAGTTAATTTACGTAATACCTCCAATCCTGTTCCCTTCGACGTATAAGGCAGGATGGAAAGCAAATGGTTTCTATTTGCACTGCATTTGTGGTAATGCCGTCCATGGTCATTTCTTACTTTCTATGTGGTGATGTATAATTAGTGTGACCGTGCTTACTTGCTTAGCATAAGAACGTCAGTGGCTTGTGGGTATGACAACGGGCTTTCAACCTGAAAGGTACTTTGTTGCGTCGCGTGGGTGAGTAGATATATAAGGTCCTTTTTTATTAGTAGCAAATATTTGGAGGGGGGAATGTGCTGGTCATTTGTACCACTTTACACGAAATAATTACCCTGTTATTTGTATGAAAATTTTCCATATGAAAGAAAAATAAGCCCCTTTTTTTTATAAATTGTCTACGACAAACAGGCAGACGGGCCACCTGATGGTAAGTAGTGACCATCGCCTAGAGACACGTGCAATACCCCTGGTGTTGCCGGCCGTGAAGGGAGAGGACTTTTTTAACGTTCTTTTTGAAGCATCCCATGTCGTAGCGCTGCGGGAAAACGTCGGATGGAAGAGAGTTCCACATTTTACAGGTGCGTGACTGAAACGTTCGTGTAAAACGGGTCGTGATAGACATCCAAGGCTTTAGAAAGTGCGGGTTAAAATTGAGCCGCCGACGAGTGGTGCGATTCAAGAAGGTAGACGGCAGCACCAAGTCAAATAGTTCTGAAGAGCACTCCCCTTTATGTACGCGACAGAAGACGCAGAGAGAGCCAATGTCTCTCCTTAAACTGAGAGGCTCTAAATCGCTCGTGAGCACGGAATCGTCGACAATTCGAGTTTTTTCGAGCGCCTTTGCACGGAGTCAAGTGGATGAAGCTGGTATTCGGGTGCGCCGGCCCAGAGATGGGAGCAGTACTCCATGTGCGGCCTTACTTGCGCTTTATAAAGCGTTAGCCGCTGGCCGGGCGTGAAGTACCGCTTTGGTTTATTATTTTGCGCCTTGGTGGCATAAACTCATCCATGTCGTTTCATTCATACTTCTTATTTCAGTATTAGAATAGCAACAATTTATTCATTTGTAGAATTTTCAAACAAACAATTCTGTTGTTTTTATTACGTGAAATCCATTCAAAAAGAAAATATGTCCCAAATTAGTTGTTCTTAACCAGTCTACATAAAACTTGTGGTATCCTAACCTCTTTAAGTCAGAGATTAAAGTGCCTTTTAACTTTAATGTTTAAATTGCATACTTAAGTGCAAGTTACAGTATAAGTTAATTTAATAACTGCGTAAGTGTAACAGCTGAGAGCATGGCCATGGACCATGGCGCTAATTATTCTTGTGGAGAAAGTGAGAGAGATTACCATGGCATGGAAACCAGTGGATTACTCTGTTTTAATGTTAATGTAATTAATTATCACAATGAGAACACCCTCTTCTAAGTCGTGTTCCTCATTGCTGAGGGTCGTGATCATTCTAAGGAATTAATCACATAGAACGACTCTCGTCGCAGATTTAATGGGGTGGTTTGCCATTGCCTTCACCATTTCACACATTGGTTATCTCAGTGTGCAAGTTTCCTCACGATGTTTCCTTCACCGTCAGAGCACGACTGCTCGACCCGATTTTTTTTTCGGAAATAACTAAAAACTCATGGTACATGGCATGGCATTGCCTGCTTTCGAACTCGGACCTCCCGCATGGGAGTCCGGCGTCCTAGCCACTAGGTCTCAGACACTATAATGAGAACACCAATAAGAATAAATTAAAAATTGAAGAAACCTGCGAATTATCTTTATTTATTTGTTTTTCGTCTCGCCTCACTTTTTTCTCTTCATCCATAACATGTAGAGATCAGTTGCAGCTTATTTAAAGCAGGTCAAAACCAAGATTCAAAACAAAACCAATGTCTTTTTCGGTTTTTTCGAAGACTTATATAAGTACATATTGATTCTAACATCGCGAGGAAACCTGCACACTGAGATAACCAGTGTGAGAAATGGGGAAGGCAATGGCAAACCATTTCAATAAATTTGCCAAATCTGTCAGTACGGTACTGAGGGTCGTCACGAGATCTCTCTATGCCCCTCTGTCAAAGTAATTTGTACTAAGATTAAATTTGTATTAATTATTATAATTTATTTATGAGAATTTCGTGCTCTGGTTAACATTTAAACTAGTAATATCAAAATTCCTAAAATGTATTTACAAGTGTTTCTTCTTCTAAGTCGTGTTCCTCATTGCTGAGGGTCGTAATCATTCTAAGGATTAATCACGTAGAACGACTCTCGTGGCAGATTTAATGGGGTGGTTTGCTATTGCCTTCTCCATTTCACACACTGAAATTGAAATTGTAAACGTTTATTTAGCACTGTAAACACCAGAATATAGAACACAATACAGAAGTATACAAAGTTTAATACATGCAGCACAGAACATCCGGTGTGGTACAGTCCCAAAAAGGGTACACCAGCTCAGCATAATGCTGAGGCAAGCCACATCGCTGATCTTCAGCTGGCCCCTTAGTGACTGCACGGACGAAGAAAGCAACAGTGTGTGCGTGTTGTGTTGTATGAATGTGTATGTTTTTATGAATGAGGATATTAGTGTGTATGTGAGGTACTGGTTATCTCGGTGTGCAGGTTTCCTCACGATGTTTTCCTTCACCGTCAGAGCAGTCGTAAATCGTAAGTACGTAAACCTTTCGATAAAACCGAAAAACTCATTGGTGCATGGGAGTCCGACGTCCTAACCACGGCGCCACCGACGTTCCAAAGCTAAAAGAGTTTACACAGGTACAAATATTAAATTAAAAACTAAACCTCTAATCTGGTGGTAAGTGACGATGAAGCAGAAGATGGAGCACACGGGCTTAGTAAGTACTGGCTCTTCTATAAACACTGCCGGAACACATCAACGCCGATGCGAAGATATTTGACGACAGTTTTTACATTAAGAAAGAAAGAAAAATATTTATTTAACTTTGTATACATTATTAAACTTAAAAATATTTGAAATTAAAAAAACAATGCATCATTAAAAGGACACATGCTCAGCATGCGCTGCGGTCCGACCGGTACGGCAGAACACAGCGCTGGTTTTCAGCTGTGCCAGGGCGAAGGCATCGCGGACGAAACGGCAGGCAGTCAGGACGAAACTAAAAATATATTAAAATTACAAATAATAAAAGTACACATAGATACGTAAAGATGAAATAGATAACAATTAAAACTGGAGAGAAAAGGGATAGAAATACAGAGTGAGTGTCTGTCCATTGTGCGGCTCGTCATTGCCATGGGAAGCGGTTATGGTGTGTGTTGTAATACTATGAAGAAAGAGAGGAAAATAATATAAAAATATATACTTAAATTTAAAAAAAAACTAATATTTAAGTGTACTGAGTCTGTTTTTAGGGCAGCGAGAACGTAGTTCTTAAGTTTTTTCCTAAACGTATTTACAGTTAAGGGTGGATGCTATCCAAGCGTACCCTGAAGGGGTCTTACCACCAGCAAGTTACACGGTTCACGGCATGCTTAAGAATACGCTCATCAAGGATTAGGCATTAGTAATAATTTGAAGCGGTTTTGTTGAAACTGAAATTAGTCGAAAACCTGTTGCCTGGAAGAGATCGCTTTAAGCGATAAGGCCGCCTTTGTACATATCGTGCTATTATTTCTGTAGTTTTTACTTTTCCTGATTTTGTGTACAATAAAGTGTGTCTATCTATCTATCTAATGTTTAGTTTGGTTAATTGCAGCATGGATGCAAGCTTATGCGTAGTAACTAACTAAACTCTTTCCGATTAGAGAGAATGGAGCGCCCGAATGTTGATACTTTTAGCTCACAGAAATCGGAGTAGCTCTTCTCTAGCTAGCTAGAATGACGATATGAGCACTTGGCAAATGCAAATATACATTTACATACATAAATTTGACATTCCAATAGCCCACTGAATGTATGGGGAGATGGTCACACATCGCATACGCCAACTGGCAGACGCGGTTTCCATATAAAACTTCTCTAGGGTGTATTTATCTACATAGGGTGGATTTCAAATCTTTTATTTATCTTCATCGTCGGACTTTTTTATTAGTAGCAAATATTTGGGGGTATGTGCTGGTCATTTGTACCACTTTAAGCGGAAAAATAACCCTGTTACTTGTATGAAAATGTTCCCTACTAAAGAAAAATAAACCCCATTATTTTAATACTCGTGGTAAATATGTATCTCATATTCATGTTAATTCTTAAAGTTAACCGCGTTCTGTAGGTATATAAGTCATATATAAACGAGGAAATTTGTTATTGGCCTTCTTTAAGTTTAATATATATGTAATTTTATAATTGTTAATGCTGTAGATTTCCCTTATAAATAAAAATAAAATAAATAAAATAAAAAATAAATTTTGCGCCTTGGTGTCATAAACTCATCCATGTCGTTATGAATGAAACGAGTTTCATTCATACTTCTTATTTCAGTATTAGAATAACAATAATTCATTAATTCATTTTGTAGTGGTATATAGATCCTAATGTGAAGGATCTCCTGGGGTAGTACCACCCTCTTATCTATTTCTGCCGTGAAGCAGAGATGCTTGCATATCTGTGTTTCGGTTTGAAGGGTAAGAGAGCCGGCACATGAGGCAATCCATCTCAGTCCTCAAGGTTAGCAGCGCATCAAAAACCCTCTAATATTAATACAGTGAGATGTCTATGGGCGACGGTGACCATTTACCATCACATCGGTGGCACGTTTGCTCGCCTGCTCCACTAATTTAATAAAAAATAATTATAATAAAATTTTGTTGTTTTTCTCAAAAATTTAATAAATAAAAAATAAAAATTTGCCCTTTCTTTATTGTTATAACCTATAGATGACACCCTAGAAATATTTGCCGCTAATAAAATATGACCCTATATAGTATATAAGGTCTAATGACCTTAACACTTGCTGTGTGAATGTGACTCGTTGGCTGGAAAGCGTATGAGTCTTCTGGGGGTAGCCTACCCGAAACCAGAGGACTATAGGCTCCTTCCTGTAAGCTGTATAGCGTCCTTGATGCAAAGCATCTTTAAGGAACAGGAAGGAGACTAAGGTAAGGGGTGAGCACAAAAGATCCCTGAGGGTCGAAGTGCCGCTGGGGTTGTCCCTGGCCCCTGTCATACGATAAGATAAGAAGGTCTAATGAAACCGATCGCGTAAAGTATTGAAGAATGCCCCAAACATTGCAGTTATACATACCTTAAAGGAATTTCAATAATTGATGTCCATTGCGTGTTACAAACGATTTCAGTTCGATGTCGCAATTAAAGTAAGTAATAGTAAGCAATGCTTGGTTATTGAGTATGATCCATCGTACTTGTATTTTTTTTTGAAAGTCGCTAAGCGTGCTATGGACCGATTACCGAGATAGCTCATAAGATTAGCAAGCTGAAGTCGCAGTGGGCCGGTCACGTCTGTCGCACAACCGACAACCGCTGGGGTAGACGAGTTCTGGAGTGGAGACCGCGTTTGGGCAAATGTAGTGTAGGACGACGAGCGATCTGCGCAAGGTGGCTGGCAGCGACTGGATGAGAAGAGCCGAAGATCGGGCTCAATGGCGCGCCCTGGGAGAGGCCTGTGTCCAGCAGTGGACTGCTGATGATGATGACTTATAGTTACTTACATCTAACATTTCAATGCCCGACTAAGTATGGGAAAATAAAAAAATCAATCATATCAAATGGTTTTTAAGATCTTGCATTATCTTCGATGTCAAATGGGATAGAATCCAATAATACTTATGTATTGTACCTACTTCATTTATCGATATCGGTAACACCCAGAGATTAAATTCATTCTTCAGAAGAGTGCAATTCGTACAATATATAATCTACGTTGCAAGGACTCTCTAAGGGAATTGTTCAGGGTAATAAACTGTAGCGGGTCAGTATATTTATGAAAATATTATGTATGTACGTAAAAACTTACAGTTGTTACCGAAAAACTGCGATAATCATAATTTCAACACCAGAAACAAAAACAAACTTGCAGTCCCAGGCTTTAGACTTAGTAAAGTAAACACATCATTTATGGGTCACTGTGTACGATTTTATAATAAGATACCTGATACTGTAATAAATATGACAGAGAAAACATTTAAGACCCACATAAGACGGACCTTATGTAAAAAGGGTTATTATAAAATAAATGACTGCTTAAATGATAAAGAGGCTTGGTCCTAAATCCAGCTCCAGCTCTGCACATTGTGTGTGTATATGATTGTATTCATAATTATTGTAAGATATATTTATTTCAAAAGATGTGCTGCTGAAAGTTACTTGCGCCGCTTCTTTCCTTTTAAAATGTACTGTAAGGTACTTACAATAAAAAAGATTGATTTAAAAAAAAATTTAAATCCTAAAGCTAACATTCACAGTAGGCAGTAGGCTAACATTCATTAGTAGTAGTAGTAAAGAGGCAAACCTATTACTCATAGATATGAAATGGCCTCGATTGGAACAGCTTTTGCTATTATACTACCGCTCCATTCCCTCTGCCCGAGAAAGGTAAGTAAAACTTAATAAAACAGTATTAACCTCTGGTTGCGCTCTGGTAACTGCGATCGGAATTCGGTCGAGCAACCAGCAACCAGTTAACCAGTCTTGGCGGGAGAAATGTTCACCTCTCTCTTTGCGACACATCGGAGGCATTCGGCCGCTAAATATGACCCTATTTATACGAATACTTCGTATATACCTACTAATACATTTTTTTTTGGTAGATGTAAAGAACCGGCTAAGTGCGAGTCGGACCCCGCACCGAAGGTTCGATTTCAAAAGAAATATTTTCCGCCTTGAAAAAGTAAGTAAGTTAATGCTTGCTTATCGTATGGTTAGTCGCTATTTGTCAGAGTTGTTCAGGCCGCCCGTAGGCCTCTGACATGGCTTAACGACTACTGTCGAATGATAACAACCGGGACCGACTGCTTAACGTGCTCTCCGAGTCACGGAGGAGCTCAGATGAAATATGGCACTAGCGGTCACCCATCCTGTTCTCGACCGCGCTAACGTCGCTTAACCTGCACGATCACTTTCGGACCGTGCTCGCAACTTGGCTACGAGCTCTTCGAATAAGTAAGTTTAATTATTTTTTTCACAAAAATCCTACATAATTCTTTGGTTTTTTTTTACCGGAATACATACAACAGTTTCTATAATCAATCAATACTAATTATATTGGTGTGTATTGTCCTACCATTACTCGTAGTCCCACTAGCCTGAAAATATAGGTTCGTGGTCCCGCACACCACTGCATATTTTTACTTCATCAGTAAACTACCCGTTAATTATGTTTGCTTTTCTATTTCCCAATTAATGTTGAGTTCCTAAAATATTGTTTATGGACAAATTAGTGGGACCAAGAGCAACTGCATTACGGCTGACTGATGATCCCACCGGACAGTGGGACCACGAGCCCATTATATCGAGATACTGTACCACTAGTGGGTCAACTTAGTGGGACCAAGAGCAACTGCATTACGGCTGACTGATGATCCCACCAGACAGTGGGACCACGAACCCATTATATCAAGATAGTGTACCACACCACTAGTGGGTCAAATTAGTGGGACCAAGAGCATGCTGCATTACGATTGACTGATGATCCCACCGGAAAATGGGACCACTAGCCCTTTATATCAAGACACTGTACCACTAGTGGGTCAAATTAGTGGGATCACGATAACGTCGATTATTCGTCGATTATTTTGTCTAGTTGGCTACGAAACCCTAAAAACGCAGCATTCTCATTAGGAAATTACATAATTAGGTATCTGAAATCTACATGTGACTCTTATACATAATAACTTTATATGTCAGTATACAATTAAAAGTTTTAACATACGAACCGGTTGTATTCGATAACTGTGACGAACTGTGTGTGTGTTACAGGTGACGAATCGCTGGTGGAAGCTAGACTGCAAAGTCTGGAACATCGGCGCAAGGTTGCCTGTCTATCGGTATTTTATAGGATACATTTCGGAGAGTGCGCATCGGGATTGCACGACCTAATTCCAGCATCTCCATTCCGCCTTCGGACTACCAGGCGCGGGGAGGGGTTCCATCCTTATGTTGTTGATATCCCATCTGCTCGTACGAAGGGATTTGCTTCTTCATTCATTATGCGAACGGCTAAGGAATGGAACAGCCTGCCGGCGTCTGTATTTCCCGAAACCTACAACCTTGGGATCTTCAAGGCCAGAGTGAATAGGCATTTACTGGACCCGCATGCTCCATCGTCGACCTCATCGTCGCTTACCATCAGGCGAGATCGAGGTCAAATGCGGGTTTAGAAGTAAATAAAAATAAACAAAAAAACTGTACCGATACGCCAACGTAATATATTTTAGCGGTTTAGTTTGGTATTATTAATAACTTTAATAACGCTGTCGTTTTTTTTCTTTTATAGTTGTAAAGTTAATAATTACGAGATTATAATAATTAAGATTTATTTAGGTTAGTAAGTTGTTTACAATATTTAAAAGTTGTTTTATAACAACTTAATAACCACTTTTTGTTTTGTGTGTTTTTCAGTCTACAAAGCTCGCGTTTGATCTGAATCTGGTTCTTCACTACCGGAATACATCAATATATTTGGCGACATACTTTATACAGAGTTGTTGGCAAAACGATGTAATCCTTATAGGGGTAGATAATGCAGCTCATGTTTAATATTTATAACTACAAACTACCTTATCAAAAGTTATCTAGTTGTGTGATCGCCACATCTAAAACTAAACTTTAATGAAACTATGTTCACGCTTACTCATATACTAGATTGTCTAAGAGTGAGTGGGGTAAAGCATAGCATCACCCCAACTCTTCCCGTGGGTGTCGTACGAGGCGACTAAGGATCTTAGTGGATACTATTCTACACCTAGTAGACGGCGGTAGGCTCGCCACCTATCACGTTTATCCACCATATCTTACGACGAGAAGTGGGAACTACTTGTGATTGACGGTGGTTCCTCTTCTACCTCCTCGCACGGGTATTATGGACGTGAGAGTTATGTATATGTATCTTATCTTATCTTATGATAGGGGGCCGGGAATAACCCAGCGGCACTTCGACCCTTGAGGATATTTTGTGCCTACCCCATTTTACACACTGATCATCTCAGTGTGCAGGTTTCCTCACGATGTTTTCCTTCACCGTTAGAGCAGTCGGTAAATGTACGTAAGTTTTCGAAAAATACGAAAAACTCATTGGTACATGGCACTGCACGGTTTCGAACCCGGACCTCCCGCATGTATATGTAAGTAAGTACCTAAATCCTATAAAATGAAAGAGTATTTAGTGACGTCTTGTATAATGAAGTGAATCATAGTACCGTAATCGAAAATTACCGGAATAAAAACCGCACTAATAAGAATCCGATGTCGGCGGAAGCTGCGCGCGCGCAACATAACATAACAGTATTCCGTCGGATGTGGGTCATTGTGTATGCCAGTGACTGGGAACCGACAGTTTTGTACATATTTGCTATAGGTATGTAACGATGTCGACTTCATCGTCCATATCAACCTCCTTGCCATCAATTTCAACCTCATCGTTAGCGTTTATCTCACCTCATTTCGTGTTGGCATCTATATTTTCAACATTCAAATCATATTCCCATTCAATTTCTAAATTCCATTATTCCATTAATATCATTGTTTTCTTTGTATTTTGCACTTTCTCTCTGTATTTTGTCCTGAACGGACGTTTCTCCGTTTTATTTTGTCTCCTACTACTACCTATTTTCTACGTTTACTATTTTCTGTGTTGTTCTGTTCCTTAAAATAATATAATATCTATTACCAAGTTCTTCTATTACTTCATCTGCACACTGTCCTAGAACCCTGCTAGCCGGCACCTAGAGGACAGACTGTAGCAGGTATGCTATTTTATTTATATTAGGCAAGCGTGATGTACGAGATTGACGAGTGAGAATCCCAAGACAGAGATTCGTGGGGCTCCGTTCTCTCTGCCTACCCCGCAAGGGACAGCGTGAATGTCTGTATGTATGTATCGTACGAGGCGACAAACCCGAGTAATCTTGCTGGTGGTAGGACCCCTTTAAGACCAGCACACTGCAAACTTTGAAACGCAATCGGATCGGACCGAAACTATATCTTATGATAGGGGAATAACCCCAGCGGCACTTCGACCCTTGAGGATCTTTTGTGCCTCCCCCATTTTACACACTGGTCATCTCAGTGTGCAGGTTTCCTCGCGATGTTTTCCTTCACCGTTAGAGCAGTCGGTAAATGTACGTAAGTGAACCGAAACCAGATTTGTATGGGTTTGATCCGAATAGAGTCGGTGGTCTAGTGGCTAGGACGTCGGACTCCCATGCGGGAGGTCCGGGTTCGAAACCATGCAATGCCATGTACCAATGAGTTTATCCGATTTTTTCGAAGGCTTACGTATATTTACCGACTGCTCTAACGGTGAAGTAAAACATCGTGAGGAAACCTGCATGTCTGAGGAAATTAAAAGGCGTGTGAAATTCACCGCACAGCACTGGGCCCGCTCGGTGGATCATGACCCGAACCTCCTTGTGCAAGGGGAGGCCTGTGCCCCAACAATGGGGAAATAAATAGGCTGATGATGATGATCCGAATCGCTGCGGCGTTTTAACTGGCTAGCGACCTACCTTTCTATGTAAAGTCTGTCGCCAAATATCTTCGCTTCGGCGCGGCGGCGGTGAGATTGAGTTCAAACACGGGTTTTACGTTTAAAAAATAAACGTGTAAAAGGAAGAGGTAATGTTAGTTGAACCGTTCATTTGTCGCGTTGATTTTTTAATGTGGTGTGGTACTTATCGTGGGAAGTTTTTTTAAAATATTATGTGTGATGGAGACCTCCAGTATTCATTCATTCATTCCAGTCTGATCAATCCAATAATGGACACATTAGACAGGCTCAAAAATCTCGATTTTTAAAAATTACTTGCGTCACCTCTACGAACAGCAATGAGGTTATGTGTAATTAAATCCTATAGAATAAGTTGATTTTATTAAAAAAATTTATTGACTATTAAACCCGCATTTGACCTCGATCTCGCCTTATGGTAAGCGACGATGAGGTCGACGATGGAGCACGCGGGTCTAGTAAATGCCTATGTAATGTATTGTGTTTGTCTGTTCGTTTTTGCCTTATATCATGTAATCATATTATATGTATTTATATTATAAATATCTAAGTATACATACCTATTTATATATTTTAAATATTATTATTTATTAAGTATATATAATTGTTGTGTTTTAATTACTTGGTATTATTTAAATCGTTCTTGCACTCGCTTACGTTGTATTTTACAAAAACTCCATCACTCAAAGGTTGCCTGGAAGAAATAGTTTAAAGCTATAAGGCCGCCAATTGTATTTGTATTTAGTATCTTTTCTTCTGTTCTGTATTTTTGTCTTGTGTGCAATAAAGAATATTTGTATTGTATTGTAATGGATCCGTTTCAATATTAGTTAGAGGTTATAGCGTAGAAAAAACTCAGAGGAGGGATTTTTCGGGGGGTTAAAGAAAGTTAGGCAACAGTGGTTCAAAGGCTGTAGGCACGAGGCTGCGGTGCAAGGGTCGCCAGATCGAATCCACCTCCGGACAAATGGTCCAGATTGATTGGAATTGGCGGTGGACTACTCCTAGCACAAACAGAAAACAAGACTAACATAGATTTAGTTTTGTTTTCAATTTTTGTTAGTTACCGTTTTAGGTCTCTAGTCACGTATGGGGACGGTCAGTGGTCACCAACCTGTCAATATATTTTTATGGCTTATTGACGGACGGACAGACAATATGGCGTTTTATATTTTATGGGACGCTCTTCAAATCTATTCGGAGAGGTAACTGTATTTTTTACGGCGAATGAGGTGTCGTAAGCAGGGTTAGGTTCACTGACTGTTATTATTGATAATCATCATCATCACTAATTATCTTGATAGTTTTTGTGATATTCATACCTTGATAATTATCAATTGATATTTATATCTAAATCCTAAACTTATTAAAAAAACTGGAAACCAAAGACATCCTCACTTTACTAGTTAGTCAATGTTTGTTTGTTTATCGTATGGTTGGTGGTAAACCTATTGTGACGGATGTTCAGGCCGCCCGTAGGCCTTTCATCTTTGCTTAAATAAATTAGAAAAAGTGGCCGAAAAATATACAACGGCAAGATCGTAGGAGTAGGTTCAAATTATCATCGCACTATTCTAATTTATTTTCTAACTTATACTTTGAATTTATTTAAAACTTGTAAAATAAATATAAGTATAATCTTTATATCCGCTAATCATTTATTAATATTATTAGTATTATAATTATAACTAACTAAAATACTTAAAATTATTTAAAACTTGTAATTAAGAGAAATCAATATTTCCACTTGCTTGCTTATCGTATGGTGACCAAACTATTTGTCAGAGTTGTTCAGGCCGCCCGTAGGGCCTCTGACATGGCTAAACGACTGCTGTCGAACAACAACACTGACTGCTTAACGTGCTCTCCGAGGCACGGAGGAGCTCAGATGAAATATGCCACTACCGGTCACCAGTCCGGGTACCGACCGCGCCAACGTCGCTTAACCTGCACGATCACTTTCGGACCTCGCAACTAGGCTACGAGCTCCTCTAATAACTTCTTAATCTTATTATGCGAGTAAGTTATTAACTGAAACTTGAACCAAAGAACTGGTAGTTATAAATCGAATGCAGTGGGAATAACTACAACCTCTAGCCGTGGGGACGTTATTATGCAACCGTGCAACGACCTCAGTGGACAGCGGAGACGATGGAGACGCGATTCGAGAGATGTTGATAATACGAGAATTAAAATTTCGAGAGATTAGAGATACTGAGATAAGTTTTAACCTTTTTTAAGCTAATTTAACTAAGCTATAAATGGAAAGTAGCAGGAACAACTGGCAGTGGGGACGTTATTATGCAACAGTACAACGACCTTAGTGGACAGCGGAGACGATGGAGACGCGATTCGAGAGACGTTGATAATTCGAGAATTAAAATTTCGAGAGATTAGAGATACTGAGATAAGTTTTAACCTTTTAAAGCTAATTTAACTAAGCCAGAAATGGAAAGTAGCAGGAATAATTGGCAGTGGGGACGTTATTATGCAACCGTGCAACAATAGCTGCCCATTAGGACAACAAAGTTTGTGTTGGTTTAGTAGATTATGATAAATCACAAATTTTTGATTCTGGTCGAGTATCGGAAAATAATTGTGTGTGACGTGTTAGGAGATGAGCCAACACTACAGACGAACCGAACGACATTGTTGCTCTCTGTAGCTATAAGTTGAAAACCAGCGTCGCTAGATATATACATAGACACTCAGCTGAACTTGGCCCTTTTAATAGATTGGCCGGCACCAGGCTATAAATGAAATCATCAGGAGAGCCGTGGTGTCCGCTGGTGTGCCCTGCGTTTTGGAGCCGCCATCCGTCTTCTCGCTCGGACGGCAAGAGGCCCGACGGTCTGACGCTGATCCCGTGGCGGAAAGGTCGTTGCCTGATCTGGGATGCCACATGCGTCAGCACGTATGCGGCATCTCACCTTAGAGCCACTCAACGCAGCGCCGGTTCCGCGACTGAAACAGCGGCTAGGCTAAAGTACGCCAAGTACGCAAATTTGGAGGCGGCGTACGACTTCGTGCTGATTGCCGTCGAAACTACGGGCACCCGGGGCTCAGAGGCGGGAGGCTTCATTTGGGATCTGGGGAGGCGGTTGAGGGAGAGGGGGTGTGACCCCCGATCGGGATACTTCCTGGCCCAGCACCTTTCTCTCGCTATTCAGCGAGGAAATGCAGCATGCATAATGGGAACATTTGGGCGAGGCGCGCTAAAAGGCGGCCTTTTTGACTAAGCTTCTCACGTAGTGACAAAGTTTTAGTTTTAAAATAGTAATAATTGACATGTAACTTTCTATCATTGTAATAAAATAATTAAATTAATGATTTTAATAGATCATATCATATGTTAACTACTCTTATCACTTGTTAGAATGGAAAATTTAGCTAAGTTAGAATCTTACTCATCTTGTGATATTTCTTACATATTTTTTGTCATATGTACCTATATGGTCTATTAATAAAGGATTTTCTATTTCTATTTACAAAGACGTCAAAAATAAACTAGAAATATAGATGAAGGTAGTATTCTGTATAGCTCTGTGCAGAATCAGGCTGGAGAGGTACCCCAGGGCAGGTAGGGAGGTGTTTCGGTTTCAAGGGTAAGAGAACCAGCGTAATTACCGGCACGTGAGGGACTCCATCTAATTCATCAAATTTTGTAGCGCATCAAAAATCCAATAATAACATCATTATAATGAGGTGAGATGTCTATAAGACGGCAACTTACTGTCAAGAGACCAGTTTTCTTGTCTGCTCTCCTTAACAGAGTGAAGGTAATCACTTGCTCCTGATACTTAGAATTAAAAAAATATTAATGTCTTAACACTTTCTAAACACTACCCTTCCCAAAATACTAGTGAATGTAATGATTTAAAAATAACTATTGAAAAATTCACACTGGTTATCTCAGTGTGCAGGTTTCCTCACGATGTGTTCACGTGTTTATTTCATGGTTTCAAACCTGGAGCTCATGCATGGGAGTCCGACGTCCTAGCCACTACGCCACCGACGCGATGGACGCTCTGTATGCAGTCAAAACTAAAAATAGTATATTTTTTATTGCAAATATTGCTTCACAGTTTTCATGAGTATTCGGGACTTTTTACTGCAATAAATCAGTATTTTAATGTCACCACCATAATAATCTGCCAAAATATTACTCTCAAATTGCAACGGCACTTCAACATCGTACAAGTTCTGAGCACATATTTTATTGACATGGGCATACGCCTGCATTTTGCGATATATTGTCATTTTCTTTTGTTTGAATTGCGGAATTGGTTTAGAACACGCTAAATCTAAACCCCTGTTTGCAAACGATAGCAAACATTCTCGATATACTTTTGGGGCTGGTTGACTGCCTTGGCTTATTAATATACAATATATTATTTACTCCTTTCTGAAATCACTAACCGAACTACAGAAGTCTCAGTAGTTCGGTAAATTTGTACATTGAGACTGAGAGGGTCTCAACAGTTCGGCACCGGACAAAATAACCGAACTACTGAGACTAAAGGCAAATATGTACCATAAAGTACATTTTTACAAAGTCATTTCTTTATTCTACCACTCACCGCTATGTATGGCTGAAACAATCAGCAGCACATCTTTTGAAATAAAATATACAATTCTCATTATATTTAATACCTAGTATTATAATTCTATATAATAAAGAGCGTCGGTGGCGTCGTGGCTAGGACGTCAGACCCCCATGCGGTAGGTTCGAGTTCGAAACCAGGCAACGCCATGTACCAATAAGTTTTTCGGTTTTAAAGACTTACGTACATTTACCGACTGCTCTAACGGTGAATGAAGTGAACATCATGAGGAAACCTGCACACTGAGATGACCAGTGTGTGAAATGGGTAAGGCAATGGCAAACCGCCCCATTAAACCTGCCAGAATCGTTCTGTGATGAATTCTGAGAATGATCACGACCCTCAGTAATGATGAACTCGACTTAGAATGAATGAATACTCTTTATTGCACAAAATTAGTGTGATACAATGCGTACAAAACGATTAATACAATCTAGGCGGTCTTATCGCTAAAATCTCTTCCAGACAACCTTTCAACCTAAAGACACGTCAAAAGAACAATATTTTTAATTTTACTGCAACAATTATGATTACACGTAAAAAAACTATAAATCTAGATGAAGTCTCCTCACCAGTCGATGTTCTCACTATTCCTATATTTACCGGACAGGAAATGCATTCTGGTCCTGCCTCGCCACGGGACATTGACAATGTTATCCCATCACTGCTGATGGTGACAGGAAAAAAAACCCGTCCAAGGTGGACTAAGTTAAGTCATAATAAGAGTAAACTTGTTTCTAGACTTTACTTAACTCAATAGATTTTTATTCATGTTCTTGACGTGGACAAGTCAAGTGGGTATGAAAACTGGTACGTCTGCAGTTTTTTTTTACAAATTTAGTACTGGTGAAAGTGTACCAGAATCTGATGTAAAAATAATTAGATAGAATTTCACCTGGCAACAATATTTAGCACCTGAAAAAACGTTGGCTGTCAACACTTGTGTTTCACGTTCAGGATACCAGGGGTTTTTCAATTTCCCTACTTGCCATCTTTAAATATTTATTCCTAATAGAATAATAATATAAATTATTTATTTATATATACTCGTATGTAACATGGCAATATCTCAAAAATCTTTCGTCAAATTAATACACTATTTAATGTCAATATATAATATTTAGAATTAACAATAAATTATATACATACATTTAAAAAAAATTTACATTCCAGAATCGACCCCCGTCCAAAGGTACCCACTGGCAGCAGATTTACCAATTACACTGACAGGAATTCCTTATATCTATAGATCAAAATATCCAAAAAAAAAAAAGAAATTATGAGCCATGTTTGAGTAAAGAAATAATTTATTTATTTATAATCCTTAATTCTATGAATTAACTTCCTAAAAAAAATGTAAAATCTAAGACTGACATACTGTTGAATGCTTGAAACTTTTTTCAAAATCAAATCAAATGAATTTATTTTCGGAACAACAGAGGTTCAATTTTTTTAAATCCATGACTAATATAAGTTCACACAAGTTGTGTAACTTAAGCAATAAAATATAACTTTTAATATTTATAGTTAGTCGTTGCGTGGGCAGATTTTATTACGAGATGGACTGATGCATCCATCTGTGGTAGCTATTGAAGAAAGATAGATCTACAAAACTTACATAGACAGATATTTGAGTTATTTTTTTTAATGTTACGAGTATGTTCTCGGTTTACGATGCGCCGCTAACTTAGTGGACTGGAACATCGGCGCAAGGTTGCCTGTCTATAGGATACATTTCGGAGAGTCCGCATCGGAATTGCACGACCAACTGGAATTACTAGCATCTCCATTCCGCCTTCGGACTACCAGGCGCGGGGAGGGGTTCCATCCTTATGTTGTTGATATCCCATCTGCTCGTACGAAGCGATTTGCTTCCTCGTTCATTATGCGAACGGCTAAGGAAAGGAACAGCCTGCCGGCGTCTGTATTTCCCGAAACCTACAACCTTGGGATCTCCAAGGCCAGAGTGAATAGGCATTTACTGGACCCGCGTGCTCCATCGTCGACCTCATCGTCGCTTACCATCAGGCGAGATCGAGGTTAAATGCGGGTTTAGTAGTCAATAAAAATAAATAAAAATAGATACGCTGGCTCTCTTACCCTTCAAACAGAAACACAGCAATGGGGAATATGTATGTGATTCAAATATAGGTCAAGTATTTTTTTTAAAATCTTTATTACTACAGAATTGTACCTATACCATTTTTTTTAAATTTGGGAGTGTATACAACATTTTTGCGGTTATCCTAAAAAAAAAACAGTCTGAAATATCAGGACTTACCATCAAAACAGCAGCCATTTTCATCATCGCGTCGGAAGTTTTGACTGGTGTTAGAGCAAAATCACATCACAAATTGTTCAGCCAGTATTAGCTAGCTTGTCACTAAGTCACACTTTACACTGCATTGGTGTATTATTCGATTACACGAATAACTTAATGGAGTGAGATTTTTTAAGGGTAATCTATGGATAGAAAAATAATTGAAAAATGAAGGTAGATTGAAGTAGAATGAAAAGGAAACAAAATAATGAAATTTTTCATTTCACTTCATCATCATCATCATCAGCCTATTAATGTCCCCACTGTTGGGGCACAGGCCTCCCCTTGCACAAGGGAGTACGGGCCATGATCCACTGAGCGGGCCCAGTGCTGTGCGGTGGATTTCACACGGCTTCGGAAACTTTTAACTTCCTCAGACACGATGTTTTCCTTCACCGTTAGAGCAGTCGGTAAATGTACGTAAGTCTTCGAAAAAATCGGATAAACTCATTGGTACATGGCTTGGTTTCGAACCCGGATCTCCCGCATGGGAGTCCGACGTCCTAGCCTCTAGGCCACCGACGCTTCATCACCATCTTTTTACCTACAAGTAAAAAAAATGTGATTTTTTTTATTGGTCACTATAGCCATCACTTCACAACACTTTCATTTTAAGTGTATCATCCATTTTGTTTTTATTGACTCTTAAATGCCAAGTACCCACTTTCCAACTTGTGCGGTGAGAAGTAGGCGATTTCGAGCTGTGAAAAATGGCAGTTACCGAGTTTTTACGCTTACAAGTTATCAGTAATCATTTACTAGGTTTTGAGTCACACTCTATAATATGGTGTATATTATAAATTATTTCCTATTTAATTTTAATTTAATTTATTAATTACGTAAACACAACAGATTACAACCAGAGAAATTACATAAAAATCAATATAAAGTTATGAGCTAGGTCGTAACCCTTAACGTGTAAACACGGCATGGTTAGGAAATGGGAAATTGATTGTTGTACAACATTGAGTGGGGAAATACTAGAGAATGTAATAATTAAAAAAATACCTATTGAAATTAATTTCATGCCATGTACCAATGAGTTTTTCCGATTTTTTCGAAGACTTACGTACATTTACCGACTGCTCTAACGGTGAAGGAAAACATCGTGAGGAAACCTGCATGTCTGAGGAAATATAAGAAATATAAAAATTCCAAAGACGTGTGAAATCCACCGCACAGCACTGGGCCCGCTCGATGGATCATGGCCCGTACCCCCTCGTGCAAGGGGAGGCCTGTGCTCCAGCAGTGGGGACATTAATAGGCTGCTGATGTAAAAAGATGGTAATATTATGACTGTATAGAATGATCTAGATTTGATAGAAATCTGTTGATTTTACTACCTACTTGTCTCCATACAATAGAATAGATAGATAGATAGATTAATACTTTATTACACACAAGAAATTTACATGGGAAAGGAAACATAGAATAAGTGTACAAAGGCGGGCTTATCGCTCAGAGCGATCTCTTCCAGGCAACCTAGGCGATAGAAGAATTATATAACTATATAAAAGATTCGTTTAGCGTTCGTGGTCAGTGGATCTCAGTCAAGCCTCGCGCCCTATAAGGATCTTACGGGTTGGGAGAGGGGGGAGGGTTCCAGGCCCTCCTAGTCCCCCTGGATCCGCCACTGTTCTGGGTAAATTCTAAACAATAGTTATCTCGAATACCTAACTAAAAAGAACGATAAAAAATCATAACTCTACAAAACTGAACGAAACGGTCAACAAAAGGTTCCAATTCAATTGAATCCGTTCATTCGTTTTGTGTCAATCTTTTAGTTCCCTTTCATTACTTAAGATTTCATGGTTCAGTTGCTTAAAGTGGCACCTGGTTTCGCTCAAGCGAACGTGGTCAACCACCGTTCAGTCCAGTTGGGCAACGAATTTTGGGTTAAAGAGACTGTCCTAAATAATTTACACTCTTTCACTCTTGGAGGAAATAAGAAAAGAAGAGGAGCTGGTACTAAGAGAAGCTCGTAGCCTAGCACGTGATCGTGCAGGTTAAGCAACGTTGGGCGAGGTCCGCTCCGTCCACTTGGATCCACATGTGGATCCACGGACACCTTTTTTTACGGTACCTGGATGGGTGACCGCTTGTGGCATATTTCATCTGAGCTGCTCCGTGCCACGGAGAGCACGTTAAACAGTCAGTCCCGGCTGTTGTCGTTCGACAGCAGTCGTTAAGCCATGTCAGACGCCCACGGGCGGCCTGAACAACTCTGACAATAGGTTGGCTACTAATCATACGATAATAAGCAAAGGAGGAAAAAACTGCTGCGTAGCCGGCAATGTTCTTTCTTTCAGCTTTTTACGAATTTTATTTTAGCTCTAAATACTGAATATCGGGAGCTAAACCGTGGTAAGAATTCCGTGTCTAACTATTCCTAACCAAGAATTGAATCCTGAACCTAGGTTCTGATGCTAGCATCAGAAGGCAAAAGCACTATATCACAACATCATTGTCATCCTGAATACAATTTCATGAAAGAATCATTCAAATGACAAAGGGAAAAACTGGACTAATCTAGAGAATTTCTCTATAAGCTATTGTTAAACCAATAGAAAACTACTTCTAAACTAAAACACAAAAAACAAACACTTTATCCAAATTCGAAAAACACATTCACATTCACTTGTTTATTTTTCTTTTTAAACTTTTTAAAATTCACATTTCGCAAGGAATTTTCACTGGCCTAGGTTTTGAAAAGTCCGCGTTCGTAATTCGAAAAACGGCAGCGCGTGCGCTTGGCGCCGTGCTCGCGGGAGAATGCGCAGGCGACGGTGCAGCGCGGGAAATTGTGCTGTTGTTGTTAAGGGTGAGCCAACTAGATTTAAAGTATATTTAAAAAAAAAAATCAAATACACCATTCTCTTCTAAGTCGTGTTCCTTATTACTGAGTGTCTTGATCATTCTAAGGAATTAATCACATCGAACGACTCTCGTGGCAGATTTAATGCGGTGATTTACCATTGCCTTCCCCATTTCACACACTGGTTATCTCAGTATGCAGATTTCCTCACGATGTTTTCCTTCACCGTCTGAGCAGTCGGTAAATGTATGTAAGTCTTTCGAAAAAACCGAAAAACTCATTGGTACATGGTTGGTTGGAGCCTTGTTTCGAACCCGGACCTCCCACATGAGAGACCGACAGGAACCGAGCAGGCCAGTTCCAAGTGGAACCGTTGTACGTGTAGTCGATAGCGCATTTTCGTTCGAGTTTATATGAAGCACCGGTTCCATGGAACCGACCGATACTGGACTCGACCTAGGAACCGTCGTCGTGTAGTCCGGGCCTAACACCAAACATGCTTCGTCCCTTTTTTTAACACCGTCCTAAATCTCTTATTAAGTGTATTGACTGGATTCAGTCGACTAATTGCTAATTAGTCAACGATTTAGTTGACTAAATAAAAGGCCTCTGCTTACCTATATATAGACTGTAAATCGCTGTAAAATACAGTCTATTAACAGAAGCCAATTCTGAAGGTCCTCCTGACGTGCAGGATCGCCTGGGGAGGTACAACTCTCCTATTTCTGCCTCAAATATCTTTCCGTTTGAAGGATAAGAGAGCCAATTACCGGCACATGAGGCACTCCACCTTAGTCCTCAAGGTTAGCAGCGCATCAAAAACCCTCTAATAATAATACAGTGAGGTGAAATGTCTATGGGCGACGGTGACCCGTTTGCTCGACTGCTTTCCATATTGCAATAAAAAAAATTGCAGTTTGAATCAAAGCCTGTATTTTATTAGCATGCTAGAATGTATGTGGAATTCAGGATTCTAGATTCATAGTAGATAGTGCTTGGAATTAGTATTTAAGTAAGTACATACTTAAGTATGGACTGATAGTCTGGGGATATTGCACAGACAACCATAAAGTATTCGTTACACAAAAAAAAGTGTGTTAGAGCTATCTGTGGAAAGGGGTCATTAGAAACGTGCCGCCCTTTGTTCAGAAAATTGAAAGAACTTAGTCCTAGAAATATGTAACTTTGAAAAATCACACCCCGAGCTTTTTAATAAACCGGTTCAAGATTCGCGATTACGTGAGAGAGACCTGACACGTTTATTAATGCCAAAATGTCGGACGACACTGTATGAAAAGAAGCTTCATTATGTCTGTAAGGATTTATAACCACATACCAGCAGATATCAGACAGTTGCCCTCGAAAGGTTTAAATACAAAACTTAAAGCATGGCTGATTGAAAAATGTTTTTATTCATTAAAAGAATTTTTTGATAATAATTAATACATTTGACATTAACCTTATGGCTAGTCGGTGGAATGAATTTTATTATATTATTGCGATTTATAACTGTTATTTAGGGTGTGTATATCTAACACTAGGAATAAAACTATTACGTCTGTGATAACCAAGAGCTATAATTTGACTGACTCACATAAAATGACGGTGACACGGACGCAGCCGTGTCAGAGGTTTTTATTATCTACCCGCTAATACTAACAATAACCTATTATTATTTTTCATGACGTAAAAATTTTTTGCATGCCAAAATAATGGCGAAACATGTATGATCTATTCCAACAATACTACTATCTTATATGTACCGTGTTTCGTGCGAATGAAATAAATTTCATTTCCTTGTAAAAAAAAATAGGATCACCAAAAAAACCGTAGCTTCGCCTTAAGAGGATGGTCGGCGGACCAACACGGAAGCGAGCGGTTTGACCGCCGCACCTCGAGGAATCAGCCGTAACGGTGAAAAGAGGAAATATTGTCTGTGGCTGGGTTGGATCCAGGTTTCTGGTAGGTGCTAGGGTTAGAAGTGTTTATTGAATAAAGAAAGGATACCAAAATAACACTAAAAAACTAAGCTAAAATTACAAAATACATAACTAAATAAATTATACTTAATACACTTAATAAATTATAAAAAACCTGGCCCAGGTCGCTTCCCGAGGAGGCTGGCGGCGTGCCCGCTGTATAGCGAGGCTTATACCATAGAATACTATACGCTGGGCAAAGTAGGTGTTAGGTAAGTACTAATAAATATCAGGAAAAAGTATCGTTTGCTTCCGTGCTTCGGCAGTGTTTACTTTATAGAAGAGCCAGTACTTATTAAGCCTGTGTGCTCCATTTACGATCTCATCGTCACTTACCACCAGGTGAGATTGAGGTCAAACGCGAGTTTAGTCGTAAATAAAACAAATCATTCCAGTGTAAAAGTGAATCTAACCATGAATATTAACTTCTAAATTTAGTTTAAAAAATAATGAATGACTTTATATGGAAACGTCGTAAGTTCTTATCACAGTAAAAAGTTGAAATGTTGGTTATAATGTAGGTGTTCTGTTAAAAGACGATATGTACGCCCCATCTTACGTTAAATGCCTACCGTAAATATTATAGCAAATATATTTTGAGAAAACTTTGCTTGTATAAGTCGAACAGGCGTTTCATAATTTGTCTTAGGTAAGTAGTTTAGTTAAAGGCATTATATGTATAGGTTGAATAAAGGATGAATATTATGTTCCCTTTGGAGAGAGGAAATTCTATTCTATTTCTATTTCTATTTTTTAAATTAAATTCTAAAAATAATTCTGCTTTCCATCCGAAATTTCGTCTTTTCAATAATAAAAAAAATAATAAATTATTTTACTTTTTTTTATTTATATAATATTTTTTTTATTTTTATTTATTTATTTATTTATATTTTATTTTATTTTTATTTTCAACCTTGAATCTATTGATCTAAGAATGCGATCGATTTGTAATTGTAATAAATCCAAAATTGTTTTGTGCGTTATTAAATTTTCTCCCTTTGTAAGTATCATGGGTACTTTTACCCTTACAAATGGTGCGTTTTTCCCTACACTAAGACTCGAGAGCATAGTTACACTCGAGAGTATAGTACATGTTAGTGTTGTAATCTACTGACATAATAATTTTCATTTAATTTCACTTAACAATTTTAATTTAATTTAATGTATTTAATAAAAAATAAAATAAATAAAAATATATAAAAAATAAAAAATAGTTACATAAAAATATTAGGTACTAACTTATTATTTGTGGGTTCTAGGTATATATTATATATGGGAGAGAACGTCATTTGTGTGTCATGTCCTTAAAGTTAACTCTTCATTAAAAAACATGTTATCCCTTTCTACGCCATAATAGCTCTAGAGACAGATGACACGACACTTAAAGTAGCCTTAATATTAAGGAAATTTCTTGTGACTCACGTAGAATGTTGTAAGTATATCGGTACCTGCCTATCTACCTATCTATGTCAATCCGTCTATCACCGGGCGATTGGCCGATCACATCAACTCAGTCAAGGACTACAGCATACCACACGCCCCCCTCTAAATATGCGAGTGATTTTACCGAGGTAACTCGGTACAAGAATCGTAATGTGGAACCTGTTTTAGCTCAGCATTTCTGTTAATTTAGAGGTTTGTGCCATACCGTTTGAGGAGAGGGTACGTCGGAGAGTCGGTGGCACAGTAGCTAGTGACTCCCATGCGGGAGGTCCGGGTTCGAAACCGTGCAGTGCCATGTACCAATGAGTTTTTCGTATTTTTTCGAAGACTTACGTCCATTTACCGACTGCTCTAACGGTGAAGGAAAACATCGTGAGGAAACCTGCACACTGAGATGACCAGTGTATAAAACGGGGTAGGCACAAAAGATCCTCAAGGGTCGAAGTGCCGCTGGGTTATTCCCGGCCCCCTATCATAAGATAAGATAAGAACCATCAGCGTCAGTTTTTTTATTGTATAAAAAAGGAGAGCAAACAAGCAAAAACCGTCATTGAAGTGAGGTGAGTTTTCTATAGGCGATGTGATGAGCATTTATTAATCTATGAGACTTCGGCTCATTATAGGACCATGCCAGCCTCATGGGGTACATAAGTTCTCAATTACTACTCTGCTGTCCTGCCCTGAGACAGCGCCTGATATAGCTGGACAATTCGCCTAAATTACAACGTTTGTAGTTCTATTTTTATCCAATTTCAATCTAGTTTTCGTTCCAATTCTATTTGGACACCAAATCGCATTCTGCTGACGCATAACTCTACCACTGCCACCTTTCGATTTACTATCGATCGGGCAAAAGTACCTCGGGAGGAACTTGTGTTCGATCGTTATATTTGACAGTTGAAGCGTTTTGTTACCGTTCAACTGCGATTCAGTATAAACTGAACGTTTTATTAGAATTCACAAATACTTTACTATCCGATCGAACGTTGACTCGATCGGAACTTAACTGAAATTGGATCGTTAGTGGATAGTAGCATACGAAATACGTCATAACTTTGCAGTTTAGATTCTATTTAGTTGTATTTAGTTGAATCGATCTTCAGTTTCATCGCTGTTTCGGGAAGTGGCGGACTTAAAACTGTAACCTGACCATTACGCCCCTGCCCTCCTTATAAAATAAAAAATAGCTAAGACCATCTACTCGTATATTTGTGTGCAAAGGCTCAATTGGTACCAAGTGATAGTACAGGTAAGTAATCGTACAGTACAGCTTACAGAGGCACGCGACCTCGCGGCGACCTCACCGCGGGATGGGAACCCGATGCCATTTCGATATGCACCGGCTTCAACAGCAGAAGTGGGATGGGTGCGTGTAACTCTAGCTACACGTTCAAGGTGGTTTTCTCTGTTATAGAAATACAATAAGTAGTTGAAGGTTACAGGGTTGGAAAGAGATTTGTTAAACCCGTTTTTGTCAAACAGACCGTTATTGTACCGAATAAAAAGACAATTAATAACGTTAACTATAATAGAACCTTGCTTTGACCCTCTGGGAGGTAACCCTTTCCGGGGCGGGGAAAGAAGGTGATTGTTTATCCGACCAAAAAACGACTGATATGTATTTGTTACTGTAAGATACCATAATACGGTTTATCGCGAAGTTTTTGTCAAACGTGACGGTCTAAATGTAACGTATTTGTTACTTTTTTTTTTAATGCTTAATCAATATATTTAATAAATCGTCACAAAATATAAGTATATTATAACTTACAATGAATCTAAAACTTTGTCACTAAGTACGTGAGAAGCTTAGTCAAAAAGGCCGCCTTTTAGCGCGCCCCGCCCAAATGTTCCCATTATGCATGCTGCATTTCCTCGCTGAATAGCGAGAGAAAGGTGCTGGGCCAGGAAGTATCCCGATCGGGGGTCACACCCCCTCTCCCTCAACCGCCTCCCCAGCTCCCGAATGAAGCTTGTTAAATTTGTTACTTGGAATAAACTATTTGGTATTATAATGGTATTATGATCATTTTTATCTTCTGTACCTAATTGTTTGTATGTGTGCGCTCTTGGTAATAAATTCTTTTTTTCTTTCTTACTTTTTTTCTTTTCTTTAATAATATCTTACAAAAGAGTAGAGATACGAGTACCTTCTTAGATACGAATAAGAATAATAATAGTCATTTATTTAATAACAATTGAGAAGCGTCTGTTAAAACGGTTATATTTGCGCATTTTCTAAATGTTCATAAATTGAAAAAAAAGAAAAGGATAGGATTTGGAAATTGCATAAATAAAACCTTTAGATTAGAACTTCCATTTTTATGTACGATTTTACGTGGAAAATATAGCGTTTTGAACAAAATGAAGGATTCCCAATCCATAAAATTCAAGATAAAAAGCTCGATTAAAAAAATACACTTTTGTATAAGAGTCAAAAACCAACGCTTCTCAATTAATAACCTATGTTTGAAATTGCATAAAAGTGTACTATATAAGTGTATTGTTATCTATTTATAACTGAATCACCCATCATCAATCTCCCAATAGTCAAAACAATCGGCACGACCGGGTCCAGCCGACCTTAATCCCGCGCACCGCTACTCGATTGTGCATCGATCATTGTCGCCCGCGCGGCGGCGCAGGCGCAGGCGCGGCCCGACAATAGCCGCTTGAGTGTGGAGACTGATCCACAGATAGCTTACCAGATAGGGTTGGACTAAGGTTACCAGACCGACCAGATTCTCACACACGTAACACTTAACCTACATACCCAGGTTTTTTTTATACGACCTATGTATGACCTACCCCAAGATAAGATAACAGTGTAATCATAATTTTTTATATACAGTGCAGACGAATCCAACGGCGGGCATGCGTGAAACTTCGGATGACTGTAGAAGAAGCAAGAGAGGCGTGCCAAGACAGAGATTCGTGGCGCTTGATTCTCTCGCCTACACCGCAAGGGATATAGCCTGAAGCCTGTATGTATGACCCCAATCTCACCTGGTGGTTATAGATGATGAGGTCGAAGGTGGAGCACGTGGTTTCAGTAATATAAATATTGACCCCAAGGTTGTACGTTTCGGGAATCACAGACGACGCAGAGAGGTTTTTCCATGCCGACTTACCCCTAGAGCTTTTAAAAGATTATATGAATGGTTACTGGACAAATGTTTCTATTCGGTTAATGAATTTTTTTATAATTATTTATAAGAATTGTAATTTTTTTTTAGGTTTTGTTTCTTAACTGTTATATTATTTATTTTTTATATTTGCATGCCCATTGTTGAGTAGAATGTATCGACTCTTTGTTTATAAAATACCATCTTGTAATTATGTAGGTACCTAAATTCTAGACAAATAAATAAATCTGAATCTGAATCCTTAGCCGTTCGCATTATGAACAATGAAGCAAATCTGTTGTAAAATCGTTATATAATAAAAAATATTCCGAAACTACGTTTCATTTTAAAACCCCCAGGTTTATTATAACCTTGAAGAGACAGTCACGTTACTAAACACTTTGACAGTCACGACTTCACGAGACGGTAATCTTAGATGACGTCATAGGTTGGTAGGTGGTGACCATAGCGGAGAGCAATTATGTACAGTGCGCATTGTATGCTAAGTTGACCACCCACTGTTGATTTTGACGCCAACGATGGATCCTACACTTACTAATATAAATCCAAAATCACAAAGACGCATAGTCGCAAGTTGCAATCGCAAGTCGCAAGCTGCAGTCGCAAATCGCAAGACATTTCATAAAATACGGTTCAGAACTAGCCACGTGTGCTAACTGGTGATCTGGTGATCTCGTATTTCACGAAGTGGCTATAAATCACAGATAGTGTAGAATTCGTCTAACTTTATTAGCACTTCGTGTAATGTCTACGCACATACATAACTTCACGATATATCCCTTGCGGGGTAGGCAGACAGAACGAAGCGCCACGAATCTCTGTCTTGGCACGCCTCTCTTATTGTCCTCTACAGTCATTCGTCGTTTCACGCATGCTCAGTATTAAAATCTATGAGCACTTGTCAATCTGACCTTTAATACCATCCTAGTCTAGGATGACCCCGGCTTTTCCTACCACCCATTTTCGCTTCGTATATCTGATTCCTAATTCTTTCCACATCCCCAACCGACTATTTTTGTCTTACTAGGAAATCAGTTGTCTCATAGCTTTAATTTCCCATAAACCTTTAGACGGTATGGCTCTGAGCAGTAAGTCTGGTTTGGTACCACTTTTATATATTTCTGCCGCAAAGCAGCAATGAATTCTGTTTCGGTGTGAACGAAATTGTATAAACGCGCCGGCTACGGTTACCGAAGGTGAAGGTTCAAATCCCACCGGTGGTGTTTTCTTTGTATCGCTTATTTCTGATATGATAGTAACTTCATCTTTCTAATTTAAAAGCTTTTGAGTCATATAATTCTGTGTGCTTTGTATATAATTGTGCTTGTTAATTAATTTAAAACTCAACACATCCTGTGGGTTTCATACGACTTAGGGATCTATAATCTTAGCGGATCTAAGCGGATTCCTTCACCGTTAGAGCAGTCGGTAAATGTACGTAAGTCTTCGAAAAATACGAGAAACTCATTGGTTTATGGCACTGCACGGTTTCGAACCCGGACCTCCCTCACGGGAGTCCGGTGTCCTAGCCACTGTGCCACGTTCTATCTATCTTAGTGGATACTATTCTACACCTAGAAGACGGGGGCGGCGGTAGGCTCGCCACCTATCACGTTTGTCCACCAAATCTTACGGCGTAAAGTAAGAACTACCTGTGATTGAAGTTGGTTTCACTGTCTACTCCCTCGGGGATTATGGACGTGATCGTGTTTTATATGTCTTTCTAATAAATAATATATAATCTAAACCTTCGTTTTGCCCTAAAAAGGCCTTGACGAAGGCACGCGGGTCCAATCCATCCATGTCGCAAAACTTATTAATACTGTGACCCCAATCGTAAGGCTTGCGTAAGGCTGCTGCGAGCTCTGGCAGTCAACGACCGGAATGTCACTTGCTGTACAGGGTGTCGCAAATACTTCTATTGATTGTCCCTCAAGGGCCTCATCGTCCAAAAAAAGTGTGTGCGTGCTTTGTGCAGAGCTCATTACATGGACTCCTGTAGACCTCTTTTTAAATCTTCACAAATTTTGCCCGTACCATGTATGTACATTAAGCAGATGTGTATTTTCGTTCGACAAGATCCGCAATATTTCAAAACACACGCTGATGTCTTCCCAAGGTCTACAAGATACAAGAACCGTCTCTATTTGCCAAGTTCCAGAGTAGACTTGTATAAAAAGAATTCCTTCTGTATGGCAATTTTAGTGTAAAATAATCTGCCTAGTCGCCTTAAAAATGGTCCTGCTAGCCAATTTAATACTAATATTTCCAAGTGTCTTCTAGACAAATGTTATTACTCCGTAAAAGAGTATCTCAACGACACTAACAAACAGTAGAAAAGATTTGCATACCGTTGTCGGTGGAACATGTGATACCTATGCTTTTTAAATCACCTATAATTTTCACTATGTTCTGGCAAATAAATTTCATTTCATTTTATACAGGGCGATTCACTGTGAGTTTCAAGAAACGTCCTCAATTTAAGGCTTTCATAAGTCTCGTGTTTTCTCTATCTAGAGCGGCGTAGAAAGGGATAGGATATATTTTATGAAGATTTAACTGACGGTCAATCTTTAAAAAATCTTTTTCTATGGTTCTATAGCTAACTAGGTGACGTCGGTGGTGTAATGGCTAGGACGCCGGACTCCCATGAGGGAGGTCCGGGTTCGAAACCATGCAGTACCATATACCAATGAGGTTTTCGTATTTTTCGACGAGTTACGTACATTTACCGACTGCTCTAACGGTGAAGGAAAAAATCGTGAGGAAACCTGGGGCCCAATTCGCCTAAATTACAATGTTTGTAATTCTGTTTCTATCCAGTGCCAATTCTATTTGGACACCAAATCGCATTCTGCTGACGCATAACTCTACCACTGCCACCTTTCGATGTACTATCGATCGGACAAAAGTACCTCGGGAGGAACTTATGTTCGATCGTTGTATTTGACAGTTGAAGCGTTTTGTTACCGTTCAACTGCGATTCAGTAAAAACTAAACGTTTTATTAGAATGCACAAATACGTTACTGTGTTACTGAGTGGCATACGAAATACGTCATAACGATGCATTTTAGATTCTATTTAGTTACGTTGTATTAAGTGGAATCGATTTCCTGATACCTAACCAGTGTGTGAAAAGGGGAAAGCAATGGCAAATACATTCTGCCAACATTGCATGGTCTGAACCCGGACCTCCAGCATGAAAGTCTTAGCCACTACTACGCCACAGATGCTCTCAACGTAAAGGCAGTTTAGTAAAACTCATTAACTTTTTAACCGACCGACCACAGGAGGGGACAGTTTTTACACACTTCCATGCTTTTGTCTCATACAAAATCAGTTTCACAGAAGAAACCCCATGCTCTATTCCCACGAACTCTTTAAAACAATGCCGTGTTTACCAAATATGCAATTATTTTCCGAATTTGTACCAGTGTTTTAATACTTTCACTTCAATTATGTCATGTTTTAATTTTTTTTGTACCTCGCAGTTGAATTGAATTCCTAGGTTTTTTATAAGAGTCCATGTAAGTTGATTGAATAAATACATTTTTTAAGTCAAATACTGAATTAAACTGGCTCTCTTACCCTTCAAATCAAAACACAGCAATAAAAGCTGCTTTGCGGTAGTAAAAGTTTAACGGGTGGTACCTTCTCAGGTTGATTCTGCACAGATTCATACCACCTTCAAAAAGATCTTTCACCCGCACTGGAACACATTGATGGCTGATTAAAAATAAACTCTTGCGCGATGTATGTATGTCAATACAGACTGAGTAAGTAAGTAATGCGAATTCCCAGTATCGGCGAGTCAACTCGCTCGAGCGATTGTCTGCTGAGAGAACAAAAAGTTTGCTCTGCAAGTGGGGCAACAACCTCCTTATTTACCCTACAAATACAGTACATACTCGTAAGAGGTTTTGAAATTCACATACTTACGCTGTTACGATGTCGACTTCATCGTCCATATCAACCTCCTTGCCATCAATTTCAACCTCATCGTTAGCGTTTATCTCACCTCATATCGTGTTGGCATCTTCATTTCTTCATCTATAATTTCAAAATTCAAATCATATTCCCATTCCATTTCTAAATTCCATTAATTTCATTGTTTTTACTTATTCTCTCTGTATTTAATCCTGTACGGGCGTAAATCCGTTTTATAAAATTGTCTCCTACTGCTACCTATTTTCTACTATTGTGTTGTTCTGTTCCTGATAAATATAATATCTACTATTACCAAGTTCTTCTATTACTTCATCTGCACACTGTCCTAGAACCCTGCTAGCCGGCACCTAGAGGGCAGATTGTAGCAATACATACAAGGATTACAGAGTAGTAGATCCACATTATAATAATGCTCTATGCTCATAATTTTCGACTGAAAACTGAAATCGCCAATGCGAAATAACGCTCATATCGTAGCCTCAACATCGTCCTTCCTTTCCGTACAAGTTAAACAATCTATTTTTTATCTATAGAATAAATAATAAATAAAATAATCTTTATTGAAAACATCACAATGCTTGTAAGTCAAACAATACCCTGACTCCCAAACCAGGAGAACCTTTATCTTGGGAGACAGTGCTTTCACAAAAAGAAGGTATTCAATAAAGCGTAGTATTTATCTTATAAATAACTACCTACTAAACATATTAATACAAATAAATCTAATAATAGTAGAAGTTTAAAAATCAAAATAACAATATGTAATAATTTTCGTAATAATATTTTGTAATTTGTAACTATTAAGTTACAAAAAATCAATCAATTAATCAATTTGTAACTATTAAGTTACAAAAAATCAATCAATTAATCAATTTGTAACTATTAAGTTACAAAAAATCAATCAATTAATCAATTTGTAACTATTAAGTTACAAAAAATCAATCAATTAATCAATTTGTAACTATTAAGTTACAAAAAATCAATCAATTAATCAATTTGTAACTATTAAGTTACAAAAAATCAATCAATTAATCAATTTGTAACTATTAAGTTACAAAAAATCAATCAATTAATCAATTTGTAACTATTAAGTTTAAAAATATCAATCAATTAATCAATTTGTAACTATTAAGTTACAAAAAATCAATCAATTAATCAATTTGTAACTATTAAGTTTAAAAATATCAATCAATTAATCAATTTGTAACTATTAAGTTACAAAAAATTAATCAATTTGTAACTATTAAGTTTAAAAATATCAATCAATTAATCAATTTGTAACTATTAAGTTACAAAAAATCAATCAATTAATCAATTTGTAACTATTAAGTTTAAAAATATCAATCAATTAATCAATTTGTAACTATTAAGTTACAAAAAATCAATCAATTAATCAATTTGTAACTATTAAGTTTAAAAATATCAATCAATTAATCAATTTGTAACTATTAAGTTTAAAAATATCAATCAATTAATCAATTTGTAACTATTAAGTTACAAAAAATCAATCAATTAATCAATTTGTAACTATTAAGTTACAAAAAATCAATCAATTAATCAATTTGTAACTATTAAGTTTAAAAATATCAATCAATTAATCAATTTGTAACTATTAAGTTTAAAAATATCAATCAATTAATCAATTTGTAACTATTAAGTTACAAAAAATCAATCAATCAATCAATTTGTAACTATTAAGTTACAAATTACAAAATATTATTATTAAATATTGTTATTTTGATTTTTAAACATCTATTATTATTGTTGTGATTGATTAATCTTGGTAATATTAGATATATAATATTATATATTTTAATTATTATTTTATACCCAAATACGTATGAGTGTATGTAAGGGTGCGTAGAGGGTGTGTATTCCAAAGGTTACTTATACCTTTCAATAATTCTTATAAATCTGCCGCCTTCAGTCACTCATCCTCATCATCATATTATATTTATTTATTTATTCTTTTACACTTTTGTGTACAGGTGAGCTTAATGCCTTGCGGCATTCTCTGCCAGCTGACCTTTGGGCATGCAGATATGTTATATATTTAATTATTATTTTATATCCAAATACGTGTGAGTGTATGGAAGGGGGAATAAAAGGGTGCGTGTGAGGGTGTGCGAGGGTGTTTGGGGGTTGGTTTTCGCGTTGTAAAAAGTAAGTTTAGATATCATATTATAACTACATAAATACCATAAGTAAAACCTCTGGTTAAAACACACGTAAGTACAAGTTTATCAGACTAATTGCGTGTCAGATTATAGAGCGATTATGTATCAGATAATAATGTAATTTGGACGTGGCTTACGTATGTTTTTGGTAATTGAAGGTGGTATGACGCTGTTCAGAGTCAGCAGTACCACCCTCCGTTTTACCTATTTCTGCCGCAAAGCAGCAAAGTTTTGCTGTGTTTAGGTTTGACGGGATAACCTTAAAGAGTTTTATTATTATTTTTTGGCATGTAAATATTCAAAAGACCTGGAAGCGGCTAAAGTATCCTGGGAAACCATAGAGTCTGCGGGATCGGACAGAGCGCGGTGGAAGAATATTGTCTCAGCCCTATGCACCACTAGGTGTTCTAGGACCTGAAGAAGAAGAAGAATATTCAAACACAATTTATGATTGTTTATGAATAAATGATATACTAATGATTACCAGCGAACAAGAGGCACTTAAAACTTCTCAAAGCTAGCAGCGCATCAAAACCCTCTAATGGGTGAGGTGAGATGCCTATTGACGACCGTGACCAACTTAACATCAGAACACCGGTTGGCTCGTATGCTCTCCTTAAAAATGTACCTGCTGTTATAAACTGTGTTTATATGATTGACGGAATACCAGAGGTTGAAAAGAGTACCTATATATACCTAGGTAGGTATATAATGGGGAAGTTAATGGCTAATAAATATAAAAAAACTTTAGATACGTATGCTATACATTACCTAATAAAAAAATAAAAAATACCTAAAAACCTAATACCTAATTTACCTAATTTTAGAAAAAAAAACATCTAAGGTTTTTTATTTTAAAATTTATTTACCATTAACTTCCACATTTCATACACTGGTCATTTCAGTATGCAGGTTTCCTCACTATGGTTTCCTTCCGTTGGAGCAGTCGGTAAATGTAAGTAAGGCTTTCGAAAAAACTGAAAAATTCATGATGTTGCTTGCTTTCGAACCCAGACCTTCGGCAAAAGAAGTCTGGCATCCCAACCTCTACGCCATTATAACCATCATCATCATCAGCCTATTAATGTCCCCACTGTCGGGGCACAGGCCTACCCTTGCACAAGGTGGTACGGGCCATGATCCACCACAATAGTGGGGACATTAAAAGGCTAATGGGGAGGGACACTATTTTTTCTTTCATCCAAGCTTTAATACGAGTACATCCTTGTAGGGCGGAAAGCTAAACTTTCTAAAATAAGGAACTCCATATATGTTCAAGTTACTTTTGATTTTCCAATGATTTCCCAGCCCTGTCTAGTTAATCGTGTATTTCCTACTCGTGTCTTTACTTGTACCAGTAGTGATGTGAGCGTGTCAGAAACGAAGACCAAGTATTTGGACTTAAAATCTGGTCTTGGCTTTATAATGTTAAATTCGAATTTTCATCTAAAGGATTCACAGTAAATTAATGAAGAAGAGATAATACCTTTTAATGCTCGTACTACCAAAATATTATCAAGTTTAGCAAATTCAGAAAGTAAGTTAAGAATAGCATAAAATACAAATATACCATGTAAATACACATGCACCATGCCATCACCGTCCCACACACTCAGTACCTCACATACACACTAATATCCTCATTCATACAAACAAACACATTCACACAACACAACACGCACACACTGTTGCTTTCTTCGTCCGTGCAGTCACTGAGGGGCCAGCTGACAATCAGCACTGTGGCTTGCCTCAGCATTATGCTGAGCTGGTGTACCCTTTTTGGCACTGGTCCACACCGGATGTTTGGTGCTTCATGTATTAAACTTTGTATAGTTCTGTATTGTGTTCTATATTCTGGTGCAGACAGTACTAAATAAACGTTTTCAATTTCAATTTCATAAGTTTGTTACATTGTAGCATATTTTATGGTTTTCTAATTTACTTTATGTCGTAGTTTTTACACCAATAAATTGAAAATTATGTTAATTATTGCATATATTACATTACATTCCAAACATTTGGTTACCAACTGTACAGCCAAGCCAGACCTGAGGGGTAACGCTTGAGGAAGCAGGAGACAGGGAGTGGCAAGTTAGAGTTGGAAAAATACTTGTTCCCACTACTTATAAATGGAGAACAAGAAACGTCTTGGTTCAAAAGGATTAATATTTTTGACCGAAGGTTGGTCTTGCAACAAAAAGCGGTCCTGGCGCCCAATTCGCCTAAATTACAACGTTTGTAGTTCTATTTCTATACAATTTCAATTTAGTTTTCGTTCCAATTCTATTTGGACACCAAATCGCATTCTGCTGACGCATAACTCTACCACTGCCACCTTTCGATTTACTACCGATCGGGCAAAAGTACCTCGGGAGGAACTTGTGTTCGATCGTTATATTTGACAGTTGAAGCGTTTTATAACCGTTCAACTGCGATTCAGTATAAACTAAACGTTTTATTAGAATGCACAAATACGTTACTGTTCGATCGATCGTTGACTTGAGCGGAACTTTACTGAAATTTGATGGTTAGTGGATAGTAGCATACGAAACACGTCATAACGATGCAGTTTAGATTCTATTTAGTTACGTTGTATTTAGTGGAATCGATCTCCTGGTCTTGAACTAAGTATGATTTATCACATCCCTAACAGGTAAATTCCTGTGGCTAACTTGCAGGCATGCGAGTAAAAGTGAGGGGCTATTAACTTAACTAAGTATTTACGTTACATACTTACGTGTCTAAGTACGAGTAAGTACTGGCGTTTAAAAGTTTGTCACTGATTTCTCATTCGGTGTTTGTTAGTTGTATAGTATATCTTACTGTATGTATCGACCTCTTACAGTACGTCTGAGGAGCTCCCATAAATCGGATGGGAGACGGAAGAGATCCCATAGGGATCCCTTCCATCCCATTAGAATCTCTTCCAGCCAACCATTGATTTAGGAGAGTTTAGACTACTCGATACTTGAGGAGCTCGTAACCTAGTTGCAAGCACCGAGAGTGATCGTGCAGGTTAAGCGACGTTGGCGCGGTCGGTACCTGGATGGGTGACCGCAAGCGGCATATTTTCCTCTGTGCCTCGGAGAGCACGTTAGGCAGACGGTCCCGGTTGTTGTCGTTCGACAGCAGTCGTTAAGCCATGGAATGCCTACGTGCGGCCTAAACAACTCTGACAAATAGGTTGGCCACTAACCATACGATAAGCAAGCAAGTAGGTATGTTTCAGTTTTCGAATTTGAAATAAATTATTGTTTTGGTAAATCAAAGAAGTTTCTTGATTAATGTTTCTGAGTGTATATCGGGTCCGACATCCGGATATCCGATCAAAAAGAATTTTTCAGTTTCGTTCAGTATAGCTTCCGAGAAATCGATACCTTATAACACTGATCGGAGTAGGTAGGGCTCTTTCGGGTCAATGTCCTCAAAGGTTATATTAATATGGATATGATTTCGGGATCCCGTTTTAAGTTATCGAGCAAATGTTGTAAATTACTTTTATAAACCTCGCCCTTACTCGGCGGATTACGATTTATTAAAATTTGTGAACTTACGAAGAAGTTAAAACACTACCATAGGTACACTAGCGTCATGAATCTTAAAAAAATATATTTCGCCACCAATCTTAAATGTGTATTAAAACAAATATAACGTTAAAAATGTAAATAATATATTTATTCAATCCCGGAAATCCCGGGATTATTGGGCATACTTATCCATATTATGACCGTATGTGGCAAGTACCAAAAACAGCCCTACCTACTCCGATCATAGCTTATAATTATTGGAATTTATTTATACTGATTTATTGTACTCCATACCTTTACCCACCATAATAGTTAAAACTCTCCTGAATCAAAGGTTGTCTGGAAGTCCCTATGATAAGCCATTTTTACAAATTTAAATGTTTTTTTATTTTCTGTGTATTTTATATTAATACAATAAAGAGACTATAAACAATAACTGAGTCGCCGTGCAAGCGATCAACCAAGCATTTTGGTATATTTCTGTCATAGTCTGATGTTTAGTTCTGGTCATGATGCACATTTGGTTTCTAAAAAAAAATATTTTTTATACAAAGGTAGGGAAAACTGTGAAAATATCTTATCTGAGATGTCTATAGTGAAACCACGTAATAGAGGCGCAAGGCGGGACGACAGAGGGTGAGCGAGCAGAGAGCGGGCGGCACACCCCACCTCCTGCACCCCGCATGCTCGCCTTCTATCGTCCCGCGCCCCTCTTACGTCGCGGGCGATCCGCCTGTAACACTGTTTCACTATAGTCATTGGGTATATACCTCATAGCGAAAAAATTGCTAACTTTGACTTCCTTCCTCGTCTCTCCTGATTATTTTAGCCAAATACATTTGACTACAAAATGAGCTTTGTTTATCTATGTTTTCAACGATACTATCTGTTTTTACATATCTTTAAAATTGAGGAAGTTATTAGCTTTTGAAAGAAGACATAAAAGTATGACACTTGATGCCCAAACCGGCTTCCATACTTCACGAGTTATAAGATGTTTTCACATCAAAAACTAGACGAAAATTCATAGAAAACAATTTTGGAAATGGGTATTTACCGGGTAGAAAAGGGTATTTACCCAGGTGTGGGTAAAAATCCTGTGTAAAATTGCAAATAGTAATTACGGTTTCGCTTTTTGTTTCTCTTTCCATATAAAAAATACAATAAAATTCTACTAACCCGAATGAAGGGGTTCTTCTTGGGCAGGTCATAGTCGACCTCATCCCTCTCCTCATCATCAGCAGAGTTCACCCTCACGCAGGTCTTGTGTATGGTTTGAGGTTCACCCATACTCGGTATTCATCATACAATCACTTTATACATACACGACCAAACACTGCGTTTTTGAACAATCACGAACACTTTTGAAAGATTTTTTCACAAGTGGTAGGTTTTTTTCAAAAATCACTTAACACTGTTCAAGACGTATTTAAAATTCGAATAAAGGTTGAGAAGAAGGAAACACTTTTGAAAGATTTTTTCACAAGTGGTAGGTTTTTTTTCTTCTAAAATCACTTAACACAGTTCAGACGTATTTAAAATTCGAATAAAGGTTGAGAAAAAGGAAACACTTTTGAAAGAATTTTTCACAAGTGGTAGGTTTTTCTTTTTCAAAAATCACTTAACACAGTTCAGACGTATTTAAAATTCGAATAAAGGTCGCGATTGGTTGATTGGTTGACAAAATCACTTTTAACATTCCACTTTTTCCACTTATCCAGATGTCTGCACCGCTATCAGCAACGATCTGAAAAAATTAAATGTTCCAGTTAAACACTTGTTTGCGACATTCTAGATAATGACTAATTACAAGGTAAACATTGATGTCACTCTGTCTTTGTTTGAATTACGATAATTTTATATCAGATCTAGTACTCATTTCATTTATAATTGTGCAAGTAAATGTTTATTATTTCACGCCATTATGAAAAGCTATTTCAGCCGAAATTTCGTGATGTTATCTTTAGATATAGTTGAATGAGAATTAACAATGTTTATCTACAATTCTTTCACGATTTACGTTTCAAATTCCTATTGTTATCAAAGAAACGTCTGGGGTTTCTATTATTGTTTTCATAAATAAATTATCGTAAGTCAATCGTGATGACAAGTGTTCCATGACCTATATTGATTAAATTAAAAATCGATTTATGTAATTTACGTTTCGTTCGAAGTGATGGATTGTGTTAGAACTAGTTAGAAGAGTAATTTAAATAAAATGTATACGGTTTTTACGCTAGATTGAGATTTGATAAGATAATATAGCCTCCTTCATAATACAAATCAATTTTGGAGCAATAATAATTTCTTACCACCACAGGTAGATAAGATGTGTCGCGGAAGTAATGCGCAAGCGTTCCCGCGGTTTCGCCGTCAGGCGGTGCGAAGGAACATCGGGGGGTTTTGGCTGGTAAAAGTCCGGCATAACCTCTTCGCCTCCCCCTTGCGGCTAAGAGGTATGCATGAGCGTTTCCCCCCGTAAACAAAAAAAGGTAGATAAGATTGTGTGCTAAACGGAAAGGGTGACCGGGTTAGGCTATTTAGAATATATTTAACCCCATCTCTTTACGGGTTGTTCCCCATTCACAATGTCTCATGGTTTTCTTATTATTATTTTTTGTTATTTTTGATAAAATTCCACAATATTAGGCCTTAGAAATACCTTTTTTATGAATCTAACAGCTAAAACTAACTTAATCTATATCTTTAATATACCTCTGTTTCAAATGAAATCGTAAATTAACTTTTTTTTTAAATGAACACGTTTTTTCATTGCGATCTCCATAACAAAGATTTAAGATTTTCTGGGTTTTTTTGCGTACAATAATATACTCGTATATTATAAAAGTACAGTGTACCCTCTTATGAGTCTATTATATTCCTGAATCATAAAAACTGGAGCCGATTACTTCTATAATTAAATCGTCTTCATTTTTATGATTCAGGATTTTTTTATGATTCACAAAAATTGGAGCCAATTAAATTATAGAAGTTATCAGCAGAAACATTTATGAGTTATCGGAATTTTTCCAGGTTAATTAATATTCTATGAAGGATGACTCAGAATGATAACAGGGATGCCTCATAATAAATCATGGATTACGAGTATACTGTGATACTAGTGCGTAAAGTTGGCAATTATAAATTAAGTGTCGGAGTTTGAACTCTACGGTTCGAATTTACAATTGTCTTCCAGTACCTACGTGTTTCACAACGTTTTTCTTCGTTCATTATGCGATCGGCTAAGGAATGGAACAGCCTGCCGGCGTCTGTATTTCCCGAAACCTACAACCTTGGGATCTTCAAGGCCAGAGTGAATAGACATTTACTGGACCTCGCATGCTCCATCGTCGACCTCATCGTCGCTTACCATCAGGCGAGATCGAGGTCAAATGCGGGTTTAGTAGTAAATAAAATAAAAATAAAAATAAAAATTGATCTGACCTCCTCCGTGTCTCGGGGAGCACGTTAAGAAGTCGGGCCCGGTTGTTGTCGTTCGACAGTTAAGCGGTTGACTACTAAACAGTAGTCAATAAAAAAAAATAAAAAAAATCTCAATTCAAATTTCATTTTTTTGTTTATATTTAAGCTGACGCATACTTTCAAAATAAGTAAATGTTGTTAAGTTTAGTAAATATATTCTCGTAATGGAATTTTCTTTAAGAAAATTCAATCAATAATTATAATTTTCAATTAATTAATGTCAACAGTAATGTATGTCTAACGCAAATTTTAATATCATTATAATTAATTGTAAACTAACTTGTTGCTCACTAATTTTATTTAGTTTAATTATTAAAAAAAACTGGCGGGTAACACTTACATTATTAATTGTTATGATTATAACTAGCTATAAAAGTTGTTCTTACACCTTATAGATCATACTGTTTCTGCTGTTATTTCTTTATTTTTCCACAAGTTGTAAGCCAAAACAAGTACATATTTTAAAACCCTGGCAAGGAGTTATTCTCATCAAGCCTTAAGTTTTTTTAGAAAGTAGGAAACGTGAAATTAGTTGTGTTTACAGTTAAATCATTTTATTGCCTATTTTATTGTTTATTATTAACCGACAGTAAAAATGTGCAGTAAAGTGTTGTACATATCGGTTTGGTCACAGTGTGTGAGCGCACGCGTGTTATTGAGGAGAAAGATGTTCATTATGTATGTTACGGTTAAACTATGAGTGGCCACTTCATAATGTTGTCGCAAGGTGAAGTGAGTAACACCCGTTATTGCCATTAATGATTAAAAATGTTTCACTTAAGTTTTAGTTCTAATGAGTAGACAGTATGTTATATACAAATCAGCTGTTTTATACATGAATCATCATCAGCTCAACTCAGAATCAGCATCAGCAATCATCAGCTGTTTGATAGAAAATAGTTAAAAATAAAAATATTAGCATGTCATGATCATTATAATTATTATATTACATATTACTCTATTAATATTAATAAAATTTCTTACTTAAAGTAAGTACAATCTCAAACATTTTAAAAATAAAAAAGGTTCCGAGGTGGATTCGATTCGTCTCATGCCCTAGCCTTTGATCTATTACATCTTTACCACGCTTTTATCAACTTCACTTCTCTGTTTGTTTGTCTGGGTCAAGTCTGTAATCACATTTTCACCGACTTACAGAAGTCGAGTTCAATATTCTAATCCTTCTGTCCTTATCATGTATGAATAAAATTAAGATTAGAAGATTGTTTTATGTATCTATATGACGCAAAATAGTGGATTTATTAATTTTAAAAAATTACATACAGTATTCCCACCGATGAAAATAACCTATAAATCCGCTACGGCAACAGGCTGAGGCAGTTCAAATTTTCCGGTGCTGCACACCATCTTCATCGAACTTAATTACTATTGTTTATTTATTTTTATCTTATATTTGTTTAATATTATTTTTATCTTCTGTACCTAATTGTACAATAAAGTGTTTCTATCTATCTATCTATCTATCTACCTATCTAATTGTTTGTAAGTGTGCGCAAAAGCGCACAAAAAAGGAAATAAATTCTACGAAAAATAAATAAAAGAGTAATTTATGCTTATTAGATTAATAATCACATACAGTGCTCCAAATAATTGCATCTAAGAAAATCACCTTGTTTTTTATGCTTAAAATCTCAAAACACTTCCCAGACACTTGTCACACTGCCAACGCCCCAAACTTGCACCGCGACATAGACACACGCTCTGATTCCGTTGCTTTTCTACGAGGTCGCATGCGCCGGTTCAAGGCTAGCGGTGGACCTCATCCAGTTTATGAATTACGTAGTCACGTGTGTGACAGACATACATTATTCGAAACCAGAACTAGTATTTTATGTACGACATTTGTAGAGTGTCGGTGGTCTAGTGGCTAGGGCACCGGACTTCCATGCGGGAGGTCAGGGTTCGAAACCGTGCCATGTACCAATGAGTTTTTCGGATTTTTTCGAAGACTTACGTACATTTACCGACTGCTCTAACGGTGAAGGGAAACATCGTGAGGAAACCTGCATGTCAGAGGAAATGAAAAGTTTTCGAAGGTCTGTGAAATCCACCACACAGCACTGGGCCTGCTCGGTGGATCATGGCCCGTACCCCCTTGTGCAAGGGGAGGCCTGTGCCCCAACAATGGGGACATTAATAAGCTGATGATGATGAGTAGATTACAAGCGAAAACATTTCCAAAAACCACTGAGGTTTGTCCGGAAAGACAACATTCTGTGGTAGGTATTTTACTTGTGTTTAGTTTCTTACCTAGGTTTTAGGTATGGGGAAGACAATGGTAAACCACTTTATTAACTCTTTATTGTACACACACAGAATATGTTACATACTTAGACAAAAATATACGAAGTACAAAGGGCGTTAGTTATTCTCTAAGAGAGATCTCTTCCAGCAAACCCCAGTACCACCCTATAACCACCCCACTAAATCTGCCAAGAAAGTCGTTCTATGTGATCACTGTATACGATTTTATAATAAGATACCTGATACTGTAATAAATATGACAGAGAAAATATTTAAGACCCATATAAGACGGACCTTATGTAAAAAGGGTTAGGTATTATAAAATAAATGACTACTTAAATGATAAAGAGGCTTGGTCCTAAATTCAGCTCCAGCTCTGCACATTGTGTATATGATTGTATTCATAATTATTGTAAGATATATTTATTTCAAAAGACGTGCTGCTGAAAGTTTCTTGCGTCGGTTCTTTCATTTCAGCTATAGCATCTTACGAAGCGGTAGAGTGAAATAAAATGACGTTGTAAAAATGTACTATAAGGTTACATCCTAATAGAGTGTGACCTGGGGAAAATTGAGAGGAAAAAATTTGGCCTCAATAGGCTCCAAAATGGGAGGCTCAATATTATTTTGAGTCAGCCCTTATCTGATAATATGAAACACTTACTGTTGTTTGCTAAGTAAGCTCTCAAAGTGAGGGCTGACTCTAATAATACTTGAGCTTCCCTTTCCCCTTTCTTAGTGACCCTAACGAGGCTGACATGGTCACCTTGTCGTGTACCAAAGTCTCTAAATTGAGATTTAAAAAAAATAAAAAATAAAGGTACTTACTTACCTTAAAAACATTTTGATTTGATTCTATAGAATGATCACGTCCCTCATCAATGAGGAATACGGCTAAGAAGAAGTACCTGAGACTTGAGGAACATTACACAAATTCAATGTGCAGTCACCCAAGCAATGTCCCTTATCTATGCAATGACATCATACCCTTGAAACTTAATATGCAAGGAGGTTGCCGATTGGCTCTTTTAATGGTTGTGGCTCGAGGTAAAGGTTAATTGTTTAATTTTCCAGCATTTTCCTCATCCTGTCTGGTGTTTAGTTTTTACATATACTCACGCCTGTTTCCTGCAGGTAGGCAGAGAGTAAAGATTTCCACCTGCAACGATCCTGACAAACCGTTCTCGCTACCTCCTACACAAGATGAGACTGGCAGACAATCCCACCTGTAGAGCCTGTGGTGACACCGTTGAGTCAATGGAACATTTGCTGTGCGAATGTGACTCGTTGGCTGGAAAGCGTATGAGTCTTCTGGGGGTAGCCTACCGAAACCAGAGGCCTATAGGCTCCTTCCTGTAAGCTGTATAGCGTCCTTAATGCAAAGCATCTTTAAGGAACAGGAAGGAGACTAAGGTAACGGGTGAGCACAAAAGATCCCTGAGGGCCGAAGTGCCGCTGGGGTTACCCCTGGCCCCCTGTCATAAGATAAGATAAGATAAAACACTTCATACACGATCTTCGGTTAGTGGTAGGGCTTTTACACGCACACACTGTTGCTTTCTTCGTCCGTGCAGTCACTGAGGGGCCAGCTGAAGATCAGCGCTGTGGCTTGCCTCAGTATTATGATGAGCTGGTGTACCCTTTTTGGCACTGTACCGCACCGGATGTTCTGTGCTGCATGTATTAAACTTTGTATACTTCTGTATTCTGTATTCTGGTGTTTACAGCGCTAAATAAACGTTTTCAATTTTTAAAAAAATTAGTAGGAAAAATATTGTAAAAATCCGGCCAAGGCCGAGTCTGATACGCGCACCATGGAATCCGTACTCAAAGAAAAAAAAACGCATTGAAAAAAAATCATAAGTACATAAGTTTAATTTTTTTCTCAGGAACATAAGTTCAGAACTTTGTTTTATTTTCCCGGAATACATAACATACACTCAGAGCGATCTCTTCCAGCCAACCTTAGGTGAAAGTGAAATAATAATGGTAGTTAACTGAGAAACTTGATGCACCTGAGGAAACTATTCCACATACAACACTACAATGATTATGGATACGGATGGTATCACATTGTCTCTCCAATCAAAACAATGTTGTTAGTAGTATGGCAACACTGGTGTGGGAAGCGAAACGATCGGGCTTCACACAGGAAAATGTTCTTGTAACATAACAAGCGCCAGGATGTACCAGAAGTCTTCAAAGAAAAAAGTAATTTTGCTGAACTATCTTATCTTATGATAGGGGGCCGGGAATCACCCAGCGGCACTTCGACCCTTGAGGATCTTTTGTGCCAACCCCATTTACACACTGGTAATCTCAGTGTGCAGGTTTCCTCACGATGTTTTCCTTCACCGTTAGAGTAGTCGGTAAATGTACATAAGTCTTCGAAAAATACGAAAAACTCATTGGTACATGGCACTGCACGGTTTCGAACCCTGACCTCCCGCAGGGGAGTCCGGTGTCCTAGCCACTGTGCCACCGACGCTCTAAAAAACTAACTTGCTGAACTAACTCCAATGTAAGCAATAAATGGCTTTTAATTTTTATTTACTTAACGGTTTAGCTGGGAGTTAAGCTGTGGTAGAAAACTGGTAAACGCATAGACTAGCATTAGGAGGGAGAATGGGGGGTATGTGCTGGTCATTTGTACCACTTTACACGAATAAGTAACCCTGTAACTTAAACTAAAGAATAAGAATAAAAACAGTTTATTTGTGCGGTAAGATTACAGTGGAGCAGGAACTTAAGCATATCTTACATTAAACTAAATAAAATTAGTGAGCAACCAGTTATCCTACTATAGGCGCTGACCTCCGAACTAGGAGGTTCCTGTATCTCGGAGGACAGGTCTCTTCTTTGACCAGGGCAAATGAACATGTAACAGAACTAAAAGTGAAAAATTGGAAAGAAAAATAAACCCCATTATTTTGCGCCTTGGTGGCATAAACTCATCCATGTCGTTATGAATGAAACGAGTTTCATTCATACTTCTTATTTCAGTATTAGAATAGCAATAATTCTTTAATTTGTAGAATTTTCAAACAAACAATTTTGTTGTGAATTTTCAAAAATTTAATAAGTAAAAAAAAATTTTTGGTCCCATTTTTATTGTTATAAATAACCTATAGATGACACCCTAGAAATATTTTCCGCTAATAAAATAGGACCCTGGAAACTTTTGAAAGTCCAATTATGCTAAATAATCATTTGGATTCGAGCATGAAGGAAGGAACGCTCGCCCCTATGGAGAGACTTAGGAACAGTCTTTTTTTCATCATAGCTCCTAGGAATGAGTAAGTAAGTACTTACGAGGAAATTCGAATGTATTGAGGACATTTCCAAAATCTTTGAGAAAAATCATCATCATCATCAGCCTATTTATGTCCCCACTGTTGGGGCACAGGCCACCCCTTGCACAAGGGGGTACGGGCCATGATCCACCGAGCGGGCCCAGTGCTGTGCGGTGGATTTCACACACCTTCGGAAACTTTTAATTTCCTCAGACATGCAGGGTTCCTCACGATGTTTTCCTTCACCGTTAGAGCAGTCGGTAAATGTACGTAGTGCTTCGAAAAAAACTCATTGGTACATGGCATTCAGCATTGCATGGTTTCGAACCCGGACCTTCCGAATGGGAGCCCGGCGTCCTAGCCACTAGGCCACCGACACTAATGGGATAGAATCCAACAATACTTATGTACATACCTACCTCATTTATCAATATCGGTAACATCCGGAGATTAAAAACTAAACTTTTAATTTCCTCAGACATGCAGGTTTCCTCGCGATGTTTTCCTTCACCGTTAGAGCAGTAAATGTACGTAAGTCTTCGAAAAAAATCCGAAAAAAGTTGATACATGGCATTGCATGGTTTCGAACCCGGACCTCCCGCATGGGAGTCCGACGTCCTAACCACTACCACCATTAACTTAGTTACTTTTGCTTATTTATTTATTTTTATAATATATTTGTTTAATATTATTTTTATCTTCTGTACCTAGTCGTTTGTATGCGTGTATCGGAAATAAATAATCTGTCTTTCTTTCCATTCAGAAAGTGTTATAGTTAAACTTATACGCCATCCATCGATCACTGCATTCGTTGTCGGTTAACTGTACGGCACAGTTAGGTGTGAGAGAAACAGACATATGTGTCTGCGAAGGTTGGAGGGAGACGCGTGCAAACTTGTGATCAATTTGTGCAAGCAAGTGGAGTGTGAAGTGTTGCTAGGGTTGTACAAGGCATGAGTTTTCAGAAAAGGCTTTGGTTCTTGATACTTCGGTTATTGATAGAGATACGAATATACTAAGACTGTTGTAAGACAGAGACATACCGATTTTACCCGAAACCCGAATCCCCTTCTACGGAACGGATTGTACTACGGTCACGTTCACATTCAGATGAATGTTTAGAAATTTTGTCAAAATTTTATTGCGACAAGGTTTAGAAGAATATAGCTCGATGTGTCTTCCGGTTGTCCCCGCCGCCTGGATGGAGAGAGTGAAGATATAGGGGTGGTCATAAAAGATATTTTTTTCTGGCAGCGTTTGAGAGCGAAGATGCTTGCTACTTTCCAGTTTATTTTATTTTATAAAATATATAGCGCGTCGGTGGCGTCGTGGCTAGGACGTCGGACTCCCATGCGGGAGGTTGGAGGAAAGCTGTTTCAAATTATAACCGATACTGGCGTGGCGCGAGGTAGGAATCCATCTACGGTGATGGTGATAAGTAGAGCTAGAAGTCGTCGGGGCACGATCTAAAATTTGTTAGGGATTGAATGCTGATTTTATCGACTTTTCTAGATATCGATGTTGTAGCACGGCTATTTAATGGGTAGGTACATATCACAATATCCAAAATCAAAATTTCGTAATTTAAAATGTCTCAGCCTAAAATATTCGTATTTAAAACAACAAAAAATACCGACTATTCAAAACACCAAAAATATTTTAACCCGAACAGTTGAATTACACGACCCCAAAATTCCGTGTTACAAATACTTATCCCCAAATAATGTTAATTTAAAACATTTCAGTAAGAAAATAACTAACAGTTATATATAAGAGTCACGTTGTTGCAATATGGAACTTTGCAATTATCGATCAGCATCTCCATTCCGCCTTCGGACTACCAGACGCGGGGAGGGGTTCCATCCTTTTGTTGTTGATATCCCATCTGCTCGTACGAAGCGATTTGCTTCTTCGTTCATTATGCGAACGGCTAAGGAATGGAACAGCCTGCCGGTGTCTGTATTTTCCGAAACCTACAACCTTGGGATCTTCAAGGCCAGAGTGAATAGGCATTTACTGGACCCGCATGCTCCATCGTCGACCTCATCGTCGCTTACCATCAGGCGAGCTCGAGGTCAAATGCGGGTTTAGTAGTCAATAAAAATAAAATAAAAAAAAGTATGCATTTATTAATAATGCTATTACTATAAATATGACAATTCTGCCCCGACAACTTCTAGCTCTAGTGACAACCCTGGCTCAATGGCGCATGATGCCCGATACATGCATAAACATGCGTGTTCGTCAGCTCCACGACTTCCTGCACTTTTATGACAGCCTTGTAGGGAAGCCGGGATTGTATGGGATTGCCTTGGGGTTTAAAAGGCTTTATGGGGTCTTGTTTTTGTTTTGGTTTGAGGTTTACAACGTTTGGAAAGATTGGTTAAAATCATTCAATGGGACTTCGTTTACGTAGGAGTTCCAAACATTAATTGGTAGATCAGAACAACTGATTAGATGAAGAGGAACAAGTGTTGTAATAAAGTTATTGCCACAAAAAATACATATTTAGTTAACTCCATAATACTATTGGCAATAGGCACCTGGCTCAGGTAATGCTTGAGTGAGTACACTTGCGTGTAAACACACAGCGCTGATTTTGATCAGATCAGGCATAGCACCCTGCGTGGTGGAAAAGGGAAGAGAATCCCGTTTCCCGTTTCACAATTCGGTTTAGGTTATTTTATGTCATTTAATAAAATAATCTTTATTGAAAACATCACAAAACTTGTAAATCGAACAATACCCTGACTCCCAAACTAGCGAACCTGTATCTTGGGAGCCAGTGCTTTCACAAAAAGAAGGTATTCATTTGCTTGCACAGAAAGTGCGACGGAATCCCGACTTACAAGATACAGGTTTTCGACCTAGTTTGTAAGTCGGAGGTCCTTTTTTTGTGTGCCCTGTAATAAGTAAATACACTTTTTCATTTTTTTTTCAATGATATCCTAATAGTAGTAATGATATCTTTATGGCAACGTAACTGGCTAGCTATAAAGGGGAATGAACATTATGACCACGTTCTGCCGGTGACAATGAAACCTTGCGAGTAATCGTATCGCTTTGACATTGAGCCAAATACTTTTAAACACAAATTAAATTAGCAGTTATGCGTTTGATTACGATTAGTTCATTTATAATTGGGCCTACCTTTGTTATTATGTTATTATATTAGCCATTGTTTTCTGTAATATTTTTTTTGTCATACAGAAGTAAAAATAATGTTTTCAAAAATATATCTCCATATGCAAATAGGAATTGAAATGTAAGTAAGTAATATGCTTATTTCACACACAGCAATGACCGAAACAGTTATAATTATAACAAAATAATTAAGAATTAAAAAGACGCAGCATTGGGACGCAAATACCGTCGGTGGCACAGTGGCTAGGACACCAGACTCCCATGCGGGAGGTCCGGGTTCGAAACCGTGCAACGCCATGTACCAATGAGTTTTTCGTATTTTTCGAAGACTTACGTACATTTACCGACTGCTCTAACGGTGAGGAAACCTGCACACTGAGATGACCAGTGTGTAAAATGGGGTTGGCACAAAAGATCTTCAAGTGTCGAAGTGACGCTGGATTATTCCCGGGCCCCTATCATAAGATAAGATAAGAAGGTGAAATGTCCACGTGTGATGGTCACCACATACGGTAGGTGGCCAGTTTGCTCGTTTGCTCTCCTTCTACAATATCAGGATGTTTAAACTTCGGAAACCAGCTTCCGGCACAGCTCCTTTCACATTTTGAGAGTAAATATTTTGGGAAGTGGACTTTTGGGAAAGTGTACCAAGTGAACCTAAACGTTCAAACCAGACAGTATTGTCAAAGATTACCACATCCAAAGATAATCGCAATAATTGAACAATTTATTAATTCTAGCGGAACAATTGAGTTTACCAGTCTGTTACTGGTTTTCAGTTTCTTTCATTTGTATTTCTTTGGTTACATCATTATTTGTTAGGGGATTTATCACGCCCGCAATCGCCAGCGTCTTTCCAGCAATAGGATATAAAACGCAAAGCGTTGCGTAGATGGAGCCACGAGCACACTCATCGTGAGGAAACCTACACACTGAGATGACCAGTAAATGGGGTAGACACAAAAGATCCTCAAGGGTAGAAGTGCTGCTGGGTTATTCCCGGCCCCTATCATAAGATAACGTGGGCGACGGTGACCATTTACCACCAGGCAGTTGGTTGCTTGCTCGTCTCCGATGTAAACATTTTCCCCGTCACGATTTCGAACAAAAACTCCCGCTGTGATCATCCGTTGAGGCCACAAGGCTGTCTATTCATAATAAACCGTGTCATCAGACCGTGACGCCATTATAACCTTATTACAGTGATCATTGGATTAAATGAGGACCCTTCATGGTTGGTCGGTAGGAATATCAGTTTGTTTAACTAAAAAATTACAGAAGAAAAAGGTTAGTCGTTTTTGTTTCTAAATAAGTAGCGATTACGTTTGAACATGTGTCTGGTATTGGAGGACTATGATAATATAATGTTTTTTTCATCAAGTCCCAACACATCAGGTGTGGTCAGTGAAGTCGTCGTGCACAACAACGCAGTTTTTCGTGTTTGCAACGAAAAATGCCAGACAACGAAGATGAAAGGACAAAGGCTCCGGTACGAAGATGGCGCCGGCACCTCGTGTTTCAACTTGCCACTCGAGTGGAGGAATTGACTAACAAAGTTCATGATATATTTAGTTGCATACAACTTACTCGTACAACAAGAGCCAGAAGAAAGGTAAGTCGCGCTCATACAAATACAAATAAATGTATTTTGCAACTTACAATTAATACATGGTTGATGCTCTAAATCCCGCACTAGGATACCCTGTGTCGCGGGATTTAGGCTCTTCCATTTAGGAACAATTTTCATATATGAAGGAAAAAAATAAAATAAAAATAAACGTATACAATTTTAAATTAACATTAGATACTAAGACGTAAGCATGGAGTGAAAGTGTGTGTGCATGTGTGCGTTAGGATGTGTGAGAGTGTGCGGGTGTGTGACTGCATAACATAGTCCAAGGTTCATTGGCGGGTGACCCTGGGGAAGGCAGCAACGTGCTATGGCCGCACGTTGCTGTGACGGGAGGAACCGGGAGGTGGAATGTACACCTCCCAGGAGGAGCCCAAGGCAAATGCTAGGATACCGGTGTCCACTGGAGATCCCGGAGCCCTCCGATAAACACGAGGCCGGCCATCGAGGGGGTTTTAGTGAGTGGAAATCTCACATAACTCAGTCTCTCCCCCAGGCTGGATATCTTTCGAAGATTTCCCCCCGTTACCAAAAAAAAAAAAAGGTTGCAAGCAAGGTGGTTACAGATTGTTTGCACCTATATCGTGTATGATTAACAATTTTGAGTAATTTGTTTACCTTGGTGTATAAATACGGTCCAAGATAGCGATAGAACCTTTGGCCAAATTTAGTACGTGTGATACATGACGACCACTTAAGGCGCCGCGCTGTAGCATTTACTACTGTGAGCAGCTGTCATGCTTCATCTCTTTCAACATAGATATCGAAAATATCAAATTGGCAGTATTGATTCTTTTCACGAACCACTTTAGTGCGAATGTGAACATAACCATGGAGCGTCACAAATTGTTCAACCGCAAACAAAAACATAATGAAGATATAGATGCGTATATAGATGTGACAGATTTGAGAAACGTAGCCCTGCAATGTGACTTCGGTTCCATTCACGAAGTTTTGTAAAGGATATCTTCAGCTGGAACTTAAGTGACAGAAACTGGAAAAAAATATTTTTTTTGCATCAAGTCCCAACTCAATAACGAACCTGTTTTATCTACAAATCGCATTCTACTATAATGTGATAACTTAATTTATAAAGACGATTAACTCATAGATTCTAATACATTGGGCAGACGACCCCAACGGCGAGAGAGGCGTGCCAAGATAGAGGTTCGTGGCGCCCCATGCTCTCTGCCTACCCTGCAAGGCATTGCGGCAATGAGTAGGGAACAGAGTTTAAGAGGGGAAAAAAAGGTGAGATGGATCCTTTTCCTCTGGCATCGTAATCCCAGCTAGTAATCCTCGGTAGCCAAAATTCACACAGTTCTTTTGCGATTCTATTTATCACAATTTCGGTGCACCTCTCAACGCGCGCTCATCGGAGTAAGGAAGAGAGGGTAGTTGGGAGTTGATATTATCGGGATGTGGGTAGGAAGTGACTACTCATTGTCACAGGATATAGCGTGAAGTTATGTATGTATATTTAACCCCAATGCACAGATCCTTATAGATTTTCTGAGCCAATGCAACATACTTTTATTTATTTTTTCTAAAACAACAACCTAGCATAGTAAACACGTTTTTTCATTATGTAACACCATGAACCTTCACTAACCTTGACTTTGGCATGGTGGTGTGCTAAATTACACATTTCCGCGATTGTAATGGCGGTAACCGCTGTAATGGCTGCCTTATCGCCTCACTTCACAGGACTTTAGTTAAAATTTTGCTGGGCCATTTTTGAATAAATGAAAAGGGGGAAAATAAGGAAAGAGCTCAAATTCATGCTCTCTGTCACATTGGTTTGCAGGTAGAAAACTCTATCAGAGTTATGCAATAAGTTCCATTGTACATTAAATTATGATAACATAATTAAGTTCTGTGTACAATAAAAAATATAAGATTAAGAAAGTCGTCGGTATGTAAGTAAGTAATGTGTTTATTTCACACACAGCAATGACCGAACCAGTTATAATTATAATAAAATAATTATGTAGTCAAAGGGTGAACATATCTAAACCATGTCTGATGGTCTGCTGTTGTTGTGAAAAGGGCCTCAACTCAGCTTATTACTGCAGACAAGAATGCCTACAGCGCTGGTATTCAGTTGGACCATGACCGATGGCTGGACAAAACCTGTCCAAGAGGACAAAGATACTCACAACATATATATATATATATATATATTTCTTCTTCTAAGGCGTGTTCCTCATTGCTGAGGGTCGTGATCATTTTAAGGAATTAATGACATAGAACGACTCTCGTGGCAGATTTCATGGGGTGGTTTGCCATTGCCTTCCCCATTTCACACACTGGTTATCTCAGTGTGCAGGTTTCCTCACGATGTTTTCCTTCACCGTCAGAGCAGTCTGTAAATGTAAGTCTTTCGAAACATCCGAAAATCTCATTGGTACATGGCATTGCCTGGTTTCGAACCCGGACCTCCCGCATGGGAGTTCTGTGTCCTAGCCACTGTGCCACCGACGCTCTATTATTCGTTATGTTGCACCTAAATATAATTTTGATAATAAAATTATATTTAGATGCACTCTGGACTGACTTTGGACCGGACTTTGGACTCTGAATCATCCTGCAAGCCGTCAATACCCCTAGGTGTTTCGTGACAGCCTATGCCAATGCCCTAGGTGTGTTTATGTTCCTTTGAAATTAGTATTTATTAGTCCTATTTACTAGTCCTACCTTCACCGTCAGAGCAGTCTGTAAATGTAAGTCTTTCGAAAAAACCGATAAACTCATTGGTACATGGCATTGCCTGGTTACGAACTCGGACCTGCCGCACGGGAGTCCGACGTCCTAGCCACGACGCCACCGACGCTCTCAAATAAATAATTACCTACACACAAATATATACACATTGGAAGAAGTTTCACGATTCTTGCTCAGTTGTTTCGGGAGTTCGTGTAATATTCGTGATGTGTGTTATTTGATAAATACGAGTATATACATATTTTATACATAGCCTATATACTGTCCCACTGCTGGGCAAAGACCTCCCCTCCTCCTTTCCATTATTCCCTATCCTCGGCGTCCTTATACCATCCTTTTTGGAAGTGGCCGATATCGTCCTTCTACCTATGCCTGGGCCTGCCTCGGCGCCGCTGTCCATCTTGTGGCACATATATTATATATATATACTTAATTATATGTACTTGCTAGCTTGCTTATCGTATGGTTAGTGGCCAAACTATTTGTCAAAGTTGTTCAGGCCGCCCGTAGGCCTCTGCCATGGCTTAACGACTGCTGTCGAACGACAACAACCGGGACCGACTACTTAACGTGCTTTCCGGCACGGAGGAGCTCAGATGAAATATGCCACTATCGGTCACCCATCCAGGTACCGACCGCGCCAACGTCGCTTAACCTGCACGATCACTTTAGGACTGACTCGCATCTTGGCTACGAGCTCCTCGGTTATATGTACTAAAGGGGTACAATGGGGTATGTTCAATAAGCTAAGAAGGAGATAAAGGGAATAAAGGGAACAGATCCAGACCAGGGCAACAGTAATTGCACCGACAGCCAGTTTGAGCGAAGTCTTTTGAAAGCATATTTTCCGGTGCAGCTTCGCTATCAGTCTTTATGCTCACACACCACGAATATCCTCAGCACCGCCTGGGAGCTCCCAAGGTCTTCAGACACAAAGCACGTGGGGGTTTCGGGATTCGCGACTCGCGTATGGGTGCAGCCTATTGAGTTCTATTTGAAACAATAATTTCAGTAAATTATTGCATTAATAGGACGTACGTGTAAAATTACTTGTATGGAAACAGACTTGTTCGTAATAAAATTGCACTTTAATGCTAAAATCCATACAAAAATGTTTGTTTTTCAGCAAAGCCTTCTCATCCGCTACAGCTCGTCGGCGACCTCGCGGCGACCTTGTCTCTTAGACGGTAAAAACTAATGCTTCCGGCACTTTCTGCGCGCGCGCAGACGCGGTTCTCTTGGGTAAGAAAAGTGGAAAAGAAATCTGTGCGGAGCTTAGACAATCGGCTATACTAGAATGTTTTTTATAGGTATTTTAGTCGGTCAGCAAAAAAATATTGACATGATACTATACAGAGTAGAACCTATATACCAAATTTATTATCAAAATAACGGATTTTAGTGAAAAATTTGTGACAAAATCACGAAAATGTCGTTCGACAGCTGCAGTCTTTGTTGCCTGGATGGTATCGCTTAAAGCGATAACCTCTCTTTATGTTGCATGTTTTGTTTTTGTCCTGGGAGTGCAATAAAGTATATTTATATTTGTATGTCTGTCTGTTGAAATAAAGGTTGCCTGTTAGCCTGTCAATGGCAGGAGCTGGGTCAAAATTATAATAATCATCATCATCAGCCTATTAATGTCCCCACTGTTGGGACACAGGCCTCCTCTTGCACAAGGGGGTACGGGCCATGATACACCGAGCGGATCCAGTGCTGATTGATTGGTGGATTTCACATACCTTCGAAAACTTTTCATTTCCTCAGACATGCAGATTTCTTCACGATGTTTTCCTTCACCGTTAGAGCAGTCGGTAAATGTACGTAAGTCTTCGAAAAATGTAAAATGACAAAATAATAATAACAGTACGTAATAATGACTCCGATGGCTCGGACACATCACCAGGATGGGGGAGGATCGGGCAGTTAAACGAGCGTATGTGGGACGCCCTAACGGACGACGTCCGGTCGGACGTCCCAGATACCGCTGGCGCGATGAAGTGGAGAAGGATCTGCGGGAGCTCCGGGCGCCTGACTGGCTCGAGACTACGCAGGAGAGAGAGCGATGGCGCTCTTCGGGTCGCTGCGCCAGCGGAGTAAGTAAGTAAGTAATATGTAGGTAGTTTAATTAAATATAATTTAGCCTTATACGAGGAATACCAGGATCAATACAAACCGTTGGATTATTTTTTCTATGTATATAGGTTTCTACTTTATTAGCGGCAAATATTTCTAGGGTGTCATCTATAGGTTATAACCATAACGATAGGGCAAAAAAAAGTTTTTATTATTAATTAAATTTTCGAGAAAAACTACAAAATTGTTCGTTTGAAATTCTACAAATTAATGAATTATTGCTATTCTAATACTGAAATAAGAAGTATGAATGAAACTCGTTTCATTCATAACGACATGGATGAGTTTATGCCACCAAGGCGCGAAATAATGGGGTATATTTTTCTTTAATATAGAAAATTTTCATTTATTTAGGAGGAGCTCGTAGCCTAGTTGCGAGCACGGTCCGAAAGTGATCGTCCAGGTTAAGCGACGTTGGCGCGATCGGTACCTGGATGGGTGACCGCTAGTGGCATATTTCATCTGAGCTCCTCCGTGCCTCGGAAAGCACGTTAAGCAGTCGGTCCCGGTTGTTGTCGTTCGTCAGCAGTCGTTAAGCCGAGAGGCCTACGGGCGGCCTGAACAACTCTGACAAATAGGTTGGCCACTAACCATACGATAAGCAAGCAAGCAAGCATTTATTTATTTATTTATTTACACTTTATTGTAAAACAATTAAAATTAGACATTGTACAAAGGGTGAACTTATCTCTACAAGAGATTTCATATACGCAAAGCAATAACACCGCTTTCTGCACATGGTGTGTATTTTTCTTTATGGAAACAGTATGTTTTGTTTTTGTTCTGGTTGTTCAAAATTTTGTATTTCTTAATTAGTATTCTGACATGTAAAGGCGGTTATTAATCTGATGTAGTGAATGACAGAGCCAGTTTAAAAAAAATGATATAATCAGTTCCCTTATGGTTTTTGTAGTGGTATTATAATGGGCAAAAACTCAAGACATCCGGGTTAAACAGACGTTCTCGTAAGTTCTAAGACTCATCTTTTTCATTCAAAACCTCGTCATAAATACAAGGTTTCATTTTCAGGGTTGTCGGAGTTCTAGGGTTAGGTCCACATAAAGCTTTTCTGTGGGTAGATCTATGGCACGAGAAGATAGGCATATCAACTACGGATTGCACGACGCTGTTCTAATAACAGTGTTTTCTGTATGGCCTCTAAAATATATAATAAATCGCCTGAAGACATATAAAACGCTCCAATTACTTTATTTAAACGGAAATAATTTAATTTACTGGTTAGTAAATGCTATTATAATATAACAGAATACTTTTCGGAAATGATATTTTTATGTTTCTGTAAATAATTTATTAATTTTAACAAATTGTATTGAGAAAAAAATAAACGTCCTGTTTGTAAAAAAAAATTAATTAAACAATATTTGATTTTTATGATATTAATTAGCTCTGTAAATTTTAATTTTTATATTAATTGTGTCCTAATATTGCCACGAGTTGAGATGTGGTGTTGGAGGAGGATGGAAAGGATAAGCTGGACAGAGAGAGTGACAAATGAAGAGGTACTGACGAGAGTAAAAGAAAAGAGAAACATCTTAAAGGCTATTGAAAATAGAAGGGGAAATATGGTGGGCCACCTTATACGACACGACGAATACATAAGAAACCTTATAGAAGGAAAAGTTGAAGGCAAGCGGGGAAGAGGAAGACCGAGGATAAGCTACTTCGATCAAATCAAAGAGAAGGCTGGCGTTGCGTCGTATAAGGAGGTCAAGGAAAGGGCCCTAGACAGGACACAGTGGCGTTTACTACACCGACAAGAGCATAGCTCTTAAATTGAAGAAGAAGAATATTGCCACATAAAGTTTGCACGCTAATTATGGCAGAATATGTAAAGAACTGAATATACGAGTATATTTGATTTGATTTGAAGTTATTGAAATTGAAGAGCATTCAGTCCAACTTATATAGAGGTACAGTACAGTAGACAACACATCAAGTTAATATTTTTTTTAATAATAATCATAATCATTTAACAACAGTGTAGTTACAATGTATAAAAACCAAAAAACCAAACCAAAAAAACCAAAACCAATAAAACACACACACACACACATCCATTTTTTTAGACTAATTTTAATTTATTATCTATATATGTAAGGACATCTTATGATAATACGAGAATAACCCTAGCGACACTTCGACCCTTGAGGATCTTTTGTGCCTACCCCATTTTACACACTGGTCATCTCAGTGTGTAGGTTTCCTCACGATGTTTTCCTTCACCGTTAGAACAGTCGGTAAATGTACGTAAGTCTTCGAAAAATACGAAAAACTCATTGGTACATGGCACTGCACGGTTTCGAACCCGGACCTACCGCATAGGAGTCCGGTGCCCTAGCCACTGTGCCACCGACACTCTTTATCTTCTAAGTTATACCCTTTAGTACTTTGTCGCTCTAACTTATTTGACGCTTCTATACGAATGTCAAAGAATTGTAAAAACTTATTGCCACATGGTTCCACAGAGCATAGCTTGATGTCTTGATGACTTGTTATAGTAATTTCCTTGGAAATATTATCATTGTAACTATCCGCTATAAATTGTGTTGCGTGCATCACGGCACGCTTAGCGCTGACCGCGATTACTTACAGAGAACCATTGAATACAGTCGAACGGTGGGGAAATAATGAGATCTTTCTTATCATCATCATCAGCAGTCTACTCTAGTCCACTGCTGAACATGGGCCTCTCCCAGGGCGCGCCATTGAGCCCAATCTTAGGCTCTTCTCATCCAGTCGCTGCCAGCCACCTTGCGCAGATCGTCGCTCGTCGTCCCACACTACGTTTGCCCAAACGCGGTCTCCACTCCAGAACTCGTCTACCCCAGCGGTTGTCGGTTCCGCGACAGATGTGACCGGCCCACTGCCACTTCAGCTTGCTAATCTTATGAGCTATATCGATAACTTTTGTTCTATGCCGGATCTCCTCATTTCGTATTCGATCCAGCAGAGATACTCCGAGCACAGCTCTTTCCATAGCACGCTGAGCGACTTTCAATTTGTGAACCAGTCGCACCGTCAGTGTCCACATTTCGGCTCCGTAGAATGACCTACGGAGCCGAAACTGGTAGGACGCACTGGTTAAAGACATAAGCAGATATTATTATGCAGTAGATTATAATAAATATTCTATGCATGATATTCCAAGCAAGGTTTAGGTCGTAGCATCTAGTGTCTTATAACGACCAGTGTATGTCCAAACCCAAAGAATCCAGTATCTTATAAATTGATCGCATTATAAGTATATTTAGGGATACGATTTTCATAAGTATCTTACTTATGATAGGGGGCCGGGAATAACCCCAGCGGCACTTCGACCCTTGAGAATCTTTTGTGCCTACCCCATGTTACACACTGGTCATCTCAGTGTGTTTCCTTACGATGTTTTCCTTCACCGTTAGAGCAGTCGGTAAATGTACGTAAGTCTTCGAAAAATACGATAAACTCATTGGTACATGGCACTGCGTGGTTTCGAACCCGGATCTACCGAATGGGAGTTCGGTGCTCTAGCCACTGTGCCACCGACGTTCTTTATCAAAAATAAAAATAGCCTGATTGTTGCTATATCAATCCACTATTTGGCTATATTTAAATTTTGGAATAAATTGCTGATTTTGTAAAATTTATTTTAGTTTAGGCAACATTCAAAAGTTACCTACTTATTTATTCAATGTACCTCTTTCCTACTGTGTATAGTTATGCGAATTTTTTTGTCATAGTATGATATTTGATATAATTGTTAATGTTATAATTATGGACTCATTTGTCTGATTTAATAATTTTATATATATTTTTTAATATTATAATAATTAATTATTGACACTACCCAATTATATAAACCGGAGAACCTCAAGCGGCGCAAATATGCGGGCCTGGGTGGTGATTGCATATTTGCGCCGTTCGGGGTGGCGACCTTGGGGCCGTGGGGGCCTGGAGCCCACTGCCTCTACCGGGAAATAGCCAAGCGCCTCGTAGAGACATCCCGGGACCAGAAGGCTGGCCTCTACTTTGCTCAGAGACACTCCCAGCAGGGAGCGACCTGGGCCAGGTATTTTACTTGTAAAATAGTTAGGTATTTTGTAATTTTAACTTAAGTATGTATTTTAGTATTATTTTATTTTGAATAAACTCCTTTAAACCGTTGACATTCTTTAATTTATGTATATTGACAATGCCCCTCTACGGCAGATATTTATTATTGTTATAAATTATATAGCTTTGACATTCATTATCTATATTATACCTAAATGCATATTGTCATTTTTTATTTTGTAATTCTTCGTATAAACTGACAATGCCTTTTTACAGCGCCTATATTATTATAGATTAAGTTGAAATTTAGTTATAATTATTAATTATATTTTTTGTTCTGGCAATGCCCCTTTACAGCAGCTATTTAAATTACGTAATTGAATTTGCTTTTTTTGTGCAGACATTATTTTAATAATTTTTTTGACAATGCCCCTATATGGCAGTCAAACTCAAATTGTAAATAAAATCGTTTTGCCAAAGAAAACTAGAATACTCTTTATAAATATTAGCCTTTAACTTTAAATATAGTGTAGTTAATGAATGAATTAAGTTTAAAATAAAGGTGACAATTGTAGTTAAGTTAATCACCGTTTATGTGGTAAATAGTTACGAATACACCCCTGATACGACCACCCATGTTCGGAATAACATAGGGCAACTCTCTCTTTTCGGCAGACCTATCCCTTGGGAGAAAAATGTCAAATATCTAGGAGTCACCCTTGATAGAGGTATGACCTTCGAGCCACACATAAAACGCGTCCGCGACCGCGCAGCATTCATTCTCGGCCGGTTACACCCGATGCTAGGCAAGGGGAGTAAAATGTCACTTAGAAATAAGTTGACAATTTACAAAACTTGCATCCGTCCAATCCTCACGTACGCAAGCGTGACATTCGCGCACTCTTGCCACATTCGCCGCCTTCAGGTTATCCAAAATAGGTTCATGCGTAGAGCAACCGGTGCTCCATGGTACCTACGTAACGTAGACCTCCATCACGATTTGGAACTCCCCACGATCGCTCAATACATGAAGTTAGCGTCTCGACGCTTCTTCGAGCAAGCTCCCCACCACCCAAACCCTCTAGTAGCAAGCGCCGCCGCTTATTCGACTAACGGTTTACCGACATCCCGTCGACGACGTCGGCCTAGACACGTCCTAGACGACCCCGACGACGCCATCACGATCTCCATCGCGGAAGCCACTCCGCCACCCGATAGTAGTTCACACACAGCACCTTCATACCGCCCGCGCCGGCGCGGGCGGCGACCCGCTTTTGGCGCTGTCACGCGCTATCGGCGTATTCCAGGCCGCTTCTCCCCGACCCCTCCGTCCCCAGCGACGTCCTAAGCCGAGGTCCGTACCCACCTGGGTGCCCTTAGGCAGTCGCTTCTTATAGTAGTTTTTAAGTCCTCCTCTAGGCTGGAGCGCATTTAGCGCTCGCCCCAAAAAACCCGGTGAAGCTGTAAAGGTCATTAGGACCAACAGCAATTATCAGTACGAAGAAAAAAGAGAAAGTTACGAATACATTTTAATATTATGATACATTTCTGATGCCACGCACAAATATTTGGAAATCTTTTATTATTGTCTCTGAAATTTGTTTTTAATCTAATGCTTTATTTGACAGTTAAAACTAATGGAGTTGTCAGTGTGACAGATAAAGTCATTAGACTAAAAAATAAACTGTTCAAAAGTCAATTTATCTCGAGTACTCTAATAAAAAAAGTTACTTAGGTTACTGACGGCGCGACTGGTTCACAAATTGAAAGTCGCTCAGCGTGCTATGGAAAGACCTATGCTCGGAGTATCTCTGTTGGATCGAATCCGAAATGAGGAGATCCGGCATAGAACAAAAGTTATCGACATAGCTCATAATATTAGCGAGCTGAAGTGGCAGTGGGCCGGTCACGTCTGTCGCAGAACCGACAACCGCTGGGGTAGACGAGTTCTGGAGTGGAGACCGCGTTTGGGCAAACGTAGTGTGGGACGACGAGCGACGATCTGCGCAAGGTGGCTGGCAGCGACTGCATGAGAAGAACCGAAAATCGGGCTCAATGGCGCGCCCTGGGAGAGGCCTATGTCCAGTAGTGGACTAGAGTAGGCTGCTGATGATAGGAGTTTAGTTGTAAAAAAAATGATTATAAAATTACAGTCAGGTGTTGTATTATTCATAGTAAGTACCCTATAGTTAAATTAATTAGTGCCAGGCAGCCCTACCCACTGACAATAGTTCAAGGTTGGACTTAACATAAAGCGGTGAGAATAATATCTACGTCAGTACTATTGTTCATCTGAGACTGGTTGTGTGTAGGTAAGATATGTCTAATTATATATCAGCATTTTGTATAGGATTGTTGCTAGATTAAGCCTTTCGGTGGCCTGTACATTGGATAACACATTAGGCTATATACACGGAAAAAAATGATTTTAAAATCAATTTGAAATTGAAAACGTTTACAGTCAGAATATAGAACACAATACAGAAGTATACAAAGATTAATACATTCAGCACAAAACATCCGGTGTGGTACAGTGCCAAAAAGGGTACACCAGCTCAGCATAATACAGAAGCAAGCCACAGCGCTGATCTTCAGCCCTCACTTTAATTTGGCCAATGACCGTGTTAGAATCTTGAAAATAACTCGAACGTTTTGGCGTCTGTTTTGAAAAAAAAACAGTTTACCATCGAGATTATGGGAGAGTCGTGTGCACTAAAATAAATAAAAAAAAATAAAAAATAAAAAATGTGTGTGCAAATAAATTTTATCTCATTCATTCATTCACTAGGAATGCCTAGTGTCATGCAATCCAAGTGCAATTGGAGGTTAGGTTGCCGGATCCACACCATCTGTAGTTTTTCACTCCCATTTCACTGTGTTTCACTGCCAGCTGAAAATCAGCGCTGTGGCTTGCTGAGCCGGTGTACCCTTTTTGGCACTGTACCACACCAGATGTTCTGTGCTGCATGTATTAAACTTTGTATACTTCTGTATTCTTGTTTACAGCGCTAAATAAACGTTTTCAATTTCAATTGTATATAACATTCACTTAACATGGAGGATTTTAGTTAAAATACACTAGTTTTACGAAAAAAATGACCACTGTAAACCGTTTTTAAACAATAAAATAGGCCGAACACGCCATGACAGCGTGAACGTTCAACATAACGCCGTAAGTTGTATAGTAAATATATTTTATAACACATGTGACTTGTAAATGTCACGTGTACACTTATCATTTACATTCTTTGCAAATAACAAGCTTAGAATACGAGTATAACACGTGCAATACTGGTATTTATAGATAAACTGTTGGTTGCATACAGCATCCTGAGAATATGTTCTTATCCTTATTCAAGTTCCTAACTTTTTAACCTACCGACGAGGGGTGTTATTAGTTAAATAAACTGTCTGTTCATTATTACCTGAGTCCAAATCGGATTATTGGTTGTTGAGTTATGATGCAACAGACAAACGCGTTCAATTCAAATCAAAATGTTTTATTGTAAGTAAGTACCTTATAGTACATTATTACGTCATTTTTTACTCTACCACAGCTTCGTAATGTGCTATAGCTGAAAGGAAAGAAGCGGCGCAAGAGACTTTCAGCAGCACATCTTTTGAAATAAATATATCTTACAATAATTATGAATACAATCATATACACGATGTGCAGAGCTGGAACTGAATTTAGGACCAAGCCTATTTATCATTTAAGTAGTCATTTATTTTATAATAACCCTTTTTACATAAGGTTCGTCTTATATGGGTCTTAAACTTTTTCTCTGTCACATTTATTACAGTATCAGGTATCTTATTATAAAATCGTACACAGTGACCCATAAATGATGTGTTTACTTTACTAAGTCTAAAGCGTGGGAAGGGCTATGGAGCCCATTGGGCGGACCATGGAAGTCCAGGAACTTTCCAAGGTTTGCGATTTTGTGAGAAGATGAATGAATGAGTTGTAAGTTGTTTTATCTTTGTAGAGATATGATTATTGTATTTAAGCTACTGTTAAGATACTATACGTTACTTTATGTCCTGTATTGTGTCAAGCACATGAATTAACAGTGTCTTAGTTTTAACTGTATTGCTGGGCAATTTTTTAATAGTAAATAAATAAATAAATATGACCCTAATGTGTGTTTCTTTGTCCTCTTGGACAGGTTGTGTCCAGCCATCGGTCATGGTCCAACAGAATACCAGCGCTGTAGACATTCTTGTCTGCAGCAATAAGCTGAGTTGAGGCACTTTTCACAACAACAGCAGACCATCAGACGTGATTTGGATATGTTTACCTTTGACTACATAATTATTTTATTATAATTATAACTGTTTCGGTCATTGCTGTGTGTGAAATAAACACATTACTTACTTACTTTAACTTATTAGGGTTCCACCGTGTACCTGTAGCTTGATTTGGCTTCCACTGTACATATGCGGTTCACCTTGGCACTGACGTGAGACTGGCTAAATAACTAAATAACAAATTAGCTTAACTTTTCTCATTGTTTGAGGAGGCGAGTGTATTTGTTCAGTTGTCAGCTCCGTTTTAGTATTTTTAGGGTTCCGTGGGTAGAATACGAAGTGTAGGGTTTTTGGGCAAATCCTTTCCAAAATCCCGTCCACCATCATCAAAGCGAATTTAAACTTCCGCCCGGCAAGTTGCCAAATTCCACCGCAAGATGTCGCCACCACTCGACGAAGAATACTTCGCTGTGCATTAAACGCGTGTGAAAAATTCCGAAAATAATTAAATAAAAAGGAAAAGTGATCCCCAGTGGTGGATTTCCCGACACTCAGTAAGTCCTTCGTTGCCCTGTTTTTAAATCTATAAAATATTACATGTTTTTAGACCAGAAAGCTAGGAACAGACAGTCTCGATTCGTCCTGTAATGTCAAAGTCGCCGGTCGCCCACGTGCTGTTAGAATGCAGTGAGGTGACCACCTACCGGGCGGGAAGCCTTGGCACCCCAGGATCACTTCCCGAAGTCCTACAGGACATTAAAGGACTGACCTTTTTGACACTGGACGGGGAACGCGAAGCCACGACACCATCCACACTCCTGTTTCGCGCCTGTCGCGGCGCGATTCACGCCTGAGTGAAGAGCCCGCTTAAAATGGACAGAACCCTCGTAAAGTGTACGATACACACTTAGCTAACTTTTAAAGACGTAGTTTTAGGTTGTTCTATGTTGTTTTTCAAACATGTTGAATAGACTTTGAACGATATACGTTTTTTTTTCTTCATTTTAGTTACAATTTGAACGCGTGACGCGTGACTTATTATATAATACTTAATACTTTATTTGTACACGAGAAAAATAAAAAACATGTTACAAGAAATAATTATAGGCTACATTAGGTAGAGCTTATCTCTAAGAAGAGATCTCCTCCAGCCAAACCTAACCTAAGACAATAGACCTATAAATAAAAGAAAAAAAATACGAATAAAACTAATATTATAAAATAATTAATAATACAAAAAAATATATACAACATACATATATACACATATATTATATAAGCATACGCTGGTGACCCTGAGGACTTCATCCTGCTAATCCCAGACGCCGCCGAATGGCTAAGGAACCTGGATATTTGGTTGTGACATGTCACTACTGTTATTGTGTATAATTCCAAATGCCATACGAATAAGTAAATATTATATATTATAATAGGTATAATAACAGGCATATTAAAAACTCCGCCATATTACGGAATTAAATTGCTGAGCTATTACACTTTTAATTTCATTTTCTGTTTTGTATTGTATATGTTCCTGTGCAGCAGTGTTGAATTAATGTATTCTAAAATTTAAATTGAAATCGTTTATTTAGCGCTGTAAACACCAGAATACAGAAGTATACAAAGTTTAATGCATGCAGCACAGAACATCTGGTGTGGTACAGTGCCAAAAAGGGTGCACCAGCTCAGCATAATGCTGAGGCAAGCCACAGCGCTGATATTCAGCTGGCCCCTCAGTGACTGCACGGACGAAGAAAGCAACAGTGTGTGCGTGTTGTGATGTATGAATGTGTTTGTTAGTATGAACAAGGATATTAATGTGTATGTGAGGTACTGAGTGTGTGGGAGGGTGATGGCATGGTGCGTGTGTATTTACATGGTATTATGTGTGTGGATGGTAGTTCACAGTAGAGGCATAATATTACCGAGCACTTCCAGATTGTGAAGGACAGTAGTTACAGGGCACCTAAAGAATGTACGGAGCAGTGTCCGATTTTTGTAGATCAATTGTATAGATTTTAAGTTTTCTCCAGTATTTTTTCATAGTGAACTCCATAACACATTCTATAAAAGTATCGATGGCGCCCCCTTGACAAGATTTTTATTTTACTTGCCACTTACATTTTCTAGAAAATAATCGTCTTCCTAAATATGTATTTTTAGTCGACCAAAGCATTTTATTAATCCAACGTAATGTAAATTTGATAATTATTTGTGCGGTAAGATTACAAAGGATTCATAGTCCATACACCAGTAGGAACTTAAGCATATGTTATATTAAACTAAATAAAACTAGTGAGCAACAAGTTAGTTTACAATTAATTATGTTAGACATACATTACTGTTGACATTAATTAATTGAAAATTATAATTATTGATTGAATTTTCTTAAAGAAAATTCCATTACAAGAATATATTAACTAAACTTAACAATATTTACTTATTTTGAAAGTATGCGTCAGCTTAAATATAAAAAAAAATGAAATTTGAATTGATATTTTTTTTATTGACTACTAAACCCGCATTTGACCTCGATCTCGCCTGATGGTAAGCGACGATGAGGTCGACGATGGAGCATGCGGGTCCAGTAAATGCCTATTCACTCTGGCCTTGAAGATCCCAAGGTTGTAGGTTTCGGGAAATACAGACGCCGGCAGGCTGTTCCATTCCTTAGCCGTTCGCATAATGAACGAAGAAGCAAATCGCTTCGTACGAACAGATATCAAATATTAACAAAAAAATGTATTTTTTTGTCTTGTACGAAGTAAATAGTATTATATACTTACTTATTTGAATTGAGATGATCTTAAATCAATTTTATTTTCCAGAATATCTGTATTCCCATTCCCAAAAGCATTTTCCCGAGTAGGTACATAGAACAGACTCCCTGTCTTAGAGTTAAAATTAACAAGGATGTTAACCTCTGAGTTAACGTTACTGTTTGTTAATTAGTATTGGAGTTAGTAAATATTACCAGTACTTCTTACTAATAAGTACTAATTTCAAAGAAACATAAACACACCTAGGGCATTGGCATAAGCTGTCACAAAACACCTAGGGGTATTGACGACTTGCATGATGATTCAGAGTCCAAAGGATAATAAAATTATATTTAGGTGCAACATAACGAATAATAGAGCGTTGGTGGCACAGTGGCTAGGACACAGGACTCGATGCGGGAGGTGCGATGAGCTTTCCGTTTCTTCGAAAAACTTACGTGCATTTACCGACTGCTCTAACAGTGAAGGAAAACATCGTGAGGAAACCTGCACACTGAGATAACCTGTGTGTGAAATGGGGAAGGCAATGGCAAACGGATGGTTTGCCACATTAAATTTGCCACGAGAGTCGTTCTATGTGATTAATTCCTTGGAATGATCACGACCCTCAGCAATGAGGAACACTACTTAGAGGAAGAAGATATGATTAGACTTAAATAATATACTGTTTCACGGGTTTTTACTGTATTTTATTAATTAGATCGGTTTCGTTTACACATCTTCAGGTATTTGTTGTGTAAAGTATTTATTAGTAAAATTGTTGATATCATGGAGACTTTACCCCATAAATAAATATAAATGGTAATTTTTCGTTTTTAATTTTTGGTCAATTTTCTAAGTTAGAAACGGGATTCACAATTATTTGGAATTGTTTTGAAATCACGATAACTTTTTTAACTGTAATCACGAAAGGTAAGTAATTACGAAAGTTTAATTACAGGTAAAGGGTTGCTTGCTTGCTTATCGTATGGTTTAGTGGCCAACCTATTTGTCAGAGTTGTTCAGGCCGCCCGTAGGCATCTGACATGGCTTAACGACTGCTGTCAAACGACAACAACCGGGACCGCCTGCGTAACGTGCTCTCCGTGGCACGGAGGAGCTCAGATGAAATATGCCACAAGCGGTCACCCATCCAGGTACCGACCGCGCCAACATCGCTTAACCTGCACTAACTAACAATCACTTCGGACCGTGCACGCAACTAGGCTACGAGCTCCTCAAGGTAGGTAAAGGATGTCTCAATAAGAGTGCACTATTAAGTTTTGTGTTATTTTTTTTCGTGCAAGTGGCAACTCTGAAATTTGACAACTGTCACCTATGATTGTTCCGATTATTGAAAATGGAGCGCTACACAAAAGAAGAACGCGTTATCATTGTGAAAATGAAGCCGGAATTGGAGTGACTGTGAACGGCATTCGGTACAGGAACATGATAAGGGAGTTCTTGTGGCCTCAACTGGATGGCATGGATCTGGACGACATGTGGTTTCAGTAGGACGGCGCCACCTGCCATACCGCGTATGGAACAATCGGTTTATTGCAGCAACGATTTCCAGACCAAATCATCTCACGAAATTCTGATGTCAACCACCAAGATCATGCGATTTAACGCCGTGCCATTTCTTTCTTTGGGATTTTGTTAAACCTCTGGTTTATGAGAATAAACCAGAAACAATTCCCGAGCTCAAGGACGAGATCCAACGCGTCATCGGTGGGATACAGCCACATCTTTGTCATCGTAAAGTCATCGTAAATTTCATGAAAACAGCATTGGCCCGTCATCAGAGCCGCGGGGCCATTTGCCGGATATTTTATTCCATACTTAATCGGAACATGTCTACTTTACAATGCAATAAAAATATCACAACTCACTAAAAATACGTGTTTTTATTTTTAAATGAAATAATGATTGAATGATAATTTATTGAGACACCCTTTTTTAAAAGTTACTCAAACATAAATAGCAACTTTATAGCAATTATAACTTCATGTTGAGATAAAGTAGGGTGAAGATAATAATAACTTCACCCTTATAAAAAGGCGGTAAGTCGACAAAAACCTAAGAATGCGGCCTACAACTACGCAATAGGAATTATAGGAACCTTATCTAAATGAGAAACAAACGGCTGTAATCTAACATAAACCGATACTAACTCACCTGTTCAACTTATCGTCCCATATCGGTCATTATTGCGCCACTGAACAAAACAAAAACACCATAGGAAATCGCACCTTCAAACCATAAACAAATATGTCTAAAAAAAACGCACTTTATACTTTTTTCTTGAAGAAAACTAACAACACTGGCACTTTTCGAGATGTAACGCTTTAAAACATTCGAAATTCAAATCTGACAGGCGAAAAGTTAGCGTGTTTTGGCGCGAAAACTCGTAACTTTATTCAAAACGTCTGTTTCGGAGCGCTGCGGCCGCGCGACTGAATTTTCCGATTGAATTTGAACGGTACTACGTTTTCAAGTTATATTATGCTACGGTTGTTAACGTTTTGTTTCCAATTCATTACTGGTTTATTTTGATTGTCAATGTGCTTTTGTAAACAATAACAGCGATGTATAGTGACTTTAACAATATTACTTGAAATAATTGTAATGGAAATGTCATTAAATTCAATATGGACTGGATTTGTTCTTATCTTACTGGAAGTCATGCATTGCGTCATTTGGAAATAAAGTAGATTTGCGTACTTACTTGCTTTTTATGATTCAATGCAAAGTTTATAGAAATATAATTGATGTTCTACAAAATCTTATTACATTTTACGTTTCGAATTTAAAATCTGTGTTATGCATACTCTGTGCCAGTGTTTTTTTAATGAATGGTAGTGATTTACACTGTAGCTATATTATTTAGCGGGCAAGTTTGATTGTCCTATAATCAGACACTGAGACACACACACACACTGTCAAACATACCTACCTAAAATGTGCTTTATAAATAATTACTAACATAGTCTTATGTACCTGCATTTTTACTTCCTTCCTTCCTTATCGTATGGTTAGTGGCCAACCTATTTATGAGGTTTTTTTTTAAATTAATTAAGGAGAGCAGACGAGCAAACGGTCTACCTGATGGTAAGTGGTCACCGTCGCCCTCTCTAGACATATCACCTCCCTTTATTAATATTAGAGGGTTTTTGATGCGCTGCTAACCTTGAGCACTAGGATGGATTGCCTGATGTGCCGGAAATTACGCTGGCTCTCTTACCCTTCAAACCGAAACACAGAAATGAAAGCATCTCTGCTTCACGGCAGAAATAGATAAGAGGGTGGTACCACCCCAGGCGATCCTTCACTTTGGGATCTACCACTACTGCACTACAGAGTTGTTCAGGCCGTCTGACATGGCTTAACGATTGCTGTCGAACGACAGCAACCGGGACCGACTGCAGAACGTGCTCCCCGAGGCACGGAGGAGCTCAGATGAAATATGCCACTAGCAGGTACCGACCGCGCCAAAGTCGCTTAACCTGCACGATCACTTTCGGACCGTGCTCGCAACTAGGCTACGAGCTCCTCTGCATTATTACTAACAAAAATGGATCCCTGTTGTTCCGAGGAATATTTTTTTTTATGACAATATTAATAAATTTTAAGAAATGTATTTAATATTTGATACTTGGTAAAGTTCACTTTTTTAAAAGAAATGGCTGAGAAAATAAAACTACCAAATCGGATTCATTTACATATTTTTATTTTATTTTGTATGATGATGGGACAGAATAAATACGTATTTATTTTCAGCAGACCTTACCTATACTAATAAAAACACGCAATTAGTATTTTTTCTTGAGAAGATATGCGATTTATTGATATGCATAATTTGTTTGAGTCATCAGTTTATCTCAAGTACAATATAGTATAATTAACCTTCAGTCTCAGTAGTTCGGTTATTTTGTCCGGTGCCGAACTGTTGAGACCCTCTCAGTCTCAATAGTTCGGTTGTAAAATTTACCGAACTACTGAGACTTGTTCTGTAGTTCGGTTAGTGATGTGATGAATTGTGTTTTTGATAAAAGTTAAAATAGATTCAAAAATATTAATTCATCATCATCATCATCAGCAGCCTACTCTAGTCCACTGCTGGACACAGGCCTCTCCCAGGGCGCGCCATTGAGCCCGATCTTCGGCTCTTCTCATCCAGTCGCTGTCTGTCTCCACTCCAGAACTCGTCTACCCCAGCGGTTGACTGTTCTGCGACAGATGTGACCGGCCCACTGCCACTTCAGCTTGCTAATCTTATGAGCTATGTCGATAACTCTTGTTCTATGCCGGATCTCCTCATTTCGGATTCGATCCAGCAGAGATACTCCGAGCATAGCTCTTCCCATAGCACGCTGAGCGACTTTCAATTTGTGAACCAGTCGCACCGTCAGTAACCTACGTAACTTTTTTTATTAGAGGTACTTGAGATAAATTGACTTTTGAACAGTTTATTTTTTAGTCTAATGACTTTATCTGTCACACTGACAACTCCATTAGATTTAACTGTCAAATAAAGCATTAGATTAAAAATAAATTTCAGAGACAATAATAAAAGATTTCCAAATATTTGTGCGTGGCATCAGAAATGTATCATAATTTTAAAATGTATTCGTAACTATTTACCACATAAACGGTAATTAATTTAACTACAATTGTCACGTTTATTTTAAACTTAATTCATTCATTAACTACACTATAATTAAAGTTAAAGACTAATATTTATAAAGAGTATTCTAATTTTCTTTGGCAAAACGATTTTATTTACAATTTGAGTTTTTAAAATTTAAAGTAAGGAGCAGCAAATTGGATTTTCAAAACAATATAATATCTTACTATATTTTAACCACAATTTAACAAAGTTAATAAAAATATAACGCTCTTTTAACAGCTAAACAATAGTTAAGCGAATTTTTAATTAATTAAGAATTGAGATAATCTGGTTAATGTTAACTTACAAATATTAAGTCTCGCTTTATCAAATCCTTAAAACAATAATTGGTATTATGAGTATTTTCTTTCGAGATCTAAATTAGTAACTAGTATAAACTCAAAAATAGAGAAAAAACATCTACATAAACAATTAACAATTTGATATAGAACACCTCTTTGAACAATCCGTACAGATCGCGGCGATTAAGTTGAACAAAATGGCGGATGCGCAGTGACACATTTCAGGAAGCCAATTCTCGCAGAGTTCGACATACAAAAGTCGAGCCTACGAACGTCTTGTCATGCTCACATGTAATGTGAGCGAATGAGATAGGACTAATGTCGAATTCGACATTCCACCTGCGAGAATCGGCTTCCAGGTCTCAATCGAAGTGCGGTATGAAGTGCGACGCGAGGGGCCGCGCGTAACCATAGCATGTCTACAATGTTACCTGCGCGGAACCACCGCCATTTTTGTTCAACTTATGTGCTGCGGATAGTAACTTTCTTCGCGAACAAGTATAAGTACCTTTAATAGTGTCACAAATCAAAAACGTTGCTATAATCTAAACATTTTTTTAATTGTGACACTATTCAATTATTCATAAAACACTTTTCTTAAATATTCGTATAGAAAACTGAACTTTTTGACTTGTGACACTATTACACAAAAACCAATTAAGCAAATAAATTAATCTAGAAATAAACTAAAAATTATCTCTCAGTATCCCTTCTCAACAACCTGTTAACTCTCGAAATTCTATTTTTGTAAGTCTCAATAGGGTATCTTCTGAGAAGTTTTGACGCTGCGACGCGCGTCAAGGCGGCTTGGTAGCTCTGTTGAGACAAAATGGCGGGAGTTTCGCGCGTTTTTAAGATGTTGGGAGGCAAGATGGCGGCGTCAGACAACATGGCGTCGATGTCACCGTTGAACATCGCGATGTCCCCAGAGGTGTAATTGGAAATCGGCGCGCAGAGAGGTATGGCGTTGGACCATTTTCTGTTCCTGATGGAAGAAGAATAAGAATAACTTGTACATGTCCTTTTTTCCCTTTAATTAAATATAACTAATTATATCTTAAAACATAATACTGGCATAACGAATTGTGCGCCAGTAACGAATCAGTCGTATTATTACCTATTAACTTATCCAAAATGTTTGACTGACGGGATTGGATTGAGCAGGGACTAGACCGTCGGAATGAAGAACTATTTTCAAAGCTGGATATATAAGATGAACGATATATATGAGGATTTGATAAGATCCAGATTTTCAAACACTTCAATCTCTCCAGATCGGCAGCGGATCACTTACCATCAGTATATATATGGCCCGATTAAATCTACTGAACCAAAATATGTCTCACATGTCTACCTGGTTCTAAGTAGTAGTCACAGTTACCTATAAACATCAGCAACACCGTCTACTTCTTTTCTTCTTCTTCAGTGTGATCAGTGGCCAACCTATTGTAAGAGTTGTTTAGAAGCCACCTGTAGGCCTGTAACTATGGACTGCTGTCGGAGAACACCAACCAGGACCGACAGCTTAACATGCTTTTCGGGACTCAAGTGTAAATGTGTCACTAGCGGTCATCCATCTTATCATTAACCTGTACGATTACTTTCGGCCCGTACTCGCAACTGGACTACAAGCCCCTCCATACTTACACCATACGGGATGTCAATGATGCGCTGCTCTATGAAATTGAAATTAAGCTTAGCAAATTGATATATACACGTCCATATGGATAGATAGAGGGACCGCCTCCAATCACAGGTAGTTCCCACTTTTCGCCGTAAGATTTGGTGGACAAACGTGATAGGTGGCGAGCCTACCGACGTCTTCTAGATGTAGAATAGTATCCGCTAAGATCCTTAGTCGCCACGTACGACACCCACGGGAAGAGTTGTGGTGGTGCTATTCTTTAGGGCCGGCACCTCACGGCAGCAAATTGATACCTACTTCAAACACCTCAGCATGGGGGCTCCCTTCAGTCGGTACCCCGGCTCGCAGGTGAAGGTGACTGTTTCCCCGATCTTGTAGTAGAACTTCACGGACGACATGCGGCCAGATATCGTGGTGCCAGGGTACGTGCAGGCTTGGGCACCTGGGTGATGGGGGAGAACTGTTAGTGTTTAAGGGTACACACGATACCGAGCTTCCAGACGTTAAGTAGGTAATGGTTAGAAAAAAATATGTGGAGCAACTGGAGGAGCTGTAGGAACTCCTCAGTTTGGTAAAGACTAAAGCCCGCGTTTGACCTCAATCTCACCTGATGGTAAGTGAAGATGAGGCGGAAGATGAAGCACGCGGGTTTTGAAAGGACAAGCTTTTTTTAAACACTTCTGTAGATCCTTCAAGTTCAGATAAGCTTAACTTACAAACAACACTGTACTGATGAGTGAAACCTATTGTGCCAGCTAGATCACTTCGTGAAGCTTACAAAGTTTCCTATTGAGGTTTCTATGGGCCTGTAGGGACACTGTGTACAGACACAGTGCACACTGTGTTCTACATTGTGAATTATTATGTCAGCAGTTTTAAATGTCACGCGGCTGCGCCCGCGTCGGGCTGGTCGTGTCTCTACCACCGTCATGTATTGTGTACTGTTTGGAAATATAAGTATCGGTTAACAAGTCCAGTGTCTCATTGAAGATGACTCATCGAAGACATACCCTGGCTAGGACGTAGGTATAGACACGTGTCGAACTCCTAGACCAGTAAAGAGGTGCCACTCGTATAATACAAAAGCTCTGATCCTGATTTATTTAAAAAAAAAAACGTTTCTCATTAAACACTCCAATAAACCAAGATTTGGACATTTGGGAACGTCCTATAATAAATAAGGTTGTATATAATAATAATAGAAGACCTCACTCACCTCCTAATGGAGTGTGACCTGGTGAAAATCGAGAGGAAGAATTTGGCCTCAGTAGACTCCAAAATGGGAGGCTCAATATTATTTTGAGTCAGCCCTTATCTGATAATATGAAACACTTACTGTTGTTTGCTAAGTTGGCTCTCAAAGTGAGGGCTGAGTCTAATAACACTTGAGCTTCCCTTCCCTTTTCTTAGTGACCCTAACGAGGCTGACATGGTCACCTTGTCGTGTACTAAAGCCTCTAAACTGAGAAATGAAATGAAGGATCTTAAAATTACATAGGTAGTTCCAGTATATCCTACCACATTGTGGTGTGCAAATTTATATAACAGATAACATAAATTTAAAAAAAAATTGATACGAGGCTAACTAATACGCTTTAGATTACAAGAACTATTTACAAGAAATATTAATATAGTGATTACATGTCAATTTAATTTAAAAGTCAAATTATTTATATCAAATATTATTAAGTACTAACTTTGTGTTCAAAGAATTCCTTAACACTGTAGAAGCAATTATTCATCAACCAAATATACGTGTTCCTCTTAAACTCATTGAACGGCATGGCTTTCCATTCAGATGGTAACTTATTATAAATGTATATTGCCATACAACATACATTATTCTTATATATGTCCAAGGTACATTTCGGAAGGTATAGCCTGTCTTTGTGAGATGATGATGATAAGATGAGATTTAAAAAATAAAATATAATCTAATCTAAATAATAAAATGCCTGTGCTAGGATTGGGCCACCACCATCGTTCATCGTCATCATAGGCCTGATACGTCTCTTGCAGACGATTTAAGCAGCGTCGCGAAGGCATCGCTTTTCGTGGCTAAAATTCCACTCCCCGTGTTGTTTTCCACGCAGCTGGATCTTAAAGCTGACGTGGGTGAAGTGTCTTCTCCACCATCGTTCAGAGGTTTATTCTATTCGACGGCGCCTCGTGCCCTAGCTTCTTTTGAATCATTTTCGCTTCATTTTTCATCATTCACCAATTCATTCCAAAAACAAGAAATTACGTACAAGTGGGAGGTTTATCACTCCATCGGCCGCTGTCCTGGCACACCAAAATGGGACGCCCGTGCAGCGTGTGTTCAGGGTTGCAGTGGAACTGCAGCACGTCGCCAGCCCTGTACGGGGCTCGGCCCAGGACGTAGCCTGATGCCGGAGGGGGAAGGGCTGGACAGGATACCTCTGCAATGATATTGATGCTTTGAAGGCTGATGGTGATGGTTTTTGACTTAACTAATTGCAATATCTTAGTGGGATGTGTAAAGTCGTGTAGAGTTCTGCTGCAAGCAGCGATGCTTGCGTTGCTGTGTTCCGTTTTGAAGGATAAAAGAGCCGGCGTACTTGCAAATTTTGAATCTCACCTCATAATATTAATAAAGTGTTTTCGATGCGCTGCTAACCTTGAGGGTTTAGATGGAGTGCCTCACGTGCTGAAACACTGCTTTGCGGTAGAAATAGGTAAAAAGTTCAGAGTCTAAACAGATAACTTTAATATCAACAGATGCTTCAGAGTCGGAAGTTCCAACCAATTTAGGAATGATCTAGCCTATCTCTGTTTCAATCTTTGTTAGTGTGATGCGATACTCCAGTATCCATGTTCAGTATGTAGAAATCTTTAATAACACCACAGAATATGCAATAACACTAATATTTGATATATAGATTAATTATTTATTGCATAAAAGACATAGATAAGGAATAAAACTGCCTTTCCACCAAAGCTGTGCGAGGAAGCGAGGCGGTGAGCGAGGAAAATATCCGCCAATAGGATCGCTCCATTTTAATCGTCACGTGACATGACGTGATAATGGTGCGATCCTATTGGTGGATTTTTTCCTCGCTCACCGCCTCGCTTCCTCGTACAGCTTTGGTGGAAAGGCAGCCTTAATATACAAAGGCGGCCTTATGGCAGTGGAATAACTTACCTCTGCAGATAGGGAACGGCCTAGCCCAATCAGCGGCCGGCAAGCAGACAGTCTCAGAAGCCCCACTGAGGACCCAGCCAGGAGGACAGGAGAAGGCAGCTCTGCCGCCCACTCCTCGCGAGATCACGGCCACGCGTGGACGTCGCTCTCCCTCGTTCAGTGGCGTGTCCTGGATTACGTCGCCGCATTCTACACCTGGATCAGTATAAACGTGTCAAGAAAAAATATGCTTAGTTATTGGAAACTATTAATTATTTATTTTATTATTAATTATTATTTTTAACCCCGCCGACCTACCAAGGAAGTGGTGTTATACAAGTTTGATGCGTTTGTCTATTTGTCTGTGCCATCATAACTCAGCAACCGATGATCCGATTTGAACCCGGTTTTTATCAGAGTATTTTGTGGAGAGTATTCTTAGCCATGTCAAATAAAAATCGGACCAGTGGTGTCCAAGATCATGGTAATCTTTGATGTCAGATGGGATCTCTGGAACGGATCTCTGAATCTAAAACCTCGATGATCTCATGATAACCAGGACAAAATATCTCCACAATGGTAATGTAATGTAATGTAATAACGGGCTGATTTCCGCAACTTGACGTCTTAAGCGCCTATTTTGCGTGTGGTGGAAACTACTACTAATCGAGCCACCCCAACTTCGCCAGGAAGTCCAGCAGTCCTCTGATGTCCTGAAGGACTTCGGGAAGTGATCCTGGGGCGCCAAGGCTTCCCGCCCGGTAGGTGGTCACCTCTCTGCACTCCAAGAGCACGTGGGCGACCGTCTCCTCCGCCTCCATGCAAGCTCTGCACAAGGGACTGTCTGTGATGCCTCTCCACAATGGTAAGTCTCCCATTTCTTAAATTTTCAAATCATGCGTGACCCCTTATTTGAGCAATTAGGACTTAACAAGAAAAACTTCTTTTTTTTTAATTTTATTTTTATTGACTTCTAAACCTGCATTTGACCTCCATCTCGCGTGATGGTAAGCGACGATGAGGTCGACGATGGAGCATGCGGGTCCAGTAAATGCCTATTCACTCTGGCCTTGAAGATCCCAAGGTTTCGGGAAATACAGACGCCGGCAGGCTGTTCCATTCCTTAGCCGTTCGCACAATGAACGAAGAAGCGAATCTTAACACTTACTTTCGCAAACAGGCAAAGGCGCGCTCCAGTTCCCAGAAGCCCGACACACCAGGGTGTGAGAGCCGATGAGAGCATTCCCGTTGGCACACGAGAACATGATCTCTGTTCCCAGTTGGGTGCCCTGCCCGCTGGCTACTAGACCTCGGCGTATCGGCAGCGGTGGGCAATGGACGTCTAGTTGTGAGAGAGAAGAGGGGAATTACATATCGGCAGCGGTGGGCAATGGACGTCTAGTTGTGAGAGAGAAGAGGGGAATTACATATCGGCAGCGGTGGGCAATGGACGTCTAGTTGTGAGAGAGAAGAGGGGAATTACATATCGGCAGCGGTGGGCAATGGACGTCTAGTTGTGAGAGAGAAGAGGGGAATTACATATCGGCAGCGGTGGGCAATGGACGTCTAGTTGTGAGAGAGAAGAGGGGAATTACATATCGGCAGCGGTGGGCAATGGACGTCTAGTTGTGAGAGAGAAGAGGGGAATTACATATCGGCAGCGGTGGGCAATGGACGTCTAGTTGTGAGAGAGAAGAGGGGAATTACATATCGGCAGCGGTGGGCAATGGACGTCTAGTTGTGAGAGAGAAGAGGGGAATTACATTCGCGGAATTTTTTTTCACCCTTTTTCTAATGTATTCGAGTATGCCTAGCACGGATGAACGTTTAATAAACAAAAATTAGGGAAATACATAGTCTATGTATAGAGCGTCGGTGGACTAGTGGCTAGGACGCCGGACTCCCATGTAGGTACCAATGAGTTTTTCGTATTTTTCGAAGACTTATGTACATTTACCGACTGCTCTAACGGAGAAGGAAAACATCGCGAGGAAACCTGCATACCGAGATGACCAGTGTGTAAAATGGGGTAGGCACAAAAGATCCTCAACGGTCGAAGTGCCGCTGGGGTTATTCCCGGCCCCTATCAAAAGATAAGATGTTTGATTTTAGATTGTCTTACCTTCAACAATAATGTCGACATGGTGGCTCTGCCTGGTAGGCGTCTCGCACCGGTAGACCCCTGAGTCTTCCTTCTCCGCCCCCATGATGCTCAGCCGGAACTCGAGCTGGCTGTCTCGGCCGGGGTCCGTCGTCCAGCCGTCGGAGTATTTCTTGTCGATGCTGGGGTAAGCATGTATTAAAGAATAAGTAGTGTTCCGCCCTCCCCAATGGTTAGGTCATGAATGCTAGAGTCTGTACGGAAAGAGAAGCGACTCAGTTAAAAAGGAAACAGTTAACATGAAACATTTATATGTGACATGACAACACTTTTTCAGTTAACGAAATTGTTACCAACGACAAAAATGATCGAGTACCCGAATTTTTTTAGTCAGACTATATCTCTTTGTTGCTAAAAGCTCAATGGGCGATACGTCCAATTCCCCGAATGTACAGTTCCCTGAACGTCCAATTCCCCGAAGGTTCAGTCTTCCGTTTCCCGGAACGTCCAGTTCCCTGTACGCCAGTGGAGGTTGTATGAATTGTATGGGGGATGTATGAGTTGTATGAAGTTTATATGAGTTCTATGCAGGTTGGATAAATTCCATACAACTTATACTAATTCCATGCAACTCGTACAACCTCCATACAAGATACAACCTCCATACAACTTCCATACAACTCGTACAACTTCCATACAGACTCCATACAACTCACACAACCTTAAACAATTTGTCAGTTTGACATTGAACGAATTGACTTAAAAATCTAAATGACCAGGGAACTGGACGTTCGGGGAACTGGAGATCGATTCCACTAAATACAACGTAACTAAATAGAATCTAACGGGTCTCATAACGTCTAAATAAGGTCTGAATTGGTCAGGACAGAATAGGGAGAACAATAATTATTGGTCTTTGGGACAAGGTCTCAATCAAAAGGTCTCAAGGGGTCACGAGAAGCTTTTATCAGTCAGAACAGAGTTTCAAATGTTCATAGGACAAGATCTCAATTCCTCATGATCTTATCGTCAATTACACTAAACGTCCTTAAACTTAATTCTACATTAAAGTACATGCTCTCCATTTCTACGCCACAGCTCTAAGTGGAGATAACACGAGACCTAAGGAAACTTAACTTAGCTTTAATATGAAGGGTAGTATTCGTGAGAATCAAACAATTCCATATTCGTGAGAGTCAAACAATTCCCATTTTCAATAAACAAGTAAAAGAACACTACCTTTCTCAATTTTGATGCCTGTTATGTCATCCATCTTAGTTTGTTAATATTTATTTATACCTATATACGAGTATGTATGTACATCTCACACCTACGTTTTGCCGATGATATAGTCGTAATGGCGGAGGCGCTGCAGGACCTCCAAGAAATGCTGGACAATCTCAATGCTGCTTCATGACGTGTCGGTCTCGGGATGAACTTGGACAAGACTAAGGTCATGTTCAATGACCATGTCGTTCCGGGACCGATTATCGTCGACGGTACGGCCCTCGAAGTTGTGCAACAATACGTCTACCTCGGGCAGACTGTGCAATTAGGTAGAAACAACTTCGAGAAAGAAGCCGACAGAAGAATTCAGCTGGGTTGGGCAGCATTTCGGAAGTTACGTCACATCTTCTCGTCGCCCATACCTCAATGTCTAAAGACAAGAGTCTTTAACCAGTGCGTCCTACCAGTAATGACCTACGGAGCCGAAACGTGGACACTGACGGTGCGACTGGTTCACAAATTGAATGTCGCTCAGCGTGCTATGGAAAGAGCTATGCTCGGAGTATCTCTGCTGGATCGAATCAGAAATGAGGAGATCCGGCATAGAACAAAAGTTATCGACATAGCTCATAAGATTAGCAAGCTGAAGTGGCAGTGGCCGGTCACGTCTGTCGCAGAACCGACAACCGCTGGGGGAGACGAGTTCTGGAGTGGAGACCGCGGTTGGGCAAACGTAGTGTGGGTCGTCCCCCTGCTAGATGGAGCGACGATCTGCGCAAGGTGGCTGGCAGCGACTGGATGAGAAGAGCCGAAGATCGGGATCAATGGCGCGCCCTGGGAGAGGCCTTGTCTAGCAGTGGACTAGGGTAGGCGGCTGATGATGATGTATGTACGTATATGTATAATATGTATGTATATTATGTATTGTATTTTTAGAGATATTTATTATTTATTTTATAGTTATTGCATATCTGTACTTATATGTGTATATATGTCTTTATATGCTTATTTATTATAGATGTCTTTATATATTGTATTTATTTTTGACGTACACACTATGTCTGTCTACCTCTAAATTATAACGCATCTTTCACTTACGCGGGTTTCTCACAAATCTCTTTTAGAGACAAGTTCACCCTTTGTACAATGTCTTATTTTAATTGTTTTTATTAAGTGTATTGTTGTACAATAAAGTGTAAATACATAAGGCTAGGCCTACCCCGTGTCCGGTTCCAGTCCCGGTTCGGTTCGCCGGACCCGTGTAGTTCGGACCTAAGGACGTTTCTTGTCACGGTTACTCACTCAGGATAATGATGTGTGACGTTCCACTTGGGGTTCCCGAAGCGCCTCATCCATAAACACTCCATGTGGAGGTTGGTGCCAGGGTACACCAGCAGTTTTCCGTCGTTGGTCTGCGCGATGGGGCCTCCGGAGTGCCGGAACAGGATCGTTGGAGGTTTCTTCACTGAAAGTAAGTGGAACGGTAATCGGTTTCGTAGGGTTGGCACCTTTCGGGGCAGGATTTACTATATTCAACAAGTTGGTAGAAAAAACGGTTGGTAGAGAAACGAGAGTCAGTGACGTCGTGGCTAGGGCGTCGGACTCACATGCGTGAGATCCGTGTTCGAAACCATGCACTGTCATGTACCAATGAGAAGTGAAGTGAAGGAGAACATCGTGAGGAAACCTGCACACTGAGATAAACCAGTGTGTGAAGGGCAATGGCAAACCTGCTAAGGCAGTCGTTCTATTTGAAATTGAAAACGTTTATTTAGCACTGTAAACACCAGAATATAGAACATAATACAGAAAGATTAATACATGCAGCACAGAACATCCGGTGTGGTACAGTGCCAACAAGGGTACACCAGCTCAGCTGAGGCAAGCCACAGCGCTGATCTTCAGCTGGCCCTCAGTGACTGCACGGACGAAGAAAGCAACAGTGTGTGTTGTGTTGTATGAATTTGAGTAAATCCTTAGAATAATCAGAACCCTCAGCATTAAGGAATACGACTTAGAAGAAGAGGTAGAAAAGTTAGAAATGAAGTGACTTAAAATAGGGGAGAAGGAGCCAGACTCATTAAAATAAAAATCTACTTAGAACTTTCAATTTTTATTAGGAATCCGATGGGGAAATCGAATCCCTTTTGCTATCCTCTATCGCTCTTTTGTCCGTCTGTCCATCCCTCCATTCGTCTGTTCATCTGTAACGTGCTTCTAGCTCGTAAACGGAATAAAATACAGACTACAAATTTTCACATATTGCCTGGACCCAAATATCGACTTTAAACTTTTCAATTTGAATAATTAGGTTTATTCTCGACCACGAAAACTTACGGCGATAAGAGTGAACTACCTATAATGAAGGTGGTTCCTTTGTCTACCCCCTCGGGGATTATGGACTTGAGAGCTATGCTATGCTATAAATGTTACGCTACGAAGAGGGGAGACAAATTCCGCAAGGAACGCGTTCGAGTGGCAGCCACGCGGGAAGAGGAAACCTGGCCGTCCTGTATACACATGGAGGCGAACTGTCGACCGTGAAGACCGTGAATTGAAAGCAGCAGGGTTGAGCTGGAGTGAAGCTCGGAAGGTGGCACAGGACAGAGCCATAGGACGACAACAACATGCTATAAATGTTAATATTAAAAGTAATGTATACTTACTGGCGTAATCATTTTCCTGGTTCAGCCCAACGCAAGAAGGCTTGCTGCCGTCGAACGATCCACCGATACACTTGCGTGTCTGCGAACCAGTCATGGCGTACTTTCCGATGTCACTACATCTGGAAATAAGAAAAAGTTATGAATATGTAACTTTCTTTATTTTAGATGGAGCGACGATCTGCGCAAGGTGGCTGGCAGCGACTGGATGAGAAGAGCCGACGATCGGGCTCAGTGTCGCGCCCTGGGAGAGGCCTGTGTCCAGCAGTGGACTAGAGTGGGCTGCTGATGAACTTTCTTTTGTGCCTGCTATCTTTTAGAATTAGCCTTCATAAGTCATAAGGCTGTTTGGGGTCAAAGACCTCAAAAGCTAGATTAGTGCTAGGTTAGTATGGACATCTGTAGACGTCAGAGTGAAGCGAATTATAATTTAATAGAATTTCGTCGTCTACTTCATTTTTTTCAAGTATGTCTAAATCCGGGTTTCTTTAGTAGTCTTCTAGTCTTCTTTTAAATTCCGAAAATCCCGGGATTTTTTAATATTTTTTTTTAATGGCATGTCCATAGTATGATGATCGCAGGTTGGAATTACCAAAAGTAGCTCTATCTACAGCGATTTTTTCAGTTCCAGAAATCCCGGGATTATCCAAATATGGTTTATAAGAAAGCCGTATCCATATCATGACCACAGCTTGCAAGTACCAAAAACAGCCCTACCTACTCCGATCGCTAGTCATAACACTCATAACACAAGGTGGTAATGTGGAGATGGGGACTGCAGCTAATCAAACTTATTGTCAATATTATAATTCGGCTGGTCTGTTCGCTGCTGTCCAGTTATGTTTATATTTAACATGCATTGTATTTGAATTTTAAATTTGTAAAAAGCATGACGTAACCATGAGTTCCTGGTGTCCCGGTTTTAACAAATGAGTATGAGAGTATGAGTATAATACCGCTTCTTTCCTTTCAGCTACAGCACCTTACGAAGCGGTGGTAGAGTAAAAAAGAATGACGTTGTAAAAATGTACTATAATTTACCTACTTACAATAAAAAACATTATGATTTGATTTTTGATCGATTATTAACAAATAAGCATTAAAAAAATATATTATTAATACCTACCTATGACCGTTTCCCAGATTGCCAACTTTGCAGAGTGAGTACGTCCCAGAATGAGGTAGTATTTCTCTCAGAATCATCACTTCCCATAACGAACATTTCTCAGAACGATCGCTTTCCAGAATGAATGAGCACTTCTCAAAGCCCATGGAACATTTTACTATGGAGCTTGGCACACATACTCTCCGTGATTTTGAAAAAAAAATACGATTTCTAGGCGATCAATCTCAGCTCGATAATTGGATAGAGCACATCACTATTGATGTGCTCTATCCAATTATCGAACTTCTATAAACATGAAACATGTCTTGACAAAAACTCCTAAAGTATCTCTGAACCCAGATATTTGAAGTTGAAAGTTGCATTATTTTTTAGTAAAATTCCTGAGCCAAATATCTGGATTTTAAAAAACTTTAGGAATATGTCTCAAGAGATGTTTTATGTTTCTATTAATGTCTTCTATTATTAAGCTAAGATCGATCATAAATTTTTTGCAACCAAATGACGATATGGCGGAAAGGAAGTGTGCCAATAAGGTTCCATGGCCTTTACCACTTCCCATAATGGCGACTTCCCGAAATAAACACCTCTCATAACGATCACCTCCTAGAATGACCACTGGGGAACACCTTTCAGATACTTTTTTTATTTTATTTACTTCTAAACCCGCATTTGACCTCGATCTCGCCTGATGGTAAGCGACGATGAGGTCGACGATGGTGCATGCGGGTCCAGTAAATGCCTATTCACTCTGGCCTTGAAGATCCCAAGGTTGTAGGTTTCGGGAAATACAGACGCCGGCAGGCTGTTCCATTCCTTAGCCGTTCGCATAATGAATGAAGAAGCAAATCGCTTCGTACGAGCAGATGGGATATCAACAACATAAGGATGGAATCCCTCCCCGCGCCTGGTAGTCCGAAGGCGGAATGGAGATGCTGGAATTAGGTCGTGCAATTCCGGTGCGCACTCTCCGAAATGTATCCTATAAAATACCGATAGACAGGCAACCTTGCGCCGATGTTCCAGACTTTGCAGTCTAGCTTCCACCAGCGATTCGTCACCTATAAGACGCCTAGCGCTTTTCTCCACTTTATTGTATGGTTGTCTATATCGTTGCATTGTACGCCGTGGCATGCAACTGCGTCGAAATATTGCGATCTCAAAAAACCCCAAACAAAAAGAATTCCGTATCCAACAGTAATTTAGTACATAACAATAACATTTCAGATAGACAACTTCATATCTGAGTCATAGTAAGAAAAGTCTGAGTCATAGAGATAAAAACTATGAGTACCTAGATACAATGATGGCACCAGCTGGGAAGTCAACAGTCTCTGTGATCTCCAGGTCATTGAAGAAGGAGACGACGTGAGGCTCGTCGTTGTGGAAGGTACAGGTGTTATTGCTTATCAGTTCCTCGCTTTGGGCCTCTAATTCTTCTGCAAAGAGCGTATTAGGCTGCCTTTCCACCATAGCTGTGCGCGGAAGCGAGGCAGTGAGCGAGGAATAAATCCGTCAATATTATCGCTCCACTTTAAGGCTCGGACTACACGACGACGGTTCCAGCGACGTACCAAACCGGCCATGTAGTCGACTGCATTCAAACTCATGCTTTCAAACCCCGCCCACTCGGTTCAGGAACCGAGCAGGCCGGTTCCAAGTGGACACGCACACACTGTTGCTTTCTTCGTCCGTGCAGTCACTGAGGGGCCAGCTGAAAATCAGCGCTGTGGATTGCCTTAGCAATATGCTGAGCTGGTGTACCCTTGTTGGCACTGTACCGCACCGGATGTTCTGTGCTGCATGTATTAATCTTTGTATACTTCTGTATTGTGTTCTATATTCTGGTGTTTACAGCGATAAATAAACGTTTTCAATTTCAATTTCATTTCAACCGTTGTACGTGTAGTCGACAGCGCATTTTTGTTTGAGCACCGGTTCCATGGAACCGACCGATACTGGAACCGGCCTAGGAACCGTCGTCGTGTAGTCTGAGCCTAAACGTCACGTAATAATGAGACGATCCTATTGGTGCATTTTTCCTCACTCAGCGCTCCGCTTCCTCGGAAAGCTTTGGTGGAAAGCCACACTGGTATCATTCACATCTGGATCCCGTGAAACAACATTCCTTGTAATTAAGTCTAAAACGGCAACATTGACGCTGTTTTGTATGATGGGATTTCCATTAATGTTGCCATTTTGGGCTTTATAATTACAAAGACTTTGTTTCGTAAAAAGTATTCTTTCTCGTGTCAACTTCGTCTTAATATGTACTATCGAGATTCGAGGTAGGTATTCTTTAGGATTACGTCATAAAATTGTTATCTAAAGTACTATTAAGTAATATGTGTCTCTCCTCAGTTAAAAGATAAATAGGATTATGTTAAAGCCTTATATGCCTATAGCGCACTGCAGCTATGTTAGAACAGAAGCCGACCAAACCCATATGAATCTAAAAAACCGAAAAACAAATTTAGTTTCAAAATTGCAGCAGTGTATAAAAGCTTTAGTTGATAATTTAATGGAAGATAATGTAAAACCAACGAACAAACCTTGCGAACAGAAGCAAGGTGTCATGGAAATTAATATAAAATATACTTATGTAGTCTTTCTGCAACTTGGAATTCCTAACCAACTGTTTATCTTGATTTTTTTCGTTGTCCTTTGGTTTACAAATAGATCACTTCACTCTAGATAATATAATATAGGTGTAACAAAGTAAACTATTGTTAGAGTATTTGATAACTTTAGGAATCCCACTCTCGATATTTCCAAACATAATCCATTACCCTGAAATGTCATATATTTCTGACACAACTTACCGCAGTTAAAACTCTTCCCAACCCAGTTCCCCTGCTCACAGATCAGCTTCCATGTCGTCTTCTCCCCCATGAAGGAAGCTATGCACCGGAACGTGATCTCAGTGCCATGGGGGTAGCCCTCTATCCCCAGGGTCCCGTTGACTTCCGCTCCATCCCGGTATATGAGTGTCCCTTGAACCCTTTAGGGAAATCCAGAGTTATTAGGGAACACTTTATTGTACACAAATACAGGAAAAGTAAAAACTACAGGAATAGTAGCACGATACGTACAAAGGCGGCCTTGTCGCTTAAAGCGATCTCTTCCAGGCAACCTCTGAAGTTAATCGGACATTAAAGAGATTAGCGACAGTGTAGTGTGAAGATATGAAATAGGTTACTATTACTTAATACACAGTAAAGTTAGTAAAATAATAGTAATATGATATACATACATAATTATGTAGGTATACTAAAATAGTTAAATGCATAGATATACATAATATAATTAATATATAGTAAATAAACACATATAATAGATATTAAATAATAAATAGGTAAATATACATAATAATAAAAAATAAAATGCACAACTACAACGACAAATAATGATGAGTGAGACTCTCTTTAAACGAAGCCAGAGATTCCGAATGCCGAATTCGACTAGGTAGTGAGTTCCATAGGTGTGCTGCCTTGACAACAAAGGAGCCTTCGGGATACTATCATGGCTTGATCTGAGAGACATCATGGTCAGAGCCTAGGAATGTGAACATGGATTTCAGGTACGCGGGAGTGAAAAGACTGTACAGGACATTATAAAGGAGGGAGAGGAGATTAAAGTTGCGACGGAGCCGAATTGGGAACCATTTAGGCTGAACGCGGAGTTGTGTAATGTGATCACATTTCCGGACACCAAAAATAAATCTGATGCACATGTTTTGTAGAAGTTCAAGCTTGTTGAGTCAAGGATGGGAAGGAGAAGAGATTGGGCGAGCTCGGTTTTCGTTTTGATTGGACGCAGCTTTATGGGGTGCTATGATGACTGTGAACTTTTGAGGAATTATATAACTTTGCCGACTGTTTAATATCTCAGAGGATAATTTCTTGAAACACATTATATTTTTGTGTACTTACAAGAAGTTAAAGATCGATGAAAACATATAGAAAAGACGAAATTTAGAGTTTCTTGAAGTAGGTTTGAAGTAATTTTCGAAAAAATATTCCTGAGTTTCTTGTTGGTGAGATTTAAAGAATTTTAATTGATAATGTTATCCCAGACTGACATATGGATTAACTTGAAACCATGCACTAAACATTCAGACATGTCGAAACAAAGAAACAGCAACTAAAACGAAGCACGGCCAAGACATATAAAGGCGAAACCATGGCCATACAAACACAGCTACATATCGAGAGACATACATTAAAACATCTGTATTATTTAAATAAATAACTAAGCCCTGCTTTCAGAGGATTTAATAACCTTAAATGAATATGCTATGATCATTAATTCCGTTTTAACAATGACAAATCAAACCATTAAGTTATCATTATTTGATTTAAAAATGAAGTATATAAAACAATATTTGATGATTCATCAGATAAGTATCATATTATTGATGATGATGGAACTGTTCGATTTGATAATGATGAAACTATCGATGTTGATGGTAAGAAATGTAATGTAGTAGATAAAGAAGCAAAAGTCCGAACCTAGAAGGCTCTCACCAGGGCTTCGCATCCCTGACCGCCTGTGTTGCCCTCAGTCTTTCCAGCCAGCAAATAAGAAACGCAAATACTTTGCAAATACAATATTTTTTGTTCTATACACCATCTATTGGATATTGCGATTTTATTTGAGCAACTCATGGTCACACTTGTGGAAAACTATACATACCTCTTTTAAGATCCAAACGTTAAGCATACAATTGAACGTGATATTCGATACAGTTGCAAAATATATAATTTCATTAAAAGATAACCAAAATGTGGACAATAATTTGCTCAAATAGCGAGAATTATCACAACCACAAGAGACAATAGCAAAAGAAATGAAATAACCAAAACAAACAAATCCGAATGCATTTGAAGCACGTATTTTGATAAGGCAATTAACATGTTGAATTTGAAATTTTGATAATGATGACATTAGCAGAGTCAGTTCCAATTAATGATTCGAATGATAATAACACAGATTCAAATGAAATGGGAAATGAAACCACGTAAGCTACAATGAAAGCGCATTGATAAATTAACTGTTATTTGGGCCCAAAAATTGGTACGGTGTTCCCCAGGGGGCCATTCTGGCACGCTCGACATATATCGACACAAAAACATACGCTACGGATTTACGAGTATAGTACTCTGTGCTATGGATCTCTTACTACGTTTAACTATAATAGGAACGAATGTCGATTTCGACATTTGCTCATCGAACATACCAGAACCTCCCGCCGCCAAATCTTTAAAGGCTCTTTTTAAAATCTTTAATCCACATAGTTTATATGGTATGCATTGTCAAACGATTTCACAGAGGCTTCCTTAAAATTCCAGTATTCTCTCATAATTTGAAGTGTTTTCAAATAAATTCTTGTTACCTGGCTGGTGGCCCGCAGTCTGTGATTGTTTTTCCATCCAAATCAGGTTCAAGATCCGAGATATCTTCTCTGACGATATCAGAACCACTCTGAAACTCTGATGTCGGTCGTGGTCTGGATAGGTTAGCTGAAATGCATACGATTTTGAGAATTAACCTACAGAACTGATTTAAACATTCTTTCTTTGGTTTATCTCCATTCATCTAAACTCCAATCTTATGGAGATTGAAGAAATGGTGAACGAGCTGACACGTCACTAGGATGGGGGCCACCAGGCAATAAAACGAGCGTATGTGGGACGCCCTAACGGACGACGTCCGGTCGGACGTCCCAGATACCGCTGGCGCGATGAAGTGGAGAAGGATCTGCGTGAGCTCAGGGCGCCTGACTGACTCGAGACTGTGCACGAGAGAGAGCGATGGCGCTCTTTGGTATCGGAGAACAAGATCCACTTCGGGTCGCTGCGCCAGCGGAGTAAGTAAGTAAGAAAGTCCTTTTGTTTATTGTATGCTACTAGTTAAATATTGTTGGTCCAGTATTTTTAAGAAAAAGTAGGCATTTTGTAATAGGTATCTCTGTGTAGAGTCAGCCTGGGTAGCTACTAATACCACCTATTGCTGATTTCTGCTGCAAGGAAGAATTGCTGTCTTCTGATTTGAAGGGTAAGGGATCCAGCGTGATTACTAGCACATGAGCGAGTACTCCAATTATGTCATGCCCTCACTATACCATAACTACTTACCACGGGTGACCTGTTTGCTCGTCTGCTCTCCCTTTTTTTTATAAGTGGTGTTTTTACCAAGTTTTTACAAAGTAGTCGCTGTGGGAAGTTGTAAAAAAGAAAAGTAACCAATCTGTGAAATGGGCATTACGAATAAGTATGAAGGATAATACACATCTATTTTACAAACCTAATGGTCTGCAAAAATCATGAACAGTAGGCTGCAGTCTTCCCAAATGGCAGTTCAGGGTAGCTGGTGGCGACCTGCCAGGTTCGCAGGCCAGGTTCACTGATGATGCGTGGGCGACGGTTAGACCTGCTCTGTATCCTGCTTCGTAGGTCGCTCCATGGAGAAGTGGCAGCTCACAAGGGGCTGGAAGAAAATAATACGTTTATTTCTTTCACGGCTTCTTCAAGTCGCTCTACTTTCTAACTGATGAGGGTTTAGATTATTTTATGGAATTGACTTCATTCCTTATTTGGTTTGCCATTAGTCCGTTACAAACCCCATTTCACACCTTTTTCATTTCTGTGAATCGAAAGTCCGTTGATATTAGATTGGTGTTTCTTCTTATCACGGGCTACAGGGTTGCCTTTTTCGTAAAATCCTGTTCCTGATTTTTAAAGGGTGTATCTACACAAAATCCGACTACTTAGTAACATCTTCTCTCCCTCTTCTTTAGGGTGAATTTTAAAACCTTTGGGTGTATCGTTGCCTGCAGCGTGGATTCGTTCGACATAGACAATATTATTTCGACCCCATATTATTATAATTTCAAGATTATCATAGACTATTATTGTTATGTTCTTGAATACTTTTTCATCTTATCTTAGAATTGAAACTATATTTATATATTTTAAATAATATGCGATTTTATATAGAGATGCGAGGCGAGCCTCCGCCATGTCGACAAGCGCTTTGCACTCTTCGTGACCAAGGCATTCGAAATAGGTCGAAAGTCTTCCGACTTCTGTCAGCGAGTAATCGTAAGATCATGAGTATTAAGTCTGTCTTATCCTTCTTGTTATCTTAATCTTATTCCTACATCTACTCACTTCTGGCATAGGTATCTTCTTTACTGCGCCGGTCTGAACCTGTCCAATACAATGTCAATTTACCTACTCTTTGATAAGAAAATTATGTCAAAAACGAAGAGATATATAAAAGAAAATACTGTAATGATAACGGAAAACAAATAAAAGAAACCGTTGACAGAAAATGAATCTTGGACAGAGAAAGTTTAGAAATAGAAATTTTAATAACGAAGGAATCTGGATTATTTCTGTTTATATTTATTGATCTAGAAATAAAAGATGAAAGAAAAATAAGAAGGAATAAAAAGAGAGGAAAGACTTTTTGGAAGTGTAAACTGAAGATCTAAATGTAATTCATGTTTAGCGTTTTATTCTTACCTGCAACGCATTCTGGCATACTAGTAACTGCCCATTCGCCAAGCCAGCATCGCAAATTCGTTGGTCCTTGAACATTGTAACTGAAAAGGAACGAATGTTTCCTTAATTTTCATGATTCGTTTCAGTATTAGAAACTATTATGTTAACTTCTTGAGAAAGAATAACTGTCTATCATTTCTTTGTTATTACTGTTTTATCCATATCTGCTTCTAAAACTTTGTCTACATGTAATAGTTTAATGGTTAAGATTACGTTGGTTGGCATTGGTTTAACTTTTTTTTATTTACTTCTAAACCCGCATTTGATCTCGATCTCGCCTGATGGTAAGCGACGATGGTGCATGCGGGTCCAGTAAATGCCTATTCACTCTGGCCTTGAAGATCCCCGCGGCGGGGAAGGCGGAATGGAGATGCTGGAATTAGGTCGTGCAATTCCGATGCGCACTCTCCGAAATGTATCCTATAAAATACCGATAGACAGGCAACCTTGCGCCAGACTTTGCAGTCTAGCTTCCACCAGCGATTCGTCACCTATAAGGCGCTTAGCGCGTTTCTCCACTGAGTCAGTTGGTACTTAGCTGAGCCGTCCCACAGGTGGCGGCAGTACTCCATGCACGACCGGACTTGAGCTTGGTAAAGGGTTTAAGAGCTGTCCCGGCGTGAAGTACCGCCTAACCTTACTCAGGATGCCCAATTTTTTGACTTGATAGAACTACAATACAATTAAGGTTGTCTAGAAGAGAACGCTCTTATCGATAAAGCCGCCTAAATTGTACGTCACTATTTTCTATCTTTTGTTTGTTGTTTTCTATTTGTCCAATAAAGTGTATTTTACTTTACTTTACTTACTTCACTAAGTATAATTAGTTTAGTTGTTTTATTTAACTCCTATATTCACTTTTACTTATGAACGATCATCATTATCACGCCTATAAAATCCAGACATACCTCTCAACTCTTCACTAAGTCTCAACTCAACTGCTGATTTAATTACCTGCTTTCCTATTTCCTGAAGATCCTAAGACTGACAAGACATCAACTCACCCATATTCACAAGAGAAATGAACCACTTGTCCATTGGGCACCGGATCGGTTTCGTTGAGCTCTCTCTCTTCACCATGACCTATGCTGGACCCTAGTAGCTGGCTGGCAGTGAACTGTCCAGGGTCTGGAGGCATCGTGTATATGCCATATTCTGTAGATGGTACGTGGCAAGGCACTGTGGAGAAAGGAAATATTTTTATGTGAGATCAGGACTGTCGAACGAATGGTCTGGTTTTTTAAAGTGTCTGAACTGTATTACTATGATTCGTCAGTTCTTTGCGTTTATACGCATTCATATTGTTATTCTTTATAATTAATTCCCCACTGACAAGAGCAAACATTGTCTGCAGTGAAAAATGTTTAAAAAATTATATAAATTCGTTTCTGGAGTCCAAAATACGATATATTTCACTCTAAATAAACCGTTTTAAATAATAGCTATCGTAACTCAGTGTTATTCGTAATTGTCTTTTGTTTACCTACCTATTCTGCTGTGTCTACACTGACATATCCTTTTGTGACGATGGATAATAATAATGAGTCTGAAGAGGATGATAACTTGCATCTAAATCGTGCTGATAGAAGTATGGATTTGAATGAATGAATGAATGAATGAATGAATACTCTTTATTGCACAAAATTAGTGTGATACAATGCGTACAAAACGATTAATACAATCTAGGCGGTCTTATCGCTAAAAGCGATCTCTTCCAGACAACCTTCTGGTGGAGTAATTTTGGTGGATTTGCATTGTGATGTAAAAGAGGCACAAAGATGGGAAGATTATAGATCAAAATTGGATGAAGTATTCACGGAGATGTGCATGAAACCGGAGGTCCAAACGAGTTACAATACACTCTCCAGTAAAATCAACTCTGTGGCTGACGAGACAATTCCGTGGATTAAGATATGTCAAGACCCGAATTCAAAATTCGTGCTAAAACCTTATTGAAACTCTAACATTTCTAGAGTAATTGCAGAAAGACGTCTAGCTCTCTCTGGGCTAATAAGAAATCCAACTCCTGGTAACTACACAACATATACTAATAAAATTTCCCAAGCCCTGCACTATGTAACAGCTGGTTGAATGAAACATCTTCTGTTGAGATGTGGCGAAAGATGAGGTGGATGAAAGGAAAAAGTCTTCACACTCTTGTGTAGATTCGGCAAAAGTTAAAGATCTGATTCACAGACTAAGTTCAGCCACATTCCAACATACAAGTTCTATTATTTAGTTGGCAGAATCGACTCACCACTTTGCACATATAGTACCTGTAATAATCAGATCGACGATGTGTATCACTTGTTGGTGGAGTGTGGTAAGAAGGCGGCCCAGATGCAGCGCTTGTTGGGTGACGAGGAAGGGCGTAATTGACAGATAATTACAGTTTCAAACATGCCATTCTCCGAAACAGCTATGAAACTATTCTGCTACATTAGGCGCTGTCTCAGGGCAATTAGTGACTCAGAATTTGTGTTATCCTATGAGGCTGGCATTGTCCCATAAAGGGCCGTAGCCTCAAAAAGAAATAGATTTGTATATAGTGGAATGATTTCGAGTTATAATTGTAAACACGCTGAGTATATGTTCTGTTATACCAATCACGTTCTGTGGCTTTATTCGCTGTAAGTTCTTTGTCAGAAAATAAAACAATCTGCTTTCTACGTATCTTAATTCAATTGCTGTAATAATAGCTATAAAATTCAGGAAGCAGATAAAATGATTGAATGAACTTGAAATGTATTGGAAGTGAGGATAAAGCTGAAATATTACTTAGAACGCCACAATTCATGCGCATTACAGAAAACTGGTTCATACAAGAGTTCATTCCAAATGCAGATGGCATTTTAAAGCAGTTGCTTGCGTACCAAAAAAGTCCCTTAATCGGAGAAAATCGTCCTGAAAATTATTTGCATAAGTTTTACAGGAGTTTGTAATAAGAAACTAGACGGGGTTTTGACTTACGAATTTCACATTTAGGTTTTTCAGGCTTCCACCTTCCTCGGACGCATTTTGCTGTCGCATTCAGTTCAAGGTTCAATCCGTAACCTTTCCCGCAAGCCACTCGGACTATGGTACCTGAAAATACGATTATTTTGTTTATACTTACTTACTCCGCCGGCGCAGCGACCCGAAGTGGATCTTGGCCTCCGATACCAAAGAGTGCCATCGCTCTTTTTGGGATCGGATCGTTTTTTCTCTCTTTTTATCGGTTTCGTTACAATTTGTTTTTCCGTGGGCGAGGAGTTAGCCCACCGCACAACCCCCAAAATGCTGGAGGACCACACCTGTTGTTTGTCTGTAGCAAGCTAGCCTGAACTACCGACCTACCCCTCATCCGCCACCCGGGGGACGCTAAATCGATATAACTCTATTCTCAATGTTTCTTTCATTTGGGTTTCTGTAATATGTATATTCAGATTCATCAAGATATTTTCATTCTTATTCTTAATTAGGTATATATGTATCTACCTTCGCGTAATTTTTTGTTCCCGTTTATCTATAATAAAATCCTAAATTCTGTGACATAAAAATGCTCTCTCAGAGGGAAGCTAAGCAGAAAATTACCAAATGGTTATTAACACTGGATTACAATGCTACGGAGGCGACTTTGTGCATTCCACAATAAGAGGGCAAATCATTTGATTTAGATCACACACACACACACGCACCTACACACACACACACACACACGCACATACACGCTAACACAAACATTTGTAAAATACAACTGAGTCCAAATTAGTTAATTTATTGTTAATGTGATTAAGGATCGCCGCGACACAGGGTCGCCCTAGTGCGGGGTCCAACAGCAAACTTTAAAAGGTGTAAATTTATTGTGGTAAATAAATTATGTTATGTTATGTAGTAAATTACTCACCAGAGCTAAAAGTATTATTAGGATCTCGCCCATACTTCACAATCTCAATATTAACATACGGATCACTCTCAATATGCTCACAAGGGCTCTTAGGTCTTCCCTTCTTGCCTTTCTCAGTGTTGCCTTCTGTTTTATTGACACCTTCGTATACCTCTCTGTTTTCTGAACTTTGTCCTTGTTCATCGCTGCTTAATGATTCTGAATGTTGATTGTGTGTTCTACCACCTTTGCTCTCCCGACCTCTGTGAATATAATTTGATATTTTATTAATTGCACGAAATGTTTAATAAATGAAACAATAATAACAGTAAGTTATTGCAAATGCGGGAGATCCGGTCAGGGTTGGAAACCATGCCTATGATGTTTTCAGATTTTTTCGAAGACTTACATAGGTTTACCGACTGCTCTAACGATGGAGGAAAACAGCGTGAGGAAACCTGCATGTCTGAAATGAAATGTTCCTGTGAAATCCACCAATCAGCACTGGGCCCGTTTGGTGAATCTTGGCCCGTACTCCCTTGTGCAAGGGGAGGCGTGTGCCCCAACATTAGGGACAATAGGCTGATGATGATGATTTCAACAATTTGTTTATGCTCAGTAAATTAAAATAATAAACTTACGTTTTAGGTATAGTAGCTGTGGTTTGATTGAGTCTATCGGTTTTCCTACTAGTTCTTTTATCTCTTTTATCCATTATATTATCTACTTCAGTCGAATTCGTCTTATTATACTGCAGTGGTATCACCGCCATTTCACTGCTACGGTCTTCTGATGTGACATTAGCCTTAGTTACATTATTTTGATCTATTTCTGTGTTAATTCCTGACTTATTTTCTAAAGGTATCACTTTCAGCATTTCATCGTTAATTTCATTATTCGATTCTGTTTCTTTAGTTGGTGTTTCAGTCCACAATTCTCTATCAGATTCTTCTGTATTAACTGCACGTTTTATTCTAGGCTTAGACGTAATATCAATTTTTTTCGTTGTAAATTCGACTCTGTTACTTTCGGCTCCTTCTAAATCTATATCCAAATCTGTTTTGGTATCAATCTTAGTTGTAGTATCTATCTTATTACTATCTGCACCTTGCAACTCTATATCTATTTCTTTTTTAACTTCCTCGCTATTTTTAGGATTCAAAAACCTTTTTCGACGTTTATCTACGTAGTGTTCAAAATATTGGTGTTTTAGTTTATTTATGTTACGAACATTATCTACATTGTTCAAGCTATGATGATCAGGGAACAGGCCACCTTTGAGTACAGTGACATGCGGTAAATGATCAAATTCTGTTTCCTCATATTCTGACGTATCATCTTCGTCTTCATCATCGTCATGTTTCAAAATATCTTCTTCCTCAGGCTCGTATACAGGTTGATAAGAATACAATCTATGTCCTATAGGCTCACCGTGCACATTATAAACCGTATATACAGCTGTTGGTAAATTTTCACCATCGGAAGTTTCTGGAGGAGCAATGGTTTCATCACCTTCAAAGTTACTGTCGAATTTCTTCATGATTTTGAAGTTAGCGTGTCTTAGAGTAGGTTTACGGTTATCATGGTTATATTTATCGTATAGCTGGTCTACGTGTTCTTGAGTGGGATCTGACTGGTGGCGGAGGTTGTTGTAATACTGGCGGAGGTATGCGGATCTTCTATGACGGATCTCCGGATCAGTGATCGATCGGCGGCGGCGACTCCATCTTATCCGAGGGTGTTGGTAGAGGGTACATCTGGTAAAACATTATTGAATTAATACTAAATAATAAATATAATGGTGTAACAAGGAAAAAATCAACAACAGCAGGATAGAAAAGAAAAATTCGTAGAAGTGTTCAAGAAGACAGAAATTTAAAGAACGATGACGAATGTAAAGATTAACAAATAAAAGACGAATGTTACGCCGAAAAATGGGAACTACCTGTCGGTGGTTCCTCTGACTACCCCCTCGGGGATTATGGACTCAAAATACATATATATTTTGTGCTGTAGACGTGAGTATGTATGTAATTTATATCGATGGTAGATAAAGGAAAGGATAACAAAATCAAATGAAAAGAAATCAAAAGGCAAGAAGAATTCACTTCGAAGAATTGGATCTACCAATTTTCAGAAGTTAGAAGACAGAAAGAAACATTTGGTGCTGTTGATAGCAGTAACAGATATCAAAGCTTGACGTAGAAGGCTAAGAAAAATGAAGAAATGGAATGGAAAGTCCTCGAAATGAACTACGTAAAGCCCGGAAAGTAAGTAAGTACAACAGTAACTTACTTGGGTAACTCTCTAGGGCTCCAGTGTCCACCGACACAAGTTGCCCCAGGCGGCCCTTCGGACAGCACATGTCCTTTCTCGCATTCATACATTATTTGTTTGTTGTTAACCACCTGACACCAGAAATGACAAAAATAATATCAATACATTGAAACTAAGGTTAAAGAAACCCTAAATTTCGCAGACAGAGAAAGAAATTTACACGGGACACGGTCAGACCTTCCCTTGCAGTCCTAAAGAGAGATATGGCTGAGTGAATTAGGTACGTGAAATAAAGAGATAGATCTTGCAATCATGTTAATCTATGGTAATGTGAATGGGAATATTTCCTTCTTTGTCTACTGTAGATTCAGTGGATTGTAAGTTACTAACCTTTTTGACATATGGTCGGTAATCATATAAGCCCATGTTGCCAACTAATAACACCTTCCCATTTTCAATGTATCCAGGGAATGGGCAGAATACTGTAAAAATATCAAAAGACTTGAAAACTCTCATAATTAATTAACGAAACAATAATAACAAGAGATATTCTGCTAGAATTGGAACTCGAGCAGGTCTCCACAGCCTCTTCAGTGATATCTGGGCATATCCGCTATGCAGTCCCATAGGACATATACCTATGAGTTCTCAGGTGAAAATATATAAAGACGTACCTTCTTCACATTTAGGATTCTCTCCACTCCAGTTGCCAAACGAGCAGACTACGATTGGGTTGCCCTTCAGCGCGTAACCGTCCTTACATCTGAACCGCGCCTTCATCCCGTGCTCAGTCTTTGGAGCTATCACCATGCCGTTGCGAGGGTTTCTTGGCATCTTTTTGCATCTGGAAAATATCAGGATACTTTTGAAAGACTATCTGTTACTGATCACTTTTAAAACAATGAACTTAGAAAATAAGAATCAGCAAAATAGCATAACTCTCACGTCTATAATCCCCGAGGAGGTAGACATAGGAACCACCTTCATCATAGGTAGTTCCCACTTTTCGTCATAAGATTAAATAAGAATAAGAAGATATTAAATAAGTAAAAAAAGGTATGAAATCTGATATAAATGAAAGCAGTAGTTACTACATAATGTTAAGCAGATGTTAAAACAGACGTGAGAAAAGAACTCAAGAAAGATATTAAGACAGAAGTTAAAGCAGATGTCACTAAAGAAGAAACAGACGTTAAAACTGAAGTCACAACAGAAGTTAAAGCAGTAGTCACAATAAAATTTAAAATAAAAACTAAACCCGTAGTTAAAGCAGGCATTAGTAACTAAAGAAGATAAACAGAACTGACAAAAGATCTAAAACTGCAGCCACCATAGAAGATACCATAAGAGAAGAACGGAATTAACCATACCTGGCTGGCTGACACTTGGGTATCTGCGTCCAAGTACCATTGTTGCAAGTGACTGCTGCATTAGTGGAAGGGAATTCGTAATTCTTCTCGCAGTCGACTAGGATTATGTCTCCTGAAAGAACCGTAAAGAAGAATATTAGGGAAGTAGATTTAGGTTTGACCATGCTAACAGAAACACTGTTGAGTGAGAGAAACGAGCGAATATTAAATATTACTCGACACATTAAATTACATCAAGATTTTAGATCGTCATCACATATCGTAGAACCAGTATCATGACTCATGCCCCATGCATGAGGTTCTCTTCGAATCGTGATCCGTTCATGTTTGGCTTAAAAAAAAACGTTTGATCCAATTTTATAATTTCAAGCTACATCTCTTATCAATTTACAATCTTACAATGATATTCTCTATCATACGTACCATGTTGCACCATCGAGGAACTACCGACCAGTTGTGTGCTTGCCTCATGAGTTTCGTTTTCTCCAGTCTTGTTTTCCACTAACACTACTCTTCCCTGAGAAACTTGAGGCACCACGCATGGAGCTAAAACGGTAAAGTATCGATAAACATATTGGAGGAAGAGTTTCTTCATCGGAAGCCTAACCTAGTCTACTGCTGGACATATGCCTCTCCTAATGCACGCCATTGAGTCCATTGAGTCGAAAAAAAAAAGAAGGAGAGAGATATTAATGGAGTCGAAAGCTCCCTGCGTTTTGAGCCTCAAGAATATTATCAGTGACATCCAACAAAGCAGTTGTGGTGCTACGATTTTTACGAAATCCGGATTGCAAGTCGGGAAGAATGTCATTTGATTCTAAATATTCCGTGAGCTGTAAACTGACCACTTTTTCTAATATCTTTGATAAGCATGGCAAGATACTGATAGGGCGAAGGTCTTTAACTTCGCTGGGATTGCACTTTTTAGGAATAGGTCGAACTACGGCTAATTTCCAAACGTCAGGAAATGTGGAACTTGATATTGATGTATTTATCAAAGACGTTAAAGCGTCCAAAGCATTTGGAAGAGTCAGCAAGGTCATGTCCAGTGAAATACTGTCAGCACCCTGAGCATTAGACTACTTTTTTTGGTAGTCTCAACTACCGACAATTTTGAGCACAAATTGTTGATTAACAGGTTGGAGGGAAAATTCTTTGGTACAGACTCTGAAGAACTCGTAAAAGGTTAAGGTAGAAAGGCTAACATTTATATTTCCAGGTACGTTCAGAAAATGGGCGTTTATTTCATCTGGGTTACGAAAATGTGTGGGTAAGTCTTCGTTTTTAGCGGGCAAAACTGTAGATTTAAAATTTTTCCAAAGTACTTTCGGGTTATTAATGTTACGATTAATATTTTGATTGTAGTAAGCTGCTTTTTCATTATGAATTGCAGAATTAACAAGTTTTTTTAGGTCCCTGTAATATAGCTTATGACTGTCTTGTTTAGTCTTAAGTGCTTTGGCATGTGCGTCATTACGCAGTCGCATCATGAGCTTGACGTTATCCGTGATCCACGGGTATGATCTCTCTTTAATGATTATAGACTTAGTTGGGGCGTGTGCGTCTAGTAGCTGCAGTGTATAGCTGTTAAAAGTTGAATGGTGGATTGGATTTGAATCGAGCTATAGTATTGCCATTCCCTGTTCTGCACTGATTTCAACACCTCACACCTCGCCGCGGAGTCTAGTACCATAGTCAAGCGACCTAGCGTCACTGTCTCTTGGAAAAGCTTATGTGCATGACATGTATGAATACGTTTGCTTCTATATTGACCGAACCAAGACGTGTCCACACATTTGGATACACGAGGTAGCCACGCTAGTTGGCTACAGACAAAATCATGCACAAGGGACAATGCTCATGCACTACCAGTGTATTTCCGACCATCGCGCCATGTACCAGGAGGGCATTCCACGGTCTGATCAGTAGCAGGCACCATGCTTGGATACTAGAAACTTCAGAAAGACTTACCTAAACACTGAGGAAGTGGATGACTCCAGGTTCCATCACTCTGGCATATAGCAGAGCCATTGCCCTCCATCTTCATTCCATCTTGGCAGCGGAAGATAATGGACGCTCCCAGCCCGGTGCCGGAAGAAATATTCTCCAGCCAACCATTCCAGAGTTGGCCTGGATGGCCGCAGTTGATTTCTGAAATGGTGGAGAATCCGATGAGGTTTACTATTATCATTTTCAAAGGCATGAGAGGTCATCACTCGAGCCGTCGATGAGAAGGAGAACAGGCCTTGATTTACGAACAGATTTACAGGCGAATGAAAATACAGAAGAAACTTGCATGTCTAAGAAAGTTTTCGAAGCAATTTGAGCACCTATTAGCACTGGGTTTGCAAAGTGAATCGTGTGCGAGGAAGACCTGTGGCTCAGGCCAACAGTAGAGAAATAAAGAAGGCCGATGGTAAAGGCGCTCTTGAATGGCATTCTACCATCTGTATTTGAAGGAAATTCTATGCATGTAAAGGTCTAGGGATGGATCAGAATAACCCAACCGCTACTGAGAAAAGTTTGTCTTTCAAGGCGACTACCTGAAGAACACAATTTAGAGTCTTGGACGTGATCACTTACGTCAAATGTAGGTTTTGTATCCTGTTATCACACAAGTTCACATAACCTAAATTAGAACTCCTAATTCAGTGATACAAGTCTTTTTAGGCAATCAGACCATGATTTCTGCCATAACTGGTCTAGCTAGAGACAGACTCACGGCCATAAAGCTAGGTAACTCTAGCTTCCGTAATCCTTCAAGACCTTCAACATACCTTTACACATCGGCTGCGTCCCCGACCACTTCTTATCCGCCCCACATCTTCTGGTCGTATCTCCCACCAACCGGTACCCGTACTTGCATTCATACGACACCACGGAGTTGTAAGCGCAGGAGGTGTACACCGCTTTTCCGTGGCGTGGCGCTTCTGGCGGCGGACACTGCACCTGTGTGACCACTAGATGGCGACACGCGTCGCTTTAGAGTTCTTTTTTGGAAGATAGATGGCGCTGTTTTAGGGAAGCGTTATAGGGAAATAAAGGGATGTTACAACCAGTTCTATTGATAGAACTGGTTGGAAGAAGCTCCAAACTGTTCTTTTGCGTCTAGTGGTAAAACAGACTGGAAGAAACGTTTGAGCGTTCATGCCTTTTTAGGAAAAACTAATCAAGCAAAGATTTGAATTTAAAAAAGTTAGAGATATAGTCCTGAATAAATGCCTATACAGAAATTGAAAAGAAGAATCTTTCAATCTGATTTGAGAAACAAGTCTAAGGCACTTTATATTAACTTTCGTAGATGACTGACGAAATATTTCAAAAACATCCATTTAATTTGTTTGTTGAATTACCCACTTAAAAACATGCAAAACACAAACCCAAAGCATACGAGTAACATGCAGAAAAATAAAAACAATAATGTTTATTTTTACCTTTATTTCTCTACAGCACAGTATAAGTATAGGAAAGAGTTAAGAAATTCTTTACAATAAATTCTTGCATTATTAACACCGATTTAAAGCTTCTACTATAGGTACATAAGTATAATCATCTACATACAAAGACGCTTTGCAAGTTCTATAAAGTATCTACACTATATGAAATGCTCTTCACTTTGTCTCTAAGCATTTCATCAATGAAAGATTCAAAATCTATGAGCTTTTCTCTATAATGATTTAGATTTGACTTTTTACAATATAGTAAATTAAACTCTCGTGTACTTCACAGTTGTCGCAAAGTTCTGCTATAATGAATATTCGATAATAAAATTTATCATGGCCATTGAAACTTTGATTATCACGAAGTTCGAAAGTTCGTACTAATTTTATAGAATTTCAATAGAACAACAATTCTATAAATAGTAATAACATGTTTTCTATAATTCTATAATATAGTAATGATTCAAACTGCGCCCTTCTCCCCTCCGTCTAAAGCAGCAGGAAAGGAGAAAAAAGATGTTTAAGATTTTATATTTCACATCTAATTTTTAATGGAAATCCCACTTTTCATCAGAGAACACGTTACTCTTTGCATGGTTCTTAATTTGTACAGCATTAGACTTAGCTGAATGTGATATTCTTAGTTTTAAATTCATTGCTTAGAGTAAGTAAGTTATTTTTGAAGGTAGTTAAGTCAAGTGGGAGTTCCATAAGACTATTTGCGTCATGACAATGATATTGCTCAGTGATAGCCATGATAATTAACGATAGAAAGCCCTATCCCCATCGATTCCAACAAAGAACAGTGCATTTTCTACAATTCACTTCCGACTCAAAAGCTTCTTGTATCCGGCTTTGCTACTTCATAAGCTCTTATGTTATTTATGAGAAATGTATATTGCTATATTAAGACGCTTGAGGTATTTTACAATCCGTTATACCTGCTCTGTGCTTATAAATGTTAGATTTTAAGATGTGTCTTTAAGTATTTTCTCAGGCTTGAAGGTTTTCAGCCTTGAGTGGAATAAGATTTGGAATTGAAAAAGCACTGTTCCTACCTCCGTTGGGAACAGGCCCTGAAGCGTCATGCCAACTAGTCACCAGTTATTTCACGAAGCAACAATCCTTGTAATTACAATTTTAAAATGGCAACATTGACGCTGTTTTTATTGGGATTTCTATTAATGTTGTCATTTTAAACTTGTAATTACAAGGATTGTAGCTTCGTAATCTGGGGTCCAGGAAGTCACATGTCATAATCCACAAGAACTGGAAAACCATGCACATTCCAAAAAGAAGGACGACACTGAAATCGGCAACTACATTGTCACGAAGCAATGCCAGAACGGTAAGGTTTGTAAAATTGATTGTTCAGGTTTGTTGATGGGTCTGTCATTAATGAAGAATTGTATCTTGTTGATGATAGAATAGCTAGTAATAAACCTCATATCCATTTTACCTGTTCTTTAGTTCAGCAGAATCATAAACTTAGATAAATCTTTGTTCACAAATACTTGCTTCCAAATCTTTGCAAGTAATTTTAAACTCTTTAAACACTTATTGGTTTACAAACAGAAATTACAGATTGTCTACTTCCCAAAACGCCAATTCTTAAATCGATCTGTCCTTAGAATCCCAATTCCTAAAAACCATCACGTGCCAGGATGTCCATTTACTACTATCTAAAAATTTTACTTCCAGAATAAGCAATGCCAATAATGACCGCTTCCCAGAACATCCATTACCATAACAACTATTGAAGGATAAATGGCAAGTTACGACTCTTTCGCTGGCATCCATAAGACAGATAAATCTTTAAAATTTTCAATTTATTGTTACACTTTATATTTGAATTGTTTTCAATAATTGTCAAGAAATAAAAAGACAGACTCATCCACAAAACTAGTTTTCCCGAAGGTGAACGTAAAGTCTACTTACGGACACAAGTCGGCAGCTCCTTTGGTGCCCAGGCACCGTCCGCCTGGCAGTACCTCTCGGCTTTGCCCACCAGCTCGAACCCTTGCCCGCACTGGACCACTGCTCGGCAGCCGAAGGTGTGGCAGTCTGCTGTCACCCAACCGTGGGGAACATCTCCTGGCTCGCCGCAAGAGCGAGCTATGGATAAGAGATGTTTTCTTTTTATAGTTGGAGAGCAGATGAGCAAACACGCCACCAGGACTCTTTTTCACGAAGCAACCATTCTTGTAATTACAAAATTAAAATGGCAACATTCGACGCTATTATTGTTGCCTTTTAGACTTGTAATTACAAGGATTGTTGCTTTGTAATATTATGGGGTCCTGTGTTAAGTGTCACCGGAGCCCATAGACATATCATCTCACCATGTTTTCGATTTATTAACCTTGAGGACTTAATATAGCTGGGTCTCTTACTTAATGCAAGCTTTGCTGCTTTGCGGCAGAAATGGTCAAAAGAGTGATACCACCGCAGGCTCAACTAACACCAGAGTTAGTAATGCGGAGATGCTCCGTCCCGTTTTAGTAAAACTGTCCATAAACTCGTATGCAGCGTGTAGCGTGATGTGAGTGACATCACAAACTGCTATTCAAATCAATTCGGCTATGATCCCGAACAATGGCGTGTCATAAAAGTGTTACCTATTCCAAAACCAGACAGGGACCCATCACTGGTATCATCTCTAAGACCGATATCATTGATGTCATGTCCATGTAAAATGTTTCATCTGATTCTCATGAGAAGGTTGGAGTGATACTTAGAAAGTAAGTCTCTCTTGTCCCCCTCGTGTCGTGTACCAAAGCCTCTGAACTGAGATTTAAAAAATTAAAGCTTACAAAACGGTTTGAAGACAATAATCTGACCTAACAAAATACTACAGTTTCTTAATACCACTGACTACAATACTTACGTTCACAACTGATATCAGGCCCGTACCATGAGGCCTGGCCATCAATAGCTAGGCACTTGGCCCTGGGGAAGCCGTTGGTGACGTATCCAGTGTGACAGTTGTACTGGACAGTAGCGTCGAGGTCGAAGGTGGCCTGCTCGGGCAGGGCCGAGTGACGGGCGTGCTCGATTGTGGGGGGTTGGAGGCAGTAGACTGGGAAAAAGTTAAAGTAAAGCGACTGAAACGTCTGAGACCCTTAAGGCCCACAAATACAACGACGATACAAGACCCATATTTTTTTAGAGATCTCCTTAATTTCCTGGCCATCATCAGGTCTTCAAGGTACCAGATGTGGGAAGGGCACCATGGTCATTAGCATTAACAATGACTATGGTTTTTTTTAGGGACGCCTGCCGGGTCTCGAGGCCGGGTGATTAGTTCTATGTAGAGCTATTTCTCCCAGTTCCCTCTGCAGAGCATCGGTTACTGATGTTTCGACTGGTCTCCTCCATTCCATCTTCCAATGGCTTTGGAGACCCTCAGGATATCTCCAAAGTTCAGGTCTTGTAACCTGTGTCCTATACTGTCCCAGCCAAAGACTTCCCACCTGAGTTTGGAGTACACACACACTCGGCGAGGAAGTTTTGGCTGGTTTCTTCTTCACCGCATTCAGGACAAGATGCTTCAGCAATAAGTCCTAGCAATTACAGGTGTCTGTTTAGTTTACAAAGTGTATGTAGTAGTGTTTTTTAAATGATACCTACCTGAGTACTTAGATTGCACTTACATAGACTATACAGTCCTTCTTATCAAATTAAATCGAGACCAGGTTATGTGGGATTTATATCCACTAAAACCCCTTTCGATTGCCAATCTCGTGCTTGTCGAAGAGCTACGGGATCTCCGATCCTGTCCCATCTTTCTTCATCATCATTTTCAGCCCCTGAGCGTCCAATATTGAACATAGGCCTCCCCCATCTCCCTCCAACATGATCTACTGGTCTTTTCCACCACATCTTGCCCGCTATTCTACTTATATCGTCCGACCATCGAGCCTTGGATCTGCCCATCTTCCTTTTCTATAAGTACCTATAGCATTGGTAATACTTACTGTTCTCTTTGCACGCCGGTGGCTGCCCCGCCCACTTGCCGTCGGCCTGACAGCTCCTGCTCTGCAGACCCACCACGTGGTAACCGTGGGGGCACGAGTACACTGCCCTGATGGAAGAAAAGGGAGGTTTCGATATAGAAATCGGACCAGTAGCGTCCTCTCCTCTAGAATGATGATGTGAGCACTGACATTGAGCCAAAGGGTTTGTTCCATATATTTGACATTTCAATGTCCGTCCGACTAATGTTGTATTTTTTATTTAGGCGGTTTTAGTTTTCTGCGGATCACTCGCCGCCATTGGTTTAAATGCTTATTTCTGATTGGTTAGGCGAAGCGCGCCATCACTTTCCGTCGAATGACATTAAAAGATCAAAACCGCCAAATTTTGATTTAGGCGGTGTTAGAACTTCACTGACGAATGATAAGAGCGTTTATGCTGACGCGAATTTCCGCGCGTATTGCTTGAGTTTTGGAGTCCCGGGGCAAACTCTCCTACATATAATACGAATAAGAATCCGCCAATATGCGCGGAAAAACGCGTCTGCATGAACGTTATCATAAATCGTCGTTTGTATTTGAATTCACTAAGCTCCGCGTCTCCATAAACGAAGCCATGGTACCTATTCAATCTGTGTTGTTTCTGTAGAACCGAAATGTACCTAATATTAGAAAGGAAGTAGTTGTTTTACACTGATTTTGTATTGAAATATGTTTACATAGTTGTGCAATGCTGACAGCTGTCTCACCGTCACGTACCGTGTCGTCGTGTCCCCGGCCCTGACTGACAACCAGCGCTGCGGCGGTGGCTAGCATCTAGCCACATCGTCACAGCATAATGCTGTGACGATACGGCTAATGTGTCAGGGACCCTTTTGACACATATGCATGTGAACTTACTCTAAGTCATAGTTACTTTTAAGTAGTGAAATGTAATTATCGTGTTATGTAAGTGTGTGCAAATAAATTATAATTCATTCATTCATTCAATCAAGCCTAAGATCTAAATCTTACTTATCACCAAACAGCCTCCCTGTCAGCGTGACCTTGCCGATCTCTGGCTGCTCCAGCTCTGGGCACTCACGATCTGTAACAATATAACATTTGAGATCAGTGTCTTCTTATAATTTGAGAACGTCATTAAATAGAATATCGTTGGGTAGAGTTTGGATACGAAGACCTGAAGATCAGGCTCAAAGGTGCGCTCTAGGAGAGGTCTGTGTCCAGTAGTGGGTTACTGATGATGGTGATCCGGTAGTGTGGCGGTGAGGCGTCTACCGAGTCAAATGTTTTTTTTATTAATTCATAATCTGTGTGTGTGTGTGTGTGTGTGTGGCACCTATTTGCTTAATTATTTACTTAAGTTATTTCTATTAGTGAAGACCTGTAATTGGCCTTTTATTGTTAGTTTGGTTTATATTTTACTTTAAGTGCTGTTGGTTTTCAAATAAAATTAAAAATAAATAATCTTGTATTAACTCTTTTATTGTACACACAAAAAATATATAACAAACTGAGACAAAAATATATGAAGCGCAAAGATCGTGACTTATCTCTAAGAGAGATCTCTTCCAGCAAACCCCAAAACCCCCTAAAATAATCTTGTAAGAGTTACTACACCTTCCTTTTTAATAGAGTAGTGATTATATAGCGAGCAGTAATTACAGTAATTATTTTAGTGCCTACCGATAAATTCATAGCAATTTTCATTTAAGAGTTATTTGCTTTATTGTTATTATTCGGAGAATATCTGAATTTCACATTTGATTTCTTAATAAGACGCCGAAAGAGCGAAAAAAATTGGACTGTCCATACAAATGTAACAACGAATTTTTTTACGATTTCAGAGTTCGCCCCAGAATAAAAGCTTTTCAGTTATTAACAAAACAACCCCAACCCCTCCTTCGGCTCCATTGGTTTTTTTACAATCTGTATACGGACATATAGGTACTTAAACAAATATTTGCAGAATATGTTATGGAAATATTCGGGTCTTCGGGGATCCATTTTTATAAATAAAGACAATAATCAATTACATAAATTTAATCAAAAGTCCTTTTCCATTGCAAACTTTTTAATATCAGTCGCTGGGCTTTGAGTCGAGAGCGAAACATAATAACTAATTTGGCTCAGGGCCCAGACAAGAGTTGTCACGACAGAGTCGCATTTAGGATGGTTTCTTGGGGGCCCTGGGCTCCTATGATTATTTCAATGGGGCCCCCAGTAAAAGGGGCCTCAAGTATAATTTAACAAAATTTTAAAATCAATATTCGAGTTAGGGTTTAAGGCAACCAGCGTTCCATCTATCACATTAGACGAGACCTGAAAACCAGCGTGTCGCTGAGGTCTCGACCATTTTATTAGACACATAGGGCAATACGTGTTATAGATATATTTTGTTTATAGGTAAGAATTATAATAAAAAAACAGTGTTGTACCTTATTACTTTGATGTGTGAATGAATAAATACTCTTTTATTATTTTTTATTTACGGTTAAAGTGAATACTTACATAATTTTGAATTCTTTTTTTTATGTACAACTAAACCCGCATTTGACCTCGATCTCGCCTGATGGTAAGCGACGATGAGGTCGACGATGGAGCATGCGGGTTCAGTAAATGCCTATTCACTCTGGCCTTGAAGATCCCAAGGTTGTAGGTTTCGGAAAATACAGACGCCGGCAGGCTGTTCCATTCCTTAGCCGTTCGCATAATGAACGAAGAAGCAAATCGCTTCGTACGAGCAGATGGGATATCAACAACATAAGGATGGAACCCCTCCCCGCGTCTGGTAGTCCGAAGGCGGAATGGAGATGCTGGAATTAGGTCGTGCAATTCCGATGCGCACTCTCCGAAATGTATCCTATAAAATACCGATAGACAGGCAACCTTGCGCCGATGTTCCAGACTTTGCAGTCTAGCCATTCTGTATCTTATTGCGTTTACGAGACAGACCCGCGTGACAGACGGATAGACGGAGCTGCACGATAGCAATGGGCTCCGTTCCCCGTCGAAGAATAACATATTTAAAGCATAATAACAGTAATCAGTCATACATAAAGTAACTATGTTTTTGTATATTTATATGTCTGCCTTAAAATATCAGAATAACAATGGTTAGCTGGTAATAAATTCCGCATGGCATTAAGCTCGCCTTATGTACTATTTATATGCATTAAAGTGTTAAATAATAAATGATAATTATACTAAGAACGGTTCCTTAAAAATGCTTGCAAAAGTTTACGTCACTGCCTCAGTGTGATTACAACGCACTGTTAACGCCATATATAGTTATTTTTAAATTACACTATACACATTTGTACTTATCTAATATTCATATAATTATACCTGTTCCTTTCCTACATATCACCTAAGAGATAAGACCGAAAAAATACGCGCATCGCGATGACGTCACAATGTCATCTGCCAATCAAATTCACTCGTGAAATGTCTTCTGTCGCAACGGTCACGCAAAACAAACGCTCCTCGGAATTAATTATTTTCCCCGATAATTACTCTAATTTTGTAATTGAACTATCGCCGCGAGTGCTCTAAGTACTCAACCCTTCAAACTGTGGCGGAAACCAGAAGAAACTAGCCGCCGGAGATCAGATCCAGGAGCTTCTCAAGTAAGTCTTGTCTCATCTCCTTTTAGCTCTCTGCCGCAAATTTTTCCACCACGCACTTCAGTGCCTTAATTTAGTTAATATATCCAACCTTAAGAGGTCCTGCGGTTTTCCTCCCTAGGGCCGGTTCTGTTTGAACGTTAGATGAGAGCTCAAACAATTTTTAATTAAAACCCAGAAACGACAGATACAAATGGAAAATGTCGTCGTTTTGAACATTTTGTCATTAATAATTAATGTGTCCCAAGAGTAATCAGTTGAATTGTTTTTTGGACCTTCAAAGCCAATGTCACGGAAGTGGAGGAAAAATTTGCGGCAGAGAGCTAGAAGGAGATGAGACAAGACTTACTTGAGAAGCTCCTGGATCTGATCTCCGGCGGATGGTTTCTTCTGGTTTCCACCAAAGTTTGAAGGGTTGAGCACTTAGAGCACTCGCGGCGATAGTTCAGTTACAATATTAGAGTAATTAGCGTGGAAATTAATTAATTCCGATGAGCGTTTGTTTTGCGTGACCGTTGCGACAGAAGTCATTTCACGAGTGAATTTGATTGGCAGGTGACATTGTGACGTCATCACGATGCGCGTATTGTTTCGGTCTTGTCTCTTAGGTGACAGGTAGGAAAGGAACAGGTATAAGTACAAACGTGTATAGTGTAATTTAAAAATAACGATATATGGCGTTAACAGGAGGTATTAAGAAGAAAATTACCTACGTATAGCGTATACGTATACAAAGCACAAGACATTTGAAACCATGAAGTAACGAACGCCCGCCTCTAGGGGTTGGGAGACTTTCTTCTTTACACACTAACACTGTGGGACGATTTCAAATTAGATGCAAAAAATTCAAGCAAATATTCATTTTGATTATACTTAGAACCTAAATAAAGAATAGTAAAGCGAAGTTCTATAAGTTACTAAAACAAAATAATATTAAAGGAAAGACTTTAATTTTACCATAGGTAAAACCACCTTTCTAAAGGGACAAAGAAAAGATACTTAGGTACTTATTATTTTGCTTATTGATTGTTAAACAAGTCTCTTAAGATCAAGATTGTTGTTATTTTTTGCTCAAACAATATTTTAGAGCTTATTTTTGTATACGATCAAACCTACGCTGAAAATTAGCGCTGTGGCTTGCCTCAACATTATGCTGAGCTGGTGTACCCTATTTGGCACTGTACCACACCAGATGTTCTGTGCTGCATGTATTAAAGTTTGTATACTTCTGTATTCTGGTGTTTACAGTGCTAAATAAACGATTTCAATTTCTACGTTTGTTGCCTCGTATTCTTTTTTTTTTCATTTATTGTTTAATACAAAGGAACATGGTAGGTACATAAACTGTATCCCATTAAGCGAAACCTTGAAAGGTTCGTATGCCGATAGGGAGTTCGCCATTATGGTCGTTAAACTATTATATACCAGTTAAACTATTACATATCACAATATAACTTATCTTATCTTATAACCCCCGGGAATAACCCCAGCGGCACTTCGACCCTTGAGGATCTTTTGTGCCTACCCCATTTTACACACTGGTCATCTCAGTGTGCAGGTTTCCTCGCGACGTATTCCTTCACCGTTAGAGCAGTCGGTAAATGTACGTAAGTCTTCGAAAAATGCGAAAAACTCATTGGTATATGGCACTGCATGGTTTCGAACCCAGACCTCCCGCATGGAAGTCCGGTGTCCTAGCCACTAGGCCACTGACGCTCTGACCCCGTACTCACCTGGTGGTAAGCGTCGATGAGATCGAAGTTGGCACCTGGATTTAGTAAATGCCTATTCACTCTAACATTGAAGATCATCAGCAGCAGCAGCAGCCTACTCTAGTTCACTGCTGGACATAGGCCTCTCCCAGGGCGCGCCATTGAGCCCGATCTTCGGCTCTTCTCATCCAGTCGCTGCCAGCCACCTTGCGCAGATCGTCACTCCATCTAGCAGGGGGGCGTCCCACCCTACGTTTGCCCAAACGCGGTCTCCACTCCAGAACTCGTCTCCCCCAGCGGTTGTCGGTTCTGCGACAGATGTGACCGGCCCACTGCCACTTCAGCTTGCTAATCTTATGAGCTATGTCGATAACTTTTGAAGATCAAGAGGTTGTAAGTAAAGATTAATATAATATTTTAATTTTTTTAACCAAATAGATTTATGGGTTGTTGAGATAAGAAGTCAACGACAAAGAAACACAAATACGCATCAAACTTAAAACATCTCCGGCCGGAGATTAAAAAGAAAATCGTGATGAAATTGCAATTTTTCCAGTTGAAAGACATGAGAGTCAACCTTGGATCACAAAGACTCCAGCCTCAAGTGAAGTACTTACTCGAAGTCAACTTGAAGTTACAAAGATAAGCCGAAGCGGGTGGCACAGTACTGTGAAGATTTTTCCAATTTTAAAGCCAGCTGTTCAATAGACGATTTCGGAGCGGAGTGCCGATTTTCGCTGGTGTCAGGGAAGTTACACGCGGAAAGAAAAATCTCGTAATAGTAACGAGAAATCAGAACAATTGTTCAAATAGTATCCATTATAATATTTGATAGCATCCATTACAAATAAAACTCGTAATAGTAACGCTAAATATTTTAATGGATATCATATCTAATTGCGCCCTCTGAAAGAAAAATCTCGTTACTATTACGAGATTTTTCTTTCAAAGGGCGCAATTAGATATGCCCGATTTCTGTGGACAAATTGGATTATGATTGGAGATACCTTCTGTGCAGTGATTAAAACTAAGTGCAGTTAGATGAAGAGAATGAAGTGTGCGACCCAGGTGCGACCGCCCGGCGCGACGCCCCACTTCAAACTGCGCGCTGCCGTTCTCCGCGCCCGACCCGACAGTGCCGGCGTCAGCGCTGGTGTTGGGTGCGGATCTAGGTGGTCGGTTACTTCAGTTGTTGGAGAGTCTTCTTCATCGGTTGCTTCACTCATCACGGTGTCTGTGTCAGTCACACAGGCAAAACACACAGGGTCCACTTTTAGTTCACTGCAAACAAGAAATAGGGCGTCGCGTAGGACGGTCGCACGCTTCATTCTCCTTGATAAAGGTCTCCTGAGTAGACCGAAACGTCTGAGCAAACTCCGCGATAATTATAAAGTGAGTAACACCCGTTAAATCTAATAATAATTTAAAAGGTCGCACCTGAGTTTTAGTTCTGAAATCCTCTTAATTGTTCCATAATTACTTACTTACCTTTATTGTAACCCCTTTCCAGGTAGACAGGGCTTAGAATCTTAGTCCTAGCTAAGTTCTTGCTTACACATTTAACTTAACATATCTTTCGCATTTGCTGGCCGTATACAATAAGAAGTTGGGTAAGGAATTTATCTTAAAATCTGTGTGTGATTTTTACGTGTTTCAAGTTCTTGACCTGTTTCAAGTTGGATTGGTCCGAGACTGGGTGTGATTAATATTTTTGTCTCCTGCTAGACCTTGTAGAAAACAGACCCTTTTTAGCCCTCGACCTCAAAAGAAAGGGTAGATAGATAGATAGATAGATTAATACTCTATTGCACACAAGTGTGTTTATGTGTGATGTAATGATTGTATTCCAAGTACTTGAATTTAATGAAGTTAACTGTAAAATATTTGCATTCCAAAACTGGCGAAATATGTGAGACCTAATATTTAAGATTTGTCATCCAATGTACCATATTTCTGGCGAATAAATCATTCATTCAAGAAATTTACATAGGAAAGGAAACATAGAATAGGTGTACAAAGGCGGCCTTATTATTATTAATAATACCAGCGGTATTTAGTTTAATAATACCACCATGAACTAGATCCATGGCATATTTCAAATATTGCCTCTAGACTCAGCTCAGCAGCTTATGCTGTTAAAAAAATCCGACAAATCACTGACGTTGACACTGCCAGACTGGTCTACTTCAGTTACTTTCACAGTGTTATGTCGTATGGGATTCTACTCTGGGGTAACGCTGCTAATGTGCAAAGCATATTTATTTTGCAGAAATTAGCTGTAAGGGGTATATATCGAATGGGATCTAGGGAGTCCTTATGAGAACTTTTTAAACGGATAAATATTTTAACGTTGCCATGCCAATATATTTTAGCCAACATATTATATGCTCGAAAAAATTGGCCGATTTAAAAAAACACTGTGATGTACATAGCTACAATACAAGAAATAGTAACAAAATTATATTACCCACTACACGACTTACTAAAGTGTCAAAGTCCTTTCTTGTTAATTGTGTAAGATTTTACAATTTAGTACCTGACAAAATAAAAGGGCTGAGTGACAAAAAATTTAAAAATGCTGTTAAAAAATCTTTGTCTCGTAAAGCATTCTACACTGTGCCAGACTTTATGACTGACAGAGATGCATGGCAAGACAGTTGATTATTTATTTGTTTTGTAGTTAGTGCCAATGGCACAATATAATATTAATTTTTTTAATTTTTTTTAATTATTTATTTAATTAATAATAATACAGTTTTTTCTTCTTCTCCTTTTTTGAGAAAAATGTATTTTATAATTATTATTTGTGATTTATTATGTTCTTGATGTATATTATTGTTTATTATAAGTTCTGAAAAATTGACGAACAAAAGTGTACAAGCTGTACCAATTTGTAGAATAAACTATTTCATTTCATTTCATTTATAATGAATTCTTACAGGCAGGCTTAGATAAAAAAAATAGTCTCCCAGGGCGGGCATTCGTTTCTTCATGAGTCTAGCTCTATGCGATTTCATTACCAACATCATAAAACTATATAGACCCTAGATAGTTCAGCTTGCATCAAAATAGGCATTAGATAAGTCATCACGAGTTCGAAACCCACTGCTTTTTCACATATCTCATAAAAGTCCCACTTTCAATCCTCACACGTGTCTGTCACAAAAGTAATTTCCCCGAATCCAATATTCTAATAAAATACACCCAAATCTCTCCCCTCTGTCACGGAAATATCAAATTTTTGGGACTTTTCTCTTATGCACAACACGTAGTATGCTAATGTGGACAATCCCAACTAAGTTGTCGTGTGGCAACTCGTCCGGTAGGATTTGAGGATCACATAGGAATAAGGAAAATATTGTATCACATAGGTAAATACACGATTTATGTTAAGTAACTTCTTTTCTAACTATTAAACCTATTTAAATCTAATTTCAGTTTGCAGTCAGAATGCTAAGTGCTTTCAATTCAGGTCAAATAATCCAATAATTAATACTTCAGTGAGAGAAACGCGATTTTAAACAATAATGGTCCTAATGCACTGCCTTGTGGTACTCCATAAAAAATCTTAGAAGCTATAATTATTAACAGATTATTTTTATATCTAATTGCAGTAAATGCTCGTACTACACAACCCAATTGTAAAACAACGACTCAGTTATAGATATACAGTAACCGTCCGAGAGGTCAATGTGTCCTCTATGTCAGACGCCTTTGTCAAGTCATGCGACTAGACCTCTGGGAGCTGTAATGGTTTACGCAAAGTGAACTCGAATAGTTGGGTTAGTAGGACGCCTGGCGAACCGTTTAAAATCAACTAATGGTCTACCCCGAGTTTACTTAACAAGCACTCCTAGTTTTAATGTAGGTAATCCTTTTTTACCTTCTGAGGAGCTCGTAGCCTAGTTGCGAGCACGGTCCGAAAGTGATCGTGCATTTTAAGCAACGTTGGGCGAGGTCAGAGGCATATTTCATCTGAGATCCTCCGTGCCTCGGAGAGCACGTTAAGCAGTCGGTCCCGGTTGTTGTCCTACGACAGCATGTTGCATCGTTAAGCCATGTCAGAGGCCTACGGGCGGCCTGAACAACTCTGACAATAGGTTAGCCTCTAACCATACGATAAGCAAGCAACTTTCTAAAATACTTTTACAACTTGATTTTAGGATAGTGCTTGCATCTAAGTAATTTAAAAGTGACTACTTTTTGCGGTATTAAAATCTTAATATTATTTTGTGTCCTCTGCAGTGTAGATGTATATCTTTTAATTTTCAGTTATGCTAATTAGACAATCTGCTACTAGTATAGTATTTCCGACAGTTGTACCTTACAGTGTCCTGATAGTCTAGATACATTATCCAGTTCTAGAGGAAGTCTAATGACTGGGTTGGCAGCTTAGGTATGTCTTTAAACACTAGAACTCTACCAGAAGGCTTTTATGGTCCCACACAGCTACAATGTTGTCTTAAACTATAATACAGTCTAGACACTTACGTAGTCTAAATTCACTTAGTGACTTCCTCGTTCTTGTACTTAGACTACAAAATCGTTGTCAACTTGTAAATTTTCCCACTATTTGGGGACAGTCCTCTCCTTGAACGAGGGTATCTTTTTTAACCTCCAACCAAAAGAAAAGGGCACAACCTAGAATCATAATACTTAAATTACTATACAGATTAGGTTGAAAAAATTATAATGACAAAGGTGGATAAAACGTCCACTTGGATCCAAGTGGACATATCGCGGTAATTAAGGGTCGATACTGGGTATTCTGCTTCTAAGTCGTATTCCTCATTGCTGAGGGTCGTGATCATTCTAAGGAGTTAATCACATAGAACGACTCTCGTGGCAAATTTAATGCGGTGCTTTGTCATTACCTTCCCCATTTCACACACTGGTTATCTCAGTGTGCAGGTTTCCTCACGATGATTTCCTTCACCTTCAGAGCAGTTGGTGGTACGTAAGTTTTTCGAAAAAACCGAAAAACTCTATGGTACCTACATGGCAGTGCATGGTTTCGAACCCGGACCTCCCATATGGGAGTCCGACGTCCTAGCCCCGACGCCATCGAGGCTGGGGTTAAAGGTACTTGTCTCTTTTTTAGAGATAGACTTTTTATTAAAGAGATAGATAGATAGAAACGATTACAGAAAACGTATAAATTACAGGAATAGAAGCAATACGAGTATTTGTACAAAGGCGACCTAATCAATTTTTTGACGACCTTTTAATCGCTTAGAGCGATTTCTTCCAGGCAACTTCTGAAGTTAACTGAACATTAAAAAGTAGCGACAGAGTATTACTTTTTATTTTATTTATTTTCGGGACCTTGACAGGTTTTTACGAGTACTTAAAGCTTCACATATATCACAAACAGATACAGCCAATTATGAAGTACGAACTATTACATTTTTTTAAACCGACGATTACGACACTGCTTCTCCAATATCACTTATCACATATCACCACAGTCTTAACTAATGTAAGGTGATTAAACATTGAGAATTCCCCTCGACATTCTAAATTCGCTCGCTCCATTCACGTTCCGTTTCACAAAATTAATTAGCAGCGTACAAAGGGACAATTTTGTTAATTAAAGTCGCTCTACATATTATAGAGTCTGGGTTGGGTAAAGGTACGTTCTCACCTGTTCTATTCTATGATCTATTTGATAGAAGCCATGAAATAGATGAGTGTAAACAGGTTTTTTTAAGCGATAGAATGCGCGTTAGAATAGAAGCTCAACTTTGACCCTCGTTCTATTCTATAAAGAATCGATTGGCAAATTGGAACCCTATGAAAGGCAGTCACAGATGTAAACAAAACAAACAAAACCTCCCTATACTCTCCGAAGGATGGTGTTCAGTACCCATAACTTTAACTATGTACCAACTCTGAAATCGTGAAAAAAATCTCATACATTTCAGTCGTGTGAAGTGTGGAACAGTTGATATATTTTTTCGCTATTTCAGAGTTGGTCCCGTTGTGGAAGTTGTTCAGTTATGGATACCGAACACCCCCCTTTCGGGACTATAGGGATTACAGACGTAAGTTTACAGTTAATGATTAGTTTTCATTTTGCAAAGGTTTGCATTTTTTTTAATTTTTATTATTGTTATTTATTTATTTGAGGGTAGTATCTATTTCATACGCCTTTTGCACCCGTATATCATGTATCTTATGATTTTTCCATCACCTGAAGGTTGATAAGGCCGCCTTCTGCACATTATATTGTACCTCTCTTTATGTTGTAAGTTTTGTTTTTGTCCCGGGTGTGCAGTAAAGTATATTTGTATTCATTTTGCGAAACTACCTATATAGGGTTCTATTTTATTAGCGGCAAATATTTCTAGGGTGTCATCTATAGATTATAGCAATAACAATAAAGCATAAAATTTTTATCTTAAAAAAACGACTAAATGGTTTGTTTGAAAATTCTACAATTTCTGGACTATAGGGGGGTTTTGTTACAACCAGTAGAATTGACAATAGAATATGTATATGGGGGCCAGGGATAACCCCAGCGGCACTTCGACCCTCAGGGATCTTTTGTCATAGAATATGTAAATGTGATGTGAACACGGGATATTATTTCCTTTCGGCGAAAGGCTCGATCTATGTGATAGATCATAGAATTTAAGAGGTCTATAGGCGTACAAGGCTTGGGGGGTAGCTCCCCCTTCCATTCGCCCCCTCCCCTAGCTAGACCAAACCTGAACCCAGGTATGGCATGAGGTGCAACATTACAACTTTGTTTCTATACAAGTTATACTTGTGGAACATTTTGAGCTCAACTAAAACCCTTGGAATATGCCTGATACCGCATGGCGTCCTAGCCACTATGCCACCGAAACTGGTGTAAAGAAATTCAAGAAAATGTAAAAGGCATGACTTTCTGCCTACAGTGGCGTCGAAAACCCGTATACCAAACCAAGTGACGTGGGACTGACGTTACACGATATATTTTAAACGTGTATATACACAAATTGGAAACACTGCACGCACACGTCACGTGAGACAACGGGAACGACACGGGTTCGTCCCTAAACGGTAATATACTAGCTACTTCTATGTATTGGACATATTCGTACGGGGAGAGATTCCGGGAGATGGTCATTCGCAATGCTAAGCAAGTGTTTGGTTGGAGTGAAAGCGACTACTACATTTTGTTCAGACTCTTTCCTTCAGTCTTGTTTCGCGTTTTTTTATTATTAATTAAGGTGAGCTGACGAGCAAACGGTACACCTGATGGTAAGTGGTCACCGTCGCCAATAGACCTCACCTCACTGTATTAATATTAGAGGGTTTTCGATGCACTGCTAACCTAGAGGAGTTAGAAGAAGTGCCTCATGTGCCGGTAATTACGCTCGCTCTCTTACCCTTCTAACCGAAACACAGAGATGCAAGCATTGCTGCCTTGCGGCAGAGATAAGTGAGAGGGTGGTACCAACCCAGGTGATCAGGATCTACTTGTATCTATAATATATCTATAAAGTATTCAATTGGGGGGTGGGGGGGAGGTTGTCAGATTCTCTAAGACTCTTGTTTTTATGAGCATCGATTTTTGATATTTTTATTATGTCAAGTGCTCCCGGTGTGTAAATTCTGTAATTTTTGTGGCATATGGGAGGTTGATCCTTGTTTTATGGCTTAGGGCCAGGGAAACTACTCATAGAAGACATCACACTACTCCTGGTAAAATACCTGGATGGGCATAAATGATATTATAACTTTTTAAGCATTCGTGGTTATAAAAATGTATAGCTAGACTTAAGACTCTTACCACGGTTTGGAATTGTTTTAGAATCCCATATTTCGACGCAGTCGCATGCACATCGTTCGTGACTCGTGACTAGCGGTAGACAAAAATCCCATGTCTTTAAGTATTATTATTGGACACAAATAAATTCTTCTCGTGACTTTAAATTTAACGTGAACGTGCAAAATACTGAAGCGTATAAATACACGCCAACTCCTCGTTTTCCAAAATGGATTTCCAGAAAACGAGTAGTGTGAGTAGGGTAATAGGAAAGTGGGGTACGAGCAAACATCAGGCACAGGCACATAGTTTGACGTACAATGGAAGACACATCTTCTTCACAGAATTATTTACGTACGTACAGTACGTTACGTACAGTCATATGTAACAAAAGGTATGCACGAGCAAAAATATGGTTCGGGCTTTCTAAAAAAATTTTTTAGTTAAGTTCTTAAAATAAAATAATGTTGAGTATTATAGTATTTGCCTAATTTGTTTAATTCTTATTTGATTTATATAGGATGTTATGTTTTTATTTTGAATTTAACTGTGTTTCAAGTTTTATTTATTTAGTTACTTGTTAAAAATTACTTAAAGAACATTTCTTCTTCTTCAGGTCCTAGAACACCTAGTGGTGCATAGGGCTGAGACAATATTCTTCCACCGCGCTCTGTCCGATGCCGCAGACTCTATGGTTTCCCAGGGTACTTTAAACGCATCCAGGTCTTTTTGAAAACTACGTTTCCATGTAGCCCTGGGTCTTCCCCGCTTGCGAGATCCTCTTGTAGGTTGCCAGTTCAAGGAGGCGTATGCGATGCTTTTTGGGCGACGAAAGGTGTGCCCTATCCACAACCATTTCCTACTTAAATTACTATAGAAAAATTTCATATGCTGTTATAGCTAAATATAGAGATCCATACTTTTATGTCACAACTTATGTGACCTATATTTACGAATTAATACATTTTGAATTTGAAATTATGTTAAATGAAAGCTTCAATCAAATGAAAGCTTGAAAGTCGCTCAGCGTGCTATGGAAAGAGCTATGCTCGCAGTATCTCTGCTGGATCGAATACGAAATGAGGAAATCCGGTATAGAACAAAAGTTATCGACATAGCTCATAAGATTAGCAAGCTGAAGTGGCAGTGGGCCGGTTACATCTGTCTCAGAACAGACAACCGCTGGGGTAGACGAGTTCGGGAGTGGAGCCCGCGTTTGGGCAAACGTAATGTGGGACGACGAGCGACGATCTGCGCAAGGTGGCTGTCAGCGACTGGATGAGAAAAGCCGAAGATCGGGCTCAATGGCGCGCCCTGGGAGAGGCCTATGTCCAGCAGTGGACTAGAATAGGCTGCTGATGATGCTGATGATGATGAAAGCTTCAATCAATTTCAAGTCAACAGCCGACAGCCGGACACTGAAATCTGACCAAAAGGGTTCTTGTTTTACTCTTTGGCACGGAACCGTAAAATGTAGCGACTCTCGCAATGGATTTTTAAATGCCAGGAATAAAGCAAAGCAAATTACTTCAACCGGCACCTAAAAGGTGAACTTTTTAAAACTTTGCCCGGAATGCCGGTGGCACCGGAGCTGGCAACTTGAACCCGGGCAAAGTTGACAAAGTTCACAAAGTTTCAGGTAAAAGTCGTCAAAGCGCCCGACCTGCCGAGCTGAGGCTCTATTTAAAATAAAATGCCTACAAAATAGAAACTTTTTCTTGGCAAATGAAATGAGATGGAGGAAAGAGATAAAATGGATAAAAAATAGAAAAAAATTGAATTTGGTATGGTTCTTATTTGTAGAAAGAAATATTTTTCCTTGTAATTGAAAATGAAAAAGTTTATTCACTTATTACAAGGCACAATAATAGGACCTCCTACCTACAAACCAGGTCGAAACCTGTATCTTGGAAGTCGGGACTCCGTCGCACTTTCCGTGCAAGCATATTACAATTTGTAACATTACATTAGTAACTATATACTATACCTAAAAGGAATTTGGAACGAGTTAATTAAAAGGAATTTAGAATATACCTGATAATAGAGAGGTAAGTTAATGTCTAAGAGTGTGTGAGGGTGATGGTGTGTTAGGGTGTGTGGGAGTGTGTAATAATGTAAGTGTGCATCTGTAGTGGAGGATGAGTGGGTGGGTGAGTGTGGGAAGTTAAGTGTTATATAGTTAATTGATAGCTAGTTACCAAACTTAGTTATCTACGAGGAAGTCGCCTCTACATCTAGGGTATTCAAAGGTTTTAGCATATATTATAATTGATTGAGGTCATTCTGCAGTAATAAAGCTTCACATAAAAGTAAAAATAAAAAATAATTGTAACACTTTTATTTACATATTAAATCTTAAAATTATTTATATTATAATTACATAATATACAAGAGAAAATGTACAAAAATAAAATTAAATGTAACTTATAAAATGTCTTAGATTAGGCCCGTGTGGTAGGGTACCGAGGATGCTGGCGGTGTTGCCCCGCTGGAGCGCTATACTGATCCTTCGGGCGAGATAGCCGCCAGTCCTTGCGTCCCTCGTCGCATCAAATAGATTCATTTTGATTTTATTTTTATTTATAAGGGAAATCTACAGCATTAACAATTATAAAATTACATATGTATTAAACTTAAAGAAGGCCAATTACAGATTTCCTTGTTTATATATGACTTGTATACCTACAGAACGCGGTTAACTTTAAGACTAATAATGTAGAATTAACATGAATATGTCATACATATTTACCACGAGTATTAAATGTTATTTGTAAGTACTTGTTAATCAAGTGCTGGCTAAGTGACTAAGATTAATATGTGGTGGCGTGAGAGTTGAGGGTGTGTTCTGTATATGTGTGTGAAAGGGTGTATAAATACCGACTGTTTAAATACCAATGCAGCATTACGGATTAATGATGATTTGACCTTCAATTTGATGATGACAGATTCAGAGAATTTTCCATTGTCGTTTTTCTGTAATGTCGAAAAACGACCCCTTCACGTCAGATAATAAAATGGACAGCACCTTACGTTCAAATAAATAATTGTACCTATCTATGACAATCGTATATAATATCTGAGAGAAGCCGCGACACCTTAAATCACAACTTATAATGACAAGTTCATAAGTATTAAGACAGGTGTGACAAGTGATAATTTATTTATGACATGTGGTGAAAAGGAATCTCACAACTACCTATAATAGTTTTGATAGGATTTAACTTTGAAACTGTCTAACAACTAATTTGAGTCATGATTTATATACCAAGAACTAGGGAGCTTTGACTCCGACTCCGAAAGGTCGTAACTTCCGAGCCGAAGTAGGAGTCGGAGGTGTAAAATCAACACCTCCGACTCCGACTTCGGCTCCGATAATTTTGAATCGGAGGTTATAATCGAAGATTTGTGAGCAAACATATTCAAATATCAATATTTAATTAAATAGTGTAGCACTACATAAAGGAAGGTTTTATTGACACAAACGTCGTCATAAAAAAATATTGGCCAATATTTTAGTTCAGCTAAAAAAATTAAAAAACGGCTTAAAATTTGAACTTCTTTTGAATACCTCCGCCTCCGACTCCGGTTCCGACTACTATAAATCAAATTTAAAACTATTGAAACTTCGATTTGAAGATAAAAATAATTTATTTCAACAAAAGGCTACAGGGCACACGGACAGACATTGCGGTAGAGCTCCATAGAGTAATACAGTTTAACATACATTGCGTACTATACTTTAATATTCATTGCTGGCTATTATAATTCTCAACACCCCCCCTCAATGAATATTTTCTATAAACATTTTACCTTTTTAACAAAAACCCTCTTTCTAAAAACATATGATAAACTAAGTAGGTACAACACTTTCTATATTTATCTATCCTTATCTATTCCAAACCAATTTTACTTCTAAAATATTCAAATAACACTTTTCCAATAGGCTTTGTAAGCATATCACTAACTTGCTCTTTACTGCACAAATATTATATTTCAATACAATTTTCTTTAATCTTATTTCTTACAAAATGAATTTTTATGTCTAGGTGTTTCAACTTTGTGTGGTAATAAGGACTTTTACACACCTTAATTGCCCCCTGATTATCCTCATATATCTTTACATTTACCCTGTCCTTATACAACATTAAATCATAAATTATAGCTTGAAGCCAACACGCTTCACTAACTGCTAGGCTAATAGCAACATATTCGGCCTCGGTAGAGGATAAAGCGACTGTGGCTTGTTTTCTTGACATCCATGAAATAGTGCCACCGAGCACCTTGAAAATATAGCCAGCTGTCGATTTACGGTCCACCTTATCTCCAGCCCAGTCCGAATCCACATATCCAACTATAATATTGTCATTATCCACTCTAAATACTAAACTCATATTTATTGTCCCTCGCACATACCTAAGCACCCTCTTTAGGGCTACCCATAAGTCTTTACTTGCACATGACTGATAGCGGCTTAATATACTCACACAAATGCTTAAGTCTGGTCGGGTACATAACATTGCATACATAAGCCCACCAATTAAACTTCTACATTGAGCCTCTATTTGTGGATTTTCACTACAATCTCGCTTAAGTATACTATGATCAAAATTAACATCCATTGGGGTTGCTACAGGCTTACAATTTTGCATGTTATACTTTGATAGGATACTGTTTAAGTAAGCACTTTGATTTAGAGTAATTGTACTTTTGTTCAAATCTTGATGAATATTCATCCCTAGGAAATTACTCACAGGACCTAAGCTCTTCATTTTAAAGTGGTTACTTAAACTGGTTTTCACATTCTCAACTTCTTCACAGTCTGAACCTGCTAACAACAAATCGTCTACATACAATAGCAAATATATGTAACATTTGTCCGTACACTTTACATAAAGACAATACTCATTCTCAGATCTCACAAAACCCAGTGACATCATTACATCATTAAATTTTTTATTCCAGTTTTTAGGACTACTTTTTAAACCATACAGAGATCTTTTTAATTTTAACACTTCCCCGTTACTCTCCAAGCCTTCAGGTGACTTTATATACACTTCACTGTCCACCTGTCCATACAGAAAAGCACTACAAACATCTAACTGTAAGACTTGTATTTTTAACTTATTACAGATTGACAAGAACAATCGTACTGATGAAAGCTTCGCTACCGGACTATAGATTTCCATTAAATCTACACCTTTCTGTTGAAATCCACGAGCTACTAGTCGTGCTTTATAAGTAACATTACCTTTATCATCTCTTTTCTTTCTGAACACCCACTTACTGTCGATGACATCTGCACCTGGGGAAACAGCCTCCACACTCTCCCATGTATCATTCTCCAACAATGCTGATATTTCTCTTTCAATCGCCTCCTTCCACATTCGACTCTCTTTACTAGACAATGCCTCTTTATATGTACCTGGGTCTTTGTCATCTCCTTCCACCAGCATCACCACGTAGTAATCATCCAAATGGCTAGGCATCTTTAGCTTGTTTCTATCTCTCAGACTATACTGTCCATCAGGTTCATTTACTTCCTCAGCACTCTGAAAACTTGTTTCCTCCTCAGCAATGCTGCTGTCATGCAGTATATTTTCTTCACTTCTTTCCTGCATTATTTCTAACTCTTGACCTGACTTTCTTCTGCTGTCATGCAGTATATTTTCTTCACTTCTTTCCTGCATTATTTCTAACCTTTGACCTGACTTTCTTACCTCTCTTTCCTGTACTTTTTCACTCTGTCCTTCCTGACCCTGCTTTTCATGACTCTGGACGCCTCGATCCTCTTGATCCTGACTCACTTGATAATTATAACTCACCTTCTCAAATGATGCTTTCGTTTGACTATGTGGCATGAATATTACATCCCTCAATAATTCTACCTTGTTGCTGTTTGGAAGAAACACTCGATAGCCTTTTACCTCTTCACCATAGCCAACAAACACTCCAGTATGGTTCTTCGGATCCCATTTTAAGCGTTTTTGTTTAGGTATATGAACTGATACCCTGCAACCAAAGATTTTAAAGTTGGTTATATCTGCTTCACGCTGATAAAACAGTTCATATGGTGTTTTCCCACTTACATGGCTTGGCCCTGTTCGATTCAAAGTATAAGCTGCAGTATTCACGGCCTCAGCCCAAAATACTTTGTCCATACCTGCTATCATACTCCGAGCTGCTTCAACTAAAGTTCTCATTTCCCTCTCTGCACGCCCGTTCTGTTCTGGTGTGTATACTACTGATCGCTGATGCTTTATTCCATGTTTTTGAAGTACTGCATTCACCTCTGAATTCAGGAACTCCAGTCCATTATCTGTCCTTAGTGTTTTCAGTTTGTGACCAGTTGCTCTCTCTGCTGTTACTATAAAATTTTCAATACATGACTTTACCTCACTTTTGTTCTTTAGAAAAAACACAAACCTGCATGACGAATAATCATCCTTCAAAAGTAAGAAGTATCGTGCTCCGCCCATAGAGGTCACTTCCATGGGGCCGCAGACATCTCCATGCACCAGCTCCAAAAGATGTTCAGCTCGATTACTACTAGTGGGAAAAGATTTGCGACATTGTTTCCCTGACAGACAATTTTCACACACGAAACTTTCATCAATATAGTTAATATTATTTTTCTTTAAAAAATCTTTACAAAAATCCACATTTTGATGTGCTAATTTACAGTGCCATTCATACAAAGTTTCCAAACCTTTAGCAACAAAACTATCTGAAATTGAAAAATCTAAAACTGACATTGACAGCTGTTGTTGAAATTGCGTTTTGTTATTGCTTTCAAATGCCATTATGTACATTTTATTATTCCTAACTGCTAATGCGCGTACATTTCCAGACTGGTCAACAATCTTACAATTTTCATTATTTGAAAATAACATAAACCCTTTGTCAAGTGCACACCCAACTGAGAACAAGTTATAATTTAAATCTGGTACAAACAGGACATCATTTAAAGTAGTGTCAATGAAATCATTGTTTACTTTAGCAATCAAATGTACTTTTCCAACACCCATCACCTTCAGGACTGTTCCATCACCAACAACAACACTTTGACGTGAACACTTGTCACTGATTTCACTAAACAGACGTTTGTCCCAACACATATGCTCGCTCGCTCCCGAGTCTAGAAACCAGCAGTCTTCCTTCTTTCCGTCCGATGAAACCATGAATGCGTTATGCATTTGAGCCTGTCCAGTCTTCTTAGAATCTCGTCCTTCTTCCTTTTTGCCATGCTCATTCTTCTTTTTCTTCTTATGCCAGCAATCTGCCGCTTTATGGCCTATTTTGTGACAGTAGTAGCACTCTCTTCCTTTCCCGTTCCTGTCACCACACTCCTTGGCATAATGTCCCTTCTTGTTGCAGTTGAAACATACAACATTTTCCAGTTGTCGGCTGCTACCTGTGGTAGTTCTCAAGGCCTGCGCCTGCTCGGACGCCTGCAGTCTTTCCTCTTCTATCAGTAATCTTGACATTAGGCACTCCAGTGTTTGTTGTTCCTTGGCTACAGATTCCCAAGCTGAGCTAAAGTGAGCATAACAAGGGGGTAAGGACATTATCACTTTTGTTATGGTCATGCTATCAGGTACTTCTTCACCAAGTCTGCTTAATTTACTTCTTATTTCCTCCAACTGGGACATGAACATTGAGATAGAATTTCCAAACTGTAAATTAAAAAACTTTTGCTGCAGAAGATGAGCACTTACATTCGATTCTTTTTCATACACTGACTTTAACCTGCACCACATATCGTAGGCCGTCTTACACGATAAAATATGCGTCATCGGTCCAGGGCCGATTCTGGTGACGAACAACTCTTGCATTTTTGCGTCATCTTTCTCAACACTCGCATATTTCACTTTCACCTCCTCGACTGCGCCAGCCTTCACCTCATCCACTTTCGATGGAACCAGAGATGGGACTTCTTTGAACGTCGCTTTCGGCGCCGCCAGCAAGTAATCATAACCTCGACTTTTCGCTATAACCTCCACTTGGAACTTCCATACAGCCCAATCTTCAGCTCCATTCAGCCTCACTATACCGCTGTGATCCATCTTGTCTTTTCTCTCTCACTATCCACTCGAACTCGTAAATTTTTTTCCAACAACACAGGAATGCATTCCCTTGAGTTCGGCGTCTCCAAGATGGCGTCTCGCCCGCCCGTATTTTCTTTCTTCTTGTCGGTTTATTTACACCTTTCGAATGCAAATTTTCACAAAAACACCTTCCCGACAAAAATATACTTCCGTGCCTGGGCCCATAACCTATTGAAACTTCGATTTGAAGATAAAAATAATTTATTTCAACAAAAGGCTACAGGGCACACGGACAGACATTGCGGTAGAGCTCCATAGAGTAATACAGTTTAACATACATTGCGTACTATACTTTAATATTCATTGCTGGCTATTATAATTCTCAACAAAAACCTTCGGTTCCGACTCCGGTTCCGGTAAAACCACCCATCCGTAACATCCCTACCAAGAACTGTGGTATCGTAGCAAAAAAGACACTATACTAGGTAAGTAGTTATTTATTTAACAGATATTTTATTCGAGAGGTACAATACAATACAATACAATCCTTTATTGATAACAATAAGTTAAAAAAAAAAAAAAAAAATATTATTTTCTTCCACTTAAGGTAACAAAGTTTGAATACATAATATAGGTTTTGACCATCTAGCTAGTGGAAGACTGATGCTCAAACTAGGATTAACCTGTGTTTTGAGTCACCAGGTCTCCCCTTCCAGATCCATGTACGGTAAGTAAGTTTATGTACAGGTAGGTAGTTATAAAAGAAATAAGTCTTCCTTGTCAATAATGAAATAAAATAAAAAATAAAATAAAGAATATAATATAATAGCAGGTACCTATTGTAAAGATAGGTACCTATTGCTATATTTACTAATTTTAGAAATTCGTCATATGAGTAAAACGATTGTTTGACAAGCCAATCACGTAATTTCTTTTTAAAAACAAATGAGCTCGGGGCGCCAGTGACATCGCCGGGCAATCTGTCGTACACTGAAGGTACCATAGCCTGGACGGTTTTAGAGCTCTTCGCGAGGGAGTGCGAGGGCGGTGCGAGCCTGTTGGCGTGGCGGGTGCCGTAGGAGTGGCGGTCGCCGAGCCGCGAGTAGTGGTCAAGGTTCTCCCTAGCATAGGTAGCGACCTGGAAGATGACTAGGCATTTATTAGGCATGTCTGTTGGTAGGCGTTTCCAAGAGAATTTCGAATATGTTATATGTTTTTTGTTTACAATCAAAACATGCTCAACTTAGTCCTGACTAGGGCTTCCAATCTCGGTATACGGAGATCCCGAAATTCCGAGATCCCGCATGATTTTCAGTCCCGCTCACTGCGGGATTAGATGTACGGGAACCGCGGGATTTGCGGGATTGAAAATCCTCTAATCGAAACCATCATAAAGTAAGAGATGACTCTTGACGGTCACTGCGGGAATAGAAGTGCGGAATCCGCGGGATTTGCGGGATTGAAAATCCTCTAATCGAAACCATCATAAAGTAAGAGATGACCTTTGACTCACTGCGGGATTAGAAGTGCCGCATCCGCGGGATTGAAAATCCTCTAATCGAAGCCATCATAAAGTAAGAGATGACTCTTGACACTCACTACGGGATTAAATGTGCGGAAACCGCGGGATTTGCGAGATTGAAAATCCTCTAATCGAAACCATCATAAAGTAAGAGATTACTCTTGACGCTCACTGCGGGATTAGATGTGCGGAAACCGCGGGATTTGCGGGATTGAAAATCTTCTAATCGAAACCATCATAAAGTAAGAAATGACTCTTGACGCTCACTGCGGGATTAGATGTGCGGAAACCGCGGGCTTTGCGGATTGAAAATCCTCTAATCGAAACCATCGTAAAGTGACTCTTTATCAATCAGGAGGGTCGATGGGTAAATATTTAACGTTAGCACACAATGCCCTGAAGTCTGTAGTGTCTACAAGCGAAGAAGCTGAGCGGGCGTTCTCTTCTGCCGGTTATCTTGCCAACAAGATACGAAGTAGCGTGGCTGACGACACGTTGGGAATGCTGTTTTCTCCGAAAACACAAAAATATAAAGTGAATTTTCTGTAACTTTTTAATTTTTTTGTACTGGTTCTAATTAATATTTCAAACTTTAAGCGTGCTTTGTTTTATTACTGACTTTTAACCACTTTTATCGAAAAATGCGGGATCCCGTTATACCGAGATCCCGCACCTTTGAGAAAATTGGATCCCGCCCATACCGAGATCCCGCAAGGGCCTGCGGGATTGGAACCCCAAACCCTGACAAACCCCCTTTCGGATTGATGCCATTTTCATCACGCCCTTTATAAGCCTATTGATGTATTTACATCACCCTGTGGACAACCATCCCTTAGACGTCGCTGCGGGCGACACAAATCAAATAACAAAACTGGTCATAGTTTCTCAGTTGACGGGTAGGGTGACCATCGCTTTAGGTATTATTCGGACGAGTGGTAGAGTTTAAAAGAATGACGTTGTAAACATGTACTATAAGGTACTTATTATTTTGTTTTTTTTTCGTGTGCGGTAAGACTGGCTAGCGATCATGCTATTTTGCATGTATTCGTAATATTATTTTATTTTATACTAACTACTAAACCCGCATTTGACCTTGATCTCGCCTGATTGTAAGCGACGATGAGGTTGACGATGGAGCATGCGGGTCCAGTCAGTACCAGACTTAGTAGTGGTAGGCCTAACGTGAAGGGTCGCCTGGAGTGGTACCACCCTCTTATCTAATTCTGCCGTGAAGCAGAGTTGCTTTCATTTCTGTGATTCGGTTTGAAGGGTAAGAGAGTCTGCGTAATTTCCGGCGCATGAGGCAATACATCTTAGTCCTCAAGGTTAGCAGCGCATCAGAAACCCTCTAATATAAATACAGTGAGGTGAGATGCCTATGGGCGACGGTGACCACTTAATTAAAAAAACAATTTCTATGGGTTTTTGGAATTTATTTATTTATTATTTATTTACTATTAAACCCGCATTTGATCTCGATCTCGCCTGATGGTAAGCGACGATGAGGTCGACGATGGAGCATGCGGGTCCAGTAAATGCCTATTCACTCTGGCTTTGAAGATCCCAAGGTTGTAGGTTTCGAGAAATACAGACGCCGGCAGGCTGTTCCATTCCTTAGCCGTTCGCATAATGAATGAAGAAGCAAAACGCTTCGTACGAACAGATGGGATATCAACAACATACGGATGGAACCCCTCCCCGCGCCTGGTAGTCCGAAGGCGGAATGGAGATGCTGGAATTAGGTCGTGCAATTCCCATGCGCACTCTCCGAAATGTATCCTATAAAATACCGATAGACAGGCAACATTAATAGACTGCTGTTAAACTATTATAGAACTTTGGCGAATCCTACTCAATCCTTAATCTTTATCCTAATTTTGTGCAATAAAGAGTATTCATTCATTCATTCATTCCCACTTCTTCACTCATGGAAGCCTGAAAATCAGCGCCGTAGTGCTTTTAGCACTACGGCGCTGATTTTTGATGCAACAGGCTGAGGCAGTCCCCTTTGTCCGGTGCTGCACACCACCTTCATCAAACTGAATTACTTTTGCTTATTTATTTTTGTAATATATTTGTTTAATATTATTTTTGTCTTCTGTACCTAATTGTTTGTATGCGTGTATCTGAAATAAATAATCTTTCTTTCTTTCACTAAACATTGGTCACATCACACTTCATCCTAGACATGAAATACGTTAGCGCTACGTTACAAATAATTTTTCGCAAACGTGATTCCTTTGAGATAAACTGCTAAAAGGCGCCCAGGTTACATACCGTTGTAAGTTATTGGATTCGACTCCCGGTGGGGGCAATATGAATAAATATTTGGAAACTTTGGCCGGGCAAAGTTTTTTGTTGCAAAGTAATAAAAGTAATGCCACGTACGGTACGAACAGAACTAACTCCAGGAAAATAAATCGGTAAGGGCTGTCCCATAAAAGGAAGGGCTATCTGTCATTAAGAGCGTTTGTGGTAACGTGACTCCCATGCGGGGAGGTCAGAGTTCGAAACCAGGAGAGAGAACTGAAGCTAAGAGTTATTGCCAAAACAATAATAATAACTTGCTACTTACCTGTGAGCATCGGTGGCACAGTGGCTAGGACGCCGGATTCCCATGCGGGAGGTCCGAGTTCGAAACCAGGCAATGCCATGTACCAATGAGTTTTTCGGTTTATTCAAAAGACTTACGTACATTTACCGACTGCTCTGACGGTGAAGGAAATCTTGAGGAAACCTGCACACTGATATAACCAGTGTGTGAAATGGGGAAGGCAATGGCAACCCCACTAAATCTGCCACGAGAGTCGTTCTATGTGATTAATTCCTTAGAATGATCACGAGCCTCAGCAATGAGGAATACGAGTTAGGAGATCTATGTCATAGCAAAATAACCGGCACGAGACACTTCTATTTAAGTCCTCAAAGTAAGCAGCGCATCGAAAACCCTCTAATAACATTTTGTTATAAATACAAGTAAAAGGACATGGTATATGATTTTTTTCCCATCCAGCAAAACCTCAGAGGGTTTGTAATTAAAAATTTAAGACCCATATAAGACATACCTTATGTAAAAAGGGTTATTATAAAATAAATGACTACTTAAATGATAAAGAGGCTTGGTCCTAAATTCAGCTCCAGCTCTGCACATTGTGTATGATTGTATTCATAATTATTGTAAGATGTATTTATTTAAAAAGATGTGCTGCTGAAAGTTTCTTGCGCCGCTTCTTTCCTTTCAGCTACAGCACCTTCCGAAGCGGTGGTAGAGTAAAAAAGAATGACGTTGTAAAAATGTACTATGTATAAGGTACTTACAATAAAACCCTTTTGATTTTGTATGCCGATACATTATGTGAGGTGAGATGTCTATGGGCCACGGTGACCGCTTACCACCAGGAGACAAAATACAATACAAAATAGAAAATAATTTATTTACCACAAATTTTTCTTACACGTTTTTAAGTTTGCTGTTGGACCCCGCACTAGGGCGACCCTGTGTCGCGACGATCCTTAAATATAATACATTAACAATTTAACAATAAGCATTATTATCTAATTTGGACTCAGTTGTATTTTACAAATATATATATAGTATATAATGTGTATAGTATACGTATCTGTGTGTGTGTCTGTGTGTGTGTGTGCGTGCGCGCGCGGTGTGTGTGTATGTGTGTGTGTGTGTGTGTGTGAGAGAGAGAGAGAGAGAGACAGAAAATGAAAAAGTTTATTTTCTTATTACAGTGCACACAAAAAAGGACCTCCGACTTACAAACTAGGTCGAAAACCTGTATCTTGTAAGTCGGGATTCCGTCGCACTTTCTGTGCAAGCAAATTACAAATTATATTCCTAACCTAAAAGGAATTTGGAAAATTTAATCATAAAGGAATTTAGTAAAGATAATGGTAAGAGTGAGTATGGGTGGGGGTGTGTTAGGTTGTGTGGGAGTGTGTAATGATGTAAGTGTTCATGTGTAGTGTAGGGTGAGTGGGTGTGTGAGTGTGGGAAGTTAAGTGTTATTAATCTGAAGAACGTAATGAGTTTAGTGTGTAAAATTTTATGTTATATGATTAGAGCCTCAGTTTTGTTGTAATCTAAAGAGAGTAGCCTTCTATTAAGTTTTACTTTACAATTATTTTCATTTAGTGGGTAGATATCAAGGTGTCGTTTATTTTATTGTACAACAGAGAGAGAGCTTATAAGCAATAAATTAATGAATTGACTTATATAAGGATATTTTTGGCGTAGATTCGCAACAGGACAGCCACCTATTGCCTATTGTGTGCATTCTATGTTATTGTGGAATGCACAAAGTCGCCTCCGTAGCATTGTAATCCAGTGTTAATAAGAGACCCTTTTGCTCATCTGCATCTGCTGCCTTATACAATAAAAAAAACCTTTTGAGTCTGACACTTTGTAACCCTTTACAGTCACGATTTCGAATATATCCCTTTATCGACACTAACCCTATAGCAGCCTTCTGGCATATTCTCCTTATCTCGGAGCAATTCGGAGCGAATAATTAGTTTTGTGGCTCTAACAAACCTCTTTAAACTGTGATTAATCATCGGCCAGAGATTAAGCTTCCAGCTCGTAGACACGACAATTTAATCCTGGTTAATGAATGGGTAACTTTGACCGGGTAAAGAGAGTTACCAAAAATGTTTTTTTTATTATTATTTTTTTATTTAAATACGCGTTGATCTTAGTCTCACCACCAGGTGACGATGAGGTCGAAGATGGAGCACACGGGTTTAGTAGATCAGGCTGTTCTATAAACACTGCGGAACACATCAATATAAGCATCAACATTTTCAAGGACCTCGCAAAGAGCCTGGTCGACGCGTCAAAAGACCCAAGATCTGGCTCCTATTTGGCCCAGCGGATTAGCTTAGCTTTCCAACGGGGCAACGCAGCCAGTCTCTTGGGTACACTGCCGGTATGTGGGGGACTTAACCCATTTTTTTTATCTTTAGCTTTCTTAGCCTTAGTTTAGTTTTAGCTTTAGCATTATTTTAGTGTTATATTATATTATATTTTCTATTTGTGCATAATAAATATAATGACACATAAAGCTATAACATAAATAAGTTTAATTTGTTGTTGTAAAAACATGTTTGCTGTATACTCCTTTTAGGTTTTTTTTAATTAATGGCCTTTGGAATTGTGTTTTAAGGCACAATAATTCCGCCAATTCACGTTGCTCTTTTTAGGTTATAAATCAATTGCATTGAAATGTCATTTTGTTAATCTATCTATCATTCACAGTCATAGACATAAATATTTTCTTAATTTACGGAACGGCATGTAGTATATTGGCTAGCAACATTTAATTTAAGTATTAGCTCTGGTATCCCCGCTCTCTTTTGTATGGACTGTGACACGTTCAAAATACGTAATTATCTGAAACCATTTAATTATTTTGTTTCTCCATTTATCCTGGCTCTGGACCTAAATACAAATGAAACACGCCGAAACGAAGATGACAGACTTTACATAGAAGTATGGTCGCTAGCCAGGCGGATCCTGAAGGGGTCCCATCACCAGCAAGTTACTTTTAGTCGCTTGGTACGACACGCAGTTCTTTTTAAATCTAACTAATTTTAAAACTCTCAAAACGTATTATTTAACTCAAAGTTTTTATTGCTTCAATGGTAATACATAGATGTCAGGTACAATATTTTTAGAATCGCACATGAACCCTGCAAGGGCACTGCAAACTAAGTTATTGTAATTATAACTAATATAAATTATTTGTAAGTTATACTTATAAGCTAAGTTGGCTCTCAAAGTGACGGCTGACTCTAATAATACTTTAGCTTCCCTTCCCTTTCCTTAGCGACCCTAACGAGGCTGATATGGTCACCTTGTCGTGTACTAAAGCCTCTGAACTGAGATTTATAAAAAAAAAACTAATTTATACTTAATAAGTTATGTATTTAATTATTAACTTATTCATTTCAGAAAATTACAATTTCAAAAATTAAAATAACAATACAGAAAATAATATAAGATAAAATAAAATCGTATTGAAATCTAAAAATAAAATTACATGCATGGTGCATGGTGCAATATTTACTTCGTTAACCTGGTGAAAATTGAGAGCAAGAAATTTGTCCTCAATAGGCTCCAAAATGGGCGGCTCAATATTATTGTGAGTCAGCCCTTATCTGCTAATATGAAACACTTACTGTTGTTTGCTAAGTTAGCTCTCAAAGTGAGGGCTGACTCTAATAATACTTCAGCTTTCTTTCCCTTTTCTTAGTGACCTCACAACCTCACCTTGTCGAGTACCAAAGCCTCAAAATTGAGATTTTAAAAAAAACCGGACCGTAAGAATAAAAAATAAATAATATAACAGTCAGATTTTGAATCTTACATGTCAATTTTTTTTAAAGCTAATGCACAGTAAGTTACGTAAAGTAAACTACGTGAGAATAGAAGAAGATACCGTAAGAATATCACAAAAATACTGAGTCTCCATATAAAACATAGTTTAACCCTCGAGCGATAATTATAATCATTATTATTGGCGAATTAAATAAGAAATCAAATTATATGTCGTGTCTGCGATTATTATTCCCAATTCAAAGTCTGATTCAAACAGCTGATTACGAGCAAGTTGGGACCAGTGATTACCGCGTTAATGGACTCGTCCCCGGAGCTCTTTGACAACTTTGCCCTGGACCCAAAAGGGTTAACACAAAATTGTTAAAATGTTTCTTGTCTGTGGTATTATAATGGCAGCTTCTGAATGGGAAGTTAATTTATTCTTAAAAACTTTAGGGAAAAAACTGCTCTAAATGCATATTTATTTGATGTAACATGTGAGTTTAACAAATAATAAAAAATTAAACGTAACTTATAGAATGTCTTAGATTAGGCCCGTGTGGTAGGGTACCGAGGATGCTGGCTGCGTTGCCCCGCTGGATCGATATGCTGATCCTGTGGGCGAGATAGCCGCCAGCCCTTGAATTACAAAATATAAAAATCTATTTATTTGCTAAGTTGGCTCTCAAAGTGAGGGCTGACTCTAATAATACTTAAACTTCCCTTACTATTTCTCAGTGACCCTAACGAGGCTGACATGGTCACCTTGTCGTGTACCAAAGCATCTAAACTAAGATTTAAAATAAAGAAAATAAAATCTAAGCCAATGTAGCAAACGTTGGCTCTCAAAGTGAGGGCTGACTCTAATAATACTTGAGCTTCCCTTACAATTTCTCAGTGACCCTAACGAGGCTGACATGGTCACCTTGTCGTGTACCAAAGCATCTAAACTAAGATTTAAAATGAAGAAAAAAAAATCTAAGCCAACGTAGCAAACGTTGGCTCTCAAAGTGAGGGCTGACTCTAATAATACTTGAGCTTCCCTTACAATTTCTCAGTGACCCTAACGAGGCTGACATGGTCACCTTGTCGTGTACCAAAGCATCTAAACTAAGATTTAAAATGAAGAAAAAAAAATCTAAGCCAACGTAGCAAACGTTGGCTCTCAAAGTGAGGGCTGACTCTAATAATACTTGAGTTTCCCTTACCATTTCTCAGTGACCCTAACGAGGCTGACATGGTCACCTTGTCGTGTACCAAAGCATCTAAACTGAGATTTAAAATAAAGAAAAAAAAATCTAACGCCAGAAGAAAGGAAGGCAGAAATTTTAATTCCAACTTTTGGTGATGTGCACGTTTCAAAAAACCGACTCATTTATAATTTACTAACTTTGTTCTGTTTGTCAGAATCTTTATTTAAAACCACATCGATCTTAGAAAATTAAAAGTTACGAACTCGTTCTTTATTTACAAGTCCGCAACTACTTCCTTTCTCTGAAAGCACGGAAACTTAAAAGCAAAGTAAAAATAAAAGATCCCTTAAAAGAGAGTAAAGTGAAGGAACTACTAAGTAAAGTAACAAAGGAACTACCCGCATTAAACTGACATTTAATTTATTCTACTACAATCTTGGAAATAACAAAAGCGCCCGCACCGGTGCAGAAAGATCAATACGTTTTTACAGTGAAATATTATTTGTGTTTATGAAAATGAAAAAAAAAGGACCTCCGACTTACAAACTAGGTCGAAAACCTGTATCTTGTAAGTCGGGATTCTGTCGCACTTTCTGTGCAAGCAAATTACAAATTATATTCTTAACCTAAAAGGAATTTGGAAAATTTAATCATAAAGGAATTTAGTAAAGATAATGGTAAGAGCGAGTATGGGTGGGGGTGTGTTAGGTTGTGTGGGAGTGTGTAATGATGTAAGTGTGCATCTGTAGTGTAGGGTGAGTGAGTGTGGGAAGTTAAGTGTTAATAATCTGAAGAACGTAATGAGTTTAGTGTGTAAAATTTTATGTTATATGATTAGAGCCTCAGTTTTGTCGTAATCTAAAGAGAGTAGCCATCTATTAAGTTTTACTTTACAATTATTATTATGATTTTGATGTTGTACCACCCTTTTATTTATTATTGCCGCGAAGCAGCAGTATTGCTTTAAAGATTGATGCTCACAAAAACAAGATTTTTAGACAATCTGACACCCCCCCTACGCCCATTGAATACTTTGTAGATCGATATTGATTGTTGTTTATTATTGAACAAATTACGAAATGGGAGTAGAAAATAGTAGTTATTGAGAAAATCTAAAATACGTAATGTTTCTCCTGTATTCTTGCATAAATTTATCTGCAGGCACTTCTGAGTTGGTCAGAAATGTTAATGCATACTCCGTTCGTTCCCTACTGCATGCTATCTCTATCGTGACAGAGGCGACGAATGATTGTTTTCTTCATAACTACAATTAATTCTTGACTCTTGTGCTGAAGGAAACGGAAACACGAGCGGTGAATTGTGTTTATAGGGGAAACTTTACCTGGGTAACGTTGCCTAGTTACGGAAGAGTCACCAACGTTTTTTTAGTAACTGTTATTATAATAAAGTTAGTAGATATTAAAGAAGGTGGTATGACTCTGTGCGGAGTTAGTCTGGGGTGGTACCATGGTGGAGGTATCAGGTGACGTTTTGGTTTGAAGAGTAGGTACAAGGTAAGAGAGCCAGCGTTACGTGCTCTTTATTTAAATATCTCCGCTCTTTCATTTTGTTTCGTAACAACTAGCTCAATTAATTTTTAATTACCTTTGTAACAGTTTGGTTTCGTAATTGGCATGTATAGATTTTTTTGTTTGATTTATATATTTAATGTTATATGTTGTGAAACTAACAAATAAAAAAAAGGTAAGCAGCGTATCGGAAGCACTCTAATAATAAAACGGTCAGGTAAGATGTCCATGAGCGACGGTGACCACTTACCATCTGAGCCCGTTTTCCTGTCTGCTCACCTTATACAATAAAAAAACTACAATACCACAATAAAAATAAAATAAAAAACACATATTCTAAAAAAAAATATTGATACAGACAGTTTCTTGTACATTTTGTCAGATTTCCCTGGCTCCCACACTAGTGGCAAAAGGGTCTTTCTTATTTTTGCGGTCCATGTGTTAAAACGTTTTGACCTTGTTGGATTTTGCACGGTGGTAGTGGCCATTTGTGGAAGCGCAAATTAGTCGAGCTTGTATAAAGCTGCCTTACTGTAAGAAGTTTACAGTCACTTTACAGCCTAATACCGAGCCTACGATCAGCACCCACACTAGGTAATCCTGTGTCGTGGGCGCTGTGGTGGGGAGTGTGTGTTGTGTTGTACCTAAATGTACTGTCAGTAATGTGATTTGGCGAAGTAGATCACATCAAATCAAATAGTTTATTTGTTGAAAGTAGGTGCGTACATACAGAGTTCTTAAATTATAATAAAGTATCACTACTTTCTACCACATGGTGTAGCATACAAATACTTGATAGAACCTTATAAATAGAAAAAAAAAAGTTAAATAATTAATAAACACAATAGTACCTAATCAATTTAATATAATATTCAAATTCAATTTTATGTTAATTTAATATTTTACCTTTTTTACTACATTACCATTATATTACGTTATGGTATATGGAGCTCAAACGTGGACACTCACGGCAGGGCTGGTCCGAAAATTCAAAGTCACTCAACGAGCTATGGAGAGGGCTATGCTCGGTATCTCTATGATGGATAGAGTTAGAAATCAAGTCATCCGCCACAAAACGCGAGTTACCGACATAGCTCATATGATTAGCAAGTTGAAGTGGCAATGGGCTGGCCACGTCTGTCGCAGAACCGACAACCGTTGGGGTAGACGAGTTCTAGAGTGGAGACCGCGGACAAGAAAGCGCAGTGTGGGACGCGGTCCCTGCCCGGTGGACCGACGACCTAAAGAAGGTTGCTGGCGATGATTGGATGAGGAAGGCGGAGGACCGAGTGATGTGGCGCGCTCTCGGAGAGGCCTATGTCCAGCAGTGGACAGATACGGGCTGATAGATAGATAGATAGATAGATAGACTACATTACCTGAACAAAAGTCAACTTTAATTATATTAAGGATTTGTCTTCTACGTATTCTTTTATGTCGTAGTAGCATTTCTGTTTAAGAATATTTGTTACTTTTTGTCTAAATTCTCCATAAGTCAATTTTTTTAATGTTTCCGGTACCCTATTAAATAACTTACTTTATTTCCATGTAATACACACTTTTCTGGAATAGGGCACACTTTGGAGAGGGCAGTGCAAGTAGTTGTAGAATATTGGTGTTTCTATTTGTAAAACTAAAAGATTCGAAACCATTGATACCATTTATTTTTATCCAGTGTGTGGGTGTTTCACATCTCTTTTACGATGATTTGATGTACAGGTGCATAAAATAGCCTTTTTATATACCACGTCTGTTATTGCCCCTCTTCTTAAGGTAACATTGCCCCTATAAATAGGAAACGAGGCTAAATTTAAACCGGCCTACATCATACTCATCTTTTGTAGGGGACGAGGAAGGAATATAAGTAAAAATATTTGAAAGCGATATTAGAAGCGTGTTTTTTCTTATAATTTCAAACCGGCCACGCCTTTACTTTTCCTATTTTTTCCCTACTTATGAAGGTAACATTGCCCCTATAAAGAGGAAACAAGGCTAAATTTAAACCGGCCTAGGTATAAATTTCGCTAGGTATTTAATTCGCTGCAGGACCAAGAAATGCTGGACAATCTCAATGCTGCTTCACGACGTGTCGGTCTCGGGATGAACTTGGAAAAGACTAAGGTCATGTTCAATGACCATGTCGTTCCGGGGCCGACTATCGTCGATGGTACGGCCCTCGAAGTTGTGCAACAATACGTCTACCTCGGGCAGACTGTGCAATTAGGTAGAAACAACTTCGAGAAAGAAGCCGACAGAAGAATTCAGCTGGGTTGGGCAGCATTTCGGAAGTTACGTCACATCTTCTCGTCGCCCATACCTCAATGTCTAAAGACGAGAGTCTTTAACCAGTGCGTCCTACCAGTAATGACCTACGGAGCCGAAACTGACGGTGTGACTGGTTCACAAATTGAAAGTCGCTCAGCGTGCTATGGAAAGAGCTATGCTCGGAGTATCTCTGCTGGATCGAATAAAAAATGAGGGGATCCGGCATAGAACAAGAGTTATCGACATAGCTCATATAAGATTAGCAAGCTGAAGTGGCAGTGGGCCGGTCACATCTGTCGCAGAACCGACAACCGCTGGGGTAGACGAGTTCTGGAGTGGAGACCGCGTTTGGGCAAGCGTAGTGTAGGACGCCCCCCTGCTAGATGGAGCGACGATCTGCGCAAGGTGGCTGGCAGCGACTGGATGAGAAAAGCCGAAGATCGGGCTCAATGGCGCGCCCTGGGAGAGGCCTATGTCCAGCAGTGGACTAGAGTAGGCTGCTGATGATGATGATGAGGTATACATTTAGTCGGCCGAGTATGTCAGCATTTGCTGACTTTCCCCCCTTGTTTCTTTGTAAGGTCTATCGTCAAATGTCTTCGCTTCAACGTTGATGTGTTCCGGCAGTGTTTATAGAAGAGCCAGTACTTACTAAGCCCGTGTGCTCCATCTTTGGCCTCATCGTCACTTACCACCAGGTGAGATTGAGGGTTTAGATATAAATAAACAAAAGGTTAGGGGAGCTAAGGAGCGGCAGATGCCCTATTGTTCTTATCAGACAATAACTTAGCCGATTGTTGAGTAACTCTATAAATTTCCCAAATCCTAAGTTACTTTGAAATCCGGCATCTAGTTAATCCTACGATGTCAAGTTTAATCCAATAATAAACAACGAAGGAGGACTAAGCGAGCAAACTTGATTTATTGCCAAGGGCCCGCTTCTACTACAACGTAGTCGCAGTAGAAACAAAATTGCAGCGATTTGACGTTTTTCGTATGTTAGTCACGAACCGCTCAATAGGGTATTTGACTAATTTGTTTTATTGCATCAATCAACTTACACGAACATCCTGAAGATGGATCTGAAATCCGTTTATCGATATCTCAACTAACATCAGAGATATTAACGGTTAAAGTTAGTAGTGTTATGCTCTGTCCCTTTCTAGCAAAACAGTCCTTATTAGTAGCCAAGGACCTGCTTGTATGCCGCTTAACAGTGACGTCACAATTATCTATTGCGGTCTCTTTCTACCGTCTGTTTTTGATTGCCTGTAGCTTTTTTATTTTTCAACGGATTTTACTTCTGTTTTCACATTTGACCATCAATTTATGTCTATTTTCTTATTTTTATGAAATGTATTTAATATTTGATACCTACTTGTCAAATACCCTATTAACGTTGTTTCCGACGGCCTATCTTATCTTATGATAAGGGGCCGGGAATAAACCCCAGCGGCACTTCGACCCTTGAGGATCTTTTGTGTCTACCCCATTTTACACACTGGTCATCTCAGTGAGCAGGTTTCCTCACGATGTTTTCCTTCACCTTTAGAGCAGTCGGAAAATGTACGTAAGTCTTAAAAAGAAAAATACGAAAAACTCATTGGTACATGGCACTGGATGGTTTTGAACCCGGACCTCCCGCATGGGAGTCCGGTGTCCTAGACATCTCGGTCTAACTCATTATGTATTAGGATAATACGTAATAATCTAGCAGTCACGGTTCCCATATAAAACTTTTCTAACGAGCCATAATATCTACATACTGAACATTTCCCCCCAATACAATGAAAATCCTATTTTATCGGTGAAAAAAAAGAAAAAATTAAAAAAAGTCGACCGACAAACTGGAATGTACATGCCATTAATTCTGGACACTGCAGTGTTCACTGGCTGATATATTTTTGCAGGCACGTACTCAGGGAAGCTATGGGGGGTCAGCCCACTGCTAATAAAGTTGTGGATCAGGAGACGGGGCAAACGGGCCTCTTGATAGATAAGATAAGATTTATTGTGTAAAAGTTTAGGTAATAATTACAAATATTGCAGATATAGTTGCATAAACATGTCACACTAAACTTTACCTTTACAGGCATATACACCGAATTCACAAGTTAATAATGTTTATACAGATTTTGAGAAGAAAACAGAAAAGAAAAAGATAATGACATTAATTTGTTTGCTGTCTACAATATTAATTTTACAAAAAGTCCACTAATTAATGCTGTAAATTGTAAGTGGTCACCGTCGCCCATAGACATCATACATCACTATAATGTTTTAGGCAGTTTTCGATGCGCTGCTAACCTTTAGCCTGAAGACACAGTATGCCGAAATTATGCGACGGAACTTCGGTTCGGTTACGCTCACAATGTTTTTTAAGTTAACCGCGACACACCTGACGGAAATTACGTCGCCGAAAACTCATACAAAATGATGAGCCGCCGAAATTCGGTCGCGTAATTTCAGAATAGTGTGTCTCTACACTTTGGTGGAGTGCCTCATGTGCCGGTAATTACGTTGGCTCTTTTATAAATAGGTAGAAATAGGTGAAAAAGGTGGTACCAACCAAAGTTGGCTCTGAAGAGAGTCACACCATGTTTGGATACTATGCAAAACTATTTTCTATCTAATTTCGAATCCAGCGCGTTTTATTTCATTAGAAATTAAATACATACAGCTATTTTACATTTTAAGCGAATCAATTATCTCTCAAATTATATTCAAATGAACATAAAAACCGAACGAGACAAATAAATAATAATAATAATTGTATTAAATATATTTTTTATTTATACATTGAAATTAAAAATACCTAGTTGTAATTTCATTTTGCGGTGATGCCTCAACGAACTTCTTCGTTCATTATGCGAACGGCTAAGGAATGGAACAGCCTGTCGGCGTCTGTATTTCACGAAACCTACAACCTTGGGATCTTCAAGGCCAGAGTGAATAGGCATTTACTGGACCCGCATGCTCCATCGTCGACCTCATCGTCGCTTACCATCAGGCGAGATCGAGGGCAAATGCGGGTTTAGTAGTCAATAAATAAAACTTTAAAAAAACTGGGGCCCCCAATACCCTGAGTACGTGTCTGTAACTGTGTTCACAGGGTGATTTATTTCTAGCAATAAGCCCGCGTCGTTTGTTTTACACTTAAAAGCGTATATACAGCAAAGTTCCGTAAATTTTGGTAGTAGAAATTGTTTGTTCAGTTTAAAATATAGTTGAAGCAGAGGTCCGAAGGCGGTTTCGAGGCCACATCGGATATTTTCAGCCATGAGATACAAAAATTTAAATAATAGTTAATTTAATACTTATTGTTAATGTATTTAAGGATCCCCGCGACACAGGGTCGCCCTAGTGCGGGCTCCAACAGCAAACTTGAAAAGGTGTAAAACTTTTTTGGGGTAATAATTTTTGTATTTTGTATAATAGCTTAAAACAGTGACTATTGAGAAAAGTATGAGGGAAAATATTTTTTGGGTTTGCTGGAAGAAATATCTTTTAGAGATAAGTTCACCCTTTGTACAATAACTCATTTTACATGTTTTATTAAGTCTACTGAATGAATGAATACTCTTTATTGCACAAAATTAGTGTGATACAGTGCAAAACGATTAATACAATCTAGGCGGTCTTATCGCTAAAAGCGATCTCTTCCAGACAACCTTGTTGACAACCTATTGTTGTACAATAAAGTGTAAATAAATAGAAAATCGATACAGCGCGCACAACACTAGCGCGATCGATCGATTCTGCACATCACTATTTATAAAAGTTATGTTTTCAATAAATAGATTGTCCATGAATTCAAAAGTCCTTTTTAGAGTACCCTATTTAAACTGGAGGTTGCCTGGAAGAGATCGCTCTTAGCGATAAGGCCGCCTTAATTGTACTTACGTACGACCGATTCTTTACTGGCACACAAGCCTTATGCCAGTATTATGTTTTAAGACATGTGTTTGGTATCTCCCCTACTTTCCGTTAAATTTTATGTTTGTGGCAACACCGCTACTTAACTTAGGTTTAAAAAAAATACAACTGTCACTTTTCGCCTCCCTCTCGTATCAGCGACACAGCACGACTCGCATTATTAATTTCCTATTTCCCTTGATCCCTATTTTCACCCCTAATCGGTCCTACCCTTGAATCGATTCGTTTCACTCCCAAATTCCACGAAAGTTATATTTTTATGTGTCAGTGGTTCCAGCCTGCTCCTCGTCAGGCTCCTGCTCCTGTCCTAGCATACCCCTAAGTTATTACAACCCCCTGCAAATTGAAGGGAAAACTGTCGCCTAACAACATCAAAAAGGGAAGAACCAAAATTCGCAGGGTTTGCTCTGAACCCACCTCCCAATCGCGGTCTATCCCAGGCGGTGCAGCCTCTATGCTCCAGGGTGGACACAATTACGGAACAACATGCAATTAGTTTTATTTAATAAAGAGAAAAAAACTTCACCATATCCTTTTCTATCTATTTTTTTCTTCTATTTGTGCATAAAAGTGTATTTTACTTTACTTTACAGTCCTTTTATCGCCATAATTCTAGACCAGCCTTTCCCAAAGTGGGCGATAACGCCCCCTTGTGGGCGCTGCAGGCCTAAAGGGGGGCGGTAAGAGACCCAGAAAAAAAATGGGGGCGTTGTGTAGAGGCTTGGGGGGTGATTTGTAATTTCATTTAGCTAAGAGGCCTCTTAGACACCGACTGCATGAGCTCTCGACTCTCAACTACAACTTGTGAACATCAACTAATATTAGTTAAGAGATTGCTCAAACTCGGTTCGCTATTTTTCTCCGCGTAGTTCATATATCTGTCCTGTTTTATTGAATATATGAAATAAAAATCATGTCAATCGGTCGCTTCGTTTCGAAATGAAAGTAGACACAAACAAACAAATAAAAAGGTAACAGACATACTTTCGCATTTTAATAGTTATTAGTACTGCTAGATAGGTAATTTTCGTAGATAGTAGACCGCGGGCAATCATGTTTTAACAAGTTTTTGTTAAATAACCTGAATTGTGCATTCCTGTATCAATTGGCTGGTTCATAAGTCATCTGTAAGATTGTTTATTCAATAAACAATCTTACAGATCGTTTAAATTCAAAACTTTGTTTTAATTTGTATAAAAATACCCTTAAATAAGATTAAGTATGCTTTTTATTGCTCTGAAATAGGATATGGCATGTTTAAAATTAAAAATTGCAATAGCTATATTTAAGGTGTGCAACAGATACGAGTAGTAAGTTTAAAATAATTGGGGGGCGTTTGAAAATTTTTGATTCTCAAAGTGGACGGTGGGCGAAATAAGTTTGGGAACCTGTGTTCTAGACAGAAACAAGTATGTCACTCTATTTATTAGCCAGGAAGGCGATTATCGCAGCTGGAATGTCGAATTCGACATTAGTCCTATCTCATTCGCTCACATTACATGTGAGCGTGACAAGACGTAGCTCGACTTTTGTATGTCGAACTCTGCGAGAATTGGCTTCCTGAATTATAAAAGATTCATGCATTGACACTTCTTACTTAAACTTTATATAGAATTCAGTTTCCGAAAGATCTCCCAAATATCTTCGTTATTTCTCGATTGCGTTGCTACAATCTGCCCTCTAGGTGCCGGCTAGCAGGGTTCTAGGACAGTGTGCAGATGAAGTAATAGAAGAACTTGGTAATAGTAGATATTATATTTATCAGGAACAGAACAACACAATAGAAAATAGGTAGTAGTAGGAGACAATTTTATAAAACGGACATACGTCCGTTCAGGACAAAATACAGACAGACTAAGTAAAAACAATGAAATTAATAGAATAATGGAATTTAGAATGGGAATATGATTTGAATTTTGAAAATATAATAAACAGTTTGAGTAGATAAACAGAAGCGCCTCGTGAAGTCCTAGCCTAGGTGTGGCTTTTCACTAAAGCTGTGCGAGGAAGCGAGGAGGTGAGCGAGGAAAAAATCCACCAATAGAATCGCGCCATTATCACGTCATATCACGTGACGATTAAAATGGAGCGATCCTATTGGCGGATCTTTTCCTCGCTGACCGCCTCGCTTCCTCGCAACGGCTTTGGTGGAAAGGCAGCCTCACACTTCACAGGCCGCTTCAAGATATTCAAATATTCATGCCTCCGATACCGACCGCTTATCTCAGGTTTATGTAAACGTCTCTGAATATAACGCGCGCCCAGTATTATTCGTAACTGAATATTTATATTCTTAATACAATGGCAGGATTGTTTAGAGTTATTTAGAATATTTCAATGCTATTCTAAGGTTTAATGAAACAACGGAATGGAATTCAACATTTTCTTTAAGGTAAGCAAGTGTCTGCGCCGAATAATAATAAAAAATAAATTATATATGTAGCAACACTTAAACTCACTTTAGTCACGTTGCTGACATTTTGAGCTGAATTATTGTTATTTGTATATAAGTATTAAATTAGTGTATATATTATATTATTATTATATATTTTTAATATTTATATATGTATTCGTATATATAATATGTATAACAAATTGTATATATCATTATAATTGTTGAGTATGTATTTTATTTATCTACTATATAATTATTGTAATTTATTTATACTTATTATTTATTGTACTCCAAACCTTACTCACCATAAAAGTAGTCTAAACTCTCCTTAATCAAAGGTTGGCTGGAAGAGATCCCTATGGGATAATCCCGCCTTTGTACATATTTTAATGTTTTTATTTTCCGTGTATTTTTGTGTGTGTACAATATGTATGTCAGCGCAAACAACAAGTGACGTCATAGTGCACGTGCAATGCCCACCTGCGCTTGCGACGAAGCAAACACGCAGCTACAGCCGATATGCATGACGTGTCATGCCGCCTCCCACTACCTGGCCTCTATAAAAGCGGGCGCCCGACCCGAGGTGGCATCATTCACTTGCGACTCGTCGACGAGGCAGTCGGACTCGATATTTTATTCGAGAATATTGCATTTTCGAATAATTAACCGTAACTGGTTGCTATCTGGGGAATCTCGTGTGGCCGGTTACTATTGAATGTCTAACCGGTGACTGGACTGCGACTAGTTGCTGTCAGCTGGTTGAGCAGTAACTGGTTAAAGTTAAGGTTACTCCGGAAGCTATTGGTTGCAGTTAAAATGATTAATCCGTGACCGGTTACCGTTGAGGGATAGGACAGTAGCCTATTGCTGGTAAATAACTCCAAAATAAGTTGACTGAGTCAATATAGTTATTAAATTATATTTCGCTGTTTTTTAAAGCATAAATGGAACCACAGGGTGAGGACAACCCGGAGAATGATAGCGGGCCATCTATGCCCTTACCCTCTGATCTGACATGTACAATAAAGATACTACAAACAAACAAACTCACTGTCAAATTCTATTTCCCTTTCGTTTCCTCTCCCCCGCACCTCTCGCCCGCGCCTTTCCAATGGCCGCTGCACTCGCGACAAGAGATGTGCTAAACAATTTAAAAGTCCTAACTTTGTGAACTTTAAGCGTGTCTGTGTTAAATAAATAAATCATTACGAACTGCGTCAAAGACTCAAATTAATATTTAATTACTTTGAGGAGAAATAAAGTGAACTGAAACGCTATCGGGAAATGGTATTTTTAGGAAGTGGACGTTATGGGAAGTGGACCATTTAGGAAGTGGACGTTGTGAACCTAAACGCTATCGAAGACCCGGTACCGGTGTGTTGGAGCTTGGAAAAACAGATATAAAGGTACCTACTTATTATCCTTCTTTTTCCTCGTGTTATTATTCCTGTAGTTTTTACTTTTCCTGATTTTGTGTACAATAAAGTGTTTCTATCTATCTATCTCCCAGTAAGCATAAAAATCGGCCAAGTGTGATTATTAAACAGTCACTTTTTGAAACTAAAATTCAAGTGAGACATTTTATTATACGTCACAAGTTCAGAATACTAATAATTACCTAATACAATAGTATTTTAAAACAGTCGCGTCAGTTAGTAACGTTTATTATGTCACGGAGGACAAATGAGGCGACATGTAATTTCATGAGTATGTTACAGCTCGTCGTCGCTGGGCCCAGGGGCGCCGAGCGGAAAGTGGTCGTCGCTGGGCCGAAAGCGCCGAGCGGAATTTCACACGTTGTGACTGAATCCACGTGTTGACAGCACGAATATCGAAAGCGTACTGACAAAAATGGCCGCCGCGCGCTGCCTTATACTGCTAGACAAGGAGAGGTATAGTAGTGACGGTACAGTAGGTACTGCTCACACGCACATAACCTAGTAGAACTGTTAGAAATGTTGACGAATATCGATGCGAATCTCCCATGTGGTTAAAGCCTAGGCTCGAACACCTAAATATATTATTATATAGTTTTTTATTATTATTTACCTTTATGTATGGTCTTAGCTGAACTTGAACTGGCAAACCTACAGGAGGGTCTCACAAACGTGGAAGACCCAGGGCTACACGGAAACGTAGTCTTCAAAAAGACCTGGATGCGGCTAAAGTATCCTGGGAAACCATAGTCTGCGGCATCGGACAGAGCGCGGTGGAAGAATATTGTCTCATCCCTATGCACCACTAGGTGCTCTAGGACCTGAAGAAGAAGAAGATGATCTTGGCTGACTTGGTCAGTCTAAAACTAGGTTCTGTCGTATATCGTCGAGTTATGTTGCAAAATACAATCTCATTTGCACTCTATCGTGGGAAATGTCGAATTTTAGTTATTGAAATTGAATTTCAGTTTATTTATTATTTATTCAATTTTATTTCAATTTCATTTCAGGAAATCATGTAGTACAATACTGTAACAAATTTTGCTAAAACGATATTCTAAATTCTAATCGATTTAGAAACATAATAAATACGGCGGTAAATACGGAAAAGATTACGGAAGACTAAGAAACAAGTTACGTACAGGTAAGTCTAAGTCTCTCTTCTAAGTCGTGTTCCTCATTGCTGGGGGTCGTGATCATTCTAAGGAATTAATCACTTAGAACGACTCTCGTGGCAGATTTGCCATTGCCTTCCCCATTTCACACGCTGGTCATCTCAGTGTACAGGTTTCCTCACGATGTTTTCCTTCACCGTCAGAGCAGTCGGTAAATGTACATAGGTCTTCGAAAAAATCCGAAAAAATCATTGGTACATGGCATGGTTTCGAACCTGGACCTCCCGCATGGGAATCCGGCGTCCTAGCCACTGTGCCACCGATGCTCACAGGTAAGTAGCAAGTTATTATTATTGTTTTGGCAATAACTCTTAGATTCAGTTTTTTTTATGATTTTAATTTAAAAAAAAATTTAATTTAAATTTCTTTTTATAACGTGCTTATAACTTAGGTTAGGTTGTCACTGAAAGAGTTTAATTATTATTTTTGACAAGTAAATAATCTAACACAATTTATGATTCATCATCAGCTTGTTAATGTCCGCACTGTTAGGGTATGATTTGTTGTCCACTGTACCTAACAAATTATTCCATCAGGACTTCAAGATGCACTTCTGCAAGCTAGCAGTACTACTGGCAGCCATAATCCTTGCCTCTGCGCTCTCCATGGCATCAGCACAAAACGACCCATATAAAACCAAAGGTCCAGTCCCTTAATTGTTAGATTATGATCTGATACCAGGCAATAAATGGGGTTTTTACTTACTTCAAAGGCTTTTTCTTTTTTTCTTCTCTACCTTTATACAGCCATAACCACCCGGAAATTCCGCCTTCGGACTACCACGCCCGGGGAGGAGTTCCATCCTTATGTTTTTGATATCCCATATGATAAAGATAAGAAAAACGTCCACATCTCAAACGCCTGCAATCGCTTACAGGTTTTTTGGACGCTGAACTGACTTTGCATGTCGAAGGTACCAGAAAGTCTCTTTCAGGTCCACAGATATTTGAGACATTTGTGATAATGCGCTGCTAACCTGCTAACGAAGTACTCAATACTTCGAAGTAGTTCCTCTGGTGCCGGTAATTATGCTAGCTCGCTGGCTTTAAACCAAAACACAACAATGATTGCTGCTTTGCGGCCGAAATAGGTATAAGGGTGGTACCACCAAGCTGACTCTACAGTGTCATACCACTTCCAATTAATGCATTATCAAAATTCAAATATTTTTTATTGGTAAATATAGGTTGCACAAGTTGTGAAATAAATGTATGGATCCTATATTTAGCTATAACAGCATACGAAATTTTTCTTAACATAAGAATTATAACTATAGTAATTTAAGTAATATTTAACAAGTAACTAAGTATTTGGTAAAATACCAACACAGACCAAAGTGCACGGGTATAATGCAATGAGAAAGACTTACTACTACTACTACTACTTTAGTTTTTCATTTAGAATTTTTTTAATTTTTTTTTCTTAAATCTCAGTTTAGAGGCTTTGGTACACGACAAGGTGACCATGTCAGCCTCGTTAGGGTCACTAAGAAAAGGGAACGGAAGCTCAAGTATTATTAGAGTCAGCCCTCACTATGAGAGCCAACTTAGCAAACAACAGTAAGTGTTTCATATTATCAGATAAGGGCTGACTCAAAATCATATTGAGCCTCCCATTGTGGCCAAATTTCTTCCTCTCAATGTTCACCAGGTCACACTACAGTAGGAGGTGAGTGAGGTCTTCTATTTTGTTGCAGTTGGTACAAAACGGTGATGCAGCTCTTCCCACCAAATGCAAAAACTTATTTAACGGAATGTGACCCGAGCGTAATCTAAAAGCTAAGACAAGCAGCTCCCTACCGAGGCTGACACAGTCACACCATGGAGCCCAGGATGGCATGTGATTAAGTGTATTGTACCAAATCCCCTTCACTTTAGCCAATTCCTCATATTGGTCTCTCCAGCGAGACATACAGGCAGCCCTCGCTCTAGGAATGTACTCAGGCCCAAGCGGATCTAGATGCATTTCAACACCCTCAGAAATGGCTAAATCCGGTCTTTAATATGATTTATCAATCAAGAAGTTAATTAATATTTTTTTTAAACCATTAAAATCATTGCAGTTACGTATCTTGTCCCACATTGCATCATCTATAACTAGAGCAGGATTAAAGTGCAGTAAGCCACGCCATGAAAAGCTTTAAAAAATGTAGGTTACGTTCCATTGGACGTGTAAAGTTTTTTTAGAGCTGCATGTGAGGTGCGTGGCCGGGCTCATTACTTATACATGAGGTCAGGTCGGGGGCTATTCGGACGACGTAGATAGCTGGTGATACATTAGCTGGAACCCTTCGATTATTTATCGAAGTTACGTGTGCGGATCTTATTTTTGCGCACTTTAAAACATTTTACGTTTCTGTATTTGAAGGGTAAGAGAGCCTCAAGATTAGCAAACCCTATGTAGTAATGAGTGCGGTGAGATATCTATTGACGACGGTGACAACTTACCATTAAGTTGCCCGTTTGCTCATCTGCTCTTCTTCATCACCATCATCAGCCTATTAATGTCCCCACTGTTGACCCCACTCCCCTTGCACAAGGTACGGGCCACGATCCACCGAGCGGGCCCTATGCTGATTGGTGGATTTCACACGCCTTCGGAAACTTTTCATTTCCTCAGATATGCAGGTTTCCTGATTTAATGAAAAAAATATCAGAATCTGGGTCTCAAAATGAGTGGTTTCATCATTTTTTTAGCCCCGACCAAAATGAAGGGCTGTTATAAGTTTGACGCGTAGGTCTGTTTGTCTGTATGACTTACTGTAATTGGAAATGTAATTTATAATTTACACAAATAATTCTTAGATTAGGCCGGTGTGTGTAATTTTTAATTCGTAAAATTTATATACACATAAAACCTACAAAATTTAAATAATTTTAATTTATAATGTTTTATTATAATTAACTTAGTCGTTGATTGATTACTCATTATTTGTTTCTTCTCTGATCCCAACTAAGCATTTTAATTTAAATTATTAATAAAAATTAAAAATGTTAAAATATCTCTCGATTTGAAATAGCACCCTGCATTTGTTTACGTTGATAGTGCATATTCACTGTGGCAACATTACAAAAATAGGCTTTTACGCTGACCCGACGAAACTGCAGATTGGTTTACAGCGAATTCAGTTAAAAAATTAAATTCAAAAACCGGTCAAGTGCGAGTCTAGTCAAGAAAAAGTATTCATTTTATAAAATAAAGTTTGAAGTTTCCAGGAAAACTTAATATGGTTACGCGCGACGGATTGAGACCCGAAATTTGACACTGCGCATACGCCACTTTTGTTCAACTTTTTTTCTGGGATGTTATAGTTACTTCACTTCAAGTATGTATTGATTAAAAAATATAAACCTTTTTTTAACTGTATAGTGTATATAGCGCCACTAAATTTCTATGACGTACAATAGACCACAAGCTATAGTATACCATCTGTCAAAAACCTTTGATTAAATCTCAACCTTATGCAGTGAAGGATGGTGGGAATGGAAACAAGTTACAGGTCGAGAGCTCGACCTGTCATTTTTGCTTTACAAAATTGTAAGATCGCACTATGTGACATGGATGACGTAATGTCAGTTGTCATCAACATCATCAGCAGCCTACTCTAGTCCACTGCTGGACATAGGCCTCTCCCAGGGTGCGCCATTGAGTCCGATCTTCGGCTCTTCTCATCCAGTCGCTGCCAGCCACCTTGCGCAGATCGTCGCTCCATCTAGCAGGGGGGCGTCCCACACTACGTTTGCCCAAACGCGGTCTCCACTCCAGAACTCGTCTACCCCAGCGGTTGTCGGTTCTGCGACAGATGTGACCGGCCCACTGCCACTTCAGCTTGCTAATCTTATGAGCTATGTCGATAACTTTTGTTCTACGCCGGATCTCCTCATTTCGGATTCGATCCAGCAGAGATACTCCGAGCACAGCTCTCTCCATAGCACGCTGAGCGACTTTCAATTTGTGGACCAGTCGCACCGTCAGTGTCCACGTTTCGGCTCCGTAGATCACGCCGTAGGTATGCCTGCGTGATATGATACATTTCAGATTCCTAATTTTTTACGTTTTGGGTAAGTTGACCTGTGGTTGACTGTACAAGTATTATAGTCTTTGGCGACAGGAATAGGGCTCAGTTTTCTCTAACAAGTATTAAAAAATAAATGCTTTAAATGTTCGAAAAACCCAATGTTGGCACAAGTAGCCTAGTAGCTAGTATAATAAAATAGGAAAGCCTCTTATATTTCAGACTTAGCTTTCAGCCTGAAAAATGAGCCAGGATTAATTCCCAACATACCTGTACCGTTTTATTCAGCCTTTTTTTCCTGGTCGCATATTGTCCGTTATACTGGGTGTAAAAAAACCTCTATAGTCCCGAAAGGGGGTGTTCAGTATCCATAACTAAACTACTTTCACTTAAGGGCTTTTGTAATCGCGAAAAAAAAAACGTTATAAACGTTAAGTTTTGGCGGGAAAGTCGCTGGAGAAGGTTCTACGGTGTTTATTTTATTGCTCAAAAATTGTTTTCTGGTGATTGTGATAGCTAAAATCGGTGTAGTTTTGTCTAGCAAACGTCAGTAACAGTGACAATGTGTTGAACTCTTAAAATAAACTTCTCGTTAGTGGTTCGTTGTGTAGTTTCACTCTGTGATTCTGCGGCGGGCCACGATAACTCGCCAGAGACTAGACCGGTTGAAATTTCCGTGATAACTCCTAGGAGTGTTAAAATGTGTCTACACCACAACAATTTGATGCTGAAAAACTAAAAACCGTTTTAAATCGCTTAATGTTTAGGCTGATGGCCTGTGTTACCAATGCCTTGTTAAATAATAATACAAAATATGTAACGTTGGCAGTTTTACGGCTCTGGCTACCATCCTTTTTGACATAAAAATGCCCCCGTCCATAGAGCGACATCTAGTGAGCCTCTTGGAACCAATCGGAAAACCTCTCATTGTTTCGACACCCGCCGTTGCGGGTACCACCCGTTCTGAATAGGAAGACGGGGTTCCCTGTCAAAATCGGCTGTTCCATACATTTCGGTGGTGTAGGTATTGAGCTTTTGTATCGAACAGCTGGTATTTTTTTCGTGATTTCAGAGTCGGTCCCCTTAGTGAAAGTTGTTCAGTTATGTGTGTTGGACACCTCCCTTTTGGGACTATAGGGGTTTTTTGTTACACCTTATAATAAATACAATTTTCAGTTAGGTACTGTTTTGTGTTAAGCTTCGCTGGTCGAGAATATTAAGTTGCAAGCTTAATATGCTGGCAAGCAGTAAGTACCAGCTTTTTAACTTAAAAAAAAGGTCGAGTGGCAACTCAGCCGCGTCGCGAGAGCTTTTAACTTATTTTTATTAATTCTGGGCGTTTAGTACAGTGTACGGTACTTACTGTACTTATAGTCGTTCAAAGTTTCGAATATAAAATATGTCGATAGGAAGGTGGTTTGAGAAAGTCACGACGAATCAAACCACTAGAGAAACGTGTATTTATTGCAGTCACTGAGGGGCCAGCTGAAGATCAACGCCGTGGCTTGCCTCAGCGTTATGCTGAGCGTGTAACCTTTATGGCACTGTACCACACCAGATGTTTTGTGCTGTATGTATTAATCTTTGTATACTTCTGTATTGTGTTCTATATTCTGGTTATTACAGTGCTAATTTTTTCAATTTCCATTTTTTTTATTAGCGTTACTTCAGAAAAATTCATTTTCCCTGAATTAAGGTATTTATTAAAAGCTATAGCTGCCCGCTCCGGCTTCGAACGCATTCATTTAAAGGTAGAAGTTCACCTATCGGGACTCAATACCTTGCCCGCGTATTCTAGAGTTTCCCGTAAGTGGCTGAAGGTAAAATCCTTAAAATCACCAGAAATGTAAGGGACAATAGTAATTTAGTGGACAGTAGAAATCGTTCCACGGATAAAGAAGAAGACTATGAGGATAATAAATCATTATAAAAAAATCTTTTTATAATGATTTATTATCCTCATAGTGAAACAATAGGAAGTAAATCAAATCAAATCAAACTTTTTTATTGTAAGTAAGTACCTCAAAGTACATTTCTACAACGACATGTTTCACTCTACCACCGCTTCGTAAGGTGCTGTAGCTGAAAGGAAAGAAGCGGCGCAAGAAACATTCAGCAGCACATCTTTTGAAATAAACATATCTTACAATAATTATGAATACAATCATATACACAATGTGCAGAGCTGGAGATGAATTTAGGACCAAGCCTCTTTATTATTTAAGTAGTCATTTATTTTATAATACCCTTTCAACATAAGGTCCGTCGTATATGGGTCATAATTTTTTTCTCTGTCATATTTATTACAGTATCAGGTATCTTATTATAAAATCGTACATAGTGACCCATAAAAAAGTAGAAAGCGAATGTGTCACAAGTGGCCAATTTTAGCACTTGCTTTCTACTCGTAGGAAAGAACTTCTTATTGTTTCGCTATGAAGATAATAAAACATTACTTATTAAAAAATATTATATCTAGTAGCGTTTATTTCGCTAGAGTTTCCTTAAGAGTTACAAGCCATAGCAAGCTATGGAGGGGATATTTTAACTTCCATCTATAGCCGTTAAAACAGCCGTTAAGATAGGTCCTAGGTTGCCTGGAAGAGATAGCTCTGAGAGATAAGGCCGCCTTTGTACACTTATTCAATGTTTCCTTTCCTATGTAAATTTCTCTTGTGCAATAAAGTATTTATATATAGGTGTGTGATATTCCTGGTCGGTTGACATGACACGCATTCCGAAATTCCCCAACATATTCAATATCCAGTGTCCATCCCATGTCTAGTTATATTGTTAGAGATTAGCTTGCTGACATACTTTTCATTATGAAAATGCGGGGAAATATTTGGGAGGACGAGCAAATATGGGAAATATGGTAATATAATAGGTCTGCTTAGCAAGGGATGCATAATGTTGAGGAATTTTGCTAAGTCAGCTGTGTTATATTAAAAGCTGTATTAAGGTTGGACCACACCTGTCCGCACGGAGCTGTATTTTCCCGTAACTATGGTACAGTCTGCCCTCTAGGTGCCGGCTAGCAGGGTTCTAGGACAGTGTGCAGATGAAGTAATAGAAGATTTTGGTAATAGTAGATATTATAATTATCAAGAACAGAACAACACAGTAGTAGAAAATAGGTAGTAGTAGGAGATGATTTTATAAAACGTACATACGTCCGTTCAGGACAAAATACAAAAAGAAAGTGTGAAGACAATGAAATTAATGGAATAATGGAAGTTAGAAATGGAATGGGAATGATTTGAATTTTGAAAATATAGATGAAGAAATGAAGATGCCAACACGAAATGAGGTGAGATAAACGCTAACGATGAGGTTGAAATTGATGGCGAGGAGGTTGATATGGACGATGAAGTCGACATCGTTACAACTCTATCCTTTTTTGGCGTTCAGAAACATCGTTCACTAGAGCGAGAAAGATTGCAATAAAATAAAATAGTTGATTTGCAAACAAAGCAATAATTCTTCTATCGCCTAGGTTACCTGGAAGAGATCGCTATGAGCGATAAGGCCGCCTTTGTACACTTATTCTGTTTCCAATTGCAATAAAGTATTAATCTATACAATACAATACAATACAAATATACTTTATTGCACACCCGGGACAAAAACAAAACATACAACATAAAGAGAGGTACAATACAATGTGCAGAAGGCGGCCTTAACGCTTTAAGCGATGTCTTCCAGGCAACCTTCAGGTGATGGAAAAATCATAAAATATATAATATACGGGTGCAAAAGACGTATGAAATAGATACTACCCTCAAATAAATAAATAAAAATATTTAAAAAAAAATAAAAATATATGCAAACCTTTGCAAGCTGCCAAGCAGTAGTAATAATATTACATAAATACTATAATATATACAGAAATATAATACTTAATATATAATCAAAAATATAATAAATAAATAAATAACACACATCATATGCTAAAATGAAACTGCATTAGAACAATTAGGCAGTGTATCCACACTGCAGTTCGTAATGTTGACGAAGGAGATTTTTAAATATTGGCAGTGATTTGGCCTGCCTGATTCGTCTAACTGCTTGGACTGTGAAAGAGCGACTATAGAATTCGGTGGAGTGTGATCTATCTATCTATCAAAGCCCTATAGGTATCATGATATCCCAGTAGACATTTTCAGAGTCCATTTTCAATAAAAAAAATATGTTTCCACATTTCTTTAAGTTGAATGATTACAAGCAATTACAATAATTTTGACAAATCTTAAGCTTCAGTAGTTACTGAGAAAAATACGGACGGACGGACGAACACCGAAGATTATTATTATTATGATATATTATTATTATGAATTGGTAATAAGTAAACTACACTTTATTGCACGAATATAAAACAACAAACATGAGATAGAAAAGGAAATAGTGAAGTACAATTTAGGCGGCCTTATCGCTGAGAGCGATCTCTAAAGAGAATATAATCTAAAGAGTATTTCAGTGAGTATTGTATCAAAAAAATATCTAATTGCTTGTAAAATGTATCTATTAAGCTTTGTATCGAAAAAATATCTAATTACTTGTAAAATGTATCTATTAAGCTTTGTATCAAAAAATATCTAATTGCTTGTAAAATGTATCTATTAAGCTTTGTATCAAAAAAATATCTAATTGCTTGTAAAATGTATCTATTAAGCCTTGTATCGAAAAAATATCTAATTGCTTGTAAAATGTATCTATTAAGCTTTGTATCGAAAAATATCTAATTGCTTGTAAAATGTATCTATTAAGCTTTGTATCAAAAAATATCTAATTGCTTGTAAAATGTATCTATTAAGCTTTGTATCAAAAAATATCTAATTGCTTGTAAAATGTATCTATTAAGTTTTGTATCAAAAAAATATCTAATTGCTTGTAAAATGTATCTATTAAGCTTTGTATCAAAAAATATCTAATTGCTTGTAAAATGTATCTATTAAGCTTTGTATCAAAAAATATCTAATTGCTTGTAAAATGTAGGTATCTATTAAGCTTTGTATCGAAAAAATATCTAATTGCTTGTAAAATGTATCTATTAAGCTTTGTATCAAAAAAATATCTAATTGCTTGTAAAATGTATCTATTACTCGTATATAAATTTGCACACCACAATATGGCAGGATATGCTGGAACTACTACTTGTAATTTTAAGATCCTTCATACAAAACGTATATTCTTGCAAATAAAAAAAGACTTATTTTAGGGTTCCGTTTAGGTACGAAACCCTAAAAACAACACCCTATCTATAAGGGTGCAGTACAATGACGCGTACCGCATCCTCATGAAGTACCCGCGCTATTGCAGTGCGTCGGGTATGTTTGCCGAGGCGCGAGTGCCCGAGTCCTTCTGTGACAGAATGCGAAACTCTCACAACAGCATCCTCAGAGCCATAAGCGAGGACTTAACGTGTCCGATATTTAAATATTGGTTGTCCGTGCACCAGCTCGCGAACCGGAAATGACATTGTGCAGTTTTATTTTTTTAGTTTTATTGTTTATTTATTTTATTATTGTATATATTGTTTGATGGGTTTTTTGCCTCAATAAAGGAATTGTATTATTATTATTATAAGTAATAGAAATAAACGCTCTGGGAACTTAATTTAACAAAACTAATTCCACTTAAAACGGCATTCGTTCCACTTACAAACTTGTTAAAAATAATTTCATGGAAAGCAAACAGAATTTAAATTTTAAAGTTGGCACCGGCATAGGGTAGGAGCCGACGCCAATTTGCCGTACGTTATAAAAATGCCATAAAATGTCAGGATATTTCCTGCGAAAGGACTCTCTTAGGAAATGCAATTCCATAGATGTTTAGGGCCTTTTTATGGCATATTGTCTGATTTTATTGAAATGTTTGGATCATGACATTTCATTATTGTAATTGAGGAACTCGTAGCCTAGTTGCGAGTCGTCGTCGTCGAACCGTGCAGGTTAAGCGACGTTGGCTCGGTCGGTACCCGGATGGGTGACCGCTAGTGGCATATTTCATCTGAGCTCCTCCGTGACTCGGAAAGCACGTTAAGCAGTCGGTCCCGGTTGTTGTCGTTAGACAGCAGTCGTTAAGCCATGTCAGAGGCCTACGGGCGGCCTGAACAACTCTGACAAATAGGTTTTCTTTTTCATTTACTACTAAACCCGCATTTGACCTCGATCTTGCTTGATCTCGGTCACTCTGGCCTTGAAGATCCCAAGGTTGTAGGTTTCGGGAAATACAGACGCCGGCAGGCTGTTCCATTCCTTAGCCGTTCACATAATGAACGAAGAAGCAAATCGCTTCGTACGAGCAGATGGGTTATCAACAACATGAGGATGGAGCCCCTCCCCGCGCCTGGTAGTCCGAAGGCGGAATGGAGATGCTGGAATTAGGTCGTGCAATTCCGATGGTCACACATGAGGCACTCTCCCAAAGTCCACAAGGCTAGCAGCGGATGGAAAACCCTCTAATCCCCTAATCTAACCCTCTAGTCTATCATTATTGACATTTTTTTTACTATACCCCATTTTATACAATTAATTTTTGACTTGTAATATATATATATATATATCAACAAAAGATATGGAAACAATGCGTTTTATTAATTTTAAACATCACGTTTCATACTAACATTTATTCCTTAAGACCTACACAGTCGATATCCAAATAGAAATAGTGATGGATTTTTTTTTTCAAAACAACCGGGTTCGATTCCCAGGCTGAGTACAGGTTTTTTTTTAAATGTATGAATACAGTTTTTCTTGTTACTAAAATTGATGACATGGTTCCTAAGAACAGATGTTCGTATGTCTTATAGTTTCAGACTTTCCCATACTGACCGTTCTTAATGTTACACCCTGTATATATATATATATATATATATAAACACTTTATTGTACACAAATACAGAAAAAGTAAAAACTACAGGAATAATAGCACGATATGTACAAAGGCGGCCTTATCGATTAAAGCGATCTCTTCCCGGCAAGCTCCGATGTAATGTAATATTTCTCAATTTGTTTGGTACATACTATTTCGGACACAAATGTATGTTTGTATATAAAAAAATATGAAATGAACGTATAAAATTATAGTGAAGTGAGATGTCTATGGGCGGCGCGGGCGCGAGCGGTGGTGACCACTTACCATCATACTATCAGGTGGCCTGGATGTTCACCTGCACTCCTTATACAATAAAAATAAATTGTTTACTAAATACGAGTACTCACAGACGCTTGCACAAGGACGTATACGGCTGGAACTACACGACGACGGTCGTCAAAATTTAAAGATGGCGGCCAAAAAAATTTAAAAGGATGTGGCTAGGAAATTAAAAGCTAGGATTTTAAGATAGCCATGGCGTGGCCGACGGCCGAGCTCCACGTTGGGGAGCGTCCCTAGCGCGTAACGTGTTGAATGTTCTTAGCCATGTCAGGTGATAATTGGATCAGTGGTTCTAAGATCTTGGAGTACGATGGGATGTCTAGAACGGTAACAATTAGGTGGTAGTAACGAGTTTGGGCTCAAATGTTTATGACCATGGTGTTCTGTTACATGTTCATTTGCACTGGTCAAAGAAGAGATCTGTCCTCCGAGATACAGGAACTTCCTAGTTCGGAGGTCAGCGCTTATAGTAGGATAACTGGTTGCTCACTAATTTTATTAAATTTAATGTAACATATGCTTAAGTTCACTACTGTAATCTTACTACTCCACTGTAATCTTACCGCACAAATAAACTATTCTTATTCTTATCTTCCCACATCTGGAACCTTGAAGGCCTGATGATGACCAGAAAAAATTAAGGGGATCTCCACAACGGTACGTCGGGGGTTTCGTAACTTTTAATTTAGAGTTATTCATGATAATTACTTTTGTCGCAACTTTTGACTTCCTTATTTGTACTTTTAATGTATAAGTTTACTTTGTTGTGTACTATTTCAAAATACAGGATGTAAAATTTTGCGCCATTCACAAGAAGATTGGTTGGTTTTAGTTATTAATTTATATAGGTACATTTTGGGAGTATGGTGTACGTTTGTATGTGTGAGTGTTAGTGAGTATATATTATAGTGTACTTACTTGGGGCCCAATTCGCCTAAATTATAACGTTTGTTGTTCTATTTCTATACAATTTCAATTTAGTATTCTATTTGGACACCAAATCGCATTCTGCTGTCGCATAACTCTACCTCTGACACCTTTCGATTTACTATCGATCGGGCAAAAGTACCTCGGGAGGAACTTATTTTTTTATTTACTACTAAACCCGCATTTGACCTCGATCTCGCCTGATGGTAAGCGACGATGAGGTCGACGATGGAGCATGCGGATCCAGTGAATGCCTATTCACTCTGGCCTTGAAGATCCCAAGGTTGTAGGTTTCGGGAAATACAGACGCCGGCAGGCTGTCCCATTCCTTAGCCGTTCGCATAATGAACGAAGAAGCAAATCGCTTCGTACGATCAGATGGGATTTCAACAACATGAGGATGGAACCCCTCCCCGCGCCTGGGACTGGAGAAAATGGGACTGGGGAATGAAGATGCTGGAATTAAGTCGTGCAATTCCGATGCGCACTCTCCGAAATGTATCCTATAAAATACCGATAGACAGGCAGGCAACCTTGCGCCGATATTATATATTTGACAGTTGAAGCGTTCTATTACCGTTCAACTGCGATTCAGTATAAACTAAACGTTTTAGTAGAATGCACAAATACGTTACTGTTCGATCGATCGTTGACTCGATCGGAACTTAACTGAAATTTGATCGTTAGTGGATAGTAGCATACGATACACGTCATAACGATGGAGTTTAGATTCTGTTTAGTTACGTTGTATTTAGTGGAATCGATCTCCTGGTTTGTGAGCATATATTATATTGTAGTTACCTGGTTTGTGAGTATATATTATAGTGTACTTACCTGGTTTGATACAGGACATGCCGCAGGCTCCGTCACAGAGACACTTCTTCTTCTTACTCTTGCAGTCTTCGTCAGATGAGCACTTCCGAAGACACTTCTGTCCCTGAAAAGTAATAGTAGTATATTATGATTTTGTTTTAATCCAGGAACGAATCCAGTAGAAGACAAGAGAGCCCCGGGCACCCTCCAAAAATTCAAATTAAGTCCGTAGAATTTCAATAAGGTATCTTACAGATGTGATATATTATGATGTTGGTAATATAAAAGCTCTGGTTGAGGTGTCCATAGACCCAAAAGCTGGCGTACTTTGTCCAACGGCTTAGTGTACAACGCGGAAACACGTCCAGCCTTTACGAAACTTTACCAGATAGGTATGGGGGAACTTAGGCAAATTACCATTAACTTCTTTTGTATGCATAGTTTTACTAAAAAAACATTACGAACATTTCGGCCTTATCTTATGACAGGGATAACCCCAGCGGCACTTTGACCCTCAGTGATCTTTTGTGCTCAGCCCTTACCTTAGTCTCCTTCCTGTTCCATTTCAATTTCGGCCTACAAGGGGCTTTTTCTTTAAAGGAAGGTGGGGGGCTTTTTATAACCATAGACATACCATTTAATTTTAAAGTCATTGCCTTTACATCCCTATTCTTATCTATTGGCTTTTAAAAAAAATTACAGAAAAAAAAAGAAAATTTCAGCACCAATTTCCTTTCAGAGCGCTATTCTTTGCCATTTGTATAATTTACGAGTAAAAAGTGAGTGCGACCATTTGCATTCCTATTAGGAGATTTAGGAACTGAGGGTTGTCCCTCCGGCCCTTTCCCTCTGCGTAAAGTGTCTTATTGAGGCTATTAACTCCAGTAGTTGGGGTTAGTGTGGAGTAATCAACAGTAGCGGATCCAGGGGAAGGGCTAAGGGGCCTTGAGACAAACGGAAAACAAACCAGAAAGTCAAAGTGTTTATTTTTGAAAATGGATCGTCACAGATACTTTTTCAAGTCATTACATTACTGCTGCTGGTTGCTGCGACACGATTCGGTGATCCTCGACACGGGGTAGCCTGGTGAGGTCCTCCCGCTCTCTAACAGCTTGCAACGCTTCTACTTCAAACATATCACTATGTAATTTTAATGTTTATTATTTTACTTAGTTTAGTATTACGTACTATTAACTTGTGTTTGAATAAATAAAAATAAATACAAATACAAATTACATATATTTTTATAATTATTAAAAATAAAAAATATTAATAACAATTAATAGAACATAAATAAATTCGAAAGACTAAATTAAATTAAAACGATGATATTAAATAATTTAAAAAATATTGAGCGGACTTTTGGTTACACACACCATGCTTTTTTTCATTCATGTTTGTTGTCTCTTTATTGTACACCAAAAAAAAAATACACAGAAAATAAAAAAACAAACTTAAAATATGTACAAAAGCGGGCTTATCCCATAGGGATCTCTTCCAGACAACCTTTGATTTAGGACAGTTTAGACTACTTTTATGGTGGGTATTAAGTTTTATTACATGTAATCCTTAATAAAAGATTAAAGATGTATCTTCTTAACAAATGTTTCTACTCACTGCAGGAGTTTTTTGATGATAAAACCAATACTTAACTATAAAATCAATTATGTATAACTTATAATGACATTTAATTCAATTTATCTCGTTAGTATTTATTACTTATTTAAAATATTATAATCTCTTATTTAATATTGCGGTGCCCTATTCAGGGTTTCATGTATGACCAAATAATATACATTTTTAAGACCAATTGTAACACATGAAAAGCAATAAATGGTATGAGTATGAGTATGAATAGTATAGCTTTTTTCATCAGTGTCACCTGGAATTTAATTATAAAACCTGATGCCATTACCTAGAAAAGAATTACGAACCAAAAATGTAGTTACGAACCAAGACTTTTTTAAATTGACTACTAAATCCGCATTAAGAATAAGAACCAGTAACGTTATGAGTAGTTATGACAAACCAGTAACAAAGTAATGAACTAGAAAGAAGTTGCAAACCAGAAAAGGAGTCACAGTACGAACCAAGAACGTTGTTAAGAATAATAACCAGTAACATAGTTGAAGCGGCAATGGCTCAGACTTAGGTCACGACACTGCCGCGCAAGCTTCGCCGGATCAAATCCACGTTTGGAACATTGTGATGGACCACTCCTAGCATTGGCTTTTTAGTCTAGTTACATAAGAATATTAGTAATATTAATGAACAAATCGAAAACGTAGTTATAAACAAGTAAAAAGGAAGTGCAGTTATGATGTAATCCCTGGCACAGAGGTGATGCCTGAAAACCAGCGCCGCAGTGCTAATTCCGCTACGGCAACAGGCTGAGGCAGTCCCCTTTTTCCGGTGCTGCACACCACCTTCATCAAACTTAATTACTGTTGTTTATTTATTTTTATCTTATATTTGTTTAAAATTATGACCATTTTTATCTTATGTATCTAACTGTTTGTATGTGTGCGCTTTTGGAACTAAATTCTTTCTTTCTTTCTGAACCATACGAACAAGAAAAGTAGTTACTAACCAGTAATGTAGTTAAGAGTCGAGGAGCTCGTAGCCTAGTTGCGAGCACGGTCCGAAAGTGATCGTGCATGTTAAGCGTCGTTGGCGCGGTCGGTACCTGGATCGGTGACCGCTAGTGGCATATTTCAACTAAGCTCCTCCGTGCCTCGGAAAGCACGTTAAGCAGTCGGTCCCGGTTGTTGTCGTTCGACAGCAGTCGTTAAGCCATGTCAGAGGCCTACGGGCGGGCTGAACAACTCTAGACAAATAGGTTGGCCACTAACCATACGATAAGCAAGCAAGACTACTTTTATGGTGCGTAATGGTATAGAGTACAATAAATAAATATAAATAAATTACAATAATTTTTTTTTTAAATCTCAGTTTAGAGGCTTTGGTACACGACAAGGTGACCATGTCAGCCTCGTTAGGGTCACTAAGAAAAGGGAAAGGGAAGCTCAAGTGTTATTAGACTCAGCCCTCACTTTGAGAGCCAACTTAGCAAACAACACTAAGTGTTTCATATTATCAGATAAGGGCTGACTCAAAATAATATTGAGCCTCCCATTTTGTAGCCTATTGAGGCCAAATTTCTTCTTCTCAATTTTCCCCAGGTCACACTCCATTAGGAGGTGAGTGAGGTCTTCTATTGTGTTGCAGTTGGTACAAAACGGTGATGCAGCTCTTCCCACCAAATGCAAAAACTTATGTAACGGAATGTGACCCGAGCCTAATCTAAAAGCCAAGACAAGTAGCTCCCTACAATAATTATATAGTAGATAAATAAAATACATACTCAAAAATTATAATGATATATACAATAATATTCGCGAATAAACTGTGTATGCCTGTGAAGGTAGAATTTAACGATAAATGGGGAATTGTTCTAAGAACTGCAATGTATACCTAATATCACACATTAAATTATTATGATTATGATTAAAAGAAACATTTTTCCTTAAAGTAGTATAAAGCACTTATATTACATATATGACAATAGGTTAGACACTAACCATACGATAAGCAAGCAAGTTAAGAGTGATAACCAGTAATCTAATTAGAGTTACAAACCAGTAACGTGGCCTGCTCCTCGTCGCGAGGACACTGCGCCGAGGGAGAGTTCCGGGGGTTCTTGTACACTCTGCCGTCGTCATCTACCTCGGCTCGGCTTTGGGGAGTCGTGTCGTCGTCGTCCTCGTCGTCTTCGGCTGTCGTCGGGCTCGGCAAGGACGAGACTGCGAACAAAGAAATAGTATTTCGTCTTAACGTTATTTAATTATTATTATATAATATTTAATACGAATATGAGACTATCATATTCGTATTATATAAAAGATGGCTTCGTAGTTTCGAGCAGCGGGAAGTGGTCATGCAGGAAACAATGTTGGGCGCGGTTAGGACTAGGACGGGTGACCACTAGTGGCACATTTTCATCAGAGTCCTCCATTATATTTTTTAAGTTTTCGTGGTTATTAGTGTCCGACCGAAGCTTCGGCTTCGGCTTTGGCCACCTTCGGCCAAAATGGGCCGAAGTTTTGGCCGAAGCCTAAGGTTCCTAACAAACGACGAATTCGAACGAACTTTTACGAATGAGCGGAGGGCGCGACGGACAGAGACGTGGCGGGCGAGCGGGGAGAGTTACACACATCACATTTCGTTTTGTGGACTCGCGCAGGCCGTCGGTATCGCGAATGTTATAATTAAATTTAACATTATTTCGAAATGTTATTATTTTTCACAAATCGCAAGGTATTTTTGATTACCACTAGATCAACTTCTAGACATAACATAACATACAAACAAACACATTCATACAACACAACACGCACACACTGTTGCTTTCTTCGTCCGTGCAGTCACTGAGGGCCAGCTGAAAATCAGCTCATTTATTACAATTTCATTAATATCAACAATTCAAAATAAGTCAACAACCCTACGATATACTAACAAGGAGAGTACCCCAAGCGTCCGGCTCCGATTTGATTCATTTTAAGATATATTGCAGAGCATTGGACACTGCTCCGTACATTCTTTAGGTGCCCTGTAACTACTGTCCTTCACAATCTGGAAGTGCTCGGTAATATTATGCCTCTACTGTGAACTACCATCCACACACATAATACCATGTAAATACACCCGCACCATGCCATCACCCTCCCACACACTCAGTACCTCACATACACACTAATATCCTCATTCATACAAACAAACACATTCATACATCACAACACGAACACACTGTTGCTTTCTTCGTCCGTGCAGTCACTGAGGGTCAGCTGAAAATCAGCGCTGTGGCTTGCCTCAGCATTATGCTGAGCTGGTGTACCTTTTTTGGCACTGTACCACACCAGATGTTCTGTGCTGCATGTATTAAACTTTGTATACTTCTGTATTCTGTATTCTGGTGTTTACAGCGCTAAATAAACGATTTCAATTTCAATTTCAATAGAGAAGATTAAAATTACCTTTCTATATTATATTATATAACCTTCAATTTTAAAGTTTTAAAATCAAATCATTTAAATTAGCTTGTATCCAAACTTGCACAAAATTCTTAGAGCTTTTAAATCTTCGGCTCCGGCTTCGGTAGAAGGTTGTGCCGATAGCCGAATAATCGGCTTCGGCTTCGGCCAGAAATCGACCTTCGGTCGGACACTAGTATTATACCACTTTTACGAGTAATGAGGAATTAATTATTTCCAGGAAAAGGTTACAGAAAAATAAACTGAAAGTTTCGAAACCTTATTATTTTTTTAAAAAACGGAAGAGGCATAGGAACGCGTAAAAATTAAGTAACTTAAGTTTTATATTTCTGTATATTTAAAGTACATTTTTACAACGTATTTTGTTTACTCTACCACTCTTACTCATACGCTTCCTCAAATCTAGTGTCATATTCATCTAGAGCTTTGGCGTAGAAGGGGATAAAATGTATTTTAATGTAGATTTAACATTAAGGAAGTTTCCTGCAACTGACAGTTAATTAAACAGGGTTGAATATTTCCATATTGAGGACATACGCTTGAATTGAAACCTTCAAAGGTAAGTGCTCTATTGCCTTCATTATGAATGCTGTTTACCTCGCCTAGTAAGTACTATGCCTATATATCTATCGACCTATGGGTTATGTATGTAAAAGCAGGTCGTACCTGTATTAATATGTGATATAATGAAGGATGGTGCGAATGGAAACAAGTTACAGGTCGAGAGCTCGACCTGTCATTTCTGCTTTACAAAATTGTAGGAACGCGCTCTGTGACATGGATGACGTAATGTCAGTTGTCATCAGCATCATCAGCAGCCTACTCTAGTCCACTGCTGGACATAGGCCTCTCCCAGGGCGCGCCATTGAGCCCGATCTTCGGCTCTTCTTATCCAGTCGCTGCCAGCCACCTTGCGCTAATCGTCGTTCCATCTAGCAGGGGGGCGTCCCACACTACGTTTTCCCAAACGCGGTCTCCACTCCAGAACTCGTCTCCCCCAGCTGTTGTCGGTTCTGCGACAGATGTGACCGGCTCACTGCCATTTCAGCTTGCTAATCTTATGAGCTATGTCGATGACTTTTGTTCTATGCCGGATCTCCTCATTTCGGATTCGATCCAGCAGAGATACTCCGAGCATAGCTCTTTCCATAGCACGCTGAGCGACTTTCAATTTGTGAACCAGTCGCACCGTCAGTGTCCACGTTTCGGCTCCGTAGGTCATTACTGGTAGGACGCACTGGTGAAAGACTCTTGTCTTTAGACATTGAGGTATGGGCGACGAGAAGATGTGACGTAACTTCCGAAATGCTGCCCAACCCAGCTGAATTCTTCTGTCGGCTTCTTTCTCGAAGTTGTTTCTACCTAATTGCACAGTCTGCCCGAGGTAGACGTATTGTTGCACAACTTCGAGGGCCGTACCATCGACGATAATGTCAGTTGTATGAAAGGGAAAAGGGAAGATCTTCCACCAGGCGGGGTGTTGTGTCTGATGACCAGATGTCCTGGTCCAACTATGGATGTTTGGAACTCGTATAATATACGAGTATATACAAAGTCCCAGGAAAATTTCGATAGCGCGTTCTACACCGATGTGAGTGGGTACTAATCGTAATGGCGCGTCGTGCGTCGCCACAAAATAATTCATTTATTCATGCATAATCATGTTTACATACAGATGTTATTTATTATGTACAATTATTTAGTCCTAACATGATTAACTTTGTCGGTATAGCACGTGTGTTTGAGCGTGAGATGGTGTGTGTGTGATGTGTGGTGTGTGTATGTGGTGAGTGTGAGGGGGTGTATGTTGGTAGGTGTCAGGGTCAGTGTGCGTCCATAAGACTCAACTAATTGGTAACAATATTTTTTCAGTATCAAAGTAATCGAGTGTCAATAGCTAATGTTTAACTTTATCTTTGCAGGAATACCTTGTTTAGGATGGAGAGGAGTTTTTCGGCGTTTTGGTATAACAAAGGGCTTTTGCAGGTTTTATCTATCTATATAGGTTATATATCCTATCCATAGGTCAAATAAGGATCTTAGTTGGGATATGGGTTCGACCGACTCGATATTTTCTCTAACGGAGTCCTGTATGGTCATTTTTTTTTAAACTAATAAGTTGGTTTGATTTTATCTGAGAAATTACTGATTTAGCAGACCAATGCACAAACATTCTAATTCAGCCGAAGGATATCTTATCTGATGATAGGGAGCCGGGAATAACCCAGCGGCACTTCGACCCTTGAGGATCTTTTGTGCCTACCCCATTTTACACACTGGTCATCTCAGTGTGCAGGTTTGCTCACGATGTTTTCCTTCACCGTCATAGCAGTCGATAAATGTACGTAAGTCTTGGAAAAATACGAAAAACTCATTGGTACATGGCACTGCGTGGTTTCGAACCCGGACCACCCGCATGGGAGTCCGGTATCCTAGCCACTAGGCCACCGACGCTCTTCTTGTTTATTTTATTAGATTTATCTTACAGAAGTAATATAAGCACCTAGTGAAGTATTCAACCCGGGACTCACGAAATTCTCGAGTCCCGGACCATTTATAAGTACCATTTTTCGAGAATGAAACATCCATAAAACAATCTATGGAATGTCGGGTTTTTAACTTTTATTTTGAAACTTTGTCGTAACGTATAATATAATAAATTGTGTAGATTTGTGGTTTTACAAAGGCTCATTTTACTGTGGAACCTGGCACACCTCCGTGATTTTGAAAAAAAAAAAACGGTTTTTTTTTCTCGCCGATCGATCCCGTCTCGATAATTCAATAGAGGACATCAATAGAAACAAAAAACATATCTTGACAAAAACTCCTAAAGCATCTCTGAACTCAGATATTTGATGTTGACAGTTGCATTATTTTTTTAGTAAGATTCCTGAGTCAAATATCTGGGTTCAGAGATACTTTAGGAGAATTTCTCAAGAGATGTTTTATGTTTCTATTGATGTCCTCTATCGAATTATTAAGCTAGGATCGATCGCCAAGAAATCGGCATTTTTTAGAAATGGCGGAAAGTAGGTGTGCCGATAAGGTTCCATGGCTCTGCATCTTTTATTTTGTGTTTTAGATTTTAATTGAATTGAAAAACCGGTAGTTGCAGGAAGTCAAAATCGTAGCCAATTTTTTTTAATTAGGACCATACGATTTTTAAAAGGTAATTTCTTTACTCTACCACCGCTTCGTAAGGTGCTATCGCTGAAAGAAAAGAAGAAAGGAAGAGTTTAAATCATACTCCGTTCTTTTCTATATGACAGCAGGTAAGAGCCAGATTTTTAAATTCATCCTAAATATTTCAAGAATAGAAATCACTGTGGCTCCCGTTCTATAATACATAACAGCTGTGGCTGTAGGTAGCTCTTCTGTTTCTCATATTATGCAATTATGTTAATTCACGCTCGGATTGTATTGTAATTATACGCGGTGGTAAATGAACTGATTGTGTTCAATATTGACTGTATTTCATGTACACAGAATACATGATCTAAAGTAAATGAGTTTGAAACCCGTGAAAGCATCTTTGTTAGAGGAAAATCTATATATACATCTGTTTTTTGTTTTGCTGTTTCCTACCTAAGATAGATATAATGTTAAGTAACATATAAACATAACCCGCATGCACCATCGTCGACCTCATCGTCGCTTACCATCAGGCGAGATCGAGGTCAAATGCGGGTTTAGAAGTCAATAAAAATTAAAAAAATTAAAATTTATAATTGGCAATTTTTATTTTTTTTATTTTTATAATAGCCTATAGGCTGTTCCACTGCTGGGCAAAGGCCTCCCCTCCTCCTTTCCATTTTTCCCTATCCTCGGCGTCGTTATACCATCCTTTTTGGAAGTGGTAGATATCGTCCTTCCACCTACGCCTGGGCCTGCCTCGGCGCCGCTGTCCGTCTTGGCAAATGTTCAAGTAATATTTTTTTTTTATATGGTATGAAAAAGTAGTAAATACTCGTAAATTAATTAAAATAAATAAAAATCCCTAACGTTTCGGGGTTCAAAAACCTCACCTCCGTCTACAGTCATGAATAATACGGTTGATATGAATGGATAATACTGGATTTACCAACTTCTACTTCTATAGGTAATACTGCTATTTTCTACGACACTGAAGTCGCAGACGTATCCACGTCAAAAAACATGGACTTCTCTGTGGAATATTAATCGTAGAACCTATCAAGTCGACCTCGCCGCATATCCCTGTGTTGGGTAAAATCTACGTATGGCAATAGGAAAACAGAAAAAGCAGTAGATTTGAGGAAAAAAGAAATATATGTCCGGTGCTTTGGATCATTCTGTAAACCAGACATCATTAATGTTATAAAGAAATAAAGAAATCATCTGTCAGTGTCAGTGTCTAGTAAAGACTACTTTAGTGTTTCTTACACTATAGGTAGCAAGAGGGGCGCGGGGCGGGACGTCGGAGGGCCAGAATGCGGCGTGCGGTAGGCCCCACGTCCCGCCCGCCGCTAGGTAAACTAAAAAAAATATAAAAGTCGTCAGTAAGCAACACTAAATTAGAACTATAGGTAAACCGTTTAACTGTAGGGTCGCCAGCGCGGCAAGACAGGCGCGGGGCGGGACGTCAGAGGGCGAGCATGCGCCTTGCGAGCGGAAGACCCCATCTCCCGCCCGCACGGCGCAAGCTTTTATACTTATTTTTGCATTTGCTCGCATGTGTTTACCTATAGTACTACGAATATACTACTGCGCATCGGAATTACACGACCTAATTCCAGCATCTCCATTCCGCCTTCGGACTACCAGGCGCGGGGAGGGGTTCCATCCTTATGTTGTTGATATCCCATCTGCTCGTACGAAGCGGTTTGCTTCTTCGTTCATTATGCGAACGGCTAAGGAATGGAACAGCCTGCCGGCGTCTGTATTTCCCGAAACCTACAACCTTGGGATCTTCAAGGCCAGAGTGAATAGGCTTTTACTGGACCCGCGTGCTCCATCGTCGACCTCATCGTCGCTTACCATCAGGCGAGATCGAGGTCAAATGCGGGTTTAGTTATTCATAAAAAAAAATAAAAAAAACTTTAGTATGGCTTTTTTTCCCCCTTTACAACAAAAGGGGTGCCATACCTCATTCTATAGACTCTAAAAATCACCAAAGAAGCAATTAAATTATTAGATTTTTTCTGCACAATTGCGTGCAGAACTCATATGTACGCCGTAGAAAACACGATTTACGAACTACCGCCGGTCGGACAATTTTGGGGACAATACAGTAAATCACAATTTCATTAACATTTTTGCCTCCCTTGATGATAATGGCCAAATAATTAGAAAGAGGGCCAGAAAGAGGCTTAATTACTTTGTTTGGAGGTCCTTTGTGCCTCCCCGACTCCCGGAGGAGTATTTTTATATAAGTATTCGGGTATTTTCGGGACTTTTTCATTTGTATAATTCAGTTTGGTTTATAAATTGATACCTTAATTAAAGCTATCTAGTTAACTATACTTGGAGTAATGTGGTATTAATGAAATGTGTTCAGCTTTATCAGAATTAGGAATGTGTGGTATTCTCCATCCTTATGCATTCCTACCACCCCTTATACCACCACCTTTATTATTGTTCTTTATTTCTTTCTTCCAAATTTTGACAGTTTTATATTGTCCCATGTTCTGTTACATGTTCATTTGTACTGGTCACAGAAGAGATCTGTCCTCCGAGATACAGGAACTTCCTAGTTCGGAGGTCAGCGTTTATTGTAAACTTACTTGTTGCTCACTAATTTGATTTAGTTTAACATAACATATGCTTAAGTTTCTACTGGTGTATGAACTATGAATCCTTTGTAATCTTACCGCACAAATAAACTATTCTTATGATAAGTAACTGGTTGCTCACTAATTTTATTTAGTTTAATATAACCTATGCTTAAGTTCCTACTGGTGTATGAACTATGAATCCTTTGTAATCTTACCGCACAAATAAACTATTCTTATGATAAGTAACTGGTTGCTCACTAATTTGATTTAGTTTAATATAACCTATGCTTAAGTTCCTACTGGTGTATGGACTATGAATACTTTGTAATCTTACCGCACAAATAAACTATTCTTATGATAACTAACATGTTGCTCACTAATTTTATTTAGTTTAATATAACCTATGCTTAAGTTCCTACTGGTGTATGGACAATGAATACTTTGTAATCTTACCGCACAAATAAACTATTCTTATGATAACTAACTTGTTGCTTACTAATTTTATTTAGTTTAATATAACATATGCTTAAGTTCCTACTGGTGTATGAACTATGAATCCTTTGTAATCTTACCGCACAGATAAACTATTCTTATGATAAGTAACTGGTTGCTCACTAATTTTATTTAGTTTAATATAACATATGCTTAAGTTCCTACTGGTGTATGGACTATGAATTCTTTGTAATCTTACCGCACAAATAAACTATTCTTATTCTTATTCTCCAAAGACCTTATACAGTCGATTCAAATTCTTGATTCAATTCGTTTAGTTTGAAACTTTTATTTGTGCAAAAATTATGATTTGCCGTAGTTTTTCAAATAGATTGGGTACTACGCCGAATTGTGAAAGATAGTATAAGAAATGTTGATAAATATACCTGTTGTAGACCAATAAACTGCAACTGATATTGATTCAACTGATTTATTTACTATTATCACACTTTACCATCTTTTTTTTGTATTTAGTAGAATAAAAACTCAAGAGCTTGGGCATACGCTTCCGTTGTTGTTTTTTTTTTTTTAAGGCAAAGGGAACTGAGCCCATACAGCCATGTCTGATGTAAACAACTCTTTCAAGTCTTCATTAAAATGCTGGTGTGACACATTTCAATGCTATCTGGGAGAATCTTCCACGCTTTTGCACCATCCGAACCAAAGAAGAAGGCGTCCCGGACGCAGTATGGCTCTTCAAAATCCAGCCAAGTACGGATCGGGCTGCAGCGTCTTATTTGACTTTACTTCACTGTCCCACACATTAATCACATTTTGTAGACGTTCTTCGAATAAAAAACACCATTCTTACATGAAAAGCACTACTGTAAAACAATTTGCAAGACAACGAAAAAAAGCTGGTGTGGACGCGACAAAAGCGCGGGAGAAACTCGCATACGCTTCCGTGAGACTCTCCAACGCCATCTTAATCTTTTTCCGACCAATCATCGCTGCGCATTAGAGATGTCCAGCGTCCATTCAAATACTTTTTGAAAATTAGAGTTGGGTACAGTTACTCAACGTTAAATAATAGTTACATAAATAATTAATATTATTAAAGGCTTCATATAAGTGTTTGCTAACAGAAAGGATCAGTATTCGAACTCAAAACGCCTTGAGATGCGACGCAGCCCTGCATAAGGCTCTGGTGTCCAAGTTACTGAGCAGAAATACCAAGGTCCGGATCTACAAAACTGTCATCATACATCAAGTATGGATGCGACATTTGGACATTAACCGTAACGGAAGAAAATATTGAGGAAGATTCTGGGATCAGTCAAGAAGGAAGACGGAGGGTGGAGGATGAGAAAGAATAGGGAGATGGAAGAGATGGTGAACGAGGCGAACATCATAGGAGAAACGAAAGCAGCTCGACTCCGATGGCTCGGACACGTCACTAGGATGGGGGAGGATCGGGCAGTTAAACGAGCGTATGTGGGACGCCTTAAGGTCCCACATACGCTCGTTTAACTGCCCGATACGATAAGTCCGTTTAAGTCCGTTTGGACGTCCCAGATACCGCTGGCGCGATGAAGTGGAGAAGGATCTGCGTGAGCTCCGGGCGCCTGACTGGCTCGAGTCTGTGCAGGAGAGAGAGAGAGCGATGGCGCTATTTAGTATCGGAGGCCAAGGTCCACTTCCGATCGCTGCGCCAGCGGAGTAAGTAAGTAACAGAAAGGATGGCAATATTGGCAATGCATGCTTGATGATAACATATATATATATATATATAAGGCGAACTCCACAATAAAGTACCTAGTAGGTTTCTTTTTTTTTATACATTGATTTCTATTGAGATTTCGAGAGCAGAGGCAGCCCTATCCCTTCAAACCCCGTTTCTGGTCTAGAACTAATGTTCTAATAAAATATTCACCCCAACTTTGATTCCCACTAGGTTGACCGTGTTGTATACGGAATCCCGAAAATTGAGCAGCTAATTATTTATTTATCGCCGCAACTTGAAGGATCCCGGGAATCCGCCGGGATCGCGGGATTACACGGACGATGGTTTGTCAATGTCGGGATTTATCGATGTACTGGAGATTAGCTCTACAAGGGAAACGGGAGAGTTCAACCTACAATTTATAGTATAATTTGTAAGAGCTTTATACTACTTTAAGGAAAAATAGTTCTTTTAATCATAATAATTTATTGTGTGAATTTGTGTAGGTATACATTGTAGTGCTTAGTACAATTCCCTACTTATCGCTAAATTCTACCTTCACAGGCATACACAGTTTGTACACGAATATTATTGTATATATCATTATAATTGTTAACTATGTATTATATTTATCTACTAATTATTGTGATTTATGTATACTGATTTATTGTACTCCATACCTTTACCCACCATAAAAGTAGTGTTGCTTGCTTATCGTACGGTTAGTGGCCAACCTATTTGTCTAGAGTTGTTCATCCCCGTAGGCCTCTGACATGACTTATCGACTGCTGTCGAACGGCTGGGACCGACTGCTTAACGTGCTCTCCGAGACACGGAGCAGCTCAGATGAAATATGCCACTAGCGGTCACCCATCCAGGTACCGACCGCGCCAACGTCGCTTAACCTGCACGATCACTTTCGGACCGTGTGCTCGCAACTAGGCTACGAGTTCTAGTGATAATTTCATAAAATGATCAAAACTTTCATCATGGAGAAATACAACTAAAAACAGACCATTGGATATTGTGTTGTGTTTATATTATATATGGTGTAACCAAAACCCCTATAGTGCCGAAAGGAGGGTGTTCAGTATCCATAACTGAACAACTTTCACTATGGGACCAACTCTGAAATCGCGGAAGAAATCAGCTGTTTCATACATTTCAGTCGTGTGACTGTGGACTGATGTTTTGTATGGAACAGCTGATTTTTTCGTGATTTCAGAGTTGGCTCTATTGTGAAAGTTGTTCAGTTATGGATACTGAAACCCCCTCTTTCGGGGCTATAGGGGGTGTTTCGGCTATGTTTGCTACAGTCTGTCCTCAAGATTCCGGCTAGCAGGGTTCTAGGACAGTGCGCAGATGAAGTACCTAATATAAGAATTTGGTGATAAATAATATATTTTAAGGAAAAGAACACAGAAACAGTAACACAGAAAATAGGTAGTAGGAAATAAAAGTGAACGGGAGACGTCCGTTCGAGACAAAATACAGAGAAAAAGTAAAAATACAAATAAAACAATGAAATTAATGGAATAATGAAATTTATAAATGGAATGGGAACATGATTTTGAATTTAAATGAAGAAATGAAGATGCCAATACGAAATGTGATGAGATAAACGCTAACGATGAGGTTGAAGTTGATGGCAAGGAGGTTTATATGGACGATGAAGTCGACATCGTTACATGTTTACTATTTTTTACATTTAAATCGAAGGATATTAGAGACTCGCTGTAATTTTTAGTAGGCCACTAGCTCCCGCGCGATGTCCATGCACTTTGCACCGTGTGCTTTATAATTAACGGGGATTACATTTATTTCATATATTATTGAGTGAATTGACCTTATGAGACTGTAATACGACAAAGTGACTGGTGTGGTGTTTTTTGTACCGCGGTAACAAGATAAACGTGGCACCCCTCACCGCTGGATCTATTCACCGCCATAACACCAGGTACGACTAGACATTTACTTACTAGACGTCTTTATTTTGGGGTTTAACTCCACGAAACGCGGATACGGGAGGTTTTTGTTACACCCAGTATTAAGGAAGATAGATAAATCTACTAACTTCCATACATACATAATTAACGTGTTCAATAAACACACTAATCTAGCAAGCGTGTATGGCAAAAAAAACAATATAAATCGCGGAATAACATTGTTTGCGAATGTGCAGAGATGTTTGTTACAGTTGAACGCTCTCACGACAGTGGAGTTTGCAGGCTGTGATGAGCGGAGCGGGAAGAGGGGAAAGAAACTACCTAGATTTTCTTGGATAACCTAACATCGCCTCTCTGGTTCTCTACATCAGTCTGTAGTTAAAAGTGGACGAGTGGATTGAATGTTTTTGCATGAAAAAACGGTCTTAACAGACATACGGACATAAAATGATCCTTTAAGGGTTTCGTTTTTACTGAGGTACAAAACCTTAAAAAGGGACAAGTTCGAGTCGAACCTTGTAAGCATGCTTTTTACGGTTGTTATAAGTAGGAAGCAAAATACTTAGAAATAAAGTAAAAGTGTAAAATTTAGTGAAATAAATGTGTATGTTTAAATAAAAATATATGAATGAATAGTTTTGTTTTGCTTTGCAGGTACAAATTCAATGCTATGCGGTATGGATTCAAAACATGAAGCATGATGATGATTCTGAACATGTGTATTTTTAACATTGTGTTGTTTTTTTAATGTTAAGTCTTTTTAGTCTAATGAATAAATGTGTTTTCTTTCTTTCATTAAAACTTACAATATTGATATTGATAGGTCACCTATTTTAAGACAAACAAATATTGCCTTGAAATTGCTTGTACCAATGCCAACTTCACATGTAACACACGTTTGGAAATAGCTGTTAGTGTTGTTATGAAATATATAAATAAACAATACTCATACTCATACCATTTATTGCTTTTCATGTGTTACAATTGGTCTTAAAATGTATATTATCTGGTCATACATGAAACCCTAAACAATAAACAGTGCTCCAAATACAACACAACTCAACTGCATTTATTTTTCTTGTCTAGTACTATACAGACGATTATTTCGTCACTGATAAAGATAATCAAATGACTGATATTGCTACTAGGTCTATAACAACCTTTTGCACTAGGCAAAAGGTTGTTAATACAAATTTTTAATTTTTCAACAGGTAAAAGTGCTAAATCAAAAATTAACAGTTTTTGTACGTATAGGGGTAAATTTATTTCCATCATCCATAGCATAACTTTCACGCCCATAATTTTAATCATAGGTAGTTCCCACATTTCGCCGTAAGATCTATTATTTAGTTCACACAAAGTTTACAACTTACAGGCTTAACCTAATTGTACTGTAAACAGCACACAAAATATAAATTCTGTTACATTACATTTTTTTAAGTTAATATTAAACTCTGAATGACTTTTATATCCGGGACGACATAAATCCATAAGCAACCTCCGTGAACTTCGCCAAAGAATAAGTGAACAAGTCCAGCGTCGGTTCACTCTTAATCAACTAGGTACATACTTACCTAGGTGATAGGTACTTGCCATCCAATAGGTATATTCTAATGTCAGTTGAAATATGTTGAATACCTGTTAACGCCTAATATCGTTATTTTTAAATTACACTTTACACATTCGTGCTTATCTAATATTCATATAATTTTACCTGTTCCTTTTCTACCTATCACCTAAGAGACATGACCGAAAGAATACGCGCATCGTGATGACGTCACGATGTCATCTGCCAATCAAACGCACTCGTGAATTGACTTCTGTCGCAACGGTCACGCAAAACAAACGCTCATCGGAATTAATTAATTTCCACGCGAATTACTCTAATATTGTAACTGAACTATCGCCGCGAGTGCTCTAAGTGCTCAACCCTTCAAACTTTGGTGGAAACCAGAAAGAAACCAGCCGCCGCAGATCAGATCCAGGAGCTTCTCAAGTAAGTCTTGTCTCATCTCCTTCTAGCTCTCTGCCGCAAATTTTTCCACCAATACCTATCTTTATCAGTAACGAAATAATCGCCCGTAAACACTTAGCTGTTCCACCCAATATAGCGTATTTTGCTAGAAAACGAAAAACGCTCTGCTACTCTCTGCCCGCAGCTTATCATTACGTTTATTACAAGCGAACACTTTTACCGGAAACACTCAATATCGACGTCGTGGTAAGTAACCGGTAAGGGTGGCCGCAGACTAGGCGACAAATACTTGAACCAACCCAGAAAAATAACATAAATAAATAACAGTTATTTTATCTAGACACACGGGAGTGTGTCTGCCAAGTTCGGAAAGAAAAAGGGCGCATCTTGATTCATATTGCAACAATATTTTGCATTCGCAATCTTGTTATACGTGAGTAAGAAATATATGTTACATTTAAATAGGAGTTAAATTGCATTTTAATCATTAAAAAAAACAAATCCACGCATCTCCAAAAAAGGCAATGCTTTTTAAAAAGATGTTGCAAGAAAAGTACCACGTTTTTCATTTAGGAACTACTTACAGCGAGAAAAATAAAAACAACCACAAAAACTTGCCACAAATTCCGAACGCACCGTTGAATTAGGTGCCGTTGCAGGAGCGAATCTAGAAAATAGGGTACTAAAAATCGGAAAATGGTACTAAAAATGTGTGGCTTTGTCCCATGAATGTCATAAATAGTTGTAGCAGCCGATTTTGCTGCCAAGAAATATCTATTCTATACTACCTACTTAAAGATATAGATAGGTGGATCGGATTTCTTAACCCGTAGCGGGTGCGTGTTAGTCCCGTCAGGGGAATATCTTTTTCAATTGTTTCCAATATTTGTAATATCCCCAAACATCAAAATAATATTAAATTTCTTGAATTAAATTTCAATTATTAAAAAATACAATGGTTTATTAGTACAGACTACAGTTGGCATCTAGCTAATGTATAACAGCTTACCACCCTCTATTTCCTCCCTCTACCGCCTAAATTGTATTTCACTATTTCCTTTTCTATCTCATGTTTGTTATTTTATATTTGTGCAATGAGGTGTATTTTACTTTACTCTACAAACTCGTTATTAACACTTAACTTCCCACATTCACACACCCATTCACCCTACACCACAGATACACACTATACATTATTACACCCTCCCACACACCCTAACACACTTCCACCCTCACACACCCTTCGGCTTTAACTTACCTCTCTATTATCAGGTATATTCTAAATTCCTTTTGATTAACTTGTTCCAAATTCCTTTTAGGTATAGTATATAGTTACTAATGTAATGTTATAAATTGTCATATGCTTGCACGGAAAGTGCGACGGAGTCCCGACTTCCAAGATACAGGTTTTGACCTGGTTTGTAAGTTGGAGGTTCTATTATTATGCCTTGTAATTAGTAAATGAACTTTTTCATTATTATTTTTTCAGCTGTCAATTAATGCATTCACTATAGACTTCAAATTTGAATTGTAGACAGATGGTACTCGTATAGGGATTTAACAGGTTTTAGTAACCCCCTTCCCCCTAGATCCGCCACTGTACCGTTGTCCAATAAAATGGCTAACGACTGGCTACAGATGTGCTCAAGTAATCCTTGGAAAAAGTACGGAATGATAGTAGTTCGCGACCCGGGCTTGCACTTGACCTAGTTTTTATGAGGAAGATTGTACCTCTGCAAATGACTACATTTCTCTTTTTTCTCTTTTCTTCGTCCTTTTTGTCTATGCGTTAGATGAGACAGGCAATATCTTTCAAGCGAGCGTAAATCTGTATATAGTTGTAACGATGTCGACTTCATCGTTCGTATCAACCCTCCTTGCCATCAATTTCAACCTCATCGTTAGCGTTTATCTCACCTTATTTCGTGTTGGCATCTTCATTTCTTCATCTATATTTCCAAAATTCATATCATATTCCCATTCCAATTCTAACTTCCATTATTCCATTAATTTCATTGTCTTCACATTTTCTCTCTGTATTTTGTCCTGAACGGACGTTTCTCCGCTTTATAAAATTGTCTCCCACTGCTACCTATTTTCTACATTTACTATTTTCTGTGTTGTTCTGTTCCTTAATAATATAATATCTACTATTACCAAGTTCTTCTATTACTTCATCTGCACACTGTCTTAGAACCATGCTAGCCGGCACCTAGAGGGCAGATTGTAGCATAGTAAGTCTGATAATTAATTTTCATACTTAATTACTTACACAACACAAAGTACTATAATGGGTGTAACAAAACCCCCTATAGCCCCGAAAGGAGGGTGTTCAGTATCCATAACTGAACAACTTTCACTATTGGGCCAACTCTGAAAACGCTGAAATAATCAGTTGTTTCATACATTTCAGCCATATAGGTTAGGAATTGAGCTTGTGTATGGAACAGATGATTTTTTTCGCGTTTTTAGAGTTGGTTCAATAGTGAAAGTTGTTCAGTTATGGATACTGAATACCCCCTTTTCGGAACTATAGGGGTTTTTTGGTACATCCGTATACATCCTTTTTTATTAGTAGCAAATATTTGGAGGGGGGTATGTGCTGGTCATTTTTGTACCACTTTACACGAAATGAAACGAGTTTCATTCATACTTCTTATTTCGGTATTAGAATGGCAATAATTCATTCATTTGTATAATTTTCAAACAAATAATTTTTTCTCGAAATTTTGTCGTTTTTCTCGAATATTTAATAAGTAAAAAAAAATATTTTTTGTCCTATATTATTGTTATAACCTACAGACACCCTAGAAATATTTGCCGCTAATAAAATAGGACCCTATATATCTACTGACGTAAGTTTACAGTAAATGATTAGTTTTTATTTTCCTAACCTACCTATATATGCAACTCTTTGGATTGCAAATGGTGTTAAAGTCTGTGGCATACCTTAGATGTTATATGATTCTGGTGTTCATTTACAGTGACGGTACAATCGTTGACACATGGCGTGCTTTGTGTGGGACGTAATATAACAGGTTCATTAGTGATCCAGGGCAGGATTGGATAATCGGGAGCACCAATGAGGTGCACACAGTTGGAGGCCAGGAGGCCCACTGGTTTCAACTCCGCGTTCCCGCCGAGTACCAACAAATATTCGTCACAGACATAAATCTCGTTTCTTGTATTTCCCAAACAGTAGAACATATAGAATCGACCCATCAAATACTTGAGTCAACTTGAACTTAAACTCAAATTTTTGACGCCATATAGTTTTAATTCCTTAATAGAGACACCAATATTACTCAACAATTCCACTTCGCCAAATCTGACAGAATTTAGGTACAAATCACAACACACACTCCCCACCACAGCGCCCACGACACAGGATTAACTAGTGTGGGTGCTAATCGTAGGCTCGGTATTAGGAAAAATGTATGATTTAGTATTTAATTTTTTGTAGTATTCATTGTACCTTTCCCAATTAATTAAACTAAACCTTGAGCCCGTTTAATATAACGGCACCAAACACCGGGAATGTAGTGACACCCCGAGCTTCTGTCCGGGCACGAGGTTCGCCTCCAGGCCCGCACCCACTCTCACGCTTCAGGGTTCGAGTGGACGACCCGTTTGATTTGATTGAATATATTAGAATTAAATCCCATTTCAATACTAGAAACATTTATTTTTCACCACGTTCTGAATTATAAACTGTAGTCGCACTATTGTTAGACTTTTGTCTAGAATTTTTGAGTCGAGAATTATTTTCTTATAACATTTTTACCAATTCTCGATTTCCCGGGATTCTCCGGGACTTAACACTCGAAATGCTTCCTATACTTAAAAAATAAAATTACCATAAATCATAAACTTTATGTTATGACATACTTGTGACATAAAAGCCAGTTAAAACCTAATAAATCTGGTTATACGAGTAACCAGATATGGTTCTACTACAAACTATTTCTTTACGAGCAATAGAATTGCGACACAATTTCCTTTGTTGCATGGATGGGATTTTAGAACCCTGTTGGAAGTTAACGACTTCATTTTTACAGGGTTGTAGCCAGGCTGTTTTATTCAAGCTAGACTGCAAAGTCTGGAACATCGGCGCAAGGTTGCCTGTCTATCGGTATTTATAGGATACATTTCGGAGAGTGCGCATGGGAATTGCACGACCTAATTCCAGCATCTCCATTCCGCCTGCGGACTACCAGGCGCGGGGAGGGGTTCCATCCTTATGTTGTTGATATCCCATCTGTTCATACGAAGCGATTTGCTTCTTCGTTCATTATGCGAACAGCTAAGGAATGGAACAGCCTGCCGGCGTCTGTATTTCGGTGACAAGCAGGTTTCCTCACAATGATTTCGTTTTCCTTCACCGTTAGAGCAGTCGGTAAATGTACATTAATGTAAATTATCATATTAAAAGAAGATAAAATAATAATACCATGTAAATACCCGCACCATGCCATCACCCTCCCACACACTCAGTACCTCACATACACACTAATATCCTCATTCATACAAACAAACACACTCATACATCACAACACGCACACACTGCTGCTTTCTTCGTCCGTGCAGTCACTGAGGGGCCAGCTGAAAATCAGCGCTGTGGCTTGCCTCAGCATTATGCTGAGCTGGTGTGCCCTTTTTGGCACTGTACCACACCAGATGTTCTGTGCTGCATGTATTAAACTTTGTATACTTCTGTATTCTGGTGTTTACAGCGCTAAATAAACGATTTCAATTTCAATTTAAAAGGGTCGACCCTTGATAGGATACATGAAATAATTAAAGAAATGGAGCGGTAGTTCGTCGTAATAATCTTTCTTTCTTTCTTTCGAACCAGGGTCCAGGAGTGTAAGAAGAAGTACGGGGGACAAGAATGTATGGAGGCTGCTGCAACGACAGGGGCCTGACCGTTTAGTATAAGAAGAAAAACATCCCCAAACTTTTCTAAGTTCCTTCTTCTTTAATCGTATTCCTCATCAAGCCTATTTGGAAATGTGCCAGCAGTGTTCGTTTTAGATATTATTAAGACAATTAGTTTTTTATTCAATTTTCTTAATGTTTTATTCATAAAATTAATTTACATGTCATATAATAATAATAATAATAATTTTCCAATAAAAAAATAATGTCAATCAAATAGCCCGCCCCTTGTCGTCCCCGGTGCAAAGGTGCCCATAACGCTCGCGGCGTTACCGCGCTGTATCGCTACGGCCAACCTTTGCACCAGGTACGACCCGGAGCGAGGGTCACAGCCCCTCTCCATGTGGCGACGGCCAATCTCTGCCACGAATTGTTTCGCCTCGCCCCCCAACAACCCGTTGTCTCCACCGCGAACGGGACGAACAGGTATTTTCTTAATTAATTTAATTTTGTATATATTTTCAATTTATAATTTTAATTAGTTTTATTACTTTATTATTGTTCCTTTATTTTTGTTATCGGTTAATTTATTTCTTATTTAATTTGTGTAACTTTACTAGACTTTTACTGTAGACTATTGATTTACGTTATGACTACAATTTAGAATTGGCTCAGTGCTGTATGTTATTGTAATGTATATTAAATAATTAATAATAGTCAAACGTGCGGCTCAAGTAGCGTTGGCAGGACATGGTTAGGCTTTTTGATTGCTTGTCCGGCCAAAATAAACGGTGTCCGGCCTGTCCGGCTTTTGTTAGGCTTTTTACATTCGCAAACGAGCAAGCGCCGAGCGTGGCCGAGCGCAGGCGAGTCGACTGTGTCGGTCGGTCGCAGTTCGCATGTTTTTTGCATTCGCATATTATTTGACTGATTAATAATAAAGTACTTAGACTGATTTGGCATTGGATTTTATTTGTTTCATTAGAATTTAACAAGATTTATGGTAATAATCAAAAAAGCTTGATTTTACTCAAAAAATTTTTGTCGTGTGGTCGTACCAATTAATACGGAGACACAAAATCCTTAATAATGTAGGGTGGCCTTTTTACCCAAATGTCCGGCCAAACTGGCTAGTCCGTCCGGCTATTAGGTTTTGGCGACCTGGCAACCCTAGGCTCAAGCGAGGTGAGATGTTCCCAGAAACGGAAGGGTTTATGATAGCAATACAGGATCAGACCATCGACACTAGAAACTACCGAAAGCACATAATACGGGATAGAAGCCTACCGAGCGATCTATGTCGACACTGTCACAGCAGCTCCGAAACAATACAACATATAACTGGTGCGTGTAAAGCGATCGTACAGACGGACTATAAGCACAGACATGACCAGTTCGCTGCTATCATACATCAGTACTTTAAATTCAATTTAATCCCAGAAAAGACTGCATATTACAAATACTCACCGCAAATAATCCTCGAATCATCTGATTATAAAATGTACTGGGATAGAACAATAATAACAGATAAAACAATACATTACAATAGACCAGACATCACACTCCATGACAAAAAGAACCGAACTGTTTACCTCATTGATATAGCCGTCCCCAACACACACAACCTCACTACCACCCACGCTGAAAAAATAGCAAAATATACGGACCTCTCTATAGAACTGAAGACCCAGTGGCGGGTAAACACTGTTAGAACTGTACCCATCATAATTTCATCAACAGGAGTCATACCCAAATCCTTACACACCAGCCTGAAAACACTTCAAATACACCCTCTTACTTTCATTCTTCTTCAGAAAGCTGCCATTCTAAACACTTGCAGGATTGTTCGAAAATTCCTGTCCATGGATACATAAACGTCTCGCACACTCATTATCAACACTCTCACACACCGATCAACTCACTTTATTTCTTCTAATTAACTCTACTTCTAATACGTCTTCACTCATACTGTCGTTTGGCCAAAAGCTCGCGACAGTATGGTAAACTCACCCCAATAATGGGAGAAAAATAGTAATATAAATAAATAAATAATAATCAATGAGGGTCGTGATTATAACCACATAGAACGGCTTTCATGGTAGATTTAATGCCATTGCCTTCCCCATTTCACACAATGGTAAACTCAGTGTGCAGATTTCTTCGCGATTTTTTCCTTCACCGTTAGAGCTGTCGGTAAATGTAAGTTTTTCAAAGAAACCGAAAAGTCATTGATGTATGACTTTGCATGTTTTCGAACCCGGATATCCCACGTAGTAGTTCGACGTCCTAGCCACTACGCCACCGTTTCTCGGCCTATAATATATCTAATAATTTTTATAAGCTCGAATGAAATCTACCAGGTCTCCATAACCCACCGTTATGAATTATTGCCCTCGTATATGTAAGTAATAATCCAGAGTCTCTCGATCGTCCCCCATTCAGTGTTGCTACTGATAGAATCTGAGTTGCCGTAAAACGTAACTTAAAATTGCCGTATTTTATTTATTGTCACAAAATTGTTGTAATGCTTGACTTTGACAAATGTTTGGACTTCGACATTTGATTTGATCGCATGATCTGTAACCGCTGTTTTGAACCAGCTCTCGCTAATTACTTAATTTTTTCGCTAATAACACCTGAAATCAGTGTGCCAAGACTCTATGTGTGGTGCCTGGACATTGCCCGTGAAAGTTCCTGCAGGAAGAGCTGTAACGGAAGCCTGGACGACTGCCACGCCGGGTGTCCACAGGTCAGTGCGTATCCTAAGAATAAGTCATCTTTCCTTGTGTTTCAGGGCTTATTCTTTTTTCAAAATGCTAGCCTGACTACGCAAAAGCACTTAGGTATTGCATTTTTTAATCCGCAATTTTTTATACAACCGCTATCCCGCGCGAGCCCCTGGCTCAATTATTCGGATTTTGATACATTGATAAATTTTTGTAGATTATTATAATTATTTTAAGTCACTTTTTGGTGACAGTTTTGTGAATTGCAAAACATAAGCTTACATAAATCTTTATGTTTACCTATACGAGTATATACATACATATCTGGCGATGACTTTTCCATAAAATATAAACAATGTGAAAAAGTTCTATAAGTATCGCAAATAAAAAACATCGGTTTAGGTAAAATCGACTACTAAAGACCGACTAAAAATCGACTAGTACCTAGATACTTATACCATCTGTCAAATATCATAGAATAAATTGAAATAGTTTATTTAGCACTGTAAACACCAGAATATAGAACACAATACAGAAGTATACAAAGTTTAATACATGCAGCACTAAACATCCGGTGCGGTACAGTGCCAACAAGGTAAATCTCAACCTTACGTGCGCGTAATATGGTTTATTTCATTTTCACTTTTCATGTTTCGGATAGGTTGACCTGTGGTCGACTATACTTACATAATTTTTCTGCAAATTGCCGCATTTTGTAATAATAATGCCGTATCATTAAATTGCCGTATCCGATACCAACACTACCCCATTCGCAGTTCTTATCGGCTAAGAAGCACCGTCAGAAATCATTTCGGAACCGCTGAATTATGTGCTCGAAGTGATATACCGCGTTATACGCGGAAAAATGTCCAGGGCCACCTATAGGGGGCCCTATAATATTAAAGAAAAAAAGAAAAGAAATCAAACAAAAAAAACTATATTCTGGAAAATATTCATTGTACAGGACCGAATGCCCCGCGAACCCCCAAAAAATAAATCAAATTGGCCCTCAGTTCAATACTAGTTTTAATTTTTTTATACAGTATCTTTCTATACACTGAGAAAATGAGGCTACAACTTATTCAGGCTCAGAGAAACGTCCGGCGAATCCAAGAAATCAATTATATGCTAGTTTAGTTAAGAAATAATATTGAGCATGTACTCGTAAGTTGCAACATAACATTTTCCAAATGTTGGTAAGTACACCGCGACATTAGCCGTGTCGTGCCGAGCATAAAGAATAGCACCACCCCATTTCTTCCCGTGGGTATTGTACGAGGCGACTAAGGGACTAACTGGATACTATTCTACACCTAGTAGACGCCACTTATCACGTTTGTCCACCAAATCTTACGACGAAACGTGGGAACTACCTGTCGATGGTTCCTCTGTCTACCCCCTCGGAGATTATGGACACATTAATTAATAATAAGATAACAAATATTAATTGTTAAGGATTACTTAAATATTTGTACGCTAGAAATAGTAGATTTTTGCACGGCCCTAAAATGTCATACGTAACACCTAATTTATAACAAAAAATCACAAGACAAATAAATGTATTTCATTTCATTACACACAAAATATCTATATCTTTTGTGTTGTAGACGTGACAAAAGAAAGGAAATAAACATGCAGCACAGGTTTCCATCGATATTTTCCCTCACCAGTATTCAGCCATTTCCAATTTATGTTTCGAAAAGAGGGTCATAAAATTCTTAATACGTCTCTGTCTTAAAAACCCATTCGGTACGGAACCATTTTTCTTATCCCCTATCCATTTTTGGTACATTTTAGAAGCACCTAATTCAATAAAATGTCAGCTAAAATTCTTTATCTCTCAAAAATTGTCCCCAAGGTTTTGTCTTTGATCTAAAGATATTAGGAATAAAAATTGCTTTCAACTTTAAGCGGGTACCTTAATATATAGTACAAGTGGGTTTCTAGTAGGTGGGCGGGCGAGTGGTGAGTGGGCGAGCAATATCAAACCTTTTTCCAAATTTTAACGGCTGTAGATGGGAGTGGAAACGGTCGTATCAAACTTGCTATGGCTTTCAACTTTGTATAATAAAACCTCCAGGATTTATTATACAAAGTTGAAAGTTCTTAGTTAAAGAAAACAATTTCTTGGTTGAAGTGGACAAACAAATTGAAAAAAATTGAAATTGAAATCGTTTATTTAGCGCTGTAAACACCAGAATACAGAATACAGAAGTATACAAAGTTTAATACATGCAGCACAGAACATCTGGTGAGGTACAGTGCCAAAAAGGGTACACCAGCTCAGCATAGTGCTGAGGCAAGCCACAGCGCTGATTTTCAGCTGGCCCCTCAGTGACTGCACGGACGAAGAAAGCAACAGTGTGTGCGTGTTGTGTTGTATGAATGGTAGGCACAAAAGATTTTGAAATTCACCCCTAGGTACATTGCTCGCTAAAGAAAACCGCGTCTGCCAGTTGGCGCATGCGATTGACCATTTTCTTATACCAACATTAATTGCACTGAAATATGAAAGGTCAATTCTGTGGCTCGCTATCAATTTCTCACGTCATTGTTCTAGTGCGTATTTGAAGTAAATAATCTTCTCTTTTCGTTAAATAGGCTGACGATGATATATAAGCATTGAGGTAAAAACATAAGTATATAAGTAACCATATTAAACAAGAGAAAGGGAATGCTGAATGAAATATTTCCGCACAATGTCTTTGTATTCGCAGCATGGCGTCGCTTCCGTCTACATTCACGACACTTCCTATTGCGTTTGTAATCGTTGTAGGTTATTATAATTATAATATGAGTGTTTAGGTATCTCCCCTACTTTCGGTTTAATTTTATGTTTGTGGCAACCCCGCTACTTAACTCAGGTTTTAAAAAATACAACTGTCACTTTCACTTTCACTTCCCTGTCGTCTCAGCGAGCTCACATTTTGAATTTCTATATAACTTAACCTAAAAATCCACACCCCTTGGTCCCTATTTTCACCCCTAACCTGTCCTACCCCTGAATCGATTCATTTCCCTCCCAAATTCCACGAAAAGTTATATTTTTGATGTGTCAGTGGTTCCAGCCTGCTCCTCGTCAGGTGAGTACCTAGCATACCCCTAAGTTATTACAACCCCCTGCAGATTGACGGGAAAAATGTCGCCTGACAGCATCGAAAAGGGAAGAACCAAAATTCGCAGGGTTTGCTCTGAACCCACCCCCCAATCGCGGCCTATCCCAGGCGGTGCACCCTCTATGCTCCAGGGTGGACACAATTCCGGAACAATGAGTCTTTTTTCGCACCTAGCACATTGGGAGAATTTTTAGGGAAAATTCCGCGACCAACAAACAAGCCAATATAAAAATAAATACGGATTTATTTTGTTAAATTAACGCTTCATTAGATGTAGTCATCTATCACCCAGGTCACCCATCCAGGTACCGACCGCGCCCAACGTCGCACGATCACTTTTGGACTGTGCTCGCCAAGGCTATGAACTCCTCACTAGTAGTAACTAAAGAGCTGTCCCATTCAGTACCCGACATCCGACTAATAAATGGTGTTCCGCAACGGAAATGGCTGCAAAAACTAAACAATGTGTTTCCGACGAAGTATCTCATGAACCTGGGAAATGTACCACAATTGTTTTGTTTGTTTTCCTATTTTATGTACAGTCAACCTACCTAAATGTCATAATTTGTGAATCTGAAATGAGCCCTATTAATAATGTGAAGTAAGTAAGGTAAGGTTGAGATTTGTTCGAAGGTTTTTGACAGATGGTATACTTTAGCTAGAGGTCAACTGTACGTCTAAAGTTAGGTACTGCGTTGATGGCGTTTAAACCCTAACCAGGAAATAAAAAAAACCTGTGAAGAGGGCGCCATGGGTAGTTTTATAGTCTGTGTTATGGAGTTTGCCACGCCATGAAAAAATAGTAGTAGTAGTTCCTGGGGCCTAATTCGCCTAAATTACGTTTCTAGTTCTATTTCTATCCAATTTCAATTTAGTGTTCGTTCCAATTCTATTTGCACACCAAATCGCATTCTGCTGACGCATAACTCTACCACTGACACCTTTAGATTTACTATCGATCGGACAACAGTACCTCGGGAGGAACTTATGTTCGATCGTTTTACTTGACAGTTGAAGCGTTTTGTTACTGTTCAACTGCGATTCAGTATAAACTAAACGTTTTAGTAGAATACACAAATACGTTACTGTTCGATGGATCGTTGACTCGATCGGAACTTAACTGAAATTGGATCGTTAGTGAATAGTAGCATACGAAACACGTCATAACGATGCAGTTTAGATTCTATTTAGTTACGTTGTATTTAGTGGAATCGATCTCCTGGAGACATAGTTACAACTGAGACCAGTTGAGTATAACTCGATATGAACTCGACACGTGATCCGTTTTCAAATGCTTGTACATTTCTATACATGCGAAAATGTAAACAAAAAGGAAAAGAAAACGTAAGTTAATGTTTGTACAAAAAAGTAAAACCTTTAAGAATGGCCATGGAACCTTATTGGCACACCTACTTTCCGCCATTTTGAAAAATAATACGAGTTCTTGGCGATCGATCCTAGCTCGATAATTCGATAGAAGACATCAATAGAAACAAAACATCTCTTGATAAATCCTCCTAAAGTATAGTTACAAATACAAATAATACAAATATAAATAAATGTATTTTGCAACTTACATTAATACAAGAGTGGTTGATGCTCTAAATCCCGCACTAGGACACCCTGTGTCGCGGGATTTAGGCTCTTCTATTTAGGAACAATTTTGATTTATGAAGGAAAAATAAATAAATAAACGTATACAATTTTAAATTAACATTAGATACTAAGACGTAAGCATGGAGTGAAAGTGTGTGTGCATGTGTGCGTATTGGTGTGGGGGTGTGGAAAGGTGAGGGTGTGTGTTTGTTGAGGGTGAGAGTGAGGGTGCGTGTTAGGGTGTGTGAGAGTGTGCGTGTTACTTTGTATTTAGTGGAATCGATCTCCTGGTCGGGTTATATAGATGGTATGACTCTGTGCAAAATCAGCCTGGTGTGGTACCACAATTTAATCTATTTATTAAAGCAGCAATGCTTCCTTTGCTGTGTATCGGTTAGAAGAGTCAGAGAGCGAGGCACTCCATCCTCAAGGTTCAATACATAGAATACTCTCTAATATCTTTTTTATATGGAAAGCAGACGAGCAAACGGGATACCTGATGGTAAGTGGTCACCGTCAGCCATAGACATCTCACCTTTTGATACGCTGCTAACCTTGAGGACTAAGATGGATTGCCTCATGTGCCAGAAATTACGCTGGCTCTCTTACCCTTCAAACCGAAACACAGAAATGCAAGCATCTCTGCTTCACGGCAGAAATAGATAAGAGGGTGGTACCACCCAATAAGATTATAAGTAAGTAAGTAATATGTTTATTTCACACACAGCAATGACCGAAACAGTTATAATTATGATAAAATAATTATGTAGTCAAAGGTGAACATATCTAAATCATGTCTGATGGTCTGCTGTTGTTGTAAAAAGGGCATCAACTCAGCTTATTGCTGCAGACATAACTCGTATCGCATAACTCTCATTGTGCGATCCCCAGCGATTCCAGGGATCTTTCGAGGACTAAATAAACGAAGTGGAACGAGAGAATGTCCAGAGCAGGCAATAAATACCAATGAAAAACCAACTCACCACCGTCTCAGCCCGAGATCACCCGTCGGCGCCGACAATATCCAAAATTCTGGCAGTTTTTAGAGTCACCGAAGCACCAGCACTGTAAGAGCACTGCGAGGGGTCCATGGAGGTGATAGATCACAAGCAATTAAGAGATTCGGTGACGCGCGCGCAAAACGACGCTGTATCAAGGGCTGTGTTTCCGAGACTGTGTCAGCGAGTGGCAATCAACGATAAAAACTACCCTCACTGGACATTAATATTCGACAGAACGAAACAAAAACGAAAGCTAAAACTAGCTACAATAACTGTCGCTAATGTAAACAAAACTTATGAACTAGGCATGCGTGGTACGGATTGTACACTTATGTATATATGTTATGTCTATGTCATCACCTGAAAGTTGCCTGGAAGATATCGCTTAAAGCGATAAGGCCGCCATCATAGGTAGTTCCCACGTTTCGCCGTAAGATTTGGTGGACAAACGTATACTAGGTGTAGAATATTATTATTGCTCGCCTGATCTGCTTCTCTATCTATCTATCTCAGCCACTCGTGTGGTCCGCCTTCGGACATACGCCTCCTCCAACTTCCTCCACTAACGGCGGTTGCAGGCGGTGCGCATCCAGTTGTAGCCCGCTATTCCCCTATGTCGTCCACCCATCTCACAGGTGGGCGACCTTGTCCCCGCGTGTTTGGCCGTGGTCTCCACTCCAGCGTTCTTCTGGTCCACCGGTCCCTATCCATCCGTGCAATGTGTCCCGTCCATCTCCATTTCCAGCTTTCGATGAGGTCTACCACGTATCTTAGCTTCGTCCTTTGTCTGATCCACTCGTTCCGTTTGTGGTCTAGCAGTGTTACACCGAGCATCGCCCTTTCCATCGCTCTTTATGTCACTCTAAGCTTCACAGCGGACTTCTTTGTCACCGTGGTAGTTTCCATTCCGTACGTAAAAACTGTACGTAGAAACGTGGACACTGACGGTGCGACTGGTTCACAAATTGAAAGTCGCTCAGCGTGCTATGGAAAGAGCTATGCTCGGAGTATCTCTGCTGGATCGAATCCGAAATGAGAAGATCCGGCATAGAACAAAAGTTATCGACATAGCTCATAAGATTAGCAAGCTGAAGTGGCAGTGGGCCGGTCACATCTGTCGCAGAACCGATAACCGCTGGGGTAGACGAGTTCTGGAGTGGAGACCGCGTTTGGAAAAACGTAGTGTGGGACGCCCCCCTGTTAGATGGAGCGACGATCTGCGTAAGGTGGCTGGCAGCGACTGGATGAGAAGAGCCGAAGATCGGGCTCAATGGCGCGCCCTGGGAGAGGCCTATGTCCAGCAGTGGACTAGAATAGGCTGCTGATGACGTAAAAACTGGCGAGACACTATACTATACTTTTTTGTTTGTTTGTTTGTTTGCAGTCTCTTTATTGCACACATAGAAAAAAAAATACATTACTTCTACTATACTTTCACTATACAATACTTTCTTACGATCTTCTTGTACAATGTAAAAAATAAAGAAATTAAATTAATATTTTCTTACTTATTAATAGCCCATCGGTTCTCAGTTAGCCTCATTGTAATCCAATGTTTTAGCACTTGAAAGAACAAAGAGTAATCAGAACTTTAAAGAGGTTGGAGCGTCTAGGTATTTCCCAGCCCCAACCTAAATAATTATTGGATTTTCCTCTACAGAACCGAAAGTTAAAGTTCACTAAGTTCAGTGAGTGCCTTCAAGTCTCACTCAGTTTGTATGGAAGTGTAAAACTTTTCAGTTTCAGAATAGACTGAAGCTTACACAGTAGTTTTATTTGCATCACGCTACAATGCTCTGAAATTTGGAAATATACTCGTATAAAGCAGTATTTAGTACTTTATCAGCAGCCTACTCTAGTCCACTGCTGGACATAGGCCTCTCTCAGGGCGCGCCATTGAGCCCGATCTTCGGCTCTTCTTATCCAGTCGATGCCAGCCACCTTGTGCAGATCGTCGCTCGTCGTCCCACACTACGTTTGCCCAAACGCGGTCTCCGCTCCAGAACTCGTCTACCCCAGCGGTTGACGGTTCTGCGGCAGATGTGACCGGCTCACTGCCACTTCAGCTTGCTAATCTTATGAGCTATGTCGGTAACTTTTGAAGTGAACAATTTCTATAAATTAAAACCTACTTTGTAGGCTCGTGACCAAGTTCACTTTAACCAAGAAATTGTTCACTCCAACCACCTTTGTTCTGTCTACTAAATAAAGTGTTTAACTGAACAAAGTTACTTTGTAGACTCAGAATAAACCAGCGTTTTCAGTTCTTTACAGTGTTATAAATATAATAGCGTGTTGTGGGATTCGTTAAGGCTCAATTTACATTGTCGCGGAATGGAATGGAAGCGAATTTTCGCAACGTAATTGTACATAGCATAATGAACTTTATGTCAATTGTGTAACATACAAACTAAATACGCTTTACCGCTAGGGGAATTCTCGAGAATGCGCGAGGATTCCCCGGAAGACGCGCGACCTCTTTTTTGGCTCGTATTTAGTTTGTATGTTACACAATTGACATAAAGTTCATTATGCTATGTACAATTACGTTGCGAAAATTCGCTTCCATTCCATTCCGCGGCAATGTAAATTGAGCCTAACCGTCTAATGGTTGAATTACATTTAGTCAAGTACTTACAGAGGCGAGTGCAAGTACAGTGGCGAGTAGAATGGCGAGTGCCTGGCCAGTGACTGCTACAGCCAGTCAAACAATATTCTCATCCACTGATGTTACAACTGGTAGAGGATGGATCGCGGAGGCTTTATAGCAGCAATTAAACACTTGGATGGACTTGACAACATTTCGGCTTTGTTTAGGTACTTTTTTATTACATTTTAGATCGAAGGGTATTAGATAGACTCGCTGTCATTTTTAGTAGGCCACTAGCTCCCGCGCGATGCCCATGGCCTTTGCACCGTGTGCTTTATAATTAACGGGGATTACATTTATTTCATAGATTATTGAGTGAATTGACCTTATGAGACTGTAATACGACAAAGTGACTGGTGTGGTGTTAATTGTATCGCGGTAACAAGATAAACGTGGTACCTCTCACCGCTGGATCTACTCACCCCCATAACACCAGGCACGACTTGACATTTACTTATTGGGCGACTTTATTTTGGGGTTTAACTCCGCGAATCGCGCATACATACAGCTTTCTAGTACTATCCAGATTCAATGGCGGTTGTTAGAACAGTGCGTAAGAGAGACGACACACTGTTAGAATAAGCAGGTATATCAGCATCGATTCTGGATGCTATTCGTTAACGTAACAACTAACAAGGCCGCTTAAAAGCCAAATTTACTCGCCATACTGTAAGTGGCTAGTAGAACGGCGAGTGGCGAGTGCCTGGCAAACACTCGCCAGGCACTCGCCATAAGATAAGATACTGTATTAAAAAAATGTCTAATGTATGGAACTTTCAGTGCATTTATACAAACCCTTTGGCACGATGTCAGTGCAATGTTTTTAGAAATGTTTCATCACGAAAAAAACGTACCTAGTATTTGCTTCATAAAAATGTACCCTGAATTTGCTTCATAAAAACGTACAATACAATACAAATATACTTTTTTTTAACGTACCTAGTATTTGTTTCATAAAAACGTACCTAGTATTTGTTTCATAAAAACGTACCTAGTATTTGTTTCATAAAAAAGTACCTAGTATTTGCGTCATAAAAACGTACCTAGTATTTGCGTCATAAAAACGTACTTAGTATTTGCTCCATAAAATTCAAATCACGCTAGTACTCGGTATAAGTATAACAATGCCGGCGGTATGCAAAAACAAACTGTAAACTAAAAACAAGTTCGACAGAACTGTGAAGGAAACAAGCGCTCACTACCGCCGGAATGGAAACAGTATGAAGCACATATAGGAAACAGGGTAATATTCTTAGATCGAAAACTGTCATTTAATTGTTGTTGGCCCTGTACATCTTGACAGATGATTTACACAGCGCAGCGTTGTGTCGGCATCTACGCTCGTGGCTGAATAAGCCGATGCGAGAAAGGCAAGGTGTGCCGCACGTGCAGCAGGGGAACTGCGAATCTGTTGGAGCAGGAGTTGCGAGGTGTCAGTGCCGGTTAGCTCGTTTGTCAGATAAATTTTGTAACCACTCGATTAATATTTAATAGTAATAATTAATGGAAAGGAGGAGGGGAGGCCTTTGCCCAGCAGTAGGACAGTCAATAGGCTATTTAAGAAAAGTAATAACAATCTCATTTAATATTTCATTGAAATTACATTATTTATTTATCAAAAACCATGTCAAATTAAATAAAATTTAAAACTATGAAGGACGGCCTTTGTCAAATATTCCGCCCCGTGTCGACCCTGGCGCAAAGGTCCCCATGACGCTCGCGGCATTGCCACGCTGAATCGCCACGGCCAACCTCTGCCGACCCGGAGCGGGGGTCACCATTCTTATATTATAAAATAATATTTAAAGTACCAGTATTGTAGCAAAAGTCAGGGGGCTTTCGGGGAGAGGAGTAGCTAATTATTTGTGGCACATGCTCGTTCAAAATTTAAAAAATCTCCGGCTAATTGAAATTGTGCCGTAGTTAATAGATTGATTGATCAATCAATAAATAATTTAATCTTCTTTAATAATTGCATTCCTGAATAATGGGGGCCGCGATCAAAATAACATAACAAAGTAAATGATTTATTCCTGACTCGTGCCAAAAAATTCGTCCGATTTTTAGTTTTCGGACTTGTACGAAAAAGTAGTCCGGATTGGTGCCGAAAAATTGGACGAGATGAGAATTTCAGCTTTGATTAAAAGTGCCACTTTTAATAACTGAGAAAGAGAGAGAAGCAGCTAGTAAATATAAATTTTTCACTTCACACTTCCTGCGGTTTCATGGGTAATAGATTATGTATCAGTTTTAATACATTCCGGTGTTAATATTTCGCTTTTACTACTGGATAATGATGTATGATAATTATTAGAAATCATTTCGTAACAATAAAATCACCGTGAACAGAAGATGAGATTCCGCGCGTTTCTCTTTTGATTTTATTTAAATACCGCGTCAACCGGCCAGTAGCATTTTTCGTACAATATTTTCCTTCTATCTCTTTTGTCGCGGTGTATTTATGTTCCAAATTCAAAACACTTTTCTTCCCTATTCGAAAGTCTCTTACAGAAAAGACCCACTACGCTCCCACTTTTTGAAGAACCTATGAGCATTTTTCGAATAGGTGGGATGAAAAATACTTGCTCCATTCGGGAGCTTGATTCCTCCGTGAACAGAATCGTTGAACAATTCCAAATTCAAATTCAAACTATTGGAATTGAAAACTTGCCAGCGCTCGGGGGCGGCCATTACATTCGGCAACTCGCAAACGACTGCTATTGTGTGGGCACCTTTATGTCGGTTAAGTGAATTGGGGTGCCTTTATGTAGGTACCTTTATGTGGGATAAGTGAAGTGGAGTTTAAAAAATGTGTGGGAAAAGGAAAGGAAATGGATAAACTATTGTGTATCTCCTTGCTGTAAAGTTATTGATCAGATAAAGACTTTCTATTCTATTATATTCTAAGTGTGACGACTTATTGGGAGAATATATTTCGTATAAGAAGTGAAAGTATCTACCCAAGAATAACATTTCATCTTCGTTCATTATGCGAACGGCTAAGGAATGGAACAGCCTGCCGGCGCGCGGCGTCTGTATTTCCCGAAACCTACAACCTTGGGATCTTCAAGGCCAGAGTGAATAGGCATTTACTGGACCCGCATACTCCATCGTCGACCTCATCGTCGCTTACCATCAGGCGAGATCGAGGTCAAATGCAGGTTTAGTTATACATAAAAAAAATATCAAAAACTGAGCTAAAAAAAATACAAGGCTTATTTTTAATTTATTTTTATTGGATCGTCATCGCCTCACTTTAAAATTATTAGTGGGGGTTATGTTGTTCCGTTGCTGTCGTGGCGTGTTCGTCTTATTTTATTGTTTAAAAACGGTTTACAGTGGTTATTTTTTCGTAAAACTAGTGTATTTTACCTAAAAATCATCCGTGTTAAGTGAACGTTATATAAGACAGTCAAATGGGAGTGAAATACTACAGATGGTATGGATCCGGCAACCTAACCTCCAATTGCACTTGGTATGTAAGACACTAGGCATTCCTAGTGCACACGACTCTCCCTTAATCTCGACGTTGGTAAACTGTTTTTTCAAAACAGACGCCAAATCGTTCGAGTAATTTTCAAGATTCTAACACGGTCATTGGCCAAATTGCAGAGTGTACACTAGCAGAGGCCTTTCATTAAAAGAAAAAAAATATTAGAGGGTTTTGAGCGTTTTCCCTACGGTCTTAAATTCACTATAAGTAGGTATGTTTTCTTTACAATCTCAATTAATAAAATTTAGAATAAAGTTTAGAGTACAATTTAAACTTAGTTAACAAATCATGATTCAAATCAAAACAAACTTTTTTATGAATTAACACACTTTATTGCACAAAATTAGTGTGATACAGTGCGTACGAAACGATTATTACAATCTAGGCGGTCATATCGCTAAAAGCGACCTCTTCCATACAACCTTTTATTGTAAGTATCTTAAAGTACATTTTTACAACGTTTAATGTTTACTCTACCACCGCTGCGTAAGATGCGGCGGGCGAACATCAAAAAGTGCAAATAAAAAAAAATTAATTATAAAGGGAATTTTATTTCCAAACGCCAAAATAAATGGGAGTTTCTACCACATAGGCAGTTCCCTAAAATATCGACCTAATTACCAATATTGACCTTTTTCTACCAAAATTACTCCACCAGAAGGTTGTCTGGAAGATATCGCTTTTAGCGATAAGACCGCCTAGATTGCATTAATCGTTTTGTACGCACTGTATCACACTAATTTGTGCAATAAAGAGTATTCATTCAGTCATCGATAATAAATGTTAAAAATAAGTCTACTGACACCCATCTGATACAACTCCCGGTCTAACGTGGAGCCTATCCTGTATGAATTGAGATGTCCGTCAGATTGGACTTCTGTTCGTATCGCAACATAGGGAACCTCTATTATGGAAGGAAATCATTTAGCCAAAATTGTCAAAAAATCAAAAATGTTTTTTATTGTAAGTAAGTACCTTATAGTACATTTTACAACGTCATGTTTTACTCTACCACCGCTTCGTAAGGTGCTGTAGCTGAAAGGAAAGAAGCGTCGCAAGAAACTTTCAGCAGCACATCTTTTGAAATAAATATATCTTACAATAATTATGAATACAATCACATATGTACACAATGTGCAGAGCTGGAGCTGGATTTTGCGAGATATCTCGCCTTAAGTTCGTAAAGACATTTCAGTCTAAAGACATTATAAAGACCTACTTAAGATAAAGACAAGGTCTAAATCCCGGATAAGGACAATTCCTTGAAAGGGTTTCAAATTGAAGCTCTCTTTTCGCTATAAATAGTAAAAGGGCTTAGTGATCCTCCGATTCTACGAATAAGGCAGCGGTTTACAAACTCTTGGCTATGACTCCTTCAATAAAGGGATACAGAATAGGGTAGGGTATTTGACAAGTATGAAATATTAAATACATTTCATAAAAATAAGAAAATAGATATAAATTCATGGACAAATGTGAAAAAAGAATTAAAATCCGTTGAAAAATAAAATAGAAATCAAGAATCAGACGGTAGAAAGAGACGGCTATAGATAATTGTGACGTCACGGTTATGTAGCGCCATACAAGCAATACAAGCTACATAATAAGGACTAGGGATGTTACGGAGGTGGTTTTACCGGAATCGGAGTCGAAACCGAAGGTTTTAAATTTGTCGAAAGCTGGAGTCGGTACCGAAGTCGGAATCGGAGTCGGAACCGGATTCGGAACCGGAGTCGGAGGCGGAGGTAGAAGAGAGATGTTCAGAAGAAGTTCAAATTTAAATCCGTTTTTTAATGTTTATAGCTGAACTGGCCAATACATTTTATGATGACGTTTGTCATATGAAAACATGTTCCTTTATGTAGTCCTAAACCATTTAATAAAAAATTGATATTTGAATATATTTGCTCACAAATCTTCGGTATAGCCTCTGATTCAAAAAATATCGGAGCCGAAGTCGGAGTCGGAGGTGTAAAATCAATCGGAAGTTCCGACCTTTCGGAGTCGGAGTCGAAGCTCCGTAACATTCCTAATAAGGACTGTTTTGCTAGAAAGGGACAGAGCATCCCCCACTACTAACTTTAACCATTAATATAGCTGATGTTAGTTGAGATATCGATAAACGTATTTCAGAACCATCTTCAGGATGTCCATGTAAGTTGATCGAAGCAATAGCAGAAGAAAAAAAAGTTAATTACCCAATTACTAGTGATCGTAAATTGAAGGTGGTATGACTCTCTGCAGACTCAGGCTGAGGTGGTACCACCCTTCTATCTATTTCAGTCGCAAAGCAGATGCTTGCATTGCTGTGTTTCGGTTTGAAGGGTAAGAGAGCCAGCGTAATTACTGGCACATGGGGCACTAAACCTAAATTCTCACTATTATTAGGTTACAGTCCAGGGGTTCCCAAAGTGTGCGCCGCGGCGCCCCGGGGCGCCGTGGAGAGTAAACAAAGGCGCCGCGAGGCACTCCTGTCCCTTCTCCGGAAACTAAAATTACTTACCAATATGCAAAATGAAAAGATATTAATTATATAAGCAATAGTTTATTCAAAATAAATTAATACTAAAATACACTTAAGCTAAAATTACAAAATACCTAATTTTTTTACAAGTAAAAGACCTGGCCCAGGGAGTGTCCCGAGGAGGCTGGCGGCGTTGCCCCGCTGTATAGCGAGGCTTATACTCTGAGCGAAGTAGAGGCCAGACTCTGGTCCCGAGATGTAGCAAGCAGTTAGACAGTTCATTATTATTATGTGAATGATCAAGCCTTTTCTGTTAATGTATTTGCCGCGTGCCGCTACATGCCGCTCTCAGGGAACCTAGATGACGTGTTCTCTCTGTAAAATAGTATTTAAGTTTCTTTGTTTGTAATCATGTAAATATTCTTTTTTTTATTTATAATTTTTTATCTATATAAATAAACTTCATATCATTTTAAAAATAAAACAAATAAAATTCTCTTATTTAACGTTTTCCATAAACCTTGCACACCTACTACCCCTGTCTCGATATTATTTCCTCTGCCCAAAGGTTGCCTGGAAGAGATCGCTATTAGCGACAAGGCCGCCTAAATTGTATTTCACTATTTCCTTTTCTATCTCATGTTTGTTATTTTATATTTGTGCAACAAAGTGTATTTTACTTTTTACTTTTACTTATAAAATTATATTTAGCGACTAGCAACACCTCCATCCTCCATGTTGCGTTCCAGTTTGGAAACCTCTGAAATATGGCCTAAAGGAAAACGAGGGATTGAAGGGTGTTACGCTCTGAAATATTATATTTTCTTGCTTGGCACACACATATGAATAAGTATAAGGTGTGTATGGAAACAAACATCTGTCTCGGAATAAACTAAGTCACTGTTTGGCATACGATTTAAGCAGGAATACTCGTATATTTAACTGAATAACGGTTCTTTCTAGAATTTTAACACATAATTTATTTAATAATTTGTTTATCTCAGTTTAAAGAGGAGCTCGTAGCCTAGTTGCGAGCACGGTCCGAAAGTGATCGTGCAGGTTAAGCGACGTTGGCGCGGTCGGTACATCTCAGCTCCTCCGTGCCTCGGAGATCACGTTAAGCAGTCGGTCCTGGTTGTTGTCGTTCGACAGCAGTCGTTAAGCCATGTCAGACGCCTACGTGCGGCCTGAACAACTCTGACAAATAGGTTGGTCACTAACCATACGATAATCAAACATCTCAGTTTAGACGCTTTGGTACACGATAAGGTGACCATGTCAGCCTCGTTAGGGTCACTAAGAAAAGGGAGTGGAAGCTCAAGTATTATTAGAGTCAGCCCTCACTTTGAGAGCCAACTTAGCAAACAACAGTAAGTGTTTCATATTATCAGATAAGGGCTGATTAATATTGAGCCTCCCATTGTGGAGCCTATTGAGGACAAATTTCTTCCTCTCAATTTTCACCAGGTCACACTCCATTAGGAGGTGAGTGAGTTCTTCTATTTTGTTGCAGTTGGTACAAAACAGTGATGCAGCTCTTCCCAGCTCTTTGAACCGTCATGAATGGCTCCATTAAGTCCTTGTAATCATTGTTATCTTCCTCATCATGTGTTCTCTTCTTTGCGTTCGAAACAACGGAACACACACACACACACACACACACACACACACACACACACACACACACACACACACACACACGGTAACTTTGCTTTAACTTATAAGATGCTTATAATATTTTATTATTAAATCGAACACAATATATATACACAGCCGACCTGTGGTGCAACTACACCGCGACCACCATGCACAGCATGCGAGTGCAGTACAACGACGCGTGGCGCGCCATGTACCGGCTGCCCAGGTGGTGCAGCGCCAGCGAGATGTTCATGGAGGGCCGCGCGCCCGCCAAAAATTATAATGTAATAAATTAATTTAATGTATCATAATTTGTAATGTGTGTGTGTGTGTGTGTGTGTGTGTGTGTGTGTGTGTGTGTGTGTGTGTGTGTGTGTGTGTGTGTGTGTGTGTGTGTGTGTGTGTGTGTGTGTGTGTGTGTGTGTGTGTGTGTGTGTGTGTGTGTGTTAGAAGACCATCTGTGCTTCTGGAAATAAAAATAAATAAAATAAAACAAAAATATTTCATTTCATTTCATATGCACGAAATGGCAATAAAACGAATGGTGTTGAAACATTGGGACCCTGGGCCCGGGAGCGCACAGCGTCTTCAAGGACCTCGCAAAGCGCCTGGTGGACGCGTCAAAAGACCCAAGATCTGGCTCCTATTTGGCCCAGCGGATTAACTTAGCTATTCAACGGGGCAACGCAGCCAGTCTCTTGTGTACACTGCCGAATGTGGGGGACTTAACCAGTGTTGCCACCTAACCCAAGTTTTGTAAAAATCGTTAGGATTATTGCGAAAATCGCTAGGTACTTTAGGTAAAATTGTGCCCAAAAATCGCTAAATGTATCTAGCTATAAAAAAAGTCGCTAAAATGTATGAAACCCCTGCAAAAGAATGTCGCTGATAAAGTCAAAAAACCGCTAGATCTAGCAACAAAGTGGCTAAGGTGGCAACACTAGACTTAACCCAAATTTGTAATCTTTAGTTTTCTTAGCCTAAGTTTAGCTTTAGTATTATTTTAATGTTATTTATATTGTTATCGAATAAATACTAGGTACCTTTCTAATAAAACGAATTATTTTACCATAAAACCGTAAAATATAGGTGACGTATTTGACGGACGATTTAAGACTTTATATGACGAATTTGAAGATTCTTACATTCTTCTTCTTAAGAAACTCCTTGCGTGGTAAAAGAGATTTTATTTCTATCTGAATCGAACACTATGAAATCCCAGCAAATTTTATCGGCGACATTTCTCGTAAAGAATTCGTTATAAAATCTTCTCCGGTTATCTTTTCCCGGAGCCGGATATCCGACGCATTGACCCGTATAATAAGCTGGAAGGTGCATTACGTCTGTTGCTATTTGGCAGTGTTCCAACGTTGCATTTTGAGGGAATATAATTCTCTACCAGGGTTATATTCTATACCCGGGTAAGATTTAATATTCGATGATCGATGCCGCTTTGAGTCTCAACCGGCTAATATCCGGAGGGAGATAGGGTTCTACTAACATGTACCCGGATAAACGGGGTGAATTCTGTGCTTTGTATTCGTTTTTGACTCGACTGTTTATGTTTCGCTGAAGAAAAGTCCTATACTGGTAAGTGCGAACGAGAAATCTGATTGAATAGAATAGAAATACATTTATTGAAAAATAGTCAATTAAAAATTATAGTACAAAGCACTATAACAAATCACTATGTATATTTGGCAAAAGGGGGGGGGAAAGTCTGCAAATGCTGACATACTCGGGTGCCAAATAAGCAGCGCTGTTTTTCATTTCACCCCTTATCCCAAGATGTTAGTGGGAGCGATAGAGATGGTGGGTAAAAAAATTAAAATTAAAAACTAATAAACATCAATAAGATAAGATACTTATGTGAAGTATTTGGGTAAGAATGTATAAATAAATTGCATAAAATAAATAAATAAATTGCACTAATGACCAGTGATGTGTGTGTGTGTGTGTGTGTGTGTGTGTGTGTGTGTGTGTGTGTGTGCGCGTGCGTGCTTGCGTGTGTGTGTGTGTGTTGTTGATTGCAATCGTTTTATGGTAGCCCGTATCCAGTCGTCAGTTCGTATTTCGGCAGGTATAGATCAAAATGTCTCCTAATATTATGGAGAATTTTAGCAGTAATCAATCATTTATTTCCATTTTTGTTCCACTACATACAATGTTTGTAACATGGCAGGCAATAACGAAAAAAAATTTTCGTCAAAATATCATTGTAGTATTAATAAATTAAATGCACGTACTTAGTTGACACAAAGTTTGACTTTTAAAATTATAAAATAAATTATCTCTACTAAAGTAGAGTTAAACTGGAAATTCAAAATTATTATTAAATGTCGAATTATATTATAAAATTAGAGATTGACAATGTAAGGAATTATAAAATTTTACTACTTAATTATTAAGTTATGGACATTAATTGCACAGCTCGCCAAAACATATGCACATCCAGATGTACATCAGTAGACACTGTGGTTTCCCTTTTATGAGAGCGTCTGTGGCACAGTGGCTAGGACACTGGACTCCCATGTGGGACGTCCGGGTTCGAAACCGTGCAGTGCCATGTACCAATGAGTTTTTCGTATTTTTCGAAGACTTACGTACATTTACCGACTGCTCTAACGGTGAAGGAAAACATCGCGAGGAAACCTGCACTGGGATGACCAGTGTGCACAAAAGATCCTCAAGGGTCGAAGTGCCGCTGGGGTTGTTCTCGGTCTCCTATCATAAGCTAAGATAATAAGATGGTTTCCCTTTGTTGTCATATGTGTATTTTTTAAGTCGTGCTCCATATACTCCTCACGTTGTATTTTCTATTAGTAGTTTTTTAACTTGTGAACAGAACATATTATGGTTACTTTCTTGTCTTAGGGTTATAGGCAGCTTATTAAATAATTTAGGCCCAATTACTTCAGGTAGTTTTTTTGACTAACAAGAGAGGTAAAAAGAAAGAGGGATAAAATATCCTTTTTTTTAGCAGTCAGGGGCCCAATTGTACTAGAAAAACGTAATCTCAATATGAACTAATTGTAACGACTTTACGTTTTTCGTATACCACTGGTCACAAACCGTTAGGTTAATTTTACGATGCGGTCAAGCCGACGATTGATCAGTCCGCTCATCATATGTACGGAACGCGCTATGGTGGGGACATGGAATGACGTAATGCCAGTTGTATGAAAGGGAAAATCTTCCACCAGGCGGGGTGTTGTGCCTGGTGACCAGATGTCCTGGTCCAACTATGGATGTTTGGAACTCGTATATATACGAAGTCCCAGGAAAATTTCAATAGCGCGTTCTACACCGATGTGAGTAGGTACTAATCGTAGTGGCGCGTCGTGCGTCGCCACAATACGTTTCTTAGTTAAAGTTGGATCGATACGAAAACATACATAATACCATATTACATATACATATTGCACATAAATAATAACATCTGTATGTAACTCAGATTGTGCATGAATAAATGAATTATGAATTAACGTTATCGCTTCTTAATGAGGGATTTTCCGGCAGCTTCCAATCAAATCCACAGATGACGCTGATTGTATACTGGAATGTCAAAATGTGCCAAAATATGGGTACCTAGCATGTACCTAGGCCATAAAATTTGAATTTAATTTTTTTTCTTATTATTTGATCGTCGATATTAATTCTTTATTATATATTCAAAGTTCTAGTTTTTGTTGTTAGACGAGTTCTGGAGTGGAGACCGCGTTTGGGCAAACGTAGTGTGGGACTAGATGCTAGATGGAGCGACGATCTGCGCAAGGTGGCTGGCAGCGACTGGATGAGAAGAGCCGAAGATCGGGCTCAATGGCGCGCCCTGGGAGAGGCCTATGTCCAGCAGTGGACTAGAGTAGGCTGCTGATGATAATGAGTTCTTGTTTTATCATTGGGTAATGATGAGTTCAATTCATTTCTATATTTTTACAAAAAACAAAATGCCAATGATCCAAATTTTGATCTATACTTGCCGAAATACGAACTGGATGGATATGGGCTACCATAAAACGATTGCAATCAGATTTCTACTATGCAATGAAAAAACATTATGTCAAAACAACTCTTCTGTCACTTTGACATTCCTGTAAGATACAGCGCCATCTATCTCGAATGGCAGAACTTTAGCTGGAAAATCCCTCATTGGAAAAGAACCACTGTTCGTGAAACGAACGTCTCGCGAGGGGCCTGAGGCGGTAGCGAGGGCTAATGTCAAGAAATTTAAATGTGGCAACGAAGTGTCACCTCTCAACCGACACGGGAAGTGGGTGCAACGTTTTCCAAGAAGAGCGGAATAACCAAGTTGCTAATTGCACGTATTTTTGTACACAAATAAGAATTTCTTCGTCATTAAAAACTTAATTACTTACCAGCATACAGTCCACATTTATTTCAACCAACGGATCCCACGGTCGACACCTAAGAGGACGTTGCCTACAACCACAAACGTTGTAAAACGGTGGAATTGGGCTCCTGCTGTTAAAATGGGAAACTAATAGATCAGTCAGCGTATTTCATTTTAAAATCACGTCGTATTTAACCGGGTACCGGGGCGGTCGACCGGCAAACGAATCGGTCACCGGACGGGAACCGGATAAAAACACGATTCACTTTGGATGTGGAGTCTCCACAAACTACGCCTCTAGGAAAAAAGGTTAGGTGTTCTTTTATGCTTCATTTTTTTCTTTTGAAAGATGTTAATACACATTATCCTCGAACGTCCAATTAAACATAAAATAAAAATCACATTAAATAAACTATGCTAAACGTTGGACTCCGCACTAGGCAACAGCCTGTATCGCGGAGGCCGGTTCAATTATGTTATCTAATAATTTACATCAATTTATAAAAAGTATTTATAAGATATTTAATTATTATTTTATTATTTATTTATATATATACATTTATTAAAATACACAGAAACATAAATAAAAGTTTTGATTGAATAAGTAATTAATTAAGGAGTGTTGTACGACGATGAGCGTGAGTGTGCTAGGGTGTCTTAAGGTCCACGAACCTGCTTGGTTGTCCAAGTGGGCGGGGAGGTGAACCCCGACGTGGCGCGTCCCCAGGTGGCGGATAGGGGAATGCTCACCCTCTGGGTGGGTAGGAGCTTTGCTCCCGCGGACCAAACACTGGGGGGGGGACGGGGAATGGGGGGGAGTTGGGAGGGGTTTCCCAACGAGAGGCGGTCCTCTGCGTGCCCTCTGTCGAGCAGAGGGCTCAGCGGACGGGCCGAGGGCGGGCTCGGCGTGCCTTCACCGGCCGCCGGGCAGACATTTGAGGGCATGTTCCTGTCACCGTCGACATCGTAACTCCGTGCGGGGACGTGAGACCTATTCGCGGGACTCACGGCTCTGCACGGCCGCGACGGCCTTGGCTTAATCGCCCGGGCTACGAGGTGGATTCCTCTATAAAAAATCCTCCGAATCCCAGTCCGGCGGCGCAGCGGCAGGGGATGTAGGTGGTCTGCAGCGTCCGGGTTTGCATCTATACGTGGATGCAAGTCCGGGTGTTGTAGCACTCGCATGGCTGACGGGCTAATCAGTCTCTACTATGGAGCGTTCCCCGTTGAGGTTTGGCCGACACCTTGGACGGGTTAAACCCTAGGCTTGCTCGGAGATGGGGGTTACCCGGGTCGACCTTTTATTTCCCCCACTACTCGTGGGAACTAAATGGAACCTAAAAACAAACAAACTGAAAAAACAGAGGAAGAAAGGGAGAAAGAGCAGGAGAGTGACGTAGGAGGGTCGGAGACCGACTCGAATATGGTCGAGGTACGATCGGACCCATCGTCTTGGGGCCGGTTGTGGGACTCCCCGGAAAGGGAAACAGGAGCCAGGAAGAGGAGCATTGCTCTTTCCGAGCCGGGCTCCTCTAGCTCGAACGACGACGAGGTGTCGGGGGATAAAACCCCCAAGCCCGTCGGCGAGAAAGACGCGAAGAGGAAGCGAGGCCGGCCGCCCACTACAGGGCATTATATTGGTCTCGCGAAGGCGAAGGCGGCGCTCAACACCGCGAAGAGGGAGGAGTTTCTCCGTAATGCCGAGCAGGAAGTGGACAACATGGCGTCGAGGGCCCGAACCAACAGGGTAACGCGCCTGTCGGGCTCGTCGTCCCAGCCCGAGGGGGACGACAAAACGGCCTCGGACTTGAGGGGACAGGTGTTAGAAGCCGTGGCGGTGATAACACGGGTCGCCGCCACGTCGGGCAATCTGAAGGGAACCTTCATACGGGCCCTGAAGGAGGCGGCGACCTCGATTAGCGAGGCCACTGCGGAACTGAGTCGGCGCTCAGTTTCCGATGAGACGGCCAAGCTGCAGGCGGATAACGACCGCCTGAAGTCCGAGGTGGCCGGCCTCCGTGAGGAGATGGTGAAACTAAGGGCCGACATGGAGAGTGCCCAAAAGCCCTCACCCACTCCTCCGAAGGCAACCGCGGAGCAGTCCCCAGCGAACAGCGGTTTGGGCGCGGCGTCGCAGGTGGAGCAACTGTCTCGTGCCATTATGGTCCAAGTAGGGACGATGATGAGCGCGAGACTGGAGGCGCTGGAGGACAGGCTCCTACCGGCGAAGCGTCTGCGGCCCCCTCTGGCTGCGGACAGAGCCGTCGCCGCTGCCGTTGCTTCTGCCAGGGAGCCGCGGCGGGCGGCGCCCGGCCCTGCCCCCCTTACCCCAGGAGGGACAGAAGGGGAAAAAGAAGAGGCGCGGCGCCACTAGGCCTGCTCAGCCCAGCCAGCCTGAAGCTACCCCGGCGGAGTCCAGCCCACGGCCGCGCGCATCAGCGCCCGCGGAATTGCCATGGACCGTAGTGGGCAGGCAGGGCGCTAAAAAGCCAGCCGGCGCGACACAGCAGCCGCGCCAACGGCAACGCCCTAAGAAGGCTCGCAAACTTCGCCCTCCGAAGTCGGCTGCGGTGGTCATAACCCTGCAGCCGGGTGCGGAGGAGAAGGGAGCGACGTATGCCAACGTGCTCTCAGAGGCGAAAAGAAAAATAGACCTCCCTGGTCTCGGCATCACGGCCCTACGGTTCCGTCGAGCGGCCACGGGAGCGCGCATCCTGGAGGTGCCGGGAGCGACCAGCGGAGACAAAGCCGACAAACTTGCCGACAAACTGAGGGAGTCCCTAAGCGCCGAAATAATCCGGGTCTCGCGGCCCGTTAAGTGCGCAGAAATGCGAGTCGCGGGCCTGGATGACTCGGTGTCGGCAGAGGAGGTCGTGGATGCCGTGGCGCGGGTGGGCACGTGCCCTAAGGACCAGGTGAAGGCTGGAGAAATCCGACGCGGTTCCAATGGTCTCGGTACATTGTACCTGCGCTGCCCGGTCACGGCCGCGAAAAACCTCACCGAAGGAGGTCGTTTGTTGGTAGGGTGGGTGTCGGCGCAGGTGAAACTGCTCGAGCCTAGGCCCCTGCGGTGCTACCGATGCCTGGAAATCGGGCATATAGGCGGCCAATGCACTACCGAAGTAGACCGGAGCGGGCAGTGCTATTGCTGCGGTCAGCTGGGCCATAAGGCTGCCCAGTGTACTGCCGAGCCACACTGCACCCTGGGGTACTGTGTCGGGAAACCTCCTCGTGTGCCCGCCTGCTGCAGTTCCCAGTTGATACGTCCGCTGGGAAGGGCAGTGGGTCGGGCCGGTGTACCCTGGGCGACGGTCAGTAACTTCTCCTTGTGTGACTTTGCTGGCCGCCGAGCGAATTGTCCCGACGTGACGGCCGTGCAAGTTCCCGTGCTAACCCACGGAGCCTGCACGGGTCGCACCACCCGCTCTATTCTTAGAGCGGTGCCTGGTGCGTGGGGAGTATACCGTAACCCTTCGGGAACGGGGGTCTAGCCTTAACTGGCCGGACCGCGAGGAGATCACCTCTATAAAAAATCCTCAACCCCCGGAGTTGTGGTTCGTTGTACGATTACGTGACACGGGGTGCTCGAAGAGCGGCTGGGGAGTTCACCAGTTTTTAGCGGCCAACCCTGGGGTACCTCCCGCCCCCCCAGGCGTATAGGGTTATCGAGGCAAACCGGTCACTGCCGAGATCGACCGTCAAAAACCGGGTACTCGTGGGATCAGTAATGAATAAATCAAAAACCCAAAACAAAATCATGGAGAAAGATAGGGAGGAGGGCCTAATTTTCGCTCGGCCATATGAGCGGACCGGAGAAATGCCGGATGACGTGAGCGACACGGACTCTCTCATGTCGAACACGTCGAGTGTTTCCCGGGCACAAAAGCGTGGGAGGGGACAGGACGACGAGGATAGTCCGTCCTATGTCCCTAAAAAGACAAGGGCAAAAACCAGCTTGCCCAATGCGGATGAGCTGCAGGAGGAGATGCGGGAACAGCCGACGGCGGACCTCGGCGCTCGCATTTTTGACAGCCTGCAGGCGGTGGAGAAGGTGGCGGATAAATCCCGCAACCTTAAGGGCGATTTTGTTCGCGCCCTCAGGGTCGCAGTGCAAACGGTGCAGGCCGCCAGCACTGAAATCGTGCAGCGAACTTCTGCGGAAAGGATGGAGCGGGAAAACGCAGAGCTGCGATCTCAGCTAACCGACCTGAGCGCCAAGGTGCAGGCGCTGACGGCCGAGTTGGCTCAGCTGAGACGAGGGGCCGCGGGGGGCGGCGGGGCCTCCTCCGCGCCTACACCTTCAGCGGGCGGGACCTCCTCTAGACCAACTAGACCAGCAGCCCCGCGTACATTGGAAGCGGTTCGCAGCGGCCAGGTGGGCTCTGATCTACTACAGCGGGTAGAAGCAATGATCGAGAGGAGTTTGACCCGTTTCAGGGACGAGCTCTTTCCCGATCGAGCAGTTAGGCCGCCACTCGGCCGAAAGGTGGGAGACCCGGCGAGAGGGCCAGAGCCCGCAGCAGGACCTTCAACCAAGAAGACCAGGGTCACGAGAAGAAAGACCAGGGGCCCCAACCCCACGCCGCTCGACACGATTGCTGGGAGGGCGGAACCGCCATCGTCAGCGCTTCCGTCGACGTCGGGGGTGTCGCAACCCCCGACCACATGGGCCACGGTAGTAGGCCGAAAGGCAAAGAAAAGGCAGGCAAACGCCGCCAATCTTGCGCCTACGGCTGCGCGGCCTGCTATAAGTGCTGCCAAGAAGAAGCCGAAGTTGCCTCGGCCGCCGAACACTGCCGCCATAGCGGTTACAGTACCCGAGGGTGTCGACATCACCTACGCCCAAGTGATGGCGGCCGCCAAAGAGAGGGTTAAACTGGCCGACTGTGGCATTGATGAAGTTCGCCAAAAGAGGGCCTTAAACGGCGGCCTATTGCTGGAGGTGGCCGGCCCAGAAAATGCAGCTAAAGCTGACGTTTTGGCCGACCGCCTGCGGCAGGCGCTCGCTGAGATGGGCGTGCAAATCGTTCGCCCATCTAAAACAGGCGAACTGCGAGTGATGGACTTAGATGAGTCCATCACTCAAGCAGACGTCGCGGCAGCCATCGCCGAAGCCGGAGGCTGTTCCGCCGATGAGGTGAAGGTGGCCGAAATTCGACGAAACTCACAAAGGTTGGGGACGGCGTGGGTTCGTTGCCCGCTCACCGCGGCGAAAAAAGTTTCGGCTGCAAAGCGCGTGCGAGTGGGGTGGGTGGCTGCTAGGGTCGAGGCATTGGGGGCACGGCCTCTGCAGTGCTACCGGTGCCTCGAGTTGGGGCACATACGTTTAAGGTGCCCCAATGCTGTTGACCGGAGCGCCTTGTGCTACACGTGCGGCGAGCCGGGTCACAAGGCGACCCAGTGCACAGCACAGGCGCCCAGGTGCCCGCTGTGCGCGGAGATCGGTCGGCCGGCCGATCACAGAATAGGGGGCAAAAAATGCACGCCCCCGAAAGGGAAGAAAAAGAGCAGAGGAGACAAGCAGGCTCCTCCACTGGCTGCTTCCGCGGAAACGGCAGGCGAAGACGAGCCCTCCAGAGCGCCATCCCGAACGAGAGATTACTCGTTGGGCGAGGAGGTAATGGAAACGGCACATTCAACAGCCTAAAGATACTCCAGGGCAACCTCAACCACTGCCGCGCGTCGCAGGACCTGCTACTGCAGACTGTCGCGGAGTTGTCGGTTGCATTGGCGGTGGTAGCGGAGCCGTATAGTGTCCCGAATCACCCTCGCTGGTTCGTGGACGAGGTCGGCTCCGTTGCCATATATTGGGGGGGAAAGGAAAGGGATCCCCCTTGCTCCTTGCTGAGGAGGGGGCAAGGATACGTTGTGGTGGAGTGGGGTCCACTTGTAGTAGTAGGCTGCTACGTTTCCCCCAACTGCAGCCTCGCCGCTTACGAGGCCTACTTGGACGGACTAGCCATCTGCATTCGTGGAAGTCTAGCCCGCCCGATGTTCGTCCTGGGCGACTTCAATGCACGTTCTAGAGCGTGGGGAGACGCCCTGGACAGCCCGAGGGGAGATACAATCCAAGAGTGGGCGGCGGGAATGGATCTCCGGTTGCTAAACCGGGGGTCTGTTAGCACTCTAGTGCGGTGGCAGGGGGAGTCGATCATTGACCTGTCGTGGGCGACTCCTTCTGCCGCGCGAGTCGTGTCGGGCTGGAGGGTAGCGGAGGAGGTGGTCACACTATCCGACCACCGTCACATCTTTATCGATGTGACACTCCGATCCCCCGACGGTCCCGTGCGCCGTGGCGGCAGTCCACCGCGACGTTGGTCCCTCAAGCGGCTCGATCGAGACTTGCTCATCGCCGCTGCCAACGTCGCGGCTTGGCCGGATACCGGCGAGATCCCGCCCGATCCCGAAGAGGAAGCGGCCTGGTTTCGGAGGACAATGACGTCGATCTGCGACGCTTCCATGCCCCGAGCCAGGCCTGTCGAGCGAAAGGCCACGTATTGGTGGTCGGACAGCATTGCGCAGTTGCGCAGCATCTGCCTGATTTCGCGCCGCCAATACACGAGGGCCCGACGGAGACGGCGAGTCTCAGCCGAAGAAAGAGCGGAAGCCTACACGGCATACCGGGAAGCGACCAAGGCGCTCCAACGGGCGATTAAGGACGCCAAGGCTCGGTCCTGGAACGAGCTCCTCGAGGGACTGGACAGGGACCCATGGGGACGCCCGTACAAAATGGTACTGGGCAAACTCCGCCCGTGGGTCCCTCCACTAACGGAGACCATGGACCCCAATTTAGCGGGAAGAGTGGTAGATACGCTCTTCCCGAGGGTCCAGGATACTCCCTCGTCAGCCCAGTCGAGCCCGCAGAGCTGGCGCGAAGGCTTAGAGGTGTCGGAGGCGGAGCTAGCCCTAGCGGTGTTGCGACTGAGAGCCCGTAACACTGCGCCGGGCCCGGACGGGATTCCAGGCCGAGCCTGGGTGTTGGCCCTAGCTGTCCTGGGGGACAGGCTGAGGCGACTGTTTAACAGTTGCCTCCGTTCAAGCGTGTTCCCCACAAGCTGGAAGGAAGCCAGATTGGTGCTTCTGAAGAAGGACGGAAGGCCCGCGGACTCTCCTTCTGCGTACCGACCCATCTGTCTGCTGGACGAAGCGGGCAAACTGTTCGAGAGAATAGTCGCCCGTCGTCTCAGCGGACACCTGTCGACTGAGGGCCCCGACTTATCGGAAAACCAGTTTGGTTTCCGACGGGAACGGTCGACAGTGGATGCAATCCTGCGAGTGCGCTCCCTGGCGGAGCAGGCGATTGAGCGGGGAGGGATGGCATTGGCGATAAGTCTGGACATCGTCAATGCCTTCAACTCCTTGCCCTGGAGGGCGATTAGGGAGGCACTGGTCTATCACAATGTGCCTCCCTACCTGCACGGAATCGTCGGAGCGTACTTGAATAACAGGCGCATCCATTATGTGGGTCGGGACGAGAGAGCCCACGAGAGGGAGGTCAGCTGCGGGGTTCCACAGGGATCAGTGCTAGGCCCGCTGCTGTGGAACCTAGCATATGATGCGGTCCTCCGGGTCAATCTCCCCATCGGAGTAAGTGTCGTCTGTTATGCAGACGACACTCTAGTGGTGGCCGAGGGGAGCTCCTTCGAGAGGACAACCCAGCTCGCCGAGGAAGGGGTGGCTTGCGTCGTCGCAAAAATCCACGAGCTGGGCCTTGTGGTGGCGCCTCACAAGACTGAGGCGTTGTGGTTTCATAAGCTCCGAAGGGGAGTGGAGCCACCCAGCTCGTCGATCCGGGTGGGTGACGCGGAGGTCCAGGTTGGTCGGTACCTTAAGTACCTGGGTCTAACTCTGGACAGTCGCTGGAGCTTCGTGGAACATTTCGAGCGCCTGGTCCCCCGAATTCAGAAGGTAGCGGGTGCTATGCACAGACTGCTGCCGAATCTCGGGGGACCCCGGGAAGGAGTCCGCCGCCTCTATGCGGGGGTGGTACGATCGATGGCCCTCTACGGGGCGCCGGTCTGGGCGGAAAGACTGGCTCGTGAACGGCGCAGTAGAGCCAAGCTGAATAGCATTCAGCGCATGATGGCCATCAGGATCGTACGGGGATACCGCACGATATCCTTTGAGGCGGCGACTGTCCTGGCGCGATTCCCGCCTTTGGTCATTCTGGCGGACATGGACGCGAGGGTCTACCATGAGACCCGCGCCATCCGCCAGAGAGGCGGGATCGACCAGCACAGAGAGCTCGAAGTGTTCAGGAGGAGGGCGCGTCGACATGTGATCGAATTGTGGCATACGCGGCTCAACGAGCCGCGGAATGCACGCAAACGCACAATCGACGCGATCCTGCCAAGCTTTGAAGCTTGGCTCCGGCGGGAGGGAGGAAGCGTCACCTTCCGGCTGACTCAGGTACTCACCGGGCACGGGTGTTTCGGTGAGTACCTGAATCGAATCGGGCGCGAAGCGACGGCGCAATGCCACCACTGTGGAGGGGACCGGGACGACGCACAGCACACGCTCGCGGAGTGCCCTGCATGGGACTCCGAGCGGCGAGTCCTGGTCGACCGCATCGGGCGGGATCTCTGTCTGCCAGCAGTAGTAGCGGCTATGCTGGCGGACGACAGAGCCTGGAAGGCGGTGGTCTCCTTCTGTGAAACCGTTATGGTTCGGAAGGAGACCGCCGAGCGGGATCGGGAGAGGGCCGACCCCGCTCGGAGACGGAGACGGAGACGCCGGGGCGCCGGTGACGCGCGTCCTGGTCCGTCAGCCCTGTAGTCTCGGGCGAAGAATAGAGCCACGGTAACTCCTGCCTGTCGTAAAAGGCGACTAAAAGGAGGGATCAGGGTCGCGGGCGGTCAAAGTGGGGGCTTTGACCGTTCATTGGCGGGCGACCCTGGGGAAGGCAGCAACGTGCTATGGCCGCACGCTGCTGTAACGGGAGGAACCGGGAGGTGGAATGTACACCTCCCAGGAGGAGCCCAAGGCAAATGCTAGGAGGGCACCGGTGCGTTCCACTGGAGATCCCGGAGCCCTCCGATTAGCACGAGGCCGGCCATCGAGGGGGTTTTAGTGAGTGGAAATCTCACATAACCCAGTCTCTCCCCCAGGAGACTGGGTATCTTTCGAAGATTTCCCCCCCGTTACCAAAAAAAAAAAAAAAAAAAAAAAAACACTGCACCCTGTGCGAGGCTATCGGTAAACCGACGGGGCACAGGGTTGGCAGCAAGAGTTGCACTGCCCCCCCTACCAAAAAGAAGGGAAAGAAGGTTGGCGATGGCCCCAAAGCCCCTTCGCAGCCGATCCCGTCCGGCTCCCAAGCCCGGACCGAGAAGGAGGACCCGATGACCGTCAATTAGATGGCCACCCACTTTCTACAGGCGAACATCAACCATTGCGCCAGAGCTCAGGATTTGCTAATCCAGAGCATGGCGGAGTGGTCGATTCACGTGGCTGTGGTCGCCGAGCCTTACTCTGTACCCCCCCGGGATAACTGGGTGGGGGACTGTAGCGGTAAGGTGGCCATAATCACGACGACTGCCGGTGGCTCCCAACCCTTCGAAAAAGTTGTTAAGGGTCAGGGGTTTGTCGCGGCCCTGTTGGGCGGCGTCACGGTCATCGGGGCATATTTCTCGCCGAATGGGAGCTTGGCCGACTTCGAGCAGCTGCTAGTACAAATAGGAGCTCTCGTCGGGCAAAGTCATGGACCCGTGCTCGTCGCTGGGGATCTCAATGCCAAGTCTTTGGTGTGGGGATCCCGAGCGTCGAATGCGCGGGGCGATGAGCTGGAGGAGTGGGCGATCGCCACCGGTCTGACTGCGCTCAACCAGGGGACGGTCGACACGTGCGTGCGGCGAGAGGGCGGATCTATCGTGGACGTCACGTTTGCGAATGCCGCCATAGCCCGCCGTGTCCGGGGCTGGGAAGTCCTGGAGGGTGTGGAGACCCTATCGGACCATAGGTATATCCGGTTCGATGTGTCCACACTCCCAGCAACCCCGAGCGGCCCAAGCCGGTCCCTGGCGGGGAACGGCCCGCACTGGTCGCTGAAGCGGCTCGACAGAGACCTACTAGTGGAGGCGGCGCTGGTTCAGGCGTGGATCAAGGGGCCTGAAGACCCGGTGGAGGTAAACGCGGAGGCCGAATTGCTTGGCGAGGCCATGTCACACGTTTGTGACGCGGCCATGCCCCGCGTGAGGCCTGTCCCACCTCGGCGTCGGGTGTACTGGTGGTCCGCGGAACTCGCGCAGCTCCGTGAGGAGTGCGTGGAGGCGAGACGCCGGTACACCAGATGCCGAAGAAGACGGCCCCGTGATGAAGGCCTAGAGGACCAGCTTTACGCCTCCTATAGGGGCAAAGTCAAGGGCCTGCAGGTGGCCATAAGCAAGGCCAAGGAGTCTGCGCACGAGGAGATGCTGGAGACTTTAAATGCCGACCCGTGGGGGCGCCCGTACAGGATGGTGAGGCGCAAGCTCCGCCCTTGGGCCCCCCCGCTAACGCAGAGTCTCCAGCCTCAACTACTTGGCCAGGTAGTGTCAGCGTTATTCCCACATCGGGAGGAACACGTCCCTCCGCCGATGGCTCCGCCCGCACGGGGCGTCGATATGGACGACGACGAGACGGGTGCGCCCGCGGTGTCCGAGGGTGAGCTGGCAGCGGCCGTGCTACGGCTACGCGCTAAGAATACTGCCCCGGGACCGGACGGGATACCCGGGCGCGCCTGGGTGCTGGCTCTCAAGGCCCTGGAGCCCAGAGTGAGGGCACTATTCAGCGCGTGCCTGGCACAAGGCCAATTCCCATGCAGGTGGAAGACGGGTAAATTGGTCTTGCTGCGGAAAGAGGGACGACCACCTGACTCTCCGTCAGCCTATCGCCCCATCGTGCTCCTCGACGAGGTGGGCAAGCTTTTTGAGCGCGTCATCGCCGGCCGCCTCATCAGACATTTGGAGGAAACGGGGCCCGACCTGTGCGACTGCCAATTTGGATTTCGCCGGGGCCGATCCACGGTCGATGCGATCTCGCGGGTCAGGGCCTTGTCGGAGAATGCGGTGTCTCGGGGTGAGGTCGTCTTGGCGGTATCACTTGATATCGCCAATGCCTTCAATACCTTGCCCTGGACCTGCATCACCGAGGCGCTCCGGCATCACTGCATGCCTGGCCACTTGCGACGGATCGTGGAGGCCTATCTCTCTGAGAGGGCCGTCACGTATCCGGCGCGCAACGAGTGGCAACAAAGGGAAATGTCGTGCGGTGTCCCACAGGGATCGGTCCTCGGACCGCTCCTGTGGAACATCGGCTACGACTGGGTGCTGCGGGGTGCCAACTTACAGGGGGTCGACGTAACTTGTTACGCAGACGACACCCTCGTCACGGCCCGCGGCGCCACATACAGGCAGGCGTCCATACTTGCCACAGCTGGAGTAGCCCATGTGGTGGCAAGGATCCGGCGGTTGGGGCTCGAGGTGGCCCTGGACAAATCTGAGGCCCTGCTGTTTCACGGGCCTCGAAAGGCGCCACCAGCCGGTGCTCACCTTGTAGTGGGCGGGGTGTCCATCGGTGTCGAGTCGACGATGCGCTACCTTGGCCTCGTCCTCGACAGCCGGTGGAATTTTAAGGAGCATTTCAGGCGCCTAGCTTCGACATTAATCGGGGCTGCCGGGGCGCTTGGAATGCTCCTTCCAAACATGGGAGGACCGAATGTTGCCTGCCGCCGCCTCTATACTGGGGTGGTGCGGTCTATGGCTCTTTACGGGGCGCCCATATGGGTAGACGCCCTGTCCGCCCATAACAAGGCCCACCTGCGGAGACCGCAACGGGCCATGGCGGTCAGGGTCGTGAGAGGGTACCGCACCATCTCTTATGAGGCGGCGTGCGCGCTGGCCGGGACCCCGCCGTGGGACCTGGACGCAGAAGTGCTGGCGGACGTCTACCACCGCACTGCAGAGATGCGGGCGAGTGGAGACCATCCTATTCCGGAGGAGATTCTGCGATGGAGAATTAACTCTCGCAGGACTCTCCTCCGGAAGTGGAAGGAGAGACTGGAGGAGCCGAGCGCCGGCCACCTTACCATCGAGGCCATTCGGCCTGTTCTTAAGGAATGGGTCGACAGGCGGCACGGGGTCCTGACCTTCCACCTTGTGCAGGTCCTCTCGGGACACGGTTGTTTCGGGAGGTACCTGTGTAGGATTGCGGGTCGGGAACCGACGATGGCGTGCCATCGGTGTGGCTGTCCGGAGGACACGGCGCTGCACACGGTAGCGGAGTGTCCTGCATGGGCGGAGCCGCGGGCAGATCTAGCCGCGGCAGTAGGGTCCAACCTGTCGCTGCCGAACATAGTCAAGGCTATGGTCGGCAGCGAGAGGGCGTGGGACGTAATGGTGGCCTTCTGCGAGCAAGTAATGGCGCAGAAGGAAGGCGAGGAGCGGATCAGGGAGGACGACCCTTCGTCCGACCCGATCCGCCGTAGGAGAACCGGGCGAAGGCGGCTGGCTCACGCTCGCCACCTTCCCCCTTAAAGAGGGCCTCCGGGCAATGGACACGGGGAGTCCATTGCCTGATAACAGGTCCTCGAGTTGGTCTGGCGTGCCCGTGTTCCGGCACGCCACCACAAGCCGAATGGGGACGTGAGTCCCCAGTGTTGGGTCCGTAATGCGGACACCCGCTGGCGAAGTTGCGGAAGTTATGCGCAAGCGTTCCCGTGGCTTCGCCGTCAGGCGGTGCGCAGGAACACCGGGGGGTTTTTGGCCGGTAAAAGTCCGGCATAACCTCTTCGTCTCCCCCTATGCGGCGAAGAGGTAAGCATGAGCGTTTCCCCCCGAAAAAAAAAAAAAAAAAAAAGGTTGTCTTAAGGTGAGTGTGTGTGTGGATGAGTGTATAATGTGGTTTGGTGAAAGAGGGTGGATATTCACGGTGAGTGCAGTCAAGTGTGCTGTGGGAGTCAGTGATAGAGCGATCGCGAAACAATATTTTCGGTTTCATCATAGGTTAGCGTGAGTAACCATCTTTGAATTTTTTGCTTTTACTTCTTTCGCAGAAATATTTTTAAGGTCGCAGTGTTTTATAGTTTTTATTGTACATGGGCGTTAGGCGTTTTATTGTATATATAAAAAACAAAGTTAGCGAAATGTTTAAAATATCAATATGTCCATTGGGTATCATAATATCTAGATCACCGAAATGCTTCAATCAATGTATGTATAATGTTGATAATACATACAGTTTAGTTATAAACATAAAACTGATGATTTGATGAGAATGTCAAAATCTCCGACGAATTAGAATTTATCTACGATTGGCGTTTATCTAATAGGTTCAGTCTTTAAATTATAAGTCGCTTCCAAAATTCCCTTCTATTGGAAAGTTAGGCAATCGGCGAAAATTATAATTTTATAATATTTCGATGTAAAGTAAAAGTAAAATACATTTTAGTGCACAAATAGAAAACAACAAACAAAAGATAGAAAAGGAAATAGTGAAGTACAAACAAACACACTCATACATCACAACACGCACACACTGTTGCTTTCTTCGTCCGTGCAGTCACTGAGGGGCCAGATGACAATCAGCGCTGTGGCTTGCCTCAGCATTATGCTGAGCTGGTGTGCCCTTTTGGCACTGTACCACACCAGATGTTCTGTGCTGCATGTATTAAACTTTGTATACTTCTGTATTCTGTTCTATATTCTGGTGTTTATAGCGATAAATAAACGTTTTCAATTTCAATTAGGCGGCCTAAATAAGAACGATCTCTTCCAGGCAACATTCGGGCAGAGGAAATGATTTTGAGAAAGAGGTAGTAGGTGTGCAAGCATTATGGAAAACGTAGTATGTAGTATATATGTAGTTCATGGACGACCCCTCATCCGATTCATTTAGTTCAGAAAAGTTGGATTTCCGTAACTAAGTCTGGCGGAACACGATTGGTGGTTTCCCATGAATACTGTATTGAGTTATAATGACTTGTATTCTGTTAGAAGTGAAGTTATAACGTTTTTGGAATAAGGCGTGCTACAGGGAAGTGTCATTGGCCCCATCTTATTATTATATTATAAGAATATCTCTACCTTCTGAGACGGACGAGAGAGGGAAGTTAATCAAAATAAGATCGTGTTTGAGCTTATTCGCACCTGATGGTAACTAATGATGAAGCCGAAAACGATGTAATTATAATGAGTTTAAAAGAGACTGGCTCTCCCAAACACTGCCGAAATATATTAACGCTGCAGCGACTATGTTTAGTAACTTTATATGTGTTATTTAAGTTAAGGTTGGAAGAACTGGCGGACAGACAAACAGATACTGAAGAAAGAGTAACTCGGGTTAGTGACCTTGAATGAAATCTAGTATCCAGAAAATTCCCTGTATAAAATTATTTTATTGTATACAATTTGTTCAATATGGCAGGCCCCAGAAATTAAATAGATTTTTAAAAAGTTCTGAATAACGTTGACATCAGAATTAAGTCACTAAAAATCCGGCAAAAAAATTGTTTACAGAATTTATCCAAGACGCTTGCGTGTCTTCGGAACATTCCTTGATTTACCGCTCGAGTGATCAAAGTAAATGGAAACCCGTTAAAGTTAAGGACACGATATAGAACGTAGAGGAATCCGATTAGCTTTATACGAGTACCTAAGAGGATATTAATAGGCAATACATGAAGCATTCGTCTTCAATCCTTTTAAAATTTAACGAAATTCTGTGTTAGTATAGTATACCATCTGTCAAAATCCTTCGATTAAATTGAAATTGAAAACGTTTATTTAGCGCTGTAAACACCAGAATACAGAAGTATACAAAGTTTAATACATGCAGCACAGAACATCTGGTGTGGTACAGTGCCAAAAAGGGTACACCAGCTCAGCATAATGCTGAGGCAAGCCACAGCGCTGATCTTCAGCTGGCCCTTCAGTGACTGCACGGACGAAGAAAGCAACAGAGTGTGCGGGTTGTGTTGTATGAATGTGTTAGTTTTTATGAATGAGGATATTAGTGTGTATGTGAGGTAAATCTGAGCCTTATGTCTGCGCTATAAGGTATATTTCAGATTCTCAAATTTTGACGTTTCGGGTAGGTTGACCTGTGATCAACTGTACCTATTACAAAAAACAATGGCGACTTTCCATACATTTTGAGGCCCAGTGCATTTATTCCAAAAAACATGTTCTATATTATTCATTCCCGAATTTTAAAAATGTACGACTTGTATGAAATAACAGGTGAATAATAGGATGTCTGGAAGAGATCCCTATGGGATATGGCCCGCCTTTGTACATTTTTCAAGCAGCTGACCTTTGTGCCTATTGCCAATAGTATTATGGAGTGAACTAAATATGTTTTTTTTGGGGCATTAAAGTGGTTTTCTTCTTTCGAGGTTTTTTTTTATTTTCTGTGTTTTTTATATTAGTACAATGGAGACTACAAACAAACAAATAAATAAGCATATTTTAAATGACACATAATCACACATTAGCTTATGTACAATTTTGTTCTAAGTTTTGAGAATTTATTAGTATTTGCATTTTTTCCCCTCGTTTTATATGATTTGTACACGTATGTATGTCTACTTATTACTAAATTTCTCTATGTTAAAGGTCTAGCTGGAAGAAATATCTATTTTAGAGATAAGCTCTCCCCGTGGACGTCAAACTTCTTGTTGTAGTCTCTTTTGTAACTTATGTGTGGGCAAATAAAGTTATCATTAACGAAGAGGTCTTCGTTTATTTAATATAGGATGGCAACACAGGGCTCTGTTGTAGCTGCTACGTCGACATCCTTTCAGAAATAAAGTGACATAAAGAAAACATGCGACTGGTTCACAAATTGAAAGTCGCTCAGCGTGCTATGGAAAGAGCTGTGCTCCGAGTATCTCTGCTGGATCGAATCCGAAATGAGGAGATCCGGCATAGAACAAAAGTTATCGACATAGCTCATAAGATTAGCAAGCTGAAGTGGCAGTGGGCCGGTCACGTCTGTCGCAGAACCGACAACCGCTGGGGTAGACGAGTTCTGGAGTGGAGACCGCGTTTGGGCAAACGTAGTGTGGGACGACGAGCGACGATCTGCGCAAGGTGGCTGGCAGCGACTGTATGAGAAGAGCCGAAGATCGGGCTCAATGGCGCGCCCTGGGAGAGGCCTATGTCCAGCAGTGGACTAGAGTAGGCTGCTGGTGATGATGATGAAAGAAAATATCACCGATGGGACTTGAATACACACAATTCCGCCACAGGTTGTAACACCAACCAAAGATTTTAAGATTTAGAGAGGGCGCTACCGTTCCGAAGTCTGTGGTTACAACCCTGGATGAAAAAACATTCTCCTCCTAAGGGGCTGGCTTTGTTCCTCCCTGGTTACATCCCTTAACAACATGAAAATGGCGTTCCAATTTGTCACCGTTAATAGGCACGGTATTGGCACTGCTGGCTTTAATCCAAGCCATCAATCAGCCGGACGCCCGCCGTGTCCAAAGCCGGGTATATCCGGGTATACTCGGGTACATCCAGATATATACCCGGATATACCGCCCGGTGTCCGCGTCAAGAGTTATTCGCAGAGATTTAGGGTTATTGTGTGTGATGTGAAATTTTGTTACGAACGAAAAGTCGGGTAGGTAATAAAAAGTAAAAGTAAAAAGTAAAATACACGTTATTGCACAAATATAAAATAACAAACATGAGATAGAAAAGGAAATAGTGAAATACAATTTAGGCGCCCTTATCGCTAAGAGCGATCTCTTCCAGGCAACCTTCGGGCAGAGGAAATGATATATATACTTAAATAGATAATGATAAATATAAATCCATTATATCGAGCATGTTCGCCGACGCCAGGGTCCCTGATTACTTCGCGGTGCTGAGGAGCAGGGTGGCAACGTTCTGGGACAGAGTGCGTGACTCTAAAAATGAGTTAGTGTCTGTCCTCAATGACAACTTATTTGAGAATGTATTTTTTAATAGTTGGTTGCGCATGCACCGGAGTCCGGACAAAAAATAACGTCTTATATTGTATAATTTAATAGGTGCCTAGCTTATTTTTGTTTAAGTTCTTTTTACATTTGTATGGGTTGCATTTTGCCTGATTTAAAATAAATATTATTATTATTATTATGTAACAAAAATAACTTTTTGTTGCACCTGCTCAAAAATTTGCTTATGTATCGACTGAAAATGCGAGAAGGACCATATTCCCGCACTGAATAGAATAGAAAATCTTTATTTGATTAATACCAACACAGCTGTAAACAATAGGCAGACACTGAATGCGGGAATTATTAATTTATTATTTATATATATAACGAAATAACACTCTACTAATTGTTGTATCCTTTTTGAAATAACCAAAAAAAGCATACAAAATATTTGATGAGTTTTTTGTGGAATCTTATTCATATTTAGAACACTAGTAATTACTACAAAAACAAACTTGCAGTCCCACGCTTTAGACTTAGTAAAGTAAACACATCATTTATGGGTCACTGTGTACGATTTTATAATAAGATACCTGATACTGTAATAAATATGACAGAGAACACATTTAAGACCCACATAAGACGGACCTTATGTAAAAAGGGTTATTATAAAATAAATTACTACTTAAATGATAAAGAGGCTTGGTCCTAAATCCAGCTCCAGCTCTGCACATTGTGTATATGATTGTATTCATAATTATTGTAAGATATATTTATTTCAAAAGATGTGCTGCTGAAAGTTTCTTGCGCCGCTTCTTTCCTCTCAGCTACAGCACCTTACGAAGCGGTGGTAGAGTGAAACATGACGTTGTAAAATGTACTATAAGGTACTTACTTACAATAAAAAACATTTTTGAGTTTTTGACAATTTTGGCTAAATGATTTCCTTCCATAATAGAGGTTCCCTATGTTGCGATACGAACAGAAGTCCAATCTGACGGACATCTCAATTCATACAGGATAGGGTCCACGTTAGACCGGGAGTTGTATCAGATGGGTGTCAGTAGACTTATTTTTAACATTTATTTTCGATGACTGAATGAATACTCTTTATTGCACAAATTAGTGTGATACAATGCGTACAAAACGATTAATGCAATCTAGGCGGTCTTATCGCTAAAAGACAACAAAAGGTGGAGTAATTTTGGTAGAAAAAGGTAGGTATTAGGTCGATATTTTAGGGAACTGCCTATGTGGTAGAAACTCCCATTTATTTTGGCGTTGGGAAATAAAATTCCCTTTATAATTAAATATTTTGGTTTTATTTGCACTTTTTGGTGCTTGGTATGACGGTCCAAGACAAAAGAGAAAGATATACAATTTGTTTGCACCAGAACGAGAGGGAAGACCTGACAGCTGCGTTTGGTTATGCTTATTAAATTATCTCTGTATGTTGCGTTTCGAACAGCTTAAACGCTGGATGAATCAGAATCGGAAAAATGTATGAATTTAGATTTTTTTTACTGTATAAGGAAAGTTGACGTGCAAGTGGTAAGTGGTCACCGTCACCCATAAATAGCTCATAGCTAAAGCTAGACTTAAATTTGCCGATAATTACGCTGGCTCTCTCATAGTGTCCTCCAAAGCTAACTCTGCAATGCTCTGTCCCTCTTTCTCTTTGCTTTCTCCCTATCTCTCTCACACTTTTGTCTATTTATGTCTATGGTTCTGCAGACTTAGCTTTGGAGGACTGCAAGCAGAAATAGGTAGAAGGGTCGTCTCCCTAGCCTGGAGTCATATCTTCAAATTTTCAAAACACTCATTACCTTTTTTTTTTCAATTTTCAGCGTATTACCAATTTATTTTGTTAAGGTACAAAAAATACACCGACTCCCATATTATAGTCCTCGGGGACCCTTGAGCTGATAAGGTTACCCGTTTATTTTATTACTACCCTCATTTTAGGGCTGCTTTTACAAAATTGGAAGGTTTATCAGATTTTCCCTTTGTAGTTCCAAGATTAACACGGAACTATTTATTTTGAGCAGATCTATTTATAATTAATATTCTGTTGTTCCCTAAAAGGGATTATACGGTAAGAGTTTTATACCTGCTAAGAATGGCCTTATCGACTGAAAATTGTGCGGGAAGTGCCATATTCCAGCACTAACGGCGGGGATAATAACTCAACTCAACAATCAAGTCGCTACCTAAGAGCGTCGGTGGCACAGTGGCTAGGACACCGGACTCCCATGCGGGAGGTCCGGGTTCGAAACCATGCAGTGCTATGTATCAAATAGCTTTTCATATTTTTCGAATCCTTACGTACATTTACCGACTGCTCCGACGGTGAAGGAAAACATCGTGAGGAAACCTGCACACTGAGATGACCAGAGTGTAAAATGGGGTAGGCACAAAAGACCCGCACGGATCGAAGTGCCGCTGGGTTATTCCCGGCCCCCTATCATAAGGTAATATAAGATTATGCTGAAGACAAACAAACATTTGTTACATTTTTTTAGTTGACTCAATTAGATCACTAAAAACGTTCAAATGAAGTTGACTTACTGATCTCTCTTCTACACTGTGACGATTCTGTTTATGTTACAGTAAAACAATTTTCGTAAGAGAGTTTAAGATTATGGTAATTTTTCGAGGGCTCATGCCGCAGGCATTTGTAATGTTCCATCATTTAACCAAGCGACTACACGTTTAGGTAAAGCGCTTTCATGCGATTTAGCCACGTTGTGTTGTGACACCTTGAATATAGGCTGAAACAAATGTCACTTGCAAAGATAAGTAACAGGGTCGTAATCAGGGGGGTGAGGAATTTTACGAAAATATGTTTAGTCCAAAGATCGCATGAAATTGTAGTAATGCGCTATGTGAGGACATGGATGACGTAATGTCAGTTGTACGAAAGGCAAAAGGGAAGGTTTTCCGAGGTCTACAACATACAAGAACCGTCTCTATTTGCCAAGTTCCAGAGTAGACTTGTATAAATAGAATTTCTTCTGTATGGCAATTTAAGTGTATAATAATCAGCCTAGTCGCCTTACAAATGGTCCTGCTAGCCAATTTAAAACTAATATTTCCAAGTGGCTTCTAGACAAATGTGATTACTCCATAAAAGAGTATCTCAACGACACTAACAAATAGCAGAAAAGATTTGCACACCGTTGTCGGTGGAACATTTGATACCTATGCTTTTTAAATCACCTATAATTTTCACTATGTTCTGGCAAATAAATTTCATTTCATTTCATTTCCACCAGGCGGGGTGTTGTGCCTGGTGACCAGATGTCCTAGTCCAACTATGGATGTTTGGAACACGTATATATACGAAGTCCCAGGAAAATTTCGATAGCGCGTTCTACACCGATGTGAGTAGGGCGCGCATTGAGCATTGCCCATATATTAATATGACTTTTCGTAATGGAGGAACGCCTGCGGGGTCGCCATGCGGATGATCAATTCTATTCAGAACTATTTCCGGGTGGTCTACATATCCCTATGAACTAATTAATTAATGTATTCACTTTTATAAGGGAAATCTCATCATCATAGGCCTGATACGTTGGTATACTATAGCTTGTGGTCGACTGTACTAGACGTTTTCACACTATGTCGCCCATGACACCGTGCATATAGGTGAAAACACCCATTTGGGGGAGGCTCTCCCCTCCCTAGCTGCGACCCTGTATAATTGTGGTCAACTGTACTAGACGTTTTCACACTATGTCGCCCATGACACCATGCATATAGGTGAAAACAAACATTTGGGGGAGGCTCTCCCCTCCCTAGCTGCGACCCTGTATAATTGGAACGGACTGGAATGCCAGCTAGAGTAATGTGGATGTGCCATCAGCCGGAAAACCGGAAGCACCGGAAATGGGTCAAGTGCTGCATTGTACGGGCGTTATGGGAAAATAGATTGGATCCATAGAGGCCGACGTATGCTGGAATTGGGGTTTATTTAGTGGGTAGCTAGGCAGTAGAGTATGTCTAATAATAATTTAATGGACTTGGGTAATTTTTAAGATACGAGTAGGTATTTGAAAACAGGAGCAGGCAACAAAATTTCATACCAAAAATAACAACAACAACACTCTCACACAAAGAGAATGGGTTGCCAGTATGCGTTTCTTAAAAGTTTCTAAAAATCTGACAGGTCCAATAACTTATTAGACAGACTGTAAGTAAGTAAAAGTAAAATACACCTTATTGCACAAATAAATAACAACAAAAAGATAGATAAGGAAATAGTGAAGTACAATTTAGGCGGCCTTATCGTTAAGAACGATCTCTTCCAGGCAACCTTGTAATAAACTGAGTTTTCTTACTTACTTAATGTAACTACTGGTGGTAAGTTTATGGAGAGCAGACGATATCTTGTTGTTCTAGCCTGTGACTTTGTCCTCAATGAATTTCTTAGAGTGTTCTAACCCCTTCAGGGTTAGCTAAACCTGGTTAGTTCAGACTAAACATTTCGGTCGTAGGTATTGAGATTTTGTGGAACAGCTGATTTTTTTCGCGATTTCAGTATTTGCGCCCATAATAAAAGTTGTTCAGTCATGGATGATAAACACCCTTTCGGGATTATAAGGAGTTTTTGTTACTACAAGTATATTAGCCGAACCCGGGTGTGTTCCGGACAACCGGACAGGCCCGGACCGGCCAATGGCCCGTGATGGACAGCGGTAAACATATTTTGGCGCGTGTCCATGAATTTCATATACTGTTAGTTTTAGCCGACTACTCACACAAAAGGGGTTATTGTTCTGTACAGTTTGCTGTTTAAGTAGGTTCTTCAAAGTAAAGTCTGACCAGGAAAATAAAAACCTTCGCCATAATGTATGATGTTGCGGAAAAATATTGCTTGCATTGTTATACTGGATATTATAGTCCGCGTAGAAAAAATATGGCTTATGAAATACGTATGCAGATTTCGTGTATGGGACGGATTCAGTCCTTGCACTGGATATAAGCCTGTCGTACGAGGCAACTAATCCGAGTAACTTGCTGGTGGTAGGATCCCTTCAGAGTCCGTCTGGTTAGCGACCACCCTTCATGTAAAATCTGTCGTTCGCTTCGGTGTTGATGGGTTCCAGCGGTGTTTGTAGAAGAGCCAGTACTTACTAAGCCCGTGTGCTCCATCTTCGGCCTCATCGTCACTTACCTACCACTTTTTCTGAGAGTTTCTCCAGCTCTTTTGTGGAATCAACGTCAGCTTTGTTTCGTTTTGTCTTGCAAATTGTTTTACTTTAGTGCTTTTCTAGTAAGAATGGTGTTTCTTGCTCGAAGAACTTCTACAAGATGTGAATAATGTGTGGGACAGTGAAGTAAAGTCAAATAAGACGCTGCAGCCCGATCCGTACTTGGCTAGATTTTGAAGATCCATACTGCGTCCGGGACGCCTTCTTCTTTGGTTCGGATGGTGCAGAAGCGTGTAAGTTTCTCCCAGATAGCATTAAAATGTGTCACACCAGCATTTTAATGAAGACTTGAAAGAATTCTTTACATTAGACATGGCTGTATGAGCTCAGTTCCTTTTGCCTTAAAAAAAAACTACCACTTTTTCTTATTATCCACCTACGTAGTCCACCAAACAACAGCCTATGTCCAAATCAGTACAGGTCTCGTTAATCAAAGATGTTTCTGAAGGAATCTGTGCAAGGTCACGAGAAAGCATCCATTGTTACCTCATAATGGCTCGGAAGCCTTCCATGATTCAATTTGGTAAATATCCAGGACCGAATTTGGGCTGGTTACTGTGGCCCCAATATTTTCTTTTTAGGAAAATGTTTTAGAAATTATTTTGTGTTTTGGAAGAGTTTCGGACTTGTTTTTTTATTAATAAAAATATTATTATTTACTAGCTGTGCCGTGGCGACATCGCTCGCTTGGACTTTTTTTGACTCACAAACCTTTCCGGGCCTACGCACAACAACTAACCAAAGTTTCATCGCAATCGCATGAATGATTTAGGAACGCATAGAGCACAAACAAACATTAATTTTTATATAATAATATATATAGATTACAAAACCTTTAACCCCAAATTTGTAAGGCGATTTGGTGTTTTTCAACCATTTTTATAATTTATTTTAGTAATAATACATACTATTGACTCATACGACACAGGATTACCTAGTGTGGGTGCTAACCGTAGACTCGTTATTAGAAAATATGTATATTTTTTTTATTATTTTTTATTGTAGTATTCATTTTACTGTACCTTCTAGTGTATATTTGCATAGTGTTGTCGTGAAATAAGTCAGTAAGTAAGTCTTACTTATTTCGTCAAAGGTAAATATATCAAAATCATGTCTGATGGTCTGCTGTTGTTCTGAAAAGGGCCTCAACTCAGCTTATTGCTGCAGACATAAATTTATATATTATTATTACATTTCGCAGACCCCTCTGAAAAGGGCCCCCGTTGCCAGCCGGCCCTGGCAAAGACTTTCCTTTGTGAGTGTCGGGATAAAGCGATGTTTTGTGTTATCTTCCTTTATCGCAATTTCATATAAATATCACAAATAATAACAAAAACCTCCTATAATGCAAAAAAGGGTGTTCAGTATCCACAACGTACAACTTTTGTTCTACAAACTGTAGCTAAACGATTGTCAGTTTTAACGAACTAAGGCAGCCGGGACCGACAGTTTAATGTACGAGAGGCTCGGATGATTTTTTGATTTTTTTACTGTATAAGAAGAGAAAAAGATATACAGAACTCTAGCTGGGCCAAGGTCGTGGACTGCAGGCAATCTCGAGAAGCCTTACCGAAGGCTGATCCGAGACTCACTAGACAGCTCCTGCGGCTCAGCAGAGTCCAATTGCGGAAGGTAACCGGGATAATAACCGGACATAGTCCACTCAATAGACACCTCTTCAACATAGGCATCACAGACAGCCCCCTGTGCAGAGCTTGCATGGAGGCAGGGGAGACAGTCGCCACCTACCGGGCGGGAAGCCTTGGCACCCCAGGATCACTTCCCGAAGTCCTACAGGTCATTAAAGGACTGCTGGACTTTCTGGCGAGGTTGGAGTGGCTCGATTGGTAGTAGGTTCCACGCAAAATAGGCGCTTAAGACGTCGAGTTGCGGAAAGCAGCCCGTTATTACATTACATTACAAGAAGAGCAAACAAGATAGATAGGTAGAAACACTTTATAACACTTTTTGCTGTCGTTAGCCATGTCAGAGGCCTACGGGCGGCCTGAACAACTTTGACAAATAGGTTGGCCACTAACCATACGATAAGCAAGCAAACAACTGCCATGATATAAGTGCTGTCCATTTAGTCATATTTTCTGATTTCAATACCCGATGTCCCATAAAAAAAATCTGGAGCCATCTCTGTTTTAAGGGACATTATCAACACAACAGGAGTAACTAATTTCGTGGCGGTTAAAGTTGTTCAGTTATGGATACTGAACACCCCCCTTTCCGGACCTTTGGGGGGTTTTGGTACACCCAGTGTAGATTATTGTAGATACTTTCTATTTCACTCAATGGAACACTTGCTGTGCGAATGTGACTCGCTGGTTGGCATACGTATGAGTCTTCTGGGGTAGCCTACCCGAAACCAGAGGACTATAGGCTCCTTCCTGTAAGCTGTATAGCGTCCTTGATACAAAGCATCTTTAAGGAACGGAAGAAGACTAAGGTAAGGGGTTAGCACAAAAGATCCCTGAGGGTCGAAGTGCCGGTGGGGTTATCCCTGTCATAAGATAAGATAAGATTCTATTATTTTTACATTTAAGAGTTAAAATACTTATTCAAAGAAGATTTATTCGTCTTTTTAATCACTATAACCTTAAAATATAATCTTAGAATATAATATAAACATATTATATGGGTCAAACTCCTTAATCTAATAAACAGCCCCGAGTCGCACCCGGCGGGAAGGTGCCCATCACGCTGGCAGCGTTTCCACGCTGAATAGCTAATATAATTTTTACCACTTTATTCAAATAAAGTGGTAAAAATTATATTCAATTTCTTAGGAATCCTTAGTATACTTGAAACTCTTATAGTTATGTCACTGTTTGTCTATAGGTATGTCATACATCAAACCACATTACCTTGGTTTTTATAAGTATGTTATTGCTGTGTAAATCAAATTCTCTGATATAACGTTTTCCATATTGATTGCACACCTACTACCTCTTTCTCGAAATCATTTCCTCTGTCCGAAGGTTGCCTGGAAGAGATCGCTATGGCTATAAGGTCGCCTAAGTTGCACTTCACTATTTCCTTTTCTATCTTTTGTTTGTTGTTTTCTATTTGTGCAATAAAGTGTATTTTACTTTACTTTTTACCCCCTTAACTTTTGAAATACATTTACAAAAATAATGAAAATACCACAGAAATCGGATTAGCATCTCTGTAGCTCTAGAAGTTACGTCTAATACCCTTTATTGCACAAATAGAAAACAACAAACAAGAGATAGAAAAGGAAATAGTGAAGTACAAGTTAGGCGGCCTTATCGCTAAGAGCGATCTCTTCCAGGCAAAAGGGTTTGGATGCAAGTCCATAAATTTGACTTTCAAAGCCCGACTAATGTATGGGAAGATACCAGACGCGGTTGCCATAAAACTTCTCTAGCGCGCAATCTACATTTAAAGAAAGAAAGAAAGATTATTTATTACCAATAGCGCACACATACAAACAATTAGGTACAGAAGATAAAAATAATATTAAACAAATACTTACTTACTACTTACTTCGCTGGCGCAGCGACCCGAAGTGGATCTTGGCCTCCGATACCAAAGAGCGCCATCGCTCTCAAACAAATATATTATAAAAATAAATAAACAAATTCAAATTCAAATTCCAGCTGAAGAATTCTCCTATCATGATTTGATATATGTCTCTTACAGAATTCGTACACCCAAATCCAAACCCCGAACAGTCCTTTTACGTAATTTCAAGAGTATGAACCACGATCGTTTCCTAGCTGATCTGAGTGCTATTGATTGGGATGCAGTTTTTAGTGCATCTAGTGTCGATGAGAAGCTTGAAGTATTCAACTCACTACTATCGCAATTGTTCGATGTTCACGCACCATATAGAGCAGTTAAACTTAAACATCTGCCAGCTCCGTGGTTAACTCCTCAAATTAAACACCTCATGATGAAAAGGAATGCGTCCAAAGTAAAATTTAAGAGTAAACCTACTGAGGCCAATCATGATAAGTACAAATCTCTTCGCAACCGCTGTAGTAGGATGTGTAGAGATGCGCAACGCAAACATATTCACGCTGCTGTGGAGAATGGTAATCCGGCCAAGGTCTGGAAATTCTTAAAGTCACTGGGGATAGGTAAATCTCAACGCATTTCATCTTCTAACATCAATTTGGATGCGCTGAATAAGCACTTCACATCTACTACTACTTTACCCGCTCAAGATAAAGAAAATACTCTACAATATCTCTTCTCTCTGCCTTCCCCTGATTATTCTCCCTTCCAGTTTCGTCCGGTCACAGATCGTGATGTTGAGAGAAATATCCTTGCCATTAAATCTGACGCTGAGGGAACGGATGGCATAAGCCGCAGAATGATTATCTTGACTCTCAAATACTCCACTCCTATATTATGTCATATTTTCAATACTTCATTACTCTCGGGTAATTTCCCCAACATCTGGCGACAAGCTTATGTCATACCGATCCCCAAAATCAGCAACCCCAACTCCTTTACTCACTACCGACCCATCTCCATTTTACCGTTCCTATCCAAAGTCCTTGAACGCCTTATTCATCAACAGCTGTGTCTGTTTCTTACCACAAATAACCTGTTAAATCCCTTTCAATCTGGCTTTCGTCCAGGTCACAGTACTGTTACAGCTTTAATTAAAGTCACTGATGACATCCGGCTTGGTATGGAAAATCAACTTCTCACTGTCATCGCTCTGCTTGATTTCAGCAACGCCTTCAATACAGTTGACTTTGATATTCTCCTTGCAACCCTACGTTCTCTCAACATATCTCCGATGGTGGTAGACTGGTTTCGCAGTTACTTGAGCGGCCGTCAACAATGCATCCGGCTAGATGACAATAGCTCAAGCTACTGTGACATCGTTGCTGGTGTACCTCAAGGCGGTGTGCTCTCTCCTCTTCTCTTTGCAATATTTATTAACTCCATTACTCAGTCATTAACTTCTTCCTATCATCTCTACGCTGATGATCTTCAGATTTATTCCCAGGCCTTGACTGATGATATTAATGAAGCGATAAACCGGATAAATGCTGACTTGACTGTGATCTACGATTGGACTAAGTCTTATGGTCTGAGCGTTAACCCCAGCAAATCTCAGGTCATCATTGTGGGTGGGTCTAAGCAACTGTCTCGGATCTCACTCGACGATTTACCGGCTGTCACTTTCAATGGCACACTGGTACCATTCAGTGATGTCGTAAAGAATTTGGGGGTCTTGATCGATGGTCGATTGTCTTGGCAGCCTCACGTGGAATCGATTAGCCGTAAGATCTTTGCTGCAATGGGATCATTGAGGCGGTGGAAAAATTTGCTTCCAATCAAAACGAAAACCGAGCTCGCGCAATCCCTTCTCCTTCCCATCCTTGACTACGCCGACTCCTGTTTCCTGGACCTCACGGTGGAGCAACTCAATAAGCTTGAACGTCTACAAAACATGTGCATCAGATTTATTTTTGGTGTGCGTAAATTTGATCACATTACACAATTCCGCGTTCAGCTTAAATGGCTCCCAATTCGGCTCCGTCGCAACTTTCATCTCCTCTCCCTCCTTTATAATGTCCTGTACAGTCCTATCACTCCCGCGTACCTGAAATCCATGTTCACATTCCTAGGCTCTGATCATGGTGTCGCTCTCAGATCCAGCAATGATAATATCCTAAAGGCTCCACTGTGTCGTACCAGATACTACACTGACTCCTTTGCTGTCAAGGCAGCACACCTATGGAACTCACTTCCTCGTCTAATTCGGCATTCGGAATCCCTGACTTCGTTTAAAGCGGGTCTCACTCATCATTATTTGTCGTTGTAGTTGTGCATTTTATTTTCATTATTATGTATATTTACCTATGTATTGTTTACTATCTATTAAATATGTTTATTTATTTATATTATATATATCTATGCATTTAACTATTTTAGTATACCTACATATTTATATATGTATATCATATTACTTTTATTTTACTATATTTACTGTATATTAAGTAATAATAACCATTTTAATATCCTCACACTACACTGTCGCTAATTTCTTTAATGTCCAATTAACTTCAGAGGTTGCCTGGAAGAGATCGCTTTAAGCGATAAGGCCGCCTTTGTACATATCGTGTTATTATTCCTGTAGTTTTTACTTTTCCTGTTTTTGTGTACAATAAAGTGTTTCTATCTATCTATCTATCTATCTAAACAAAAGTAATTAAGTTTGATGAAGGTGGTGTGCAGCACCGGACAAAGGGAAGAAGGAACATACCACAGAAATCGGACTACTAGCGTCTCCTCTGGAACAATGACGTGAGCACTAACAGCGAGCCATGGAATTGACCCATAGGTCATTATGTTTTCATACAACAATTCAGTACATGCCGGGGCAGCAGCCGAATCAGCGGCTCAAAGAAAACGGGAGAAGTACGCCGCTCTGAAGCAAAACTACGTTTTTGTCCCATTTGCGGTTGAAACGACAGGTTGTAGGGGGGCGGAGGCAAAGGATTTTGTCAGGGAGGTCGGCCGTCGCCTGAGAGAGAGAGGGGCTGTGACCCCCACTCCGGGTCGTTCTTGGTGCAGAGGTTGGCCGTGGCGATTCAGCGTGGCAATGCCGCGAGCGTCATGGGGACCTTTTCGCCAGGGTCGACACGGGGCGGGATTTTTGACTAAGGCTTTTCATAAGTCTTTTTTTTTATTTTTTTATTGACGAAATTAATTAAATTATTCAGTACATTACAACATTATCTTTCCTAAATTCCTTTTGATTAACTTGTTCCAAATTCCTTTTAGGTATAGTATATAGTTACTAATGTAATGTTATAAATTGTCATATGCTTGCACGGAAAGTGCGACGGAGTCCCTACTTCCAAGATACAGGTTTCGACCTGGTTTGTAAGTCGGAGGTGTTATGTATTGTGCCTTGTAATAAATAAATAAACATTTTAATAATAAATAAACATTAAATCATTTTAATTACTTTTTTCAGTGCCCGCCTAATGTATGGGAAGATGTCCAAATCGCATACGCGAACTGGCAGACGCGGTTTACTTATAAAACTTATCTAGCGCTAACTACATAGAAGGGGAACTTCAGAATATTTCGAAAATATCTATATATTTTCATGGCCCCGTAAACAAATTCTGAAACCGGCTCTGGTGCTACAGCATTGTAAGACGAGAAGAAGCGCCAAAGAAAGTCCTTCAAAGTGATCCTTTGTTTTGTATTTCATTTCCTATTCTATACATTTCAAATTAATGTAACACGAAATATAATTTCCATATAAATTCTGAAAATTTATTTCATTTCTATAAAAAATATATTAAAATCTGTTAACATGACTCTACCTTTGGTAGGTAGAGTGAGAAAATTGTGTTTTTCTTAGGCTCAATTAACATCGCCGCGGAATGGAATGGAAGCGAATTTTCGCAACTTAATTGTACATAGCATAATGAACTTTATGTCAATTGTGTAACATACAAACTAAATACGCTTTACCGCTAGGGGAATTATCGAGAATGCGCGAGGATTCCCCGGAAGACGCGCGCGACCTCTTTTTTGGCTCGTATTTAGTTTGTATGTTACACAATTAACATAAAGTTCATTGTGCTATGTACAATTACGTTACGAAAATTCGCTTCCATTCCATTCCATTCCGCGGTAATGTAAATTGAGCCTTAGTTTAAAAATGTTGGGAATGTTGTATAATACAATACAATTAAATACATTTAATGTATTTATTGTCACCATTGTGTTGTGTTGTCACAGTGGCTAGGACACCGGACTCTCATGCGGGAGGTTCGAAACCGTACAGTGCCATGTACCAATGAGTTTATCGTATTTTTCGAAGACTTACGTTCATTTACCGACTGCTCTAACGGTGAAGGAAAACTTCGTAAGCAAACCTGCACACTGAGGTGACCAGTGTGTAAAATGGGGTAGGAACAAAAGATCCTCAAGGGTCTAAGTGCCGCTGGGTTATTCCCGGTCCCCTATCATAATACAAGTCACCATAATTTTTTATTCAATCATTACAGCTACTATTGTCTCTAAGACAAGATAAGTCACCATTTTTTATTTGTTCAAAATAAATTATGGTGACTTATCTTATCTTATGATGGGGGCCGGGAATAACCAGCGGCACTTCGACCCTTGAGGATCTTTTGTGCCTACCCCATTTTACACACTGGTCATCTCAGTGTGCTGGTTTCCTCACGATGTTTTCCTTCACCGTTAGAGCAGTCGGTAAATGTACGTAAGTCTTTCGAAAAATACGATAAACTCATTGGTACATGGCACTGCACGGTTTGGAATCCGGACATACAACTATGTATTTACTAGTACAATTACATTAAACAATATTATTTAATTACTAAAATCAGATCAGTCAAGAAAAAATAAATAAAATTTGTCTTAAAATTAACCCTTTAGACGCCACGGTTCCTGAATCAGACACACAAATTGTCAAACGAAAACATGACTGATGTCTGATTGACATTCCCTTTTCACATCAATACAATTTTACAGGCGCAATAACTAAATATGTCGACACAAATTAAAACTCCATCAGATAAATCCTGAAATTACGTGTTAAAACGATTTACTCACCCAAAACAAGGGACATGGCGAACAGAACAGCCAATAAGGCGTTGTATTTAGACATTTTTCGGCCAATCACAGTGCACTATTTTAAAACTGGAACGGCATGGTCGCGGTAACGCACGGGCGTCCGTCGCGCGGGCTCGACGCGGTCTGAATGAGATCCCCTCCCCGGCTCATCCCTGGGACGCCCAGTGGGGACACACGGAAGGGCGGGAAAGTGAACGGATGTTGGGAAATTGTTGGCGTACCTAAATTTTCCTACAGAAGCGTGTTTTTTTCATTTTGGCATTATATTATAGCTAATATTACAGCTACTGAATATTATAAAATAATTAAGAAATTAAATGAAATGAAATACATTTATTGGTACGATTTTTGGTTATAATTGATTTTAAGGCAAAAGGAACTAAGCCCATACAGCCATGTCTGATGTCTTTCAAGTCTTCATTAAAATACTCGTGTGACACATTTCAATGATATCTGGGAGAAGATCAGATAAGATAAGATTTATTGTGTAAAAGTTTAGGTAAGAATTACAAATATTGCAGATATAGTTGCATAAACATGTCACACTAAACTTTACCTTTACAGGCATATACACCGAATACACAAGTTAATAAATACATACATTTATACAGATTATGAGAAGAAACAAAAAAGAAAAAGTGAATGCACCATATGAACCAAAGAAGAAGGCGTCCCGGACGCAGTATGGCTCTTCAAAATCCAGCCAAGTATGGATCGGGCTGCAGCGTCTTATTTGACTTTACTTCACTGTCCCACACATTATTCACATCTTGTCGAGGTTCTTCGAGCAAGAAACACCATTCTTACTAGAAAAACACTACTGTAAAACAATTTGCAAGACAAAACGAAACAAATCTGACGTGGATGCCACAAAAGCGGGATATAAATTAGATGTTAGGTATGATATTTTAGGGCTATGCAAATTTCTAGCGAACAAATATAAAAGTAATCCGTATATTAATATTTGCGTCTTAAGACCCACAAATACAGGGACATCGGCAACCAATACAACTTTGTAGCATTTGATGTAGAGACCCTCGGTCCTTGGGGCCCTGGAGCTCGGTCACTGTTCCGAGAGCTGTCCAAGCGTCTGTTTGATGCGACGAGGGACCCAAGGGCTGGCGGCTGTCTCTCTCAAAGGATCAGCATAGCGCTCCAGCGGGGCAACGCCGCCAGCATCCTCGGTACCCTACCACACGGGCATAATCTAAGACATTATATAAGTTGCATTTCATTTTTATTTGTGTGCATTTTCTTTTCTTCTGTAATTATAATATAAATAATTTTAAGTTGTAAATATTATATATAGAAGTAATTAAAATAAAATAAAATATTTGTTATCTTATTAACTTATTATTAATTTATTATTTTTATTATTCGGATTACTTCATCCATTGTGTTAGTGTACTTAAAAACTATGTTAGTAAACACATTCAGCAAAAATTACGAGGTTTTACACTGCGATCAGATGCTGATCAAAGATAACATCATTCGATCAGCACCCGAACGAAGTGTTTAAGGATAGGGGTATCGTATTATTCCGCTATCACATTCGGGATGCTGTTGGAGCTGCTCCGAAGCCTGCAAAGCAGAGACGCAGTTCTCTTGCGCATAATGGTTTGAAAACCATCGGTATGAGCGTGCGCGAACATGCCGGAAGCACTGCAGAAACGAGGCAACCTCATCAACATCCTGAAGCCATTATTATACTGTATACGCAGGGCATTGATCGATTTATTGGTGTTATTGCTCCACAAGCTGCTCGTGTAGAAGGTTTGGCAGTAGGCTTTAAAAAGCGTGATTTTAAAAGGCTTTAATGTCATTCATTACATTATTATATAAGTATGTCATTACATTACATTATTATTTCACTCTTATCCTATCATATATCATTTTCATTTTAAGTATTAGGTTTTTTACGGTAAAAACTGAAGTGAAGTAGCTGTGTCGATTTATACGAGTAGATATCCCATATCACAGAATAATTATATATATCATTTCATACTTGAACAAATAGTGAGTCAATATAAAATTATATTTTTTTTATTTTTTTTAAATCTCAGTTTAGAGGCTTTGGTACACGACAAGGTGACCATGTCAGCCTCGTTAGGGTCACTAAGAAAAAGGAAAGGGAAGCTCAAGTATTATTAGAGTCAGCCCTCACTTTGAGAGCTAACTTAGCAAACAACAGTGAGTGTTTCATATTATCAGATAAGGACTGACTCAAAATAATATTGACCCTCCCATTTTGTAGCCTATTGAGGCCAAATTTTTTCCTCTCAATTTTCCCCAGGTCACATTCCATTAGGAGGTGAGTGAGGTCTTCTATTGTGTTGCAGTTGGTACAAAACGGTGATGCAGCTCTTCCCACCAAATGCAAAAACTTATTTAACGGAATGTGCCCCGAGCGTAATCTAAAAGCCAAGACAAGTAGCTCCCTACCAAGACTGACACAGTCAAACCATGGAGCCCAGGCTGGCATATAATTAAGTGTATTGTACCAAAGCCCCTTCACTTTAGCCAATCCCTCATATTGGTCTCTCCAGCGAGACATACAAGCAGCCCTCGCTCTAGGAATGTTCTCAGGTCCAAGCGGATCTAGATGCATTTCAACACCCTCAGAAATGGCTAAATTCGCGTAACGATCAGCCATTTCATTGCCTCCTATAAAATTATATAAAATTATATAACCATAAATAATCGTAAAGTATATAACAACGAGGCGAATCGTCCAATATTTTTATAAAATAACCAAGTAAATAAAGTAAAATAATATAAAAGGTATCCATTCAAGTTATTTTTCTTCAATTTCTTTCCACAAAAGTAAAGGTAAGTTACATTTATTCGGAAAACAACTGTACCTATAGTAATAGCAGATTTTTTTAGAATGTCAGGAAAAATATGGGATATACAGGGTGTAACATTAAGAACGGTCAGTATGGGAAAGTCTGAAACTATAAGACATACGAAGATCTGTTCTTAGGAACCATGTCATCAATTTTAGTAACAAGAAACACTGTATTCATACATTCTAAAAAAAACCTGTACTCAGCCTGAGAATCGAACCCGGTTGTTTTGAAAAAAAATCCAACACTATTTCTATTTAGATATCGATTGTGTAGGTGTTAAGGAATAAATGTTAGTATGAAACGTGATGTTTAAAATTAATAAAAAGCATTGTTTCCATATCTTTTAATTTATTTTAGTAGGTGTTCGAAATGACTACCATTTTGTAAAATACAACATTCAACTCGTTTAGGTAACGATCTTACTATTGAATGTTGTATCTTCAGGTGGTGAATTTGCGTTAAAATTGTCTCTATGGCTGCTGGTCTCTAGGTCTTCAATTGTGTCGTAGCTTGTTTTGTACACTTCATCCTTAACGTAATCGATATCTAAATAGAAATAGTGTTGGATTTTTTTTCAAAACAACCGGGTTTGATTCCCAGGCTGAGTACAGTTTTTTTTATTAAATGTATGAATACAGTTTTTCTTGTTACTAAAATTGATGACATGGTTCCTAAGAACAGATCTTCGTATGTCTTATAGTTTCAGACTTTCCCATACTGACCGTTCTTAATGTTACAGCCTGTATATTGTGTGTAGAGCGTCTGTGGCGTCGCGCGTCGTGGCTAGGACGTCCGTGTTCGAAACCATGCAATGTCATGTACCAGTGAGTTTTCAGTTTTTTCGAAAGACTTACGTATCTACCTTTACCGACTGCTCTGACGGTGAAGGAAAACATCGTGAGGAAACCTACACACTGAGATAACCAGTGTGTGAAATGGGGAAGGCAATGACAAACCACCAAAAGATACAAACGATTCGTTCTATGTGTGTAATTCATCATCATCAGCCTATTATTGTCCCCACTGTTGGGGTACAGGCCGCCACTTGTACAAGGGGGTACGGGGCATGATCCAACGAGCGGGCCCAGTGCTGAAAGGTGGATTTCACAGCCTTCGGAAACTTTTAATTTCCTCAGACTTGCAGGTTTCCTCGCGATGTTTTCCTTCACCGTTAGAGCAGTGTGTGATTAATTCCTTAGAATGATCAGCAATGAGGAATACGACTTAGAAGAAGAAGAAAGAAGGTAGTGTTAAAATTGCATTGGATGTTTTAAATCACCTGTATCTAGAATAGAATATAAAAATTATAAAAATTCATTTAACTCCGATAAATATACAAGCCCCACCAGTGCCAAATGAGGTCAAATCGTATTTGATACCGAAATCCATGATTGTTTATGAACAAATGCTTGCTTATCGTATGGTTAGTGGCCAACCTATTTGTCAGAGTTGTTCAGGCCGCCCGTAGGCCTCTGACATGGCTTAACGACTGCTGTCGAACGACAACAACCGGGACCGACTGCTTAACGTGCTCTCCGAGGCACGGTGAGCTCAGATGAAATATGCCGCAAGCGGTCACCCATCCATGTACCGACCACGCCAACGTCGCTTAACCTGCACGATCACTTTCGGACCGTGCTTACAACTAGGCTACGAGCTCCTCTGGCTATGAACAAATGATATGATATAATGATGATGTAGCATATTGGTTTCTGCCTATTTTATGATTTTTGTCACAGATAAACTTTAAAGACCGTTTTAGGAAAACAGACTATGGTGTACTGAAGGCTGTATATGACAGTTGTAAAGTTGGCATATGCAGTCTTTAGTACACCTACAAAATGAAACTGAGTTTATGTTGAGCGTTAATGATGTAATGGCGTGTTCGGCCTATTTCATTGTTTAAAAACGGTTTACAGTGGTATTTTTTTCGTAAAACTAGTGTATTTTACCTAAAAATCGTCCGTGATAAGTGAACGTTATATAAGACAGTGAAATGGGAGAATACTACAGATGGTGTGATCCGGCAACCTAACCTCCAATTGCACTTGGAATGCAAGACACTAGGCATTCATTCCTAGTGCACACGACTCTCCCTTAATCTCGACGTTGGTAAACTGTTTTTTTCAAAACAGACGCCAAAACGTTCGAGTGATTTTCAAGATTTCACACTACACTGTCGCTAATCTCTTTAATGTTCAATTAACTTCAGAGGTTGCCTGGAAGAGATCGCTTTAAGCGATACGGCCGCCTTTGTACATATCATGCTACTATTCCTGTAGTTTTTACTTTTCCTGTATTTGTGTACAATAAAGTGTTTCTACCTATCTATCTAAGATTCTAATACGGTCATTAGCCAAAATGCAGCAAGAAATAAAACTGAAACTGAACATAACATAGCTATACTATTTCATAAAGTAAATTATAAATTGCGACGCTAAAGTGGCGATGGTTGCACTTGGTTAGACGTGGTGATGGAGGTGGACCAGAGCCCTCACTGAGTGGTGGCCAAGGTTGGGGAAAAGAGGAGTAGGTCGTCCAGCAGCCAGATGGGCGAATGACATCACCAAAGTCGCAATGAAGACCTCGATGCGACTAGCACAGGATCGTATAGGGTGGCACAAAAGAGAGGAGGCTTATACCCTGCAGTGGGACGACATGGGCTGATGATGATGATGAAATTATAAATTACTTTTAAGTTAAATTACTAAGAATAATAAATTAATTATGTTTTATGTTTTTATCTATGGGTGCAACTAAAGTCTGAAAATAAATGTTATTTATTTTTAATGAAATCTTCCGGTTAAAATGTTTTACTCCACTTATGTTTTATGCTACAGTTTTAAGATTTGAATATTTTTTTTTAAATAAGGAGTGCGTACGAGCAAACGCTATGGAAAGAGCTATTCTCGGAGTATCTCTGCTGGATCGAATCCGAAATGAGGAGATCCGGCATAGAACAAAAGTTATCGACATAGCTCATAAGATTAGCAAGCTGAAGTGGCAGTGGGCCGGTCACATCTGTCGCAGAATCGATAACCGCTGGGGGAGACGAGTTCTGGAGTGGAGACCGCGTTTAGGGAAACGTAGTGTGGGACGACGAGCGACGATCTGCGCAAGGTGACTGGCAGCGACTGGATGAGAAGAGCCGAAGATCGGGCTCAATGGCGCGCCCTGGGAGAGGCCTATGTCCAGCAGTGGACTAGAGTAGGCTGCTGATGACGAGGAAACGGGTCGGACGGTAAGTGGTCACCGTCGCCCATATCTATGGGGAGGTGCGATATCTATCTCACCTCACCGTATTGTTATTAGAGGGTTTTCGGGCGGCCTGAACAACTCTGACAAATAGGTTGGCCACTAACCATACTATAAGCAAGCAAGAGGGTTTTCGATGCACTGCTAACCAAGACCGACTCGTGGTCACACCAGCTTGTAACACCAGTTTGATTACCAGTAATTTTTTTCTTCGTTGTCACACCGCTATAAAAAGTCCACCTTTTACAGTATTGCATTACTGCAATACTGTAAAAGGTGTAGTTTTTATAGCGGTGTGACGACGAAGGAAAAAATTACTGGTAATCAAACTGGTGTTACAAGCTGGTGTGACCACGAGTCGGTCGTGCTGCTAATCTTGATAAGTAGGTACCTACATTTGTAAATTGAAATAAATTGAAATTGAAATCGTTCATTTAGCACTGTAAACACCAGAATATAGAACACAATACAGAAGTATACAAAGATTAATACATACACCACAGAACATCCGGTGTGGTACAGTGCCAAAAAGGGTACACCAGCTCAGCATAATGCTGAGGCAAGCCACAGCGCTGGTTTCCAGCTGGCCCCTCAGAGACTGCACGGACGAAGAAAGCAACAATATGTGCGTGTTGTGTTGTCATTAATATTCACTTTAATCCCCTTATAGACTAGGTTTGTCTGGAATCTTCACATCGGAGATCTACAAGATGCGTTCCCCCAAACTGGCTGCGGTATTAGTTCTGGCGATCATAGCGTCAGTCTTAGGCCGCCTTCCTGAGACCACTCGGTCTACACCTACCACACCAGACACGAAATCTGAGGTCAGGAGTGAGAAATGTGACATCACCACGAATGATTACTGTAGTACATATGCTTTAAATGTTGATCGTATAAACATTTGGAAACCAAGTCCTGGAAAGTAGTCGTCAATTTCAGGATTATTTTTTGTAACGGGAATTATTTTCTTCTCTTATGTCTCCTCTTTCCGAAGGTTGCCTGGAAGGGATCGCTCTTAGCGAAAAGGCCGTCTAAATAACTTCACTATTTCTTTTTCTATCTTTTGTTTGTTGTTTTCTATTTGTGCAATAAAGTGTATTTTACTTTACTTTACTTTGATTTATTTATTAATTATCTAAGGCAGCCTTTCCCAAAGTGGGCGATAACGCCCCCTTGTGGGCGCTGCAGGCCTAAAGGGGGACGGTAAGAGACCCAGAAAAAAAATGGGGGCGTTGTGTAGAGGCTTGGGGGGTGATTTGTAATTTCATTTAGCTAAGAGGCCTCTTAGACACCGACTGCATGAGCTCTCGACTCTCAACTACAACTTGTGAACATCAACTAATATTAGTTAAGAGATTGCTCAAACTCGGTTCGCTATTTCTCTCCGCGTAGTTCATATATCTGTCCTGTTTTATTGAATATATGAAATAAAAATCATGTCAATCGGTCGCTTCGTTTCGAAATGAAAGTAGACACAAACAAACAAATAAAAAGGTAACAGACATACTTTCGCATTTTAATAGTTATTAGTACTCCTAGATAGGTAATTTTCGTTTTCAATAATCATTCTCATTGGCAGGTGTAGCCCGTATGAGTTAACTTGAGACCTGAGCGCCGTTGTGTATTACCGACTGCGCTCAGGTTTCAAGTTAACTCTTGCGAATTATAGTAAAAGTCTCGTTTAGAATTAATGTTTAATCTCCGCTAATATAGCTCATAATAATTAATTAATTTAATTTGAAGTTATAGTCGTTTTTAAGTAGGGGAAAAAAGGGGGGCGCTAAAAAATAATTTATTCTCAAAGTGGGCGGTAGACAAAATAAGTTTGGGAACCCCTGATCTAAGGTATTAGGAAACATACCATTCATGGAAGGGTAAAAAGTCTATAGTTTGTGAAAAGAATCCAGTTCGTACATAATGAAAAATAAGTACGAATTTTTCAACGATGAATATTAATAATTAATAGTGTATTTTCCAGTTAGTTTAACTTAAAATATACAATAACAAGCACGTTTTTGTTTTTATTTTTAATTTAACATTGTTCATTATAATAATAACTCGTAGATCGATACAAAATTAGGGGCCATCCATAAATTACGTCACACGTTAAGGGTAAGAAATAGAAATATCATTTATTTATAAATATGTTTAATGCAGATGTTTTTTTTTAAAAAAATATCAATTTAAAGGCTTTGGTACACGACAACGTGACGATGTCAGCCTCGTTAGGGTCACTAAGAAAAGGGAAGCTCAAGTATTATTAGAGTCAGCCCTCACTTTGAGAGCCAACTTAGCAAACAACAGTAAGTGTTTCATATTATCAGATAAGGGCTGACTGAAAATAACATTGAGCCTCCCATTTTGGAGTCTACTGAGGTCAAATTTCTTCCTCTCAAATTTCCCCAGGTCACACTCCATTAGGTGAGTGAGGTCTTCTATTGTGTTGCAGTTGGTACAAAACGGTGATGCAGCTCTTCCCACCAAATACAAAAACTTATTTAACGGAATGTGACCCGAGCGTAATCTAAAAGCCAAAACAAGTAGCTCCCTACCAAGACTGACACAGTCAAACCATGGAGCCCAGGCTGGCATGTAATTAAGTGTATTGTACCAAAGCCCCTTCACTTTAGCCAATTCCTCATATTGGTCTCTCCAGCGAGACATGCCCTCGCATTCGGAATGTACTCAGGTCCAAGCGGATCTGGATGCATTTCAACACCCTCAGAAATGGCTAAATTCGCGTAACGATCAGCCATTTCATTGCCTCGATGTTACATTGTGTTTCAGTATCACCATATTGTGCCCGAAAGCGTTCACATTATTTGTTCAATTAATAAATCAAACAATCGAGGAGAGAGGGTGAACAAAGTATAACCACTGATCGGAGTAGGTAGGGCTGTTTTTGGTACTTGCCACATACGGTCATAATATGGATAAGTATGCCCAATAATCCCGGGATTTCCGGGATTGAATAAATATATTATTTAGATTTTTAACGTTATATTTGTTTTGATACACATTTAAGATTGGTGGCGAAATAATTTTTTTAAAGATTCATGACGCTAGTGTACCTATGGTAGTGTTTTAACTTCTTCATAAGTTCACAATTTAAAAAAAATCGTAATCCGCCGAGTAAGGGCGAGGTTTATAAAAGTAATATACAACATTTGCTCGATAACTTAAAACGGGATCCCGAAATCATATCCATATATAACCTTTGCGGACATTTACCCGAAAGAGCTCTACCTACTCCGATCACAGGTCATAACACATACAAAATTCCAATAGGATATTGACTAGTCACACTTATTTAAATTGACGCGTGAAATTAGATTATAAGCATAAAATATAAAACGAATGAGACAAATTGATCAATGTTTTTATAAAACAAATAAATTGAGTATAAATTTATATAAACGTTTCTGGTCAAGTTGTTTTCTTCATTCTCTCTTCTCCTTCTCACATAAGGTAAGTTATAGAAATTGCAACGTATTTATACAGCAAAGCCGCAGTGCTTAAAGCGCTGCGGCAACAGGCTGAGGCAGTCCCCTTTGTCCGGTGCTGCACACCACCTTCATCAAACTGAATTACTGTTGCTTATTTATTTTTGTAATATATTTGTTTAATATTATTATTGTCTTCTGTGCCTGGTTGTTTGTATGTGTGTCAGAAATAAATAATCTTTCTTTCGTCTTTCTTCTTTCTATACCGAAACTGAGAAATCTCATCAGTTACATTGTCAACAAAACACCTTTATTAGTTACAAGAAATCCTTAAGGTTAAGTTTTCATTAACTTGTCAAGGAACATTAATCTTCTCTCCTTTAGTATTTATTTTGTCATTGCTGTATTATCTTTATTACTGTTAGTATATAGTATTTATTTATATGTATTTATTTGTATATTTATATTATATTTATGTACGTATTTTCTATTTTCTATTTTTAAATATGTATTTTTATTTAGCATATAGGTGTACACTTCGCCTGCCTTGATATGAATCATTTTATGGGGTTTTCTGGAAGAGATAAGTCACGCCTTTTATGTTTCATATATTTTTGTATAAGTTTGTATTATATTGTGCGTGTATAATAAATAGTTAATAATAATAATAACTCAACTGACCCCAGAAATGGGAGGAAACCTAACAGATTAGTATTTGAATAATAATAATAATTAAAATATTTGCTGGTGAACATTGAGAGGCAGAAATTTGTCCTCAACAGGCTCCACAATGGGAGGCTCAATATTATTTTGAGTCAGCCCTTATCTGATAATATGAAACACTTAGTACTGTTGTTTGCTAAGTTGGCTCTCAAACTGAGGGCTGACTCTAATAATACTTCAGCTTCCATTCCCTTTTCTTAGTGACTCTAACGAGGCTGACATGGTCACCTTGTCGTGTACCAAAGTCTCTAAACTGAGATTTTACAAAAAATTTGCAATAACTACTATAGTTAGACATGGGATTTATACCATGGTTTTTTCTTTCCCCCAAACCGTGGTAAGAATCCCGAGTCTAACAGCTATAGTACTGACGACGACAACCATGAAAGCCTAATAAGTCATTTGCTTCCTACATCACAGATCTAGATAGAGATGACACCTGGTAGAAATTCTTAAAGTCTTAACCTTTAATACATTTCATGAAATTCATGGTTTAAACGCTTTCTGTTTCTCCTCAATGTTTGTTTTACTTTTATCATACTCATGCTCATTTATTAACACCATCGGGACACCAGGAACTCTTGGATACGTCATTCTTTTACAATAAATTTAAAATTCAAACACAATTCATGTTAATCATAAACATAACTGGACAGGAGCGAATAGAAAAGCCGATTTACATTTTAAAAATTGGCTAAAAAATAAGATTGTAGCAGCTGTAAAGGGGCTTTGTCATTTCATCATCATTATCAGCAGCCTACTCTAGTCCACTGCTGGACATAGGCCTCTCCCAGAGCGCGCCATTAAGCCCGATCTTCGGCTCTTCTCATCCAATCGCTGCCAGCCCACAGCAGGGAGGCGTCCCACACTATTTAGCCCAAACGCGGTCTCCACTCCAGAACTCGTCTCCCCCAGCGGTTGTCTGTTCTGCGACAGATGTGACCGGCCCACTGCTACTTCAGCTTGCTAATCTTATGAGCTATGTCGATAACTTTTGTTCTATGCCGGATCTCCTCATTCCGGATTCGATCCAGCAGAGATACTCCGAGCATAGCTATTTCCATAGCACGCTAGGCGACTTTCAATTTGTGAACCAGTCGCACCGTCAGTGTCCACGTTACGGCTCCGTAGGTCATTATTCCGTAGGTTATTATTATAAATAATAAAATTAATATATCTGCTGTAAAGGGGCATTGTCGTACAAGTAATCGTGTCTTAAAAATATCTGATTATAGGTATCCATTTTGGTTGAGAACTTCACACCAGTTCACAAGATGCGTTACCCCAAACTGGCTGCGGTATTAGTTATGGCGATCATAGCGTCGGTCTCAGGCCGAATTCCTGAGACCACTCCGTCTACACCTACCGCACCAGACGCGTATCCTGAGGTCAGGAGTGAGAAATGTGATAAAGCTACGAATAATTTCTGTGGTACTGCAGAAAAATCTAATGTACCGTATAGTATTTGGGTACCAGGTGGTTAGCCGAAACCTTTAAACTCAATTTTTTCATTAGTTGCAGATACCCAACATACTCCTATTTATTTATATGTAGTACATATTTTTGTACAAAAAGTGAAATTAAAATGCAAAATTATACATTATTTTCATAAATTTTCATCAATAATATGTGTGTTACCTCGAAAAAAATTTCAAATTTGCCAGTTATTTGTGACGGGAAACTGCGGCTAATGAAAAAATGGAGTTTAGCTTCAACATCGCTATATTTCTTGACAAAGGAAGATTTAGAATTATGTGATATACTTTATAATCCAAATACTTCAATAAGAAAATAGAACATCTGACATTAAATATAAATTGGTACAAACATTTGTGATTTTTATTTTATTCTACTAATACTGTCGTTGTTGGTCAGGTAAGAAGAGTTGTATCATTGTTTAGGGTAAATCGTATGTATGAGAAACAGAGCTTATTTATTTAAAAGTTTGAAGACTAAACTTTTCCTCTCGTGGATACCGTCAGTCAGTATTTCAGGCTCATCGGTTGAGTTGGTGTATATTTCTTCCCTTCAGATGGAAAGATCAAGAACGCTACAATAGTGTTTGTTATTACTACAATAGTTAATGTCTATTGAATTCTAGGTTATAATTTTAATTTTTTTAATTTCTTAAATGTCTTCTTTCTTAACCGTCATTTAATATTTTAACTGTAACAAATATCAGTATATTTGTTGTTTTGTAGTCATATTATAATGTTTATTGAATTCTAAGTTTAATTTTTTAATTTCTTAATCTTCGTCTTCTTCCTTAAGCCTCATTTAAAATTTTAACAGTAATAAATATCTACACTTACTACCTCTTTCTCGTTTCCTCTTCCCGAAGGTTGCCTGCAAGAGATCGCTCTTAGCGATAAGGCCGCCTATATTTTCACTTCACTTCACTATTTCCTTATCTATCTTATGTACCCGCATGCTCCATCGTCGACCTCATCGTCGCTTACCATCAGGCGAGATCGAGGTCAAATGCGGGTTTAGTAGTAAATAAAAAAATCTATCTTATGTTTGTTGTTTTCTTTTTATGCAATAAAGTGTATTTTACTTACCTTTGTTTTTTTTAAATTATAATTATCTAAGTTATTAGGGAAAATATTACCTACCGTTCATGAAAGGGTGAAAAGTCAATAGTTCGTGAAAAGAATCCAGTTCGTACATAATTAAAAATAAGTACTAATTTTTCAACGATGAAGATATTCATATTTTTGGGTACTTTTACCCTTTAAAAGGAATAATAATGTATTTTTCTAAAATGTAATTTTCTAAAATGTTTGATTTATTGTTGTTTTTATGATGATGTGATCATTCTAAGGAATTAATCACATAGAACGACTCTCGTGGCAGATTTAATGGGGTGGTTTGTCATTGTCTTCCCCATTTCAAACACTGGTTATCTCAGTGTGTAGGTTTCCTCACGATATTTTCCTTCACCGTCAGAGTAGTTGGTAAATGTACGTAAGTCTTTCGAAAAAACCGAAAAATTTATTGGTACATGGCATTGCCTGGTTTCGAACTCGGACCTCCCGCACGGGAGTCCGACGTCCTAGCCACGACGCCACCGACGCTCTTAAACACTTCTAATGACAACTAATATCGAAAGGACTTAATTTACTTAATGCATATTCGCTAAACAAAGCGTACATTTTTTTAATTACTTTATAGTTTAAATAAATTATGTATAACATTTCATCCGCTTATAACATAAGTCATAACACATACAAAATTCATATAGGATATTGACTAGTCACAATTATTTAAATTGACGCGTGAAATTAGATTATAACCATAAAATATAAAACGAATGAGACAAATTGATCAATGTTTTTATAAAACAAATAAATTGTGTATAAATTTATATAAACGTTTCTGGTCAAGTTGTTTTCTTCATTCTTTCTTCTCCTTCTCACATAAGGTAAGTTATAGAAATTGCAACGTATTTATACAGCAAAGCCGCAGTGCTAAAAGCGCTGTTAAAAGTTTTAAACTTTTTGAAATACTTAAATGTCTCCTTAATAATTTTAATAAGCGCAGGACTATACCAAGGAGGATACTTGCAACCATTGATTTGCTTCGTCGGTATAAACTGAAATACCAAGCCTGACATGATGTTGTAAAATACTTGCACGGCCTCGTCAACAGTACCCTCACCAAGGACAATTGGCCAATCTACCTGTGACAGTCGTTCACGAATCCTATAATAATCACCACGATTATATAAAATTGTCGTGCGCTTCGGGATTTCAAGAGCATGAAGTTCCACAAATTGTGTCTTAATACTGAGGGTCTTATGATAAGCGTCCTCGGGGACGAGCGGATCGTGACAAGGCAATACGGATACGTGATCGTTGCAAAAAACTAGATCTAGTATTCGACCAAACTTATTATGAATATAATTGAATTGCTGCAGGTTACAATCATCTAAAGTCTCAACAAATTTAGTGAAGAGATCACCAATAACATTCCCAGGCCGCAGTCCATCACTAGAAGGAGACCACGATATATCACTCATGTTGAAATCTCCAATAATTAAAAACTTATCTATTGAGTGATCGTTTATAAGTGACGAAGTGTTAACCAGAAAATTGTGCAGCTGGATATCAAATTTGTTACCTAAGGTTTGATCACAGAGGTATAAACAACATATATGTAAATTATAAATCTTTTTCGGACGAGTACTACGAAGCTTGACTGTGAGCCAGATGTCTTCTGCACTGGACTGCCAGTCTGGGTTATACGCGACCTGCAAGTCGCGGCGCACCGCGATCAGCACCCTCCTCCCTTTAAAAAAAAAGTTTGTAGCACCTGTAAAGGGGCTTTGTCACTTCATCATCATTATCAGCAGCCCACTCTAGTCCACTGCTGGACATAGGCCTCTCCCAGAGCGCGCCATTGAGCCCGATCTTCGGCTCTTCTCATCCAGTCGCTGCCAGCCCACAGCAGGGGGGCGTCCCACACTACTTAGCCCAAACGCGGTCTCCACTCCAGAACTCGTCTACCCCAGCGGTTGTCTGTTCTGCGACAGACGTGACCAACCCACTGCTACTTCAGCTTGCTAATCTTATGAGCTATGTCGATAACTTTTGTTCTATGCCGGATCTCCTCATTCCGGATTCGATCCAGCAGAGATACTCCGAGCATAGCTATTTCCATAGCACGCTGAGCGACTTTCAATTTGTGAACCAGTCGCACCGTCAGTGTCCACGTTTCGGCTCCGTAGGTCATTATTCCGTAGGTTATTATTATAAATAATAAAATTAATATATCTGCTGTAAAGGGGCATTGTCGTACAAGTAATCGTGTCGTAAAAATATCTGATTATAGGTATCCATTTTGGTTGAGAACTTCACACCAGTTCACAAGATGCATTCCCCCAAACTGTCTGCGGTATTAGTTCTGGCGATCATAGTGTCGGTCTCAAGCCGACTTCCTGAGACCACTCGGTCTACACCTACCACACCAGACGCTAATCCTGAGGTCAGGAGTGAGAAATGTGAAAGAGCTACGAATAATTTCTGTGGTAATGCAGAAACATTTGATATACACCATAGTATTTGGATACCAGGTCATTAGCCGAAACCTTTAAACTCCATTATTTCACTAGTTGCAGATACCCGTCACAGTGACAGCACTTAAAATGTGATTTATTTATATGTAGTACATATATTTGTACAAAAAGTGAAATTGAAATGCAAAATTATACATTATTTTCATAAATTTTCATCAATAATATGTGTGTTACCTCGAAACACCATTTACACACGAATTTATTTTTTAATCTAAGTGCTGTAGATTTTGTAATAAATAAATAAAAAAAAAATAAAAAAAAATGTTTTCAAATTTGACAGTTATTTGTGACGGGAAACTGCGGCTAATGAAAAAATGTAAGAATAAAATTTTAACTGTAACAAATACCAGTATATTTGTTGTTTTTTGTAGTCATATTAATGATATTATAATGTTTATTGAATTCTAGGTTTTAATTTTTTTATTTCTTAATCTTCCTTAACCCTCATTTAAAATTTTAACTGTAATAAATATCAGTATATTTGTTACAGTTTAAAAAATGTCAGTATATTTGTTACAGTTTACACATATTTGTTAACGATTAACATTTAAAATTATGAATCGTCTAAATGTTTGTAATATGTAGGGTATTATATTATGAGCTAATTTTATTGAAATTGAAGTTTTCAAATCAAATAATAATACATTTTAATTGAAATCGAAGTGTGAAATTAAATAGGTATAACCGTATAATATAAAACAAACACAATAACAAAATGGTTCAATATTTTTATACATACTCGTATAAAGAAATAAATTGGTTTAAAATTATATAAAAGGCAGGCATTCACGATCAGGCAGTTTTCTTCATTTGTTTCTACTCATATAAGGTAAGAAAGAAAGAAAAAAGAAGTCTCTCCCTCCACGGCCGGCAACACACAACCAACACCCCTGGTATTTCACGTGTCTCTAGGCGACTTATCATCAGGTGGCCCGCCTGCCTGTGTGTCGTAGCCAATTTATATTTATATTAAAATTGCATTATGCATATGTCAGCGCAAACAACAAGTGACATCATAGTGCACGTGCAGTGCCCACCTGCGCTTGCGACGAAGTAAACACGCAGCAACAGCCGATACCACGTCATGCCGCCCCCCACTACCTGGGCTCTATAAAAGCGGGCGTCCGACCCGAGGTGGCATCATTCACTTACGACTCGTCGACGAGGCAGTCGGACTTAATATTTTATTCCAGAATATTGCATTTCCGAATAATTAACCGTAACTGGTTGCTATCAGGGGACTCTCGTATGGCCGGTTACTATTGAATGTCTAACCGGTGATTGGTGGTTGCTATTGAGGTGACTGCACTGCGACTAGTTGCTGTCAGCTGACTGTAGCAGTAACTGGTTAAAGTTAAGGTTACTGCGGTAGGTATTGGTTGCGGTTCACCGGTGGTGGTCCGACCGGTACAGCAGAACCGCGGCGCTGGTTTTCAGCTGTGCCAGGGCGAAGTTAGGTTGAGTTAAGTTACAGAACGTGCTACAGTCTGTCCTCTAGATGCCGGCTAGCAGGGTTCTAGGACAGTGCGCAGATGAAGTAATAGAAGAATTTAGAGATAAATAATATTTTTTAAGGAAAAGAACACAGAAACAGTAACACAGAAAATAGGTAGTAGTAGGAAATAAAAGTGAACGGGGAGACGTCCGTTCGAGACAAAATACAGAGAAAAAGTGAAAATACAAATAAAACAATGAAATTAATGGAATAATGAAATTTAGAAATGGAATGGGAACATGGTTTTGAATTTAAATGAAGATGCCAACACGAAATGAGATGAGATAAACGCTAACGATGAGGTTGAAGTTGATGGCAAGGAGGTTGATATGGACGATGAAGTCGACATCGTTACAAACATATATAGAAATATAAAACTCTCGCTATATTACGGAATTAAATGAAACTATATTCTTCATTGGGATCTCTTTTAACACAGAATAGGTACTCGTATAAACGTACCTGTACTTCATGACGGGATTATATTTCCTTAGTCAGGGTATAGTTATTTACTATGACAAGTATTTTACTATGACAAATATTTTACAAATCATTTTCAATGTTTCTTCTGATTTTTTTTCGAATTTGTACTTAAACCATTATACAGAACATTCTATAATTTTAGGGATTAGAGATGCATCAGTTTATTATAATATACCACTAATTAATTTCCATATTTTTGTTAAATATTAATAAATAAAATATATAAATAAGAATAAGAATAGTTTATTTGTGCGGCAAGGTTACAATGAATTCATAGTCCATACACCTGATTTTATGTTGCACGTGTCTGTAGGCGACGGTGACTACTTAAAATCAGGTGGCCTGCCTGTTTGTCGTAACCAATTTATATTTTAAAAAAACTATGTTAGTCGTTTATAAAATACATTTTAGGTGGGTATGTGGGACAGAGAGTTCTGTGTCTGTGTCCAGTGTCTGATTATAGGACAATCAAACTTGCCCGCTATCATCTTCAGAATGTCATTGCTGCCGCCCTCCACTCTGAGCAGCAAGGAGGCGGTCTTCTTGCGCACGATCGTATGGAAGCCGTCGGTGCAGGCCTCCGCAGACATTCCTGAGGCGCTGCAGAAGCGAGGCAGCCTCAATAGCATTCTGAAGGAATGGTTATACAGGATTCGCAGGGCATTTAGCGATCTCTGAGTGTGTGCGTCCAAATATAATATTTTTCTATTTGTCATTATTCTGATTATAGGCTGCTGGATTCTGACAATCTTCACTCACACCAGTACACAAGATGTATTCCCCCAAACTGGCTGCACTGTTAGTTCTAGCAATCACAGCGTCGGTCTCAGGACGGCTTTCAGAGATCACGCGGTCTACAAGTACCACACCTGATCCATACCCTGAGGTCAGGAGCGAGAAGTGTGACGTAAAGACGAATAATTTCTGTGGTTCCGTGACGTATGTACCTGATAATAATTTTCCACGGCCCGGTCGGGTACTTGTCGGGTAGTTCTCAGTCTCAGGATGTCTTGACTCAGTAGGTAACAACTGTTTTCAAGAAGTTACAACAAATTACTGTTTGAAAGAAGTTACAACATATTACTGTTTGAAAGAAGTTACAACAAATTACTGTTTGAAAGAAGTTACAACAAATTACTGTTTGAAAGAAGTTACAACAAATTACTGTTTTCAAGAAGTTACAATAAATTACTGTTTTCAAGAAGTTACAACAAATTACTGTTTTCAAGATGCTACAATATACAGGTGTCAGGGTAAATGCACCGTCTCTTGCAAAGAGATAAAAGTTCCACGAATATGAACTACTTACATACAGCTTACTCGAAAGAGTTTAGATATTCGTAGATTTTTGTCTTCGTACAAAATGATGACCAAAACAATTCAATTAATTGGTCTGGAGCCCACTGCCTCTACCGGGATATAGCCAAGCGCCTCGTAGAGACATCCCGGTACCAGAAGGCTGGCCTCTACTTTGCTCAGCGTATAAGCCTCGCTATACAGCGGGGCAACGCCGCCAGCCTCCTCGGGACACTCCCTGCAGGGAGCGACCTGGGCCAGGTCTTTTACTTGTAAAATAGTAAGTGTTAAGTATGTATTTGTGTTATTTTTGTATACTTTATTTTGAATAAACCATTTTAATTAATTACCGATTTGTATGAAAAGATTTTTTGTTATATTCTTTTTTTAACTACAAGGTTACCTATTCATATGGATTTGTATGCTACTTTGGTGTGGTTTGCCTTAACCCTGAATAAAATTAGTCTGATATAAAATATAAATTACAAGTACATTATTGTTTTTATTTTTACATTGTTTATAGTTCAGAGCGTCGGTGGCCTGGTGGCTAGGACGCCGGACTCCCATCCGGGAAGTCCGTGTTCGAAACCATGCAATGAATAAGAATAAGTTTATTTGTGCGGTAAGATTACAATGGATTCATAGTCCATACACCAGTAGGAACTTAAGCATATGTTATATTAAACTAAATAAAATTAGTGAGCAACCAGTTAGTTTACAATAAACGCTGACCTCCGAACTAGGAAGTTCCTGTATTTCGGAGGACAGATCTCTTCTGTGACCAGTGGAAATAAAATGTAACAGAACATGAGAAAATATAAAACTGATAAAATTTGAAAGAAAACAAAAAAAAAGAACAATAATAAAGGTTAATATAAGGGTTGGTGGGAATACATTGTGTGTGTGCCATGTACCAATGAGATTATCGGATTTTTGCGAAGAGTTACGTACATTTACCGACTGCTCTAACGGTGAAGGAAAACAACATGTCTGGGGAAATTAAAAGTTTCAGAAGGCGTGTGAAATCCACAAACCAGCACTGGGCCCGCTCGGTTTATCATGGCCCGTACCCCCTTGTGCAATGGGAGGCCTGGGCCCCGACAGTGAGGACATTAATAGGCACATTCTGAAGTAATTTGGTGGCAAGGTACGTATCTACGTGTTGATATTTGGCTTTATGTGCTAATTTAAAGTTTATGAAACAAAAATCTTGTAAAATCATCAAATATTAATCAAAATAATCATTATTTATTTATCAAATTATTGTCATTGTAAACAATAAATTTAGGTTATACAATGTTTTATGAACAAAATTATCTTTATGTAGGTAGTATTTTTCAATGTTTTTTGTAACTGTGCCAGTGGCGCCTCTAGTGGTAAAACATTGCAGGATTATCTCCTATTCTGAAAAGCGCCGCGAGGGATGAAGCGACCCACACTCTTTATTTCCATACTAAAAATTGTGAAATAAATATTTTAATAAAAACTGTATTGTATTGTATTGTATTGTATTTATTTATCTTATAGTAACTGAAACCGTTACAAGATAGTTGTCTTCATCAGCAGCCTACTCTAGTCCACTGCTGGACACAGACCTCTCCCAGGGCGCGCTATTGAGCCCGATCTTAGGTTCTTCTCATCCAGTCGTGCCAGCCACCTTGCGCAGATCGTCGCTCGTCGTCCCACACTACGTTTGCCCAAACGCGGTCTCCACTCCAGAACTCGTCTCCCCCAGCGGTTGTCGGTTCTGCGACAGACGTGACCGGCCCACTGCCACTTCAGCTTGCTAATCTTATGAGTTATGTCGGTAACTTTTGTTCTATGCCGGATCTCCTCATTTCAGATTCGATCCAGCAGAGATACTCCGAGGATAGCTCTTTCCACAGCACGCTGAGCGACTTTCAATTTGTGAACCAGTCGCACCGTCAGTGTCCACGTTTCGGCTCCGTAGGTCATTACTGGTAGGACGCACTGGTTAAAGACTCTTGTCTTTAGACATTGAGGTATGGGCGACGAGAAGATGTGATGAATAAAAACTATGTGTACAACCCGTACCACGCATGCCTAGTTCATAAGTTTTGTTTACATTAGCGACAGTTATTGTGGGTAGTTTTAGCTTTCGTTTTTGTTTCGTTCTGTCGAATATTAATGTCCAGTGAGGGTAATTTTTATCGTTGATTGCCACTCGCTGACACAGTCTCGGAAACACAGCCCTTGAGACAGCAACATTTCGTCATCGCTTGTGAACTATCACCTCCATGGACTCCTCGCAGTGCTGATACAGTGCTGGTGCTTCGGTGATATAAAAAACTGCCAGAATTTTGGACATTGTCAGCGCCGACGGGTGATCTCGGGCTGAGACGCTGGTGAGTTGGTTTTTCATTGATATTTATTGCCGTTCCCCTTAGTTTATTTCGCCCTCGAAAGATCCCTGGAATCGCTGGGGATCGCACACTATGTGTTTTACTATATTATTTCAATTATATTTTTTATATTATTTAATTTAATGAATTTCAATAAAAACGTTAACGTTTCGATTGGGACCTCGGACACGTGGTCGACTGTACTTTTACTTTTTATTATTAAAGTAGGTACATTCATTAAACTTTTTAACCTCTTTTCTAATGGGATTAATTATTTTAATCATATTTTTCAATGTCACTGGACTCAAATACTAATAATAATACTCGTATTTAGGTATTTACCTAACTATTAGATTAATAAAAGTACAGAATACCTAATAATATAGGCTTGTGATACCATGTCTTTTACATTAAAGAATGGGTTATATGTATATAGCAATAGAGTCGAAACTACATTGTAATGCAACTGCCGGAACACGTTGCTTGGTTACCTACTGTACGTAGCGACGCAATTATTGTTTTATCAAATTAAACTGATTTATCAAATTTTGTTCTGTAATTAAGGGCCACTGTTCATTTGATTTATTAGAGCGTCGGTGCCGTCGTGGCTAGGACGCCGGCCTCCCATGCGGGAGGTCCCGAGTTCGAAACCATGCAATGCCATGTACCAATGAGTTTTTCGGTTTTTTCGAAAGACTTCCGTACATTTACCGACTGCTCTGACGGTGAAGGAAAACATCGTGAGGAAACCAGCACACTGAGATAACCAGCGTGTGAAATAGAGCAGGCAATGGCAAACCACCCCATTAAATCTGCCACCTATCTACAAAAACTAGTGCATGCGAAATTATATTTTAAGTTTACGTTAGTTATGTTTTTTTATTGCCAATGACCGTGTTAGAATCTTGAAAATAACTCGAACGTTTTGGCCTCTGTTTTTAAAAAAAAAACAGTTTACCAACGTCGAGATTAAGGGAGAGTCGTGTGCACTAGGAATGCCTAGTGCCTTGCATTGCAAGTGCAATTGGAGGTTAGGTTGCCGAATTCACACCATATTTCACTCCCATTTCACTGTCTTATATAACGTTTTGGCGCCCTGGGAGAGGCCTATGTCCAGCAGTGGACTAGAGTGGGCTGCTGATGATGATGATGATATAACGTTCACTTAACACGGACGATTTTTAGGTAAAATATACTAGTTTTACGAAAAAATGACCACTGTGAAACGTTTTTAAACAATAAAAAAGGACGAACACGCCATGACAACATGAACGCAACAACATATAACCCTTCATCGTCGATATTTGACACAATTTTACAAATGTCAAGAAAACACAACCACAAAAAATTGCGATAGGGTTCCGAGTAAAGTTTGATGTGTCTTCCAACAGTACATTTTTAGAGATCCTTACCTCGGGGTAAAACGGAAAACGGAATCCTATACTGTCGCTCTGTCGTTTTCCAATTTCCAATGTTTTCATCATGACAAATACAGTGTATAAGTACCTTTACAAAAAGTATTCTCTATATAAAGCTACAATCCCAACTGCCACCACCATTGCCCCATCTAGTTCAGTAGGCTGTAGGGTCTTCAGTCTTCGACATGGGGTCCCTGACGGCTTGCCTGCTTCTGGCCACGGCTTTAAATAGCTGCTTGGGCTACATTTTGGGTAAGCTATTTTTTTTTCACATCTTTCTAGACCACAAAGATTTTTTTAATAGTATTGTATGTTACGAAGCTTCGACTCCGACTCCGAAAGGTCGGAACTTCCAATCCCGGACTTCCGAGCCGAACTCCGACTTCGGCTCTGTTAATTTTGAATCGGAGGTTAAACCGAAGATTTGTGAGCAAACATATTCAAATATCAATATTTTATTAAATAGTGTACATAAAGGAATATGTTTTATTGCCGCAAACGTCATAATAAAAAAAATATGGCATATATTTTAGTTCAGCTTTAAAAATTAAAAAACTGTTTAAAATTTTAATTTCTACTGAACATCTCCGCCTCCGACTCCGCCTCCGACTCCGATAAATCAAATTTAAAACCTGCGGTTCTGGTAAAACCACCTCCGTAACATCCCTACTTTAAATTAGTAATGGTTTGGACATTATTAGGTACTTAGTACTTGAAGATTATGTTCTAAAACTGCATATTTTCTTTACTTGAAAATAATGTCTCCAAAATCCAATTTTATCGCGAACTTTGCAGTTTTTTTGTACGTAGAAAGTTGTTCAAAATTAACATAAAACCAATTTCGGGAATGATCTGATGATATTATGTAAGGATAGGCTAGACGAAATTATGAGTTTTCATATATATTTTTTAATAAAAATAAAAATCCTTTTATTGTCCTTGTCTGAATTAAATTACATTAAATTTCAAATCTTATTAGAAAATGATTAGACTTTTACGACCGGTTTCGTTTACATTATTACATAATACCTGAACATGTGTAAACGAAACCGGTCGTAATTAATAAAATACAGTAAAAACCTGTGAAACAGTATATTATTTAAGTCTAATCATGTACTACAAGTTTCACCAAGTACCGACAACCGCAAGTATTAAACTTATTAGAAAAAATAAAATATAGTAACAATTTATTTAAATAAAATAAAACTAAACTAAGGCTAAGAAAACTAAAGATAAAAAATTTGGGTTAAGTCCCCCGCATCCGGCAGTGTACCCAAGAGACTGGCTGCGTTGCCCCGTTGGATGGCTAAGCTAATCCGCTGGGCCAAATAGGAGCCAGATCTATAAATAAATATAGTAATAAATAATATAAATCAAATATACAATCATTCACTTAATAAGTTATCCGATTAATATAATATTGGTTGATTGAATAACACTTTTTGTCTAAAATTAAATACTTATACTATAGTAAATACTAAAAGGTGTATAATTCCAACTGCCATACGAAAAAATAAATAGGTTACCTAACGTATCTTTCATTTAAAATATACACCTAGTGGGTTTTCTCTGAAAAATATCAAATCAATTCAAACTTTTTTATTGTAAGTACCTTAACACGTTCGCGCGCGGTAACAGCAAATGCCTTAAAATTGAGTTTAAAAAAATTACAACACTGTCATCGCCGGCAAATCTTTACACATTTCTTAAAGCACTACGGTCATAGGTGACGATTTTCTATGAACTTGGTACGTAGGCCCCTCCCACTGCCATTCTGCAAAGAGTGCATTTTGTTTCTACTGGCAAAACTGCTGGATTTATAGGTGTTCCTTTTTGGACACGACTCACACATGCACAGCTACTTACGCATTGACAGTACGGACATGACAGCTATTCTATGTATCGTATTACGGCACCAGCAGTTAGTGATGGTATGCAATAACTTACTTACATTAATTTCATGCAGTACGGCAGTGAAGATTGGTACTGCCAAAATGAGAAAAAGTACCGTGCGCGAACGTGTTAAAATACATTTTTACAACGTCATGTTTTACTCTACCACCGTTACATATTGTCTTGTTTTACTCTCATTTAGAACCGTCCATTGCCTGGCCCGAGAATTACCACTTCAATGCTGAGGAGATCGACCTGGCAAGCGGTGTGGTCAAGAAGTTCGAAATGTGGTAAGATTTATAATAAAAATAAAACACAAAAAATTGGTGACTCAAAAAGATATCTGTCTTCAAAGCTCAGAATCGAGCTCAAACTCATATTAGACCTCTAGAGGGTGTATATAGGTGACCCATTTTTGATGTTGGTTACGACCAGTGATCCCACTAATTTTACCCACTAGTGGTACAGTATTTTGATATAGTGGGCTCGTGGTCCCACTGTCTGGTGGGATCATCAGTCAGCCGTAATGCAGTTGCTCTTGGTCCCACTAATTCGTCCATAAACAATATAACAATATTTTAGGAACTCAACATTAATTGGGAAATAATAAGCCAACATAATTAACGGGTAGTTTACTGATGAAGTAAACATAATTATAAATTTCTTATTTCTCAATAAAGTCAAACTATATTTTTTTAGCTTAACTTAGAGTGGGATCACGAGCCGTAATTTACAACTATTACTGGTAGTCCCACTATGCAGTGGGACCACGAACCTACATTTTCAGGCTAGTGGGACTACGAGTGTTGTGGCGTCCAGCCTCCTTTGCGTAGACTATGACTGGCTGAATGTCAATGTCTCTAATGGTGGGACAATGTAGGTGGGACCACGAGTCACACATCTTTGATGTATGTTTGTAAGATATACTATAGACTATCTAATTAATTAATGGAGGTCGGCGTTTATTATAACTAAGTTTTTGCTCACTAATTTTATTTAGTTTAATATAACCTATGCTTAAGTTCCTACTGGTGTATGGACTGTGAATCTTTTGTAATCTTACCGCACAAATAAACTTATTCTTATGGTTAATGAGTCAGGAATGCATTACTAATAGACCTTTTTTTAAAATATATTTTTTATTATTTGGGTAGCTTAGTTTAGCATCAAAGTCACTGTCGAATGGCATTAAAAAAGAAACAACTATTCGGCCGTAGAAATGTTTGTCATATGTATACTTTTCGGCGTAATTCGTGAACGGAAGTTCTTCCTATTCGGGCCAACTATATATTTTGGCGCATCTAGAGAATTTTATACATTTTTTTAAAATATTTTTATAGATCTGGTTCTCAGATAGGTCGCATATACAAGACTAATGTATTGTACAGGTACAGCGAAAAATTCAACCGCTCTCGCATCGACCTGAACAGCGGCGCCTCCAAGAGGTTCTACTACGCTCCAGTGGAGACCAGAGACGGATACGAGACGGGGAAAGTGTACTTTGTACGTCTATTTTTTGTTATTGTACAAAAACCCCCTATATTCCCGAAAGGGGGTGTTCAGTATCCATAACTTTCACTGTGGGGTCAACTCTGAAATCGCAAAAACATCAACTGAACATATACATTTCGTTCGTGTATGTATGGAATAGCTGTTTTTTTTACGATTTCAGAGTTTATTTATTTATTTTATTTATTTGGCATATCCACCGGTCAGAACAAGCTTTGCCCAACACCAGTACGGTGTCTTAGGCCCATTTCTTTATAGATACTTCAACGATGTCCATGATATTACTAAATTTAGTAGGCACTCTTTAAAACAAATTCTTAAAATCCACCTGAATGAACTTAGCTACGATCAAACCGAGAAACTATTACGTCCACAACAATAATACTTCACTCATCTACAGCATGCACACATACATACTTTCAACATACAACATACACACCCTTACACACACTCCCCCCCCCCCCCCCCCAACACACCCTTTCATTCCCCCTTACATACATTCACACGTCTTCGGGTATAAAATAATAATTAAAAATTTATATATTACATTATAATAAATTGTAATTTGTGACTATTATAGCTTGGTATTCAGTAGGGGGCGGTATTTGTCCCATGGATCGCTACCAAGTTGTCTGTGGGATGAATGCTGACCTTTATTAAATACCTTCTTTTTGAGAAAGCACTGTCTCCCAAGATACAGGTTCGCCTGGTCTGGGAGTCAGGGTATTGTTCGATTTACTAATTTGTGATGTTTTCAATAAAGATTATTTTATTATTTATTTAGAATTATTCGAGCTTATTTATATGGTAACGTTCTAATATACAATCCAATTACAGACGGCACTCACATAAAAATATAGGCTACTAGCAAATTTCACAAACAAAGCTTCTATGTTATACTTTCAATATTAATATGGATTCAGACATTTTGAGTTAATAATAAATTAAAATATATATTCTATACGAATGAGATTCTATACATATTTAAAGGAAATACTTATTTATGGAAAAAGAAATATTGCAGAAACTTAGGCATTTACAGATTTCAGCATTTTACTTCTAAATTGATGGAATGAGTCAAGGAATATGTCAAAATCATTATCTTTTACCATGTCCCATAGTGAAAGTTCAGTCACTGTTATGGGACTAGGGGGTTTTTGCACACCCAGTATATTCTACTCGTATATATAAGAAAAGTAGACGGAGCCATCTGATTGCAGGAAGTGGTCACCGTCGCCTTTAGACACCTCACCTCATTACAATCTTATCATTCCTCACCTACCAACCTAGTTTCGAAGCTCTGCTAACCTTGAGGACTTAGATGAAGTTCCTTCATCATCATCATCGTCAGCCTATTAATGTCGACACACAGGGTTTACGGTCCATGATCCACCTAGCGGGCCCAGTGCTGAATGGTGGATTTCACACGCCTTCGGAAACTTTTAATTTCCTCAGACATGCAGGTTTCCCCACGATGTTTTCCTTCCCTGTTAGTGCAGTCGGTAAATGTAAGTAAGTCTTCGAAAAAAATCCGAAAAACTCATTGGTACATGGCATTGCATGGTTTCGAACCCCAACTCCTGCATGGGAGTCCGACGTCCTAGACACTAGACCACCGACGCCGGTTGAAGTTCCATATGTGGCGGTAATTACGGTGGCTTCAATTCAAAATACAGTGCAAGCATTTCTGCTTGGAAGAAATAGGTAAAAGGGTGGGACCTCCCCAATCGATCCCACACATTAGGATACCATGTTCAACATAGTTTTTACGTTCATTCTCATAAGTGGCAAGCCTTGTTTCAATCATGGACGGGCATGCTAGCATCATGAATGGCGGGTGAAACTTATTTCTATGGTGTAACTGTGTGCGTAAGGGCTCTTATATACTAGCGAGCTGACTTCCTATGGATGCGTCAAATTATTGTTCATGGGACTATGTCCGTTTATTTTTCTTTGTCCATGGCTAGCATCATATAGTCTTCCGTCTTGTCCACCTCCTTACACAAAGGACCTCATGATTTTAATATGCTAATTTTTATTCTCGTAATTTTGTGATTTTGCTCTACTTAGATAGGAGAATAATATTACAAAAATTAGATTCTACTCTACTATTCAGCAAGATAGATACTACTGTACTGTACTGAACAATATTTTTGTGGAACGTTAGTATGGGTTACTATTAGTGGTGTAACGATGTCGACTTCATCGTCCATATCAACCTCCTTGCCATCAATTTCAACCTCATTGTTAGCGTTCATCTCACCTCATTTCGTGTTGGCATCATCATTTCTTTATCTATATTTTCAAAATTTAAATCATATTCCCATTCTAAATTACATTATTCTATTAATTTCATTGTTTTTACTTATTCTGTCTGTATTTTGTCCTGAACGGACCTATGTCCGTTTTATAAAATTGTCTCCTACTACTACCTATTTTCTACTATTGTGTTTTTCTGTTCCTGATAAATAATATCTACTATTACCAAGTTCTTCTATTACTTCATCTGCACACTGTCCTAGAACCCTGCTAGCCGGCAACTAGAGGGCAGATTGTAGCAGTTGTGCCCACGATACATTGGATACAACTTGTTCCTATATGTGGGGATTACTGTTTTTGTAAGTATACATTATTCTTCTCATTTTAATTCTTAGCTTATTATTTACAGTATCATCCCGAAACGGCTGAAGACGAAGTACCCATAATCAAATGTAGGAAGATCCAGAAATACTATGGTGATCAAAAGTGCTTCTTGCCTTTTATGTTCTTTTTCGACTATAAAGGTAGTTATTACGGTTTTTTTTCTTTTTTCTTTAATGAATGGTGCTAGTGATTTACACTGCAATTTGGCCAATGATATTGGATATCCGTGCAGCGCGATCAGAACCGGAAGTAACGTTGTTTTTACATTTATTTTAATTTTTTAATTAATCTAAGTATAATAGATTAAGCTCTTCATTGTTTCATTTGTTATTATTACTTTTGTATGGGTATTTACCTGAAATAACTAATTTATTATTTATTATTATATTTTAATATAATTTGACTGGATGAGAAGAGCCGGAAATCGGGCTCAATGGCGCGCCCTGGGAGAGTCCTATGTCCAGCAGTGGACTAGAGTAGGCTGCTGATGATGATGATGATGATGATATTTTAATATTTCTGTTTATCTCCCATTTCTGGGGTATTCTACCACAATCGCGGGCTTTTGGCCAAACGAGAGTGGGGACGAAAAAATAAAAAGATATATATAAAAATGATAAATATGTAAGAATTTTATCGTAATTTAAGATTATTCTTCTATTGATAAGAATTTGCGAACTATTCTGCATGTATTTATTATAACTGCTTTTTGTAGGAGTCTGTATGTGAGGGCGTGCATGCCAAGTGTTTTGAGGTCGGTGTGAAGTGTGTTTGGGATTACTCCTGTAGATGACAAAATGATTGGTATAGTTTTGACTGTTTGCACTTTCCATTGAGTCTTTAGTTCAATTGATAAATCGGTATATTTGGAAATATTGTCTGTGTGTGTTGATGTAACGTTGTGTGTATTGGGTATGGCTATGTCTATAAGGTAAACTATTTTATTCATCTTATCATGGAGTGTGTCTGGTCAGTTGTGGTGGATGGTTTTGTCCGTTAAGATAGTTCTGTCCCAATATAGTTTGTAGTCTTCTGAATCTATTATCACTTGGGGTGTGTATTTGTAGTACGCGGTTTTTCCTGTAATTAACTTGTATTTAATTGCAAGATTTTAGTGTATTATGGCAGCTACTTGGTCGTGTCGGTGTTTGTAATCTGTTTGAGTAATAGTTCTGCAGGCCCCCGTGATGTGCTGTATGGTTTCTGACGCACTGTGACAGTGTCAGCATAGATCGGATTGGATTGTGTTATCGTGTATTATATGTTTCCTATAATTTCTTGTATCTTTATTATTATTATTATTTATTTATATTGCTGTTTTTCTCCCATTATTGGGGTGAGTTTACCATACTGTCGCGAGCTTTTGGCCAAACGACAGTATGAGTGAAAGAAGTATTAGAAGTACAGTTAATTAGAAGAAATAAAGTGAGTTGATCGGTGTATGAGAGTGTTGATGATGAGTGAATGTGAGACGTTTATGTGTCCATGGACAGGAATTTTCGAACAATCCTGCAAGTGTTTAAAATTGCAGCTTTCTGAAGAAGAATGAAAGTAAGAGGGTGTATTTGAAGTGTTTTCAGGCTGGTGTGTAAGGATTTGGGTATGACTCCTGTAGATGAAATTATGATGGGTACAGTTCTAACAGTGTTTACCCGCCACTGGGTCTTCAGTTCTATAGAGAGGTCCGTATACTTTGCTATTTTTTCAGCGTGGGTGGTGGTGAGGTTGTGTGTGTTGGGGACGGCTATATCAATGAGGTAAACAGTTCGGTTCTTTTTGTCATGGAGTGTGATGTCTGGTCTATTGTAATGTATAGTTTTATCTGTTATTATTGTTCTATCCCAGTACATTTTATAATCAGATGATTCGAGGATTATTTGCGGTGAGTATTTGTAATATGCAGTCTTTTCAGGGATTAAATTGAATTTAAATGCTAAGTACTGATGTATGATAGCAGCGACCTGGTCATGTCTGTGCTTATAGTCCGTCTGTACGATTGCTTTACACGCACCAGTTATATGTTGTATTGTTTCGGAGCTGCTGTGGCAGTGTCGACATAGATCGCTCGGTAGGCTTCTATCCCGTATTATGTGCTTTCGGTAGTTTCTAGTGTCGATGGTCTGATCCTGTATTGCTATCATAAACCCTTCCGTTTCTGGGAACATCTCACCTCGCTTGAGCCACGCGTTTGACGCTATTTTGTCAACGTTTGGGTTGGTCAAGTCAAGTCGATGGCGTCCATGCAGGGACTTCTGAGTCCATGCATCCAGTTTCTGTTGTATGGAATTCTCAGCTAGTAATAGTTGTATTGAAGGGTCACCCAGGTTAAGTGGGGTGAGTTTATGATCAGCTTGGACTATTGCTCTGTGTAGTTCTGATTGCTGTGCGTGTGCTCGGTCGTGGAAGTATGTTCTGAGTGTTTTGACTTGCTTGTTATGTAGATTTTGTATATCGATGACGCCCCTACCTCCTTCATGTTTTGGTAGGGTCATTCTCTGGGTGCAGGCTCGTGGGTGATGTTTGCGGTGCTTTGTCATGGAAGTGTTGATCATGCGTTGGAGGTTTTTTAGTTCAGTCTGTGACCATTGTATTATTCCAAATGAGTAAGTTAGTACAGGGACAGCATATGTGTTTATGGCTTTAATGGTGTTCCGAGCATTTAGTTGAGTTTGAAGAATTTTATGTAGTCTTGTTTTGAATTTTTGAATGAGAGTGTTTTTAGTTTGTTTATTGTGAATTTGCTGTGACTGTTGGTATCCTAAGTATTTGTATCCTTCATTTTTGTCTACCGGGTCTATTACTTCTTGATTTGTTAATTGATATGTATTAGGTTCTATTTTTCCTCTGTGTACCGATTGAATTTTACACTTGTCGATTCCAAATTCCATATGAATGTCTGTAGTAAATTCCTGTGTGATATCTGCTAGTGTGTGTATGTCGTTTAGTGTGCTGCCAAAAAGCTTAATGTCGTCCATGTACATCAGGTGTGATAGGGTATAGTGTGTGTTAGTGTGTTTTATTTTAAATCCATTTTTGCTTTCATTAAGGAGATTTGAGAGAGGATTGAGCGCGAGGCAAAACCAAAGAGGGCTTAAAGCATCTCCTTGGAATATGCCTCTCCTGATATTGATAACTTCTGTTTCAACATGTGTTCCGTTTGTGTTTAACTTTAAATTAGTCTTCCAATTACGCATAGTGTTCTCGAGGAAATTTATAATTGTTGGGTGGATTTATTATTATTATTATTATTAATGACCGTGTTAGAATCAAAAAATAACTCGAACGTTTTGGCGTCTGTTTTGAAAAAAAAAACAGTTTACTAACGTCGAGATTAAGGGAGAGGCGTGTGCATCATGAATGCCTAGTGTCTTGCATTCCAAGTACAATTGGAGGTTAGGTTGCCGGATTCATCTCCCATTTCACTGTCTTATATAACGTTCACTTAACACGGCCGATTTTTAGGTAAAATACACTAGTTTTACGAAAAAATAACCACTAAACCGTTTTTAACAATAAAATAGGACGAACACGCTATGACATCATTAACGCTCAACTTAACCCCATTACATTTTTCATCAACCAGACCTATCACGGCAAAAACGATCTTACAGTTCTGACAGCTATCCAACTTAACTTTTTAAATATCTAATTTCTACGGCTCTGGGTTCGAGTCCAGATACATATCGTGTAAATTAGAATGTTGCATTAGATTCTAATGTACACGATATTTATCTAAAGAGTAAATTGATAATGAATTCAGGCCTAATTTTAGTGTATATCTTGTATAACTAAAGATGTAGGTAACTTTATTTGCGGTCGCTTCTTAATTACCAAAGGTCGTGTCCATTCTGGAGACTTCGTCAGTTCCCTAACTAATCGATTACGGTCTTCGGCATGTAGGATCCACCCTACGCGCCACCTATCGCGAATAGCTTTCTGATTTAGTTTGAATGCCCTTCTGGTCGTTCGTTAGTTCACTTTGCCCATTTAACCACGTGTTTCTCAAGGCAAACAAATTAATCATTAAAAATGCCGCCCGCACTCGCTTTTCAAACAGCGAATGGACTTTTAAATAAACCTATCCTTGATTTATCGACATTAGACGATCAACCATAGTCATCGTTTGACTAACAACGGCGCAAGCGCGGACGGCATTTTCAAAGAACGAGATGATTCGAGCGAATGGACTTTACTTAACTATACGGCGGAGAACGTTTTTGCTTAAAAATCTATGCCAGTGGTTCAGAAAAAGCACCCGATCATTATTCAGGCAGCTGTGTCGAGGGTTCAAGTGGCCTTAATGATCACCAACCTTCATTGAAGACGGCACTCCGAGAAGAAGATAATACTAACTATAATACATTATAAAGCTAATATAGCAAAGGTGATGATAATGATGAATGATGGATATGATGAATTATAACAAGTGTTTGTCTCAACAGGTACTGAGGAACATGCCGGTAAAGAGGTGTCGGTGTGGACATCAGAAGTCAAAATGGGGCCCTTGAAGCAAGAGGAAACCCTCTATGTGCTTCAGATCGCGGAAGGAGTCGGTATTCCAGTACAGTGAGTGCCTTGAGTATCTCTATACCCACCAACTATTAATTCTACATCCACCAACAAAAAATACATCCATATGGCATGATTGAAAATGAGCTGATTCAACAAAAAGACAAATCAAATCAATATGAAGTTTATTTCTCACAGCAAAGATTAAATAATGAATACAAAATAATGGTTCAAATTATATGAGACTGGTGACTAAACTAGGAAAACCTTTATTTCAGTACACCAGGTCTCCAGACAGATTAACATTGTTGCTGAAGTTATATGCTAGAAAAACAGATATATGTACTGATATTAGGCTGAACTTGTCCTTTTTAATGAATTCGTTACCTAATACAACCATAAACTTAACATAAACATAACTTCTGTATTGTGTACTTGCTATATTCTGGTGTTTACAGTGCTAAATAAACGATTTCAATTTGAGTTTAAAAGGTTATGTATACGTTCAAAGTTATCAATTAAACTTCTATTCTCAATTCAATTCAATAGCTTCTTCACTGAAGATTCTATCGAATCACATAAGAGAGGAAAACCTTTTTTCAGGGTCCGCCCCTGAAGAGGTCCAAGGTGGAAAGTTTACTGTTTAGTCGTCTAACAGACACCCTTACCCCGTGGTGTATGAAAATTCTTATCTATCCCCACACGAATAATACCTTTATTCTCAGGCATGTCAAGAAGGAATACAATCTGGCCAAAGGAGAAGTCACGGGACTCACCATCATCAACTATTACAACTACGATTCCGATGTCAAGATTGAATCATTGCAAGTTGACGGTGAGTTTTAAACTGAAAGAGCTGCCGTGTTATGTTCTGTCGTAACACTTGCTCGTGAAATGACCTATTTCTTTCCTGTTAACTGCACGCTAAGTGCCACATACAAAAACTCCTGAGCTTGTAAAATGTCAAGACTAAGGTGAATCCCACACCGCAGCGGGATGCGTGACTGCGTTTCTAGCGTTGCTTGTAATTACCAAAGCTTGTATGAAAACACACTGACAACGCAGCCCCGCGTGGAGCTGCGTCGGGAACCGCAGCTTGAGGTCCGCCGTCCCGTGCGTTTCTTATTGAAATAGGGCGTGTCCATGATTGGATTTCGACATAGACAGTTTTAATTCTGAAATCTTAATACGTGTGTAGTTAAAAAAAGATCCATTTATCGATCGTAAAAAGGGATGTATCCAGTATCTTCTTTGGGCGCAAAGATTTATAATTTGACTATTCATAAACCACATTAATAGTATCACCGCAGTGTCTTGAATGAGTTCAGTATTATTGACCATTTTTATCATAACGAACCTTGATTATCCTATCACCACGGTACATGGGCGACACGCTATACAACGATTGCGATTTGTAATCACCTATTACTGCAGCGGGCCGTACACATTTGGTAGATTATGTGTGAGTGACATAAATACGCTAGCCGGAACAGCGCTACTGATCGCGCTAACTAACTGCGGGGGTATTGAATCAGAAGAGGGCAGACAGTGTCGCTTCTGTACGGTAGTACTATTTAGTATTACGTGACCATGGTGTTCGATTGTGAACTCGCCCTTATTTCGTGCGGCGCCGTCGTTACGCGCGTCGCTGCGTTTAACGCACACCGTAGCGGGATGCGTCGGCAGTGTGAGATCCACCTAACATACGCGTAACAACGATGGCGGCCGAAAAAGCAACCCTACCAAAAGACTACAACGATGGATGATTTTTTATCAATCGTACATAAACCAAGGCCAAATTCAAATAGGCTGTCATTTTTGTAACTATAAACTGGGCTTAATCGCGTCGGCTTCATAGTTAAAAATGAATACAAATCGTGTAAGTTTAAAATCTCAGGCGGTAAAATTTACATCAACTTGCATAGTATAGCAACACACTATTGCGACAATGTGCCGCTTCCCACACTTGTTATAATGAAGCATTTTAACTGAATGTATTTCATTCTATATACAATAAGTATTATTTTGATTTCACAGAAGAAAAATGCAACGCATGGAATCCATATAGCGCAGATTCTATGAACATCTTGCATCCTAGCATTCCCGGAGACCTCGATATAGCTTTCCACTCGTAAGTAGTTCATCCGTTATTTCTTTTTTAACAATAATCTCGCGTTTCATATTAAATTCATGTAATGCAATATCATATTGAGATTTGGGATCTTTGATGCCAAAGCAAAGATCCTTTTTCTAAGTATTTTCCTCATTGGTGAGGGCCGTGATCATTCTAAGGAATTAATCACATAGAAAGACTCTCGTGGCAGATTTAATGGGGTGGTTTGCCATTGCCTTCCTCATTTCACACACTGGTTATCTCAGTATGCAGGTTTCCTCACGATGTTTTCCTTCACCGTCAGAGCAGTCGGTAAATGTACGTAAGTTTTTCGAAGAAACGGAAAGCTCATTGGTACATGGCATTGCCTGGTTTCGAACTCGGACCTCCCGCATGGGAATCCGACGTCCTAGCCACGACGCCACCGACGCTCTTACGAACGAAGGTTACCTATTCATAAATAATAAAATATCACCATAAAATAAAACAACTGCCTGATGAAAAAGATCTAATGCAATGATTTCTTATTTAAAATTATAGGTACAAGAAACATCAAAACAAGAAGTATGTGGACAAGGAACACGAACTTAGAAAGAAGATCTTCCATAGGAATTGGAAGTGAGTATAATTACTTTAGATTTATATTCCGGTTTCGATCAGTTTAATGTAATTCTCGCATATGAGTAAATCATAACATTTGAGATACACTTTCGTAAATTTATTTATTCTTTGCATATATATGGTTATTTAGTAACTAATATTTACCAAATGTACTATATTTTAAACGTTTTATAAACACTTTGATGATTTTCATTTTCATTATTATCGTGACGACATTTTACTTTGTGTTTGTTTTGTATAAAACTTCTGTTTGTCCATTAAAAGTAATAAATTTTTCACAATTTAGGATAATTACGGAAACCAACAATAAAAATCTGGGATACACTTTGACAGTCAACCAATTCGCCGATAAATCGGACGAGGAATTGAAATATCTGTCCAGCACCAAAGTTTCTGGTCCTATCAGAGGAACTCATCCGTTCCCCCACACTGTAGAAGAACTTGAATCTATGGCCGACAACAAAGAAATACCCGACGAACACGATCTGAGGACTGAAGGTGTCATTACTCCAGTTAGAAGTAAGTTCCAGAATTTATTATTGGATCAGATACTTAAAATCTTCTACTTCTTATCGTATGGTTAGGTTAGGGTAGAGCCCAGCCGCTTCTCAGAGCTGCTCAGGCTGACCATATGCCTCTATCATGGCCTAACGACTGAGGTCCAGAGTGGCGAACGGTGAACAGGTAATTTGATTGTAAGTGGTCACCATAGCCTCTAGACATCTCATCTCACTATAATGTTATTAGAGAGAGGGTTTTCGATGCATTACTAGCCTTGAGAACTTAGATGAGAACCTCATGTGCCGATAATTTCGCTGGCTCTCTTACCCTTCAAATCGGAATACAGCATTGCAAGCATTGCTGCTGAAATTGACCTCAATCTAACCTGGTGGTAAGTACAATGAGGGCGAAGATGGAGCACACGGTACCGGCTTAGTAAGTACTGCTTCTTCTATAAACACTGCCGAAACACATCAACTCCGAAGCGAAGACATATGACGACAGACTGTACATAGAATGGTGGTCGCTAGCCAGGGGTGGCTCCCTAGGCTGACACTGCAGTCATACTAAAAATTATCTTCTCTATGTTGTATCATGCAGATCAGGCGGAATGTGGATCCTGCTGGGCTTTCGCAGCAGCTGCGACTGTAGAAGGTGCTCTCGCCAGGTCCAACGGAGGTCGACTCATAGACCTCAGCGAACAGTCGCTGGTGGACTGTGCTTGGGCGTACGTATTTCTTCATCTTCTTCTTAAGGAGCAATCCTCACTGATTAGGATCGCGATTATTCTATAGAATGACCTCTTGGGCAAAGAAGATTGGGTATTTTGTCCCAAAAGTGTAGTATATTGAGTGATATATCAAATGAAGCTCTGATGCTCTTCAATTTATTCTTCGATTGCAAAGTTGTAACTGGACCCCGGACAGAGATAGACAACATTTTCTGATCATTTTCTGCTATTTTAATGTTTGTAACAAGTTGAACGGTATATCAAATGAAGGCTCTGTCCAAGTACTTTGATTTAGATTTTGACAACAAGTTTATTGAAAAATCCGTTCTTTGTCTACAGATACAGAAGCTCTGGCTGCCAAGGCTCCGATGCCATAGATGCAGTCTACGATTATATTTTAAAGAATGGCATGCCAACTGTGAGGGAGTACGGACCGTATTTGATGGAGGTCTGATCCGTTTTTATATGTATCATGAAAAGTTGTTGGTAATTCACATGTAGATTTGTTAAGCCAGACATTTTGTGGTGAATATGTGACTATCCATTTGCAAAACATTTATTGTTATAAATAGGCTAAGAGAAACAGGCAAACGGACCACTTGATGATTGTGGTCACGGTCGCCTTGGAACGTCCAACGCCCGGAGTATTGTTTGTACGCTGCCGATCTTGGAAAGATGGGACTCTGTTTACGTTCTCTATTGATTGATTCACGATTCTTTGTTTGGCAGGATGATGTCTGCAAAATTAACAACATGACTGAAGTGTACCACATCAAAGGATTTGTGGCTATCACCCCCATGAATGCCAACGCTTTAAAGGCAGCCATCTACAAATACGGTCCCGTAACAATCGGCGTTGAAGTTACTCGTAACATGGCCCATTATAATAATGGAATCTTCTACGACTTACGATGGTGAGTTTAGAAATATACGTAGCCACGTCTTCCAAACCTATCCTACGCAGCATATAACTGAGAAGGTGCTGGTCTGTGCAGACTGCAGAGTAAGCCTGGTACAGTCACGTCTAAAGATAGGTTGGATACAAACAAAACACGTCTAAATATAGCAGAACAGATAAGCAAACGAGCAACCTGATGTTGAGTGGGCACCATCGCTCTTAAACCTTTACCAAGCCCAAGTCCGGTCGTGCATGGAGTACTGCTTCCACCTGTGGGACGGCTCAGCTAAGTACTGGCTGCCCTTGACTCAGTGGAGAAACGCGCTAAGCGCCTTATAGGTGACGAATCGCTGGTGGAAGCTAGACTGCAAAGTCTGGAACATCGGCGCAAGGTTGCCTGTCTATCGGTATTTCATAGGATACATTTCGGAGAGTGCGCATCGGAATTGCACGACCTAATTCCAGCATCTCCATTCCGCCTTCGGACTACCAGGCGCGGGGAGGGGTTCCATCCTTATGTTGTTGATATCCCATCTGCTCGTACGAAGCGATTTGCTTCTTCGTTCATTATGCGAACGGCTAAGGAATGGAACAGCCTGCCGGCGTCTGTATTTCCCGAAACCTACAACCTTGGGATCTTCAAGGCCAGAGTGAATAGGCATTTACTGGACCCGCATGCTCCATCGTCGACCTCATCGTCGCTTACCATCAGGCGAGATCGAGGTCAAATTCGGGTTTAGTAGACAATAAAAAATAAAAAAAAACGCCCATAGACATTTCTTTGACTTAACTGTTCTAACCTTGATAACTTAGATGGGGTCAGTGCCTCATGTGCCAGTAATTACGCTAGCTCTTTTACCCTTCAAACTGAAACACAGAAATGCAAGCATTACTGTTTTGCGGTAGAAATAGGTACAGTCACGTCTAAAAAAATATATAGGTACGTCAGCAGGGTTTCACAAATATAATGTAATCTAGCTCCAATTTCTTAATAATGTTGAATAGGTACTTCAAATTGTCAAAGATGACATTAATTAAGTAGATAAAACTGATAAATAGTGATTTTCAAAATACTTTCTTTTTTCCTACAATGAGGGATTTTCCAGCTAAAGTTGCTGCCATTCGAGAAAGATGGCGCTGCATCAAACAGGAATGTCAAAGTGACAGAAGAGTTGTTTTGACTAAGTTTCATTGCTTAATAGATAGCTTTTTGTAAAAATATAGAAATTCATCGAATTCATCATTTCCCAATGATGAAACAAGAACTATGAGCAAATAACAAAGAAATATCAACGATCAGATGGCGCTGACTTATATTGGAATGTCAAAATGTACCAAAATATGGGTACCTAGGCCATAAAATTTGTAATAAAACAAGTTTTTTTTAAATCCATATCCCATATTCCAGTATACAGTCAGCGCCATTTGTTGAGTTAATTGGAAGCTGCCGAAAAATTTCTCATTCCCTTCTGAAGGGGGTCCGTCGTAATTTTGAAAGTAATCCGCGACTATTAAAAGTTTAAGAAACACTGCTTTATTTTTAGGATAAAAAAATTATTACTTTCTGACTGAAACACACTTTATTTACAGTTCACCAGGAGAAATGAACCACGCTGTGACCCTCGTCGGGTACGGCCTCCGCGACGGGGAACCTTACTGGATCGTGAAGAACTCCTGGGGTGAAGGCTGGGGCGAAGACGGCTACATCCTCATATCGGCTAGAGACAACAATTGTAACGTCTTGAACGTTCCCGTGTACCCCCTCATTTAGACTACCATTTGATTTGTAACATCGATTGGCGACTTAAGGCTATGTTTAATGGTTTATTTTAGTAATAAATTCCACGTGCGTACTGTTTTTGTAATGTTTGATTTTGCCTGAACATCAGATAGCAAAAAATTTATTTTCTTCTTCTGTAATATTGGAAGGAACACCAGTATCAATCACCTGAATGTGGCGCATAGGCCTCCCCTTTGCACAATGGGGTACGGGCCATGATTCAACCGAGCGGGCCCAGTGCTGATTGGTGGATTTCACACGCCTTCGAAAACTTTTTAATTACCTCTGACATGCAGGTTGCCTCACGATGTTTTCCTTCACCGTTAGAGCAGTCGGTGAATGTACGTATGTCTTCGAAAAAACCGGAAAAACTCATTGGTACATGGCATTGCATGGTTTCGGACCAGGACCGGGATTTGGATATTTGGATTGCGATTTGCTTCTTCCTTCATTATACGAACGGCTAAGGTTTGGAACAGACAGCCCGCTGGCGTCTGTGTTTCCTGAAACGTACAACCTTGGGACCAGACTGAATAAGCATTTACTGAACCGGTCTGCTCCATCGCCGATCTCATCGTCGCTAATTACCAGGCGATATTGAGGTCAAATGTGGTTTTAATGGTATATAAAAAGAAAAAAAACTATACCTTCACTCTCGCAGCTCCAGTTACACTAGTGCCTATAAATACTTTAGGCAGTCTAGAAAGAAATTAAAAAGCGAAGAGAAGGCGCTACTAGTCTACCCTATTAAATTTAACAAGAGAATCGTTCTATGCGACTAATTCCATACAACGTTCACGACCCTTTTCATTGAACTTGAGAGGAAGAAATTTGGCCTCAATAGGCTCCAAAATGGGAGGCTCAATATTATTTTGAGTCAGCCCTTATCTGATAATATGAAACACTTACTGTTGTTTGCTAAGTTGGCTCTCAAAGTGAGGGCTGACTCTAATAATTAATTATTAAAATTAATTAAAAAGATTTATCCATCAACAAAAAAGGTACAACAATTTTTTCCAATTGTGGAGGCCCTCTTTTAAGTGTGACAACACCTGTGTCAGAGGGCCACACTTTCCATAACTCTTTATTTATGTACCTTTTTACTAATATGTAATTAAATTTATTAAAAGTACGAGAAAAGAGTGTTTGTGTGTGTGTGTGTGTGTGTGTGTGTATTCCGTAACCCTGCGACGAAGTTTAGTCTTGGGATCGGGAGCAAAAGTTGATAATAATAATAATACTTGAACTTCCCTTCCCTTTTCTTAGTGATTCTAACGAGGCTGACATTGTCACATTGTCGTGTACTAAGTCGTCTCTAAACTGAGATTTAAAAAAAGTCCGAAACTGGAATGTTTAACGACACGTGACTACACGAGTCACTGAGGGGCCAGATGACAATCAGCGCTGTGGCTTGCCTCAGCATTATGCTGAGCTGGTGTACCCTTTTTGGCACTGTACCACACCAGATGTTCTGTGCTGCATGTATTAAACTTTGTATGCTTCTGTATTGTGTTCTATATTTTGGTGTTTACAGCGCTATATAAACGATTTCAATTTCAATTTCAAATGCTTACAAGTGGTTTCTTTTCTCCAATTCCGGCTAAAAGAAACCACTTGTAACCACTTGAAACCACTTGTATTCACTTGTTAGTGAATCCTGATCACGATCAATAATTATTAGAGAGTATCGATGGTGTATAGGTTAGGACGCCGGACTCCCATGCGGAACAAGTAAAACAAGTAGTTTTAGTATGTGTTAAGCGATCATAAAATTGTTTATGCTCGTAAGAATTCGCAGTATTGATAAGTACCGCAGAGCATTCATAATTACTGAAATATGTGAATTACGCGCTTTGTCGTCAAGAGATGGCGCCACCTTAGGGTCCCAACGCCTTTAACAAACAGGTGCCGCTTTTACTTCCTTGTTATCCTGTAATCCTGGTACTCCGGTCATTATTCGTTTGTTGATACACTGAAAGCGACATCTTGTGTCTACTAGCGGTAAACAGAAAAAATCTTTTCAAGCATGCAGTTTTGCTACGTACTGCTACAGTAACCGAATAGCGGCGGCCATACAATTATCAATCTTATGTGATATGATGATAATATGATGTGAATAGATATCAACAAAAAATCTGTTACGAAAGCGCCATCTTGCACCTAATAGCGGTCAACCTAAGACAGTTCGTTTACATTAGAAGTCAGTACTTTAATTACTATCAGTTTTCGATCATTTTGCTATTGAAATAAGACATGTTTTCAATTGATTACTCTAAACACTTATAACCTTTTTTTCTGTTTCCGTATCGGAAGTTTCACCGTAGCACTGTGCGCCTAGTATTTAGTCCGTCATCCCGTGGCGTCGAACTTGGTCATTAAAGCAGACCCGGACTGATGCTGTGAAAAATTACCTTTAAAATGTATTATTTTTAATTACAAAAAAAGGTTTTTTGTGACCTATTAAAATTTTAAAATAAAAAAGGACATAAAATGGAAACGGCTCAACAAAATCTTTCAGAATTTGCGATTTAGGTATTATCACCCAACCAAATAATCACTTACATGCTGTAGTACTTTTAGTCCGGGAGTCAATATTTCGAACAAATAGCTACAATTTCGCCGTTCCATTACATTTCCCACTTGAACTAGCACTTTGTGATTGGTAGCAGTGAACAGAACCGGGGCTGGAACAGGACGCGTGTAATCCAGGCCTATGGCCAAGTTTTTTAGTTAGAAAGCTGTCGTCGAGCTCTTTTATGCTCTCTTATGTAGTTTGACATTTCGTTTGATACTATGGACATTATTAACGGCACGGGATGACGGACTAAATACTAGGCGCACACAGCTACGGAGAAGTTTTTTCCCTTCTCTTCCCGTACTGTTCCCCTCTCTCTCTGTCTCGCTTTATTTATCTTTATCTGTGCATTTTAGGGTTCAGTAGTATGATTTTTTTTAGTAAAAAAAACCTGGATATACTAATAATTAAAGCGATAAGGCCGCCTTCTGCACATTGTATTGTACCTCTCTTTATGTTGTATGTTTTGTTTTTGTCCCGAGTGTGCAATAAAGTATATTTGTATTTGTATTTGTAATTAAACGCGTTCATTTGATGAAACATTGTATTCTTTATTTCTGTTGGAATGTGAAAATCGAATTTAATAAATTTCGTGACTGATTTAAAAGTAAATCTATATACATAGGTACATAATTTTTACTTGAATCTTATCTATGTATTTCAATAAGAATAAGAGTAAGTTTATTTGTGCGGTAAGATGACAAAGTATTCACAGTCCATACACCAGTAGGAACTTAAGTAGGATCTTAAGCATAGCATAGCATTAAACTAAATAAAATTAGTGAGCAACATGTTAGTTCACAATAAACGCTGACCTCCGAACTAGGAAGTAAAAAAATATCTAATGAGTTGAGAATTATCAAAAATAATACAATTTATTTGAAATTAATTATATTTTCATCATATAATATGTACATTTTATCTTATCTTATGACAGGGGCCAGGGATAACCCCAGCGGCACTTCAACCCTCAGGGATCTTTTGTGCTCACCCCTTACCTTAGTCTCCTTCCTGTTCCTTAAAGATGCTTTGCATCAAGGACGCTATACGCTTACAGGAAGGAGCCTATAGTCCTCTGGTTTCGGGTAGGCTACCCCCAGAAGACTCATACGCCCTCCAGCCAACGAGTCACATTTGCACAGCAAGTGTTCCATTGACTCAACGGTGTAACCACAGGCTCTACAGGTGGGATTGTCTGCCAGTCTCATCTTGTGTAGGAGGCTCTTAGTGCCAAAATGGCCTGTGAACGGCCTACAATGAGACGGATGAGACTCCTGCTATAGTTGTAAATTTTCCTGCACCCAGCTGTGCCACCATTTCCAATGAACCTCTTAGAGTGTTTCATATGTACATAATTAGAAGGTCTGATATGTAATTTTTTTAATCATGCACAGCTGCTACGGTATGATAATGAAAAGACTGATAATAACAGTTTTCATTTAATTCAATTTTGAAAAATGAATCAAATGAAAACAGGTGCAGCAGCTATCATCGACCAAATCTTCATTTATCATCATTCATCACATAGGGTCGAACGCGGGACTTGATTTTGAGATCGCCATTTTAAAAATTGCAAAAAAAGAACATCGGAACCCTCTAATTTAATTAATTAATGAAAAAAAAGAAAGGTATGCTAGAACGAGAGATCTGTACTAGGGACACACTTTTAGGCAATCGTATGGGGCAGGTCTCTTGCGCACAGTTCGATGATACGATCAGCTGTTGTCACTAGTGTTGTGCAGCGTCAAGTTTTGTCGACGAATTATGATGTAGTGTTATTTCTTCTACATTCAGATTTTGAAGAAACTACGAATGCAGATTTGTTCAAAATCATTAACTGCATCAGATCCTCATATATGACTACACCTTTTTGTTACAGCCTGTATATGAATTCCCCTTTTTATTTCCACTCTCGTTTACACATTTTCAAGTGCCAAGGACAGTACTGTAAACCGATGGGACAGTGGCGATTCAAGTTGGCTTGTAAGCTGCCGTGCAATTTTGTTTGACATTTGTCACAGGTCACTGGTCAGGCACCCGCCACTGTCCTACTGTCCACTTGACTAAGCACTTGAAAAGGTGTAAATCAGCCCTTATACTAAGTAATTGAAACAACATCAAGTCAGCCATTTGACAGTTGAAAACTTGTATTATATATTTTGTTCGTGCCAACAACCTACTCGTCTCACTCCTTCCTAGTTGTATCTCTTTCAACATTCTTAAGCGCTTTGCCAAGCGAGAAATGTTTACTGAGTTAAGAAGAGTAAGGAAAAATCTTGAGGAAACATACAGAAATAAAAAGTTTGACGAGACATTTAAAATCTACCAATCTGCCCGAAACAGTTCAGAAACCGTTCAAATCCACACGGAGTTCTTAAATAATCAGTAAAATAACGAGGTGTCCAATCACTAGTAATATCCAACGACTCATAGATTACCCTAGTTTTTATTAAATAAGGAGAGCAGACGAGCAAACGGGCCACGTGATGGTAAGTGGTCACCGTCGCCCATAGACATCCCACCTCACTGTATTATCACCCTAGTTCTCACTTTTCGCCGTAAGATTTGGTGGAGAAACGTGATAGGTGGCGAGCGTACCGCTGTCTACTAGGTGTAGGAATAGTCAGCCCTGTAGTCTCGGGCGAAGAATAGAGCCACGGTAACTCCTGCCTGTCGTAAAAGGCGACTAAAAGGAGGGAACAGGGTCGCGGGCGGTCAAAGTGGGGGCTTTGGCCGTCCATTGGCGGGCGACCCTGGGGAAGACAGCAACGTGCTATGGCCGCACGCTGCTGTGACGGGAGGAACCGGGAGGTGGAATGTACACCTCCCAGGAGGAGCCCAATGCAAATGCTAGGAGGACACCGGTGCGTTCCTCTGGTGATCCCGGAACCCTCCGATATGCACGAGGTCGGCCATCGAGGGGGTTTTAGTGAGTAAAAATCTCACATAACCCAGTCTCTCCCCCAGGAGGCTGGGTATCTTTCAAAGATTTCCCCCCCGTTACAAAAAAAAAGGTGTAGGAATAGTATCCACTAAGATCCTTAGTCGTCTCGTACGACACCCACGGGAATAGATGGGTGGTGCTATTTTTTATGACCCGCACGACACGGCACAGGGTGTTTCATCCATGGTTTTTACAATGGTGTGGTGATAATACTAAACAAGAATTCCGGGTAACAACAGTTAATTGATAAATACCTACTTCACTAATGAATGAATAATTTTAACGAAGAGATTAATAGGCAAGTATTTATTATTTTTATACAAAATACCTAATCATAAATAATTACAATAAATAATAGGTAATAAAAATTGTTATCAATTTTTTTTTAAATTGGTTAATTCAAGGTCATTAGTCAGGGATCTAACTCATTTATCTAAATTAGGTAATACCTATACTATTTATTTCCCGTTTTATCAAATTAAGCTACTTACAATATATTATTATAACTTTCATAACTAAGTGTCAATCATTTATTTTGATGAAAACTAAGGATGCTTTTTACTGTTTTCAAAGACTAAATTTTAGCCCATTTAATAATTTTAAGGCCGGATATATTTTTCGAATTCGATTACTTACAAGTTTTTTTATGATTAGTTTAAAACAAATTAGAAATTAATTAGAAGGTTCACTGGTCCTATAGTGTCCTGGTGATTGCGCTTGGTCTCACCCTTCAAACCGGAACACAGCAATGCACGCGTTTGAAATAGGTAAAAGGGTAGGTGTACTTTGCACGACCGACTCGTCACACCAGCTTGTAACACCAGTGTGACTACCAGTATTTTTGTTCCTCATCACACTAGTATTACACCTTTTGACATATCCCGTGCGATTTCAGCATATTTTAAATCAAACCTCAAAAAAATATATGTAAAGATAATTTATGGCACAAGTGATCCTCAGACTGAGGTTGCTTTCTCAACCTCAAACTTTCTCACCCCTAGGCTGCCGGCGTACCCGCCTCCCCCCTTAAATGTGTCCTTATTCGTGTTTTTTATCATTATGTTCTCAAAAACCTTTGAGATAGAAGAAAACTGTCAATTGTGGAAATGATCTTCATTAAATTGTCTACATAACGACACTTAGTTCATTTCGTTAGGACTAACAGTTTTTGAAATATATGTACCCACATTTTTGTAACAATTTTTTTTTATAAAAACGTCCCATGGACTATATTTATAGGAAAACTACCGGAATTACGTCAAAATGATCTAGGAGCTCATTAATCTTGACACATTCACCTACAAAACAAGACCTAACTCTATATCTGAGACGCATTGGTTCTTGAGTTACAGTTAGCGGCGTGTAGGCCATGTAGGTAAATTAACCCATTACGGCGGTTAACTAGAAACCCTTGGTTTCCAAAAGAAATTTCTTTGAATGTTAATCTATTTTATCGAAACTAAATGTGCATAATAACTAGCGTCTACAAAAAGTACCAAAATACAGGGTTGATCGCCTGTAGGGCGACTCAGTCATTCCTTAGGTCTATTTCGGAAGCTACTGTGCGGATTTGAAAGAAAATATTTTTTGATTGGTTTGTTAGACAATTAGATATCGAACTGGCGGACTAGATATCCGCTCTGAAACCGAATCGGATATCGGACCGGATACAAAAAAAATAATACAATAAAATCACATGTTGACAGATTTGCTATTGCAAATCTGTCAACATGTGATACGAAATTGAACACATCAAATTACTGGGTATTTCATTTCTCCACATTAATTCACACATAGGTCAGTTTTTTAAAATATTTTTTTTTATATCGGATCGGTTATTGGGACTGATATTAAACCTTATATTGGATGGGATATCGGATCCAATGTCCGACTATAGGTAATAATAACTTTACGTCCAGTGCAAAAACACCTTTATATAAAAAAACCGTTTCCCTATAAAACAGCTGTATTTGGCAATACCTCATCATTCCCCCATCTAGTCCAGTAGGCAGTGGGATATTCAGTCTTCGACATGGCGTCCCTAACGGCGTGCCTGCTTCTGGCCACAGTTATCCATAGCTGCTTGGGCTACATTTTGGGTAAGATTTTTTTACATATTATTTAATGCAAACAATATGAAATGAAAACACTTATATCTATAGCTCACTTGCGGAGTAAAAATACGAGGCTAACTAACAATAGCAATTTCCGCCGAAGCTTATACTTATAATTACTTTTAGTACTTACGTACTTTTTAGTACATTTCTCTATGTATTTTTTATGGTTACATTTCGGAGAGTGCGCATCGGAATTGCACGACCTAATTCCAGCATCTCCATTCCGCCTTCGGACTACCAGGCGCGGGGAGGGGTTCCATCCTTATGTTGTTGATATCCCATCTGCTCGTACGAAGCGATTTGCTTCTTCGTTCATTATGCGAACGGCTAAGGAATGGAACAGCCTGCCGGCGTCTGTATTTCCCGAAACCTACAACCTTGGGATCTTCAAGGCCAGAGTGAATAGGCATTTACTGGACCCGCATGCTCCATCGTCGACCTCATCGTCGCTTATTATCAGGCGAGATCGAGATTAAATGCGGGTTTAGTAATCAATATAAATAAAAAGGAACGCGTGGAAATCCAAAAAAAAAACCGGCGTGAGTGAAAAGTGCGAGTCGGACTCGCGCACTTCCGTTCTTAAGAGAATTCTTTTTATTTTTCCACAAGTATAATAAATTTTTAGACTTCGTTTTATTTTTCATTTTGTTCTATCAGTACTAATTAATTCATAATTTTTAATGTTAGAAAATAATAATACTTATACTTATTATATTTATTAATTTTTTAAATTGTTATATTTTTTTTAATTCTTATTTTTTCATGTAAAATAGGAGATCATCTATGACTCTGAACTTTTACAGATTTATCGGTTTGCAAACTTTGCAGATAATACGGGAACGGTCATTTTTCGCACATTTTTGCCCATAAGTCAAAAACTAGATACAGTAATACACCGCTTTACGCGAGAGATACGTTCCAGATAAAATCGCGTTAAGCGAAATTCACATATTTCGGGATCTGCTCAAAAACAATACATAAACATACTAAATCAATTTAATTTATTGCAAAATACTAGGTGATGCATTATGAGCATTGGTTATACGAAAATACACGTCCAAAGTATTTTCCGAACATGTCATAGCTGGAGAGCCAACATGGAGACGGCAAGTCGCACCAGAAATTAATTTGTGAGATTCCCCACAAATTAAACACACTGCAAACACTGACTGGGGTGCAAATCGTACCGTAGGAAATCGCGTAAAGCGGGGCAATTTAGCGCGAAATTTAAATTCGCGTTGTAACGAATCCGCGCAATACGAAGTCGCGTATAGCGGGGTTACTGTATATTTAGCTTATAAAATAAAATAAAAATTGTTTTGCAACGTGCAAACAAAACCCCACCCCTTCCCATTTCAAGCTCTATTTTCAATAAAAATTAAATTATTCTAGGATAAATGTGGGCAAGCACGTCCAACTGTGCCAAATTCAAGTCGATAGCATTGGTAGTTCCTGATAAAAAACAGCCAGGGACATATGACTTCTTATCATTGTGCAATTCGCAATGATAGCATGTGTGTTCTATGCCTTTTTAATTTAATAGTTTTGGAAAAAGAATGTTTCATTCAAGTCTCCATTCAACAAAAGTGTTCGTGTGTACGATCTCATGTGTACGATCTCATGAAGACTCAAGACGATATAAGATCAGATCAGATTTGGACACACGGACTTAAAGGTATTGTCTGCCATATGTCATTAAAAATCACTATATAGTCCACTAGCTTTTAATTATCGAAGTCTCGTACATAAATTTGCCAATCCGTCCGTCTGTAGGCTCACCATAAGAGATCCTATTTTACGGTTTAGGCACGGAACCCAAATTATTGGCCTCCGCATCGTCGACGCCCCGCGCACTCGGATCTAGCTAGACTTACCGAGATTAGCTAGACTTTTTCAATGTATTGAGCATATTTCAGAACATCTTTGGGAAATATTTTGTTAGTATCGTCAATTTATATGTGTGTCTGTTTGTCTGTCAGAACCCTCTGTTTCCTGGCCTGAGGAGTACCACTTCAACGCTGAGGAGATTGACCTGATGAGCGGAGTTGTCAAGACCTACGAGATGTGGTAAGAAACTTTTATTCCCAGTAGTTCTGCATCTGTACACAGAACTAGTGAAGCTTTTTATAGCAGTTGTTCCTTTTTCTATACATATACAGACAGACAGACAGGTGAGTTTTTTTAGGGGTATTCGCCTAAAAAAACGTGAGAACTGCCCTTTTTTCGCTGACTGTACCATTTTTACAAACTCTATGATTGCAATTGTAAATGTAAATAACTCCATACGTTAGGGAAGGTCTCTTAAGAACGTTTTTACAACCCCGTCTCTTTCCACCCTTCATACTGAAGCTGCTACTAAGAAGAAGAACTGTGTACAGGGTGTAACAAACACCCCCTAAAAAGCAAAAAGGAAGGTGTTCAGTATCCATAACTGAACAACCCTGAAATCGCGAAAATATCAACTCAATACCTACGTGACTGAAATGTATGAAACAGATGTTTAGAAGACATTCATGACCATTATCTGTATTCATAATGCTTCTGAAAATAAATATTTTCAATTCATTTCATTTCATAATTTATTTTTTGAGATTTCAGAGTTGGCCCCATAGTGAAAATTGTTTTTTTTTATTTTTTATATATCAGTTTAGAGACTTTGTTGCACGACAAGGTGACCATGTCAGCCTCGTTAGGGTCACTAAGAAAAGGGAAAGGGAAGCTCAAGTATTATTAGAGTCAGCCCTCACTTTGAGAGCCAACTTAGCAAACAACAGTAAGTGTTTCATATTATCAGATAAAGACTGACTCAGAATAATATTGAGCCTCCCATTTTGGAGCCTATTGAGGACAAATTTTTTCCTCTCAATTTTCCCCAGGTCACACTCCATTAGGAGGTGAGTGAGGTAAAAATGGTTGTTGTCGGCTCTATGGGGGTTTTGTTAAACATGTATAAATAAATAAATACCTCCGATATCAGTATCCAAAACTGAATAATTTTTGGTATTTACGAATTGGAAATAAACATCACTTATTTCTCTCACAGGTACAGTGAGCAACACAATCGTTCCCGCATTGACCTGTATGGTGGAGTCATCAAGAGATATTACTATGCCTCAATGTTTACTCGAAATGACTACATCAGGGGTAAAATATTCATGGTAAGATTTTATACAACTTTAATATCTTTAGCAAAGATTTTGATATTAACCCTATGTAGATGATTGCAGATTGCTGAAATTTTACGAGTATATGATAATTGATAACCGCGTTTGCCACCCTTGTGTGTTGTGTGTGAAACGTCATGCAATCCGATGTTGTTTTGTCTTTCTTCTTGTGCCATGGTGACGAGAAAAAGTGTGCCCCTGCAGGGCCTAAGACGGCCCTGAGAATAATAGTGTTGTAAAAAAGTATACAAAAAATGTGTCGTGGACACATAGAGAAGTATGTAGGCATTTCACGAAATGCTAAAAAAGTTAGACAGGTACTATAATCGTCGAATTCTACACTATCTGTCTAAGATTTTTAGCCTCTTCGTGAAATACAGATCCCTGGTCAGCACAGCGTAATTGTATTAAATTCATGATTAGATCTTCTTCTTTTCAGCCTAACGTAACCCATCGTTGGGTATAGGCCTCTCCATGTGCACGCCATTCTCCTCGATCTCTAGCCGTTCGCATCCACATCCTCCCCGCCGTCTTCACAATGTCGTCGGTCCACCTCGCGGGCTGCCTACCAACACTTCTGCGCCCCACTCGGGGTCGCCACTCGAGCAGTCTTCGGGGCCACCTATCGTCCTGCATTCTACACACGTGCCCTGCCCATCTCCACTTAGACCTGGACACTATACTGGCTATATCCGGCACCCTCGTCTTTTTCCGGATCTCGATATTCGGCACTCTGTCCACGAGGGAAATGCCTATCATGGCACGCTCCATCGCTCTTTGTGTCACTTGGAGCCTTTCAATCGCCTGTTCAGTTAGTGTCCAGGTTTCCGCTCCGTATGTTATAACTGGGAGGATACACTGCTCGTACATTCGCCTTTTTAGGTAGATTGGGATCTTTTTGTCTTTTAGCACGTCAGACAATTTACTAAATGCAGCCCATCCTAGTTGGATTCGTCGATCTAATTCCTTAGTCTGGATGAATCTGTCTAACGTGATTACCTGTACCAGATAGATATAGTGGTCTACCCTATCGATTGACCTGCCGTGAACTAAAATGTGACGGGTGGTAGTGTCATCTTTATTGCACATTATTTTTGTTTTAGATGTGTTCATTTTCAGTCCAACAGCGAGAGAAGCGTCATGTAGTTGTTCTAGCATAGCGCATAACTCTTCGGGATTCTTTGCGAAAATCATGAGATCATCCGCAAATCGCAAGTGGGACAGAATTTTGCCGTTTATGTTCACACCTTGCTCCGACCAGTCTAACAGTTTAAAGACGTCTTCTAGAGTGGCTGTGAACAGCTTTGGCGATATAGTGTCCCCCTGCCTTACCCCTCTTTCGATCCTCACCAGTCTAGAGAGCTCGTGAAGTCTGACCTGCAGTGTAGCACCTCTATATCGAGTGTCTATTAGGCACCTTCGCAGAGAGTTGAACACTGCCCAATGTTCAATTGTGTCAAATGCCTTTTCGTAGTCTATAAAGGCTACGCACAGGTTTTGGTTGTATTCGACACTTTTCTCGATCAGCTGTCTTACAGTAAATATGTGATCGATTGTGGAGAACCCTTTTCGAAAGCCCGCCTGCTCCGCTGGCTGTGCGGCGTCAAGTCTATGTGTCTAGTCATGATTAGATAATGAAGATTAAATACTTAATAATTATATTGCCCGTTTCCACTTCTCATTATTCATACTGCCCATATTCATACTCATTAGTCACTTGCTCCATAACAGATACACTGTTTACTCTGTTTTTGCAATGTTATAACTACATACTTAGTATTTAATACTCGTACCTATATGAATTTATAAAGTACCAGTGAATTTATAAATTTCCTATAAAGTTGCTGTAATGTAACAAATAATAATAATAAAAGTTGGTTTTTCCAGTTCCACCCTGAAAGTGACGACAACGAAGACGCAGTGGTCAAGTGTGAACTGATGAGCCTCTACGACGACCAGGAGAACTTCCTGCCCGACATACACGAGTTCACATACAAAGGTGAGATAAAGAAAAAAATTAATTCAACCTATAGGTATATACAGGGTGGAATAGCTAAGAGTTAAAAAGCAATTATTTCGTCACCATTAAAGATATTCAAAATATTTCAACTGATATTCCTACTAGAAGAACTAGTGTAAAAGGTATGTCCAAATATGTAAATATTTCAAGATCCATTGGTATTTTCACTAATTGGTACTAATCCTTTTATGTATTTTGGATGGTGTGAAAAAAATAGCCCCTAATACACACAAAAAATGTAAATTTTTGACTTAGCACTTTTATCTATTGAGAAATAAAAAATTGGACTTATCACCTTTTACACTAGATCTAGAGATCTAGTAGCAGTTGAAATATTTGAATATCCTTATCAGTGACTAAATAATCGCCTGTTAACGCGTAGCTGTTCCATCCTGTATCCTATACCTTCTAGACCTACGAGTATAATAAACCCTTCTAGTGAGCGATCTACAATGTAGATCACTGAGACTACTACTGATCTATACTACTACGGACTTTTCTATGAGAACCGTGTCTGCCGAAATCGAAAAACAGCTTATATCAAAACTGGACAGTAGAATTGTTCCATGCGTCAAGAAGATTTTTTTAATAATGTGTTAGTGAATACTAACACAAGAGAAAGAGAATAAGAGAATAAGAGAATTTCACTAAGAGAATTCTTAGTGAAACAATAAGAAGTCAGAAACGAAAGTACTAAAAGTGACCACTTTTGATTTGACACATTTGCTTTCTTGGGAGCAGAATCGCAGAATTTGGAACTGTACTGGTATCTGTACCAGGGGCGCCAAAGCTGATTTCACAGATAACTTTTATAGCAATGCACAATTTTATTTTTCCACCAGGCGAAGAAGAGTATATGGGGAAAAAAGTGACAGTGTGGACGCAGAACAAGAATCTTCGAAGCACGGTGCTTACGGAAAATACGCTCTATGTGTACCAGGATGCAGATGGTGCCAGTATTCCTTATCAGTAAGTATTGTTAGTTTATAAGAACATAAATAAATTAGAAATAGTTTGAAAACTTTGTCGCGAGCGAATTTGAACCTGCGACCGAGCCGATCCGTATCAATGCTCTAAATGATTTAGTGAACTGACCGTCAATTAATGGAACATCCTTAATGTTAAGTGTTCATTAAAATACATGATATCCCTTTCTACGTCATAGTTGTAGACAGAGTTGGTACGGTTCGTAAGAAAGCATTTACATTAAGGACGTTTCTTGCAACTTACTCTGTGACGTCTACCTCGGGCAAATTCACAATTAGCCTCGAGAAACAAGCCGATAGAAGAATATAATTGTGAGCAATTGGTGAGCTGGGCTGGGTAGCCCGTACCAAACATTGCTGGAAGACAAGTCTTCAATCAGTGCAATCAGTTCTAACAGTAACATTCTACAGAGCCGAAACGTGGACATTGATGGTGTGACTGGTCCACGCGTGCTATGGAAAGAGCTATGCTCGGAGTGTCTCTCCTGAATAGAGTCCGAAAGGAGCAAATTCATCAAAGACCTAAAGTTGCCAACATAGCACAGAGCTCACAGGATTAGCACCGATACCGTTGGGGTAGACGAGTTCTAGAGTGAAGACCGCAATTAGGGAAGCGTATACATATACAGGGTGGACCAAAAGTCCGTTAACATTTAAAATGGTTATAAAAAATACAAATGCTACTTTAGTGAAAAACTGTTTATTTAATAATAAAGTAGACAAATTAGGATTTCACTTTTTAAAAATAACATCATTCAAATGTGACCCTTGTTCATCCTGGCACACCTGTAACCGGGAACGGAAATTTTGCATGACCGCCCGACAAGTGGTTGGTGAAATGTTCTGCATTTCCTCGCGTATATTTTCTTTTAATTCCTCAATAGACACTGGGTTGCTGATGTAAACTTTACTTTTGAGATATCCCCAAAGGTAAAAGTCCATTGGAGTTAAATCCGGGCTGCGGGGTGGCCAGTGAATGTCACCTCTTTTGGATATGACTTTTTGGCCAAAAATTTCACGAAGTGCTGCTATAGAGTCATTGGAGGTGTGACATGTTGAATTTTGTAAGGATGTAAATGTAAATCTTTGTGTAGAATGCGATTTAGAGATGTTCTGGGCACATCTAAAGCACTAGACCGCTTTCGAGTAGAGAGACCAGGTTGTTCTCGAACAGACGCTCGTACACGCTCTATGTTTACTGGATCGCGCGATGTCCTAGGTCGGCCGGATCGTGGTTGACTTAAAGTTGAACCTGTTGTTTCGAACTTCTGTACCCATTTTTTAATCGTTTGAATTGTTGGTGCTTGATTTCTGTTCCGTATATTGTAATGATTACAAAATTTCCGTTTAGCTTCGGTCGTAGAATCGTTGTTTCGATAGTACTCGCGTACGCAAAATGCGCGTTGCGCTCCGCTGAATGACGCCATGGTACTAAATCCCTATTAGTAGCTCTCGCTTGTAGTAACACCCCCCGCGCCAATACCCCGCCCGCGCCGACGCAGCGACCTATTCAAATGTTAACGGACTTTTGGTCCACCCTGTAGTGTGGGAAGATGCAATGGAGCGACGCGTCGGGAGGTTGGCAGCGACTAGCGTAGACCGGGCTCAATGGCGCGCCCTGGGAGAGCCCTATGTCCAGCAGTGGATTAGAGTAGGCTGCTTATGATGATGACATTGGAGCTGTCTTCCAGCTGTTACACTGTTATTTATGATCATAAACAACAGTGTTACACTATTGTACGCAACCTACTACTTACTACTGCCGTTGTACGCTACAAATGGCAGTTTTTGTTAGGCAATAAAATTAAATGTTTAAGTAACATCTGCATCTGCAACATAAAATCAAAAAAATATACGTAGGTATTTCTTTCCATTTAATTTCATATTTCAGTCCACTTTTGGACTCTTTCAAGGCACTACATTGAGACCGTCACCTTGCGGAGAATTTGAGTATGGCAAGAGTCAAGTCAATATGATACCTGCCCAATTCCCGCCAGTTGGTTAACCAAAGGGTCACCGCTTTATATTTGGACCGAAGAACATTATTTGAACAAACTTTTTTGACAGGCATGTCAAGAAATCCTTCAACGTGATGAGCGGCTCTGTCAGACAACACGTCATCTACAACTACTACAACTACGATACCAACGTCAAGTTGGAAACTTTGGAAGCTGACGGTGGGTTTATTATAGGTCGCGCAACTACAGTTGAGGCGGACAACACACGCATATGTTTGCATGTACAGATTCATACATGTCATTCCGTAAGACTAAAGAGACTATAGCCTAGGGAGCAGGGCGCACGATCTCAGATGGCCGCAAGGCTCCGCGGCAATTTAATTCAATCCATCATACCACCCTAATCTTCCAACCTAATCCATCATCTGCGTCGGATCCGCGCCTAAATTTCGAGCTTGCTTAGTCAACTCCCGCCTTAGCTTTCTTACCTAATTCATGTCACATGTGTGGGATCTATGACATGATGGAATTCGGCCTTCAGTTCAAATTGTCGTGTGAGTCAACGCCAGGGCGCTTAATTCATATTAGCCTAGCGCCTGGAATCCTAAATAAGGCCATGACCGAACCCCAGTATCCTTGCTAGCGGTAGAGTATTTCAGGATTTTTCTGGTTAGCGACCACTGCGATAGTGAATTTGATCCAATTTGGGTTTAATTGTATTTCTTAAAAATAACTCATCTTTATTCAACAGAGTCATCTTGTACGAGAGAATACGACGCAGATTACGAGACAGCTATGAACCATTTGAACCCCAGCCTTTCGACTGACCTCGAAGTGGCTTTCCATAGGTAATTCACTTTAATACCTATATCATTAGCATTGTGTGATTATTTAAATAAAATGTTCAATTTGAAAAATAAGGGGGGGGGGGTTCAATATCCTAACAGCTTTCACTATGGGGCCATCTCTGAAATCGCGAAAAAAAAACCTACTATTCTATACAAATGCTCAATACCTATACGACCATAAAGTATATAACAGCTGTTTTTTTTCACGATTACAGATTTAGCCCCATTAGTTAAAGTTGTTCAAGTCAATCTTATACAGAAATTATCATAGAAATGACTTATTCAAACCAGTGTTCGATAATTTTTTGTCATTGACAGTTGGTTTATTCATTTCAGTTACAAGAAGCACCATAAAAAGGAATATGTGGATGAAGAACACGATTTTAGGAAACACATCTTCGAAACCAATTGGAAGTAAGTATCTTATTTTTAGTGGATTCGGTTAGAGGTTACTAGCAAATAGAGGTAGCATTTAGAAATAGATTATGAACACGATCTTTAGGTAGATACCTTGTACGTATTTTCATAGGAGTTTGACTATTCGGATTGTAAAAAATAATTTAACAGGCATAAATTTTAATCTTGTAACACTGACATTATTAACTCTCCGAATTACGCATTTCTTACTATTTAGATGATTATACCGTAATTTATTGCTAATTTTGTGTTACCCAATTTCATGTTTCAATTTTAACTTGTAGTCCTTAAAATGTCGTTGTAAAACATTTTCAACATTACGTATTTGCTTAACTTCAAGTACGTAAGTACTTACATTGTATTCTATAATCAGATTAGGATATTCTACCTATATTTATTTAGATTTTTCATATTCTAGACTCATCGTAGACACGAACAGCAAAAATCTTGGATACACTTTAACAGCAAACCAATTCGTCGACCAATCAGAAGAAGAGCTGAAATATTTGGCAGCCACCAAGTATTCTGACCCTATCAGAGGAACTCATCCGTTCCCACACACTTCGGCAGAAATTGAAGCAATGGCTGACAACGACGAAATACCTGCAGAATACGACCTGAGGACTGAAGGTGTCATTTCTCCAGTTAGCAGTAAGTGAGAAATAAAAAGGAATAGGTTTAGTTTACATATCGTAGTTGGTGTGTCTCAATTAATAAAATTAAATAAAAAGAGAGAAGAAAAGAAATCAGTTGACAGTATGATACTTGAGATGCGATAGATTTTCTTACGATGATTAAGGCATTACCATAGGCGAAACTAGCGACACACCGGAAAAAATAAATAATTTCTTCATGAATCTAGGCATTTATTAAAAAGTGGACAATAGAATGACGGACGAAGAACAATATTTTAATACCTAATGGTTTAGTATTCTTATAGTGAAACAATACGAAGTAGAAAGCGAAAGTGCTAAAACTGGCCACCTTTGACACATTCGCTTCTTAGCGAACTTATTGTTTAACTATGAGGGTACTAAACATTAACTACTCTGAACGAAAATCTTCTTTTCAATACAGATCAAGCACACTGCGGATCTTGTTGGGCATTCGCAGCAGCTGCGACGGTAGAGGGTGCTCTCGCCAGGGCCAACGGAGGTCGTGTCATAGATCTCAGCGAGCAGTCGCTGGTGGACTGTGCTTGGTCGTAAGTATCATAAATAATCTTATTATAATATTAGGTTTTATTCGATTTATCAGGAAGTTTTGTTTATTTATTTCAATGGAAAACTTGCGTTTCCATCCTCCATCCATTGTGTGTGTGTGTGTGTGTTCTGCTCCAACCTACTAGCCTGATATTACAGCCAGTCTATTGGGTGGTGATTTTTATTTGGAACCGTTAAATTCGATACCTGTTGTCAAAACTTTCGTTTCGTTACTGTCTACTAAATCCTGTATTCTCATTCCGACCTTTAATTACCATTCCCCACTGGCGTAAGCGAGGTTTCCGATTCAATATCGAATAATGATTTATTGGGACTTATTGGGGCTAATTATTAGTATGTTGGGTCGAACACTTTCTATAATATTCTATTTTACAAATGATTGCTTCATAATCTAGATTCCTGATGAGATTAAAGACACGACGAAAGTCTTGTATGAAAACAATTTGAATAGTTAAATACTCTTTCATAAATATAAATGTAAATATAAATTGATGTATTTTATAGATACCAAAGCCATGGATGTCAGGGGTCTCAAGGCATAGATGTAGTCTACAGATACATTCACAAGTATGGCTTGCCAACTGTACGAGAGTACGGACCGTATTTGGAGGAGGTCGGTGGTTTTCTTCTATCTCGAATGAACTGAATTACTACCATTATCAAATGAACAAATGTCATGAGTCATGACTATCTGCAATTTCCACCCTTCCACAACAATTATGCCGTCAGATATCTTAGCTTCGACGTTGATGTGTTTCGGCAGTGTTTATGGAAGATCCAGTACATATTTAACTATTTACTAAGCCAGTGTGCTCCATCTTCTCTTCAGTCTCATTGAAGATTGAGGTAAAACGCGGGTTTAGTCCTAAATCTCAGAATTTAGTCAGTAGAGCATTAATTTGAAAGACGCTTTTTGAAACTGCTGGCAACTCAAGTATTGACGTTTTCAGGACGGCGAGTGCCATATAAAGAACATGAGCGAAGTATACAACATCAAAGGATACGTAGCAGTCACTCCGATGAGCCCTAACGCTTTAAGGGCAGCCATTTATAAATATGGGCCTGTCACCATCGGAGTCCAAGTCACCCGTAGCATGACTATGTACAACAATGGAGTCTTTTATGGTATGGATTGGTAAGTTTGGTGCTTGACGTTGATATATAAGATCGCCTGTGGAGGTACCACCCTTATACCTACTTCTACCGCAAAGCAGCAATGCTTAGCATTACCGACACTTAAGGCTTTCTACCTGATATACAGATGTTAGATATAAATGGGCGCTACTAGTTCGATTTCTGTGAGTACCTATAATCTTAGATGACACCCTTCCTCTTGGTATCGGGGAATAAAAATACGTTTGCATTTATGTATGTTTCCTATTTACAGTTCACAAGGACGCATGAACCACGCTGTGACCCTCGTCGGGTACGGCCTTCGCAACGAAGAACCTTACTGGATCGTGAAGAACTCCTGGGGTGAAAGTTGGGGCGAAAGTGGCTACATCCTCATAGCGGCTAAAGACAACAATTGTAACGTCATGACCTCGCCGGTCTACCCTCTCATTTAGACGACCATTCGATTTGTAACCTTGATTGACGACGACTTAAGGCTATGTTTAACGGTTTTTAATTATTCATTCGTAATTATTTAATAAATTCCACGTGCTACTGATATTTGACAATCTTTTTCGTTGTCACCTTTCGTTTCCCTTCCTAAACCTTTCATTCCTCCATCGGTATCCACCCACTGCTAGATGCGAGTCTCCTCTAAAGAAAGCCATTGTCTACGGTCTTGGGAATTTCTTATCAAGTTCCTTCCAGCTAACTTTCTTATGTCTTATGGCAATCACGCAGGCGATCGACCCATGCTCCTGGGCTCAGTCCTTGGACTCCATACCATGACTTTCTTGCCGTCATCTCTATGGAAAATATTATATCCTAACCCATGCCTACAAAAATCTGTATTGAAAGCGTCATCTTGCACCTAACAGCGGTAAACCTAAGACAATTCGTTTACATTAGCAATCACTACTAAACACGAGATGGCGCTATTTTAATAACTATCAGATGTTCAATCATGTTACTATTAAAATAAGACAGGTTTTCAATTGATTACTCTAACCACTTCTAACCTTTTTTCTGTTTTCGTACCGGAAGTTCACTATCACCGCAGCTCTATTCGCCTAGTCTTTAGTCCGTCATCCCGTGGCGTCACACTCGGTCCTTAGAGCGGACGTGGACTGATGCCGTGAAAAAATTACCGTTAAAATGTACTATTTTTAATAAAAAAGGTTTTGATTTTATGACCGATTAAAATTTTAAAATAAAAATGGTCATAAAATGGAAACCGCTCAACAAAAACTTTCACAATTTGCGATTTAGGTATTATTCAAACAGTAAATATGCTTTACAAACTAAAATTACAAACTATATCTCCATAGAAACTAAAATGACAATGTCTATAGTTTCTATATTATGAATTTATGAAGATTCAAAAGAATGCAAAACCCTGTTATCTAAAAATAATTTAGTTTTTAATTTTGCAATTCTCATTTTAATTGTTTACTGAAATGACTATAGGAATATATTGTCCATCTATTCTTCATACAGAGGTATTTTGTCCAGTCCACTGTCCTTGCCACTGTCCTACTGTCCACTTGTCTAAGCGCTTGAAAAGGTGTAAATCAGCCCTTATACTAAGTCATTGAAACAACATCAAGTCAGCCATTTGACAGTTGAAAATTTGTATAATCTATTTTGTTCGTGCCAACTATCTACTCGTCTCACTCCTTCCTAGTTGTATCTCTTTCAACATTCTTAAGCGCTTTGCCAAGCGAGAAATGTTTACTGAGTTAAGAAGAGTAAGGAAAAATCTTGAGGAAACATACAGAAATAAAAAGTTTGCCGAGACATTTAAAATCTACCAATCTGCCCGAAACAGTTCAGAAACCGTTCAAATCCACACGGAGTTCTTAAATAATCAGTAAAAGAACGAGGTGTCCAATCACTAGTAATATCCAACGACTCATAGATCACCCTAGTTTTTTTTATTAAATAAGGAGAGCAGACGAGCAAACGGGCCACGTGATGGTAAGTGGTCACCGTCGCCCATAGACATCCCACGTCACTGTATTATCACCCTAGTTCTCACTTTTCGCCGTAAGATTTGGTGGAGAAACGTGATAGGTGGCGAGCGTACCTCCGCACCGTCTACTAGGTGTAGAATAGTATCCACTAAGATCCTTAGTCGTCTCGTACGACACCCACGGGAATAGTTGGGTGGTGCTATTTTTTGTGGCCGGCACGACACGGCACAGGGTGTTTCATCCATGGTTTATACAATGGTGTGGTGATAATGCTGAACAAGAATTCCGGGTAACAACAGATAATTGATAAAACATCTACTTCACTAATGAATGAATAATTTTAACGAAGAGATTAATAGGCAAGTATTTATTATTTTTATACAAAATACCTAATCATAAATAATTACAATAAATAATAGGTAAGTAATTAAAAATTGTTTATAAATTTAAAAAAATTGTAAAATTCAAGGTCATTAGTCAGGGATCTAACTCATTTATCTAAATTAGGTAATGCCTATACTATTTATTTCTCATTTTATCAAATTAAAATACTTACCTACAATATATTATTATAACTAAGTGTCAATTATTTATTATGATGAAAACTAAGGATGCTTTTTACTGTTTTCAAAGACTAAATTTTTAGCCCATTTAATAATATTATGACCGGATGTATTTTTCGAATTAGCTTACTTACAAGTTTTTTTATGATTAGTTTAAAACAAATTAGAATTGAATTAGAAGGTTCACTGGTCCTATAGTGTCCTGGTGATTGCGCTTGGTCTCACCCTTCAAACCGGAACACAGCAATGCACGCGTTTGAAATAGGTAAAAGGGTAGGTGTACTTTGCACGAGCGACTCGTCATCACACCAACTTTTAACACCAACAACAACAACAATATTTATAGCAAAACGACCGGAATTACGTCAAAATAATCTAGGAGCTCAATAATCTTGACACATTCACCTACAAAACAAGACCTAACTCTATATCAGAGACGTATTGGTTCCTGAGTTACAGCTCGCGGCGTGTAGGCTATGTAGGTAAATTAACCCATTACGGCGGGTAACTATAAACCCTTGGTTTCCAAAAGAAATTTCTATGTGCATAATAACTAGCGTCTATAAAAATTATCAAAATACTGGGTTGATCACCTGTAGGGCGACTCAGTCATTCCTTAGGTCTATCTCAGTAACTACCGGGAGGATTTGAAAAAAATATATTTTAGAGTTAGAGAATTAGATATCGAACTGGCGGACTAGATATCGGCTCTGAAACCAAATCGAATATCGGACCGGATACAAAAAATAGATAGAACAAAATCAGCAGCAATAGCAATTAATGATACGAAATTAAATACATCAAATTACTAGGTAATTAATTTATCCACATTAATTCACCCATAGTTAGGTCTGATTTTTAAAATTATTTGTTTAATATCTAATCGGTTATCGGGGCTGACATTAAACCTTATATTGGATGGGATATCGGATCCGATGTCCTACTATAGGTAATAATAACTTTACGTCCAGTGCAAAAACACCTTTATATAAAAAAAATCCATATAAAACAGCTGTATTTGGCAATACCTCATCATTCCCCCATCTAGTCCAGTAGGCAGTGGGATATTCAGTCTTCGACATGGCGTCCCTAACGGCGTGCCTGCTTCTGGCCACAGTTATCCATAGCTGCTTGGGCTACATTTTGGGTAAGATTTTATTTACATATTTATTTGATGCAAACAGAATATGAAATGAAAACATTTATATACCTGTATCTATAGATCACTTGCAGAGTAAAAATAGTAGGCTAACTAACAATAGCAATTTCCGTCGAAGGTTATATTAAGGCGGGAACGGTCATTTTTCGCACATTTTTGCCCATAAGTCAAAAACTAGATACAGTAATACACCGCTTTACGCGAGGGATACGTTCCAGATAAAATCGCGTTAAGCGAAATTCGCGTATTTCGGGATCTGCTCAAAAACAATACATAAACATACTAAATCAATTGAATTTATTGCAAAATATTAGGTGATACATTATGAGCATTGGTTATACGAAAATTCACGTCCAAAGTATTTTCCGAACATGTCATAGCTGGAGAGCCAACATGGAGACGGCAATCCCGTAGTCAGAGCTAATATAGAGAAGGCAAGTCGCAGCAGAAATTAATTTGTGGGGAATACCCCAGACAATGTTAGCAGCAAATCGCGTAAAGCGGGGCAATTTTGCGCGAAATTTAAATTCGCGTTATAACGAATCCGCGGAACACGGGGTCGCGTATAGCGGGGACTGTCTACTTAACTTATAAAATAAAATAAAAATTGTTTTGCAATGCGCGAACAACGCCCCGCGCACCTTCTACCGCGCACTCGGATCTAACTAGCCTTCCCTAGATTAGCTAGATTTATGCAATGTATTGAGCATACTTCGGAATATCTTTGGGAAATATTTTGTTGATATTGTCAATTTATATGTGTGTCTGTTTGTCTGTCAGAACCCTCTGTTTCCTGGCCTGAGGAGTACCACTTCAACGCTGAGGAGATCGACCTGATGAGCGGAGTTGTCAAGACCTACGAGATGTGGTAAGAAACTTTTGTTCCCAGTAGTTCTGCATCTGTACACAGAACTAGTGAAGCTTTGTATTGCGGTTGTTCTTTTTTCTATACATATACAGACAGACAGGTGAGTTTATTTCGCCTAAAAAGAAAACATGAGAACTGCCCTTTTTACGCTGACTGTACCATTTTTCAAAATCTATGAATCCAGTTGTAATGTAACAAACACAAGAGCAGAAAGGGAGGTGTTCAGTATCCATAACTGAACAAAACAAATTATGGGGTCGGTAATTAATGGAATAATGGAATTTAGAAATGTAATGGGAATATGATTTGAATTTTGAAAATATAGATGAAGAAATGAAGATGCCAACACGATATGAGGTGAGGTAAACGCTAACAATGAGGTTGGAATTGATGGCAAGGAGGTTGATATGGACGATGAAGTCGACATCGTTACAGTATAAATAAATAAATACCTCCAATATCAGTATCCAAAACTGAATAAATTTTAGTATTTACGAATTGGAAATAAACATCACTTATTTCTCTCACAGGTACAGTGAGCAACACAATCGTTCCCGCGTCGATCTGTATGGTGGAGTCATTAAGAGATATTACTATGGCACAGTGTTGACTCGACATGACTACTTCAGAGGTAAAATATTAATGGTAAGATTTTATACAACCTCAATACCTTTAGCAAAGATTTTGAAATTAACCCTTGTGTGTTGTGTGTGTTATTGACTACTAAACCCGCATTTGACCTCGATCTCGCCTGATGGTAAGCGACGATGAGGTCGACGATGGAGCATGCGGGTCCAGTAAATGCCTATTCACTATGGCCTTGAAGATCCTCCTTGAAGAAGACGTCATGCAATTCCAAGTTGTTTTGTCTTTCTTCTTGTGCCTTGGTGACGAGAACAAGAACGTAGTAGACCGGCCTAAGACGGTCCTGAGAATAATAGTGTTGTAAAAAAGTGTACAAAAAAATATGTCGTGGACACATAGCTTAACGAAGATGTAGGCATTTCACGAAAAAAGTTAGACAGGTACTGTAATCGTCGAATTCTACACTATCTGTCTAAGATTTTTAGCCTCTTTGTGAAATACAGATCCCTGGTCAGCACAGCGTAATTGTATTAAATTCACGATTAGATAATGGAGATTAAATACTTAATAATTATATTGCCCGTTTCCACTTCTCATTATTCATACTGCCCATATTCATACTCATTAATCACTTGGTCCATAACAGATACACTGTTTACTCTGTTTTTGTAATGTTATAACTTCATACTTAGTATTTAATACCCGTAACTATGTGAATTTATAAATTACCGGTGATTTTATAAATTTTCTGTAAAGTTGCTGTTGTAATAAATAATAATAATAAAAGTTGGTTTTTCCAGTTCCACCCTGAAAGTGACGACAACGAAGACGCAGTGGTCAAGTGTGAACGGATGAGCCTCTACGACGACCAGGAGAACTTCCTGCCTAAGATCCACGAGTTCACATACAAAGGTGAGATGAGGGGGTGAAGGGGGTTAGGGGCAAGGGAGATACTAGAGGATAAGAATAAGAATAGTTTATTTGTGCGGTAAGATTACAATGCAGTAGGAACTTAAGCATATGTTACAATTAACTGAATAAAATTAGTGAGCAACCAGTTATCATACTATAAGCGCTGACCTCCGAACTAGGAAGTTCCTGTATCTCGGAGGACAGATCTCTTCTTTGACCAGTGCAAATGAACATGTAACAGAATATGGGATAATATAAAAGTGCAAAATTTGGAAGAAAGAAAAATAAGAACAATAATAAAGGTTAATATAAGGGGTTTGTTTGTTTGTGTGTGTGTGTGGTGTGTGTGTGTGTGTGTGTGTGTGTGTGTGTGTGTGTGTGTGTGTGTGTGTGTGTGTGTGTGTGTGTGTTTTCATACAGCAGTGGGACACTACTGCTGGGCAAAGGCCTCCCCTCCTCCTTTCCATTTTTCCCTATCCTCACCGTCCTTATACCATCCTTTTTGGAAGTGGTCGATATCGTCCTTCCACCTACGCCTGGGCCTGCCAATTCATATATTATTATATTCCTGTATAATCAATTATTTTGTCACCATTAAAGATATTCAAAATCTTTCAACTGATATTGCTAGAAAACCTAGTGTAATAGGTAAGTATTAACGTTTTACGTGAGCATTTGCACATCAACCACCAATGCCACTGAACTACCATGACCTTAGCCACCCATATACAGGCTTCCTTTTTAATCTAGAAAACTTATCAATTAACACTTATCTTCATATTGAATAAGCACACAAACAGACACGGAAATTCTAAAGCAGTTTTAGTCACAATCCTAACAGATAAATAAGAAAAACATTACCTGTTCGCATCAAAAACAAACACAACAATATATTTACACTGACATGTACACGACAAATGCTTATTTTATCGATTCAGAAGTTTTATTGCATATAATCTGGAGTACAGGACGGCGATTCTCCCACATTCGAATTAATCTCGAAAGAGACATTTGTCGCACACAAAAAATGGCCGATGTCGATTGATTCAGCTTTTTGTTATTCTCAATATGTCGAGTTCGACATATGTCTACTGCTAGCAATAGACATGCAAAGAGTTGTCGCTGGATGGAGTGGAAATGGATTGAATCCTGAAGAAGTGTCCAGTTGATTAATGGAATATATTTTTTTGTGTCAAATACCGAATTTTGATTCTAGAGGAGAGTCCGATTTCTGTGCTCAAGAAGAAAACATTTCTCCTGAATTAAGGCATACTCTTATATCGAATAACTGGACAGTAGAATTATTCCATGCGTGAAGAATATTTTTATAATAATGTGTTAGTATTCACTTAGTAAAACAATAAGAAGTAAAAAACGAAAGTGCTAAAAGTGACCACTTTTGATTTGACACATTTGCTTTCTTGGGAGCAGAATCGCAGAATTTGGAACTGTACTCGTATCTGTACCAGGGGCGCCAAAGCTGATTTCACAGATAACTTTTATAGCAATGTACAATTTTATTTTTCCACCAGGCGAAGAAGAGTATATGGGGAAAAAAGTGTCAGTGTGGACGAAGAACAAGACTCTTCGAAACACGTTGACGTTTGAAGAGACGCTCTATGTGTACCAGGATGCAGATGGTGCCAGTATCCCTTATCAGTAAGTATTGTTAGTTTATAAGTACATAAATAAAATAGAAATAGTTTGAAAACTTTGCCGCCAGCGAATTTGAACCTACGACCGAGCCAATCTGTATCAATGCTCTAAGTGTTTAAGTGACTGACCGTCAATTAATGGAACATCCTTAAAAATAAGTTTTCATTAAAATACATGCTATCCCTTTCTACGCCATAGTTCTAGACAGAGATGGTGCGATTCTTAAGAAAGTAGAAAATTAAAGACGTTTTTTTGCAACTTACAAGTACTCAATCAGTGCAATCAGTTCTAACAGTAACAATCTACAGAGCCGAAACGTGGACATTGATGGTGTGACTGGTCCACGCGTGCTATGGAAAGAGCTATGCTCGGAGTGCCTCTCCTGAATTAAGTCCGAAAGGAGAAAATTCGTCAAAGACCTAAAGTTGCCAACATAGCACATAGCTCACAGGATTAGCACCGACACCGTTGGGGTAGACGAGTTCTAGAGTGAAGACCGCAATTAGGGAAGCGTATACATATAGTGTGGGAAGATGCAATGGAGCGACTAAAATTAAATGTTAGTTTTATATTTGGACCGAAAAACATTACTTACTTACTCCGCTGGCGCAGCGACCCGAAGTGGATCTTGGCCTCCGATACCAAAGAGCGCCATCGCTCTCTCTCCTGCGCAGTCTCGAGCCAGTCAGGCGCCCGGAGCTCCCGCAGATCCTTCTCCACTTCGTCGCGCCAGCGGTATCTGGGACGTCCGACCGGACGTCGTCCGTTAGGGCGTCCCACATACGCTCGTTTAACTGCCCGATCCTCCCCCATCCTAGTGATGTGTCCGAGCCATCGGAGTCGAGCCGCTTTCGTCTCTCCTATAATGTTCGGCTCGTTCACCATCTCTTCTATCTCCCTATTCTTTCTCATCCTCCACCCTCCATCTTCCATCTTGGCTGGTCCCAGAATCTTTCTCAATATCCTCCTCTCGGTCACCAAGAGTATGTTTTCTTCCTTCAAGGTTATTGTCCAAATCTCGCATCCATACATCAAGATCGAAAAACATTATTTGAACAAAATTTTTTTACAGGCATATCAAGAAATCCTTCAACGTGGTGAGCGGCTCTCTCAGAAAACACATCATCTTCAACTACTACAACTATGATACTAACGTCAAGTTGGAAACTTTGGAAGCTGACGGTGGGTTTATTATAGGTCGCGCAACTACAGTTGAGGCGAACAACACACGCATATGTTTGCATGTACAGATTCATGCATGTCATTGCGTAAGACTAAATAGACTAGAGCCTAGGGAGCAGGGCGCACGATCTCAGATGGGCGCAAGGCTCCGCGGCAATTTAATTCAATCCATCATACCACCCTAACCTTCCAACCTAATCCATCATCATCATCTTCCAACCTAATTCATATTATCCTAGCGCCTGGAATCCTAAATAAGGCCATGACCGAACCCCAGTATCCTTGCTAGCGGTAGAGTATTTCAGGATTTATCTGGTTAGCGACCACTGCGATAGTGAATTTGATCAAATTTGGGTTTAATTGTATTTCTTAAAAATAACTCATCTTTATTCAACAGAGTCATCTTGTAGGAGAGTATACGACGCAGATTCCGAGACAGCAATGAACCATTTGAACCCCAGCTTCTCGACTGACCTCGAAGTGGCTTTCCATAGGTAATTCACTTTAATACCTATATCATTAGCATTGTGTGATTATTTAAATAAAATGTTCAATTTGAAAAATAAGGGGGGGGGGGGGGGGGGTTCAATATCCAAACAGCTTTCACTATGGGGCCATCTCTGAAATCGCGAAAAAAAACTACTATTCTATACAAATGCTCAATACCTATACGACCATAAAGTATAAAACAGCTGTTTTTTTTCGCGATTACAGATTTAGCCCCATTAGTTAAAGTTGTTCAAGTCAATCTTATACAGAAATCATCATAGAAATGACTTATTCAAACCAGAGGTTGCCTGGAAGAGATCGCTTTAAGCGATAAGGCCGCCTTTGTACATATCGTGTTATTATTCCTGTAGTTTTTACTTTTCCTGTTTTTGTGTACAATAAAGTGTTTCTATCTATCTATCTATCTACCAGTGTTCGATAATTTTTTGTCATTGACAGTTTGTTTATTCATTTCAGTTACAAGAAGCACCATAAAAAGGAATATGTGGATGAAGAACACGATTTTAGGAAACACATCTTCGAAACCAATTGGAAGTAAGTATCTTATTTTTAGTGGATTCGGTTAGAGGTTACTAGCAAATAGAGGTAGCATTTAGAAATAGATTATGAACACGATCTTTAGGTAGATACCTTGTACGTATTTTCATAGGAGTTTGACTATTCGGATTGTAAAAAATAATTTAACAGGCATAAATTTTAATCTTGTAACACTGACATTATTAACTCTCCGATTTACTCATTTCTTACTATTTAGATGATTATACCGTAATTTATTGATAATTTTGTGTTACCCAATTTCATGTTTCAATTTTAACTTGTGGTTCTTAAAATGTCGTTGTAAAACATTTTCAACATTACGTATTTGCTTAACTTCAAGTACGTAAGTACTTATATTGTATTCTATAATCAGATTAGGATATGGTACATATATTTATTTAGATTTTTCATATTCTAGACTCATCGTAGACACGAACAGCAAAAATCTTGGATACACTTTGACAGCAAACCAATTCGTCGACCAATCAGAAGAAGAGCTGAAATATTTGACAGCCACCAAGTATTCTGACCCCATCAGAGGAACTCATCCGTTCCCACACACTTCGGCAGAAATTGAAGCAATGGCTGACAACGACGAAATACCTGCAGAATACGACCTGAGGACTGAAGGCGTCATTTCTCCAGTTAGCAGTAAGTGAGAAATAAAAAGGAATAGGTTTAGTTTACATATCGTAGTTGGCGTGTATCAATGAATAAAATTAGATAAAAAGAGGAAAGAAAAGAAATCAGTTGACAGTATGAGCGGAGATACTTGACATGCGATAGATTTTCTCATTCTTATGATGATTAAGGCAGCACCATAAGCGAAACTAGCGCCACACCGGAAAAAATAATTTCTTCTTGAATTTAAGTGTTTATTAAAAAGTGGACAAAGAATGACGGACGAATAACAATATTTTAATACTTAATGTTTTAGTATTCTTATAGTGACACAATAAGAAGTAGAAAGCTAAAGTGCTAGAACTGGCTACTATTAACACATTCGCTAATAAGTTGTGTGCACCTGACCGGTTTTTATTTTTATGCAGAAGTCGGTGCGTGTTTGTTAATAGTAGGTAGAGAGATACTTGACATGCGATTAGGACATAAACGCAAAGTGTGACGTAGATGGAGCCACTAGTTATTGAAAGCAATAAATTATTTTAGGTTATGTTTAGAATAAAATTATACTTAGGTCGTTCACGATTATTATGGACTCACTCACATCTTGTTTAAATCAAAGGAGATCTAGTCGAGGCTCGTGACTTTATTTTATCAATAACATCTATATATTAGGTTAGTTAATATTAGTGATTTATAATGTGTTGATGTGTGTGTGACGCTGACGCGTACTCACTACGTGTACTACTATAATATACTATATTTATAAAAGGGAGCAATAAGTCCGCCGATAAACTGCTAAGCAGTTTGGCGGTATACACTTAGATATTACTGTATTTACTGTACTGTGTAAAAGTTGAATACACTTTTTTTTTTAAAAAGTACTTATTGTTTAACTATGAGGGTACTAAAAATTCTCTACTCTAAACAAAAATCTTCTTTTAAATACAGATCAAGCACACTGCGGATCCTGTTGGGCATTCGCAGCAGCTGCGACGGTAGAGGGTGCTCTCGCCAGGGCCAACGGAGGTCGTGTCATAGATCTCAGCGAGCAGTCGCTGGTGGACTGTGCATGGTCGTAAGTTTCATAAAATAATCTTATTATTACGTTTTATTAGATTTTCCAGTAGGTTTTAGTGTGTGGGTTTTGTTTATTTATTTGGAAAACCTGCGTATCCATCCTCCATCCATTGTATGCGTGTGTTCTGCCCCAACCTACTAGCCTGATGTTACAGTCAGTCCATTGGATGGTGCTCTTTTATGGAACTTTGGCATTGAAGACCCATTGTTAAAACTTTCGTTTCGTTACTGTCAACTAAATCCTGCATACTCAATCAGACCTTTAATTACTGTTCCCCATCGGCGTAAGCGGGTTTCCCATGCAAGATCGAATGATGATTGAGCGAAGTATGTTGGGACGAACACTTTCTTCAATTTTACATATTATTGCTGCTATAATTTGGTTAGTTAAATACTCTTTCATAAATATAAATTAATGTGTTTTATAGATACCGTAGCCATGGATGTCACGGCAGTAATTCCATAGGTGCAGTCTACGGATACATTTACAAGTATGGCTTACCAACTGTGAGAGAGTACGGACCGTATTTGGAGGAGGTCGGTGGTTGTCTTCTATTTCGATGAACTCTTGAATCACTACTATATCTATGAACTCATGAGTCATGATATATAGGTTGATAACTGTCTTTAATTTAGAATTAGATTTTTTTTTTTAAATTAAGAAGATTAAAATGAATTTAACAGTGCAATTTCCACGAGTCTGTAGCCTATATCAAATTCATAATAGGTAATTGTTATTCTATACAAATTTTATACCTCACACCGATGCTGTAATCATTTTAAAGAAATGTTTAATTTAACTTCTGAACTTAGTCATCATCTTTACTACTTAGTAAATCAGAGTCCCCCAGGCATCCGTCTGTCCGTGTGTGAAGGATAAACATGGAAACGGCTGAACGGATTTTGTTCCGGTTTTCACTGGTGTAGGTAGAGATAGATTCCCGATGATGGTCTTTTTTACCCGTGCATCGATACGACTGCAAGAAGCTGAGTTTCCTGATGTGTGAGAGTCCTTCTCTTTGGTTTTATTGGAGAGACAGACTAAGCTTTGCTATACAGGATGTAATCGTTAAGTGTGACCAGGCAATTATTCCTTAAATATAAGAGATATTAAAAAACTTTAAACTGATATCGAAAGTACATTACCTAATGAGTAAAAATCACATCAATAACTTTTAAAAAATAAAACGAGAAATATCCAAAATTTGGACTTTAAACACTCCCATGCATTTACTATGGCATTAGTACCAGAGGCTTTAGTTTAGTTTCTTAAGAGGTATCAATAAGATTTAACGAAACTCTGCTTTTGCTTCTGTATTTGTAAGAGAGTTCAACATATCCTTTTCTCACTATTATAATATACTATTTTTTACAATTACGAGTACGTTTTTAACGCAAATTTCAAAAAATTGTAAATTGCAATATTTTACTGGCGAGATTGAAAATATTTTGAATTTCGAACATTAATAATATTGTTTTTATATTTAAGTTGTATGTATGTTGCTTTTCCAGCCAGCTAATTTATTATAAACTTCGATAGATTATGAGATTGATACTATAATTGGTGTGTATTCGTTTGAAGCGGTAAGATAATCAATCAACAGGTGTATCTACTTGAAAATCATTATTAATTGATAATTAATCATGACGCGTGATTAATGTAGCAACAATGAAATAATCCTAAGTCATACACGAACGTTTAAACCACTTAACCTCTTTCTTTTTAATGAATGGTATTGATTTACACATTGCAATTTGGCCAATGACCGTGTTAAAATCCTGAAGTATCTCGAACGTTTTGGCGTCTGTTTTGAAAAAAACAGTTTACCATCGTCGAAATTAAGGGAGAGTTGTATGCACTAGGAATGCCTAGTGTCTTGCATTCCAAGTGCAATTGGAGAATAGGTTGCCGGATCACACCATCTGTAGTTTTTCACTCCCATTTCACTGTCTTATATAACGTTCACTTTACACGGACAATTTTAGGTAAAATACACTAGTTTTACGAAAAAATAACATCTGTAAATAGTTTTTAAACAATAAAATAGGACGAACACGCCATGACAGCATGAACGCAACAACATAACCCCCTCTAAACCTCTTAAAAAGTTAACTAATAAATGCAATAGTAAATGTATGTGTTTAAAGTCAAAATGACATCCTTCAAATCAGGCAATTTTTGTGACAACGTTGCAATACTTAGTGGTATAAAAATATGGGTATAATAGTTTGTGTGCTCGTATAACCAAACCTGATTAACCTAATGTTCTATTTTGCTGTGCAGTCGAGTTTTCTTGAAATTCCTAAAGGGATATTTTTTGCAATACGTACTAAAACAGTATAGAGGAATTAAAACAAAGACAAGTGACAGAACTTGTGTAAAACTTGTGACAGTTAATTTTTAATGTGTTTTTTGTATCCGTTTCAGCGCTATGTAAATCTTGAAGATGTCAAAATAACACTTTGAATATTTCGCACACCGAAATGATTATAGTTATGACTTGTTTTATGTTTGAATTGCGTTCTATTATATTCGTTTATATACAAAATGGGCATATCACAGGATTCAAACGCAACACAAAAAGACCGATGGTCCCATAGTAGGTGAAGGATATCATTTTGGATATTTCTCGTTTTATTCTTAAAAAGTTATTGATGGCATTATACTCATTAGGCAACTTACTTTCGATATCAGTTTAAAGTTTTTTGATATCTCTTATATTTACGAAATAATCGCCTGGTCACACTTAACAATTGCAACCTGCATAGTGATAGATACTATTTATTTCAAAGACGTTTTTTACAAGTGCTGGCAACTCAAGTTTTGACGTTTTCAGGACGGCGAGTGCAATATAAAGAATATGACGGAAGTATACAACATCAAAGGATACGTAGCAGTCACTCCGAAGAGCCCTAACGCTTTAAAGGCAGCCATTTATAAGTATGGGCCTGTCACCATCTCAGTCTTTGTCTCCAAAAGCATGAAATTTTACAACAATGGAGTCTTTTATGGCATGGATTGGTAAGTTTAGTGCTAGACGCTGATATACAGGATCGCCTGGGGGGTACCACCCTTATACTTACTTCTGCCGCAAAGCAGCAATGCTTGCTTTGCTGTGTCCTGGTTTGAGCGAGCGTAATTACCGACGACCAACGCCTAAGTCTTTCTACCTGTTATAAAGGCGCTAGGTATGTACCTAAATGGGCGCTACTTGTCCCATTTCTGTGGTTGGGTACCTATAATCTTAGATAATGCGTCAGACTTATGACACCCTTCTAATACGTTTACGACTTATGACACCCTTCTAATACACCCTTCTAATTCGTATACGGTAATACGTTTGCATGTATGTATGTTTCCTATTTACAGTTCACCAGGACGCATTAACCACGCTGTGACCCTCGTCGGGTACGGCCTTCGCAACGGGGAACCTTACTGGATCGTGAAGAACTCCTGGGGTGAAGACTGGGGCGACGACGGCTACATCCTCATAGCGGCTAAAGACAACAATTGTAGCGTCATGTCCTCGCCTATCTACCCTCTCATTTAGACGACAATTCGATTTGTACCCTTGATTGACGACGACTTAAGGATATGTTTAACGGTTTTTAATTATTCATTCGTAATTATTTAATAAATTCCACGTGCTACTGATGTTTGACAGTTTTTTTCGTTGCCACCTTTCGTTTCCCTTCCTAAACCTTTCACTCTTCAACCGGTATCCACCTACTGTTAGATGTTTCCTATAAAGAACGCCATTGTCTACGGTCTTAATATTTTCTTATCAATTTCCTTCCAGCTAACTTTCTTATGTCATCTGGCCATCACACAGGTGATCGACCCATGCTCCTGGGCTCAGTCCTTGGATTCCATACCATGACTTTCTTGCCCCACCAATCGTCGTCTCTACGGCAAATATAGCCTGCCCACTTCCACTTCTTTTGGGATTGTATATCCTAACCCTCATCAATATCATAATTTATTAACAGCATCACGTTTGACCACTCTAGCATGAGCCATCCATGATTCATCAATTCAACATTCTGTCTCTAGATTTTCTCAAGGCTGTCTCAATTGGGTTATTGCTGATTCCCCCCGTTGCTGATTCCCCCCGAAAATTGTGTTGTTATTAAAACGCGTTTTATCACGCAATATCAAAGTGGTACAGATAAGGAAAAAAGTACTAAGCTCCCTTTAAAAAGGTTTATTTCAAATCATGTCACAGATAAAATCACAGCTTTTGTCAATTTGGCGATTACTTTGTTACAACTATGTATGAAAAGAGACGTTGAAATAAGTAAACTATAACAAGTATTTAAGTCAAAATGCGCATAATTATTATAGGTAAATCAACAATCAATACATACAAAATGTCTAACATTATCATAGAAATCAGATTTCTTGAATTAAATTTAAATTCTAAGAAGTAACTCGTACTCATGACGAGTTAATCCTGTCTTACAGTATTTAAATTTTCAATACATTTTATTTTTCTTAAATAAACAGTAGATAACTGAATCGTGTCACGAACTAAGATCACGGTCTTTCTTACTTCATCATATCATCATCATCATCATATCAGCCGGAAGACAACCACTGACTTTCTTACTTGACTGTACTTAATTCTTAAATTCGGGCGGAATCGGGAATGTGATTAAACGATATTATTATAAAAACGTTTCGGGGGGAATCAGCAACGGGGGGAATCGGCAATAACCCTCTCAATTCATCATGCTGTCATACAGAAATTCTTGCACATATATATGATTACACGCACAAATATACCCTCCCACTATTCAGCACGCACACACCCTCACCTTAATACACCCTCTCCTCACACTCACACACACCACACATCCTCAAATACACTCCCAGGCACATGTACGCGTCACTCACGCTGGTTAATAATGAAGCCACTATATAGATGATCACTGACCCCTAAGGTACAGGTTCCACCTAGTTTAGAGGTCAGGCGCTCGAAACAAATCACGCTGTACAACCATTCTGTACTAATTTTTTTGGTAGATTTTAGATGTCTCGTAAAACATTTGATTTCTTTAACATGTAGGATGTAGGTTTCCTCAAGATTTTTCCTTACTCTTCTTAAGTCAGTGAAAAGGACCCCACACAGAATGTATTAAAAAATCTTACGGTCAAATTCACTAAAAAATGTATGTTTTTTAAGACGACAAGTTGACAATATCTGTAGAAAAAAAATATTGCCCCGTTTCTGAGAAAAAGGGGTTTAAGTGAAAACTAGATTTTCATACAAAATGTGTGGAGAAAATAATAGAAGTCTACCAATTCAAACCAAAAAAATATATGTAACTAGATCTCGCAAAAATATCTAAGTAGTTCATTGGATCAATTAAAAACACATTCAACTGTCAAATGGCTGACTTGATGTTGTTTCAACTACTCATAACGGAGAGTGGAAATTAATAGGAGAAGCCTGGTTGTCCTATATATTTTATGCAGAATCAAAATCAATAAATCAAAATCAAAATGTTTTTATTGTAAGTAAGTACCTTACAGTACATTTTTACAACGTCATTCTTTTTTACTCTACCACCGCTTCGTAAGGTGCTATAGCTAAAAGGAAAGGAGCGCGGCGCAAGGAAGGAAGAATAGCACAATGACAAATAAATAAATAATAAATATATATTTTCAAATCACAAAATCTTTTCCCAAGAAAGAAGCAAAAAAGAAACTTTTGATTTCTTGTGTGCAATAAAGTATTAATCTATCTACAAATTTAATCAAACATACTCGTGACCCCTAATTATTGTGATCAAGCGGGCTTTGTAATGCACAAAACACCGACGCAACGTTAACGTCATCGATCGATATGGCTATATGGCCAGTCCTCTTGGACATGACCACTGCACTCACCATAAAATTCCTTCTCTCTATCCTCAAAGAGAGAGCTCTTTCTCTCTTCTCCATTTCTCGCCTCTCCACTTCATCTGTTCGCTCTCCACCATCGCTCCCACCTATTCGTACGAAGCGATTTGCTTCTTTGTTCATTATGCGAACGGCTAAGCGATAAGACGCCGGAAGGTTTTTCTACAAAACCTTCTGGCGTCTTGTTTCCTGAAACCTACAACCTTGGGATCTCTAAGGCCAGAGTGAATAGGCATTTACTGAACCCGCCTGCTCCATCGTCGACCTCGTCGTCGCTTACCATTACCATCGAAATTGAGGTCAAAATGTGAAAACGTACCAGGTGGTTCGAGATTTCAAAGAAATGCTTCAAATAAATGACATGGAGATAGTTCACTCGGATCTAATTGACAGATAAAACACCGTATTTCTTTGCAAAGCTAATCCAGACACAGCACTCCAATTTCTTTAACTTTTGTATGAACGACCGTTCCATCACTTCCTCTCGCAACTGTATTATAGGTTTCTAAAGGCATATTAGTTTAAAATAATGAGATTTTCTTGTACTCATTAATACATAAGTCAATATTAATCCTCTACTAGAAGTAAGCAAAATATATATTTTTGAAACTTCAAGCATGTTGGGATTGTACTAAAAATTATTCAAAGTAAAAATATTTCGTATCAGGAATGTGAATTGGTTGTTGTCTCTTGTATGTAGATAAGAGGAACTGTTTTCTCCATACAAGAGACAACAACCAATTTTCTCCATACAAGAGCGATCCACAAATATCTATAATTCATTTCATTTATTTAAATGCGCGTTTGTATCGCGGATCTACGTGTGCAAATCTTTACTGGCTGCGCCTGAATCTCATTTGAAGCGCGTATAACAAAAAACCCGCTGTGTATAGACAGGAGTATTTTTTTAATATTGTTGTTTATTTATTTCAGGGTAGTATCTATTTCATACGCCTTTTGCATCCGTACATTATGTATCTTCTTATTTACATCACCTGAAGGAAGATATCGCTTAAAGCGATAAGGCGTGTTGTGTGTTTTGTTTTTGTCCCGGGTGTGCAGCAATATAAAAGAGACAGGATTAACCCACTTACCTACAACTTTACTTGCTAACAGTACTTTTTGCAAAAATGGAAACCTGTGGCGAATTTACAACACCTGTACCTACCTGTGACGAATTCACATATATTTTTTTGGGCCTGTGGCGAGTTTACTTCCAATGTATGGAACTTACAAAAATGTGACGAATTTACAACAACCCCAATAAAGTGTATTTATATTTGTATAGGCTCTAAGAGTCGTTCTATATATGTGGTTAATTCCATAGAGTGATCACAACCCTCATCAATGAGAAATACATCTCTGAAGACGATAGGTAACATAAACTTTCTGATAAAATATCCACCAGCACCAGCTCCAATATTACAGAAGAAGAGCAAGAAAAGAAATTCATTGCCATCTGAAGATGGCAGATAAACTCAAACAATGAAAGAAAAATAACAAAACAGTAAGCACGTAAATTTATTCCTAAAATAAACCATTAAACATAGCCTTAAGTCGTCAATCGACGTTACAAATTAAATGGTAGTCTAAATGAGGGGGTACACGGGAATGTTCATGACGTTACAATTGTTGTCTTTAGCCGCTATGAGGAGGTAATCATATATATGTGCAAGAATTTCTGTATGATAGCATGATGAATTGAGACAGCCTTGAGAAAACCTAGAGACAGAATGATGAATTGATGAATCATGCATGGCTCATGCTAGAGTGGTCAAACATGATGCTGTTAATAAATTATGATAATGATGAGGGTTAGGATATACAATCCCAAAAGAAGTGGAAGTGGGCAGGCTATATTTGCTGTAGAGACGACGATTGGTGGGGCAAGAAAGTCATGGTATGGAATCCAAGGACTGAGCCCAGGAGCATGGGTCGATCACCTGCGTGATGGTCAGACGACATAAGAAAGTTAGCTGGAAGGAAATTGATAAGAAAAGATTGTAGACAATGGCGTTCTTTACAGGAGACATCTAACAGTGGTTGGATACCGGTTGAAGAGTGAAAGGTTTAGGAAGGGAAACAAAAGGTGGTAACGAAAAAACTGTCAAACTGATGTTTGACAGTTTTTTCGTTACCACCTTGTATATAAATTATTATAAATTCCACGTGCTACTGATGTAGCACGTGGTATTTATATAATAATTACGGATGAATAATTAAAAACCGTTAAACATAGCTTTAAGTCGTCGTCAATCAAGGGTACAAATCGAATTGTCGTCTAAATGAGAGGGTAGATAGGCGAGGACATGACGTTACAATTGTTGTCTTTAGCCGCTATGAGGATGTAGCCGTCATCACCCCAGCTTTCACCCCAGGAGTTCTTCACGATCCAGTAAGGTTCCCCGTTGCGAAGGCCGTACCCGACGAGGGTCACAGCGTGGTTTATTAATCCTGGTACACTGTAAATAGGAAACATACATAAATGCAAACGTATTTTTATTCCCCGATACCAAGAGGAAGGGTGTCATATGTTTGGCGCATTATCTAAGATTATAGGTACCCAACCACAGAAATGGGACAAGTAGCGCCCATGTAGGTACATACGTAGCGCCTTTATAACAGGTAGAAAGACTTAGGCGTTGGTCGTCGGTAATTATACTCGCTCAAACCAGGACACAGCATTGCTGCTTTGCAGCAGAAATAGGCATAGGTAGGTACCCCCCCCCCCCCCCCCCAGGCGATCCTGTATATCAGCGTCCAGCACTGAACTTACCAATCCATACCATAAAAGACTCCATTCTTGTACAATTTCATGCTTTTGGAGACATGGATTCCGATGGTGACAGGCCCATACTTATAAATGGCTGCCTTTAAAGCGTTAGGGCTCTTCGGAGTGACTGCTACGTATCCTTTGATGTTGTATACTTTAGTCATGTTCTTTATATGGCACTCGCCGTCCTGAAAACGTCAATACTTGAGTTGCCAGCACTTGTAAAAAACGTCTTTGAAATAAATAGTATATATCACTAATCAGGTTGTAATCGTTAAGTGTGACCAGGCGATTATTCCGTAAATATAAGAGATATCAAAAAACTTTAAACTGAATTCGAAAGTACATTACCTAATGAGTAAAATGACATCAAAAACTTTTAAAAAATAAAACGAGAAATATCCAAAATTTGGACTTTAAACACTCTCATACTTTTACTATGGCATTCGTACCAGGGCTTTAGTTTACTTTTTAAGAGATATCAATAAGTTTTAACTAATAGTTAACGAAACTCTGCTTTTGCTTCTGTATTTATAAGATAGTTTCAACTTCAAATTTTTCTCACTATTAGAATATACCATTTTTACAAGCTTTACTACACAGGGTAAAGCTTAGTCTGTCTCTCCAATAAAACCAAAAAGAAAGACTCTCCACACATCAGGAAACTGGTTACTGCTCAGCTTCTTGCAGTCGTATCGATGCACGGGTAAAAAAGACCATCATCGGGAATCTATCTCTACCTACACCAGTGAAAACCGGAACAAAATCCGTTCAGCCGTTTCCATGTTTATCCTTCACACACAGACAGACGGACGCCTGTGGGACTCTGATTTACTAAGTAGTAAAGATGTTGAAGTTCAGAAGTTAAATTAACACTTTCTTTAAAATGATTACAGCAGCGGTGTGAGGTAAAAAATTCGTATATAATAACAATTATTAAGAATTTGATATGCTAATATCAAATATAGGCATATCAAATTATCATATCCTATACTGTCTGCAATTTCCACGAGTCTGTAGCCTTACAGACTCGTGGAAATTGCAGACAGTTATGAACCTACGAGTATATATCATGACTCATGAATTCATTAATATGGTAGTGATTCAAGAGTTCATCGAGATAGAAGACAACCACCGACCTCGTCCAAATACGGTCCGTACTCTCTCACAGTTGGTAAGCCATACTTGTAAATGTATCCGTAGACTGCACCTATGGAGTTACTGCCGTGACATCCATGGCTACGGTATCTATAAAACACATTAATTTATATTTATGAAAGAGTATTTAACTAACCAAATTATAGCAGCAATAATATGTAAAATTGAAGAAAGTGTTCGTCCCAACATACTTCGCTCAATCATCATTCGATCTTGCATGGGAAACCCGCTTACGCCGATGGGGAACAGTAATTAAAGGTCTGATTGAGTATGCAGGATTTAGTTGACAGTAACGAAACGAAAGTTTTAACAATGGGTCTTCAATGCCAAAGTTCCATAAAAGAGCACCATCCAATGGACTGACTGTAACATCAGGCTAGTAGATTGGGGCAGAACACACGCATACAATGGATGGAGGATGGATACGCAGGTTTTCCAAATAAATAAACAAAACCCACACACTAAAACCTACTGGAAAATCTAATAAAACGTAATAATAAGATTATTTTATGATACTTACGACCATGCACAGTCCACCAGCGACTGCTCGCTGAGATCTATGACACGACCTCCGTTGGCCCTGGCGAGAGCACCCTCTACCGTCGCAGCTGCTGCGAATGCCCAACAGGATCCGCAGTGTGCTTGACCTGTATTTAAAAGATTTTCGTTCAGAGTAGAGAATGTTTAGTACCCTTTTTAAACAATAAGTACTTCTTAGCGAATGTGTCAAAAGTGGCCAGTTTTAGCACTTTCGCTTTCTACTTCTTATTGTGTCACTATAAGAATACTAAAACATTAAGTATTAAAATATTGGTATTCGTCCGTCATTCTATTGTCCACTTTATAATAAACACTTAAATTCAAGAAGAAATTTTTTCGGGTGTGGCGCTAGTTTCGCCTATGGTGCTGCCTTAATCATCATAAGAATGAGAAAATCTATCGCATGTCAAGTATCTCCGCTCATACTGTCAACTGATTTCTTTTCTTTTTTTTTAATTTAATTTTATTCATTGATACACGCCAACTACGATATGTAAACTAAACCTATTCCTTTTTATTTCTCACTTACTGCTAACTGGAGAAATGACACCTTCAGTCCTCAGGTCGTATTCTGCAGGTATTTCGTCGTTGTCAGCCATTGCTTCAATTTCTTCCGAAGTGTGTGGGAACGGATGAGTTCCTCTGATAGGGTCAGAATACTTGGTGGCTGCCAAATATTTCAGCTCTTCTTCCGATTTGTCGGCGAATTGGTTTGCTGTCAAAGTGTATCCAAGGTTTTTGCTGTTCGTGTCTACGATGAGTCTAGAATATGAAAAATCTAAATAAATATATGTACCATATCCTAATCTGATTATATAATACAATATAAGTACTTACGTACTTGTAGTTAGGCAAATACGTAATGTTGAAAATGTTTTACAACGACATTTTAAGGGCCACAAGTTAAAATTGAAATATGATATTGGGTAACACAAAATTATCAATAAATTATGAGATCATCTAAATAGTAATGTTTGGTATCTTTATATTTATTCTATCTACTTTCGGTTAAATTTTATGTTTGTGGCAACCCCGCTACTTAACTTAGGTTCAAAAACAACAATCAACAATACTACTGTCACTTTCACTTTTGCTTCCCTCTCGTCTCAGCGACACAGCACGAGCTCACATTTTGAATTTCTATTAAGTTAACCTAAAAATCCACACCTCTTGGTCCCTATTTTCCCCCCTAACCAGTCCTACCCCTGAATCGATTCGTTTCCCTCCCAAATTCCACTAAAAGTTATATTTTTATATGTGTCAGTGGTTCCAGCCTGCTCCTCGTCAGGTGAGTACCTAGCATACCCCTAAGTTGTTACAACCCCCTGCAAATTAAAGGAAAAAACTGTCGCCTAACAACATAAAAAAGGGAAGAACCAAAATTCGCAGGGTTTGCTCTGAACCCACCCCCCAATCGCGGCCTATCCCAGAGCGGTGCACCCTCTATGCTCCAGGGTGAACACAATTCCGAAACAAGTAAGAAATGTGTAAATCGAAGAGATATTAATTTCAATGTTACAAGATTAAAATTTATGTCAGTTAAATTTTTTTGTACAATCCGAATAGTCAAACTCCTATGAAAATACGTACAAGGTGCCTATCTAAAGACCGTGTTTATAATCTATTTCTAAATGCTACCTCTATTTGCTAGTAACCTCGAACCGAATCCACTAAAAATAAGATACTCACTTCAAATTGCTTTCGAAGATATGTTTCCTAAAATCGTGTTTTTCATCCACATATTTCTTGTTATGGTGATTCTTGTAACTGAAATGAATAAAACAACTGTCAATGACAATAATTTCTCGGACACTGATTTGAATAAGTCATTTCTATATTGATTTCTGTATAAGATTGACTTCCAGTCGCATAAAGCAACCTTAAAATAATCCTTAATTAAAATTCAGGTTCTCCGCCATCTTATAACTCTTGAAAAGGATGTCAAACCTAGAGAGATTTTGAACCTTACTAGGTTCAATTTTGAACCTTACTAGGTTCAAAATCTCTCTATCTAAGGTTTTTGTTACTGGGCTACTGCCCAGTAACAAAAACCCCGCCTATTCCCGAAAGGTCCATGTTCAATATCCATAACTAAACAACTTTAACTAACTCTGTAATTGCAAAAAAATCAGCTGTTTCATATCTTACGGTCGTATAGGTATTGATGAACATTTGTATGGAACAGTAGATTTTTTTCGCGATTTCAGAGATGGCCCCATAGTGAAAATTGTTCAGTATGGATATAGCCCCTTTCGGGACTAAATTGGGTTTCTGTTACACCCAGTATATACATAAAACCAAACCCTTTTTTAAAACTGAACATTTTATTTATATAATCACACAATGCGAATGATATAGATATTATAGTTAATTACCTATAGTAAGCCACTTCGAGGTCAGTCGAGAAGCTGGGGTTCAAATGGTTTATAGCTTTCTCGAAACCTGCGTCATTATTTCCCCTACAAGATGACTCTGTTGAATAAAATGAGTTATTTTTAGTAAATGCAATTAAACCCAATTAGGATCGTATCACTATCGCAGTGGTCGCTAGCCAGAAAAATCCTGAAATACTCTACCGCTAGCAAGGATAACCGTACCCCAGTACGGTCATGGCCTTATTTAGGATTCCAGGCGCTAGGCTAATATGAATTTAGCGCCCTGACGTCGACTCGCACGACAATTTGAACTGAAGGCCGAATTCCATCATGTCATAGATCCCACACATGTGACATGAATTAGGTAAGAAGGCTAAGGCGGGAGTTGACTAAGCAAGCTCGAAATTTAGGCGCGGATCCGACGCAGATGATGGATTAGGTTGGAAGGTTAGGGTTGTATGATGGATTGAATTAAATTGCCGCGGAGCCCTGCGGCACCATCTGAGACCGCGCGCCCTAGTCCTAGGCTCTAGTCTATTTAGTCTTACGCAATGACATGCAATAATCTGTACATGCAAACATATGCGTGTGTTGTTCGCCTCAACTGTAGTTGCGCGACCTATAATAAACCCACCGTCAGCTTTCAAAGTTTCCAACTTGACGTTAGTATCGAAGTTGTAGTAGTTAAAGATGACGTGTTCTACGACAGAGCCGCTTATCATGTCGAAGTATTTCTTGACACACCTGCCAAAAGAAAATTGATGAAACAATGTTTTACGGACCAAATATAAAGCAGTAACGTTTTGGTTGACCGATTGGGAAGTTCAATAACTTCCCATTCCCCACATTCATTCTTCTCGTTCCCTTCTAATTTTATCAAATTCGTCGCAAAGATCCCATCCATTTAATGTTAGTGCCTACATCATTCATTGATACGGACCGGCACGATCGCAGGTTCAAATCCTGCTCGCGGAAAAACATTTATTTATAAAGTAACAATTATACTTCATCATCATCATCAGCCCATGTCATCCCACTGCAGGGTATAAGCCTCCTCTCTTTTGTGCCACCCTATACGATTCTGTGCTAGTCGCATCGAGGTCTTCAATGCGACTTTGCTGATGTCATCCGCCCATTTAGCTGCTGACCGATCTACTCCTATTTTCCCCCGACCTTGGCCACCACTCAATGAGGGCTCTGGTCTACCGGCCGTCACCACGTCTAACCAAGTGTCCCGTCCATCGCCACTTTAGCCTCGCAACCCGCTTTCCCACGTCTAGGCCTTTAGTTCGTTGTCGGATCGCTGTGTTGCGGATCTTGTCAATTAGGGTGATGCCTAACATGGCACGCTCCATGGCCCTTTGTACAACCCTTATTTGTGCAAGGCTCTTTTGTGAGCGTCCATGTTTCGGCACCGTAAGTCATGGTGGGCAGAACACATTGGTTAAACAGTTTGGTCTTCAGATAATTATACTTACTGATAAGGAATACTGGTGCCGGTTTCATTCTTGTACACGTAGAGCGTCTCTTCCGACATCACCATGTTGTTAAATGTGTTGATGTTCGTCCACACTGTCACTTTTTTTCCCAAATACTCTTCTTCGCCTGGTGGAACAATACAATTCTACAGTGCCAATGTTTTTTTTGCATGTTTTTAATAGCCAATCTATTGTCAGAGATGTTCAGGCCACCCGTAGACAGGGCTTAACGACTGCTGTCGAACGGCAACAAGCGGAATCGACTGCTTAACGTGCTCTCCGAGGCACAGAGGAGCTCAGATGAAATATGGCACTAGTGGTCACCCACCCTGGTTCTGACCGCATCCAACGTTGCTTAACTTGTACGATAACTTTTGGCCATGCTCGCAAGTAGGCTAAGAGCCCCTCTCTCTCAACACGTTATTTAAAAAATCTTGTTCACCCATGGAACACAACAACAACAATTGATGTCGGTGTAATAGCTCAGGATGATCGATTCCACTAAATACAACGTAACTGAATAGAATCTAAACTGAATCGTTATGACGTGCTTCGTATGCTACTATCCAATTTCAGTTAAGTTCCGATCGAGTCAACGCTCGATCGATCAGTAACGTATTTGTGCATTCTACTAAAGCGTTTAGTTTATACTGAATCACAGTTGAACGGTAACAAAACGCTTCAACTGTCAAATATAACGATCGAACATAAGTTCCTCCCGAGGTACTTTTGCCCGATCGATAGTAAATCGAAAGGTGGCAGTGTTAAAGTTATGCGTCAGCAGAATGCGATTTGGTGTCCAAATAGAATTGGAACGAAAACTAAATTGAATTGGATAGAAATAGAACTACAAACGTTGTAATTTAGGCGGATTGGGCCCCAGGATTATCAATTATTGCGGCTTATAAAACACGTCGAACGACAATTGATCAACCTTGTGCTAGATGTTCCGATCAATCAACCAAAGCCGAATATTTTCATCGATCAATTGCCAATCGCACGATCGACGGATCAATGCTCAAACGGTTTGGTTTAATAGCAAACAAATGAACGGCGTTGAACGGTCTATAATAATCAGTGATCGTTATCAGGACTCAGTAACAGAGCCGGAATTGGATAAGAAACCACTTGTAAGCTACCTTAGCAGCAATGGGCTCTCAGTTCTATTTGTAGAGTTCTTATGACACGTAGTGTTACCTTTTTTGTGAGTGATATTTTTTAAATGTTGTCCTTGTTTTAGTGTCAAAGTTGTCACTATATACTAGCTAAATGTATTGCTTTATATACACATTTAATGGCGACGTTTTCGAGAGGTAGTTGACAAATGGATACACGATCATCCCGAATTACAGTCCGATGGAGTTGTCATAAAGTGTACGATCTGCAATTTGCAAATTTCAAATATTTCTTGTTTTCTATATTCTGCCAGCACAAGCTAACTTCGCTAGATGTTAAAACTTTTTAACAATATTATGCCGATTCATTTCACGAAAAAACAAACAAAGTGAAACTGGCTTACGAGTGGTTACTTTTATTCAACTACGGCACTGAATCCAAATTACGATCACTGATAATAATCAATTTTGATCAATACCACCTATGTATGTCTATCGCGCCCATCTAATAACACCCTAATTAGAGTAGCGCCATTCGCAGGCCCTAGTTGATCCCCTCGTATCTCCCTTCCCCCTAACCCCCTTACATCTACCTCTTTTGTTGGCCTCTCGTCGGGTACTATCAAAACAGTATTGAAGAAGTACAGTACTGATAGGCATAAACAAGAGTGGCTAACCCTTAAGGGGTTAGAACACTCTAAGAAATTCATTGGGGACAAAGTCACAGGCTGGAACAACAAGATCTGGGGGCTGAATAGACGTCAAGTGCGTCTACTGGTCGGTACCCAAGACGATGGTGGCTGACAGCACATCTTGCAGAGCCTGTGGTGAACAACTGGAGACCGTTTCACATCTCCTATGTGAATGTGACGCTTTCGCGGCAAAAAGGATGGGTCTGCTAGGCTCTGCCTATCCAGACCCAAAGGAATTCAAATCCCTCCCACTAAGATGCATAGTCTTGCTCATGTATGACATATTCGGTGATGTGGTCAAGGGATAGGTACAAGGGGTTGAACACAAAAGATCCCAATGGGTCGAAGTCGCTTGTCGCTGGGATCCCCGGCCCCCATCCAAAGATAAGATAAGATACATCTACCTCATCTCACCTTTGTAAGTGAACGCACTCATGTCGGGCAGGAAGTTCCTAGTGTCGCCCCTGCTAATCCACTTGTCACACTTGACCACTACGTCTTCGTTGTCGTCACTTCTAGGGTGGAACTGGAAAAAACAACTTTTATTATTATTATTTAGGGGCTAACCATAAATTACGACACACGCTAAGGGGGAGGGATGGGGTCAACAAAGTGTGACAAGGGGGTCATAAGCTTCGTGACGTCACATGCGTAAATCTAAAAGAAGTCATAAATATTATAAAGGAATGGGTTCAAAGTCATGGACACAAGATGATTAAATTTTGTATCGTTCATTTGATTTGATGTTTGGTAAATTTTCTAAAATGTTTGATTATTGTTGATTTTATGATAAAAAGATTTTAAAGAGAAATATATAAATAATTTTGGAAGTGCTGTTTTAATTTAATAATTTTAATTTTTTTTTATCATAAAATAAACAATAAATCATCCATAAATTACATTACAGCAAATTTACAGAAACCATTTTTCAAAACACTGGGTAATAAATTCACATCTCTTCTAAGTCGTGTTCCTCATTGCTGAGGCTCGTGATCATTCTAAGGAATTAATCACATAGAACGACTCTCGTGGCAGATTTAACGGGGTGGTTTGCCATTGCCTTCCCCATTTCACACACTGGTTATCTCAGTGTGCAGGTTTCCTCGCGATGTTTTCCTTCACCGTCAGAGCAGTCGGTAAATGTACGTAAGTCTTTCAAAAAAACCGATAAACTCATTGGTATATGACATTGCATGGTTTCGAACCCGGACCTCACGCATGGAAGTTCGGCGTCCTAGCCACTGCCACAGACGCTCCAATAAATTCATATAGGTATTTAAAAACTAAGTAGGTATATTAATTTAAAAATTGTGAAATGAGGGTGAGGATTCGATATTATATGAAAACGTATTTAGTCGGAGCATCTAGGGAAGCCCGTGCAACGATACGGACAGCCCGCTTCTGTAATCTGAACGCGCGCGTCCACTCGGCGGCTGTGTAGATTACACAGCTCGGTAGATTTTGAAATTAACATATAACATTATGTACCTATTAAAGTTCTAAAAAAATCTTACCATTATTGTTTCACCGAACATGTTGTTATGCATTGATGCGCTATCGTAATACACCTTGATAATTCCGCCATACAGATCAACGCGAGAACGCGTGTATACATTACTGTACCTGTGAGAGAAAAAATGGGTTAGTCACCAAGTCGGCCCACGGACCTCAGCCCGCGCGGGCTGAGATGGTTAACCTAAATAAATGTTTCATATTTAGGTAGTCTACGCACAAAAATTGCACACCATATTAGAATCTATGGTACGGTGTACCTAATCTAATCATAAATTAAATATAAGATTTTTTCATTTGACTGTACTACTTTGGAAACAAAAACCGAGTGGGACGAGTTAGCGAAAGCAGGAAGCAATTTATTTTGAGTTTCACCATATCATCCCACGAGATATTCAACATTATTTTTAAAAATAATTCGTGGGCCGAGATGACGAAAGAATAAATTGACTTATTTTCAGTTTAACCATCTCAGCCCTCGCGGGCTGAGGTCCGTGGGCGGACTTGGTCACTAACCCGAAAAAATGATGTTATTTCCTATTCGTAAATTATTCAGGGTTGGAGACTGACATTTGGAATATTATATTACACCCCTATCCGTATTATGGGGTGTAACAAAAGTATCGTCGTAATTTTTTTGTACGTAGTATAGGTAAACTAACAGGCAAAAAAATGTGTTTAAGAAATTGAAAAACCGCAAAACAAAAACATAGTTTGCCCCTTTATTTTTCTCTAAAATCGACCCGTGTTTGCTGCCAACATATTCCGAAAAAACTGATGTACACTGGGACGCAAAAATAACGGGTCACTTAGAAAATCCGTGATAATATCTCCCAATGTTGTAGAGATAGATCGTTCGCATAAATAATATGTTAGAAATAGATCAGTAGTGAGTATTATAAACCTCAAATAACGTTACATCTGTAACAGTTACAGTTCCAAAAAAAAATTAAATACCAGAATTTTGAAAAATAACAAAATGGGAAGTAAATCAAAAACATTTTTTATGGGAAGGCAAAGGATTTTGTCAGGGAGGTCGGCCGTCGCCTGAGAGAGAGGGGTTGTGACCTCCTCGGGGCTCCGGGTCGTTCTTGGTGCAGAGGTTGGCCGTGGCGATTCAGCGTGGCAATACCGCGAGCGTCATCGGGACCTTTGCGCCAGGGTCGACACGGGGCGGAATTATAGACTAAGGCTTTTCATAAGTCTTTTTTTTTATTGACGAAATTTAGCTTTGCATTTAAAGTTTATTAAACTAAAATATTTTACACAGTTGTTAAAAAAAATGAATTGAATTAAACCATTATATTTTAAATAAATAAGTATTTTTACTAAAAATTTTATTTCTCTTTTATTTTTATTATGTCAAACCGAGTTGTCATTATAAACAATTCCTTGACTAAAATCTCACTACTCAGTGCAACATGTCACTATCACCTGAAGAATATACACGAATCATTACTATGGTACAAGAAGGAAGAAGTCAGCGTAGTACTGCTAAAACAGTGGCAGTATCGTTATCTACGGTCAAAGAGTACTCCAGCGATTTCAGGAGACTGCGATGAACAACATCAGAAGACCAGGAAATGGCAGGCCAAGGTGCACAACTCGAGATGACCGCTTCATCGTGAGCACTATGCTTAGAAACCGACATCTCACGGCTGTTCAGGTCCGAAGCTCACTTCAAGAAGTTCGACACAACAATCTGAGCTCTGACACTATACTGCGACGACTTCGTGAAGCTGATATGAAGCCTTGTAGGTCAGCAAAAGGCCCCAAACTTAACAGGGTACATCGAGTTGCCAGATTAAGGTATGGTCGATGCACGTCCGATGGACAGAAGAAGATTATGTTTAGCGATGAGTCTAGATTTTATTTATTTACACACGATGTGAGACGAAGAGTATATAGACGTCCAGAAGAACGATATCAACAGGCATGTTTTGAAGAAAAGGAGCCATTTGGTGGAGGAACAGTAATGGTGTGGGCTGAGATATCTTCAGGAAGTCGTACGGAGTTAGTGGTGATAGAAAACGGTACTCTGACTGCTCTCAGATACATAGAGGAGGTTTTAAATGACCATGCTGGCCCTTTCTTGGACAATATGGGCGCAGATTCCATTCTTATACACGATAATGCGCCTGCACATAGTGCTCATTTGGTCAACGTGTATGTATCAGCTGCATGGAGTGGCCAGCTCGCAGCCCATTCTTAAATCCCATTGAGCATGCTTGGGACGAGCTCGGAAGACGCGTTAGACAACGCAATCCAGCTCCAGCTACCTTATACGAGTTGAAGAATGCGCTAGTTGAAGTATGGCCAAACATTTTTTGTTGCCAAAAGTTAGAAGTGTTATTTACGTTTTTAATTTTTTTAATTAAAATTAAATAGTGTACAAAAGTTTTGTGTACTTTTTTATGCATTAATAAGATGACTTCATCTTCAACATACTACAATTTCAGGAATCAATCTCATATATTTAAGTAAAAATCATAGTTTTATTAAGTGACCAGTTATTTTTGCGTCCCAGTGTAGTTAAGAAATTTTCCTGGGTATAAATGTAAATTAAAAACACTTTATAGCACAGAAAAACAACTAATGAAACACAAAGCTTCACCAGTTCTGTGTACTGAACTATAGCAGAGAACTACTGGAAACGAACGTTTCTTACCACATCTCGTAGGATTTGACAACTCCGCTCATCAGGTCGATCTGCTCAGCGTTGAAATGGTACACACGAGGCCAGGACACAGAGGGTTCTGACAGAAAACAGACATACTTAGGTTGATGATACTCTACAAAATTATTATTTATCAAAGATGTACTTAAATAATTTTTTTTATAAATTGGCTATGACAAACAGGCAGGCGGGCCACCTGATGGAAATACAATTATCCTTAATAATTAGCTGCTTCTATAGATACCGAGTGTAACAAAAACCCCTGTAGAGCCGAAAGTGAGGTGTTCAGTATCCATAACAAAACAACTTTCACTGTGATGGGGCCAACCACTGAAACCCCGAAAAAAATCAGCTGTTTCATACTTTTCGGTCGTTTAGGTATTGAGCTATTGTATGGAACAGCTGATTTTTTTCGCGATTTCAGAGTTGGCCGCATAGTCAAAGTTGTTCAGTTATGGATACTGAACACCCCCTTTTCTATCGGTTGTAACAAAACCACCGCGCTTTCGGAGTCAGCAATATCGGGTGTAACAAAACCACCGCGCTCTCGAAGTCAGCTATATCGGGTGTAACATAACCACCGCGCTCTCGGAGTCAGCTATATCGGGTGTAACATAACCACCGCGCTCTCGGAGTCAGCTATATAGGGTGTAACAAAACCACCGCGTTCTCGGAGTCAGCTATATCGGGTGTAACAAAACCACCGCGCTCTCGGAGTCAGCTATATCGGGTGTAACAAAACCACCGCGATCTAGAATCCAACTATATCCGGTGTAACATAACCACCGCGCTCTCGGAGTCTGCTATATCGGGTGTAACAATACCATATACATACATACGTATATGGGGTTTTTGTTACACCCGATATAGCTGACTGACTTACTGACTATTATAAATATCTTCATACTCTGTTTGCACAAAAAATTAATACTTAAAGATCTTACCCGAAAGGTTGCCCAAGCAGCTATGGAAAGCTATGGCTAAAAGCAGGAAAGCCGTCAGGGACCCCATGTCAAAGACTAAATACTACACTGCGTACTAGACTAGATGGGGGAATGATGAGGCGTTGCCAAATACAGCTTTTTTTATAGGGAAAAGTTTTGTTATATAAAGGTGTATTTGCACTGGACATAAAATTATTATTAGTGGTGGTATGACTGTATAGAGTCAGCCTGTATAGGTACCACTCTTTTACCTTTCTCTGCAGGAAAGCAGCAATGCGTACATATTCTGATAATTGCGCTTGCTCTCTTACAACAGTAGGTACTATAGGGTTTTCCATTCGCTACTTAGGACTTAGATCAAGTGCCTCATGTGCAGGTAATTAACCTCCCCTCTTAAAGCTGGCTCTCTTAACCATCAAACCGAAACACAGAAATGCAAGCATTGCTGCCTTGCAGCAGAAATAGGTAAAGTGGTGGTACGACCACAGACTCTGCACCAAGTATATCAACCGGGTGTAACAACGTCCCTATAGCCTCGAAGGGGGGGTGTTCAGTATCCATAAACAACGTTGACTACACTTTGTCATATATTTCGGTCGTGAAGCTTTGTATGGAACAGCTGATTTTTTTGCGATTTCAGAGTCGCCCCATAGTGAAAGCTGTTCAATTATGTATACTGAACACCCCTCTTTCGGCTTTGTAGGAGTTTTGTTACATCCGTTATAATAATTAAAAAAAACGAAAAATACTTACATCGAATCTTATAATTATGTGACCTTCCCACATCTGGAATCATGAGAACCTGATGATGACCAGGGAAAAGTAAGGGGATCATCACAATGGTATATCGGGGGTTTCTTAAATTTTTAATTTAGAGTTATAATGTTAGACTCTAACAACAAAATTAAAGTTTGTCTTTGAAAACTATGGAAAGGCGTCTTTAGTTTTTATCAATATTAATATATGTAGAAATAGGTCAGGTATTATTATAATTTAGATTTCTGCCTAATGAATTTGAATTTACAAAACGTGTTGATTTTTTAATTTGATAAGAATATCTAGGCCAATTTTTTAAATACTACCAATTGCCTAATCTAATATCTATTGTAGGTTGTTTAATAATAATATCTTCGTTAAAATTATCCATTCGTTAGTGAGGTAGATATGAATTTTATCGTAATTGTGATTAACTGTAAATGTTGTTACCGAAATTTATATTCAGCGTCAACCAAACCATCCTATACTGGGTGTAACAAAAACCCCTATGGCCCCGAAATACAAGTATTGCTGCTTTGCGGCAAAAATAGGTACAAGGGTGGTACGACCACAGCCTGACTGCGCCCTCTAGGTGCCGGCTAGCAGGGTTCTAGGACAGTGTGCAGATGAAGTAACAGAAGAACTTGGTAATAGATATTATACAAATACAATACAAATATACTGTATTGCACACGCGGGACATAAACAAAACATACAACATATAACAATACATGAGAGGTACAATACAATGTGCAGAAGGCGGCCTTGTCGCTTTAAGAGATATCTTCCATGCAACCTTCAGGTGATGGAAAAATCATAAAATATATAATATACGGGTGCAAAAGGCGTATGAAATAGATACTACCCTCAAATAAATAAATAAAAATATTTTTTTTTTAAATATATGCAAACCTTTGCAAGCTGCCAAGCAGCAGTAATAATATTACATAAATACTATAATATATACAGAAATATAATACTTAATATATAATCAAAAATATAATAAATAACACACATCATATGCTAAAGTAAAACTGCATTACAACAATTAGGCAGTGTATCCACACTGCAGTTCGTAATGTTGACGAAGGAGATTTTTAAATATTGGCGGTGATTTGGCCTGCCTGAAAGATGACGGGAGGGAGTTCCACAGCCTAACTGCTTGGACTGGGAAAGAGCGACATATTATATTTATCAGGAACAGAACAACTCAAAAAATAGTAAATGTAGAAAGTTCGTTCAAGACAAACACAGACAGAGAGGAAGTACAAAATACAAAGAAAACAATGAAATTAATGGAATAATGGAATTTAGAAATGGAATGGGAATATGATTTGAATTTTGAAAATATAGATGAAGAAATGAAGATGCCAACACGAAATGAGGTGAGATAAACGCTAACAATGAGGTTGAAATTGATGGCGAGGAGGTTGATATGGACGATGAAGTAGACATCGTTACAAACAGAGTCATCTTGTAGGGGAAAATAAGACGCAGGATTCAAGAAAGGTATGAACCATTTGAACTCCAGCTTCTCGACTGACCTCGAAGTGGCTGACTATAGGTAATTAACTATAATATTATTATTTATTTATTTAAATTAAATGGTCAATTTAAAAAAAAGGGTTTAGGTTTTTTTATAGTCCCGAAAGGGGGGTGTTCAGTATCCATAACTGAACAACTTTCTGACAATGCCATGTACCAATGAGTTTTTCAGACTTTTTCGAAGACTTACGTACATTTACCGACTGCTCTAACGGTGAAGGAAAACATCGTGAGGAAACCTGCAGGTCTGAGGAAATGAAAAGTTTCCGAAGGTATGTGAAATCCACCAATCAGCATTGGGCCCGCTCGGTGGATCATGGCCCGTACACCCTAGTGCAAGGGGAGGCCTGTGCCCCAACAGTGGGGACATTAATAGGCTGCTGATGAACTGAACAACTTTCACTATGGGGGCCAACTATAAAATCCCAAAAAAAATATCATCTGTTCCATACAAATGCTCAATACCTACACGACTGATATGTATGAAAAAGTTGACATTTTTACGCGATTTCAGAGTTGACCCCCATAGGGAAAATTGTGGGTCGCTATCGGAACACCCCCATAGCCAACCCATGCAGAAGAATTACTAAACTGGCGAATTGACCATGTTGACGTAAGAAAATTTAGACGTTTTACTACTAGGGCATTATATTTGATTTTATTTTATTCAAAATTTGAGTTTTTTTTATTAAATAAGGAGAGCAGACGACAAACGCGACTAACCAATCTTTCCATTTTGAGTATTGAAAAAGACAGGGAAGTAAATTTTGATAATGTTTTTGAATATTTTAGCCAAATAAAGTCCCGTAAGCACGTTTAATATCTGTTGTTTTATTTTAGGGCCCAAGCCCTAAATCTACTGAGCATCTCTAAATTAGGGGTGCTTAGTAGAAATCCGCCCTGGGTGACAACCCACGCTACGCCGCCACTGATTCAATGCAAACCAGTTGCAATGAGATTCATTATTCAAATACTTTTTCGACCTGTAAGACATAAGTGACTTACATTTTAAATTGCAAATATTGTAGACTACAAGTCTAGAATGATGGTCGTATGTACATGAATCAGGCGTCTAATCACTGTCGTATAATCACTTGCTTCAGTTAGAAAGAACAATTTATACATCTTATGCAGATACATAAATTTAAAAAAGTGAATATCTTCTAAATGGTAACTGATATAGTTCCTCCGTGTAGGGACGGAGCAGAATACAGTGTCCCTACCGCTACTGGGTGAGCGTGTCGTAAGAGGCGACAAAAGATCCCTTCCCGCTTGGTGGTAGGACCCCTCGGGGTCCGCCTGGCTAGCTACCACCCTTCTATGGAGTCTGTCGCCAAATATCCCCGCTTTGACGGTGATGTGTTTCGACAGTGTTTATAAGAGCCAGTCCTCCCTTCCATTTCCTCCTCCTCCTAGAGTGTTACAGTATGCGACGACACTTGAGGTCTAAGGTTGTCGAGAAGATAAGTAATTTCTTGCTTGAGGGCGTGACGTGTTGGTTTGAGGGCCAGGGAGACCCGGTGAAACGGCTGACCGCTGGCCGCCCGCTTGTTGTGGGGGACCCGAACCCAGGTATCACTATTAAACTCTGGCCAGGGAGGCTGTCCCGCCAACCAGTGTAAAGTCCCGTGGGGTGGTTGTCATGCCGGAGTAAGAGACCGGAGTGGAACCAGGCAGCTACTCTCGGGGGGGACCGGGGGCCCTTCCGTCCCTCATGCCAGCACATCACACAACCCTCACCCGAATTGCTTAGCAAATCTCATACTGTTTTTACCCGAGGTTATCGAGACTGTAACTTTCTCTTTTTCCCACCAAAAACGTTAAAATCATGGCTGTTAAAAAATATAAGAAAAGAGTATCTCCAGCGGCTCCCCTTTCCACACTTCGAGTAGACATGTGTAATATCAGGGGATTGCATTCCAACCTTAACGCCGTCCATCGCCACCTTGAGACGGAAAAACCTGCCATACTCTTTTTAACGGAGACACAAATATCCTCCCCGGCCGATACATCTTACCTCCACTACCCCGGTTACAAACTTGAGCATGTATTCGTGCGGCGTGCCGGAGTGTGCATGTTCGTTCGGGAGGATATTTGTTGTCGACGGCTTAACAGCCTTGAAGCAGCTGACCTGTCAATTTTATGGACCCGCATTGACTACGGTGGTCAAACTCGTATATATGCGGTCCTATACAGGTCTCATAGCGGTGACGCCGAAACGGACAGGCTCTTTGAGAGCATCCGGGAGGCGACCGACAGAATTCTCGAGCAGTATCCCTCCGCTGAAGTCGTCATTCTTGGCGATTTTAATGCCCATCATGCTGAGTGGCTGGGATCCCGCAGCACCGACCATGCGGGCCGTACTGCTCATAACTTTGCTCTGGCCTATGGCTTCTCTCAGCTGGTTTCCTCTCCAACTAGGGTACCAGATATTGAGGACCATACTGCATCCATTTTAGACCTCCTGCTGACTACAGACCCAGACAACTACCAAATCTCTGTTGATGCCCCGTTGGGGTCTTCTGATCATTGTCTGGTAAGTTCTGTGGTGCCGCTAACGCGTCCCGAATATGCTCGACCTGTCGGGAATCGTCGGGTGTGGCACTACAAGTCAGCAGATTGGGATGGGCTGCGGGAGTTCTTTGCGGCCTACCCATGGGGGCAGCTTTGCTTCAATTCGACAGATCCTGATGCCTGCGCAAACTCCGTTGCCGATGTGGTGCTGCAGGGTATGGACTGTTTCATTCCAAACTCTGTAGTACCCATAGGTGGGCGGAATCAGCCCTGGTTCGATGGTGCCAGTGCTGAATCCTCTGGGCTCAAGCAAACGGCTTATCGGGCTTGGACCAAAGCGCGGGCGTCTAAAGATCCAAACACCTCCGAATTGAAGAAAAAATACAATGCTGCCTCCAGGTCCTCCAAGAAGCTTATCGCCGGAGCGAAGTTTAATTTTATCGGCAGAATTGGGGAGCGACTAGCGAGCTATCCTTCCGGGAGTAGAGCTTTTTGGTCGCTCGCCAAAGCTGTTGAGGGAAATTTCTGTCGGTCGTCATTTCCGGCCTTGCGCAGGGCGGATGATTCGCTGGCCCATACTGCAAATGAGAAAGCCGAACTTCTGGCAAATCTCTTTGCGTCGAACTCGACTCTTGACGACAGAGGGGCCTCATCGCCTACCATCCCACGATGTGACAGCTCCATGTCGGAAGTCCGCTTCAGTCAAAAAGCGGTCCGACGAGCTCTACTGTCCCTCGATGTCAGGAAGTCGAGTGGGCCCGACGGCATCCCCGCCATTGTGCTTAGAGCATGCGCTCCCGAGCTATCACCTGTCCTGGCAAGGCTTTTCTCTCTATCCTACTCCACCGGTATAGTCCCGTCTTCCTGGAAGGTAGCCCTCGTCCACCCGATACCCAAAAAGGGTGACCGCACTGACCCGACTAACTATAGGCCGATAGCGATTACCTCCCTGCTCTCTAAGGTGATGGAGCGAGTGATTAATAACAAGCTCCTCAGGTATCTGGAGGATCACCTGCTGATTAGTGACCGACAATACGGCTTTCGTCATGGTCGGTCAGCGGGTGATCTTCTAGTATATCTTACTCACCGCTGGGCTGAAGCTATAGAGAGCAAGGGAGAGGCTTTGGCTGTCAGCCTAGATATCGCGAAGGCCTTCGATCGGGTCTGGCATAGGGCACTTCTGGAGAAGTTACCATCCTATGGGCTACCCGAGGGTTTGTGTGACTGGGTGACCAGCTTTCTGTCCGGGCGAAGCATTAAAGTCGCTGTCGACGGTTGCTGCTCGGACACCAAGCCCATTAACGCTGGCGTACCTCAAGGTTCCGTGCTATCGCCCACGCTGTTCCTCCTGCATATCAATGATATGCTGCAAATTGACGGCATTCATTGCTATGCGGACGACAGCACGGGTGATGCTCACTACAAGGGCCATACCACATTCCCTCGGTCACTTGTGGAGGAGGGTAGAACCAGACTTGTGTCCGAAATCGAGAACTCTTTAGAGCAGATCTCTGATTGGGGTAGACTAAATCTAGTCCAATTCAACCCCATGAAGACACAAGTCTGCGCCTTCACTGCAAAAAAAAACCCATTTGTCATGGCGCCTCAATTCCAGGGCACTCCCCTGACTATTTCCAATAGCATAGGAATCCTCGGCGTCGACATTTCGAGTGACGTGCAGTTCCGGAGTCACTTGGAAAGCAAGGCTAATTTGGCCTCCAGAAAGCTCGGTGTGCTGAATAAAGCAAAGCGGTACTTCACGCCCGGCCAGAGGCTAACGCTTTATAAAGCGCAAGTAGGGCCGCATATGGAGTACTGCTCTCATCTCTGGGCCGGCGCACCCGAATACCAGCTTCATCCACTTGACTCCGTGCAAAGGCGCGCTACTCGAATTGTTGACGATTCCGTGCTCACGAGCGATTTAGAGCCTCTCAGTTTAAGAAGAGACATCGGCTCTCTCTGCGTCTTCTATCGCGTATATAATGGGGAGTGCTCTTCGGAACTATTTGACCTGGTGCCATCTTCTACTTTCTTGAATCGCACCACTCGTCGGCGGCTCAATTTTCATCCGCACTTTCTAAAGCCTTGGGTGTCTACCACGACCCGTTTTACACGAACGTTTCTACCACGCACCTGTAAAATGTGGAACTCTCTCCCACCCGACGTTTTCCCGCAGCGCTATGACATGGGATGCTTCAAAAAGAACGTTAAAAAAGTCCTCTCCCTCCACGGCCGGCAACACACAAGCAATACCCCTGGTATTGCACGTGTCTCTAGGCGACGGTGACTACTTACCATCAGGTGGCCCGTCTGCCTGTTTGTCGTAGCCAATTTATAAAAAAAAAAAAAAAAAAAAAAAAAAAAGTTACAACGATTAGAGATAACTTTTGCAAAATAAGGAGACGAATGCGTTAGTTATGAATGAGTATGCAGTTACGTCAGTTTGTAAGATACGACAGTTAGCGGGGAGAGGGACGAAATATAACAAAGTATGCCACAAGTTTTCGCCTGTAGAACGTCTGTAAATAAATGTTTAATGGTGTTTTAGATTTATAAATGGGTTAAGGAATAAGCGAGATAGTAATATTGAAATGCAAACAAATTAAATAAATAACAGTAAGTAAGGTAACTATAAAAATAGAAGCCATTAGTGAGTGTTAACAGATAACGCCAAGATCATATATTATGTAAATGGTTTGATAAAAAAGTAAGTAAAAAAAAAGAAAATTACATAATACTTCAGTCGCCAAATTATTGTTGATTATAATTTTAAGTTATGACAACTCCATCGGACTGTAATTCGGGATGATCGTGTATCCATTCGTCAACTACCTCTCGAAAACGTCGCCTAATTGGCGGCATTTTAAATGAAATGAGATTAAATTTGTATATAATGCAATAAATTTAGCCAGTATATAGTGACAACTTTGACACTAAACCAAGGACAACATTTAAAAAATATCACTCACAAAAAAGGTAACACTACGTGTCATAAGAACTCTACAAATAGAACTGAGAGCCCATTGCTGCTAAGGTAGCTTACAAGTGGTTTCTTATCCAATTCCGGCTCTGTTACTGAGTCCTGATAACGATCACTGATTATTATAGACCGTTCAACGCCGTTCATTTGTTTGCTATTAAACCAAACCGTTTGAGCATTGATCCGTCGATCGTGCGATTGGCAATTGATCGATGAAAATATTCGGCTTTGGTTGATTGATCGGAACATCTAGCACAAGGTTGATCAATTGTCGTTCGACGTGTTTTATAAGCCGCAATAATTGATAATCCTGGGGCCCAATCCGCCTAAATTACAACGTTTGTAGTTCTATTTCTATCCAATTCAATTTAGTTTTCGTTCCAATTCTATTTGGACACCAAATCGCATTCTGCTGACGTATAACTTTAACACTGCCACCTTTCGATTTACTATCGATCGGGCAAAAGTACCTCGGGAGGAACTTATGTTCGATCGTTATATTTGACAGTTGAAGCGTTTTGTTACCGTTCAACTGTGATTCAGTATAAACTAAACGTTTTAGTAGAATGCACAAATACGTTACTGTTCGATCGAGCGTTGACTCGATCGGAACTTAACAGAAATTGGATCGTTAGTGGATAGTAGTTATGTAAGATGCAGTTTAGTTTCTATTTAGTTCCGTTGTATTTAGTGGAATCGATCTCCTGAATACCCCCTTTCGGGATTATAGGGGCTTTTTGTTACAACCTGTATAACACAATTTGCCACTGAGCAGGCGGATAGAAATGAGGACGAGCTTTTTTTATTTTTAAACGGGCCTTTTTTGTGCCAACTAATTTTAATTGCAAATGAGCAATTGGTAACAACAAACCACAAAACTGTTAATGATTACCGGCGACGCTCATAGAAATCTCTCAGTAGTTTTATTAGACAGTTTTCGATGCGCTGCTAATATTGAGGATATAGGTGGAATGGATCATATATAAAAAAACGCCGATTTAAATTTTTTTTCTTATCTGTATAGATTCTATTAGGTATAGTCTTTTTCACATAGGAAGGCACGTCGAACTTCCTAAGTGAAAAAGACTATACCTAATAGAATCTAGGATAGAATCTATACCAACAAAAATATATAATAATCGGCGTTTTTTTATATATGATGCATGCCACCTCAATTTTAGCAGCGCATTGAAAACTGTCTAATAAAACTCTTCACAGAGTCATAGGTCCTTATAACGATGTTGACTTCATCGTCCATATCAACCTCCTTGCCATCAATTTCAACCTTATTGTTACCATTTATCTCACCTCATATCGTGTTGGCCTCATTTCTTCATCTTATATTTTCAAAATTCATATCATATTCCCATCCCATTTCTAACTTCCATTATTCCATTAATTTCGGAACGGACGTTTCTCCGTTTTATAAAACTGTCTCCTACTACTACCTATTTTCTACTATTGTGTTGTTCTGTTCCTGATAAATAATATCTACTATTACCAAGTTCTTCTATCACTTCATCTGCACACTGACCTAGAACCCTGCTATCCGGCACCTAGAGGACAGACTGTAGCATCCTTACCATCATTTGATACCATCTACAGTAATTCGTACAATGCATATATATATTTTGTATTATTTTACATATAATGCTTTGGTATAGTGCTTTGTACTATAATTTTTAATTTATATGATTTGGCAATAAATGTATTTCTATTTCGTTGTTTCGTACATGCTCGCTATACTACATTACACAATTAATTATACTACAATGTATTTCTGTGTTGTTAATAAACTGTCGGTTTCATCATAATTCATCTTTCCAAACTTTAAATTCTCTTACGAGTAATGTCCTTCAAAATAACACGCGATTTGTTTTACATTGCATTGTGTAATTACCTTCCTCTGCTTGGTAAATCAAAATAATTGCAATATTGTGTTAGTCAATCAAACATCGAACCTACTTTCAAACAAGTTATGGCACCCCATTTTTGGAAAGGAAAATTAAAATCGACAGTAAGTGCGTCGGTTCGGGATGCGGGAAGTCCGGGTTCGAAACCGTGCAGTGCCATGTACCAATGAGTTTTTCGTATTTTTCAAAGACTTACGTACATTTACCGACTGCTCTAACGATGAAGGAAAACATCGTGAAATCTGCACACTGAGATGACCAGTGTGTAAAATAGGGTAGGCACAAAAGATCCTCAAGGGTCGAAGTGCCGTTGCGGTTATTCCCGGCCTCCTATCATAAGATAAGATTGGGTTTGATTACAGGCAAAAAAACCAAGTGCCAATGAGTTTTTCGGTTTTTCGAAGATTAACGAAAGTACAATCGGCAAAGGAAAATCCAAACCTTCAACATAGGAATCCCGCAACCTAGCCATTATACCACCGTCACTTCGGATAGAATATGAATTATTAAAAAAATACTTTTTTCTAAAAATCAGTCTTTATCAAAATTAAAATCTATAGGCTTTGCGAACTGGCAGTCGCTACAGCCATCATGAACTATTTTACAGATTCCCCCCTTGCATTTCTCCCCTTTTCTAGGTTGGTCATGGGGTTTGTCTGTGGTGAACCAGGGTTTATGGAGTTTGTTCAGCATGGCTTGTTCGAAGGTCTGGAGGGATGGCGGAGCTGGTGACGAGAGGTGCAGGGTAGCGGTGATGATGGCCAGGATTATCTGAAACAATTCACCGAATATATTTTTTGTATATCAACTAATTACATATAAACTGCCTTGGTCAGGTACAGGCCACACCAAGAAACGTTAGGGGAATTTGTGGTAATATCTTAAAAAATATTAAAAGAGCGTCGGTGGCACAGTAGCTAGGACACCGGACTCCCATGCGGGAGGTCCGGGTTAGAAACCGTGCAGTGCCATGTACCAATGAGCTTTCGTATTTTTCGAAGACATACTCGTACGTACCGACTGTTTTGACGGTGAAGGCAAACATCGTGAGGAAACCTGCACACTGAGATGACCAGTATGTAAAAGGCACAAAAGATCCTCAAGGGTCGAAGTGCCGCTGGGGTTTTTCCCTATCATAAGATAAGATGTTAAAAATTTAAGTTGTAAGAGTAGAATAGTATAGAATATGCAATATTGCACAAAACTTAAGTAAGTAAAATATGTTAGTTAAGTAGTATCTTACTTACTTACATTGTGGAGGTTTCTAGTCATCATCAGGTCCTCAATATTCCAGATGTGGGAAGGGCACAACAATCCTAACAATTTGAGCTTAAACTCGAACCACCTAACTGTTACCGTTCCAGAGATCCCATCTGAGATCAAAACTCCTAATCCAATTTTTATCAGACATGAAAACTCTTAATTGCACAAATACAAATAGGAAATACAGGGACATCGGCAACCAATACAACTTTGTTGCATTTGGTGAAGAGACCCTCGGTCCTTGGGGCCCTGGAACTCGGTCACTGTTCCGAGAGCTGTCCAAGCGTCTATTTGATGCGACGAGGGACTCAATTTTACACACTAAACTCATTACGTTCTTCAGATTATTAACACTTAACTTCCCACACTCACACACCCACTCACCCTACACTACATATGCACACTTACATCATTACACACTCCCACACAACCTAACACACCCCCACACATACTCACTCTTACCATTATCTTTACTAAATTCCTTTATGATTAAATTTTCCAAATTCCTTTTAGGTTAAGAATATAATTTGTAATTTGCTTGCACAGAAAGTGCGACGGAATCCCGACTTACAAGATACAGGTTTTTCGACCTAGTTTGTAAGTCGGAGGTCTCTTTTTGTGTGCCCTGTAATAAGTAAATAAACTTTTTCATTTACATTTTTTTTTTTCAAGGGCTGGCGGCTACCTCGCCCAAAGGATCAGCATAGCGATCCAGCGGGGCAACGCCGCCAACATCCTCGGTACCCTACCACACGGGCCTAATCTAAGACATTTTATAAGTTACATTTAATTTATATTTGTGTACATTAAAGACATTATTATTTGTTAAGTAAATATGATTACAATTATAGTTATTATCCAAATAGGATTTCAAAAAACATGATACAATATTGGCGGTCTTAAAAGCGACCTCTTCCTGCTAACCTTTGGGTAGGAAATGTTTAAAGGAAGGAGTAGGTTGAGTTTTGATACCAGAGATCGAAAACGGAGAGACATATACAGACACGTCAAAGTTATAACACCGCTTCTTTTTGGTCAGTTACTCACCCAGAATTTCATGGTCACATAGACGTCTTGTTTTAACATTCTAAACAAGAGACCACGGTTTAAATACCGTCAAAAGTGTGCCGTGTACCGTAAGTGACCCCAATTTGCCTCGGTTTGTATGACGAACATTGATTTTCATACATATAGAGACATCGTTCCGTTATTATGTTCATAGCTTGTATGGCAGGACAAATTCTTGGCGTTCCAATCGTTCTGTTTAACTCTAAAAAATATCAACATACGGAAGTCGTACATCAAATGTTCCAGTTGTATGACGGTTTGAAGACACATCAAGCTTTGTTGTATGGAATGCTGTCGCAAAAAGTTTTTGTTACGATTTCTCAACATGCCTATAATATTTCAATGCGATAAAGTATCAAAAGGTCATCATAAAATATATACTAATGTTTTGACCTCTGTATAAATTTTTTTTTAATTGTCTAAATTATATAATAATATGACAATTAGAATCTTTATTCAAAATAAAATAAAACTAATATAACAATAAAATAAATGCTTAAGCTAAAATTACAAAAAACCTAACTATTTTACAAATAAAATACCTGACCTAGGTCGCTCCCTGCACGGAGTGTCCCGAGGAGGCTGGCGGCGTTGCGCCGCTGTATAGCGAGGCTTATACGCTGAGCGAAGTAGAGGCCAGCCTTCTGGTCCCGGGATGTCTCTACGAGGCGCTTGGCTATTTCCCCGTAGAGGCAGTGGGCTCCAGGCCCCCACGGCCCTAAGGTCTCCACCCCGAACGGCGCAAATATGCAATCACCACCCAGGCCCGCATATTTACGCCGCTTGAGGTTCTCCACAGATGCTGCTGCTGACCCGGCCTGTATAAATTGACATTTTAATTCTAATAATTTGTATGCATTATTAAATTTTTGCGAAAATGTCGGTTGTGTTAACAATCCTATACCCGTTTACAATATCATATTCTAAAACAAAAATAGAAATAGAATCTTAGATTAAAATCTTTCAAATTAAAACAATGTTTTATGTATATATATTTTTTATAATTATGAGATTTTTGTCTGAAATAAACGTTAATTAATTTAATGTTTGCGTCAAACTTTAAGTGTACAGTCGGCAAGTTAAATTCAGGCTCTATTTTTTACCCGGTTACTTACGGACGAAGACAAAAAGAAAGGTTCCTTATTAGGATTTTCAAATGTTATATGTATAAAAATACCCGTGAACTTTCTACATACTATCACCGTATGGTTATAATATAATTATATGAACTGGAATGGAAAATTACATTATACCAAAGTTATTGATAGATTTGAAATTGAAACACATTTTGAAATAAATTCAATTCTTTTTATATAGGTTCTGACTTAGGTATCAGTAATCTATTATAATTTATTTAATATTAACCTATTATAATTTATACATTTTCTATTATTATGTCATTGGCGTTATATATTTTTAGAATACGTACTGTTATAATTGTTTTGCTGTACAATACCTGCTTTTTTTAAAATCTCAGTTTAGAGGCTTTGGTACACAACAAGGTGACCATGTCAGCCTCGTTAGGGTCACTAAGAAAAGGGAAGGGAAGCTCAAGTGTTATTATTAGAGTCAGCCTCTGAGAGCCAACTTAGCAAACAACAGTAAGTGTTTCATATTATCAGATAAGGGCTGACTCAAAATAATATTGAGCCTCTCATTTTGGAGCCTGTTGAGGACAAATTTTTTCCTCACAATTTTCCCCAGGTAATAAAATAAAATAAATATTTATTATTATCACTGTCTCTCAAGGTGATGACAAAATTGGCATATAATTATTATTAAATAAATTAACAAATTATCTACCTTGGGCGGTCTAAATCCATACGCTAAGGTCTATAATTAATCAATCCACCGATCTGTCGATCGCGACCATGTAATGTATGTACTTAGGTAAATACTTAAAATTTTCATCATCATCATCATCAGCCTTTTTAATGTCCCCACTGTTGGGGCACAGGCCTCCCCTTGACCAAGGGGGTGCGGGCCATGATCCACCGAGCGGGCCCAGTGCTGATTGGTGGATTTCACACGCCTTCGGAAACTTTAATTAATTTCCTCAGACATGCAGGTTTCCTCGCGATGTTTTCCTTCGCCGTTAGAGCAGTCGGTAAATGTACGTAAGTCTTCGAAAAAATCGGAAAAACTCATTGGTACATGACACTGCATGGTTTCGAACCCGGACCTCCCGCATGGGAGTCCGGCGTCCTAGACACTAGGCCACCGACGCACTTTACAAAAAAAATTTACTTGATTATCATTAATTAAAGGGGGAAAAGAACAGGCAAAGGTTAAATAGAATAATAATTTTCTAAAAAAAATCTGCGCTAATTAATAATTCATTTATTCATGCATAATCATGAGTTTCATATCATATGTTACCACTTGTTAGAATGGAAAAATTGGTCATGTTAGAATCTTACTCATTTTATACTTTATTTTGCACACATAAATCACAAATGAAAAAACAACAACAAGAAATCTGACGTACACAGGTAGAGCTTATCTCTAAAATAGAGATTTCTTCCAGCTAGACCTTTAACATAGAGATATATATATAATTATAAGTAGACATACATACGTGTACAAATTATGTAAAATATTCCATTTCCATTTCGAAAGTTAGTGTCTAGTGTTTTTTAGGCTGGGTGAAATATTTGCATTTGATACCTACAATAGGTTCCCCTGTGCTGTAGGGATCATTTGCTTCCGGTCCACCATATCGGTTTATTAAATTGGTTCTTTGTGTGTGGTGCTGTCGGAAAGGTTCTTTAGTGCTTAATATCTATAACATTATGATAGTATGGGAGGATATGTTGGGGTGTATGAGAGTGTGGTTTTATTAAAATGTGTGTGTGTTGTGGGTAAGTGAGTGTGCGTGTGTGTTTATTATGTAGGTTAGATATGCCTATTTATTTTATTTGGTTATGGCCAGCATTTTTTCTGTTTCCTCATAGTTCAAACCAAGGATAAACCAAGGAAATAGGTACCATATAGGTACATATGACATATTTTTTGTCATATGTACCTATATGGTCTATTAATAAAGGATATTCTATTTCTATTTTACATACAGATGTTATTTATTATGTACAATTATTTACTCCTAACATGATTAATCTTCTCGGTATAGTTATTTTACAGACTGTACATGACAACTAGTTGCGTCTTTATGGCAACCTCGACTGTCACCCAGTTCATTAATAGCATACTTTTAGCCAGTTGGTAAGAGGCATTCCGTGCGCATAGTCAGGGCCTAAGAATATTTAAAAAAAAAACAATTTCGCGCCAATTTTGACACTGAAAACAAGAAATTAACGTTGGTTTAAAAAATAATACATTCGTTTTTGTTCTTTTGTGCCAGTTTTTTATCAATAATTAAATAATTCTTGCTCCATTATTGACACTGAAAAAGTAAAAATAACAATGGTGTGAAATTAGCTTGAATTTCAAAAATGAAAAGATTGTTTTTTTAGCGCCAATTTTTACAATGGCAAAGGAAAATACACAAACAGCCAAAAGTTACTGGACTTTTAGTGAGAAAGACTAAATGTTTAAATTAAAACACAATTTTAATGATTTTAGTACAAAATGTCAGTGTGTGTATTATGCGTCTTATTTTTATGTGTATCTGTGGGTGTGTGCGGGGAAGATGACCCAGTGAAGATGGAGCGGGGATATCCTAGAGGATTCATGTCAGTTTGTATGTGTATTTGCCCAAAGTACCTCAAATTTTCGGTTATTGCTTTATTACAATAATTATATCTGGTTTACAGATTGTTCCAAAAACTCAAGTTCTCAAGAAATATTGAGAAAAACCACATAAACCGAATTTTTAATTGTCCGCCGTAGATTTCGCGTGGTCGAGGCATGTCGCCGATATTGTAGTATACCCACTTATAGGTAAATTATAATGCCCGAACACTCACTTATCCTCCTTATACAATCATCATCATCAGCCTATTAATGTCCCCACTGGGTACGGGCCATGATCCACCGATCGGGCCCAGGCTGTGGATTTCATAGCCTTCGGAAACTTTTAATTTCTTCAGACAGGCAGGTTTCCTCACGATGTTTTCCTTCACCGTTAGAGCAGTCGGTAAATGTGCGTAAGTCTTCGAAAAAATCCGAAGAACTCGTACATGGCATTGCATCTCCCGCATGGGAATCCGGCGTCCTAACCACTAGACCACCGACGCTCCTAATACAATAAAAAAATATAATTTATAGTTATTTTCTATCACCGTAACCCGTCCAAGTTTAATACAGTCGATCAAAAAAGAATCTAACAACTAATACCTAACAGTATTCAAAATTAGCCAACACTATTCATAAGAAGTTATGTGTAACTTCGGTATGTTACACTATCATTATGAATGTCCTCATGTCTGTCTGTTTGTACGCAATAACATTAGATTGTAGATATCATATCAAGTCGAGCAAGCTGGCTTTATTTTGAAACTATTTGTTTGACACATTGACAAAACTTGTACTTAGGTAAGTAAATTGAAATTGAAATTTATGGAATGTATTTCATATTTGTCAAATACCTTATTCCTTCCAATATATATTCTTAAACAACTAAATGCTCTGCTGTCCCGCGTGTCCGACCACCTGCACGCGGGAGGACCTTTTCGAGGCCAACCAGAGGGCTATAGATGTGGCTGCCTTCTGGTCGGGAAAAATTTAATTCGGATCATCAACACGAAAGAAGAAGAACAACTAAATTAATATATGGACAGCGTACATGCTGCAGCACTGAAAAGGCCTCAGCTCAGCATAATGCCATACTCTAGAGTCTGGAGTAGTCTAGAGCATGGCGCTGATAATTCTTCTGTAGCCGGTCGAGGTCGGAGGCGGAAACCAAGCGACAATAATCTACATGTAGAAATGTAAAGTTTATCTGAGCTATAGTGACAAAAACATCCAAAATCTAAGCCATCGATAATATTGCCAGCATCACCTCCCTAATCCTACCACTTGCGGACTTATTTAATATTAAAGTCTCCCTTATGTATGTACCTGTAGGTACCTCATGTCATTTAGGAAAACTGAATACAGTTCAGTATTGTGTAGTAGTAGGTATAATATTGAAATTGAAAACGTTTATTTACCACTGTAAACACCAGAATATAGCAAGTACACAATACAGAAGTATACAAAGATTAATACATGCAGCACAAAACATCCGGTGTGGTACAGTGCCAAAAAGGGTACACCAGCTCAGCATAATGCTGAGGTAAGACACAGCGCTGATTGTCAGCTGGCCCCTCAGTGACTGTACGGACGAGGAAAGCAACAGTGTGTGCGTGTTGTGATGTATGAATGTGTAAGTACCTCTTTCTCGAAATCATTTCCTCTGGACGAACGTTGCCTGGAAGAGATCGCTTTAAGCGATAAGGCCGCCTTTGTACATATCGTGCTATTATTCCTGTATTTGTGTACAATAAAGTGTTTCTATCTATCTATCTTTTTTTTTTGTACTGATAATTGCTGTTGGTCCTAATGACCTTTACAGCTTCACCGGGTTTTTTGGGGCGAGCGCTAAATGCGCTCCAGCCTAGAGGAGGACTTAAAAACTACTATAAGAAGCGACTGCCTAAGGGCACCCAGGTGGGTACGGACCTCGGCTTAGGACGTCGCTGGGGAGGGAGGGGTCGGGGAGAAGCGGCCTGGAATACGCCGATAGCGCGTGTAAGCGCCAGAAGCGAGTCGCCTCCCGCGCCGGCGCGGGCGGTATGTAGGTGCTGTGTGTGAACTACTATCGGGTGGGGATCTATCTATCCTTTTCTATCTTTTGTTTGTTGTTTTCTATTTGTGCAATAAAGTTTATTATACTTTTACTTTACTTAAACTTAAATAATAAGTACTTAGTTTTTGAGAAAGAAATACCTGAATATAAACTGATACTTTTTCAAAACGAAAAACATTTTTTTTTAATTGAACCCTCGGTGCACAAGTCCGACGCACTTGGTCTGTTTTTTTAATTTTAAAAAGAAAAAAATCACACCTAGTGATTGAATTGATTCACACCTGAGCAAACCTACATCAATTTGATTGCCTTCTATCACAGTATTCCTTTCTATTACCTAGGCAGTTTCGAAACTAAACACAGATTGCCTGATGGCTCGCTGCACGGGCTAGCTACATTATGACATGCAGTTTAGGAAATTTCTTGCAGCGAAGATTACTTTGTAATCTAGAATGTTTGTGACGTAGACGTAGCGGGGGGCGCATCATCAGAAGCGTATCCTCAGAATGAGTGGGGCGCATCAGGCCCGTAGCCGTGATCAGTGATCGGGGGGTTCAAGGTAGTTGATGAATTGTCAGATAGTAACAAAAACACAGCGGCGGTGGACTTGTGGCTAGGTCGTCCGACTACCATGCAGGAGGTCCGGGTTCGAAATCATGCAATGCCATGTACCAATGAGTTTTTCGGATTTTTATCGAAGACTTACGTACATTTACTGACTGCTCTAACTGTGAAGGAAAACATCGGGAGGAAACCTGCATGTCTGAGGAAATTAAAAGTTTTCGAAGACGTGTGAAATCCACCAATTAGCACTGGGCCCGCTCGGTGGATCATGGCCCGTACCCCAAGGGGAGGCCAGTGTCCCAACAGTGGGGACATTAATAGGCTGATGATGAACAAAAACACATCTTTTAATAAAAACAAAAACATTGATGTCGCATGCGCCTAGCAGACTACTGCCTTTACTTCGACATTTCAATATCTATGGATACTTAGGAAATACGTATAATGTATATGTAGGGAAAATTTCAGGCTGGGGTTTCAACTTTCAACCCCCAAAACCACCCCCCTACCTTCTGTGCTTGCGCAAGTGCTACTGAATGCGCTTCTTGCAATAGTACCGTAATGCGACATATTTGCCAGCCGGTGGAAGGAATTATGTTTCCAATGTCTGCGATTTTGTGAGAAGATGAATGAACGAGTTATAAGTTGTTTTATCTTTGTAGAGATATGATTATTGTATTTAAGCTACTGTTAAGATACTATACGATACGAAAGTATCGCTTTATGTACTGTATTATGTCAAGCACATGTATTCACAGTCTCTCTCACATGTCTTAGTGTTAACTGTATTGCTGTGCAATGTTTGTAATAGTAACTTTAAAGGTATGGGAGTTGAGCCTCTTTACTGGTCTAAGAGTTCAGCACGTGTCTACTCCTAGCCAGGGTTTGTCTTCGAGGAGTCATCTTCAATGATACACTGGACTTGTTAACCGATACTTATATTTCCAAACAGTACACCATACATGACGGTGGTAGAGAAACGACCAGCCCGACGCGGGCGCAGCCGCGTGACATTTATAACTGCTGACATAATAATTCACAATGTAGAACACAGTGTGCACTGTGTATATACACAGTGTCGCTACAGTAAATAAATAAATAAATGAGTTTTTTTTATTTTGACATGTAATGTAATGTAATATTTCTCCATTTGTTTTGTACATACTATTTCGGACACAAATGTATGTTTGTTAGCAAATAAATGAAATGAACAAAAAATATATGCAAATATTGTGATTCCTCATAGGCTAGTCAAGTAGTACAGTATAGTGGTACATTTGTTTTCCAACTAAATTACAGGTTATCGCTCAGTCTATCGGAACATTAGCGACCACACATCATTTAAACCGTAGACGATGTTTCCTGTCATACTTAATGTTTACTCAATACTCATATACAAAATACCTACATACAAAATAACACATTACAGTGCTTATTGCAAGATTTGTATCCTGTTTTATTAAATGGTATGCGTACGTCAGTGTACCTAGTAATAAGATAGAGTTTAGGTTCCAATGCCCTTGAACAGGTAATCCTACAACTGTGTTTGTTTGTAAGACACAACATGCACTACTTTCAGTTAAGTTCTGACGAGCGTCGGTGGCACAGTGGCTAGGGCACCGGACTCCCATGCGGGAGGTCCGGGCTGGAAACCGTGCAGTGCCATGTACCAATGAGTTTTTCGTATTTTTCGAAGACTTACGTACATTTACCGACTGCTCTGATGGTGAAGGAAAACATCGCAGGGAAACCTGTACACTGAGATGACCAGTGTGTAAAATGGGGTAGGCACAAAAGTATAACTACTATATGATACGTCAAACAAACTTCTAAAGGATCATCCCAAAATGACCAAGGTATAAGAAATTCTTCGGCGGAGTTAACGGATAGACAAGGAGAGATGCCACTATTCCCTCTAACAGACTCTACAGTGCGTCAAAAAAGAGTAGACAGTTATTTCACGCGGACCTAAGATTTTTACAATACGTTTTGACACTTTGCTTTTGACAGTGGCTCCCTCATTTAATGTCTACTCTTTTTTGACATACTGTACAAGTCTATTCATCACATTCTTCATTCACAGGTCCAGGGTCAACAAAGCCAGCCAGGATACCTCGGAGTCAGCTCAAATACCTGGTCTTCATCGTACAAGGAAAAGGGAAAACCAGACAGAAATACTCCTATTGGAACGCCAAGAATATTGCAACAGATCCCAGGATTGATTTTAGCAGGTTGGCATTTTCATATCTGTCTTCGCAATGTTCAATTTCAATAGCCATCAGGGTGACTGGGTACTGAGAATGTAGGTATTGAACAAAAAAGACTCAGTACTGACCCCTGGTTAACTCCATTAGTGATTGTAAAGAGTCGCTAATAGTAAACGAGCTGTACCATCAATAGGGTATTTGACAAGTATCAAATATTAAATACATTTCTTAAAATTAAGAAAATAGACATAAATTGATAGTCAAATGTGAAAACAGAATTAAAATCTGTTGAAAAATAAAATAGCTACAGCTAATCAAAAATCAGACGATAGAAAGAGACAGCAATAGATAATTGTGACGTCACTGTGATGTAGCGCCATACAAGCAGATCCTTGGCTACATAATAAGGACTGTTTTACTAGAAAGGGACAGAGCATCCCTCCACTATTAACTTTAATCATTAATATAGCTGATGTTAGTTGAGTCGATAAACGGATTTCAGATCCATCTTCAGGACGTCCATATAAATTGATTGATGCATTAAAAAAAAATATCAAATACCCTATTGGAAGTTTAGGTCTCCAAGGTCTCAAACAGTTTACAAATAGATAAAAATACATTAGCAAAAATTTTAACACATAAACATAAAGTGTCCACAGATATTATAAACTTATACATATTTCACTACGTTTAGGCAAAACAAGTACACACTAGTTATATATAAACATAGAAAATTAAATGTGCAAAGGAATGTAAATGTGACCATAGAAAAGTATAGGGGAATATCTTTGCAACGCAATTTCTTTGCTTTGTTTTGCGTAATATACTCGTATGTCTCGAAATCAGTATTATCAGTATTAGATTCAAGATTTTATGATTGTTTACTTATGATGATCTGCCATAACACACAGTCTAAGACCTCTGCAGGTCTAAAAAAAAGCTTTTTATTCACCGTAATTAGATATTTTTTAAGATTTATGTATATGAATTATGAATAACTATTTATATATCTTTACTTATATAAGTTTATGTAACCTCAATCAAACGGGTCGTCCACTCGAACCCTGGCTGGGGGGAGTGGGGTGCGGGCCTGGAGACGAACCTCGTGCCCGGACAGAAGCTCGGGGTGTCACTGCATCCCCGGTGTTTGATGACGTTAAATTTAACCGGGCTTAAGGTTAGCTAAATTAATTTAATTGGGTTGGGGGGGGGGGGGACTGCACGCTGCGCGCGTACTAACTCGCGCAGGAGCGGGTACCGTGCGTCAGGAGGGCGCGCGTGCAGTGGGGCGATATTCCTCAGGTGTTCGTGGGGACCGTTGTCGGCGCGATCATACATTGATCTCGCTAACCTCTCCACGAACACCTGAATGGTTTCCACCTGCACGTCGCGGGCTATCACATCATTCCTGACATAACGACCCGCTCCCGTCCACACACTATGTAACCTAATATAATAACAACTCTCAATTTTACATGCACCTACCTTAATATTTCTGCATAACCCCATGGTTAGCTGGTAGAAAATGCAGCAAGGCATTAAGCTCGCCTCACACCTTTTTTGTGCATAGAAGTGTAAATAAATAATAATAAATATTTATTTACACTTCTATGCACAAAAAAGGTGTGAGGAGGAATAATAAAAATAAATATTCTAGTCAAGTAACTTCTATTTGAGATTCGTGAAAAAATAAAGGCAGAAATCTATCCAGGAAGACCCTAACGTTAGGGATGAGATACCTAGACTTATCGAAATTTAATTTATTTAAATAAAATTTGTTTATTTGCGTCAAATATGGTAAAATAAGAAGATTATACAAAGATCCTTATATTTCGCCTTAGGTATACAATAGCATGCAAATATATGAATGTCAATAGAATTACAATTAGAATTCAATTTGTTAAAAAAGTAATGTATATTATATTTAAAAAAAATACTGTCTGTGGTATTGTGTTAAGAATTTCTGTATTTTAACAAAAACTCCTGCAATTTTATGTTCAGATCCCTGGAGTTCGTTCCGGAAAGAACAATAGACTTAGATAAAATAAATAAATTTCACGACAACACTGTATGCAAACATACAATGGAAGGTACAGTAAAATGAACACTACAATAAAAGATATAAAAACATACATATTTCGTAATACCGAGCCTACACTAGGTAATCCTGCGTCGTGGGCGCTGTGGTGGGGAGTGTGTCTGATTTGATAGCTTTTTTAATTATTTTCACATAGCGATGGGTTATAATCACTTATCGGTGTAGGTAGGGCTCTTTCGGGTTAATGTCCTCAAAGGTTATATTAATATGGATATGAATCCCGTTTTAAGTTATCGAGCAAATGTTGTAAATTACTTTTATAAACCTCGCCCTTACTCGGCGGATTTTTTAAAAATTGTGAACTTACGAAGAAGTTAAAACACTACCATAGGTACACTAGCGCCATGAATCTTAAAAAAATATATTTCGCCACCAATCTTAAATGTGTATCAAAACAAATATAACGTTAAAAATCTAAATAATATATTTATTCAATCCCGGAAATCCCGGGATTATTGGGCATACTTAAACATATTATGACCGTATGTGGCAAGTACCAAAAACAGCCCTACCTACTCCGATCATAGGTTATAATTATAAGTTGGAGTTGTCAAGTGTTTTATTCGGTTCCGTAAACAGAATTGTTGGAACTCAGCTGACGTGAACGAGCTCCCGTTATCGGAACATATACTTATTAACCTAGATCTAGCTGTCACCCCGCACTTGAACTTCAACCGGATGAAACATGGAAACATTCAACGAATCTTCCGCACAGCACTCGATAAAGTGTTGAGGATTTCCTTTGCCAGGGCACAGCCTTTAACAGGATCGCCTGAGGTGGTACCACCCTCTTATCTATTTCTGCCGTGAAGCAGAAATGCTTGCATTTCTGTGTTTCGGTTTGAAGGGTAAGAGAGCCAGCGTAATTTCCGGCACATGAGGCAATCCATCTCAGTCCTCAAGGTGAGCAGCGCATCAAAAACCCTCCAACATTAATACAGTGAGGTGAGATGTCTAGAGAGGGCGACGGTGACCACTTACCATCAGGTGGCCCGTTTGCTCGTCCCCGCGCCGCGCTCCCATTCGACAAAGAAGTTTGAAATCAATAGGCATACTAGTTTAAAATAGTAATTCGTTTTGTGTCTCATTTCGATATGATAATAATCTATAAATATTTATATTAAATTATTTACCATTTTGCTTATAATATTATGTTGACATAACCGCAGTGCTGTATTTTATTTTATTTTATTTATTTTAGCGAACTTAACAGCTTTCTACTTAAAACTACACATATATCATAAACATAAACAGCCAATTATAAAGTTCGACAAATTACAAATATTATTTTTTATACCGAGGATAGAAGTATATGTTCCAATTGGTTAAAAATAAATAAATATACAAATACCGTCAACGCCATTATTTTCCGCACAACACTTGATAAAATTGAGGATTTCCTTTGCCAGGATACAGTCTTTAACACCACTCTTTTTACACTTGTACCGCACAAAACTACACGTAGAAATTGTTTGGCCCATATAGCCACAAGCGGAGCACTGGGTCGCCGGCGCAGCCACCGGTCCACTCCCTTGGAGCGGCCGCAGCGCGTTTAGTACTACTTTAGTACTAGTACTAGCAACGGATCATGTGGCAAGGTCACCGGTCACCGCTGATTATTAATATTTTCAATTAGCATTTTTTAAAGGTTAAATTAATTAATTAATGAATAAGGGGTCATCCATAAAGGGGGAGGGGTCAACAAAGTGTGACATCGAGTAGTAAGCTTTGTGACGTCACATGCGTCAATCTATAAGGTAGGATAGGTAGTATTAATAAGTGAAAAATATATATACCTACATTTACCTACACACATCTCCATTAATCTAATCAAATTTTCTCCCGGTATTAGTCCATAGTTCCTAACATGCACAGTGTAACAAAAACCAATCTAGGTTTGTTAACAACACTGACAGACCGAAGAAGTCAGAAAGAACAAGAAGAAGAAGAAGTCTATATGAATAAGAAGTCATATATCATATAAAGGAATGGGTTCAAAATCCATGGACACAAGATGATTAAATTTTGTATCGTTCATTTGATTTGATGTATTGTAAATTTTCTAAAATGTTTGATTTATTGTTGATTTTATGAAAAAAGATTTTACAAAGTAATATATGTATAAATAATTTTGGAAGTGCTGCTGTTGGTCCAAAAATCATGACACTCGTGTGACGTAATTTATACATGGCCCCTAATGTGATATGTGATGTGACATGATTGTGAAATAAATGAGTATTCAGTATTGGTGGTCCCGCCATGCCGGGCACTGCCTCCTGGTCCCCAATCTAGCACTGCGTATACCTTCTGCCATCGCCAACGCCTTCCTAAGCGTAAGCTCCGCCATATTCTTGGTGAAAAAATTATCACGTACGGGAGCACAAAACGATCACGTAACGCCTCTTCTAATGTCTCCGCAGGAAAAAATTTAAAACGTTTATTTAGCACTGTAAACACCAGAATATAGAACACAATACAGAAGTATACAAAGATTAATACATGCAGCACAAAACATCTGGTGTGGTACAGTGCCAAAAAGGGTACACCAGCTCAGCATAATGCTGAGGCAAGCCACAGCGCTGATTGTCAGCTGGCCCCTCAGAGACTGTACGGACGAAGAAAGCAACAGTGTGTGCGTGTTGTGTTGTATAAATGAGGATATTAGTGTGTAAGTGAGGTACTGAGTGTGTGGGAGGGTGATGGCATGGTATTATGAAAACCACAATCAATTGCTGGACCCCTCACGGAGCTGCCCATTCGGCGAGATTTTCACTGTTGCACAGCACTATGGAATTTAAATCTTTCGACGAAAGAATAAGAAACCGTCCATCCAGTTTAAACGAGTGTATTCACTAAACCCGGTCTTGGCCAGCGCGCGCAGCCATCGCAACTTATATCTCTATTATTAATCAAGAGCCAGTTATATAATTAAATTTTATATATATAATATAAATTTATGTTTAAATGTATCCAAAATATACTGCTTTAAGTCATACAGCTTTTATCGTAGATCATGATTCTTGGTGCTTCGTAAAAGACCAGAGGCCCAATTCGCCTAACGTTTGTAGTTCTATTTCTATCCAATTTCAATTTAGTTTTCGTTCCAATTCTATTTGGACACCAAATCGCATTCTGCTGACGCATAACTCTACCACTGCCACCTTTGTTACACCACTGTTACTATCGATCGGGCAAAAGTACCTTGGGAGGAACTTATGTTCGATCGTTATATTTGACAGTGAAGCGTTTTATTACCGTTCAACTGCGATTCAGTATAAACTAAACGTTTTATTAGAATGCACAAATACGTTACTGTTCGATCGATCGTTGACTTGAGCGGAACTTAACTGAAATTGGATGGTTAGTTGGTAGTAACATACGAAACACGTCATAACGATGCAGTTTAGATTCTATTTAGTTACGTTGTATTTAGTGGAATCGATCACCTGTAGTCAGAAATCTCTTTACATACAATATTTCTGAGCCCCTACCATCTCTGTACCCTGTTTCAGAAAGACCCTGGTGATAGCGGTGGGGTACCTGGACTCCCCGATATTCCCCATTGGCACGATATTTGCCAACGAGTACGAAGACCAGGGGTACAACGTCATTCTGGTGGACAATCAGAGATTCGCCACAGTACACTACCATTTGTAAGTTTATTTGATGCATATAAGCCAACGAACCACCTTGATATTTGGTAGATACCATCCAAGGCGATGGATGGTATCTACCAAATATCAGCGCCGCAGTGCTAAATCCGCTGCGGCAACAGGCTGAGGCAGTCCCCTTTTTCCGGTGCTGCACACCACCTTCATCAAACTTAATTACTTATGTTTATTTATTTTTAATATATATTTATTTAATATTATTTTAATCTTCTGTACCTAATTGTTTGTATGTGTGCGCTTTTGGAAATAAACTCTTATGTATTATTATTAGCTAATAATTAGCTCTACGGTTTCCTATAGTGTGTATTATTCTCCTTTTTTCCTTGTGTAAGAAAATACTTTGGTACCAATATACCAATTCATTATATTCACCATATACCATAATCTGATATTTATTATATATACAAACTGATTTCGTAAGTTTATTCTCAACGTTGTTTCCGACATACCATATCTCTCTATTTGATTTATAAACGTAACTCTATCGAACTTACCTTATCACCGTCTGTTGGCAACACTTATAAATTGATTTTATTATTATTTTGTAAACTGTGGATTAGTTGTGTGTAGTTGGTTATGCATTTACCTTATACTTGTATTAGTTACTATATTTATGTAAACTATAACGTATAACTGTTTGTTATACGTTATAGTTTACATAACGACTGATCATCAGTCAGCCGACATGCAGTTGCTCTTGGTCTTACTAATTTGGCCACAAACAATATCACAATTATAATATTTTGCGAATTGTGACTAAAGTGACCAGTATCTGAAGGAATTCATTACACTTGGAAATAAAAGTAGAGTGGGACCACGAGCCGTAAACTACAATTATTACTGGTAGTCCCACTGTGCAGTGGGACCACGAAACTACATTCAGGCTACTGGGACTACGAGTAATGCGGGGACCACGAGTCACACACCGTTTTATCTTTCTAATCAGGTGTATTTCCATCTTTCACAGAGCATCCCGCTTGATGCGCCCAGTCGGCAAGCACGTAGCCGAGGTTCTGGCCACGCTCACCTCCTCAGGCCTCGATCCATCCAAACTGGAGCTCTTCGGCTTCAGCCTCGGCGGCCAAACCGTCAGCTACATCGCCAGAAACTACCAGCTCATCACTGGACGAAACGTCTCCAAGATCACTGCTTTAGAACCATCCGGTCCTTGCTTCAGGACCTTAAGTCCTGAGGACAGACTGGACTCTTCTAATGCGGATTTCGTCCAAGTCGTCCATACAAACATCGACGGCTTTGGCATGGCTACTAAGATGGGGCACGTAGATTTCTACGTCAACGGAGGAGAGTTCCAGCCTTCAGATTTAAACATATTTCCATGTACAACAACCTGCAGCCATTTCCTTGTTCTTTCCCTTTGGCATTCCGCTTTGAGAAACCCTAAGAAGTTCATAGGGTTGAAATGCAATAGCATTCAGGAAGCCAGGGATGCTGATTGCTACAAGAATGTTCCGTTAATCACAAATGTATTGGGTTTGGAAGTGGACAAGTCGAAACAAGGTTTATTTTATTTGTCGACGGATAAAATGTATCCGTTTTATTTGGGGGAAAAGGGGTTGAGTCCGGAATATGTGTATTGGAGGAGGATTAGTAATATCAATGACGGTAATGAAACGGAAATTTATACCTAGGATTTAAAGGATTACGACATCGTACCTATATCCTAACACTTCTAATTGCTGGTTTACATTTGGTCAAGTGTTTTGCGAAGTGGGTTAGGACAGTGGCGAGTGCAAGTTGCAAGGACAAAAAGTCAAACAAAATTTGGATCTACGGCAGCTTGCAAGACAACTTGACTCGCCACTGTTAAAGTAAACAAGTGTAAAAGTGTGTAAGTGTGTGTGTGTGTGTGTGTACTAGGGATGTTACGGAGTTTCGACTCCGACTACGAAAGGTCGGAACTTCCGATTGATTTTACACCTCCGACTCCGACTTCGGCTCCGATAAATTTGAATCGGAGGTTATATACCAAAGATTTGTGAGCAAACATATTCAAATAATCAATATTTTATTAAATAGTGTAGGAATACATTTATGTATTATTATTTATGTATTCCTACACTACTCTCTAAAGGAACATGGTTTATTGCCGCAAACGTCATCATAAAAAAAATTGGCCAGTTCAGCTACAAAAATTAAAAAACGATTTAAAATTTGAACTTCTTCTGAACATCTCTCTTCTACCCCCGCTTCCGACTCCGGTTCCGAATTCGGTTCCGACTTCAATAAATCAAATTTAAAACCTTCGGTTTCGACTCCGGTTACGGTAAAACCACCTCCGTAACATCCCTAGTAAAACAAAATTTAGATCCACTGGCAAGGCAGCTTGCAAGCCAACTTGACTCGCCACTATTAAAGTAAACAAGTGTAAAACTGTGTAAGTGTGTGTGTGTACTCGTGAGTGTATTCACTCCAGCTTTAACTGAGCCAGGTGCCCATTGCCAATAGTATTATCGAGTGAACTAAATATGTATTTTTTATTTTTTGTGGCAATAATGTGTTTTTCTTCTTCCTCTTCTTCACTGTCCACCGGTGTCCGGTTTACACCACTGTCCTAACTCACTGTACTTACCCAATTCACTAAACATTTGACCAAGTGTAAACGAGCCTTAACGTAGAACGGTGTAAACATGGATGAAAGAAAAAATTTAGTCTCCCTCCTTAGGGACGGGCGTTCCTACCTTTATGGGTGTAAAGCTTGGGTATGAGATATTTCAGATAAGTAAAATGGATTACGGTTCCCCGAAAATCATAGAAATGGTGAAGTAGTAAGATAGATCAGGGTTAATTTGGTATGTCATTGTGATATTTATTTATTTGTAGATTAAACTTTTTTACACCTTTTGTCATTTGTTTTATTTTTCTTTTTTAAATAACGTTGGTTAGTTGAACGCCTGATCATTAAAAATAGCAAAATCATCAATGTAAGTTAATTTATCTCTTAGTTTCTAAAGGCACTTTTAAAGTACCTACCTAACTATTTTAGAGAGGTAGAAGAGTACCTACTGCAAAAACAAGTTCTATTAGTTTACACAAGCGAGGCAGCGAAAGACGAGGAATAATAGATGAAAAATTAATAAATCTGCTCATATTTGCCTGATCACGATTTTGAACTCACGATTATTTAAGTAAGTAGGTAGCCTTCTTACAGTGGAGAACAATACCCTTTAAATCAACCTTAGATGATCTAAGAAAACAACCTTTAATACTTTGTCGCAAAGGAATCAATGTGTCTTTCATTGTAAACTTATTGTAAGAGTTCCTTCAAGGTCCTAGAATGTTCCTAACAAGACAAGCCTTTAGTTTAGGGCATACATTACAGAAATTGTAGGTAGTTTAATTAATTATTGTAATTTTAGAATTCAAAGACATGGCATGTCATAAATTGTACTCCAAAACTTAGAATGCATGCAATATGAAAATTAATTCATGCAGTAATTTACTGAACGCAACCATAATAATTGACACGAGAATGTTGCTGCAATAAGCAATTTACCCTAAATCTCGGTACATAAGAAAGACGATAGTATACACTGCAATTATCAAAGGATAAAATATATTGAAATTATTAAGGCAAGTGCGTCAGTGCCTTTCTTTTCCTATAAATAAGTTTCCTGTGTTTTTCTAATAGTATACACAGACATATTCTATTTGTGATCTATTCTACGACCTTTTGACAGATCAACAGGCATTCTATCTCCTTCCTCTTAGCATTCTATCGCATAAAACGTAAAGTAAAGTAAAAGTAAAATACACTTTATTGCACAAATATAAAACAACAAACATGAGATAGAAAAGGAAATAGTGAAGTACAATTTAGGCGGCGGCGTTTAAATAAAACGTGTGATCGTAACCTTAACAGTCACTTAGCAAATCATGTAAGTACCTTTATTTTCGTAAACTGACCTAGTGTTTCCATACATAACTGATGACCGGTCCCAAACCCGGATTGAATCCGTGTATAGTAGCCCCAGCGCAAAAGCATTTCGTAAACACAAGCCCTAAGAGTAACAGGGACGTTTCGTCTAGCGGTGAATTTTAATTAGGTAATACGAAAAATTGAGAATTGAGGCCAATATAACTTTACACAAGTTTATACAAGTGGCATCTCTATTCATGCATGCATACTATGATTTATGAATTAAGATTAAAAAAACTGATAAAGATATGATGATTACTGAATGATCACTATGATTTATGAATTATGATTTAAAAAACTGATAAAGATATATTTTTTCTTTATAATGGCAACCCTCACTGATAAATGTCAAACAAAATGTCGCAATGACGCAAAGTCGCAAAACAAGGACAAGGAAGGGAAAAAATCCTTGACGGACGATCTTTCTTCAATCTTTCAAAATGGTGTTTCTCGCGGGATTTCTTCCAAATTATTCCAATTGTTACTAAAATGAACTAAATTCAATTTCATTACCTATACTTAAATCTTTATTGTTATAAAAAAATTCTACGTAAAGATTATTTGCCGAGCAAAATCTTGTGCAAAAAATTTGGTGTCGTGCAATCTTTAAAATCAATTTTGTGTGTGCTATGTTTGTGATCTGATTGTTATTTGGAACATATTACGTAAGTATAACACATAATTATGTATATTAAACAAACCATTTCCTGTCTGGAAATCTGTAAACTTTACCGCGTAATTATTACCATTTAACCCAGTTTTTGGGTCTTAAAAACATTGATAACACCCAGTTCCTTTACTACTCTTGATTCATGTTTACATTAAAATCAAAAGTCGGTTAGTAAAACGTCATCTGGGTGTCGAAAACTTGTTTAAATGTTGACCTTCAAATTATGCTTTAGCAGAATGATTATTCAATATAGAGAAGCCGTAGTATTCTATTTTTTCTCGGTATGACGGCGACTTGGCAGTACTTCCTGAATTTCTGTGCATTCAAGATGCGATAATGAATGTATAAAAGACACTTGAGACAACCAATCAGTTCTGTATTATTATCTATTTAGTTTGCCAATAGTGTTTACAAACTAGGTACCTAGTAACCTATTATTAATTTTTAATTTATAAATTACAATACAAAATAATTTATTTACCACAAAAATTTTACAATTGTTTTTATGTTTACTGTTGGACATTAGGGCGACCCTGTGTTGCGGCGATCCTTATATAATAAATAATAATAATAAAAAGATTTATTCAGAAACAAAAAGGTACAAATAATTTTACAATTGTGGAGGCCCTCTTTTAAGTGTGACAACACCTGTGTCAGAGGGCCACGCTCTTCCATACATCTTTATTTGTGTACCTATTTACTATATTATAATATTAATAATAATAACGTGTGAGTGAGAGAGAGAGAGAGAGAGAGAGGGTGTGTGTGAGAGGGTGTATGTGTGTGTGCAAGAGAGATGTATGTTGTTCCATGCCAAAATGAGTGAGAGATGTTAAAAGAAAAACTGCGATAAAAATAACTTGGAATCGGTTTAATCACGTTTCATTTAAGGCAAAAAGGGGAGAAATACTAGTATTTAAGGAGATTCTCGATCTCCTCATAGTTTAGTGTTTTGTGTTATATACATTACCAATATGTATTAATTAACTAATTAGGACTCAGTTGTAGTTTACAGTTTTTATATATCTACTTTAGACAACAATTAGAAGAATCAATATAGTTGAGATTGAGTGTGTAAGCATGTGTAGTATATGTGTCTGTGAGGTGTGTTAAGGTGGGAAAGGGTGTGTGGGGTGAGTGTGCGGTATATGTGTGTGTGAGATACACCCTCAACACCATCACCCTCCCACACACTCAGTACCTCACATACACACTAATATCCTCATTCATACAAACAAACACATTCATACAACACAACACGCACACACTGTTGCTTTCTTCGTCCGTGCAGTCACTGAGGGGCCAGCTGAAAATCAGCGCTGTGGCTTGACTCAGCATTATGCTGAGCTGGTGTACCCTTTTTGGCACTGTACCGCACCAGATGTTCTGTGCTGCATGTATTAAACTTTGTATACTGTATTCTGTATTCTGGTGTTTACAGCGCTAAATAAACGATTTCAATTTCAATTTCAGATAAGCGATAAATTAATGATTTGCCTTCTTATGTAAAGGATATTTCTGGTGTAGATTCAAAAGCAACACGACAGCCTCCTATTGCCTATTGTGTGTATTCTGTGCTATTTTTATTAACTCATTGGATTTAATAATGGGAAGTGGATAGAATAAATGCATATTCTACATAGTTTCCAATTGGAGCATTCTGTATGTTATGCTTTATCAGCTGAAAATTGATACTGTACTGTACTGCACAGTGCTGTAAATGTACCAAAGTAATAATTAAACTAACAAAAATATTTACTATAAAAAAGTAGCAGTCTAGAAAAGTAATCTGACTGATGTTTATTCAATTATCTGTAATTGAAAATTGAAAATAATAATTGAAAAATGTATTCCTTTACCACATATTAATTAACATTTCACATTAAACTATAACCTCCACACTAGGTGTTGCCTGTGTCTGGAGATTACAAGCTGTGTCAATCAAATATTCATATTCCAGAATTACAATTTATAATTACAATTTAAGTTAAAACTTTAAGTTTAAATTTCAAAACACTAAAGCAAAAATATTTTAAAAAGATAATTGCACAAAAAATGTGGTCCGTTTAAGGAGAGCAGACAAGCTAATGAGCCCTCTAATGGTGAGTGGTCACCATTGATTAGAGGGTTTTCGATGCACTGCTAACATTAAGGACATAGATGAAGTGTCTCATATGCTCATTATGCTGATTTACTCCTTCAAACCCAAACACAGCAACCAAGCATTTTCTGCTTTGAGGTACGGTTGGATTCCTGAATTACCTGATTTTCTTGACCTCTTTTGATCCTGATATGTCAGCTGAGGAGGGTCAGTTAACTCAGGGAACAGACTGTACCAACCCAGGCTGACCCACCACCGAAGAACCTCCATGAAAATTAAAAAGTGCACCTGTTACTAGCATATCTGTTAATAACACTTGAAATGATGGTGGTGATGATGAGGTAATTAGATGAGACACTATTATTTGGTTTGTCCAAAGACTCATGCCACATGTGACAGGAAATCCCTGGTATGAGGAAGTTAAAAAATAAACAAAATTAATACATTGTTGAACAAAATGTCACCCTCGCACAATCTAGCATATGAAGTGCCATTTCATATTGACTTTTGCTTTAGTGACCTCCCTGGAATCTAATCGAATTTTGAAGGTGGTATATGTGCTGGACTAAGTTCCAGCCGGTTGCAGGTTCTATTCACATGCATTCCGTCTTCCCCCGACTTTAAATCAGCCCTTCGTGATTGGATAGAGCAAACCAAACCATTGCTGTAATTGGAGTTAACGGAGCATGTAGTCCTAGGCGAACTCTGCAGAATCAGTCTGGAGTGGTACCATTCTTTTACCATTTTTTCTGCCAAGCATCAATGCTATGCATTGAAGTGTTTTGGTAAGAAGGGTAAGAAAGAGAGTTAGCATAATTAATTGCCATTACATGAGGCACTCCATAAAAGTTAGCAGCGCATCGAAAACCTTCTAACAACATTATAGTGAGGTGAGATATTTATGGGCGCCACGCCAGTGACCACATACCACCAGATGACCCGTTTGCTAATCTGCTCTCCTTCTTCTTCTTTTTCTCCTCTTCCTGTCACCCCTTGCTGGGGTATAGGGCTCGAACAATTGCTGTATACTTATTGCGATCTTGCACGGCCTCTTCGACTTCCTGCTGCTGATTATCTGCTCTCCTTAAAACGATTCTCAATTTATTTATTTTTTATTTTCCATGAAAATTGTAAAGCTGCGACCTTCGACGGTCTGTCAGTGTTCGTAACAAACCTATATTGGTTTTTGTTACACTGTGAATGTAAAAATTTAATATAATTATGCAGATTTTTAAAACAACGCTATAATCTATCTTCAATTAAATCGAATCTACATTTATCAATAACCTAGTTCCTGCATTTTTTTTATGCTCAATCCAAGGCGAGAATCCAATAATCTTTTTAGTGCCTTTAATCTATACTTATATGAGTATGATTAAGACTTCCAAATGAGTGACATAAACTATGATGTCATAAACTTGGCTCACCTCACCTTGTTATGAATCATTTGCTAAGTCTATTTACCAGGGCCGTCTCAGGATATCTTGAGGCCCCTGGCTTTTGAAAGCTTATGAAAGCTACAAATAACTTCATTATGGCAATTCCAAAAAAAGTCGTCAGTATTTTTCAAAATATGGAAATCAGGAAATCAATCAACTTCCCAACCTACTTCTTCATGTTCTTCATGGCACCTTTAGTGGAGCTTAGGGCCCTTCAAATAGTTCATAAGGTCTGTCCTGTCTCCCTTGATGGCATCCAAATACTTACAGATTTTAATTTTAAGAAGTTAGTCGGTGTTTGTCTTTTTTATTCATTGATAGCTCCACTAATATGGTTCAATTTGGCTTGTCCTATTTAGGTATTTTTTAAAATTAACATTGAACAAGAATATGTTTGAAAGCTTCCATATTTATTCCATAAAAATTTACTTGAATAGAAGCTGACCTAGCCATGCTCTTTATGGTGAATATTGTTAGATGCCTAACTATTAACAGAATTTTGCATTATTATATTTTTTAAGTCTGTAGGTAAATTGTAAACAGTAAAAGTGTTTGTAATTTTGTTATCTACTTCATCATCATACTTTTAATATATTTTTGGTTTCGTCCCTGACCTGCTGTTTCGCCCGCGATGCCTTCGCCCTGGCACAGCTGAAAACCAGCGCTGTGGTTCTGCCGTACCGGTCGGACCGCAGCACATGCTGAGCATGTGTCCTTTTAATGTTGTGTTGTTTTTTTAATTTCAAATATTTTTAAGTTTAATTATGTATGCATAATGCAATGTTAAATAAATTCTTTTCTTTCTGTCTTTCTTTAAAATTGTTTATTTGGCCCCTATTCTTTGTTAGCCCCTGGACTATGGGGGCCCTAGTGTGGACCCAGTGGGCCACTGCCTAAATACGTGACTGCTTTTTTCTAACATCATTATAAGGTATGAGGTAAAATGCGAGATTTACTCGTTTAGCTAACGTAGTTTATTTAACGACTTATTCTTACAAGGAATATGTTTATTTTGACCTGTAGTGCGTTTAAAAGAGCCAGTTACACTTTTCAAGGTTGCTGCATCAGCACCATATCTGGTATTGCATAGCATTACTCTCGCGTCCATAATCCCCAAGGGGGTAGACAGAGTAACCACCTTCACCATTTATGGTGTGTTGCTAATATTTATGATTGATGGTGATCTGATCATTTACCATCATGTAACCATCAGACGAACAATATTAGAATATTGGAAAAGAGGACTCAGCACTCACCCTCGTATTCGCCCTTGTCAGCTCACGCCTGACCTCGCCACCTGATGGTAAGTGGTCACCGTCGCCCATGGACACCTCACCTCACTATAATGTTATTAGAGGGTTTTCGATACGCTGCTTGCCTTGAAGACTTTCATAGATAGAGTGCCTCATGTGAGGGTAATTACGCTGGCTCTTTTACCCTGCAAACAGAAATGCAAACATTGTGTTGTGGCAGAAATAGATGAGAAGATGATTGAAGAAGGTGGTAGATAATAATCTACCACCTTCATAATACGAGTCATCATCATCAGCCTATTAATGTCCCCACTGTTGGGGCACAGGCCTCCCCTTATACAATGGGGTACCGGGCCATGATCCACCTAGCGGGCTCAGTGCTGATTGGTGGATTTCACACGCCTTCGAAAACTTTTAATTTCCTCAGACATGCAGGTTTTCTCACGATGTTTTCCTTCACCGTTAGAGCAGTCGGTAAATGTACGTAAGTCTTCGAAAAAATCGGAAACTTATTGGTACATGGCACTGCATGGTTTCGAGCGATTGCTGGTTGCATAATACGAGTATAAAATTGCTTAAAGTAAAATTGCTGGCTTGCTTATCGTATGGTTAGTGGCCAACCTATTTGTCAGAGTTGTTCAGGCCGCCCGTAGACCTCTGACATGGCTTAACGACTGCTGACGAACGACAACAACCGGGACCGACTGCTTAACGTGCTCTCCGGCAAAGTAAAATTGATTGTCCTGAGCTCCTTAGCAGAGTTTCATTGGTGGTTCCAAATCAAAATTTCCGAAGTAACAGGTTACTTCACGTCCCTAAGTGTCACACTAATTACAGAAAGAATATCAACCCAGTAAGAGCATGTGCAGCATTCAACCAGATAAGCAACAACCCTACTATAGATCTTTTCAACAGTAGTCGTGATTCCATAAAATCCTTACTAACTCAAGTTTTCCTCTGCCTATCTGTAATACTTACATGGTATCTAGATTAAGAGTTTTATTATTAATTTTATATTAACTGTGGAAGCTTTCTGGCTTTTGATTTTATATATGCATATGTAGCTGAAAATCAGCACTGTGGCTTGTGTCAGCATTATGCTGAGCAGGTGTACCCTTGTTGGCACTGTACCACACCAGATGTTCTGTGCTGCATGTATTAATCTTTGTATACTTCTGTATTTTTTACACACTTGTATAAAAAAGCAGAGGACCTACACAGTACGCTATTTAACACTCGCTACCAGAAAAGACTTGCTCTGCCAAAATCAAAATTAAGTCTACACAGTTCTGGACCGTTCGTTGTGTCAATAAAAATATATAACAAAATTTCACAAATCATCGACATCGAATTAAAAGACTCGATATTCAATAAAAGATTAAAGTTATATCTTCTTAACAAATGTTTCTATTCACTGCAGGAGTTGTTTGATGATAAAACCAATACTTAACTATACAATCAATTATGTATAACTTATAATGACATTTAATTTAATTTATCTCGTTAGCATTTATTACTATTATAATATCTTATTTTGTATTGTGGTGCCCTACTCAGGGTTTCGTGTATGATCACATAATATATATATTTTTAAGACCAATTGAAAAAAAATATATAAAAAAATGAAAAAGTTTATCTACTTATTACAGGGCACACAAAAAAAGGACCTCCGACTTACAAACTAGGTCGAAAACCTGTATCTTGTAAGTCGGGATTCCGTCGCACTTTCTGTGCAAGCAAATTACAAATTATACTCTAAACCTAAAAGGAATTTGGAAAATTTAATCATAAAGGAATTTAGTAAAGATAATGGTAAGAGTGAGTATGGGTGGGGTGTGTCAGGTTGTGTGGGAGTGTGTAATGATGTAAGTGTGCATATGTAGTGTAGGGTGAGTGGGTGTGTGAGTGTGGGAAGTTAAGTGTTAATAATCTGAAGAACGTAATGAGTTTAGTGTGTAAAATTTTATGTTATATGATTAGAGCCTCAGTTGTGTCGTAATCTAAAGAGAGTAGCCATCTATTAAGTTTTGCTTTACAATTATTTTTATTTAGTGGATAGATATCAAGGTGTTCGTTTATTTTATTGTACAACCTGGGACTTAATGATTTTAGAATTGTAACACATGAAAAGCAATAAATGGTATGAGTACGAGTATTGTGTTCTATATTCTGGTGTTTACAGCTGTAAATAAACGTTTTCAATTTATGTAACTTGTAAATAAGGCTGTAAGCTACCCAAATAAAAATAAAATTAAAATAACCATATTTCTTAAAAATCAGATTACTATTGGTAGACAATTACTAAGTTACAACATTACAATATCTAATTACATGCTCCAGATCATGGAGTCATGGCTAATCGCATGATATCAAAGTATCACTGACAACACGAACATGTTTTTATCTAGTATGCAACAGTACGGATTAGGTATGGAATTTAAATAACACGTTTGTTTTTAATCTTAATTTTATTTATAAACTGAATTATCTAAACATTGAATTTGATTTTCTACTTTCTGTTCTTTTGATAATACTTTGGATCATGGCCCCCCTTGTGCAATAGGATGCCTCTGCCTCAACAGTACATACAACAGAGGAGCTCATATCCTAGTTGCAAGCACGGTCCAAAAGTGATCGTGCAGGTTAACCTGCTTAAGCAACGTTGGGCGCGGTCAGTACCAGGATGGGTGACAGTAGTGGCATATTTCACCTGAGCTCCACCGTGCCTCGGAGAGCACGTTAAGCAGTCAGTCCCGGTTGTTGTCGTTTGACAGAAGTCGTTAAGCCATGTCAGAGGCCTACGGGCGGCCTGAACAACCCTGACAATAGGTTGGCCGTTTGGGTGGGGACTTTATGGCCGGTTTACATTTGGTCAAGTACAGTCAACCACGAGCTATAGTAGTATAATCTGTTAAAAACCTTCGATTAAATCTCTCAACCTTATGCCTGCGCATTAAGATACCATTCCAGATTCTCAAATTTTGGCGTTTTGGATAGATTGAGTTGTGGTCGACAGTACAAGTAGAGTGGCGAGTGGCGAGCGCGCCTGCCTAGTGACTGTTTACACTACAGCCAGTCAAACAATATTTGAATCCACTGGCAAAGCAACTTGAAAGCCAAGTTTACTCGCCACCACTTGACTAAATGTAAACCGGGATTTTGGTCGTCCGGTATCCGTGGTCAGATCGCTTAGTTAAATCAATCTGACCACGGCTACTGTTTTGTGTCCCTGGTCAGATTGATTCAATTTAGGTGTCCGTAGGTAGATCGGTATCCTTGGTCAGATCGCATAGATAGTTAAATCAATCTAACCACGGCTACTGGGTCGTTATTTTTGGATCTAGAATCCATAGTTAGATCTAAACTGCTAAATATAATTGAAATGTAAATTATATATAGCGTTTACAAATATAATTAAATAAACAATTTGAACATTGAAATACAATAAAAATGCAGTCTCCTTAGTGAGATCGGGAGGAAGTAGCAATCTGACTATGGATACCTATACTAATCTGACTACGGATACATTGAATTTATAATCTGACCAGGGACACAAAATAGTAGCCGTGGTCAGATTGATCTAACTAAGCGATCTGACCACGGATACCGGACGCTTTTGGCTAATGGCGACGTGTCGGGAACACACATAATAGTGTTCCGTAGTCGTTTTATCACAAAAAATATTAAAATTACGGCAAAATTTACTTTGCAGTCGATTTCATACACCTTGATCCAAATTAACTACACTGTAACTTTGTCGAGTTCTATTTCACAACGTAATTTTGCGAGAGGCACGGAGCAAACACGTAAAGTGCAATTTCCGTCAAACAACAGTTAGCCTGGCGCTCTAAACTCATGGTGACACTTTAACGTCATAACATAACCAGCAATGTATAATTACCGGCCATGTGCGCCCGCTTCGCACATCGTTCAGCTAAATTCTTGTAAAACTGATTGATTGCTCCGTTATCAGTAATTTGGTAGATACCTACTTCAGAGAAGTGTATTTTTTTCGTTTTATACACATGTAAAAATCGCTATAAAAATATTGCTAGCTTGTTTGTGTGGCTGTTTATGACAGGGATAACCCCAGCGGTACTTCGACCCTCAGGGATCTTTTGTGCTCACCCCTTCTCCTTAGTCTTTTTCCTGTTCCTTAAAGATGCTTTGCATCAAGGACGCTAGTAGGTGTAATTATTTTAGCCTATAGTATCCCACTGCTGTGGCAAAGGCCTCCGTCCAACCTCTCGATATATCTCTATCTTGTGATTCCTTCCTTCTAAAGCCATCCAGATGTTCTCGCTATCTTCTTTTTACTGCGACAAGACGTGTGTGGATGGACTCCATTCAGTGAGTCTGTAACGATGTCAACTTCATCGTCCATATCAACCTCCTCGCCATCAATTTCAACCTCATTGCTAGCGTTTATCTCACCTCATTTCGTGTTGGCATTTTCATTTCTTCATCTATATTTTCAAAATTGAAATCATATTCCCATTCCATTTCTAGCTTCCATTATTCCATTAATTTTATTGTCTTCACTTTTCTCTCTGTATTTTGTCCTGAACGGACGTTTCTCCGTTTTATTTTTGTCTCCTACTACTACCTATTTTCTACATTTACTATTTCCTGTGTTGTTCTGTTCCTTAAAAATATAATATCTATTACCAAGTTCTTCTATTACTTCATCTGCACACGGTCCTAGAACCCTGCTAGCCGGCACCTAGAGGGCAGACTGTAGCAATGTTACTAGAGAATTTTTAATGAGCTGTGCAGTCAGCCTGATTACCATCGTTTACCTTTATCTATTTTTCGATTGTCTAATTATTGGTACACGAGGCACTCCATCCCAGTCAGTTAGCAATGCATCGAAAATTCTCTAATTACATTATAGTGAGATCCGTTTGCTCGTCTAGTCTCCTTATACTAGAATTAAAAACAACGCTTGTTATACTTGTTAAAATCTACAGGCATAGTCTATGGGCGGAAGTATAGTTCACCTTTTAATAGATAATTCTGATATCACGTGTCAGATAAAACAAATCTAGATTAGACTGTTTCTGCCTAGTTTATTGTTGGATCCTGTTCGGTGTAATAAAAATACATGTTTTTATTGTTGTTATATGCTATTTCGGGCACAAATAATGAACCATTTAGCTTTAAATCTAGCATACTTACCGTGGGTTGCAAGAAATACCCTTAAGTCTTCCTTAAATCTCGTGTCATCTCTATCTAGAGCTATGGCGTAGAAGGGATAGCATGTACTTTAATAAAGACTTAACTTTAGAGACGTTTCGTGCAACTGACGGTAAGTGCCTGTTTCGCCATCAAAATTTAATTATAGTTCTTGTTTTTGTAAAATGACAGTGAGTGTTTTTAAATAGGCCATGCATTACCTAAAAATGAAAATGAAAAACCCACTTGCGTTGATACGGTTTGGTATGTACCAGTCTTCATTTTGATACTAATTTTTCACTAATTTGAGTTCTTAACCTAGTTGCAACCATAGTCAGAAGTAGGGATGTTACGGAGGTGGTTTTACCGGATCCGGAGTCGCAACCGAAGGTTTTAAATTTGATTTATCGGAGGCAGAGGAGATGTTCAGAAGAAGTTCAAATGTTAAACCGTTTTTTAATTTTTATAGCTGAACTAAAATATTGGCCAATATTTTATATGATGACGTTCGCGACAATAAAACATATTCCTTTATATGTAGTCCTACACTATTTAATTAAATATTGATATTTGAATATGTTTGCTCACAAATATTCGGTATAATACCAAACGGATTTTACACCTCCGACTCCGACTTCCTTCCCCAGGGTCGCCCGCCGATTGACGGCCAAAATATTTGACCCCCCCTAGCTGACATCAGCAAATTAACGTCTTAACTATTGGGGTACAGACTAAGGGTAGCAAGAGGAGCCCCCTTGGTCCTCTTTTGTTTCTTAGACATGCATGTTTCCTCACAATGTTTTCCTTTACAATCTCATTGATACACGGCATTCCATGGTACCGACCCAAGCTCACATATCAGTATCAAAGAGGGTCAGACAGCTCTGGGCACGTGTACGTACTTAGCGTAAGAATAATCGATATTTAAAATCGTTTTCCATAAACCTTACACACCTACTACCCCTTTTTGAAATCATTTCCTCTGCCCGTAGGTTGCCTGGAAGAACAGAATAGAATAGAAATACTTTTATTGCCAAATAGTCATAAATTAAAAAAAAATATTTAAGTACAAAGCACTATGTATATTTGTCAAAAGGTGGGAAAGTCAGCAAATGCTGACACACTCGAGTACCAAATATGCAGCGCTGTTTTTCATTTCCCCCCTTATCCCAAGATGTTAGTGGAAGCGATAGTGATAGTCACTGATCGGAGTAGGTAGGGCTCTTTCGGGTCAATGTCCTCAAAGGTTATATTAATATGGATATGATTTCGGGACACCGTTTTAAGTTATCGAGCAAATGTTGTAAATTACTTTTATAAACCTCGCCCTTACTCGGCGGAATACGATTTTTTTTAAATTGTGAACTTACGAAGAAGTTAAAACACTACCATAGGTACACTAGCGCCATGAATCTTAAAAAAAAATATTTCGCCACCAATCTTAAATGTGTATCAAAACAAATATAACGTTAAAAATCTAAATAATATATTTATTCAATCCCGGAAATCCCTGGATTATTGGGCATACTTATCCATATTATGACCGTATGTGGCAAGTACCAAAAACAGCCCTACCTACTCCGATCATAGGTGATAGTGGAAAAATAATTAAAATTAAAAACTAAACATCAAAAAGATTAAATACTTATGTGAAGAATTTAGGTAAGAATTTGCCAAAAATAAATACATAAATTGCACTAAGAGAGATCAAAGAGATCGCTCTTAGCGCCTAGATTGTACTTCACTATTTCCTTTTCTATCTTTTGTTTGTTGTTTTCTATTTGTGTAATAAAGTGTATTTTACTTTACTTTACTTTACTCTGTTGTAATAAATACGTTATTTATTTAATATGTTTGTTTGTTACAGCTGATATAAAATGGTTGCTGGGGTGTAGCGGTAAAACCATGTCAACGCAAGGGCTCAAGCACGCCGCCACAGAGCCGTCGCATCTCGACAACAAGCGTGAGTAGGAGACAACCTGCGGGTTTTTTATTGTATAAGGGGAGCTGACGAGCAAACATGCCACCTGATGGTAAGTGATCATCGTCCCCAATTGACATCTCACCTCTATCATCTCATCAGTCTATTAACGTCCCCACTGTTGGGGAACAGGTCTCCCTTTGCACAGCGGAATACGGGCCATGATCCACCGCGCGGGCGCGGGCAGTGCTGATTGGTGGATTTCACACGCCGCAGTAGGTACATAAAAGGGTGATACTACCCCCCGCTGACTCTGTAAAGAAGAAAATAATAATCATCAGCCTATTAATGTCCCCACTGTTGGGGCGCAGGCCTCCCCTTGACCAAGGGGGTCATGATCCATCGGGAGCGGGCCCAGTGCTGATTGGTTCATTTCACACACCTGCGGAAACTTTTCATTTCTTCAGACATTTTTTTTCAGACTGTTTCCTTACAATGTTTTCCTTCACCGTTAGAGCAGTCGGTAAATGTACGTAAGTCTTCGAAAAATACGAAAAACTCATTTGTACATGGCACTGCCTGGTTTCGAATCCGCACCTCCCGCATGGGAGTTCGGTGTCCTAGTCACTAGGCCACCGACGCTCTGTCAAGAAAATATTAGGTGTTAATCTTGAAACCCCTTGCACAAAAAGTGACTATACCAGAACGTCGTTATATTATTTTAACACATAAAATATTGCCACGTTTGAATGGCAGAGAGCAAGTTTCACGGCCATGGGCCGGATGTACATTAATACCATACTTTAATGTGGAAACTGAAATAATATTGATATCAATTCCATGGTTTCTGTGTCACATATTTACTCGTTATGCGCAATTATAATTGAATTGGTCCCGCATTAATTCGCTGCGGTATACGAGTAGTAAATGTTTTATGGTAATTTAGCAAATGCAGGTGTGATATTTGTATTCATTCGCTTTACTGAGGATATTGTACAGAGGATAGAGATAGATTACTGAGGAGCTCGTAGCCTAGTTGCGAGCACGGTCCAAAAGTGCACCACCCGATAGTAGTTCACACACAGCACCTACATACCGCCCGCGCCGGCGCGGGAGGCGACCCGCTTCTGGCGCTTACACGCGCTATCGGCGTATTCCAGGCCGCTTCTCCCCGACCCCTCCCTCCCCAGCGACGTCCTAAGCCGAGGTGCCCTTAGGCAGTCGCTTCTTATAGTAGTTTTGAAGTCCTCCTCCAGACTGGAGCGCATTTAGCACTCGCCCCAAAAACCCCGGTGAAGCTGTAAAGGTCATTAGGACCAACAGCAATTATCAGTAAAGTCAAAAAAAAAAGTTCCGAAAGTGATCGTGCAGGTTAAGCGACGCTGGCGCGGTCGGTACCCGGATGGGGTGACCGCTAGTGGCATATTTCATCTGAGCTCCTTCGTACCTCGGAAAGCACGTTAAGCAGTCAGTCTCGGTTGCTGTCGTTCGACAGCAGTCGTTAAGCCATGTCAGAGGCCTACGGGCGGCCTGAACAACTCTGACAAATAGGTTGGCCACTAACCATACGATAAGCAAGCAAGCAACTGAGGATAGTTTTATACAGTTAAAGTGTAATGTGGTATGTAGGGGTTGAGTTTTAGGCTATGAAGTTAAACCATTTACATCACTTCATAGTATATTCACACAAAACAAACAACTACCTACCGTACAACCAACTACCGTCGTCCACCTCGTCGCCCGTTGGGTCGGCTTCAACCGCCCACTGCAAGAACTAATCTTAAACAGTTCTCGACAATAGCGAGATTATGTCGGGATTATAATGAGTGCGGTGATTCAGTAGATGTGTTCAACGACTCACTTTACAAATTTAGAACAAACATTTTAAAGATATTGAGAGACAGATATTTGTGATTTTCAAATTATAACTATTCTTGTTGTCTATTCATTTAAATATTGTCTATACATTAAGTTTATTTTGTTTATTAAGTTTATTTAAATTTTTATTTTATTTTGCTATGTAACAAGTTCTAGATCTTTGTTCTTTTTTTTCGCAAAATTTATAACAAACAATTGTTCACAATTTTAATTTTAAATCTTATTATATAACTACCAACTTTTAATTCAATGCTTGTTGTGGCTACCTTAATAAGATATGCATTTAGCTGTATTTCAATGAATGTTTTTAGTTTGTATTAAGAGTGTAATATCTACTGGTTGTCCTAAATAAATAAAAATAAAAAAAACTATTATACTAATACATGTAGAATATAAATCCCCTAATGCTAACTTACTTCTATCTTATATACTACTAAAAAGTACGCCTCATACGCGAGTTAATCCTTGTATGTGAATTAAATGCTATGTATATAATAATCTCTATTTTATTGCTCATTCTACATTACGTGTAGATGGATGGATAGATTCAACAGAGTAACTCACGTACGACTACACAACAAAAGTGTTTTGCTAGTTATTTTTTATGTATATTTGGCAAAAAGCGGGAACGTCAGCAAACTCATAAGCGGGTACCAATTATGCAGCGCTGTTTTTCATTTCACCCCTTATCCCAAGATGTTAGTGGGAGCGATAGGGTTGTGGGTAAAAAAATTAAAATTAAAAACTAAAAATCAAAAAGATTAAATACTTATGTGAAGAATTTAGGTAAGAATTTGCTAAAAATAAATAAATTGCATTAGTGACCTGTGTTACTTATTGTGTGTGTGTTCGTGTGTGTTTATGTGGGTGTGTGTTGTGGATGCCAGTTTATTCAGTAAAAGTTTAGGTAAGAATTACAAATATTGCAGATATAGTTGCATAAACATGTCACACTAAACTTTAACTTCACAGGCATATACACCGAATTCACAAGTTAATAATGTTTATACAGATTGTGAGAAGAAAACAGAAAAGAAAAAGATAATGTAATTAAAATTTATACAATGTCTATAATATTAAATTTACAAAACGTATCAAAAGGAATCGCATTTCCTGTTACTCTGGAGTAAAGAGCGTCGGTGGCGTAGTGGCTATGACGCCCGGCTCTCATGCGGGGGTCCGAATTCGAAAATCTACCGACTACTTTAACTAAAGAAAATAAAATAAAATTAACTAACTACTACTGCTCCGGCTGACTATGCACCGAGTCATACCCCTTTTATATATTTTGTGTCTTGATTGAGAAGTTTTGCGTTTTGATTTCCCCGCAAGAAAATTTCAATAGCGCGATGCAGACTTCACCTCCGCCATTTTCGCAGGAGAGCGGCGGCGCGGGGCGGGTGCAGCCACGGCGGCGGGGCGCGCGGCGGTGCTGCGGCGCGCGCCTTCTGACTCGGACTGCTCGGGGGAAACCGCCTCGCTGTCGGCGGATAGCGGTGACCGCGTGCTGAGCACACGGCCGGCGCTGCCGCCGCCGCGTAGTGGCAAGTCTCGCAGGTGAGTTTGGCCTGGGCAACTGTAAGTAAATTTTTGGGGCAATATTTTGACCGTTAGTAGCGCAATTTCTTAGGCGATAGTAGACCAATTTCTTGGGCGACAGTAGCGCATTTCTCGGGACTATCGTGACCCAATTTCTTGGGCGCCCGTGGCTCCATTTCTCGAGCGACAGTAGCTCAACTTCTTGGGAGAATGTGGGTCAATTTCTTGGGTGATAGTAACCCAATTTCTTGCCTATATCTTGGAATAGAACACAGATAGTTACGGCACAGAATACTATATAGTACGCCGTTAGGGCGACTGTTAGGTATTTAGATGAGGGTATCTGCATATACCCGTGGTTGTGGGTAGGTTTGCCTAATAATAAATCAGTGCGAAACAGACTACCGAAGCTTTGACTCGCTGTTCCCGGTTCTTCCGTAGTAATCCTGTACGAATCCATCAGCGACAATCCTCCGACTTGGATGCTCGGGCGAGTCTGCCTTAGACGATAGCACTCCAATTTTTTGGGGTGAAGTAACCCAGTTTCTTGGACAACAGTTGCCTACTTTCTTGGTTCCAGTATGTACTTAAATTTTTTATACAACATACCATTATCTAGGAATCACGGTTGCGGCACAAACATCGCTAGTTTGACCCTTAAGACTAATAAGTTTCGTGTGTTTTGTCTCCAGCCGCCGACGAGGCAGCGAATGGGAGGTGCTCGAGGGTCTGAAGGACGGACAGCGCTACGACCGTCGGCCCGAGGTGTTCAACGGATACCTGCACAAGAAGAGGAAGTGGCCGCTCAAGGGATGGCACAAGGTTCGATTCTTATCCTTGTCAAAACTCATCAAAGTCGGGTGTGGTAGCGACGGAATAGAGTTTGCCGATTTGTAGTTCCCGCGGGTTTTATTTATAATAATTATAATTTATAATTTATTTGATACATTACATTATACATTAAACTATACTAAACGTTGGACTCCGCACTAGGCAACAGCCTGTATCGCGGAGGCCGGTTCAATTTTACTTATCTAATAATTACATCAATTTATAATAAGATATATTTATTTATGAGAAATTTAATTATTATTATTTTATATTAATTTTATTACTTATTTATATTATACATTTATTAAAATAAACAGAAATAAAGATGAGAAAGTAATTAATTATGGAATGATGTACGACGATGAGCGTGAGTGTGCTAGGGTGTCTTAAGGTGAGTGTGTGTGTGGATGAGTGTATAATGTGGTTTGGTGAAAGAGGGAGGATATTCATGGTGAGTGCAGTCAAGTGTGCTGTGGAAGTCAGTGATAGAGCGATCGCGAAACAATATTTTCGGTTTCATCATAGGTTAGCGTAAGTAACCTTCTTTGAATTTTAGCTTTTGCTTCTTTCGCGGAAATATTTTTAATGTTGCAATGTTTTATAATTTTATTGTATATGAACGCGTTTCGGTTCCGTTTATGTACCGTTCTGTCCTGACCGGACGAAGCGGAGACCGCGGAGACGCTCATAATAGAGATGGTTGGGCCGAATATTCGGTATTCGCCATGTTCGGCACATTATTCAGTTCCGGGTCCAAATTCGACCGAATATTCCGATAATTGAAGGTCAATTACTTCATAAATTGGTTCCGGAACTAGGCGGGCAACGTGTCAAAACGTAAAATGTAGATAATGTAGACGGATAATCTTTGTTATTTATTTATACGTACTCGCTGTGCGTCTTGGGAATCTATACAATTTGTGTAAACCTCCAAATTATTTATTTGCCTTGAAGTAATTTTCGATTGTTTTATTTATTTTTATTTACTACTATACCCGCATTTAAACTCGATCTCGCCTGATGGTAAGCGACGATGAGGTCGACGATGGAGCATGCGGGTCCAGTAAATGTCTATTCACTCTGGCCTTGAAGATCTCAAGGTTGTAGGTTTCGGGAAATACAGACGCCGGCAGGCTGTTTCATTCCTTAGCCGTTCGCATAATGAACGAAGAAGCAAATCGCTTCGTACGAACTGATGGGATATCAACAACATAAGGATGGAACCCCTCCCCGCGCCTGGTAGTCCAGAGGCGGAATGGAGATGCGGGAATTAGGTCGTACAATACTACAATTCGGTATTAGACTATTTTTTTTAAATTCCATCAATCAACTAACACCAGAGATATTAATGATTTAAGTTAGTACCGTCTCTTTTTAGCGAAACAGTTTTTTATATGTAGCCAGGATCTGCTTGTATGGCGCTAGGGAACAGTGACGTCATAATGTAATATTGCCGCTTCTTTCTACCGTCTGATGTTTGATTGCATGTAGATATTTTATTTATCAACGAATTTTAATTCTGTTTTCACATTTGACCATCTATTTGTGTCTATTTCTTAATTTTTAAGAAATGCATTTTGTTACTTTGAAACTACCAAATTGTTCAAGTCTCTTACTCTGCTGGCGCAGCGACCCGCAGTTGATCTTGGTCTCCGCTACCAAAGAACGCCATCGCTCTCAAAAGCGCGGTCACGAGCAAGTCAGGCGTGAAGCTAAAATAAAATAATCTTTCTTGAAAACATCACAAAACTTGTAAATCGAATGTGTAGATTGTTTAACGAAATCTCTTCGAACAGCAACAATAAGCCATCGATACTTATTTGATGCTAAGACATTAGTTTTTAATAGACGGGTTGAGGATGTCCTCAAGTGAGCTATCCACGCACCTACTTTATAGTCTTTACTTTATTATTTTTATTTTTCAAATAGGTATAAGTTTTTTAGTCATTACATTCAATAGTATTTTTTCCCAACTCAGTTGTACAACAATCAATTTCCCACTTCCTAACCATGCTGTGTTTACACGTTAAGGGTTACGACCTAGCTCATAACTTTATATTGATTTTTCTGTAATTTCTATGGTTGTAATCTGTTGTTTACCTAATAAATAAATTTAAATTAAATCGAACAATACCCTGACTCCCAAACTAGGCGAACCTGTATCTTGGGAGACAGTGCTTTCCCAAAAAGAAGGTATTCAATAAAGGTCAGCATTCATCCCATAGACAACTAGGTCGTTATCTATGGGATAAATAGATAAGATAAGATAATGTTTTATTGTGTATCTAAATTCAGGTACATTTTGCATAAATTTGCACATTAAGTAAATCTTAGTTGGTTCCACTATTTTACTAATACTTATACTAGATACTTAACAATAAAATAATAATAAAAAAATCAGAGCATGGATCAGTTAACAAACATTAAAATTTATTTCTTTTGTACTAATTTAAATCAATAAATAATACATATTTTGTCAATAGAAAAATTAAAAAAAAAAATTATGAAAAGCCTTAGTCAAAAATTCCGCTCCGTGTCGACCCTGGCGCAAAGGTCCCCATGACGCTCGCGGCATTGCCACGCTGAATCGCCACGGCCAACCTCTGCACCAAGAACGACCCGGAGCGGGGGTCACAGCCTCTCTCTCTCAGGCGACGGCCGACCTCCCTGACAAAATCCTTTGCCTCCGCCCCCCAACAACCTGTCGTTTCAACCGCAAATGGGACAAAAACGTAGTTTTGCTCCAGAGCGGCGTACTTCTCCCGTTTTCTTTTAACGTTAAAATAAATTAATAAAAATAAAATAAGAATTTATTCATGCAGACAGTATCTGTTACATACAGGTCCTTCGCTACATCGCGCCATTAGTGTCTATAGTAATATTCACTATTACTAATTGTATTTTTCAGAGATTCTTCGTAGTAGACGGCGGGATACTAGTGTACGCCCGTTCCCCGACGGACGTGGCTCGCGGCCGGCTGCACGGCTCCGTGGACGTCGGGCTGTCCGTGATCTCGGCCAAGGCGCGGCGCCGGCGCATCGACATCGACGCGGACGAGTTCATCTACCACCTGCGAGCGAAGACGCCCGACGTCTTCCGGACGTGGCTCAACGTCCTGAAGGTGCACCGGTGAGTGTCACGTCATAGATTTGTTTATTTATTAACTTATTTACAGCTTTTTACAGAATTTTTAAAAAGATTAAAATATATCTTGAAAATGAAACAATAATAATGAAAAAACGTTTATTTGCCCTCAGTACAATACAAATATAATATAATACAATAAAAATGCAATAAAATTAAAACATGAAGGCAAATGGGTCCATGACTCAGCATAATGGCTGACGACGGGGTGTCGTCAGCCGCTGGTATTCCGCCATGGCCCGACATAACACAACATTGAAACACACAGAATGACAAAATTAACAAAAACAGAACAAACACACAACAATATTTTTTTTAATATGGGGACACCAGCGTTCCAGAATTGCCTTGTCAACAGCCACCCCGAACACATTTTATGGAACAAAGAACACAAAACCTTTGTATTTATTTTTACTTGAACATTTGCCAATTATAAATTTACATTATGTAAAGCGCAGGTCACACCGGGAACGAAGCGAAACGAAGCTAAGTTCGTTTAGCTTCGCTCATGTAGCTACCGCGTTTTTTCATACTTCGGTTCACACCGCGAACTACAGAGCTAAGCTACGCCAGCGATGCGAACTTGCCAGCTGGCGAACCCGACGATCCTTTCCTATGTAATTTTCTTGTGTGTAATAAAGTATTAATCTATCTATCTGATACCGTCCCATACACGGAAATTCCAACTTGTTGTCACCTCGTTCCAGCCTCTACCGCCAACACCTGCTAACATTCGGGGCGCGCGAGTCTGCCCCAAAGGTGCACGCGCCGCTCGAGGATCTACCCCCGACTGATACTTCTTCACGTAAGTCTACTTAATGGCTCCTCTGTACAGGCCATGGTGGGCGATTACAGGCACTCACGATGGCTTGATCGTGTGTAATCGGCAGACGAGCAAACGGACCGCCTGATGGTAAGTGGTCACCGTCGCCCATTGACATCTCACCTCACTGTATTATTAGAGGATTTTTGATGCGATCTTGAGGACAAATGAATTGTCCTATGTGCCGGACATTACGCTGGCTCTCTTACCCTTCAAACCGAAACACAGAAATGCAAGCATCTGTGCTTCACGGCAGACATAGATAAGAGGGTGGTACCACCCCAGGCGATCCTTCACGTTAGGATCTACCACCTCTTATTATGGCTTTGTACACACATCAAAGCAATGCGTGCGATTGATTCTGCCATGATCGCCCATCATGGCTTATTAGACAGTTTTTAGAGTGTATTTGAAGATGTTTTCATAGAGTGAGGCAGTTATAGGGTCTTTCTAAGCATGGTTTTTGATTTGATAGTTTGAATTATGTTTTTACCCCTAGTTTGGTTAGCAAGATAAGATAGGATGTGTCATCAATAAGATGAAAAAAGGCATGCTCCGTTGGTTCGGGCATGTGGAAAGAATGAACGAATGACGAAACAGGTATACGAAGTGAATGGGAATGGAAGCCGGGGTCGTCCTAGACTGGCCTTTAAAGATCAGACTGACAGAGTGCTCTTAGATTTTAATATTTGTGTATCATCATGTTATATTTTGGTTAAATAAATAATTTTGAATTTTTGAATTTGAATATATAGAATAGACGACCCTAACGGCGAGCATGCGTGAAACGAAGAATGACTGTAGAGGAAGCAAGAGATACGTACCCAGACAGATTCGTGGTGCTCCGTTCTCTCTACCTACCCCGCAAGGGAAGGTATGTTTTCGTAGCGTGGATATTCTTTACCTCCTATCCTCCCTTAACCCTATTTTCTCCCCCCAAAAGGTACATCCCACTCAACCCTTCAAACATCCACAACCATGAGTTCCAGTGAAGACGTTATACCTAAACTACCCAGCCAAACCCTCCTAACAAGTGCTTTCAGCCAAAAAATCGCCTGTTACCACACTTCCGTGCCATCCTCAGTTTACCGCAGCACCTCACAGAATCCTCTAATAGACTGGTGTTGCGATAACTTTGACAACAGTGACCTCATGCCACTAAACTTCGAACCGTTAGAAGAAAGTGTCTTTGATGTCCGGAAAGAAATACATCATCGAAGTTTATGCTCCATGAATTGCATGGCGAGGATGCTTAAAGATGAAATTGAAGTGTTAAAACGGAATAAATCGCCAAATTTTTCTCTAGGTACAACGGATAACGAAAAACAAATACACAGTACCGAATTGGATCTACGATCTTTGAAAAGTATGGACCCTAGAATGCAATCGTCATTGCTGTATGCGTATTCTTACTCCCCTACTAAAGTTGAGACCTCCAAAGAGAATTGTAAGCAAATACGCTCAGTATATTTCGAGAAAAAACTGGAGCCAACAACAGCGTTGTTCCTTTTTGCTCGAAAGAAGAGAAGCAGTAAAGTTGCCAGTCCGATAGAGAATAATATGAAACGAAGTAAGAAATGCACGAATCTCGTCAAATATCGGAACTTAGTCGACGAACCGGCGTTAAAGAAGCCTCTAAGTCGCAGCATGTTATTAGGGAAGTACAAGGCTAAAGTTTCAAGACACTCTGGTTCAGGATATGTTCGTGAAGTAGCCAACAAAATCAGCGGAGAAGTACAAGTCGATCTAGAGAAAGAAAACAAGTCATTACAGGACACTATGACTACTTCTGAGTACGATAATATCACAGAAAGACTCATGATGGCTATCGTAGAAAATCGTAGAACTGGAGACAAGATTTACACAGAAACTGAAGTGAAATATTATATCACTCAAATTGTAAAAGAGTTGTATGACGTCAGATGGAGCCACAACGACTCTCATCCAGTCAAATCGTTGTTCAAAAGTCTTTTAGAGTATTGGTTGAAAAATACGTCGATTGATCGCGTCAAAGATGCAATCAAACGAGTTAAATCCGTAGACAGACAGTCCAACAAACATTTCACCAAGGACGAAAAGTTATCCAGTTGCTTTATAAGTAATGCAACAAAAGCAACTCAGTTCAGAGGAATCGAGATCATCAAAGAATGTAAAGCGAAGAAAGTTGACTACGAAAAGAAGAGATGTAACGCCAGAACTATAACGGAGAGTTACGAAAAAGAAAGACGTGTGCAAGAACTCGAGAGATTACTCAAAAACACTGTTTACATATGCGAGACTGCACGCAGCAGTCAGAGTAAAGAAAAGGATATAAAAATAACTAAAAAGTTAATAGATAATTTAGAGAAACTGTCGAAGAAAGATCTAACTTCTAATGAGTTGAAAGATAATTCTAATTCGTCAACAGAACTGCCGAAAATACAGGAAACTATCAACCGTCTTATTAGTGAAACCTCTATACCTCCATGTGTAGCTAAGGAATTTCTTGGTGCATATCTAGACGTACTTTTACATGATAGTAGTAAAACTACAGAATCCGATAGTAGTTCGCCTTCCAATGATGATATTGAAGAACATCCTTTATGCGAATGTCAAACTGAAAGCGTACAGAAAAGAGTTTCTAGAAGCATTACAGCTATCGACAAAACCCTTGAAAAAGACAAAAATATTAAAGAAGAAGATACAACTCAACCAGTCGATCCAGGACAGTTATACTTGAAAGACATACTCGATAAAATAACGACCATCTTTTCAAAAGTTATAAAACCTAACATTTCTAACACCTGGCAATTTAACAAAAAAGAGAAACCCGTAAAATCTGACACAAAAATCGGTATTACAATGAAAGATGAATTGGGAAGACCTGTCGAAGAGTATCCGGGGAAAAATCTTATCTCAGAGAATCGCGAGGAAAATTCGCTTGTAATTGACCTTGCTAAATACGATCTAGAACACATATCTATGTTCAGCGACCCAGCAGTAAAAGGCATGATGTCTATAACACTGAAATTGAAAGAAAAACCGCCAAAACTCAGTGAATCTGTACGTACGAATTTGAGTTTGAAATTCTCCGATGATAATTCCAAAACTTTAGGAGATACGAATACTGTTTACACTAGTAAATCTACTTCGAAAAACGTTTTTCGTGGTCCTGTCGATCCGCAATTGAGTTTCAAGAATCCGTACATAGATTACTATCCTATGGAGATGCCTAATAGAGAAAAGATAGAATTGAAGCCATTTCTGAGCACCAGTGATGCGACATCCAAAGCTTATATTCGCATAATGCACGAGAGCGAACATTCTTTGGACGTATCGTTTCCTAGCAGCAAAGCGACTTGCCCGAATCATTTATTTGAAAGGCCAAAGAGCGAAGATGAACCTCAATCTTGCTACATCATCTCGACTTTCAAGAAGAGCTCTTTGGCTGCGAAGTTTCAATCTAAAAAGAAGGTTCGCATGAAAGACTGCAGCGGAATCGTGTTCCGAGAACGGAATAACTCTCCAGTTTGTTCGAGAAACCAACCTGCGCTAAGCGTTTTCGAAAAACCAACACCAAGAATTATTGACGAAAAATTCATTCTGTTACTATTAGAAAATTTGACACTACTTTCAAGGAACATACCGTCTTTACACAAAGACATTAATAGTTTATATTTGAAACTAAGGAAAAAGCACGATAAGTTACTAAGACACTCCAGCAACATTCAGGGTTTGGGTCTTTTGGGCAAAATATACACTGATGACTGCAGAAAACCTGCTGATGATGAGACACAGTTTGATACAAACTTGTGTCCTGAAAGCGAAATATGCAGCAAAGAAATTATAGAAGCAGGTGTTAATACTAGCACAGCGAAGATAACAATCAAAAAGTGCTTTAAAGATAGATGTGTTAGCGCTTACGCCATATGTAAAGAAATCCGAGATTTCCAATGTCAAGCGGATTTTAAACCAGATAATGCTGGCGAAAATTCCAAAGAACCGCCTGCACTAATCCAGAGAAAAGAAGTACCTTTAATAGAAATGAAAACAGATTACCCTATATACACTCCTCTAACCGAAGTTCTAATCAATCCGAAGAAAGATCTACCAGTTCACAATACTAGAAAAGATTCTCCTATACCTAATCTGACAAATGAATTACCTATGTGTAATCAGAGACATGATTATCCTCGCTACAATCGTAACTTAGTAGCTCAGACCACTTCTTTACTTAGCGCACCCAGTATCGAAGAAGTGTGTACAACAGACAAAGGTGTATCAAATCCGAATTGGTACGAACAGATGTACACAAAAGAATGCGCTATAGGTTCAGCGCTGAAATCCATTTTTAACACGACAGACAGCGTTCATAACTTCAAAGTCGTGGCACCAGACGAGCTAACACAACCAATTGAAGATCTTAAGAAAGAAGTAGCTAAAAAGGCGAAACACGAAAGACGGCAATCGATTAAAGTAAGACAAGATTTGATCAAAGAAATCAGATTACTATCACCGTCTTTTAAGGTATCAACCGAAGCCCAAACGGATAGGAAGATAATACGGTTTATGAAGGAAAAGAAAGATTTTAAAGTGTACCAATTATTTGTTAGCAATAAATACGCTACGAAATCCAATTCTACGTCGGATTCTAACGTGGCTTGTGAGAGGAGTGATGATATGACAACCCTTTATAGATGTTCCAGCGATCCTTCCTGTTCTTCTGGCTAGTTCTTCTTCTGTTATTATTCTTTGCTATAATATAGAGTAGCTTTATGTCATTTTTAACTATGAAAACGGGGCTTAATCTTAGAAATCGTGTAAGTTTAAAGTCTTATTTGGTTAGGTCATTTTGTTCTTAGTAATTTTACTTTGGTCTTTAGCTTTAGGTATTACCTTTAGTTAGGTAATAGATATTAATAGATAAACAGAAAGTTTTTTGGTTTAAATACTTCATCTACTACTTATTATTGCGCATGAGTTGAATATAGGTTCAATGTCGGTCAGAAAATGTTCGAGAAGTTTTATATTAGTTTTTCTTTGACAGTCAAACAAAATATAACCTCAAATAATTTGACAGGGCTCCAAATACCAGCGCCACCTGTGTTGGGCTTCTCAGTTTTCTTGCCATTATAGACTTTATGGTGGTAAACATTTTCCGACCGCCACTGTACAACTAGTATAGTTTTCATGGTTAGATGATTAGGTACTGTTTCTCTTATTTACTGTTCTTCGTATTTACAAGGAAAGGACCCCAAGTGTCCGGCTCCGATTTGAATCGTTTTAAGATATATTGCAGAGCTTTGAAAATTAACTGACCCATATATTTTTTTATCAGTCCAAATTCATATTTAGTGGGGGAAATCGCCATTCAAAGTTTTCGAATGTATGGGACATAGTGAGATCGGTTTGGTACATGTTGCAGAATTGACTCCTCCGATTTGATTCGTTTTAAGATATATTGCGGAGCATTGAAAATTAACTGACCCATATATATTTTTATCAGTCCAAATTCATATTTAGTGGGTGAAATCACCCTTCAAACTTTTCGAATGTATGAGACATAGTGAAGTCTGTTTGGTACGTGTTGCAGAATTGACTCCTCCGATTTGATTCGTTTTAAGATATATTGCCGAGCATTGAAAATTAACTGACCCATATATATTTTTATCAGTCCAAATTCATATTTAGTGGGTGAAATCACCCTTCAAACTTTTCGAATGTATGAGACATAGTGAAGTCTGTTTGGTACGTGTTGCAGAATTGACTCCTCCGATTTGATTCGTTTTAAGATATATTGCCGAGCATTGAAAATTAACTGACCCATATATATTTTTATCAGTCCAAATTCATATTTAGTGGGGGAAATCGCCATTCAAAGTTTTCGAATTTATGGAAATAGTGAAATCAGTGATTTCACCCACTAAATATTTATTTGGGCCGGTAAAAAAATACGGGTCGGTTATTTTTCAATGCTCTGCAATATATCTTAAAACGAAGCAAATCGGAGGAGTCGATTCTGCAACACGTACCAAACAGACTTCACTATGTCTCATACATTCGAAAAGTTTGAAGGGTGATTTCACCCACTAAATATTTATTTGGGCCGGTAATAAAAAATACGGGTCAGTTATTTTTCAATGAAATTGAAATTGAAATCGTTTATTTAGCGCTGTAAACACCAGAATACAGAAGTATACAAAGTTTAATACATGCAGCACAGAACATCTGGTGTGGTACAGTGCCAAAAAGGGTACACCAGCTCAGCATAATGCTGAGGCAAGCCACAGCGCTGATTTTCAGCTGGCCCTCAGTGACTGCACGGAGGAAGAAAGCAACAGTGTGTGTGTGTTGTGATGTATGAATGTGTTTGTTTGTAAGAATGAGGATATTAGTGTGTATGTGAGGTACTGAGTGTGTGGGAGGGTGATGGCATGGTGCGGGTATTTACATGGTATTATGTGTGTGGATGGTAGTTCACAGTAGAGGCATAATATTACCGAGCACTTCCAGATTGTGAAGGACAGTAGTTACAGGGCACCTAAAGAATGTACGGAGCAGTGTCCAATGCTCTGCAATATATCTTAAAATGAATCAAATCGGAGCCGGACACTTGGGGTACTCTCCTTGTTAGTATATCGTAGGGTTGTTGACTTATTTTGAATCGGTTAAAAATTACTAAGGTTATAAGCTGTTTTTATTTGATTACATCTGTGTCTTACTTAAACGGTTTTTTCTATTCAAAATGTATGGTACACACTACAGTTATTAAAAAAATATACGTGTTTCTAATAGTGAAACGTTATTGAAAATAAAAATATTGTCAACATCCCTATTGTCTGATATCTCTGTTTATTTAGCATAGTAAATAGGTACCTAAAGTAGATTTTTTTATCAGACAGTCTAAACTGACAGGTGCTAATGTCACTTTGTAAAATAATGTTGCCATGTTTAATGTAATAGTGATGCGTTCAGTTCACTCGTGAATCAGTGAGAAACAGATACCGTTAAATTATATATTGAAAGAAGATGGATTCCGCTCCCATACAAAGTGAGGCTCAGCGAAAAAATGACATGACAGAAGAAAATAAAATACACTTTGATTGGTGAACTGTTGGTCAGTGATTGAACTCGATCTTTGGTCCATGATCAAAGAAAACATCATTCGATCAGCACCCAAACGAAGAGTTTACAAAAAAAATCACGACATTACAGAAGAAAATAAAATACACTTTGATCGGTGAACCATTGGTCAGTGATTGAACTCGATCTTTGGTCAAAGATTTGCTGATCAAAAATAACATCATTCGATCAGCACCCGAACGAAGTGTTTGCAAAAAAAATCACGACATTACAAAAGAAAATAAAATATATTTTGATTAGTGATTGAACTCGATCTTTGGTCATAACACTATTTTTATTTAATCAAAAACTGGCAACACAGGAAACGTCAGTTTAGTCCGTATAATAAAAAATACTACTTTACCATACTATACCATACAATTGTAGTAAGTAGTCCTTGTGAGTGAATTACTTTGGTTTGTTTTTCCCTTCATGCATTTGTTTTTAACATTATCTTTGTTGGAGTGGATTGGAATTGTAAAAAATAGCCATATGAAAAAAAAAAATGCCTTTTGAAAAAAAAATTTGCCTTTTGAAAAAAAAAATGCCTTTTGAAAAAATGTTGCCTTTTGAAAAAAAATATGTTTTTTAAGGTTTAACGCATAAATCTTATACAAATTGATAGCCGACATTAATACAATCAAGAAGCTGTCAAAGTTATCACACTTGTACTGGGGTAAACTGTTTTTTTTTATTAAATAAGGGGAGCAGACAAGCAAACGGGCCACCTGATGGTAAGTGGTCACCGTCGCCCATAGACATCTCACCTCACTGTATTAATATTAGAGGGTTCTTGATGCGCTGCTAACCTTGAGGACTAAGATGGATTGCCTCATGTGCCGGAAATTACTCTGGCTCTCTTACCCTTCAAACTGAAACACAGTAATGAAAGCATCCCTGCTTCACGGCAGAAATAGATAAGAGGGTGGTACCACCCCAGGCGATCCTTCACATTAGGATCTACCACTACTATACCTACTATACCCACATTTAAAAAAAAACCATTCATCTCACAAGTGTACTGGTACTAGCTTATACAGTGTGTAACAAAAACCCCTATAGTCCCGAAAAGGGGGGGGGGGGTGTTCAGTATTCTTAACTGAACAACTTTCACTATGGGGCCAAAACTGAAATCGCGAAAAAAATATCAGCTGAGCTATACAAAAGTTCAATACCGACACGATCGGTGTAAGTTGTTCAGTTATGGATACTGAACATCCTCCTTTCGTATCTTGGAAACGTGACACTTTATGGCCATCACATATTATACCAACTCGACGCGAACTCAACTCGGAGCAAAGCATTGAAATGTGTGCTTTGTATCGTGTTACATACAGTAGGTTTTCAAAATTCAAAAGTAGAAGGTGAAGTAGTCGTCCATGAGTGATCAACGCGTGGGCCACTCGTCGCAACTACTTCACTTGAATTTTGAAAACCTACTGTATGTAATACGATATATAGCTCACATTTCAATGCTTTGCTGTGAGTTGAGTTCGTGTCGGGTTCGCGTCGAGTCGCTACAATGTGCGATGGCCTTTAGGATGTCATGTAACATTTCTGCAAATAGGGCTACATGGAAATATATAAGAGAGGGATATATCCAGCAGTGGATGAATAGAGCCTGAATAATAAGAAGAAGATAACATTTCTTGATTGTATTAATGTCAATTATCGATTTGAATAAGATTTATGCGTGGCCGCCATTTTGCATTTTTTTTAATGGCGGAAAGCCAATCTCTATAGTAAAATCTTCAGTTTCCCATTTCTTGTGTAGCACAATGCCCGTCATGTCCGCTCACGTGCATAATCCCCGAGGGGGTAGACAGGAACCACCTTCATCCTTGGTAGCTCCCACTTTGACACAAGATTTGGTGGACGCGTTAAATATTTATAAACTCCAATACACTCCACCCTCCCCCCCATCACACACATCTCTGTCCGTAGGGGTGCTAAGCCCCACTTCCCCCCCGCTGCGGGGCCCGCAGGCTGGCTTCGTCTCTGGCACTCCTGGTGGAAGGCTGGCCAGCTGGATTATTGGTACGTACTCTGAACTGGGTGTGGCAAAATTGGAGGCAGATTCGAAAAGGTGCGGACAACAGAAATATACAAGATAGAACGGTGACGCGGGCGAGCTGCTATAGGAATCGCGCGTGTCAACATTTTCATAACCCATGCCCCAAAGTGACGTGATTACGAATGAAATACCTCTTTTTGATCGATTCACTGTCGTGCCTGTCGTGCTTACAGTTACAAACCGCACAATAAGGCATTTTAACACAAACGCTCTGATCGGTATAGGTCGAAAACTAGGCGTTGAAAGAATAAAATCTTGCAGCATAGTGCAAGATTGAGACACGGGTGCTGCTCCGCCCACTTCACCGTTCTATCTTGATTTATTTCTGTGGTGCGGACCCATAGTACCCACACATGTACTGTAATAGGATAGTTCAAGCGATAACTAGACTAGTCACTAGGCAAATTTTAAGTTTATTTAGACGTTTAGGCTAGGACTTCACGGGTCCGATGCCAGCTACGGTTCGGTTCGCAAGCGCTGATTTCAAGTGAGAGGAGAGCAAACAATCACGTGCGCTCTGCACGTGATTGTTGCGAACCGGACCCGTGAAGTCCTAGCCTTTCCGTAGTACGGCCATGGGCCAACTGACAATATTAATAAAGAGAATATCAAAACAATCGAATTTGTAAACATTTAAATTTTGAATAGTCATCAAGGAAGTCAAGGCATTACAGTACCAAGTGTGGATCAAAAATAAAAAAGGGGTTGGTTGGGGTCGATTCAAGAAACCGCGATGTTTATTTAAAATATAACGTGTCAGTGGGGTTGTTTGTCGCCAGATGAACTCATTGAGAGCGTCGGTGGCACAGTGGCTACGACACCGGACTCCCATGCGGAAGGTCCGGATTCAAAACCACGCAGTGCCGTGTACCAATGAGTTTTTCGTATTTTTAAAAGACTTACGTACATTTACCGACTGCTCTGACGGTGAAGGAAAACATCGTGAGGAAACCTGCGCACTGAGATGACCAGTGTGTAAAATGGGGTAGGCACACAAGATCCTCAAGGGTGGCAGTGCCGCTGGGGTATTCCCGATCCCTTATCATAAGATAAGAACTCATTGGTTCTCCATACCACCCGACTCCACCCCTTTTGAATTTGCCACTACTTTTGTTATACAGATGTAAAAAAAAACTATAGTCCAAAAGGAGGGGGGGGGGGTTCAGTGTCCATAACTGAACAACTTATATGCTGATACTTGAACTACGTAAGTATCTATATGCATATTTGCCAAAAGGGGGGGAAAAATTGGTCGTGTAGGTAGGTTTTGAGCTTTTGTATGGAACAGCAGAATTTCCGCGATTTCAGAATTGACTAATTTCAAAATTGGGCAGATATGGATACTGGGGACCCCCCCCCCCCCTCTTATAGGAGGTTTCTGTAACATTATACTGACGTTCATTGCTGTATAATCTTTTATTGCAATAAATTCCAATCCCTTGTATTTTGTGGTAGTGTTTTGATGTGCTTTTTCTTGCATGCTCAAGATTTTGCATCTTGCTTCTTGCATTTGTATTGACATATAAGGCTACACATTGATTTCAAAAACTTACCATCAGGTGAAATTGTGGTCAAACGAGAGTGTTATTACAAAAAAAATATTATATTTATTGTAATAGCATGACGTAACAAACAGTTCATGGTGTCCCGATGGTTTTTAAGAAATGAGTATGAGTAAAAAAGAGACCAAAATACCCCAAATAAGTCAATTATAAACGACGAAATCTGTAATTGGCCTTCTTAATAGCTGTAGATTTCCCTTATAAATAAAAAAAATCTCCAATTTTTCATTAGCTGCAGATACCCGTCACAAGTATCTGTCAAATTTGAAGATAATTTCGAGGAACCACATTTTAGACGAAACTTAATCAAAATAATGTTTTGTTTTGCATTTTAATGCCGAAATTTGATCACTTTTGTACAAAAACATGTATTTCATATAAATAAATCGCATTTTTTTAAGTACTAGTTAAACTGTTATAGAGGGTACACGGAGAAAGGGTTGCCTAATTTGAAGCCGGCAGAATGAGCCGCGATACAATACAATACAAATATACTTCACTGCACACCCGGGACATAAACAAAACATACAACATAAAGAGAGGTACAATACAATGTGCAGAAGGCGGCCTTGTCGCTTTAAGCGATATCTTACAGGCAATATCTCAGCGCGATAGCTCAGTTGGTTAGAGCACTGCCACGGAACGGCAAGCTCGCAGTTTCAAATCCTGCTCGCGGTTTTTTTTTCACCCTTTTAATAATTTATTTAACTAAGCCTAAAAAAAGCTTAATAAATTAAATTGGTTAAAAAATCCTCTTTTTCAGAATCCGGGGGTCCGCTCGAGAACGCTTCGAGAGAGCTGGGGCAGGCACAGTTGTCAGTGCAGCAGTTACAGCGGCTGCTGGATGCCTTGGAGCTGCAGCATCAGGTGCATCATGACACTGACGTGAGTACCAGCTCCCCTTCATGGTGATTTCCACTTGAACTTGAAAAATTGTACTTTAGTCGAACGCGGGCACATCCGCGTGACTTTATGCTGACATAAGAATTAGTTCTGTGGAACACAGTGTGTACTGTGTCCTTATATTGTGTCCCTACACCACTACCAATTATTCGTGGGGTACATAGCCTAGTGATCTTGCAATTTAAACCACGTTAGACGATGTCAGAACCATGATGGGTGACCACTAGTGGCATTAAGGCTAAAATGGAGCCTTCATGCCTCGGAGAGCATGTTAAGCAGTCGGTCCCGGTTGTTGTCGTTCGACAGCATTCATTAGGCCATGTCAGAGGTCTACGGGTGGCCTTAACAACTCTGCCTGAGAGGCACTGAGGGGTTCAATATAATACAGTAATCCCCCGCTTTACGCGAGGGATACGTTCCAGAGAAATTCGCGTATATCGGGGTCTGCTAAAAACAATACATAAACATACAAAATCAATTTAATTTATTGCAAAATACTAAGTGATTTTGAGCGTTGGTTATTATTGTTAACTCTTTATTGTACACACACAGAATATGTTACAAACTTAGACAAAAATATGAGCACAAAGGGCGTTACTTATCTTTAAGAGAGATCTCTTCCAGCAAACCCCAAGGTTTTACGAAAATATTCATCCAAAGTCTTTTCCAAACATCGTCACCTATCTCTGTCATACCTGGAGAGCCAACATAAAGACGGCAAGTCGCAAAGGAAAACATATCATAGGCATTAAGCTCGCCTAATGTACACCTTTTTATTTTGTGCATTAAAGTATAAATAAATAAAATAAATAAATATTCCTTATCTCCTAGTCAGAGCTCATAGAGAAGTCAAGTCGCACCAGAAATCAATTTGTGGGGAATGTCGGTGTTTGCAGGAAATCGCGTAAAGCGGGGCAATTTAGCGCGAAATTTGAAACGAATCCGCGTAATACGGGGTCGCGTAAAATGGGGTATTACTGTAGTTAAATACGAAATTCTTACCACGGTTTGGGGTTGTTCATCATCATCATCAGCTTATTAATGTCCTCACTGTTGGGGCACAGGCTTCCCCTTGCACAAGGGGGTACGGGCCATGATCCACCAAGCGGGCCCAGTGCTATGCGATTGATTTTACACGCCTTCGGAGACTCTTAATTTCGTCAGACATGCAGGTTTCCTCACGATGTTTTCCTTCGCCGTCAGAGCAGTCGGTAAATGTACGTAAATCTTCGAAAAATACGAAAAACTCATTAGTACATGGCATTGCATGGTTTCGAACCCGGACCTCCCGCTAGCCACTAAACCACCGACGCACGACGGGGTTGTTGTATCTAACTATAATATTGTCAATAAACACCGAAAGCTTAAAAAGTATAATCAATCAATCAATCAATCATTTATTCGTGAACATAGGTAATAATAAGTAAGTATACAGTTTAATGAGTTGGTATCACTATGCTCCGTCGTTTGACATACAAATATTTTCAATAGATTGTTAAATTTAATTTAATTTAATTATTAGGTAAACACAACAGATTACAACCATAGAAATTACATAAAAATCAATATAAAGTTATGAGCTAGGTCGTAACCCTTAACGTGTGAACACAGCATGGTTAGGAAGTGGGAAATTGATTGTTGTACAACTGAGTTGGGAAAAAATACTATTGAATGTAATGACTAAAAAACTAATACATATTTGAAAAATAAAAATAATAAAGTAAAGACTATAAAGTAGGTGCGTGGATAGCTCACTTGAGGACATCCTCAACCCGTCTTTTAAAAACTAATGGCCTAGGATCAAATATTAAAGTAAAGACTATAAAGTAGGTGCGTGGATAGCTCACTTGAGGACATCCTCAACCCGTCTTTTAAAAACTAATGGCCTAGGATCAAATATTAAAGTAAAGACTATAAAGCAGGTGCGTGGATAGCTCACTTGAGGACATCCTCAACCCGTCTTTTAAAAACTAATGGCCTAGGATCAAATATTAAAGTAAAGACTATAAAGTAGGTGCGTGGATAGCTCACTTGAGGACATCCTCAACCCGTCTTTTAAAAACTAATGGCCTAGGATCAAATATTAAAGTAAAGACTATAAAGCAGGTGCGTGGATAGCTCACTTGAGGACATCCTCAACCCGTCTTTTAAAAACTAATGGCCTAGGATCAAATATTAAAGTAAAGACTATAAAGCAGGTGCGTGGATAGCTCACTTGAGGACATCCTCAACCCGTCTTTTAAAAACTAATGGCCTAGGATCAAATAATAAAGTAAAGACTATAAAGTAGGTGCGTGGATAGCTCACTTGAGGACATCCTCAACCCGTCTTTTAAAAACTAATGGCCTAGGATCAAATATTAAAGTAAAGACTATAAAGCAGGTGCGTGGATAGCTCACTCGAGGACATCCTCAACCCGTCTTTTAAAAACTAATGGCCTAGGATCAAATATTAAAGTAAAGACTATAAAGCAGGTGCGTGGATAGCTCACTCGAGGACATCCTCAACCCGTCTTTTAAAAACTAATGGCCTAGGATCAAATAATAAAGTAAAGACTATAAAGTAGGTGCGTGGATAGCTCACTTGAGGACATCCTCAACCCGTCTTTTAAAAACTAATGGCCTAGGATCAAATAATAAAGTAAAGACTATAAAGTAGGTGCGTGGATAGCTCACTTGAGGACATCCTCAACCCGTCTTTTAAAAACTAATGGCCTAGGATCAAATAATAAAGTAAAGACTATAAAGTAGGTGCGTGGATAGCTCACTTGAGGACATCCTCAACCCGTCTTTTAAAAACTAATGGCCTAGGATCAAATAATAAAGTAAAGACTATAAAGTAGGTGCGTGGATAGCTCACTTGAGGACATCCTCAACCCGTCTTTTAAAAACTAATGGCCTAGGATCAAATAATAAAGTAAAGACTATAAAGTAGGTGCGTGGATAGCTCACTTGAGGACATCCTCAACCCGTCTTTTAAAAACTAATGGCCTAGGATCAAATAAGTCTAAATATCAATATTATATAAATTATTAAAATTAAATTAAACAGTTATAATGGAGGACTCTGATGAAAATGTGCCACTAGTGGTCCATCACCCATCCTGGTCCTAACCGCGCCCAACATTGTTTCCTGCATGACCACTTCCCGATCCTCGAAACTACGAAGCCATCTTTTTTTGTATTTACCTGCCTTTCCTTTCCTTCCCTTTATTCCTTCCTTCATTTCACAGGTGAAACCGGTATCCACTATTCAAGTAGATGTTCTGTGAATGTGAATACGATGAAATATCCATGTTCTGAAGATGTCCTTAGCAATATTTTGGTACGTTATCAGCCTATTAATGTCCCCACTGTTGGGGCACACGCCTCCCTTTACACAAGGGAGTACGGGCCATGATCCACCGAGCGGGCCCAGTGCTGATTGGTGGATTTCACACGCCTTCGGAAACTTTTAATTTTTTCAGAGTTGCAGGTTTCCTCACGATGTTTTCCTTCACCGTTAGAGCAGTCGGTAGATGTACTTGTCTTCGAAAAAATCGGAAAAATACTTTGATACATGGCATTGCATGGTTTCGAACCTGGATCTCCCGCACGGGAGTCTGGTGTCCTAGCCGCTTATTGTAAGTAAGTACCTTATAGTACATTTTTACAACGTCATATTTCACTCTACCACCGCTTCGTAAGGTGCTGTAGCTGAGAGGAAAGAAGCGGCGCAAGAAACTTTCAGCAGCACATCTTTTGAAATAAATATATCTTACAATAATTATGAATACAATCATATACACAATGTGCAGAGCTGGAGCTGGATTTAGGACCAAGCCTCTGTATCATTTAAGTAGTCATTTATGTTATAATAACCCTTTTTACATAAGGTCCGTCTTATGTGGGTCTTAAATGTTTTCTCTGTCATATTTATTACAGTATCAGGTATCTTATTACAAAATCGACCTTCCTATTTACATACTTTGGTTTATCTATTATTTATAATAAATAATAATAATAATAAATTTATTTAACGACAACACTACAACGGAAAGGTACAATGAATACTACAAAAAATTAAATTAAAAAATAACATACATATTACCTAATACCGAGCCTACGGTCAGCACCCACACTAGGTAATCCTGTGTCGTGGGCGCTGTGGTGGGGAGTGTGTGTTGTGATTTGTACCTAAATGTACTGTAAGTACATATTTTTAGTATTAGTTGGAAGTTTGGAACCATTGAGTCGAAAGAAGAATCGTCATCATCAGCATATTAATGTCCCCACTGTTGGTTGGGGCACAGGCATCTCTTTGCACAGTGCTTATGGAGTTCACTTGCCGTTAGAAAACTTTTTCCTTCAGAAATTCATGTTTCCTCACGATGTTTTCCTTCACCGAAAGGAGAGTACAGATTATTGAAAGCTGGCATTACTGGTACTTACTCTCTGTCACGCTCATATTGGACTGTCCAGGAGCAGGAGCAAGAGAGACGGAAAATGAAAATAGTAGAAATATAGATATATAGAACGTTTTATTGTACACAAGGAAAGTAAAAACTACAGGAATAGTAGCACGATATGTACAAATGCGGCCTTGTCGCTTAAAGCGAACTCGTCTAGGCAACCTCTGAAGTAAAAAAATAAAAAAAAGTATAGTAAATGTATTAATGTGTATGTAAATCTCTCCCTATTTATCTCTCTCTATATTTATAATCATAATCTAAAATCTAAATTTTTAAGAGCTTTAAATTATCTATGCCGTGTCGTGCTGGCCAAAAAGAACAGCACCGCCCCATCTCTTCCCGTGGTTGTCGTACGAGACGACTAAGGGTCTTAGTGGATACTATTCTACACCTAGTAGACGGTGCGGCGGTACGCTCGCCACCTATCACGTTTGTCCACCAAATCTTACGGCGAAAAGTGGGAACTATCTATGATAAAGATGGTTCCTCTGTCTACCCCCTCGGGGATTATGAACGTGAGAGAACTGTGCTATTTAGGGCAAATCATTGATTTATCGCTTATAAGATTACATACACACACCCCACGCGCACACACACACACACCGCACCCTCACCCTTTCCCAACTTAACACACCTCACAGACACGTATACTATACACATTATATACTATATATATTTGTAAAATACAACTGAGTCCAAATTAGTTAATTTAATACTTATTGTTAATGTGATTAAGGATCGCCGCGACACAGGGTCGCCCTAGTGCGGGCTCCAACAGCAAACTTTAAAACGTGTAAAAATGTATTATGGTAAATAAATTATTTTGTATTTGTATTGTATTTTGTATTTAATTTCAGGTATCCCTGGAGGGCGCGTCGCCGAACGTAAAGAAAGACCGGCGTAAGTTCGGGCTTCGCAAGAAGAAATCCAATAATAGCAAATGCGCTTCCGTGGAGCTAGCGTCGTCCCTGCACATAGACTCATCCGGGTCTCACATGGTCAGTGACCCTGTCACCTTATTACCCAACTACCCCACTACCCCATTACCCCACTACTATATTACCCTTTACTCCACCTTTATTACGATTTACTTCACTACCCTATTACCCTTTACTCCAGTACCTATTTCAAATTCAAAATTATTTATTCTTGTAACAGGGTACGTTACATGAAGCACGTCAAATTTACAAATAATAATTATAATGTAAGTACTTGTAAAAAAAAAAGTACATATTAATAAATCTTAATAACTAATTGCATTGAAGTAAAATTGTTCAATATTCCGATATCGTCGAGTTGGTAATATTTATTGGGCGCATTAACATATTCATTTAAATTATAAAAAGGATTGTTTTCGAAATCTTTTTCATTTTACACTTGAAATGGTAGCTCAGTTATTGCTATTTTCCCACTACCCTTTTACCCCACTACACAATTATCTTACTACCTTATTACCCCACTATCCTATTACCCCGCTATCCTATTACCTCACTACACCTTTACCTCACTATCCGGTTACCCTACTACCTTATTATATCACTACCCTTTTACCCCACTACTCTTCATATTTGCAGGCACTGTCAGCGCTCACAGCGCCCCCCTCTCCCGGTGGTGGTGCGTCCTCAGTGCCTAACTCAGCCGCCTCTCTGCCTATAGGTGAGTTACTTTATAGTCTTTACTCTCGTTCTTTTAGTGGTGGTGTTAGATGCTTGCTATGCTTTATAGAAATACGTACAGTCGACCACGGGTCAACCTACTCGAACCGTCAACAGTGAATCTGAAGTTAACTATATTACGCGGACACAAGGTTGAGATTCTACTGAGTCGCCCATACCTCAATGTCTAAAGACAAGAGTCTTTAACCAGTGCGTCCTACCAGTAATGACCTACGGAGCCGAAACGTGGACACTGACGGTGCGACTGGCTCACAAATTGAAAGTCGCTCAGCGTGCTATGGAAAGAGCTATGCTCGGAGTATCTCTGCTGGATCGAATCAGAAATGAGGAGATCCGGCATAGAACAAAGGTTATCGACATAGCTCATAAGATTAGCAAGCTGAAGTGGCAGTGGGCCGGTCACATCTGTAGCAGAACCGACAACCGCTGGGGGAGACGAGTTCTGGAGTGGAGACCAAACGTAGTGTGGGACGACGAGGGACGATCTGCGCAAGGTGGCTGGCAGCGACTGGATGAGAAGAGCCGAAGATCGGGCTCAATGGCGCGCCCTGGGAGAGGCCTGTGTCCAGCAGTGGACTAGGGTAGGCTGCTGATGATGATGGTTGACTGTACAAAATGTGATTGCCTGAAACAACAATTAGATTAATCTGGTTTCTATAGGACCGTTTTTGTTTCGCAACTTAGAATGTCGAAAGGTTTTTGAATGGGACGTGGAATTTTTTTTCTAGAAGAAACGTCGATTTTACAATAAGTAATTCATGTTGCTCGTGAATAAGTGAATAACTTGACTTGCATAAAAAAATAAAACGAATTAATTTGGTGCTCTTGGGTGCATTATCTGTGACTCAAAAAAATGCTAACTTCTAAAGTTATCTGAGCCTTGCGAGTTAGAATTTTTTTGCAATAGATAATACATCAAAAGACGAGCAAATTAATTTGTTTCAAACCTTCCCGCCGGGTGCGACTCGGGGCGGTTTATTAGGATGTTGACATCATGTGGTTGCTTATCGTATGGTTAGTGGCCAACCTATTTGTCAGAGTTGTTAAGGCCGCCCGTAGACCTCTGACATGGCCTAATGAATGCTGTCGAACGACAACAACCGGGACCGACTGCTTAACATGCTCTCCGAGGCATGAAGGCTCCATTTTAGCCTTCATGCCACTAGTGGTCACCCATCAGGGTTCTGACATCGTCTAACGTGGCTTAAATTGCAAGATCACTAGGCTATGTACCCCACGAACAATTGATAGTGGTGTAGGGACACAGTATAAGGACACAGTACACACCGTGTTCCACAGAACTAATTCTTATATCAGCATTAACGGAGGAGCTCAGGTGAAATATGCCACTAGCGGTCACCCATCCGGGTACCGACCGCGCCAACGTCGCTTAACCTGCACGATCACTTTCGGATCGTGCTCGCAACTAGGCTACGAGCTCCTCAACATGTAATATTCTACTTACATCATGTAATATTGTGACATGTAATATGTTTATATTATATTGACTATGCTTAATTTTGAATTATTTCGTCCACTATAAATTTTAGTAAGAGTCCTACCGTGATTTGCAAAACACGTTTTTAAAGTTAAGGATTTCTTAAGTTTCGCTGCATCTCTAATCTGTCTAGAGCTCTGGCGTACGAGTAGAAAGGGATACAATATCATCATCATCAGCAGCCTATTCTAGTCCACTGCTGGACATAGGCCTCTCCCAGGGCGCGCCATTGAGCCCGATCTTCGGCTCTTCTCATCCAGTCGCTGCCAGCCACCTTGCGCAGATCGTCGCTCCATCTAGCAGGGGGGCGTCTCACACTACGTTTGCCCAAACGCGGTCTCCACTCCAGAACTCGTCTCCCCCAGCGGTTGTCGGTTCTGCGACAGACGTGACCGGCCCACTGCCACTTCAGCTTGCTAATCTTATGAGCTATGTCGATAACTTTTGATCCAGCAGAGATACTCCGAACACAGCTCTTTCCATAGCACGCTGAGCGACTTTCAATTTGTGTATCAGTCGCACGCACCATCAGTGTCCACGTTTCGGCTCCGTAGGTCATTACTGGTAGGACGCACTGGTTAAAGACTTTTGTCTTTAGACATTGAGGTATGGGCGACGAGAAGATACAATATACATGGAATAAATATATAATGTTTAAAATTGCTATGTTCTAACAGAGCTCATGGTGGTGCTGTTAAAAAAATGTGGTTTTTTTTAATGCAAGTTGAGTTCTCAACTTGTTCACGCGCAATACTTGGTATTTGAACAGTCGATATCATTTCAGTTACCTCCAACTTATTCGCCTGAAAACCAAGTCCTATATGTAGAAGTTCATGTGTTGTAAGAGTTGAAGAGCAAAAATAAACGGAAATCAAGATCTGTGCGAATCTATTGTATATACTTACCTTTATATTATACGGATTATATAGTATATACGTCACACAATCATGTTGATTTTTTTTTAATTATTTGTATTTTGTAAATATAATTTTCATGAATTGGGTTTTTTAATTTTTTTAAAAAGGAACAATTTAAAAAATAATTGAATAATGTATGTCTTTGCGAAGGATTCTACGAGATTGGTAAGTTTGTAAGCAACGCCTGAGCATGACTCTAAATGGAAAAAAAAAACAAGATGGCCGCTATATCTTCACTTGCACGACGCTTGAGCTGTCAAACTTGCTCATAGCATGTCTAACAGGCTATCTCTTTCTTCAGATGTGCTGAATCTGTCATCTATCTAAGAAAAAAAATACAGGTGTAACAAAACAAAATATTTATTTTTAAAAATCGGGTACAAAATCTTCGCTGGTTAGAACAGATATTTTTTTACACCCTGTATTATATAATGCTAAAATACTTCTTCAAACAAGTCTTCTTTTCATTTAAATATCTATCTATTTCCTAAGTACTTTTTAGACTTAGGCTTAAATAACTAAATATCTGAAAAAACTAATAATTTTTTTCTGGTTGTCTTCCAGCGTTTCTTTCTACATTTCTGGCATCTACTTTAGTTCGTAAGACTATATTTTTTTATTTATTTTTCCCCTTTTTTACTCCTTTTTCGACACATGTCTTCACCTATTTTTATACTATCTCACTTCATTATATATACCCAGAGCTTTGTTGACTTAGTACTAATTAGGGTTCCCTAGTGAAACATCAAATACCGTTTCAGTTTTGGCGTTAACGGAACCAAAGACTTAGTTTCATGCTAGTTTCGGATTTTCAGTAAAATTATACTTGCACGATATAAAAATTATAAAACGCTCAATGCTTGTCTTTTTCATACATACCTACATTCATTTCTCGCGAAAAACATTTTTCGTTAAATTTTTTTTTTTTTTTCGTGTATAACCTGTAAAGAAACTAGCGCCAATCTAAAAAAAAAGTCTTATCTCCTAATATTTTTTTTAATTGGTATATATTCAATAAAGAAGAGATATTAAAATTATACTAAACTTATTAAGAAAATGGACAGTAGAATTTATTATTCCACAGGGGTAATACAATTTCTTTAAACGTTTTATTTTCCTCATATTGAAACATTAAAAAGTAGAAAATGGAAGTGCTGAAAGTGGTCCCTTTTTGACACATTCGCTTTCTTCTTCTTGCTGTTTTAATACGATACTACTGTCAAATAAGATAGGTATTGGCCCTGCATAGTCTACTCCAGTAGTGAGAAAAGGTCACTCTACATTCCGGCAAATTAGACATGAGAGGGTAAGTAACGGAGGGATTTACTCTGAAACACTTATTACACAATCGGAAACGTTTGCGTACGACTTTTCTACCGGAAGTAATCCAGTAACATTGGCGTAATAACGACATTAACAGATTAGGACCTGGATGTAAATATTTTTGATGATAAAAATCAATAATTAAATCAACTATGTGATCCTTGTTAGGTAACAAAACAGGATGCTTGGTTTCGAACCTTAACTGTGCGTTGGACAGTCAGCCTCCTACCTCAATGTAGGCAATAATGTCTCAAGTTAGGAGATATGCCTTTTTTCACTCAGGTAACCCCTTAATCTATGAATAAAATATTCGGTGTCAGTGAAAAAAACGCGAAAATTGAAAAAAAATATATCCCAAAAAGTGTTTGTTGACTTGTATTAATTCTAATTTTTTTTGAAAATTAAATTTTTTTTTTTTTTTGGTAAAGTTGTTCATATTACTGGACACTTTCACTCTTTAAAGTATTATAATTGGCCGTTTGTTGTTAGTTTAAGTAATAGTTTGATGTCGTAATTATAAAAATAAAGTAATAAAATCAATGTCATACTATAACTAGGTAAAAATTATATAATATAATTTCAGTCAAACAGCCCCCCGCGAAGTGCCCCCTGGCCGAAAGTACCCAGGATACTCGCGGCGTTCCCTCGCTCAATGGCGAGGGAAATGCGCTGCACTAAAAAGTGGCCGGCTCGCGGATCACCTCCTCTCTCCTTAATTCGTCTCCCCACAGCGCGAATCAGATCCTTGGCCTCGGAGCCCCACGGTCCCGTGGTTTCAACTGCCAAAGGCACGAAGTCGTACATCGATTCCAGGTTGGAGTACTTTAGGTGTTTCCTCTGGGCCGCCGCCTCGGCAGCTGCACCTGCAGTCTGCGAGATGGCAGGGCGCGAAAGTGCTAACGCACGTCGCGTCCCAGAGGAGACAGCGCCCTCTGTCTCTCTCTTTAAAGTGTAAAAAAAAATGAAAAAGTTTATTTATTTATTACAGGGCACAAAAAAGGACCTCCGACTTACAAACTAGGTCGAAAACCTGTATCTTGTAAGTCGGGATTCCGTCGCACTTTCTGTGCAAGCAAATTACAAATTATATTCTTAACCTAAAAGGAATTTGTAAAATTTAATCATAAAGGAATTTAGTAAAGATAATGGTAAGAGTGAGTATGGATGGGGGTGTGTTAGGTTGTGTGGGAGTGTGTAATGATGTAAGTGTGCATCTGAGTGTAGGGTGAGTGGGTGTGTGAGTGTGGGAAGTGTATATTATTTACGATAACATCTTATGTACTGAACCCTATTGAATTCGCTTATCGCATTGATTGGTAGTTTTTTGGAAAACAGTGGTTATTTTAGTGTCCCGTGAAACTTAGATTTTCAAAAATACTATTTTATGTTAATATCAGCAAGAATAAGTGATAAAAATATATTGAGTTATTGATTGATAATAATTTGGTGCTAAGATAAATATTAAATAACCTCGATTTCACTCTTTTAATTGTTGACACACTAAAAATCGTAAAAACCATTCAAATCATTTCGAATTCGTAATTTTTTATTTTTTATTGACTACTAAACCCGCATTTGACCTCGATCTCGCCTGATGGTAAGCGACGATGAGGTCGACGATGGAGCACGCGGGTCCAGTAAATGCCTATTCACTCTGGCCTTGAAGATCCCAAGGTTGTAGGTTTCGGGAAATACAGACGCCGGCAGGCTGTTCCATTCCTTAGCCGTTCGCATAATGAACGAAGAAGCAAATCGCTTCGTACGAGCAGATGGGATATCAACAACATAAGGATGGGACCACTCCCCGCGCCTGGTAGTCCGAAGGCGGAATGGAGATGCTGGAATAGATATTAGATATTTATGTAAAAAATAGAAAACACACTCTATTTTCGTAATGTCGTGTCTTTAGACAATTCAGAATAAAATCGAGATAGCTATGTTTGTCAGATTTCGTCAAAACAAACAAAATTTTGGCTGAAAATCTAGATTTTATTTCTGCGATGTAAGGTTCAAATTCGGACGGATTTTCTTAAGATTAGGTCAGACGACCTTGTCAGCTGAGGTTATCTTCCACACGATTTCGTAGTTATCTTAAGATAAGCATGATCTGATCTTCGGAATTATCTTAACTCTTATGTTTTACTGTATAACTAAGATACAGTAGTGATAGTATACGTTCATATTAACGAGAACACATGACCATATTGTTGAGTTTTAATTGTTTTTTGAATGAAATTCTACATTTAAGTGAAGTGTGATAAGTAAATCGAACTCATCGTCAAAATAAATTAAACTAATTTGTACCAACTACAACGAATTAGAAGACCTCACTCACCTCCTAATTCAGTGTGACCTGGTGAACATTTAGAGGAAGAAATTTGGCAATTTGGCTCCAAAATGGGAGGCTCAATATTATTTTGAGTCAGCCCAGCCAAATGGCCAACGCTCGCTATTTCCGCCGAGGTTTGTATAGTACTTTTCTCAAATAATGCGCGGAAATTGAAAACAATTATTGTTCGTTTCAAATACTGATGCACAACCGTTAAAAATTAAGAAAAAGCTAATAGTAAGCTAACAACCCCACTTGTAAAAAAATATTTAAAAAAATTAAACATTGTTTGTTTGTTGTTAAAACCAGAAATTTTTAGTAATTTTCTAGAAATTTCTTCCGAATTCAAGACAATTCTGAAACTTTTTTTTTTTCAAATATCGTCACCTATAGCTATGCATTACAACAAAGCACAAACATCATGACGGATTCATGGGACCCTAATATCATGTTATTAAAATGTATTCTAGATTTTACCTAAACTTTTAGACTAAATAAGGGACGGTTTAATTTTTTCCGTTATTCCGAGAATTCTTTGCTTTTGTAGTTAAGGCCGCCAGCTTTTTTCAGAGCTTATAAAAATAATAAAATATTACTTGAACATTTGCCAATTATAAATTTTCATAATGTTACTTAACATTCAATCAATCAATCTAACAAACTAATTAACTAACTAAACTAACTATTGTGACTATGAGAGAAATGCGAAAAAAGTATAACTGAAAGCATTCCTTAACCTGTAAGTAGTGGCAACACCGTATAGATCCCTGTACTAATATCAATCAACTGTTATTTTTAGGCCCAGCGTACATAGAAAGTGGCGGTGCGGCGACTTTCTTTGTTAACAATATAAACTAAACCTTAAAGCCTCCAAAATAAGGTTCGAATGGCATGCTTGCCGCCGCTTGCTTCGCTACTTTGAACCGTATTTGTAGGACTTCAAGGTTTAATTTAATTGTCATCGAAGTAACTCGCCGCACTTCCACTCCGACAGTTTGCGTGTGAAATTTTTCCTTAAAAGATTTTTTTTTAACGTCACTTTTAAATTGTGTACAATGGCGGACACGTCAGGGTATATACCCTTTGGCACTTTGGCACTTTAGGTAATTTGTATGACACATTCATACGAATGTATGTAGATATCATAACAAAAGCTTATTGCGACAGAGTTCCACAGATTATAGCTTGATGTGTCTTTAACCAACTGTGTAAAAGAGAGTGTGTATTAATAGACGATAGAAAAACTATTCGAGTTGTGGGTTTTTATTTTAAACAGTGGATTTTTATCGAAAAGTGTGGACATTAGACTTAAATTTCTGATAATTTCAGTGATCAAATAGTTCTATGTTCTAACCTAATTTTAGTTGAAACCAATTTAACCGCCTTGCAGCAAAAGAGGTTTAAATGTCAAATGACAGTGGTGGTGTAATAATGTCAGTGGCAAGGACTGTCTGTCTGTACGTGTTCAAAGTATTGAGAGAAATAGAGGATGAAGCCAACTGTGAGTTTCGTTTTAATTTCATCATTATTTGTTTAGTTAGTTTTAAGGTGTGACTTCGCGAATCGGCTTCCATATAAATGATTTTACACGTTCGTGTTCGCGAAATCTAAATCGAAAATCAGGGGTTCGGGATCTCTTTTGACAGCTTTCATTCATCGAATCGACGATTGGCTAGTATAAGCTTACTTAGTTCCTATTGGACTTACTTACTTACTGCACTGGCGCAGCGTCCCGAAGTGAATCTTGTCCTCCGATACCAAAGAGCGCACAGCTCTCTCTCGTGCACCAGTCTCGAGCCAGTCAGGCGCCCGGAGCTCCCGCAGATCCTTCTCCACTTCATCGCGCCAGCGGTATCTGGGACGTTCGACCGGACGTCGTCCGTCCCACATACGCTATTTCCTATTGGACTAAAAAAACTTTTTTTTTTAAACTAAAAAACTAATCGACATCCCAAAAACATACTATGAGCTTGAAACGCTATACAATTTTTAGGCTTAGGATTACGATACGCGTGACGAGTTAAAAGGTTTATTTATGACTTGGAACGTTTTTCTTGTTTTCGAATACTCGTTAACTCGTCGACATTTTTTATATTAACTTTTGGTGAATTATTGTAAAATTTAATTTATTAGATGCATCTTAATATGATTATTAATTTGCTTGTTTCTTTTTACTTACTTACTTACTTACTCCGCTGGCGCAGCGACCCGAAGTGGATCTTGTCCTCCGATACCAAAGAGCGCCATCGCTCTCTCTCCTGCGCAGTCTCGAGCCAGTCAGGCGCCCGGAGCTTCCGCAGATCCTTCTCCACTTCATCGCGCCAGCGGTATCTGGGACGTCCGACCGGACGTCGTCCGTTAGGGCGTCCCACATACGCTCGTTTAACTGCCCGATCCTCCCCCATCCTAGTGATGGGTTGTTTCTTTTTAGTGCTCTTGAATTTTTATATTTATAGAATATTAATGCATTTTCAAACACAATATGTACGTATTGTTATTGAAAAATATGAACTTGAACTTTACAAAAATAAGTTCAAAATTAAGTAATACCTAAGTATATTTATTTTTATTATTGCGACAGCGGAACATCATGAGCTATGATCGGAATAGGTAGGGCTGTTTTTGGTACTTGCCACATACGGTCATAATATGGATAAGTATGCCCAATAATCCCGGGATTTCCGGGATTGAATAAATATATTATTTAGATTTTTAACGTTATATTTGTTTTGATATACACATTTAAGATTTGTGGCGAAATATATTTTTTAAGATTCATGGCGCTAGTGTACCTATGGTAGGGCTTTAACTTCTTCGTAAGTTCACAATTTTTTTTTGCTCGATAACTTAAAACGGGATCCCGAAATCATATCCATATTAATATAACCTTTGAGGACATTGACCCGAAAGAGCCGTAGGGCCGGAGTAGGTAGCTACTCCGATCAGTGATCATGAGTCATGCATAACTCACCTGATGGTAATGATATTTCAGTAAAATATTGCACAAATTCGACATGAATGTGTAAAATCATTTGTATGTAAACCGAGTCGTCACGTTGCACCTTAATTATTTAAGGTCCCCACGAATACGAAATGACTTGCCGCTGTGAATTCGGCAAAAAAATTCAGTATTTTCAAATACGATTTTAATTTGTTTTTCGTCACGGATTCGCCGAGAATTTCGTGTTTTTAAACCTGTCAAAGTTGCCAGTATGTTTTACTACTGTTCTTGAGAAACTTCACGCGACTGGGTATACACTTGTAGCTAAGTTCTCATCCAATCATTTTTAAACATTGTACATAAGTAGGACATATATTTTCATTAAAATCATCATGCTGGTAAACCTTAACATTACGCTATTATAAATCTTAACATTTTATTTTGGTTTTTAATCCCTCATTTGATTTCCAGTGTGTAGAGACACATCAAGCTATACTCTATGGAACCCTGTCGAAATAAGTTTGTTGTTGTGATTCCTTGACATTCGTATGAATGTTTCAAATAAATGAGAGCGACATAGTACCAAAGGGTTGTAGCCTGATATCTGGACCACTCAACACACTACGTTTTTATTAAAATACAGTGCACGGAAAATTCTTAAAATTTTACGCTGCAAATACATCGAATGATATAATTTTTCGATATTTTATTTATAAATTAATACAATCACTAACTAAACCGACGCTCTCCTGGCCACTAGAATGTCTTACATTCTAGTGGCTAGGAGAGCGTCGGTTTAGGTTAGGGTGGGTGTTTTCCTTCGCCGTTAGAGCAATCGATAAATATACGCAAGTCTTCGAAAAATACGAAAAACTCATTGGTACATGGCACTGCACGGTTTCGAACCCGGACCTCCCGCATGGGAGTTCGGTGTCCTAGCCACTGTGCCACTAACGCTCTTACATTCGGGTTAGGCTTTCGGTGTAGAAAAAGAACTCTGCTGTCTTATGGGGAATGGAATTTAAAATGGTTTTAATCGGTTATTATAGTGACGATTTATTTCATCTAGATCAGACAGGTCGGGTACTATCAGACATAATCTGCTTAGCTGTCCCATGTGCCAGCACGCGCGATGGTTTATTTGAATTTCTAGCAGAGTTCTGCTCGACTCTTAATATCATTGACGACCCCTGTGAGTTTCTTATATTTATTATATTCTCTCTTCTTGTAGCTGGAAATGTGAAGTAATTTTGGAAAGTTGTATTGGTTGTAGGAGCAGAGGTTAAGATTGATATCTGCGGACAACTTGACCTTTTGCCTTGCGCTGATGTGAGAGTCGCGTTTTGGGTTACGGAAGCTTAAATGCTATATATAAAAGAGGAAGGAAGAGTTAATGCTATAGCATTAAAAAAACTGGGGCTTTTAGTTCCGGATTCGGGCTAGGCATTAATTTGTGTGTAGCAGAGTTTCGGGAGGAGCGGGTTATGTTAACGCAGATCATATGATATTGAGGGGGTTTTCCATCCATGGGAAATATTATTCTGGAAGCCTTCAGTTTCGGGGGAGGGGATTAATACTTTAGCCACCTACGGGACCCTCAAGGAACCCCAGAGGAACGGATTGTTTCCCAAGGGTGGGCATTTATTCTTATAATAAACCCGTGCGAAGCCGGGACCGGGCAGCTAGTTTAGATATAAATAAAGAAAAAACTAAAAATCGATTTCTATTTATTCGGTCCGATCACAAAAATAAATCATGATAGAACGGTGAAGCGGGCGGGGCGTGACTTGCAATATATTTAATTAATTCAGCGCCTAGTTTCGACCCGGACCGATCAGAGCGGTTGTGCTAACAATTCCTTATTTTGCGGTTTGTAACTGTAAGAACAACAGTAAGAGAGTGAATCGATCAATAGGAGGTATTTACCCCTTATTTAACCCTCTAATATTAATACAGTGAGATGAGATGTCTATGGGCGACGGTGACCACTTACCATCAGGTGGACTGTTTGCTCGTCTGCTCTCCTTATTTATTTATTTTTAATTTCTTTTGTAATAACGTCACTTTTGGGCGTGGCTTGTGAAAATTTTGACGCGCGATTCATATACTCGTCCACGTCACCGTTCTATATTGATTTATTTCTGTGGGTCCGATTACGTTTCATAATCCATTTTACAGTCATACCAAAACTATAGTAAACAATCATAAAATTATCAAGACACAATTTTTCCTACAAAAATATACCAATATTTCCTTTCAACAGCATGTGCAGCCGCGAGACCCCAATCCCTACCAGGGGCGGAGTCGCTGGGCGCGGCCGGCCCCGCCTCCATCACCAGTCTAACTCCGGACCAGCAGCTGAGGGAAGACTTCACAGTGCTGGCCAAAGACCTGCTGGCTACGTTGAAGGGCGTTGTCACTACTCTGGTAAATATATATCACAAACTTGTGTTCTGGGCTCCGCCCTTATTAAAAAATAGTACATGAGACGAACTTAATGCCATGCGGCATTTTCTACCAGCTAACCATTGGTTCATACAGATATTGTAAGGCAGGTGCATATAAATTAAATGGAAGAAAATTACTATTAATTATTATTTTAAATGTACTATACTATAAAATACCTACTCGTATAAACAAACTCGTATATATAAACAGGTTCGGGTTGTTGTTGCTCTTCGGGTTTGTTTTAACTTGGTTTTCAAAGTTATTGCATAGTACATCATCCATTGCCGCTCTCGCCCACAGGTATGCGAGCGCGGGCGACTGCGCGCGGCGATGGACTCGGGGGAGACGACGGCCACGCCAGGCGGCGCGGTCGTGGCCGCTCTAAGAACTAACCTCTCCTCGGCTCTACAACAGAATTCAGGTGAGAACTCCACACAAATTAGTTTTATTTTTTACCAGGCATATTGTGGAGACAGGATTCGAATCTTTGAGATTTGAATATCCGAAATTTTGGAACACGGTCGGAAAATGTGACCGTTACTGGCATATTTCATCTGAGCTCCTCGGTGCCTCGGAGATCACGTTAAGCAGTCGGTCCCGGTTGTTGTCGTTCGACAGCAGTCGATAAGCCATGTCAGAGGCCTACGGGCGGCCTGATCATCTCTGACAATAGGTTGGCCACTAACCAAGCGATTTATGGTTTGGTTAGTATTTGCTTAAAAACAAGCAAGCATTAAAAAACAAAACATTTTCATTAAGCAGTCGATTAAAGCTACCTATACTTTATACAATTTGGGATGATCCTTGAGAGATGCCATACCACGTAAATGTGTAGCGTTTTGCGAATAAAGTCAAAATAAGAACTTAAAATTTTGTTACGGAAAACGGCTATAATTATTTCTTATATATAATATATAAATATATAATAGAGCATCGGTGGCGTCGTGGCTAGGACGTCGGAACCAGACAATGTCATGTACAGTCAGCGTCAGATAGATGTTAGCGTCCAAGGTCATCAAACCCACCTAAAGAACACAAGTTCAATTTTGTCTGTGCAGTCAGAATTATCATATTGTTGTAAGCACCCAAAGTGAGCAACACAATCTCCAATATTATGTACGCAGCGAGGGTCAAATGCATCTTATTGCTAGCTGAAGCTTATTAATAATTATTTGCCCGCCAACATAATAATGAACACCCTGGCTGCGTACATAATATTGGAGATTGTGTTGCTCAGATATATTGACCACTTTGGGTGCTTACAACAATATGATAATGCTGCCTGCGCAGATAAAATTGAACATGTGTTCTTTAGGTGGTTTTGATTACCTTGGACGCTAACATATATCTGACGCTGACTGTACAATGACTTACGTACATTTACCAACTACTCTGACGGTGAAGGAAAACATCGTGAGGAAACCTGCATACTGAGATAACCAGTGTATGAAATGGGCAAGGCAATGGCACCCCATTAAATCTGCCACGAGAGTCGTTCTATGTGATTAATTCCTTAGAATGATCACGACCCTCAGCAATGAGGAATACGACTTAGAAGAGATACATAAAAATGCTATTTATATATTCAAATTATTATTTATTTATAGATTATTTCATTTATATCGTTTGAAATAAGATTACTATGGTTTTTTTTTCAATAACTGCGCAGTTACATACTACCGACGAATCGTCTCGAGATTGACTCAATTAAATCGACAATTATTCTTAAAAAATATCCAAACGATTATTTTTCAAAATCTGAAATAATTAGTATTAATAAGTGTATTCTGGGAAACGAGACGAGACGCATGGAGGCGCCTGGTGATCGAGGGCCGCACTTCACATGACATCGAGTGGTTCCATAATTTAGCTGACAAACGAGTTAACCGGCACAGACACCTCGAAACACCTGCTCCAACAAATTCGCGGTTCACCTGCTGCACGTGCGGCAGAACTTGCCGCTCTCGACTCGGCTTATTCAGCCATGAGCGTAGATGCCGACAGAACGCTGTTTAAATCATCTGTCAAGATGTTAAAGGCCAACGACGACGATTCTGGGAAAAATTAAACGACGTCTAAACATTTATGATTTTTGGGGAAAATGATTAAAATTGTATTTTTTTAAACCTATTAATAATTATGTTGAGAAAGGAACCCCCGGTACGCGAGTCTGACACGCACTTGGCCGGTTTTTTTTACAAAATGGAATGGAAATTAATTAATCGATTTTAAGAATCGGATCGTTTAATTTTATTTATTTATTAGGTAAACACAACATATTACAACCATAGAAATTACAGAAAAATCAATATAAAGTTATGAGCTAGGTCGTAACCCTTAACGTGTAAACACAGCATGGTTAAGAAGTGGGAAATTGATTGATCGTTTCTTCTAATATATTCCATCAGCCCACTGTGTATGTAAATAATGACGTGTAAAGCTATTTGCGCAGAGCTCCGCTCGCGGCTGTCGCGCATCCACGACGCGTCCGACCTGGCGGAGATATCGTCCGTCAACAACTCCGACCCGGTGAGTGTAAGTTTCATCACCTTACGCCTTAATTAATGCAAGTTTCTTTGCTACAATCTGCCCTCTAGGTGCCGGCTAGCAGGGTTCTAGGACAGTGTGCAGATGAAGTAATAGAAGAACTTGGTAATAGTAGATATTATATTTATCAGGAACAGAACAACGCAATAGTAGGAAATAGGTAGTAGTAGGAGACAATTTTATGAAAGGGACATACGTCCGTTCAGGACAAAGTACAGAGAGAATAAGTAAAAACAATGAAATTAATGGAATGGGAATATGATTAGAATTTTGAAAATATAGATGAAGAAATGAAGATGCTAGCACGAAATGAGGTGAGATAAACGCTAACGATGAGGTTGAAATTGATGGCAAGGAGGTTGATATGGACGATGAAGTCGACACCGTTACATCTTCACTTGACGCCTAACTCAAAACATGTTTCATCATTTATCATCTGACTCGAGGTAAGTTCTCTCACTTGACGCCTGACTCAATGCAGGTTTCATCAATTGACGCCTGACTCGGTGCAGGTTTCATCACTCAATGTATGCATGTTTCCTCATTTAACGCTCTTACTTACGGTACAAATTCAGGGATCATAATATGAGTAACGAGCACAAAAAATAAACCCACTATCGTTTCTATTAGTTCCTCTTCTTTTTTTACTTATTTATCGTTTCTTCAGCAGGTGGTGCGTCAGTTCCAGCAGTCTTTGAGCTACAGCTCGTCGTGTGTATCAGCATCAGAGTTCTTCGATGCTGAGGAGCACGAGGATGACCTCAAACAGACAGAGATCCTGCCCGGAGACGAGGTATGTTCGTTACTTATCTTATCTTATGATAGGTAATAACCCCAGCGGCACTTCGACCCTTGAAGATCTTTTGTGCCTACCCCATTTTACACACTGGTCATCTCAGTGTGCAGGTTTCCTCACTATGTTTTCCTTCACCGTTAGAGCAGTCGGTCAATATACGTAAGTCTTCGAAAAATACAAAAACTCAGTGGTTCATGGCACTGCACGGTTTCGAACCCGGGCCTCCCGCATGACAGTCCGGTGTCCTAGCCACTAGGCCCCGACGCTCCTCAAGTGTTCGTTACTTCAATGGGGACCTTCAGTTGACAAACCAGCACCCTGGATAGCTATACAGTGGACAACTCATCACGCTATACACTTTAGTACTTTGTCGCTTTAAATTATTTGATTCGTATTAATATACGAATCAAAGTCAAAGTGTTTATTTTTGAAAATGGATCGTCACAGATACTCTTTCATGTACATTGCATATATTTTTACAATTATTAATAATAAATACATTCGAAAGTCTAAATAAATTTAAAACAATAAAATTACATCATCATTATCAGCGTATTAATTTCCCCACTGTTGGGGCGCAGGCCTCCCCTTATACGAGAGCGGGCCCAGTGCTGATTGGTGGATTTCACACGCCTTCGGAAACTTTTCATTTACTCAGACATGCAGGTTTCCTCACGATGTTTTCCTTCACCGTTAGATCAGTCGGTAAATGTACGTAAGTCTTCAAAAAAATCTGGAAAACTCATTGGTACATGACATTGCATGGTTCGAACCCAGACCTCCCGCGTGGGAGGTCCGGCGCCCTAGTCACTAGGCCACCGACGACGCTCTAAAATTATATAAAGCAAAAACATAATTGAGCCGACTTTTGGTTACACACATCATGTTTTTTTGTCATTCATGTAATCCCTAATAGTATAATAAGCTTTTTCGTCAGTATTTCTTTAATTATACATTTAAATTTAGTTTCTGTGAGGCACAGAATGTCATCTGGAATTTTATTACAAAACCTGATGCCATTACCTAGAAAAGAATTACTGACTTTAGACAAGCGGAAACGAGGTAATATCAGCTTATTCTTACTTCTAGTACAGTAAATGAATTTAAAGGAAACATAACAAAAACTTGGTGGAAGGAAGAGATCCCTATAGGATACCTTTGTACATATTTTAATGTTTTTTTTTATTTTCTGTGTATTTTTGTGGAGCCTTGTCCATATAAAATTAGTAAATATATCCACATACAATTATATTGTCTTAATACGTCAAATTAAACTGAACTTTTTTCTGTAGACTATAGAACGAACTACTACATACAAGAGTTCCCTTCGTGAAGTTTCTGACCTATGATAAAAAAATGTGTTACCACCAGGCTGGCGTCATAGAACTGGACGGCGATTCGTCGTCGGAAGCCGGCTCTATGAGCAGCGAGGAGGGTTCAGCCAGCTCTGACAACTCTGAAGGCGCCAGTGAGTACATCCATAGACAACCCTTCTATGTAAAGTCTGTCGTACCATTTATTGCTTTTCATGTGTTTTTATCTTAATCAATCAATCTCAATCAATCAATCTATGTTTATTTGCAAGAATACGTGATATATAACATGGTCTTACAAAGGGGTTTGAAACAGTATTCAACCTGCAAGCAGGCGTGCAAATATTTTACCTATTCATTCCTTAAACTAAAAATTTATATAATTCTAATGTGCATGTAATTTGTCTAAATATTCACTAATGTTATAAAAACAGTTCTCTAAAAGCCACTTTGTTAAATTTGACTTAAATTGTGACCCATGTTGTAACTTGATTTTATCTGGCAGGTTGTTATACAGCAGCACACTTATCTTATGATAGGGAATAACCCAGCGGCACTTCGACCCTTGAAGATCTTTTGTGCCTACCCCATTTTACACACTGGTCATCTCAGTGTGCAGGTTTCCTCACGATGTTTCCCTTCACCGTTAGAGCAGTCGGTAAATGTACGTAGGTCTTCGAAAAATACGAAAAACTCATTGGTACATGGCACTGCACGGTTTCGTACCCTGACCTCCGGAGTCCGGTCCGCCACTGTGCCACTGACTCTCTTATATCTACTACGTAAGTACTACGTTCTGACTGTTCTGACAGGGAGACCAACAGACTTTGAATCCTAGTTTACACTTGATCGCCATTCAAGTGTGCCTGCCCAGTAAAACAATATTTCGATTCAAAAATTGAAAGCCAAGTTTTAAAAAAAACACGCCGTGTATTGAAATTGAAAACGTTCATTTAGCACTGTAAACACCAGAATATAGAACACAATAAGTATACAAAGATTAATACATGCAGCACAGAACATCCGGTGCGGTACAGTGCCAAAAAGGTTACACCAGCTCAGCATAATGCTGAGGCAAGCCACAGCGCTGATCTTCAGCTGGCCCTCAGTGACTGCACGGACGAAGAAAGCAACAGTGTGTGCGTGTTGTGTTGTATGAATGAGGATATTAGTGTGTATGTGAGGTACTGAGTGTGTGGGAGGGTGATGGCATGGTGCGTGTGTATTTACATGGTATTCCATAGGATTCGTATATCCTTCTCTTCCACAGTGCTATCAGCAGAGCCAATATCCCTCCGGCTCGACCAGAACGGCATCGAATCCCGACCCCAGTCGTGCTGGACCCGCCGCACTTACCTGCCGTGCCCGCGACCCACTCCTGGAGGACCCAGCTTGTGGAACTTACTGTATAAGAACATTGGAAAGGATCTCAGTCAGATCTCCATGCCGGTCACTATCAACGAACCTCTCAACATGCTACAGGTTAGTTTTATTTTATTGACTACTAAACCCGCATTTGACCTCGATCTCGCCTGATGGTAAGCGACGATGAGGTCGATGGAGCATGCGGGTCCAGTAAATGCCTATTCACTCTGGCCTTGAAGATCCCAAGGTTGTAGGTTTCGGGAAATACAGACGCCGGCAGGCTGTTCCATTCCTTAGCCGTTCGCATAATGAACGAAGAAGCAAATCGCTTCGTACGAGCAGACGGGATATCAACATCATAAGGATGGAACCCCTCCCCGCGCCTGGTAGTCCAAAGGCGGAATGGAGATGCTGGAATTAGGTCGTGCAATTCCGATGCGCACTCTCCGAAATGTATCCTATAAAATACCGATAGACAGGCACCCTTGCGCCGATGTTTCAGACTTTGCAGTCTAGCTTCCACCAGCGATTCGTCACCTATAAAGCGCTTAGCGCGTTTCTCCACTGAGTCAAGGGCAGCCAGTTGGTACTTTGCTGAGCCGTCCCACAGGTGGCAGCAGTACTCCATGCACGACCGGATTTGAGCTTGGTAAAGTTTTAAGAGCTGTCCCGGCGTGAAGTACCGCCTAATCTTACTCAGGATGCCCAATTTTTTGGCTGCGGTCTGAAAAGTTATCTCTCTCTCTCTCTCTCTTACACATTGAAGCATGAGCTTCATTGCAATCTTTTTGTTTGGCTGTCTTTTCGGTTTTAGGTGTTTTATAATTCAAAATTGACAAGGGAAGTACTTAGGTTTTGGGCTGTCAAGCGGACAGAACTGAAAAAGGTGGAAAAGCTTGGGTTTTTCTGTGATTTATCAATAAAAATACCTGCTGTAAATAAAGTGATCTGTAAAAGTTACCTGTTTTCTTGTGGATCTGCGCCACATTCACAAAACCGCCGAACATTTAACAAAATTCAAAACATAGGTTAGATTTAGACTATAAACTATAACTGCTTTAAAGGGGCTTTGTCAAATAATTATTATAGTAAATACAATTGGGATAATTTGGATTCAATTTGAATAAATTAGACAGCTACTGTATAGGGGCATTGTCATGAACTATGATCGGAGTAGGTAGGGCTGTTTTTGGTACTTGCCACATACAGTCATAATATGGATAAGTATGCCCAATAATGCCGGGATTTCCGGGATTGAATAAATATATTATTTAGATTTTTAACGTTATATTTGTTTTGATACACATTTAAGATTGGTGGCGAAATATTTTTTTTTTAAGATTCATGGCGCTAGTGTACCTATGGTAGTGTTTTAACTTCTTCGTAAGTTCACAATTTTAAAAAAATCGTAATCCGCCGAGTAAGGGCGAGGTTTATAAAAGTAATTTACAACATTTGCTCGATAACTTAAAACGGGATCCCGAAATCATATCCATATTAATATAACCTTTGAGGACATTGACCCGAAAGAGCTCTACCTACTCCGATAACTGGTTATGAAATAATAATAATTTTATTATTATTAATATTACATTATTTTAGGATTTTATTATTTATCTATAATAAAATCCTAAAATTCTGTGACATAAAAATGTTCTCTCTAAGGGAAGCTAAGCAGAAAATTACCAAATGGTTATTAACACTGGATTACAATGCGACGGAGGCGACTTTGTGCATTCCACAATAAGAGGGCAAATCATTTGATTTAGATCACACACACACACACACACAGCACCCAGCTAAAAAAATTCAATATACATTATAATTCTAAGAAAGCTGTCTTTCAACAAGCTTCTCTTTGACAACACGAGAAGCGGTGTATATATAGGTATAACTTTACTGTAATTAAAATTCCAGCGTCTCTGCGAAGAGCTGGAATACTCCGAGCTGCTTGACGCGGCATCGGAATGCAAGAGCGCGGTAGAGCGCATGTCCCTAATAGCAGCGTTCGCGGTGAGCGCGTACGCGGGGTCCGCGCACCGCGCCGCCTCCAAGCCCTTCAACCCGCTGCTGGCCGAGACCTTCGAGTGCGTCAGGGACGACCGCGGGTTCCGGTTCATATCAGAGCAGGTCAGTTGAGGGTTCAAAGGGAGGGTCATCCAGGATCTGTGGGAAACCAATTTGAATGTTCTAGGTGCCTTGTCAATCTAAGTCCAACTCTCCAAGTGTCTTATACCGAGCGTCGGTGGCACAGTGGCTAGGACATCGGTGTCCTAGCCACTAGGCTTTTTTTCCGTATTGTTATAATGTAAGTGGGTTATGTTGTAGAAAGATGTTTCCGGAGACATATACTTTGGCATGGCGCCAGCTAGTTGATACTTAGCGTCATGCCTCCGCCTATATTCCTACTACTCACGCATGAATATAAAAATATAGTTACGGCGCTAGCCCCTAGGCACCTACCTTATACCTAGGCTTGGTACATGGCACTGCACGGTTTCGGAAGCCTAGCCCCTAGGCTAGGACCAGTTGTCCACTGTATAGCTATCCAGGGCGCTGGTCTGTCAACTGAAGGTTCCCATTGAAGTAACGAACACTTGAGGAGCGTCGGGGCCTAGTGGCTAGGACACTGGACTGTCATGCGGGAGGTCCGGGTTCGAAACCGTGCAGTGCCATGTACCAATGAGTTTTTCGTATTTTCCGAAGACTTATTTACCGACTGCTCTAACGGTGAAGGAAAACATCGTGAGGAAACCTGCACACTGAAATGACCAGTGTGTATAAATGGGGTATGCACAAAAGATCCCCAAGGGTCGAAGTGCCGCTGGGTTATTTCCGACCCTCTATCATAAGATAAGATAAGAAAGGAAATTAAACTCTCCAGGTCTTACGTATAACATATCTATGGCACCGATTCTGGGGTGACACTCGCTAAACAAAACGTCACTGTCACTCTTACACGACCTAGCATATGAGTAAGCGTGACTTTTTTTAGTTTTAACTTTAGGTTTGGTGGCCACCGAAATCAGACACTTTGAGAAACTTTCTAGGTTCTATTTCAGACCAAATTAATTGCCCAGATTCTGTGTAAAAATCAAATCAAACGAACTGGGTTCTTCTATGTCAATCTAAATCAAACTTTCAAACCAAAACAGGTCCTATAATATGTAATAGTAACCTTTTTCATATCCTCACACTACACTGTCGCTAATCTCTTTAATGTCCAATTAACTTCAAAGGTTGCCTGGAAGAGATCGCTTTAAGCGATAGGCCGCCTTTGTACATATCGTGCTACTATCCCTGTAGTTTTAAATTGTTAATACTTGCGGTTGTTGGTACTTGGTGAAACTTGTAGTACATGATTAGACTTAAAAATTATACTGTTTCACGGGTTTTTATTGTAATTTATTAATTACGAAAATAAAATAATAAAAAAAATTAATAAAATACAGTAAAAACCTGTGAAACAGTATATTATTTAAGTCTAATCCTGTAGTTTTACTATTCCTGTATTTGTGTACAAAAAGTGTAAAGTAAAGTGTTTCTATCTATCTATGTCAAACTATATCATATTTTATAGTCCTAGAAGCGACCGTGGTTTTATCATCAGGAATATCTGCTAATCTGCAGACCATTTTTATAAATAAATATCAATTTTCTTGTTCGCAGGTGTCCCACCATCCGCCGATATCGGCGTGTCATGCAGAAGCCCCCCGGTGGTGTTTCTGGCAAGAAGCCCGCATCAAGACCAAGTTCTGGGGAAAGTCCATGGAGTTCCAGCCCACTGGCCGCGTCCACGTGCGCTTGGCCTCCACTGGCGACCATTATAGTTGGAATAAGGTAAGTTCCATTCCAATAGCAAGCCCGCATTAAGACAAGTTCTGGGGAAAGTCCATGGAGTTCCGGTTTACTGGCCGCATCCACGTCCGTTTGGTTTATAGTTGGAACAAGGTGAGTTCCAGTAGCAAGATCGCATCAAAACCAAGTTCTGGAAAAAGTCCATGGATTTCCAGCCCACTGACCGCATCCACGTGCGCTTGGCGCGTCTTCGACTATATTTCAACCTTATGCCTGTCCAAATGGTATATACCACACCCACACTCACACACCCACTCACTCTACACTACAGATACACACTATAAAAACTTGAAAGCAGTTAATTTGTCGTTTGTGAATCATACTTATTGTTAACTACATACCGATTATAACTTAGGTACGTTCGTTAACAAGAAGCAACTAATTACATCACTCGGTTACAATACTTACAAGTTACAACGTTATTACAGTTTATTGTTACCTAAAGCGTGAAGTGGCGTATTCCTTCGTACTAGTGTAGCCAGAAAACAGATAGTTTTTAGATTGTATATTCTGACCGGCAAAAACCCTGTCAACAAAGCGCCACTGGTTTCCCATTCACACACTCACACACCCTCTCACCCTACACTACAGATACACACTATACATTATTACACCCTCCCACAGCCTCTTAAACATTAACTTACCTCTCTGTTATCAGGTATATTCTAAATTCCTTTTTATGAACTTGTTCCAAATTCCTTTCAGGTATAGTATATAGTTACTAATGTAATGTTACAAATTGTCATATGAAATTCAAATTGATAACGTTTATTGATCACTGTAAACACCAGAATATAGAACACAATACAGAAGTATACAAAGATTAATACATGCAACACAGAACATCCGGTGTAACATATGCTTGCACGTAAAGTGCGACGGAGTCCCGACTTCCAAGATACAGGTTTCGACCTCGTTTTTAAGTCGGAGATCCTATTATAGTGCCTTGTAATAAATGAATAAACTTTTCATTATTATTTTTGTCGTTTTGGGTAGGTGGATCATGGTCGACTGTACACGTCTGTTTGTTTGTCCAACAGGTGACGACGTGCGTGCACAATCTGTTCGGCGGCCAACGCTGGGTGGACCAGTACGGGGATATGCATATCGTGTGTCACGGCACAGATATATCGTGCAAACTAAACTTTATTAAGGTACGTCATTTACATAAATCTTCAATAATACCGAGTTCCTGCGGCTCAGTAGAGCCCAACTGCGGAAGAGCATGCCTGGAGGCAGAGGAGACGGTCGCCCACGTGCTATTAGAATGCAGTGGGGTCACCGTCCTACCGGGCGGAAAGCCTCGGCACCCCTTATGTTACTTCCTGAAGTCCTACTCCTGTAGGACAATAATGTCCTCATTAAAGGACTGCTGGACTTGTTGGATGATGATGAGATTAGATGTCGAGTTGCGGAAACCAGCCCGTTACTACAATACTATGATGTAGCGTGGGATCGAAACCGGACCAGTCATTTTTTTTAAACATTGGTAATGTTTTTACACAATAATATTTTTTTAACCGCTCGAAAAACTCCTAGCCCAGTCATTATGGATATAATATTCTTTAATAACCACTCCAATTAGAATTTAATCCTAGTTGGAGTGGTGATTAAATAATATTATTGGTTATTAATAATCAAAGGAGCTCGTAGCCTAATTACGAGCACGGTCCGAAAGTGATCGTGCAGGTTAAGCGACGTTGGCGCGGTCGGTACATGGATGGGTGACCGCTAGTGGCATATTTCATCTGAGCTCCTCCGTGCCTCGGAGAGCACGTTAAGCAGTCGATCCCGGTTGTTGTCGTTCGACAGCAGTCGTTAAGCCATGTCAGATGTCTACGGGCGGCCTGAACAACTCTGACAAATAGGTTGGCCACTAACCATACGATAAGCAAGAATATTAAATATTATACAGGGTGGAAAGTTTCAGATAGTTTTTTGCTATTTCTGAGATTTCTAGTACTCGAACCTCGGACCCCATAGAGTCTTTTGTTCCTGACACGAAATAGAATCGATTGGCATCAAAAAATTTTTTTTCAAAAATCTGTGAATGCAGTTTTAAACAGCTCCAAAATGAAATGAAATGAAATTTATTTGCCAGAACATAGTGAAAATTACAGGTGATTTAAAAAGCATAGGTATCACATGTTCCACCGACAACGGTGTGCAAATCTTTTCAGCTGTTTGTTAGTGTCGTTGAGATACTCTTTTATGGAGTAATAACATTTGTCTAGAAGCCACTTGGAAATATTAGTTTTAAATTGGCTAGCAGGACCATTTTTAAGGCGACTAGGCAGATTATTATACACTAAAATTGCCATACAGAAGGAATTCTTTTTATACAAGTCTACTCTGGAACTTGGCAAATACGAGGCGCGGGGAGGGGTTCCATCCTTATGTTGTTGATATCCCATCTGCTCGTACGAAGCGATTTGCTTCTTCGTTCATTATGCGAACGGCTAAGGAATGGAACAGTCTGCCGGCGTCTGTATTTCCCGAAACCTACAACCTTGGAATCTTCAAGGCCAGAGTGAATAGGCATTTACTGGACCCGCATGCTCCATCGTCGCTTACCATCAGGCGAGATCGAGGTCAAAAAAAATATTAGGAAAGGTTGTTGTAAAATGTTAGGAAAGGTATCCTAAGACTATTTCCTCGCAGCTCCAACGGATCTGGTAGCTGACCTGGGTGCCACGCCGAAACTTTCCACCCTGTATATATCCATAATGACTGGGCTAGGAGTGTGTCGAGTCTTACGAGTCATTGTGTCATATTAACAACCGATTGATTATCAGAAGATTGGGATAAATTTGGCGATGAATTAAATAATTTAATATGACTGCAGTACATAGTATCCAAAAACTCGTTCATAATGTGCGTCAAAATGTATAACCAGCTTCCGGATGAATTTAAAACAATGAAAATTAATAGACTTAAATTTATTCTATAAACATGGCTGTGGGAAGATGTTTTTATAGCATCAAGGATTTTTTTTATATTGAAAGGAATATTGGAAGGATTGTATATTTTAATTGGATTATTATTAATATTTTGTAAATTTAATATTATTGACATTGTATATGTGGTGGCTTTCCGCCACAATGACGGCGCATGCGCGCTGTGCAGTCTGCGCGCGCTGCTGTCGTCTCAAAACAATCGCCTCCGCTTTTCTCTTACTCGCGCTGTCACTCCTCTTCCTTTCATCATCGCAATATCTATATATTTCATCATCGCATCAACATGCTGACTTTCATTCAGTGGGGCACACGTCCCCATACATTTATATATACATTTATGTATAGTTTAGTGTGACATGTTTATGCAACTATATCTGCAATATTTGTAATTCTTACCTAAACTTTTACACAATAACTCTTATCCTATCTTATACCATTTTTACAATTTTCTACTGTTTCTTCGACGTTGAATGAAGTTACAGTTAATTTTGTTTTTCTTTTACTTTCCAGGCAAGCTCGTGGTCTAGTAGTAAGCACGAAGTTCGCGGCGCAATAACTGTTGGCAGCAGCGGCACTCGGCTGCGGCTTCAGGGGCGATGGTCGGAGGCTCTTTACGCCGGGGAGCCGCCGGCGGCCAGGTGTCTGTGGCGACCAGGTATGTGGCAACTATAACTTGACCATACATGCTGTACCGCGCTTTGGGTGGCGACAGACAGCGGTGTCTAAAACTGTAGTGCATCGGAGATGTTTGCAGAAGTCCGCGTGGATGGCTTTCACGCAATTTTACGATAAAGGGTTGCTTCCCTGATGCACCGAGTACATAGCAGTCCCAGCAGCATCCTGTTGACGTTTGCCGAGTCCCCTGACTCCCCGATCTAGAGGTACTGGATATACCTGCATGTCAATGAGAAGTAGTCGTCCAGTGCTTTGGGGTCGGCACCATGGGCTTGGTATTTTTTTTAAATATTTTTTTACTAACATAGCTTTAAGTAATATAATATACTAACTTATATATTGTATGGACTATGTCTGACTTAAATAAATAATAATAATAATAAAAGACTGTCTCAACTTTCTTCTCAACAGCGCTTCTAGCGTTTCATTCTTATGTTATGTCGAACTTACGATACGGAATAATCTTATGGGGAAATGCAACAAATAAAGATTCCGTATTCAAACCCCAGAAGCGTTGCCTCAGAGCAATCATTGGTCTAAGTCCTGCCAACCAGTCTTTATAGACCATACAATATTGACTTTACAGTCTAATGCCGTTACGTATTGCTGAATAGTTTCACCTTCATCTTGGTTTCGTGTAAAAAACTTGTATCTCAGTAAAGTTATATTCACTTTCGAACCGAAATAGCTGTCAAACTTGTCCAGTAGTATTTTTATGTCATCACGATCTGCTTCTTTAGCAAAAGTGAATGTTTGGTATACATCAAATCCCTCGGAACCGATCAGATTGACCAGCAGACTAGCCTGAACAGCTGCTTTTTCCGTCGATACTCCTGACGCCTTCACGAATAGCATGAATTGCTGTCGCCACCGTTTCCAAGCGTCCGCCCGACTAACGGGACCGCCCTCCATATTTAATTCTGCGGGTGGACGCGCGTGCTCCATTGTCTTTCAAATTTACGCAAAAATAACCAATAACACGGCTCACAAACACGCACGCGTATCAATTACACACAATAGAATGGTTTACTATTGTAATCTTTGCCAAAACCACTTAATTTCCACTGTGAATTAATTTCCGCTGTCACCATGTGGTGTTTGTAATGAAACACATCGGATGCTCAACAACAACTGACTATTTATTAAATACCCTCAACACAGTCGTTATATATTTTTGAGGTCTGTTCTTTCGTGAAAAATAACTTGAATATGGTCACTCAAAAAAAGTCTTACCTTACATTATATTCTAGATATGCCAATGATTTAGCGCTTCCCAAGACAAAGTCCACATACTATAAAAAAAAACGTTGTTTATATGCAGACATTAAAACTAAGACTTTACCAGAATTTACTTGGAAACTACGTAACTGGCTTGTTGAAAAGTGCTTTTATTCTATAAATGCCTACCTAAATACAAATAAATAATAAATAATTTTTATTCTGACAATACATTAATAAATATTTAGACATAATTATAGTGAATTAATAGTTATAAGGGACATAATGTAATATGTCTGTTAATAAAATACGTTGCATGCCTTAACAAGGTAGATTATAGCGGATCAAATTATAAGTGATAAGAACTATGCAACCTGTAATCAGCAATAAAAAATAGAATTAGAAAAAAAAAGAGTGGAGCCAATGGAGCGGGCCGCTCCACCCCCGCGTCTCTCCGCGCAGCTACCTAAGGCGCGGTACAGCATTTGTGGTCAATGGCTATAGGCTCGGACTACACGACGACGGTTCCAGCGACGGTCCGGTTCCGCTACCGGCCGTGTAGTCGACTGCATTCAAACTCATGCGTTGCGCTCAAGCCCCGCGCACTCGGTTCAGGAACCGAGCAGGCCGGTTCCAAGTGGAAATTCCACGGAATTCGTGGAATTTCTTCAGAACTTCGTATTTATAAAATCACTATTGGGACTTGATTTAACTTGCAGCACAGATTTTTATATTCTTGTGTATTTTTTTACAATATGTATTGTCAATTTCTTACAATAGCTCTATTGTTTGTCAGGAGCAATGCCGCCAGAACACGAGCTGTACTACGGATTCACGAGATTCGCCATGGAACTAAACGAATTGGAACCTGGCATGAGAGACTCGGTTCCACATACAGACACCAGGTTTAGGTAAGTCATACATACGTAATGCCAGTTGTATGAAAGGGAAAAGGGAAGATCTTCCACCAGGCGGGGTGTTGTGCCTGGTGACCAGATGTCCTGGTCCAACCACAAAACCACATTATACACTCACCCACACACACACTCACACTAAGACACCCTAGCACACTCACGCTCATCGTCGTACAACACTCCTTAATTAATTACTTTTTCGTCAAAAAGCATTTTATTTCTGTTTATTTTAATAAATGTATAATATAAATAAATAAAAATAATTACATATCTCATAAATAAATATATCTTATTATAAATTGATGTAATTATTAGATAAGGTAAATTGAACCGGCCTCCGCGATACAGGCTGTTGCCTAGTGCGGAGTCCAACGTTTAGCATAGTTTATTTAATGTGATCATGAAAATAAATATATTTTTATTTATTTTACTATGTTACTATGGATATTTGGAACTCGTATATATGCGAAGTCCCAGGAAAATTTCAATAGCGCGTTCTACACCGATGTAAATAGGTACTAATCGTAATGACGCGTCGTGCGTCGCCGCAGTAGTTAATAAAATAAAAAAACCTCATTGGTGTGTTTGTATTCCATGTGGACGTTTTCAATAACATCCAATTCAAATTCAAATTCTAAATTTTTATTCATAAGCTTATATAATACAATACAATATTTAATAATATAAGATAATATTGATTGTGTAAAAGTTTAGGTAATAATTACAAATTTTGCAGATATAGTTGCATAAACATGTCACACTAAACTTTACCTTTACAGGCATATACACCATATTCACAAATTAATAAATACATATATTTATACAGATTATGAGAAGAAACAAAAAAGAGAATGTCATTAAAATTTATACAATGTCAATAATATTAAATTTACAAAATGGGTTTAGTTTGTAATTTACAAAATTTAATACAAGTAGGTATAATACAAGTAGGTATCTATTTACAAAAACCAACTCCTGGCACCTGCACCAGCCAACGGCTGTCTTGCAGCATGCCAGTCCTCACAAAGATAGCCAGCGGGATATGAACAGGGGTGAGGGTGTATAATAGGATTTGGTCCCAGTGCGCCTAAAACGCTTTTTGCCTATGTTGTCATTAAGTCTAAAACGCATTAAGTCTAACTCGTGTTGCCTATGTTTTCATTATGACAAAACGGCATAAAACCCAATATTCAAAAGATTATAGCATTAATTATCGCACTATGAAAAATTAAAGAGTTCAATAGTGTTTTTCAGGTTCTTGCAGCGTTCTAGGCACAAACCGATTTTGGCACCATGCGAGTTAGACACAATGCGACTTAGGCACAGTGCGAACAGGAGTCTCATTCGTCTCATTGTAGGGGCGTTCACAGGCCATTTTGGCACTAAGAGCCTCCTACACAAGATGAGACTGGCAGACAATCCCACCTGTAGAGCCTGTGGTGACACCGTTGAGTCAATGGAACACTTGCTGTACGAATGTGACTCGTTGCCTGGAAAGCGTATGAGTCTTCTAGGGGTAGCCTACCCGAAACTAGAGGACTATAGGCTCCTTCCTGTAAGCTGTATAGCGCCCTTGATGCAAAGCATCTTTAAGAAACAGGAAGGAGACTAAGGTAAGGGGTGAGCACAAAAGATCTCTGAGGGTTATCCCTGGCCCCCTGTCATAAGATAAGATAAGATAGGCACAGTGCGACTTTCTCCTGCCTGTCGTAAAAGGCGACTAAAAGGAGGGATCAGGGTTGCGGGCGGTCAAAGTGGGGGCTTTGGCGGGCGACCCTGGTGAAGGCAGCAACGTGCTATGGCCGCACGCTGCTGTAACAGGAGGAACCGGGAGGTGGAATGTACACCTCCCAGGAGGAGCCCAAGGCAAATGCTAGGATGGCACCGGTGCGTTCCACTGGAGATCCCGGAGCCCTCCGATAAGCACGAGGCCGGCCATCGAGGGGGTTTTAGTGGGTAAAAATCTCACATAACCCAGTCTCTTCCCCAGGAGGCTGGGTAAAAGGCACAGTGCGACTTAGGCACAATGCGACTTAGGCACAATGCGATTTGGAATGACAAGTTAGGCATAATGCGTTTTAGGCACACTGGAACCAAATCTATAATATATATAATTAAGTAATCAAATTTTATAATTCCTTACATTGTCAATCTCTAAATTAATAATATAATTCGTGATTTAATAATAAATTTAAATTTCCGGTTTAACTCTACTTTAGCAGAGAAAATTTATTTTTGTAATTCTGAAGGACAGACTTAGTGTCAACTAAGTACCCACATAATATTAAGACCACAATGATATGTAGTATACAAACTTGACGGAACATTTTTTTGCGATATTGCCTGCCATGTTACGTAACATTGTATGTCTTAGAACAAAAATGAAAATAAATGATTTATTTATCATGACTAGATATAACCATGAATCTTTATCTTCTCCAGGCCCGACCAGCGAGCCCTAGAGGAAGGCGATGTGGAGGCAGCAGAGCAATACAAGCACGAGTTAGAACAAGCGCAACGGGAGAGACGACGAGACAGTCCCGAGCACTCCCCCTCCTGGTTCCGGTACGTAACCATCTGGGGGGACTTTTATTTTTTTATTAAGGGAAACAAACAGCTAAAATATAGATTGAAGTTATCAAATCAAATAGTTTATTTGTTGAAAGTAGGTACATTACACAGTTCTTAAATTATAAATTACTTTCTTGGTAGAAAGTAGTGATTTTTTTTTTATAATAGCCTATAGGCTGTCCCACGGAGGCCTTTGCCTCCCCTCCTCCTTTCCATTTTTCCCTATCCTCGGCGTCCTTATACCATCCTTTTTGGAAGTGGTCGATATCGTCCTTCCACCTACGCCTGGGCCTGCCTCGGCGCCGCTGTCCGTCTTGTGGCACCCAGTGCATGGCGATCTTTGCCCACCTTTCCGGATGCATGCGGCACACGTGGCCTGCCCAGCCCCATTTCAATAGAGATGCTTTAGTTATTGCACCAGCGATGCGTGTTTTGGAGCGCAGGGTCGTGTTCCTGACGCGATCCGTCCTTTTCACGTTGAGTATGCTACGCTCCATAGCACGCTGGCAAACCTTGAGTTTGGACTTTTGATGTTTTGTCAGCGACCATGTCTGAGCACCGTAGGTTAGGATGGGCAAGATACACATGTCGACGAGTTTTCGCTTGAGCGACAGTGGAAGGCTACCCTTCATTAGAAAGTAGTGATACTATATTATAATTTAAGAACTCTGTAATCTACCTACTTTCAACAAATACACTATTTGATTTGATTTGATAACTTCAATCTCTACTTACAGTGTGGTCACTGTGTAGCATACAAATATTGTTCATTTTAATATGATAGAACCTTATGAATAGAAAAAATAATTAAATAATTAATAAACACAATAGTAATTAATTTAATATCATATTTAAATTCAATTTTCATATGTCAATTTTATATTTTACCTACCACATTACCATAACTATTATTTACCACATTACCTAAACGAAAGTCAAACTTAATTATATTACGGATTTGTCTTCTACGTATTCTTTTATGTCGTAGTAGCATTTCTGTTTAAGAATATTTGTTACTCTTTGTCTAAATTCTCCATTAGACATATTTTTCATTTTAAAATAACAATATTCCAATGTAATACACACTTTTCTGAAATAGGGCACACTTTGGAGAGGGCATTATCAATTTAATCTTTTTAATTTTAATTGTTTTTTGACACACTGCATAATTGGTACCCGATTTTGGCATTATCTGATTTTCCCCCCTTTTGCCAAATATGCATAGATACTTACGTAGTTGACAAGTACCTGCATCTATCTTAAATTTAATGTTTTTTTGGAAATATTACTTAAAGTACTAAAAATAGCTAATAATAATAATAAATGTATTTAATTCAGTCATACACCCATATTACAAAGTAACAATATATAATATAATTTTACTATAGGTACTATAGAATAGAATAGAATAGAAATACATTTATTGCCAAATCATATAGTTTAAAATTTAAAATTAAAGTACAAAGCACTATACCAAAGCATTATATGTAATGCATATTTGTCAAAAGGGGGGAAAGTCAGCAAATGCTGACATACTCGGGTACCAAATATGCAGCGCTGTTTTTCATTTCCTCCCTTATCCCAAGATGTATAAACTGATATATAAAGAAAAAGCTAAAAGATAAAATAAACTTATAGATTTAAAAAATAAATAATATTAACAATGTAATATCACTCGCGTAAATACTATTTTAAATTGTATTTTAATTTAAGTGTTAATATTTACATCAAAGGTACACAGTTTAGCTTCTGAATGCAAAATATGTCAACGTTACTGAATTTTTTATCGTCCGGTATCCGTGGTCAGATCGCTTAGTTAGATCAATCTGACCACGGCTACTATTTTGTGTCCCTGGTCAGAATATAAATTCAATGTATCCGTAGTCAGGTTACAATAGGTGTCCATAGTCAGATTGCTACTTCCTCCCGATCTCACTAAGGAGATTTATTTATTTGATATGCATACTGCTTCGTTAGCACTGACCTATAATCATAATATAAACAAAACTGAGTAGGTAATCTGTGTAAAATGACGATTAATGAAACAAAACTTGCATTACAAGTTAGAATGCATTTTTTTGTATTTCAATGTTCAATTTGTTTATTCAATTAAATTTGTAAACGCAATATATAATTTACATTTCAATTATGTAAGTTTAGATCTAACAATGGATTCTAGATCCAAAAATAACGACCCAGTAGCCGTGGTTAGATTGATTTAACTACCTATGCGATCTAACCAAGGATACCGATCTACCTACGGACACCTAAATTGAATCAATCTGACCAGGGACACAAAACTGTAGCTGTGGTCAGATTGATTTAACTAAGCGATCTGACCACGGATACCGGACGTTTTTTTTATTATAGTTATCACATGCTAGCACAAGAAAGCGGTTTTTATCATAGTTACTCCTGCAATATGGAACTGCAAACAGTTTATTAACACGAAGACTTTTTTTTTTTTTTTTTTATTAAATAAGGAGAGCAGACGAGCAAACGGGCCACGTGATGGTAAGTGGTCACCGTCGCCCATAGACATCTCACCTCACTGTACTAATATTAGAGGGTTTTTGATGCGCTGCTAACCTTGAGGACTAAGATGGAATGCCTCATGTGCCGGAAATTACGCTGGCTCTCTTACCCTTCAAACCGAAACACAGAAATGCAAGCATTTCTGCTTCACGGCAGAAATAGATAAGAGGGTGGTACCACCCCAGGCGATCCTCCACTTTAGGATCTACCACTACATACAGACTTCTACCAGGACAATTAAACGAAATCTTAATAAGAAGACGAGTTCCTTACAACAACCTTTTTTAGTAATATACCTAACCCCTTTTACAGAAAAGCGATGGAAAACGGCGAAGAAACATGGGTGTTCAAAGGAGAATACTGGAAGGCGCGCGAGGCAGGCTTCTCCGGGTACGTGGCGCCCCGGATATGGTGACCGCATCTGCTCATAGATGTGAGTATAATAGGAGTACACGAGTCCGATTCTAGCCCCGGTTCGGGTCGCTGCAACCATGAAGCAAGTAACCATTCATACAACACAACACGCACACACTGTAGCTTTCTTCGTCCGTGCAGTCACTGAGGGGCCAGCTGACAATCAGCGCTGTGGCTTGCCTCAGCATTATGCTGAGCTGGTGTACCCTTTTTGGCACTAATCTTGTATACTTCTGTATTGTGTTCTATATTCTGGTGTTTACAGTGATAAATAAACGTTTACAATTTCAATGGAGTACCGATCGCTACATTTCTTCTTACAAACGTTAAGCGAAAAATGTGAAGGGCAGCGGGGGGAAGAGCGCGGCTGTGGCAATGAAAAAACGAGACGATGCTATACAATTAAGTACATGAAAGAAAAAGGCGGCGACATAGACAACGAGCTCGCTTTAACTCTGATAAGTAGAGTTAGAAGTGGTCAGGGCACGATCTACAATTTGTTAGGGATTGAATGCTGTTTATATCGACTATTCTAGATATAAAGACAGAAAGAAAAACATTTATTTAACATTGCACACATTATTAAACTTAAAAAATATTGGAAATAAAAAAAACAATGCAACATTAAAAGGACACATGCTCAGCATGTGCTGCGGTCCGACCGGTACGGCAGAACCACAGCGCTGGTTTTCAGCTGCGCCAGGGCGAAGGCATCGCGGGCGAAACAGCAGGTCAGGGACTAAAACAAATATATATTAAAAGTATAAATAATAAAAGTACAAATAAATAAATACCTGAAGATGAAATAGATAACAATTAAAACTGAAGAGAAAAGGGATAGGAATACATAGTGAGTGTCTGTACATTATATTTGATATCGATGTTAGGTAGGTACATATCACAATGTCCCACGGTATATTTCCCGGAGGCATTTTGTTTCGTGAATTATACCTATATTTGCAAAATAAATAACAGTAACAAATACTGATCCACGTCAATTCCTAAGTTGTGATAAAGAAAAAATATCCTGTGTTTAAATTACAAAGGAGTATTTAAAAAAGTATTCGGCAAGCTCGATGACATCTTGAGGGACAGAAAAATGCCACAATGCCTGAAGACCAAACTGTTTAACCAATGTGTTCTGCCACCATGACTTACGGTGCCGAAACATGGACGCTCACAAAAGAAGCTGTGCACAAAATAAGGGTCGCACAAAGGGCCATGGAGCGTGCCATGTTAGGTATCACACTAATGGACAAGATCCGCAACACAGAGATCCGACAACGAACTAAAGTTCTAGACGTAGGAAAGCGGGTTGCGACGCTAAAGTGGCGCTGGGCGGGACACTTGGTTAGACGTGGTGACGGCCGGTGGACCAGAGCCCTCACAGAGTGGTGGCCAAGGTCAGGGAAAAGAGGAGTAGGTCGTCCAGCAGCTAGATGGGCGGATGACATCACCAAAGTCGCATCGAAGACCTGGATGCGGCTTGCACAGGATCGTATAGGGTGGCACAAAAGAGAGGAGGCTTATACCCGCAGTGGGACGACACGGGCTGATGATGATGATGATTTAAAAAAGAGATTAACTATAATACTATTAAAGGCGGGATCGTTCACTTATTTGGAATGCCATGTACGAGTAAAAACACGTGATGCCTGAGGTATTGGTTTATCCACGAATGACTCTTGAACTTGAACCACTAACTTGTAATTATCGATAAGTATGCATTTATCGATAATGCTATCACTATAAATATTACAATTCTGCCACGACAACTTCTAGCTCTAGTGATAGCCTAAAAAGAGACCACATCTCACGTGATTGGGCTATAAAAGTGATAATAATACGGTCCTCTCATATAGTTCCAATGTTCAACTTTGAAACGTAAAAAAACTAACAAAAAAATGTCAAAGTTGAAAAAGGTGTAGCTTGGCAACACTTCAAGGTATACTTTTTTCAACTTTGGCGGTTTAAAAAAAATATTTCATGGAAAAATAAAGAAATAAAATACTGAACACTATTAAATTGTAAAAATGTAATTTAAAAAAATTAAATAATTAGTTACCCCACATTTGATCCAATTTAAAGTAGAATTTTCAAAACGTCTATGTCCTAGATGTCAGTCTGGCCTTATTTAAATATATCCGAGAAAACTCCATCCAAATACGTTCAGTATTTTTACGTGATTAATTAATTATTATTATTATGTAAATAAATCTATCACTACTAAATAAGTCTATCTATTTAGTAGTGGTAGATCCTAATGTGAAGGATCGCCTGGGGTGGTACCACCCTCTTATCTATTTCTGCCGTGAAGCAGAGATGCTTGCATTTGTGTGTTTCGGTTTGAAGGGTACGAGAGCCAGCGTAATTTCCGGCACATGAGGCAATACATCTTAGTCCTCAAGGTTAGCAGCGCATCAAAAACCCTCTAATATTATTACAGTGAGGTGAGATGTCTATGGGCGACGGTGACCATTTAACATCAGGTGGCCCGTTTGCTCGTCTGCTCTCCTTATTTAATAAAAATAAAAAAAATCAAGTAATTTGTTCAATTAATTAATTTTTAATTTAATTAATTTGTCGTTTTTTTTTCACAGCGTGTTCCCGCGAACGAGGTTCTCTGTTAGAGGTTGTGTGCGTCGCTTCCCGCTTAGCTTTACTGTAGGTAGCTTAACTCTATTGTCTATTACTTACTCTTAACATTGTCTACAGGGGAGACGGACAACACATCATTACCTTTAAGGTGTGAAAAAGTACTATGAATAACTTTACCTCATTAATTTCATCCGGTTTTTTTTTAATTTATTCGAATATTAGAGAAAATATATATTAGTAACTTTAGCGTAGTAAGTACAAAATCTTACGGTTGCTTTCTTATCGTATGGCCGCCCGTAGGCATCTGACATGGCTTGACGACTGCTGTCAAACGACAACAACCGGGACCGACTGCTTAACGTGCTCACTACTAGGCACGGAGGAGCTCAGATGAAATATGCCACTAGCGGTCACCCGTCCAGGTACCGACCGCGCCAACGTCGCTTAACCTGCACGATCACTTTCGGACCGTGTTCGGAACTAGGCTACGAGCTTACGGTGAAAAGTGGGAACTAACTGTGATTATATCATTATAGATGGTTCCTCTGTCTACCCCCTCGGGGATTATGGACATGAGAGTTTATGTATTAGGTATGTATGTTGTACCAGCACATCTTGCAGAGCCTGTGGTGAACAACCGGAGACCGTTTCACATCTCCTATGTGAATGTGACGGAAAAAGGATGGGTCTGCTAGGCTCTGCCTATCCGGACCCAAGGGTATTCAAATCCCTCCCATTAAGACGCATTGTCTTGCTCATGCACGACATATTCGGTGAAGTGGTCAAGGGATAGGTACAAGGGGTTGAACACAAAAGATCCCCATGGGTCGAAGTGTCGCTGGGATTCCCAGCCCCCATCCAAAGATAAGGTAAAATGTATGTTGTACAAATTGATTTCCAGAGGTCATCGTTCTGTAGGGGAAGTCGAAATTATATCTTTTACTCGTAATTTAGTTATATTCATTATTTCATCTGTTCTTTCATTCTTTGAAGGGAATAATGTGTTTTCCGTTAGACCCTGTGTTATAGAATTCAGTGAAATATTTGGTATATTTTAGTAACACTATCTAACATTCTTTTGGTAGCATTCTCTAATTGTGAAAATTAATCTAATAGTATCTAAGACTAAGAAGATACACCAATTATTATTTTTTTGTTACAAATTGTATTCAAATGTGTATAGATTCGTTAGAATATTTAGTGGCTGTGAAAAAGTTTCCAATGTGAAAAAAATTTCGTTAAAAAAAGTTCGTGATTGTACAAAAGTATTTACGGAAATAGTTCAGTAATAATGGTCGTTTACTATGAACGATAACTTGTGCGTACTAAATAGAATTGCTTCTCAGACTTCTCAAACAAACATAAACCGAATTAGAAAGCTGAAACACAAACTGAATTAGAAAGCTGGCACTACTAAATAAGTCAGACTTCTCAAACAAACATAAACTGAAATACAAAGCCGAAACATAAACTGAATTAGAAAGCTGGCACTACTAAATAAGTCAGACTTCTCAAACAAACATAAACTGAAATACAAAGCTGAAACACAAACTGAATTAGAAAGCTGGCACTACTAAATAAGTCAGACTTCTCAAACAAACATAAACTGAAATACAAAGCTGAAACACAAACTGAATTAGTAAGCTGAAACACAAACTGAATTAGTAAGCTGAAACACAAACTGAATTAGAAAGCTGGTACTACTAAATAAGTCAGACTTCTCAAACAAACATAAACTGAAATACAAAGCTGAAACACAAACTGAATTAGAAAGCTGAAACACAAACTGAATTAGAAAGCTGAAACACAAACTGAATTAGAAAGCTGAAACACAAACTGAATTAGAAAGCTGAAACACAAACTGAATTAGAAAGCTGAAACACAAACTGAATTAGAAAGCTGAAACACAAACTGAATTAGAAAGCTGAAACACAAACTGAATTAGAAAGCTGAAACACAAACTGAATTAGAAAGCTGAAACACAAACTGAATTAGAAAGCTGAAACACAAACTGAATTAGAAAGCTGAAACACAAACTGAATTAGAAAGCTGAAACACAAACTGAATTAGAAAGCTGAAACACAAACTGAATTAGAAAGCTGAAACACAAACTGAATTAGAAAGCTGAAACACAAACTGAATTAGAAAGCTGAAACACAAACTGAATTAGAAAGCTGAAACACAAACTGAATTAGAAAGCTGAAACACAAACTGAATTAGAAAGCTGAAACACAAACTGAATTAGAAAGCTGAAACACAAACTGAATTAGAAAGCTGAAACACAAACTGAATTAGAAAGCTGAAACACAAACTGAATTAGAAAGCTGAAACACAAACTGAATTAGAAAGCTGAAACACAAACTGAATTAGAAAGCTGAAACACAAACTGAATTAGAAAGCTGGCACTAAAAGTCTAAATGTAAAAATATTGCACAAAATTTAAACTAATACGATTGTTATTAGGGTTGTAAAATTAATGTCGTCGCAATTCGTAATATTTTTCCGGCAATATGGGTACTTTCACCCTTTAGGGGCCGTTCGAGTTTTACGTAAGCATCAAAGAGGGGGTAGAGGGTTTTAATTTTGCTTATTTTTTAGGACAACGGGGAAGGGGGGTTTGCACGATAAGAGTGTCGGTGGCACAGTAGCTAGGACACCGGACTGTACCAATGAGTTTTCGTATTTTTCGAAGACTCACGTATATTTACCGACTGCTCTGACGGTGAAGGAAAACATCGTGAGGAAACCTGCACACTGAGATGACCAGTGTGTAAAATGGGGTAGGAATGAAAGATCCTCAAGGGCCAAAGTGCCGCTGGGGTTATTCCCGGCACCCTATCATAAGATAAGAAGCGTATGGGGGGGGGGGGGGGGGGGGGGGGGTCTTTGATTTGCTTATTTTCGCTGACAAGGTTGACGGGGTTAGATAGAACTCTGCTTACGTAATGCTTGAACGGCCCCTTATCGGGAAGCTTGAAATTCGCTTACATATTAGCTATAAAGATACCCGTTATGTTGATCACACACATCATGATTCTGGTTTTTTTTTCTTGGCAAAAACTCACTTCTTGTTATTTGATAAATTATAATGAACTAATAGTCTAATATGGATGTTGTTGGTAGGTAAATCGTAGGTGTAAAATGGTAGGTATTTGTATATAGACGGAATTAACTTTTTTATATTATTTTGTAGTTACAATTGGACGCTTTTTTTTCGTAAAAGACATTATTAAATTAAGTACAGTGGGTAACACGTTGAGTTACACTTGTCAAAGGAGAATACCATTGACCACTATCGCCGAAACCCCACTTTATAAACTAAAAAAATAAAGTCATATTTTTTGCTTAGATCTAAAAAAGTAACTAGTTTTTGCTTAGATCTAAAAAAGTAACTAGTTTTTGCTTAGATCTAAAAAAGTAACTAGTTTTTGCTTAGATCTAAAAAAGTAACTAGTTTTTGCTTAGATCTAAAAAAGTAACTAGTTTTTGCTTAGATCTAAAAAAGTAACTAGTTTTTGCTTAGATCTAAAAAAGTAACTAGTTTTTGCTTAGATCTAAAAAAGTAACTAGTTTTTGCTTAGATCTAAAAAGGTAACTAGTTTTTGCTTAGATCTAAAAAAGTAACTAGTTTTTGCTTAGATCTAAAAAAGTAAATAGTTTTTGCTTAGATCTAAAAAAGTAACTAGTTTTTGCTTAGATCTAAAAAAGTAACTAGTTTTTGCTTAGATCTAAAAAAGTAACTAGTTTTTGCTTAGATCTAAAAAAGTAACTAGTTTTTGCTTAGATCTAAAAAAGTAACTAGTTTTTGCTTAGATCTAAAAAAGTAACTAGTTTTTGCTTAGATCTAAAAAAGTAACTAGTTTTTGCTTAGATCTAAAAAAGTAACTAGTTTTTGCTTAGATCTAAAAAAGTAACTAGTTTTTGCTTAGATCTAAAAAAGTAACTAGTTTTTGCTTAGATCTAAAAAAGTAACTAGTTTTTGCTTAGATCTAAAAAAGTAACTAGTTTTTGCTTAGATCTAAAAAAGTAACTAGTTTTTGCTTAGATCTAAAAAAGTAACTAGTTTTTGCTTAGATCTAAAAAAGTAACTATTTTTTGCTTAGATCTAAAAAAGTAACTAGTTTTTGCTTAGATCTAAAAAGGTAACTAGTTTTTGCTTAGATCTAAAAAAGTAACTAGTTTTTGCTTAGATCTAAAAAAGTAACTAGTTTTTGCTTAGATCTAAAAAAGTAACTAGTTTTTGCTTAGATCTAAAAAAGTAACTATTTTTTGCTTAGATCTAAAAAGGTAACTAGTTTTTGCTTAGATCTAAAAAGGTAACTAGTTTTTGCTTAGATCTAAAAAAGTAACTAGTTTTTGCTTAGATCTAAAAAAGTAACTAGTTTTTGCTTAGATCTAAAAAAGTAACTAGTTTTTGCTTAGATCTAAAAAGGTAACTAGTTTTTGCTTAGATCTAAAAAGGTAACTAGTTTTTGCTTAGATCTAAAAAAGTAACTAGTTTTTGCTTAGATCTAAAAAAGTAACTAGTTTTTGCTTAGATCTAAAAAGGTAACTAGTTTTTGCTTAGATCTAAAAAAGTAACTAGTTTTTGCTTAGATCTAAAAAAGTAACTAGTTTTTGCTTAGATCTAAAAAGGTAACTAGTTTTTGCTTAGATCTAAAAAGGTAACTAGTTTTTGCTTAGATCTAAAAAGGTAACTAGTTTTTGCTTAGATCTAAAAAAGTAACTAGTTTTTGCTTAGATCTAAAAAGGTAACTAGTTTTTGCTTAGATCTAAAAAGGTAACTAGTTTTTGCTTAGATCTAAAAAAGTAACTAGTTTTTGCTTAGATCTAAAAAAGTAACTAGTTTTTGCTTAGATCTAAAAAAGTAACTAGTTTTTGCTTAGATCTAAAAAAGTAACTAGTTTTTGCTTAGATCTAAAAAAGTAACTAGTTTTTGCTTAGATCTAAAAAAGTAACTAGTTTTTGCTTAGATCTAAAAAAGTAACTAGTTTTTGCTTAGATCTAAAAAAGTAACTAGTTTTTTTTTCAAGCAGTATAGTCTACCATAGGTGACTACCTGAACGTCAAAATTTGAGAATCTGAAATGTATCATGTTGCGCAGGCATAAGGTAGAGATTTAATCGAAGGTTTTTGACAGATGGTATACTATAGCTTGTGCTCGACTGTACGTTATGTCAAAATTTTAAAGCTAAAAAAAAATACAGTTCAAAAATTGTGGAAAAATGTATGCCAGTTTTAAGAGCGTCGTGGCTAGGACGTCGGACTCCCATCCGGGAGATCCGAGTTCGAAACCAGGCAGTGCCATGTACCAATTAGTTTTTCGGTTTTTTCGAAAAACTTACATTTACCGACTGCTCTGACGGTGAAGGAAAACATCGTAAGAAAACCTGCACACTGAGATGACCAGTGTGTGAAATGGAGAAGGCAATGGAAAACCACCCCATTAAATCTGCCACGAGAGTCGTTCTATGTGATTAATTCCTTAGAATGATCACGACCCTCAGCAATGAGGAACACGACTTGGAAGAAGAAGTATGCTAGTCACTATGAAAACCCTGTCAAGGCGCCGCCAAGAGTTCACTGTGAAAAAGTAGTACCATTTATTTCCGCAATATGGGTTTTTTAGTTTCTGGTGAGGGTATACTCCGGAACAGTATTAACATTAGTAACCGTCTCTATTTGCCAAGTTGCGGAGTAGACTTGTATAAAAATAATTCCTTCTGTATGGCAATTTTAGTGTATAATAATCTGCCTAGTCGCCTTAAAAATGGTCCTGCTAGCCAATTTAAAACTAATATTTCCAAGTGGCTTCTAGACAAATGTTATTACTCCATAAAAGAGTATCTCAACGACACTAACAAATAGCAGAAAAGATTTGCACACCGTTGTCGGTGGAACATATGATACCTATGCTTTTTAAATCACCTGTAATTTTCACTATGTTCTGGCAAATAAATTCCATTTCAGTGGAGAGGACACTAAAGAAAAAGCCATGAACACAAAAGCGTCCAATAATATTAAAATTAGTCGTGTTATTGCTCTTTTTTTTTTATCTAATACGGGTTTAGTTTGGTTGTTTTAGTAAAATATTTTTAACCGGTCACAAATAAAATATAACATTGTAAAAGTTAAAAAAGAACTAAGTCACTTAATAATGACAATAAAATGTGTTTTGCGAATGAATGAAATTAATTGTTAAAGGTTAACTGTTAAAAATGATTTGTTAAATTAATGATGTAAACTGATGATTTGAATAATCATTAAATGTTTACTTTAGTTAGGTGCTCTCTTTGTGATTCGCCAACGTTTTTTTATTAAAATAAAATAAATTAATTCAAAATGACTTCTCAGCGCAGATCTTTTAAAAATATTCTCGAACAGTAAAGTAAAATAAACTTTATTGCACAAACATGAGATAGAAAAGGAAATAATTAGGCGGCCTTATCGCTAAGAGCGATCTCTTCCAGACAACCTTCGGGCAGAGGAAATGATTTGAACAGTTTTGAGTTAATTCGGATACGAAGTAAACAACACATTTGACAGACAACCCCACCTGCAGAGCCTGTGGTGGCACCGTTCTGGAACACCTATTGTGTGAATGTGACTCGTTGGCTGGAAAGCGTATGAGTCTTCTGGGGGTAGCCTACGCGATACAAGAAGACTATAGGCTTCTTCCTGTAAGCTGTACAGCGTCCTTGATGCAATGCATCTTTAAGGAACAGGAAGGAGATTAAGGAAAGGGGTGAGCACAAAAGATCCCTGAGGGTCGAAGTGCCGCTGGGGTTACCCCTGGCCCCTGTCACAAGATAAGATAAGATAAACAACACATCGAAGCGAAAAATGTATGGATTTCAAAAATTAAATTTTACTGTTCAAGATTTTCAAATTCACGTTAGCATACTAACGTCGTAAAAGTTGACTTTTCGGTTGGCCTGCGTTGACCCTAATCTCCTTGCGAAAATATTAAATACTTGTTATTTTTTGGTAAAATAACATTCCTGTTATTATTTTTATTTTATTTTTACTTTAATGCACAAAAGAGGTGTACATTAGGCGAGCTTAATGCCTTGCGGCATTTTCTACCAGCAAAATAAAGGGGTTATTCAGAAATATTAAGGTAGGTGCATATAAAATTAACTCATTTGTTAATATTTTTTATGAATTCTTTGAACATGAATGGAATATTATTTTTAAATATTACTGTCATGGCGACTTCCCTATATTATTAATAGTAGGTACCTAATAAAAATAAGAATCGTTTATTAGTTGTAGTAACCTAATTAATCGTTAATTTTTGAGTAAAACAACTGTGGCTAGTGACAGAATAAACTTAGGGTGGCTAGTTATTTTAGAAATTAATAGTACAATGGTTTTAAAAAATGCAACTAACATTTTAAGGCCGTCTTGCACGAACTTTTAACTCTCGACGTCAATTTTGTATGAAACCAGACAATTTGCGAGTTAACCTAGTGTTAATTTTTCGCGCAAGTGGGCCTAATAGGTTAATTATTTTTACCCGTTTTAGTGATATTCGTTTTGCGTTGAATTTTTTTTGTATTATAATGTACTTAACTTATTTTTATAAGTATTTTTTTTCTATGGTGCATAGTGAATTATTTTTTATAAGTTATAGCGACTTTTATTATGTTTGCTTCAGTATATGTTTACTTATTTCGTATTTTTGTAAAACAAAAATATTATTATAAGTGCCTTTGCCAATTTTGTTTTCAATTTGTATGTTCTGTGTACATTCGTCCAAAAAATATATTGTATACCATTTATTTAATTGTACAATTGTATGTACAGTTTTACTAAATGGTCACAATTACCTTTTACCCGATTGTACATACTTAAATTTATTTCTCGGTGTATAGATTATCGTATTAATAAAAAGGACAAGAATTGTATAATGTCAAATTATTAAAAATAATGTTTACCTACTTGTAAAATATTAAAAATGCGGTGCGGTAATAAATGAAACAACATATTATACAATAACGTTTAACTATTGCTTCAATGCTGCAATCTAATGAAGTTAATAATTACGTAGAAGTGTGTTTTATGAATTCTAAGACATGTTGTTATTTCCTTTAGCCAGGGACGCCTTTGGCGCTATACATCACTTGAACCGACTAATTGAATCCAACTCAAATAAAAACAGTTCGACAGATGCCGTGTGCAGTGTAATTTAAGATTTTCATCGCAGTATATCATAATAGATACCTGTATTGACCACCTGCACTCATGGGTCTCATTTTAAGTCAAAAGTTTTTGTAAACTCCACTCAGGATAATAATAGAGTTGTCAAGAGGGTACAGTCGACCACAGGGGCCCAATTTGCCTAAATTAAGTTTGTACTATATCTATCCAATTTCAATTTAGTTTTCGTTCCAATTCTATTTGGACACCAAATCGCATTCTGCTGACGTATTATGACCGGGAATAACCTAGCGGCACTTCGACCCTTGAAGATCTTTTGTGCCTACCCCATTTCACACACTGGTTATCCCAGTATGCAGGTTTCCTCGCGTTGTTTTCCTTCACCGTTAGAGCAGTCGGTAAATGTACGTAAGTCTTCGAAAAATACGAAAAAGTCATTGGTACATGGCACTGCACGGTTTCGAACCTGGATCTCCCGCATGGGAGTCTGGTCCCCTAGCCACTGTGCCACCGACGCTCTTCAGTTATGGATACTGAACACCCCCCTTTCGGTCGAATAGGGGTTTTTTCCTACACCCAGTCCAGTATAGCGTTAAGAATGGCTAAAGCTCAATTTACATTGGCGCGGAATGGAATGGAAGCGAATTTTCGCAACGTAATTGTACATAGCATAATGAACTCTATGTCAATTGTGTAACATACAAACTAAATACGCTTTACCGCTAGGGGAATTCTCGAAAATGCGCGAGGATTCCCCGGAAAACGCGCAACCTCTTTTTTTGGCTCGTATTTAGTTTGTATGTTACACAATTGACATAAAGTTCATTATGCTATGTACAATTACGTTGCGAAAATTCGCTTCCATTCCATTCCGCGGCAATGTAAATTGAGCCTAAGGGCTTACTGCACCGCAAAATTGACAAGTTAATCCAGATTGTGTACAGTGGACTATATATCAGATTTTCCCTTTAGTACTTTGTCGCATTCATACGAATGTCAAAAACAAAATGTATTGCGACATGGTCCCACTTTTGATGTGTCTTCCACTGTACAGTGGGTCACGTTTAGGTCTGATAATTAATTAAATAGGTAATTATTGTAATGTGATTAAATGAAACATTTTATAACCTGACCAGGAACATAAAAATCCTGTCAGGAAGGTACCAGTGGTAGGTACTTTTAGGCTCGATTTATTTGAAATTTGAAACCACGCGTAGACGCGGTTCGAACGCGTCGCGGTCGGGCGTTTCCGCCTTTTTATATAAATCGAGCCTTTTATTCTGTGTTATAGAGTTATCTGTGAAAAAAATTGTTACATTTAAATCCGCAATAAATGGTGATGGTTTATATTATTCTGGTCCCTGTATACAAATTAAAATTTACCACTTACAAAGGTAACTACAGCCTAGTTTACCAAAATTAAATACCGAAGCGATTAAGACCCGTTGTCATAGTTAAAAAATAATTACTGACGAATATGTAAAGGCGTTAGAAAAACAACCTCGCTTATAAATTGTAACGTAAAACTAATTTAAACTGTTATATATCAAGCCGTCGGTTGCATGCAGCGTCTACTTCCAACTTCAATAAAACACTCTGTCCCTTTCAATGTCTTTAGATAAAAGGAAATGGCAGATAATATAGTACAGTGGAACACGAGAAGAGGTGGTGACAATCCTTATTATAGTAGGATTTTTAATTTGATTTAGTAAAATGACGTTTCTCACCATGACCGAAATCAAAATCTATTTTGAAGCACATGCAAAGTACACGATGTTAAGTTAGAAAATTATTTTTGTTAATTACCGGGAACCGACACTGATATTTTATAAAATTATTCATTGTAGATTCTACCTTAACCGCATGCGTTTTATGCGTGCTGGCAAACTAGATATAGGCAACCGCTTTCGGTCCCTGCTCCATTCAAAATTTTAGAACGAACTTTGACGTACAGCGAGACATTCAAGCAATACTATGTGTGGAACCCTGTCGCCAACAAGTTTTTGTTATGATTTCTTGTTAAAGCGACAACGTACGAAAGATAGGTAGCCTGATGTGTTGCCCACTGTACATATGTCAAATCAGAATGCTATCGGTGGGCTGTAAAACTTAATTTTAAGGAAGCTCCATGCAACTGACCGTTATTAAGTAACTGTAAGCTAAAGCGACAGCCGGTTACCGCTATTATTAATTTGTTATGTGATTTTGTTCTAGAGCTATTAATGAGACGGTATTAAAGAGAAATTCTATTAAATTTGTTAATATTTTCCTTTCTTCCATTCCTTAGCTCATACTAAAGTGGCGGTGGGCTGGCCCTCTTGATCTTTAAATCTGTGGGTCAATTTATATTTTGAACCGCTGGCGCTGCCGCCGAGGTGGCACACGGGAATACAGGATATAAGCATTACTTTTAATGGCACCTTCGGGGCTTAGTATGTGAACATAGGACTAAGAAACCAGGCAGCGGCGGTTCGACCGCTGCATATAAATGGACCCTATGACCTGCATAATGCGGAAATTCAAAAATTGGCCTCGTAACACATGCCTTGGGACAGCATATTGATGATTTTAATTCCGATTGTGGACAATATAATACTAATGGATTTCTGAGGGCGGAATAATCGGTTTTGCAGGTGGGCGCTCGGGACGCTAGCGGCGGGCCTATTTCAAGCGTTCAACAAATTGTTACTGCTACTGATGTTTGTTAGACAAAACTACGCCGATTTTAGCTATCAAAATCACCAGAAAACAATTTTTGAGCAATAAAATAAGCACCGTAGAATCTTCTCTTTCCCGCCAAAACTTTCAGGCAACTTTACTGATGGGCAGCGCGTGCGGAATCGATGCCACTGTTTCCGATTCCAGGGTGGCGGGCGTGGCCGCTGGCCGCCAAATCTGAAGAAGATGGCCTCCCCCAGGCCCACGAAGAAGTTCTTGCGACCACGAAAAAGTTTATAAACTTTTTGTTTAATTTCAATGCGGAAGAGAAAAAGAAATTCGTGAAAAAAAATTTATATTTTGTAGTATCTCATGCACTAACTTGTTGAACAAGTGAAGTTATTGGGAAATAATAAAAATATCAGCGTGTTTATCTCAATTTGGGCTATCGTATTATAAATATTTTATTTTCTTCTGCAATGTCGTGATATTTTTTTAAATTAAAAAGTTAAATCCCCGAGCCTCACTTTGTATGGGAGCGAATCATCTTTTTTAAACCTAAATTGAGAATAGTTATGCTCAATCATATACTAATTACGTGTACCAGATGTGACCAAGATGTTTAGTCAGCCCGATGGTTTAGTCATCGTTATGCGATCATCGGGAGGCTACCCAAGAATCGATGCCATTATAAAATACTGGCGACAGTAGGTACCTAGTTTCTGAACGACTTGACTTATTTTTTTCCAGTGATTTAGCATTTTGGCAGGAAGAAAGCTTTTTGCTTTCTTTCTCGTATTTACGTTAATAACTACATAAATAAACATTAGTTACTGCATATTTGTACAATTTTAATTAATACACGTATGTAGAATCCTAAAAATTACCACAACAACGTCTGTAAAGTTGGAGATAAGTACGGTAAGTGGTTTCAAAAATAGCGCTTCGGTAGGCCGTTTTGTTGTTTTTTTATCTTGTTTGTTTTGATGATTGATGACTGTTGGTGTTATTTAACAGATCATGTTAATATTGAGGACTTTCAGTGCGTATATTAGCGTAATAAAACAGCCGGCCTACGTTACAGGTGAATGTCCCCGTTGTCATCGAAAAGTTGTTATTTTTAGAACAAATTACCGTTTTATGTTAAAGACTAGCGTAACACGCTTGTTGCCGCTTGTGCGAAGAGGTTATTACTGAATTTCCACGTAATTTGCTCCGTAGATCACTTTAAAAATCTTCATGTTTGTTCTAACAGTTCTAAGAGGACGTCTTACGAAGATTTGTAAATACATAAGTATAATTAGATAGAAACATATTCCTAGCATCATTGACATAATTTAAATTGTACCTCTTTTTTCACACTTAACTGATAAACCAGATGACCATGACTTATAATTACGTAGACATATTAGGTATTGAAATAAACAAGTTTGGCTCATTAAAATGTATCTAACCTAGTTACACACCTTTTATAAAATTGTTTCTGCCAATTACTACAATATATTGATTAGAAATGACTGGTAGCCTTTTGTCATCATACCTTGAAGGTGATAGACCCTGACATGCAGGATCCATCTGAGAAGGTATCACTTGTTTACCTATATCTGTCACAAAGCAGCAATACTTACATTGCTATGTTCCAGTTTGAAGGTTCAGAGAGCCAGCATAATTACCGGCACATGAGGCACTCCACTAAATCCTCAAGGTTAGCAGCACACCAAATACCCTCTTAATAACATAGTGAGGTGAGATGTCTATGGGCGTTGGTGACCACTTACCACTGGTCAGTCTGCTTTCCTTTTATTAAAAAAATACAACAAATCTTGTCAGAGGGTGTCCATTAATTACATGAGTTCAAAATGGGGCGGAGGGGTCCGATAAAATCTCCCCAAATCTCATTAAGGGGGAGGGTGGGGTCAATGAAAATCTCACGTCAACTTTGGACTCCTATTTTTGTTTCTAATTAAACCCGTATTTGATGGAACACTCTAACATAGTTACTCTTTTTTAATGGTATGAAGCAAGATGCATGGTCATATCGAATAAAAATTATGGGAGATATCTCACTTGAGGGGGAGGGGTCCTCTGCATCTTACCAAATGTCACCAAGGGTGAAGGAGGGATCAAAATTTTACAAAAAACCTCACGTAATTAAGGTCAGAAAAGTAAATAAATATCAATACTATGTATGTGTACACTGTTGAAATAAAAAAGGTTATTAATTGTTTTGTATTCATTAAGATTAAGGGGCTCCTGTTGTCCGTATTTATACACAAGCAGTTCTTTATGGGTGTTGTTTATTGTATCATATAATGGGTTCCTCCACAAAATAAAAGAAATCACGTAACATCGATGGGTATTTATTACAAATGAGATTAACATATGTATTGCCTGTGACACCCGAAAACAGACTGGCGCGGGCGGGCTGAGGGCCCGCCCGCCGGCTGCCACTTTAACTCCAAAAAAACATTATGTTTTGTATAGTGCTCTAACAATCATAATACATACTAAAGAATACTCATTCAATTATAAAACATACCTAAAACAAACAGTTTTTAAACAAACCACTTATCACAATTCTGTTTGTTCTTAACTGCCTATTGTTTAGTAATGGCCTCATTTTGAATGAATTTATGATCATGTGCTGAATCATACATGTTATTCACAAAGTACAAGATTACAAGTTGGTCAAGACTGTGTTGCAATACTTATTGGAAGAATATAAATCAAAATAATCAAATACAAATATTAATAAAATCTTCAAATAGGTAAGTTAAAAATTCATTCATTCCTGTCCTGACAGATTAGGGACTCTCCTCCTGTCCTAGGACCTTCTTCTGTGTGAGGTGTGTGCACGAGTTGGTTGAATATCCATTGCTTGTTCATCTCATCTCATCGGCCTATTAACATCCCTACTGTTGAGGGTCAGGCCTCCCCTTGCACTTGTGGGATACCGGCCATGATCCACCGAGCGGGTCCGGTACTATTAGATGGATTTTACACACATTCGGAAAACATGCAGGTTTCCTCACGAGGTTTTCCATCACCATTAGAGCAGTTGTTAATGAATGTAAGTCTTCGAAAAACTCAGCATTGCATGGTTACGAATCCGAACGGATGTGGGAGACTTGCGAGCCCGGCATCCTAGCCAGAAGGACACTGACGCTCTTGCTATGCTGGTTATGAAGTTGAAATGAAATGTCAGGAAACAAAAACAATAACCAGCAATGCACGTTGATATAAAATCTTCCTTGCCATGCGCACACCTGATACAGCTTTTACCAGCAGCTGTCCAGAAGTGGTTTGCTTTCTATGGGAGATAATTAAAAGATGAAAGAATGAATGACAGTTGATGAATGAATAATTTATTGATCGGGGTTACCTCCTTAAATACACAATTTCTCAGTACACGTCTTGGATGGAAGAAAGTGATCAGCCATACGGATTATATGAATAATCATTCATATAAATATGTGAAGGTATTCTGCAAAGTAATTTGTTTGCGTGATGTAGAGGTGGTGGCATCGATGGATCACTTGCTGTTGAATAATTTCAACACTATTTTCTAAATTTCCAGTTCGCAGGATGTCGAACGCAGCTGTCAGCATCAAGTTCCGCTGGGGTCTGACGGCCTCGGACCCTGAGGAGCAACCAGTGCTGATCGTGGGGCAGACCACCCACCTCAACGCTCTGACGTGGAATGATGTCCGGTGCAAGCTCGAGCCCAGGGTCACTGAGGAGGTGGGAATATATGATTTATGATGTTTTTTACATTCACAGTTACAACCTCACTTTAGGTGCACAAATGTGTGTTTGGACAATATAATATTTGTTATAAATTATTGGGGGAAAAGGACCTGCCACACACTCGGATTCACCCTACCCAACAATAACATAATCCAAGGATGAGTAGCGGGTCCTTCCCCCAATAATTTTTATTATTTATTTATTTACTATTAAAAAAATTGCACAGCAATACAGTTAAAACTAAGACACTGTGAATTCATGTGTTTGACACAACAATACAGTACATAAAGTATCGTAAAGTATCTTAACAGTAGCTTAAATACAATAATCATATCTCTACACAGATAAAACAACTTACAACTCATTCACTCATCTTCTCACAAAATCGCAGACATTGGAAACTTAATTCCTAATTCATAATAACAATGGATTTACGCAAAGTAACACCTGATTCCATCAACTAACCGAGTATATCGATGGCTTTCTGCCAACAAACCAAACTCAACTTTACCTCAAACAAAAGATTAATGAGCTAAAAATTGAGTAAGCGTTAATCTTTTGTAAAACTGTGTTTGATGAAGTTAACTTGCAAAGAAAACTGTTGATATGTATTCTATCTATAATTTAATGTATTTAATTTGTATTGTATTAGAAGACATTAATGATAATTTATTGTATCTATTATATAATGCTACTGGAAAAAAAATCATATCCATCTCAGCCATTACTGGTCTATATACATTGCCTTCAGACATAGGACTCCTTCCACTTCTGACTGTATCCCCCTGTTCCATGTCTGAAAGGCGTGGCGCCGCGGCCTGTCGCTCGTGACGTCATCTCCCGGCGACTCCTGCGAGCTGTGGCCGCGCGCGGCGACCCTGTCGTCGCTGCCCGCGCGGCGCTCGCGGCACGCGCCTCCAGCGCGCCCGCACGCGCTCGCCAAGACCGTGCGCGCCACGCAGCGCGCCTCCGACGAGTGCGTCGTGGTGAGTGCTAGCCGACGTCATATGACGTCCTCGTCGCTGCCCGCTAAATGCCAAACGGAAAGGTTATGTTGAACGTTCATGTTGTCATGGCGTGTACGTCCTATTTTATTGTTTAAAAACGGTTTACAGTGGTCATTTTTTCGTAAAACTAGTTTATTTTACCTAAAAATCGTCCGTAATAAGTGAACGTTATATAAGACAGTGAAATGACAATGAATTCGGCAAACTAACCTCCAATTCCACTTGGAATGCAAGGCACTAGGCATTCCTAATGCATAGACTCCATAATCTCGATGTTGGTAAACTGTGTTTTCAAAACAGACGCCAAAACGTTCGAATGACTTTCAAGATTCTAACACGGTCATTGGCCAAATTGCAGTGTGTACACTAGCAGAGGTCATAATTAAAGAAAATAAATGCCAAACGTGATTATCGGGAAAATTATTATAGCAATAATGTACTAGCTAGCGTCGGTGGCACAGTGGCTAGGACACCTGACTCCCATGCGGGGAGGTCCGGTTCGAAACCGTGCAGTGCCAATTAGTTTTTTGTATTTTTTGAAGACATACGTAACATTTAAATCGTGAGGAAACCTGCACACTGAGATGACCAGTGTGTAAAATGGGGTAGGCACAAAAGATCCTCAAGGGTCGAAGTGCCGCTGGAATTATTCCTGGCCCCCTATCATAAGATAATATAAAGCCCCATTTATCGTAATTGTGGTTCCTCTGTCTACCTCTGTTCCTCGGGTAATAGTGTTAAAAAAACCCGTCTGTTACAGCTGGTCTGCCGCAAACGCGACGTCTACGCCAGCGCAGTGGCGATCGCGCGATCGTACCCGCTGTACGCGGCGCGGTCCGCGTGCAGCCCGCTAGGCACGGCCGCGCCTCCCGCGCGGGCCCTCGCCGTAGAGATTTACCTCGTCAGGGAGACCAAGCATGGTGGGTTCCGATTAAAAAGTTCTCCATGTTTATGCCTACCGCTGGATGAGCGTGTCACGAGGCAACTACTCCGAATAACTTGCTGGTGGAAGGACCCCTGGCTAGCGATCACCCTTTATGTAAAGTCTATCGTCAAATGTTTTCACTTTAGCGTTGATGTGTTCCGGCAGTGTTTATAGAAGAGCCAGTACTTAGTAACCCCATGTGCTCCATCTTCGGCCTCATCGTCACTTACCACCAGGTGAGATTGACGCGGGTTTAGTCATAAATAAAAATACTCAGGATAATATTGTTATCAATTCTCTCTCACAGACGGCGAATCCGAAGACGAAGGCATCGGTACGCTTGACCCGCTGCTGACAGACAACGCTCTATCAGCCGAGGAGTTAAACACGCTCCAGAGCGTGTGCGACTCGACCCGCCTCGCCGCCAGCATAGCAGACATGCCTGCCAACGTCATGGACGTCGACAAGTTCGTGGAGGTGAGCGGGGTTAATCGGAACTCGTTTAATTGGCTCTAATTCGCTCTAAATGAGTTCTGATATGATCGGTTCACGTTAGGACTGCATAGGAAGTAATCAGTCCTGGATCCGATTTCAGCGAATCTGTTTAATTTTTCATTTCATGTATTAATCTTTTAATCGGACCAGCTTCACGAACTCAGCGCTTAACGTGTAGAAATTGTTAATTTTTTTAATAAAATGACGGTAGCTTACTTCGTTATTTCTCGACGAAACATCTTAATAGTTTTTCTAACTAAGATACTTATAACACACTTAGACATGTCAGTATACAGTACTTAAAATTAATACAGATTTATTACTTATTGTGTATAGTGTAGGTATACAAACTAATATCTGACCTCGTCAGCCAATGCACCAGAGGAACCACACTCAGTACAAAACGAATCCCATAAGTACCTACCTAATAATTAAAAATAATAATACTTAAACAATAAAGCTGCTGTAAAGGGGCATTGTCAAATATAATTAATAATAAAATTAACAAATAAATAAATAACCTTCCTTTGGTTATTCAATTTCCCACTTCCTAACCATGCTGTGTTTACACGTTAAGGGTTACGACCTAGCTCATAACTTTATATTGATTTTTCTGTAATTTCACTGGTTGTAATCTGTTGTGTTTACCTAATAAATAAATTAAATTAATAATTACATGGTAATTTAGGCTCCAATTCTGTCGGAATGATCTGTGATCCAATTGGATCAAGTTGGGACTATATTTGAACTATTAGAATCTAATAAGACCTGGCTAAATTAGGTACAAATTCAGTCGAAACATTAGGAAAACTGGAACTAATCGTATCTGGACAGAGCTGATCCAATCACCTTGTAAGGTGATGGTGAATTAATCAACTTTCGTAGAGCGTTGGTGGTGTGTGTGGTAGTGGCTAGGACGCCTATGGCTAGGAAGGAAAACATCGTGAGGAAACCTGCATGTCTTGAGGAAATTAAAAGTTTCCGAAGGTGTGAATCCACCAATCAGCATTGGGCCCGCTCGGTGGATCATGGCCCGTACCCCCTTGTGCAAGGGGAGGCCTGTGCCCCAACAGTGGGGACATTAATAGGCTGATGATGATCAACTTTCGATCAGCTATACATGATGCACTGAAAGATGCGCTTTAGAACAGGTGCCATAAAAACTTCTTCTTTCTCCACAGACCGCCGTAAAAGTAGCCAAAGACCTCGACATCCCTGAACCCACCATCATTCGCGGTGAAGAACTGAAAGAACGAGGCATGGGAGGTATCTACGGGGTCGGGAAAGCGGCTGTATGCCCGCCCGCTCTGGTCTCTTTGACGTACAACGCCCCGGGAGCGACCGAGTCTGTAGCCTGGGTTGGGAAAGGCATCGTTTACGACACCGGCGGCTTGAGTATTAAAGCTAGAGTAAGTATTGCCTTTTGAAACGGTATCTTAGTGACGGAACGAATGTTGAAACAGGTGTACGAAGAAAAGTGAATGGAAGGAGAAGCCGGGGTCGTCGTAGACTTATCTTTAAAGATCAGATTGACAGAGTGCTCTTAGATTACGGCGAGCATTCGTGAAATGACGAATTACTGTAGAGGAAGCAAGAGAGGCGTGATAGAGAATCATGGCGCTCCGTTCTCTCTGCCTACCCCGCAAGGGATATAGCGTGAAGTTAAGTATGTATGTAACTTATTATAGGGGGCCGGGAATAATTACAGCGGGGCTTCCCATGGGATTTTTTGTGCCTACCCCATTTCATATACTAGTTATCTCAGTGTGCAGGTTTCCTCGCGATGTTTCCTTCACCGTTAGAGCAGTCGGTACATGTACGTAAGTCTTAGAAAAATTCCTGGGGTGAGGGGAGGCCTTTAAGAAGGATAAAAAGAGCGTCAGTGGCACAGTGGCTAGGACACCAGGCTCCGGGGGTCCGTGTTCGAAACCATGCAGTGCCATGTACCAATGAGTTTTCCGTATTTTTCGAAGACTTACGTAAATTTACCGACTGCTGTAACGGTGAACGGAAGGAAAACATCGTGCACTGCACCTGTATGTTACACAATTGACATAAAGTTCATTATGCTATGTACAATTACGTTGCGAAAATTCGCTTCCATTCTATTCCGTGGCAATGTAAATTGAACCTAACCATAGCATGTCTAAAATGTTACCTGCGCGGAACGACCGCCATTTTTGTTCAACTTATGTGCCGCGGGCCACCAACGAATTTATTGAACACCATAGACCTCATATACAGTTACAGTGCGTGAGTTTTTTTTAAAAACATTCGGGTATTGTAAACTTCGGTGTCCTTCGGTTATATGCGAATGTACCGACTGTAATAAGACAGAGATAGAAGCCGATTTTACCCGATACCCGAATGCTTTTCTAAGAGGTCGCGCACTGTACCGTCGATCGAAATCTCCGACTACCTTTCTCTGAAACTACTGAATAGATTTTCCTACCAATAAACTAGATACGCCTAGCCTAGTGTCGTTTATTACTTTTTTTTTCTTTATTGCAGGATCTTACAGCTTATTAATTATTTACATAGTTTTTTATTTTAATTCTTTATTAATCATACTTATAAACAAATACATATTCAATCAAGACTAAATCTAGGAGTACAGTTACTGAAGACAACCGGTTATTATTTTGAACAAATGTACGGAGAGCACAGATAAACTATTTTGGCCTTTCTTTCTTGCGGTGTGTGGTTAGAGGCCAATATATTGTCAGGAGTTGTTCGGGCAGCCCCATGGGTCTCAAACATGGCCTATACAGGCCGAATGGTTACTATGGAATTAATATGTTATTATTCGGATTACTCACCGATGACTTCATACTTTCACTCTTCAGTTAGTTAGTTTTTTAATAAAGTTCTTTATTAATCAAACTTATAAACAAATGCATAACTAACTTAAGGTATACAATTACATATGATGTTGTTAACTTCCAACAGTCTAAAGAGACACCTAAAGTAATTTACCTAATTAGTAATTGCTCATTACATCTGGAGTTGTGTCAAAGTTCAGTAGGTACTAATTTTACGTTATCTTATGAATATGTAAGCTATTGTATAGTCTTTACTTTTTACATGTTACAATAAATAAATAATGAACACACTAAGTAATATATCGCTACGAATAGCGGGTTAAAAAAAATTATACCAAAAGTTTTTACATAGTAAATGCTCTTAAAGTATTTGTATGCCAATACAAGATTCCAAATCTCAAAATTTCTTAAAAACCTTACCTTCCCAATGTGTTCCAGGCGTCGATGGTGGGTATGAAAGGCGATTGCGCGGGCGCGGCGGCTGTCCTCGCTGCCTTCGCGGTGATGGTCAGAGCCAAACCTACCATCAACTTGCACGCCGTTCTGTGCCTGGCAGAGAACGCGGTCGGCCCTAAGGCCACGAGGTAATATTGTAACGATGTGGACTTCATCGTCCATATCAACCTCCTTGCCATCAATTTCAACCTCATCGTTAGCGTTTATCTCACCTCATTTCGTGTTGGCATCTTCATTTCTTCATCTATATTTTCAAAATTCAAATCATATTCCCATTCCATTTCTAAATTCCATTATTCCATTAATTTCATTATTTTCTTTGTATTTAGCACTTTCTCTCTGTATTTTGTCTTGAACGGACGTTCTCCGTTTTATTTTTGTCTCCTACTACTACCTATTTTCTACGTTTACTATTTTCTGTGTTGTTCTGTTCCTTAAAAATATAATATCTATTACCAAGTTCTTCTATTACTTCATCTGCACACTGTCCTAGAACCCTGCCAGCCGGCACCTAGAGGACAGACTGTAGCAATATCGTCATAGAGTATGAACCTCTAAACCTCTCTAGTTGCGAGCACGGTCCGAAAGTGATCGTGCAAGTTAGGTGCAGTCAGCACCATGATGGGTGACCGTTGGTGCCGTTCTCCGTGTCTCGGAGAACACGTCAAGCAGTCGGTCCCGGTTGTTGTCGTTCGACAGCAGCTCTGCCGTATAAATCCAATACACTGTAACTTGACAACACCGAGTTTGAGATAAACGCGTAAATATATGTCAGCGCAAACAACAAGTGACGTCATAGTGCACGTGCAATGCCGTTGACCCGTGGCTAGTGAGTGTCGAGTAACTAGGCAGTAACTAATTCGCTGTTAAATAACTCTAAAATAAGGTGATTGAGTCAATATAGTTATTAAATTATATTTCGCTGGTTTTTTAAAAAGCAAAAATAGAACCACAGGGTGAGGACAACCCGGAGAATGATAGCGGGCCATCTATCCCTCAGATCTGACATATACATTTATACGCCTTGTAATTGTTAGAAATACAGTGTATTGTCTGTTATCATATCTCAGTATCAAAATCAAGGTACTAAACAGATAATTAGAAATCAAATAAGCGCTATTAAATCAAAACACTGTATCTTAACATACAGTGTATTGGATTTACAGGGCAGTTAAGCTATGTCAGAGACCTACAGGCGGCCTGAACTACTCTGACAATAGATTGGCCACTAACCATACGATAAATAAACAATCATAGCTTTGTTATATTTGCAGAACCTTATTATGCTATCATAATATAGATATATCGGAAGATACTGACCCCACTCAGGGTATCCTAGTGTGGGAGTCAGGGAAATCTAAGAAAATGTAAAACGCTCTGTATTGTATTAATTTATCTTAAAGTAACTAAAACCGTTACAAGATACGTCATTAACAGCGGTATTAAATATACTCTAACAATAATATACATTCAAACTATATAAAATCAAAAGTTTTAGTTTTAGGCTCAATTTACATTGTCGCGGAATGGAATGGAAGCGAATTTTCCCAACGTAATTGTTCATAGCACAATGAACTTTATGTCAATTGTGTAACATACAAACTAAATACGAGCCAAAAAAGAGGTCGCGCGTCTTCCGGGGAATCCTCGCGCATTCTCGAGAATTCCCCTAGCGGTAAAGCGTATTTAGTTTGTATGTTACACAATTGACATAGAGTTCATTATGCTATGTACAATTACGTTGCGAAAATTCGCTCCATTCCATTCCGCGGCGATGTAATTTGAGCCATAGTGTCGGTTAAATATTTAAAATAAAACATAATAGTTAGGTACAGTGTTGTACACCGTCAGGGAATTGAAATAAAAAATAAAATAATCTGTTTGCATGAATAAATTTTATTTATAGACCGTTTGAGGGTGAGACTGGGTGTTTTATGTATTAAACCTGATATCTCTGGCATTTGAGAACCGATTTTGACGATTCTTTTTTAATTTAGAAGCAGACAGAGCAGGGGGGGCAGCCCCAAAAAATTTGGTCAAGATTTGATGACAGTAAGATTTAACCTTTTTCCACGCGGCCCGCTGTGATTCAAAAGCAGTTTTTTTGCGGAAATGTTAATTTGTAATATTATTTCGCAGACCTGATGACATCCACCAGCTATATTCAGGACGCACCGTTGAAATTAACAACACTGATGCTGAAGGTAAAAAAATCATCACATAATAAGAAATAAACAGCCTGCCGGCGACCTTGGGATCTTCAAGGCCAGAGTGAATAGGCATTTACTGGACCCGCATGCTCCATCGTCGACCTCATCGTCGCTTACCATCAGGCGAGATCGAGGTCAAAAGCGGGTTTAGTAGTCAATAAAAAAAGAAAAAAAAAAGATAATCCTGCAATATTTTACCACTAGAGGCGCCACTAGCAAATTTACAAAAAACATTCAAAAATACGACGTACGGGTACGACTTACAGATGATTTTGTTGTAAATATAACATAACCTAAATGTATTTCTTTCAATGACAATAATTTGATAAATAAATAATGATTATTTTGATTAATATTGGATGATTTTACAAGATTTTTGTTTAATAAACTTTAAATTATCACATAAAGCCAAATATCAACATGTAGATACGTACCTTACCACCAAATTCCTTAAGACTCGCGCCACGCCGTTTTAACAGATTTTTTTAGGTCTGCTATTTGCTAAATGGCCATATGATGCCATGATATCATCACAATTTTACTATAGCTTTGAGATATTAAATTAACCTAAATAACGAAAAATTGTGATATCTTCAAAAATGACGTTTCGTTTTGCTTTTCTGTTTACGGAGTGTGTTCGTGGCTCCATCTACGGAACGAGACGCTAAAACGTTCGAGTGATTTTCAAGATTCTAACACGGTCATTGGCCAAATTTCAGGGGCCATAATTAAAGAAATATATATAAAACGTATGTTTCTTTGTCAGGTCGCCTGGTGCTCAGCGACGGCGTGGTGTACGCGTCTAGAGATCTGAAAGCTGACACCATCGTTGACATGGCCACTCTAACTGGAGCTCAGGTTCGTACCGACGTCTTCTTCGCCAGAGGCACTGCTCATTGGCGCGCTGGGAAGCGTTCAAAATCTACTACCAATTTTGAATAAGCAAGGAATTTCTATATACTAGTACAGTAGGCAGTAATTGGTTTACTTGGTTATAGTAGCCTAGGTCCGAAAGTGATCTGAGCTCCTCCGTGCCTCGGAGAGCACGTTAAGCAGTCGGTCTCGGTTGTTGTTGTGTCCGAAGTCTACGGGCGGCCTGAACAACTCTGACAATAGATTGGTCACTAACCACACGATAAGAAAGGAAGGGTTTAGTCGTTTAAAAAAATGTTATGATCACAGGGTACGGCTACAGGCAAATACCATGCGGCGATAGTATCGAACACTGAGAGACTGGAGCGCCTGTGCGTGTCGGCGGGCCTGCGCTCGGGTGACGTGGCGCACGCGCTGCCCTTCGCGCCCGAGATGCACTTCCCGGAGTTCTGCAGCGCCGTCGCCGACATGAGGAACAGCGTCGCGGTGAGTGGCGGTGATGGAACGAGCACGTGTCTGGTGATGAAACTTGCAAATACGATCCGGGGTAGTTCGGATGATGAAACGCGCTCCAATATCTAATGATGAAACACGCCCCAAATCTGCGCTACGACTAGTGTCCGACCGAAGCTTCGGCTTCGGCCACCTTCGGCCAAAAAAAGCACCTTCGTCCAAACCTTCGGCTTCGGCCAAAATGGGCCCAAGTTTTGGCCGAAGCCGAAGGTTCCTAACAAACGACGAATTCGAACGAATTTTTCACAAATCGCAAGGTAATTTTGATGACCACTAGATCAACTTCTAGAGAAGATTAACATTACCTTTCTATATTATATTATACAGTCGATATAAAACCTTCAATTTTAAGGTTTTAAAATCAAATCATTTAAATTAGCTTGTATCCAATCTTGAACAAAATTCTTAGAGCTTTTAAACCTTCGGCATCGGCCGAAGAAATCGACCTTCGGTCGGACACAAGCTACGACACAGTTGCCACTAAACTTCCCGGAGTTCTGCAGTGCCGTCGCCGATATGAGGAACATGATGAAACTAGAAAAATACGCTCCGGGGGTGTTCGGATGATGAAACGCTCTCCGGTATGTGTCTAATGATGGAACACGCTCTGTGTTGAGTGTCTGATGATGATACGCGCTCGAATATCTAATGATGAAACCGTCGTCGCCGACATTTCTCATTCCTAAACGATCCCTATAAATCAATGATCACTCATCAATATATTCACACTTCACAGGATCGCAACAACGCCCAACCTTCGTGCGCTGGTCTCTTCATCCTGGCGCATCTCGGGTTCGACTTCCCGGGGTCCTGGCTTCATATCGACATGGCCGCGCCCGCCACTTGCGTAAGTGATACCAGATAATATAAGCAGATTAAAACAGGCCGAAATTCTTCCGGAAAATGGTGGTAGTTCCCCTTAGGTGTAGAATAGTATCCACTAAGACCCTTAGTCGCCTCGTACGACACCCACGCGAAGAGTTGGGGTGGTGATATTCTTTAGCTCTCTTCTTCTAAGTCGTGTTCCTCATTGTTGAGGGTCGTGATCATTCTAAGGAATTAATCACATAGAACGACTTTCGTGGCGGATTTAATGGGTGGTTTTGCCATTGCCTTCCCCATTTCACACACAGGTTATCCCAGTGTGCAGGTTTCCTCACGATGTTTTCCTTCACTGTCAGAGCAGTCGGTAAATGTACTTATAAGTCTTTCGAAAAAGCAGAAAAATGCATTGCATGGCATTGCCTGGTTTGGAACTCGGACGTCCCGGATGGGAGTCCGACGTCCTAGCCACGGCGGCACCGACGCTTTATTCTTTAGCACCGGTACCACAAATACTAATTTGCCTAAACTTTTGGCTCGCTGTCAGTGCTCACATCATCATTCTGGAGGAGAGGGCGCTACTTATTAATATGTGTTCCCCTTGATGATTTGAATCCCTAAAGGCGCGGTTACATATTGTCGTTGACCGATACGGCGACCGACCTGCGGTGGACGATCTAGGGTCACCGACCTCCGTTGTTTACACTTTGTCATTCGCTCGATGACAACTTAGTGACACTTTGACGTTCGCCGAATAGGTCGACGGCTGGTAATTCACATATAGTCGGTGACCGTACAAACGGTCGGTCGACGACCGTATGTAACCGCGTCTTGACCGATATTTTATTATTTTTTTCGTATGTATTTAATTATATTTTATATAGAATTCAGCTGGGTTGGGCAACATTTCGGAAGTTACGTCACATCTTCTCGTCGCCCATACCTCAATGCCTTTAACCAGACAAGAGTCTTTAACCAGTTCGTCCTACCAGTAACGACCTACGGAGCCGAAACGTGGACACTGACGGTGCGACTGGTTCACAAATTGAAAGTCGCTCAGCGTGCTATGGAAAGAGCTGTGCTCGGAGTATCTCTGCTGGATCGAATCAGAAATGAGGAGATCCGGCATAGAACAAAAGTTACCGACATAGCTCATAAGATTAGCAAACTGAAGTGGCAGTGGGCTGGTCACGTCTGTCGCAGAACCCACAACCGCTGGGGGAGACGAGTTCTGACGAGACTGGCAGCTACTGGATGAGAAGAGCCGAAGATCGGGCTCAATGGCGCGCCCTGGGAGAGGCCTGTGTCAAGCAGTGGACTAGAGTAGGCTGCTGATGATGATGATTTAATTATATTGTATTTATGTATATAAGTAAATTATATTGTATATTTGTATTAGTATTGTATATTAGTATACAATGTAAGAATATTGTTATTTTAATATATAAATTTCACGTATTATTAAGTAAGTTTCTTTGTCATTTTTATTGCCACTGCACCGCCATAACATATCTGCATGCCCAAAGGTCACCTGGCAGAGAATGCAGCAAGGCATTAAGCTCACCTGTACACAATAGTGTAATAAATAATTAATAAATATAACGTTCTTTCCCACTCTCCCAAAATTCAACTTCCAGAATCTACCTCATATCAGCTAGTTAATATAGTAATTATTTGTATTTTTCAGGGTGAACGCGCGACGGGATACGGCGTGGCTCTTCTGACCGTGCTCTTCGGTGCGCACACGCAGAGCAAGCTGCTGCGTGCCCTGAGCCCGGGGCCCGCCACGCATCTGTGATAGCTCCGGGAGCTCAGGGGGGTGTCTCAACCTACTATTTAGCGAAATACCTATATTATAGTCGCGTTTCCGTTATGCATTAATAATTTTTACTTTAAATTTTAAATAACCTGGTATTTTAGACCTGAACGCAGGTGTGACGTCGTACCTGCATATAAGTTTTAACCTGGATCATGGAAACGCGGCTTCAATACCGGTAACTAAATAAGAAATAACAGTTCAAATGTTAACCCTATTTTTGTCTAAGTACCCACCCTACAACTAGTGAATTTATTCTACATAATTTTAAGCATAATATTTTTTTTATTATTGATAGAATTTACGGTCAGAATTTTGTACAATTACCTTTTTATGTGTATTTTTTTAATGCCTATCCAATAATTTATGTATATTGACCAGAAACTAAAAAACCTTGTCAAGGGGGCGCCATTGGAGTATTATAATCTGTGTTTTGGAGTTCACTATGAAAAAATAGTACCACATAAGTAATAGGTAGTTATTTATGAGGTAAATACTACCCTTTATTGAATACCTTCTTTTTGGGAAAGCACTGGCTCCCAGTCTCAGAGCTCTGGAGCTTGACTTATTATCTTATGATAGGGGGCCGGGAATAACCCCAGCGGCACTTCCCTTGAGGATCTTTTGTGCCTACCCCATTTCACACACTGATCATCTCAGTGTGCAGGTTTCCTCACGATGTTTTCCTTCACCGTTAGAGCAGTCGGTAAATGTACGTAAGCCTTCGAAAAATACGAAAAACTCATTGGTACATGGCACTGCACGGACCTCCCGCATGGGAGTCCGGTGTCCTAGCCACTGTGCCACCGACGCTATATCTCACTAGTATTTTCGAAAACACCCAAACGTCATCCAATTACCCGAAATCATTCGGAGAAACTGCGATTTCCTCTAAATCTCATGAATACCTCACAAAAACTGGTCGATCTCATCTCACGCGTCCGCGCACCGTGAAGCCGAGATGACTGTGTCTTCAAAACACTGCTGGCTGCACGGTTTCGAAGACCTCCCGCATGGGAGTCAGGTGTTTTCAATAAAGATTATTTTATTTATTTATTATTTAATTCCGCAATATGGCAAGGGTTTTCTAGTTCCTGGTCGGGGTTTTATAGGGACAATAAAATTTAATTAATGAAGCAATAACAATAAATATTGTAATGTAACGGTAGTATCTATAGTTTTGTGCCTTTCAAATTTTTAGTGTTATGGTTTTGAATGTTTCATAGAAAATTGAATTCTAACGCCATTAGCACACTGCAGTGATTATGAAACCAAAACCATAGAAAACCAAAAGCAATGTATGGGTTCGGTTCCGTTTTGAAATCGCTTTAGGGTTATCTAACCTTGAATTAACTCGCGAATTGTGTATGGTTGTCATACAAAAAATCCTGCAGATATAATCTCAATACATACAAGCTTCTTTTTCTACTTGTTCTGTTTGTTTATGATAATTTCAATAATGACAAAATCAAAATACGATGGAACCTTGTCATATCAACAGTGTTTAGTATCGTATGATACCATCGTGGGACGAGGTTGTATCGTATATTGTTTATTGAGTCTGATTTTGTACAATCGCGATGAGAAACTGTTTACCATCTGCAACTTACAGAAAATTAACTTTTAGGCTCAATTTACATCGCCGCGGAATGGAATGGAAGCGAATTTTCGCAACGTAATTGTACATAGCATAATGAACTTTATGTCAATTGTGTAACATACAAACTAAATACGCTTTACCGCTAGGGGAATTGTCGAGAATGCGCGAGGATTCCCCGGAAGACGCGCGACCTCTTTTTTGGCTCGTATTTAGTTTGTATGTTACACAATTGACATAAAGTTCATTATGCTATGTACAATTATGTTGCGAAAATTCGCTTCAATGTAAATTGAGCTTTAGGATCAAGTCGTGTCATCGCTCTAGAGCTTGACAAAAAAAAACTTCAATTGGCGACTGTGTGCCTCTTAACTCAACCTGTGCTAATGTTTGATTCTAAAGACTAGATATTAATTATGGCCCTGTTTTGGGAATGTTCATACATAGCTTCACGCTATGTCCCTTGCGGGGTAGGCAGAGAGAACGGAGCGCCACGATTCTCTGTCCTCTTGCTTCTTCTACAGTCATTTGTCGTTTTACGCATGCTCGCAGTTGGGGTATGAATGTAGTCATATTAATTAAAATTCTACTCTTTAAAATCGGATTACATACATGATTTGTATTTTCAGTCACAATATGAATTTATCTCAGTTACCAGTGTTATAGGTATTATATTAAATAATAATTAATAACATGTATGTAAACAGTTACATAATAAAACATATTTTTTGTTAAATAAGGCATAGGTATATTTTAAATACATTGTCTAACTAGTGTGGAAAAGGCCAAATTGTCGCTATACACACGAGTGCGACACATGGTCTTAAATCAGAAACCGGTATCATAAGAATGTCTAATTTTAATTCACAAGAATTGTTTAACGGCAACAAGTAAGCGATTTAACAATAAATCGGAAATGTGTTCAATAGAGCCAAACCATATTTAAACCGCTATATATAGATTTTATTTTATATCTACGACCGAATGTAATAGGGCCAACGCTGTGTCAGGTGAGCGCAAGACGCGGGCGAATCGTTCGTACATTGCTGGTTCTTTCGCTGAAGTTATATGGGACGAAAGAAACCGTTGTATCATAACCAGCTATGAACATACACACAACTATGTGCGGCATACACACAACTATGTATATATATATACAACTGTACATAGTATGCGAACTCGTATCACCCGGATTCTCCAATCCGCCGCCACCGCCCTAGGCGAATGGTTTCGGAAGTGGAGAATCGAGGTGAACCCTGACAAAAGCGCCGCCATTCTCTTCGCTAGGGGTCGTGCCCCTGATACGACCACCCATGTTCGGAATAACATAGGGCAACTCTCACTTTTCGGCAGACCTATCCCTTGGGAGAAAAAGGTCAAATATCTAGGAGTCACCCTTGATAGAGGTATGACCTTCGAGCCACACATAAAACGCGTCCGCGACCGCGCAGCATTCATTCTCGGCCGGTTACACCCGATGCTAGGCAAGGGGAGTAAAATGTCACTTAGAAATAAGTTGACAATTTACAAAACTTGCATCCGTCCAATCCTCACGTACGCAAGCGTGACATTACATACTTTACCATTATTAATTATGTATCTTTTCTGTCGGTACCGCCCAGAAAGCTAGTGGTACAAAACTTCTCACTAGTTCCACTAATTTGGATGGTGGTACCAGTGGGACTTTTTTCTCTCCATAGTACCACCGGTGGTACAAACAGTGGTACTAGTGAGAACGAACCTTTTAAATACATTGTCTAACTAGTGTGGAAAAGGCCAAATTGTCGCTATACACACGAGTGCGACACATGGTCTTAAATCAGAAACCGGTATCATAAGAATGTCTAATTTTAATTCACAAGAATTGTTTAACGGCAACAAGTAAGCGATTTAACAATAAATCGGAAATGTGTTCAATAGAGCCAAACCATATTTAAACCGCTATATATAGATTTTATTTTATATCTACGACCGAATGTAATAGGGCCAACGCTGTGTCAGGTGAGCGCAAGACGCGGGCGAATCGTTCGTACATTGCTGGTTCTTTCGCTGAAGTTATATGGGACGAAAGAAACCGTTGTATCATAACCAGCTATGAACATACACACAACTATGTGCGGCATACACACAACTATGTATATATATATACACAACTATGTATATATATACACAACTATGTATATATATACACCTTTCAACAATTTGTTTTATGCCCCGGTTTACACTTGGTCAAGTAGTTGAGTGTGCAAGTAAACTGGCGAGTGGCGAGTGCCTGGCAGTTTGCACTCACCACTGCACTTGACTAAATGTAAACCGGTCAGAATAGAGAAAGGCAGCTGACAAAAGTGTATTTAAAGTTGGTTTTTTTTAATTTCATTTTGGACAATGTTTATGTAACATTCTTTTTGCAATACCATACATTTGTTTATTTTTTCGGAAATAAAATTAATATTTAGATAAAACGTTTAATTTATTAGCTAAAACACTTTAAATGAAAACTGACGTTTGATACGAAACGGGACCAAAAATAAAAATTCGTTGTTGTTTGGTTAAATTGTATTTACCAGTTGAGTTTACCAATAATAATGCTGGGTAAATAACACTATGTATAAAAGCCCATAAAATCCGAATTTTTGTATACAATTGTAAAATTTCGTCATGGTCAGTATATTATACAAGAAGATAAAATAATAAATGCACTCGTCCCGTCTACATGGCGGCATAATCCCTACATTTTTGGCAAAAAACCTATTATATTTTAATTACATAGAAGTTATCGATAATTGCATCTGTTAATGCTTAATATAAGTCGGTCGAAAAATTTAAAAAAAAACTGGGCGCCATCTTGTATTGTAATAAAAAAAAATCTTTTTTTTAATGATGTTGCCAACGCACCAAGTTTTTTGACTAAAGATTTATTACATACTGTATCAATACATAATTTACTTACACTTAAAAAAAATCAAAATAATTCCATAAATAAATTGACTTTCCAACTTCAATTTCATCGAAAAATAAATAGATCTCCGTCTCATGACAAAAATAAAGACTAATTTGATTGTAAAATGACTAAATTGAAATTACAGGGGACAAAACTGGTCTGATTTTAATTTGGAACCTATTCCACAAAAAAAACGTTTAAAATGGAATCCAAAATCATTAGGTATGACCTAGAACCATATTTTTAGGACCTTTTAATACTAGTCTAGAAAATGCTGAATTTATTATGGAATTGGTTCCAAGGTTTGACCTCTCAAATGGAAAATCTCTTACCAATTTCAAATACCACCGTCCCTTTCCCACATTAGATTATAAACATACTTGTGTAAAAGAGACAGAGATATAAAAGACATACTGTGGTAAGTGATTTGAGACATCTATGCAATTCATAAATCCCTGATTCCTGTGCCGTAGTTCGCCCCACCCGCCCTGTTCAGTGCGTCTTTGAATTGATCGATATCTATTTCTGCCTGGCTTTCCAACTGTAACTCCACTGCAAAATTCTGAAACAGAAAAAATATCTACGTGAAAATAAATTGCGGAAGTCATAAATCAAAAGCAGCGCCAAAATCAATATGACTTCATAAGTGTGTTCGTTGCGTTCATCAAATAACACAGGCAACATGAACGCAGTCTTTGTTGGTTTTGATAAAACAATTTGAGCGCTGTTTGATAATCGTGGTTTCATAAGAGAGAAAGAGATAAAACTTTACCTCTATAGGTATAAATCAGCGTAGGAAGCCCGCACTTCGGACCGTAATTGTTTTACGCGGGAAACGAAACGTCGAAGAGGACACATTTCCACTTGTTCCAGGCCATATAATATGTATTTAAAAAAGCATGCAAAGTATCATGTCAAACAAGACAGCGTTCCATAACCAGTTGAACTAATTCACGTTAACAAGTGTCCATCTTCCATTACCGCGTTCACAGCTGAAAATTAATCAAACATATTTGACACAAGCAATGGAGCCTGTGTAATTGTCAATGTGAATAATTTCAATTGGTTTTAGAACGCACTCCAAAGAGCATAATAATTATGTCAACGGCCGCGAAGTGAGAGGTTATTTTTGTTTACTTGTGTTTTCATCTATACATTAATAAAATGGAAGAAATTTACAAGAAAATACCATGCAGAGAAGAGCAATTGAACGATTTATTCAATCTTTTGGGTGATAACGAGGAACCTTTACCCTGTTCTTTGTTTATAAGTGGAAGTATGGCTACCGGTAAAACTTTATGTGTTGACTCGGTTTTACGTTATTCAGACTACAAACACGTAACTATCAACTGTATCGAGTGTTATTCTCCAAAATTAATGTACGAGACTATATTATCCGGCCTTGAAGACGATGCGGTAAGCCCAAAATGTGATACTATGTTGGATCTTATAAATGGTCTTAACCGTCTGGAAAACGATCTCACGAGCTACGAACCCATTGTATTGATATTCGACAGAGCTGAAAGACTCCGCACTATAGATCAGAGCATATTTTGCGCGTTCCTGAGGTTCCGAGAGCTATGTAATCTCAATATTTGTACAATATTTATCACACATTTAGTCTACGACAATTTCTACTTCAAAATGGGCGCCCGAGAGCCTATAAAACTATATTTCCCTAACTATAACAAAGAAGAGCTATTCTCAGTCATATTTTTATACCAAAATACATTTATTCGTCACTTGCTCAGCAAGTATGATGTTGAAAATGAAATTAAAGAGGAATTAGAAAAGCCAGAGTTATTTGCCAACTTTCTCAACGCATTTCTGAGCGTGTTCTATCGACCGTGTCGAGATCTGATAGAACTGCAACACATGGCGAGAGTAAACTTCACAAAATACTGTGAACCGATCATTAAAAAAGAAATCAAGGCTAAGGATCTGCCGAAATTATGGCGGCACATTTCACCTGTTTTAAAAATGAGCCTAGAGTTGCTGTATTTACGTACAAGCAGTTCAACGTCAATTGCTCCATCACCAGGGAAAGAAAACAGTGATTTGGTGAACTATGAAAGTTACAATTTTGAAAACACATTGAAGGAAGAACTTTCATCGACAAAAACATTTGCACAAAGTTTTGAATTGCCCTATTATGCTAAATATCTCCTCATAGCATCATACCTTGCAAGTTACAACCCACCAAAGGAAGACAAAAGATTATTTATGAAGAATCATGGGAAACAACGCAAAAGGATGCAACAAGTCAAAGCGAAAGCAAAAATAAGTGAAAAACTAAATACACAACTTGGTCCTAAAGTATTCCCCTTAGATCGACTACTAGCAATTTTCTATGCTATTGTAAACGAAAAAATCAGTCTGACTAGCAACCTACTAGCGCAAATATCAACTTTGGTAGAACTAAAATTGATCGCTGGGAACAAAGAAATAGATCTTGATACAGCAAAGTATAAATGTATTGTGGGATATGATTTCATATCGGCTGTTGCTCAGTCTGTTAATTTCAACGTTAAAAAGTATTTATATGACTTCATATAGGCTTTCGTATCCTTGCCAATATATGAGGCTAGACTGGACTTAGTTTTAGACATCAAAATGCTTTTTTAAATCCAGTAAGGTTAATGACCGAACTCTAGGCCACAGTTCTGAAAGAAACAATCTTGTCACAATTCCAGTAATTCTAAAAATAAAATTATGTATTTTTTACTCTTTTTGGAAATTGTAATTTATTAGGAAGATGAATATTCTGAAACTTCTGATCCGAGGCTTGTATGAAATGTACTTTTTAGATATATATTTGTATATACAGTTCAGAATCTCAAATTACATCCACTTGTTTACCAAAAAAGAAGGGTTATTTTACCTATTATGAACTACCTACCTAAACATTTATTTTTTTACTTATAGATAATAAAAAAATTGTAAATCAAAAATGTTTTTCTTTGATAAAATCTAGAATATTTTCCCTATTCAAAACCGAATCAGTGATTTAATCTAAGATAGTATTGCAGTTAACATGAGATAAATTTGTCGGCTTTTCTTTAAATATTTTCTGCGAAAAATTATCAATTAGGTATGCAGTGCAGTCAAAGATAAGACAGCAGTAATAATGCAATGAGTAATAGTTTCAGTATATGAATATGTTCTCATATGTATTTAGTACGCATGTAGAACCTTAAGAAATCATAATATTTTGGTTTACTTTAGCCCGTGTGCTCCATCTTCGGTCTCAACGTCACTTACCACCAGGTGAGATTGAGGTTTAGGAGGAAACGCGAGTTTAGTAGTAAATGGCTCCCAAGATACAGGTTCGCCTAGTTTGGGAGTCAGGGTATTGTTCGATTTATTAATTTGTGATGTTTTCAATAAAGATTATTTTATTTATTTAAATAAAAAAAGGTCCTTCGAGCCGGATATTAGCAATAAACCTGGGAGTACTCACAGAGATGATATCCTTGATGATGGCCTTGTCAGTGGACATCTTGGCTCGGTTGATGACAGACACGTTGGGGCCCACCCACGTCACGAAGAGGAACTTCTTGCGTTTAGACATCTCGTCACCCATCTGCAACCTGTTGGAAATGTAGAACATGAGAGCACAATTCACGTCGTGGCAACTTTATTGTACAGTCACGAACCTTGGGCTTGGCACATTGAACGACTTTGTCATATTAAAACGTAGACGACAATCAAAAAAGATTTAATACTAGCGTTAATCTAGTATTGACTATGACAAGGTTGTTCAATGTGACAAAGCGGGTCCCAAATTAAAGTTCGTGACTGTACAAACAAGACACAAACTATAGAAACAATTTAGGCTACCTTATCGCTGACAGCTATTCCTTCCAGGCAATTTTCGGGCAGAGAGAAAGCAACTCTGATATTTAGTTCATTTGGTTATCTTACCGTGCAGAGTCGTGCCGGTCATAAAGAATAGCACCACCCCAACTCTTCCCGTGGGTGTCGTACGAGGCGACTAAGGGTCTTAGTGGATACTATTCTACACCTAGTAGAAGGCGGTAGGCTTGCCACCCATCACGTTTGTCCACCAAATCTTACGGCGTAAAGTAAGAACGACATATGATGAAGATGGTTCCTCTGTCTACTGTTTCGGGGATTATGGACGTGAGCGTTATATGTTATCTTACCTGAGGTACCCGAAAGCGCGGTCGTCATCTGCGAATTGCGTCCGGAACTCGGTGAAGTCACTGCCGCGCGCCGAGCACACGATGCGTGAGCCGTCGAATTTGAACACGGCCCTGAGGGAACAACATTGTAACGTCAGCATTAAAAACCGGCCAAGAGCGAGTCGGGCACGCACTTCAAACTATAAGGGTTCCTAGCTGGCTACGGAACCTAACTAAATTAAAATTAAGTTAATCTTTATTTCAAATATAAATGTCCATATTGTTGTTAGTAGAAAACTATGTGTAATTAAATTACCTAATTACTACCCATGAATTTTATTTAATCAGGCCTAGATTAGACCCACCCAAAGTCCTTGAAAGGGACAATCTACCTTCTCAGCAAAGGCCTTCTGGACGCTATTGGTGCTGCAGCGAATCCTGCTGATAAGGGAGTATGCTTTTTTCTTCATTATGGCATGCTAAGCTATCTGCTAACCCTGAGGATTTAGATGGAGTGTTCCAAGTGCCGGTAATTACGCTTGCTCTCTTATCCTTCAAACTGGAACACAGCACTGCAAACATTGCTGCTTTACGGCAGTAATAGGTAAAAGTGTTAACGTTATCTCCCCAGGCTGATTCTGCACAGAGTCATACCATCTTCAGAATGATGATGTATTTCCTTTAAAAACTGTTTGTTTGAACCCGGAGCTCCAGCTTTTAGGGTACCCACTGCACAACTGGCTCTCCCGTTATTAAGGTAATGCACAAATCGAAAGTCAGTGCGAGACATTACCGAACCACTTCCTTATTACAAGCAGATTGCACTTCGTCCCACTTTCCTCGACGCAAGCGCATGCCTACACCGTCCGGTGGAATTCCAAGATATACAGTACAGACGAAACATGGACGGACCCCCTACATCTCTAACTGAAACGCTATAGGCCAAAACATCCATCTATGGCAGGACAAGCGTGTCCCAAATCCAGAAAAAACTTATCTAACAACAAACGTTTCACGACGTAGCGACAATATCTCAAAGCAAGCATCCCTGGATCGAATCCATTTTCGGACCATTTTGGTGGACCACTACTAGCACAGTTGTTATTAAAAAGGAGATGAGGGAAGTGGGATTTTAGAAATGGCAAACGCCATCCTCCAATAATTAACCAATCATCCAAATACCTATTCGGAATCACTAACCATTCGGTGGGAGAAGCGTCGGAGCGCACGTCCTCGTACGCGGAGCGTATCGTGTCCCGATCCAAACCGGTTGTCATGGTTACCTGTAAAAAAATACATTCATTTTAGACTAAACTGTACTGTATAATTTTGCCTTTCGGGTAACAGTTAACCCTTTGGGAACATCTAGCTGTTCTGGCACAATCGACATGCAAGGTCGATTCGCGACGGAATGTGTTGTTACGCTAACATATTATATAATATATCCGTGTCTATGTGAGTAAAATGTCACAGATATTTCCGATGCTTGTAAAATGTAAAGTAAAAGTAAAATACACTTTATTGCACAAATATAAATTAACAAACATGAGATAGAAAAGGAAATAGTGAAATACATTTAGGCGGCCTTATCGCTAAGAGCGATCTCTTCCAGGCAACCTTCGGGCAGGGGAAATGATATCGAGAAAGAGGTAGTAGGTGTGCAAGGTTTATGGAAAACGTTATATAAGAGCATTTTATTTACAAAATGTTTACAATACTTTCACCCAAATGGGGCTTTTCTCGGCGGGAGGGCGGGAAGAATAGAAAAAGTTTGAACTGAAATGTTTAGGGTCAATGATACTTAGATGCATTTTAAGATGTTCAAGAAGATAATAGGTATAAGCGGATGGCGTCCTAGTTATTTAATTTCTCCCACATAAATTAGAATCGTAACTCGGGACTCCCACAAATGGGAGGTCCGAGTTCGAACCAAACCTACGTTAATAGTCAGAACTTTTAAAAAATTGAGGATTGGCAGCGTTTTTAATAAAATTAGGTTTTTTGATAAAAAGTCATAATTTTTCTGCTACCGCAGTCACACGGCTTGAAGTTGATTAAAGAAAGGCATTAATTAAGTACGGTGGGCAGAAACTTCGCAGTGTCTAACAAAAAATATTGAAATAAATTATACAAAAATAAATTTAGAGCGTCGGCGGCTTAGTAGTTAAGTCCGGAAACGAAATCATGCAAAGTATGTAGGTACCTACCAAAGAGTTTTTTGGATTTTTCAAAAAAAATATATACATTTACCGACTGCTCTAACGGTGAAAGAAAACATCTCGAGGAAACCTGCACACTGAGATAACGAGTGTTAAAATGGGAATGCAATGGCAATCAACCCCATTACCTAAATCTGTTACAAAAGTCGCTATTGCCATATTTGCCAAAGAAAGCTCACGACCTTCATCAATATACGATTAAAAAGAAGAAATCTCAATTGGCGTAAGAGAGGCGTATAACAATATTTGACAATGCAGATTGTGAGGTTATAACCAGGCGGCCCGAAGAGGTCCTATCACCAGCAAGATTACTCGGGTTAGTCGACGTTATAGAAATTCAAATCTTCCTACATGGAAAAACATGTCGCAATCACGATTTTTTTAAATAATTTTACATGTTTTGCTATCTGTACAAAACAAAAGTACTTTTTAAGAAAGTTTCAGATATAATGGGCAATTTAATTTCCGTTGAGGTCTCGACAAACTGGTTCTGGAGAATGGAGATCCGGTCCGAGGTACCTGACATCCTTGGGAGTAATTTTTTGGTGAAATTTAGTAGTTTTTTAATCCCCAACCAAAAGGCAGGGGTGTTATATGTTTGACGCGTATGTCTGGCAGTGGGTGTTATATGTTTGACGCGTATGTCTGGCAGTGGCATCATAAATCAACAGCCGATGGTCCGATTTGGTCGCGGATTCTTCAGAGAAAGTTGTCGAGAGTATTCTTCTGATAAAAAATAGATAGGTGGAGTGCCTCATGTGCCTGAATTACGCTTCCCTCTTTCCCTTTCAAACCGGAACACAGCAATGCCTTGGCGGAAATAGATAATAGGTTGGTACCTCTCCCGACGATCCAGAACATCAGGATCTACCATCAAGGTGAGACATACCTTAGAAGAACACGAGAATCCAGAGTGACACGACTCAACATCCTGCACGTCATCACTCGGACACGAGTCGTCTTCCTTGCCCTCCTTCACGATGGCATACAGCTCATCTATCCTGGTCTTCAGGACTCTGATCTCCGTCCTCAACTTCCTCCTATCATTCGCAACTTCCTCCAACGCGACAATCTTGTCAGAAAACTGACACAAAATTTTCCGCAGCTCGTCAACATTTTTGGACAAAAAATCGAATTTTGCAATCATACTATTCTGCGCGTCGGTAATTTTATCTATACTTTCTTCTATGGTTCTATGACTACCTTCCATGTGGTTTTCTTCGTTCATTACTATGGGGAAAATGCGATTTTTTTAATTTGAAAACTCGCGAGCTCTATTGTATCAATATTTGTTCATGTTATCTAAATGAAAAAATCAAGGGAAATTATTCCAATTTGTTACCAGTTTTTTTCATGGCTTTCGAAACGTCACAGCTGACATTTCAGATTATTTTTTCCGTGGTGACTGAATTGGCCAGTCTTTGTTGAGCAATTTTTGAAACTTTTTTATGAAAAAAACCCATTGAATTATTAAGTTTGCATTAATCATTAAACTGATATAACAGTTGCAATATCATCGGACAAAGCACTTTGACCATAGATTTTTTAAAAATATAGTCTCCCCCTAAGCGAGAGGGCGGGCGTTCGTTCCTTCATGACTTTGACCGTCATGTTTTTAACCCACGATCGCTAACCCGGTGTTATAACTGTTATAAGTTTGACACGTTTGTCAGTTTGTCGAATCTGTAAACAGACATATAGATTCGACTCAACAGTCGATGTTACGATTTGGACCCGGTTTTTTTACTCAACAGTGAATTTTGTCGAGGTCGTTGTTAGCCATATCTGATAAAAATTGGATCTGTTGTTTCCAAGATCTTGGAGATCTTTGATGTCAGATGGGATCTCTGGAACGGTAATATCGTGATGGTTCGAGTTTAAACTCAAACGTTTAGGATCATAGTGGCCTCCCACATCAAGAACCTTGAGAACTTGGTGATGGTCAGTAAAAGCATGTTGATCTCCGAGTCGGAAGATAACTATTCTGGCTGCTAAGATGCAGCGTAAGCTCGTTTAGTAGCCGGAAAGTTATATATTGTGTTTTCATAAATAATGTTGTTTTTAAAATTAGGTATCTTATCTTATGATAGGGAGACGGGAATAACCCAGAGGCACTTCGACCCTTGAGAATCTTTTGTGCCTACCCCATTTTACACACTGGTCATCTCAGTGTGCAGGTTTCCTCACAATGTTTTCCTTCACCGTTAGAGCAGTCGGTAAATGTACGTAAGTCTTCGAATAATACGAAAAACTCATTGGTACATGGCACTGCACGGACCTCCCGCATGGGAGTCCGGTGTCCTAGCCACTGTGCCACCGACGCTATATCTGACTAGTATTTTCGAAAACACCCAAACGTCATCCAATTACCCGAAATCATTCGGAGAAACTGCGATTTCCTCTAAATTTCATGAATGCCTCACAAAAACTGGTCGATCTCATCTCACGCGTCCGCGCACCGTGAAGCCGAGATGACTGTGTCTTCAAAACACTTTCCTTTCAGTGAAACCGTGCTGTCTTTGAAATTGGCCCACTGTTACAGTGGTCCAAGGTTTAAGCTTCGGCGTAGCCTTTATAGTATACGAGTATATTTTAATACGAGCTATGGAGAGGGCTATGCTCGGTATCTCATTGATGGATAGAGTTAGAAATGAAGTCATCCGTCACAAAACGCGAGTTACCGACATAGCTCATATGATTAGCAAGTTGAAGTGGCAATGGGCTGACCATGTCTGTCGCAGAACCGACAACCGTTGGGGTAGACGAGTTCTAGAGTGGAGACCGCGGACAAGAAAGCGCAGTGTGGGACGCGGTCCCTGCCCGGTGGACCGACGACCTGAAGAAGGTTGCTGGCGATGATTGGATGAGGAAGGCGGAGGACCGAGTAATGTGGCGCGCTCTGATGTTCTGATATTCTCTCCAGATGTTCTGTGCTGCATGTAATTAAACTTTGTATACTTCTGTAATCTGTATTCTGGTGTTTACAGCGCTAAATAAACGATTTCAATTTCAATTTCTCTGGGAGAGGCCTATGTCCAGCAGTGGACAGATACGGGCTGATAGATAGATAGATATTTTAATATACAGAGCAGACGACCCCAACGGTGAGCATGCGTGGAACGACGCATGACTGTGGAGGAAGCAAGAGAGGCATGCCAAGACAGATATTCATGGCGCTCCGTTTTTTTAGCTCTGCCTACTCCGCAAGGGACAACATTAAGGTGTGTATGTATGTATAGTCTAAATTAATGTATATTCCTTGGCTACGCGACTGATCATTTTATGGAAATAACCACATAGAACTACTCTCAAGGCAGATTTAATGGGGTGGTTTACCATTTCCTTCGTTTCACACATGGTTCAGTGTTTCACAAGTTCATTTGTTTGTTGTCAAATGTTTCATGGTTTACAAGTTTCCTCATATTTTTCTTCACTGTCAGAGCAGTGGTTAAGTGTACGTAAGTCTTAGAAAAAACCAAATATATGGGTATTTGGTTTTTTCTAAGACTTACGTACACTTAACCACGCGGTCAACTTTAGAATAAAAATATAGAATTAACATGAATATTTCATACATATTTACCAGGATTATTAACTGTTATAAGGTATATGTTGTTTTTCCGTTTTAGTTGCCTGGAGAGATTAAGTAAGGCATAGCTAGATTTCTAACTCGCTTTTCGCTTTACACGAAATCCATACCATATATTTACTTTACTATGCTCAAACGCTATAATTAAATAATTTATGCGCATGAGTTTATAATTACGCGAAAAAAAAAGGTTTATGGTTGTAGTTACGCGTTGGTTACAATTAGTTACACGTTAGTGATCGTATCAGTTACGTTACGTCTTCTTGTTTGTGATTTGTCAGACATTTTTAATTTAACGTGCTCTCCGAAGCACGGAGGGGCTCAGATGAAAATTACCACCAGCGGCACTCAGCGATCACCCATCCTGTTTCTAACCGTGTCTAACGATTTTTACCTTGACCGATCACTTTCTGATCATGCTTGCACCTAGGCTAGCCCCACTTTGCATGTATGGAAGGAAGAAAAGCTCATTCTCAACATTGGGCGATAAAAAAACTGTTCTCTATGTCTGACCTAATTAATCTTAGCCTTTATATACACTGCCGGGATTTGGAATCGGACCGAACCCTATTTTTCAGGATTTCTGTGGGTCCGATTCTGTTTTAAAAGAGTGTTTCCGTTTGTTAGATAATGTCCAATGTTAAAATAACTAATGTTCAAATGTAAGTCACACAGCATAAGCTTGTAGCTTTTAAGTTTTGTTACTGAAGTTCAGCATTTGGTCGATCAGTTTTGGTCTTTATTATTTTCAACAAGATTTATTGTCATATGTTTTATAAGAAGGGATGTAGGTGGTTGAAATTGATATTTAGTATTGACGGTAGAATGAAATAAACCAGTCTAGTAGCAGCACTCGTGTGGTTTAATTGTGTCCCGATTCCTTACACACATCTAATGTCTAATGTCCAAATTAGGGATATTCCGGAGGTGGTTTTACCGGAACCGGAGTGGAAACCGAAGGTTTTTTAATTTGATTTATCGGAGTCGGAACCGGAGTCGGATGTAGAAGATAGATGTTCAGAAGAAGTTCAAATTTTAAACCGTTTTTAATTATATTTTTTATTTATTTATTTATCGTTCGGTCGTCAGCATCACACAATCACACTATTATTTTACAAAGGCAAAATATTCTTCAGCCATGCTATGGCTACGTCGTCCAGCAAGTGTAATCTGTGGATTCCTCCTGGTATGACCCATATTTCGCAGTCCTCCGTTAGGTGGCTCATTGTTTGCACGGCCGCGGCCCCGCAGGAGCACGCGGGGTCAGCTCTAAAGCCCCATTTGTGCATGAGTTCACCACATCGTCCCTGTCCGACCCTCAGGCGGTTCAGTTTCGACCACAGTGATCTGGGCAGGTGAAAACCGTATATTTTTTATGATTACGTTTGCGGCAATAAAACATATTCCTTTATGTAGTCCTACGCTATTTAATAAAATATTGATATTTGAATATGTTTGCTCACAAATCTTCGTTATAACCTCCGATTCAAAATTATCGGAGCCGAAGCCGGAGTCGGAGGTGGAAAATCTATCGGAAGTTCCGACCTATCGGAGTCGGAGTCGAAGCTCCGTAACATCCCTAGTCCAAATGCCCAGAGTCTAATGTTCAATGTCCACTGTCCATTCCAATTCCACATACTTACAGTACTGTACTATAATGATGACCCGTGTTAAAATACTTATAACAAGGGATTTCATAATTCACGCTCACGACCATTAAGTATGAACATCTTTGTAATATTGATTGCGGTTTTGTAATGTAGAAATTAATGGGAGTAGAAAAAAGTATAATGGCACTACTTTCGCCTTCCCCTTTATAAACTACCCTCGTAAGTAGACAAATACTCATATCGTTATTCGTTGTCCATCCAGATTTGGCTAAAGACGTCCGCCGTTTTGGCAAGGTCAACATTCTACAGATTAAATATAGACCCACATGACGCATGACCTGCGCGGGAGTTGAACGACCAGCTGGTTTGCTCAGGATCCGAAAAGGAAGATCGCGGTCAATATATTAAGCATATTTTCATGGATATTTCCTGTTTTTTTTCTGTAATTTCTCTGGTTGTAATCTGTTGTGTTTACCTAATAAATAAATTAAATTATTGAAGTGTGATAGGCCAGTGCGTTTGTTTAAACTTATTTGTATATTTTTGCATTGTTTGCTACGATCATAAATAAAAGCAAATTATATAAACGAAATAAATTAAAAAAAATATTTTGAATGAATTTTTTTATGCAGGACAAAGCTGTCTCTCTTACCGTTAAAACCGAAACACAACACCGAAAGCATTGTTTTAGCGGCTGAAATAAATAAAAGGGGGTACCTATGTAAATTAGAAAGCTCATATTAGCAAATTAAATAGAATACTATCTAGCTGTTGCTATGCATTAAAGATGTTGGCAAATATAACATCAAGGGAAGTAAGTAAAAGCGCCTATTATGGCTGCATCTACCCTCTTTTAATTCACGGAGTTATTTTTTGGGGAAACTCTGTAGATGTTCGTTCAGTCAACATATATCTTACAAAAGAAATGATAAGGACTGTTTTTAACAAGCACAGCATGGAATCTCTGCGAACTGTAATTTTAACAAGCACAGCATGGAATCTCTGCGAACTGTAATTTTAACAAGCACAGCATGGAATCTCTGCGAACTGTAATTTTAACAAGCACAGCATGGAATCTCTGCGAACTGTAATTTTTTTTTTCTTTTTTGCAGGAAATCTGACAGTGATCAAAAAATATTACATAGTAAATGTTCTTCAAATATTTGTATGCCAATCCAAGATTCCACTCATTACATTTTATTAAAATAACAGCATAAGGACAGAAAGGAGAATAATAATACGATATTGTTGTTGTTTTTTTTTAAGGCAAAGGGAACTGAGCCCATACAGCCATGTCTGATGTAAACAACTCTTTCAAGTCTTCATTAAAATGCTGGTGTGACACATTTCAATGCTATCTGGGATAATCTTCCACGCTTTTGCACCATCCGAACCAAAGAAGAAGGCGTCCCGGACGCAGTATGGCTCTTCAAAATCCAGCTAAGTACGGATCGGGCTGCAGCGTCTTATTTGACTTTACTTCACTGTCCCACACATTAATCACATTTTGTAGACGTTCTTCGAATAAAAAACACCATTCTTACTTGAAAAGCACTACTGTAAAACAATTTGCAAGACAACGAAAAAAACTGGTGTGGACGCGACAAAAGCGCGGGAGAAACCTATTAATAGGATAATATAAAGAAAAGAAAAAAACGAAAATAACGTAATAATTATAACGTAACGTAATAACGTATTTAAAGAAAATAACTTATAACTCTGACATTTATTTATATTTTGAAAATTTGTCTGTTTTCGAATAATAACGGAGAATATTTTGTTGCAAAATCGTCACTCAGAGGAAATCTGCACAGTAATTATATACATGATTATTGCATTCGTAGATCGAATGGTTCGGTCATGTATAAAAGTATATTTCGTCAGTGGAAAGGTAAAAATTCTAAAACTAAATTGACGTTTTGGGAAATAATTTTTTAATCTAAATACTTTAAATCTCATTTCCCAGAACCTCCATTTTGTCGCTTTAGCATTTTTTCCTTTCCACTCACGATTTGTGTCTGCCATTAGAATTTAAAACCACTTACCTTAAAAAATTAAGTAAGTTTAAGAAATGTTTAAAATTGTGGTTAGGTTAGGTTAGGTTAGGTTAGGTTTGTACTCGTGTAGGTCACTATTGTACTCGTACGCCCAAAAAGGGTAAACTGTCTAATTTACTACGCTATAATTTCTAAGACCTGCAAAGCACACAGTTTCACAATAAATGATTTCTGTTTCTGATACCTTACCAGCTGACTCTCATATCACAATTTAATCTAAGATTAAATCTATTTAAAAGCAAATATTATAAGTAATGATTAGTGAATTACGACTGCATTAGGTATGTCCATAATAGTAAAGATAGGAATATCAAAGTAAGTGGATCCAATCAAGCGCAGCTAAGGTGTTGTACAAACTAGTGTTGCAAAGCTGTCGATAGTTTAACAACCGATATTTTTTAGTAGAACACACCCACACTATTTATTGTATCGATACTTTTCAAATAAGCAATACTGTCGATAGTATGGGTAGCTGATAGCCCTCATAAAAATAAATGCTCGCTAAATATGTATTTTTTTTATTTTTTTTGTGGCATAAAGTGTTTTTCTTTCTTTCTCATCATTTGGGATATCGATAGCTCAAATAGTGATATTACAAAACTAATATCGAAGAGTGATTTGCAAGATTACTTATGATTAAGATTACTTGACCAGGAATTAAAAAACCCTCGCCGTATAGCGGAATCAAATGGTACTTTTTTCATAGCGAACTCCTGAAAACTGAAAAGTTTATTTACGTATTACAAGGCACAACAATAGGACCTCCGACTTTCAAACCAGGTCGAAACCTGTGTCTTGGAAGTCGGGACTCTGTCGCACTTTCCGTGCAAGCATATGACAATTTGTAATATTACATTAGTAACTATATATACTATACCTAAAAGGAATTTGGAAAAAGTTAATCAAAAGGAATTTAGAATATACCTAATAATAGAGAGGTAAGTTAATGTCTAAGAATGTGTCAGGGTGGGGGTGTGTTAGGTTGTGTGGGAGTGTGTATCTGTAATGTAGGGTGAATGGGTGTGTGAGTGTGTGAATGGGAAACCAATGGCGCCTTCTTGACAGGTTTTCCTGGTCAGGATATACAATCTAAAAACTATCTGTTTTCTGGCTACACTAGTACGAAGGAATACGCCACTTCACGCTTTAGGTAACAATAAACTGTGATAACGTTGTAACTTGTAAGTATTGTAACCGAGTGATGTAATTAGTTGTTTCTTGTTAACGTACGTACCTAAGTTATTATCGGTATGTAGTTAACAATAAGTATGATTCACAAACGACAAATTATCTGCTTTGTTTTTCCTTTCTAAGTAGGAATGGGTTAGAACATGACTGTCAGGAGGAACGGAAGTTCGAATGGCACAAATTAGAAAGAAGTAATATTCTGTGTATTTATTTTTTCGTGTACAATAAAGAGACTACAAACAAACTTATGATTACGACACGACTTTATTAATGTAGGTATCGATGGACTGAACTTCGACAGACCGAACTTCGATATCTACAAAAATTTAGGTAAAGATTGGAAAAATGTTGCGATCACAGAAAAAATCAAGATAGAACGGTGACGCGGGCGAGCTGCCTTATTAAGTTATGAATCGCGCGTGTTAACATTTTCATAAGCCACGCCCCCAATTTTTTTTTTATTGACTACTAAATCTGCATTTGACCTCGATCTCGCCTGATGGTAAGCGACGATGAGGTCGACGATGGAGCATGCGGGTCCAGTAAATGCCTATTCACTCTGGCCTTGAAGATCCCAAGGTTGTAGGTTTCGGGAAATACAGACGCCGGCAGGCTGTTCCAAGTGACGTGATTACGAACGAAATACCTCCTTTTGATCGATTCATTGTCGTGTCTGTTGTTCTTACTGTTACAAACCGCACAATAAGGCATTTTAGCACAGCCGCTCTGAACGATCCGCGTCGAAAACTAGGCGCTGAATGAATGAAATCTTGCAGTATATTGCAGGATGGACACGCGTGCCCGGCCCACTTCACCGTACTATCTTGATTTATTTCTGTGGTTGCGAGAATGTTGGGAAAAGTTGAAAACATTTTTCTGCCGCAAGGGTATTGTAGTGTAGTATTTCTGTAGTTTCGGGCGAAGAATAGAGCTACGGTAGCCCCTAATGGTATTAAAGATCAGATTGACAGAGTACTCAAAGGTCTTCATATATTAGCAGACGATCCCAACAGCGAGCATGCGTGAAACGACGAATGACTGTAGGTAGACAGATATTCATGGCGCTCCATTCTCTCTGCCTACCTTACAAGGTACATAGTGTGAAATTATGTATGTTTTTGATGGGATTTTGTTTACCGTACTTTACCGAACATGTTGGTGTAAGTGGGGGTCCACTTACACCAACATGTTCATAAAACCTAGTATTTTTACATCCTTTATAGATTATTGAAACATATTTTCTTCAACTAATTCTGTGTGATGCCGGCTCTAAAGAATAGCACCACCCCAACTCTTCCCGTGGGTGTCGTACGAGACTACTAAGACTAAGGGTCTTAGTGGAAACTATTCTATATCATAGACGGCGATAGGCTCGCCCTATCACGTTTGTCCACCAAATCTTACGATGAGAAGTGCATGGGAACTGCCTTGTGATTGAAGATGGTTCCTTTGTCTATCCCCTGGGGGAATTATCCCCCAGCATTATGCATTAGCACGTGAGAGGTTATGTATTTATTACTACGTTTTCTTCACACCCTATAGCTACGTGTGCCACAGTAGCTTTCAACAGATGTTTTCAGTATAGATAACGATTTTCAAGTGCCTCTATTGATCGAACCTGGCAGATAACATACATACTTCACTATTATTGACTGTGAGGAGCTCGTAGCCTAGTTGCGAGCACGGTCCGAAATGATCGTGCAGGTTAAGCGACGTTGGCGCGGTCAGTACCAGGATGGGTGACCGCTAGTGGCATATTTCATCTGAGCTCCTCCGTGCCTCGGAGAGCACGTTAAGCAGTCGGTCTCGGTTGGTGTCGTTCGACAGCAGTCGTTAAGCCATGTCAGAGGCCTACGGGCGGCCTGAACAACTCTGAAAAATAGGTTGGCCACTAACCATACGATAAGCAAGCAAGTATTATTGACTGTCAGGTTAACTGATTTCTTCTTAGCTGGTAGGATGGTCAGAAAGTGATCGTGTAATAACTTGCACGTTTAACTGTTTAACGAGCACTTTAACTGTCAGAAGTCGTTAGGTAAAATCGGAATTTACCTGTGGTCTGTACAATTTTTTTAACTCCCCCCAACCCACAGGTGTTAAACGGTCTTAATAGTATTAACTAGGGTTTAGTTTAAGTTTTATTTTTTATAAATTCCATGTTTTATCTAATCTGTTAATGTACACAAATGATGCTGGCGGCGTTGCCCCGCTGGAGCGCTATGCTGATCCTTTGAGCGAGATAGCCGCCAGCCCTTAGGTCCCTCGTCGCATCAAACAGACGCTTGGACAGCTCTCGGAACAGTGACCCAGCTCCAGGGCCCCAAGGACCAAGGGTCTCTACACCAAATGCTACAAAGTTGTATTGGTTGCCGATGCCACCGGCCTACCTACACGTACTCTGGAGGTGGGACGGAGCCAAAGTGTCTACGCAAGTAGCGTCCCACACAAGGGCACGTCCCATTTTCCAGGGTATTAACGACATTCCGTCCGGTCTCTTGCCGTCATCACGCATGATACCGTTCGTCTCCAGGATGGCAACGTTTAAGTTTAGTTAACTAACTTTAGTTTTAGTTTTTTTTTCTAACAAAAAAATCATGTTTTATATACCTACCGAGCGTGTCGATTTCAGCTTTATGCAATGGTCTAACTTTTTTAAATGACTCAATCTAGGCAAGAACCTACATAATTCGATTTGCAATATCGTCTGATCTAACTAGTTTTGTAATTTATCGAGGTTTTTTGCTAAATAAGGAAATATTATGCCATTCTATTGGCTAGCAATTTTGGTAACAATTAAATTAAATTTAGTTTTTAAACTTGGGACGTTGTTACTTTGTTAGGAAAGACTTTAAAAAAACTTGGATTTTTCGATTCTGGAATGACCGCTAAATCTGAAGTTAAAAATAAATGATACTGTCTCCCTCACTCATGTGTAAGCTAGATTATACTCGTATTATTAGAGTAAGTTTCATTTAGCGCTGTTTCAAATCAAATCAAATCAAATATGTTTTTGTAAAAATAGGTTATGTCGTGATGTTCGCTACCTTGTGCCTTTACCTTTGCCGTTCAATTTAGTAACACCCCAGAATCGCTCCGTATAATGGATTTCGGCAAAGCCACTATCTTCTTCTTCCTCTTGTCGGTGTAGTAAACGTCATTGGGTCCTGTCCAAAGCCTCTTATTTTAACCTCCTTTGGGTACGATGAAACGCAACGCCAGCCTTTTCTTTGAGGGAGTTTTAGCGGGAAAATCGCTGGAGAAGGTTCTACTGTGTTTATTTTATTGGTCAAAAATTGTTTTCTGGTGTGATTGTTTAGGTTTTTTTGTGTTTTGGATAGCTAAAATCGGTGTAGTTTTGTCTAGCAAACTTCAGTAACAGTGACAATGTGTTGAACTCTTAAATAAACTTCTCGTTAGTGGTTCGTTGTGTAGTTTCACTCTGTAATTCTGCGGCGGGCCATGAGAATTCGCCAGAAACTAGACCGGTTGAAATTTCCGTCATAAAAAAAAACTAAAAACTGTTTTAAATCGCTTAATCGCTTATGGCTGATGGCCTGTGTTGCCAATGCCTTGTTAAATAAAATAATAATAAAAAAATCTTTGATTTGATCGAAATAACTTATCCTCGGCCTTCCTCGTCCACATTTGACTTCAACTTTTGTCGTATATTTCATATCCACTTTAGATACATAATAAAAATTACAAATTATAATTTGTTACATTACTCGGAAAGTCGGAAATCTGAAAAGTTTCCAACCCACACCAAAAAAACACGGAAGTACTTTTTCATGCCCACATCGGAACAGATGTCGTACAATGCCGCTTTGTATGTACACAATACGTCGTCTGTCCGTCCGTCCATCCGTACAGAAAAACAACCCGGCCGATGACCCGCGGAAGAAGAGAGCAAGGCTGATTGATTGAAAATGTAAATGTGTCAAAAGAATTTTAGTTTTATCGGTGTTTTATTATTTACGACTAAACCCGTTTGACCTCCGTCTCAGCTGATGATAAGAGACGGAGGTTGAATATGTACCTTGAATGTTCTTATTATAAGTAGGTATTATTAATTTACAATGTATTTACATGTCAAATAAAGGGTCTTTCAAATAGAGCGGGTCGATGTTAATAATTTGTGGCGGCCATTTTGTTTTGGCGACATCTGTCAAATCTGTTGTTTTTATTCAGTCACTGATGCCAAATCACCATGGCAAGTTACACGGTTCAGCAGCATGTGCAAATGATAAAACTTTATTATCAAAATGAGTGTTCGTTAGTGCAAACGTTGCGCGCATTGCGCCCATTTTACGGCAGACGCGGTGGCCCTTCAAAGTCTATTCTCCGACGATTGTTATATTCCATTCATAATGGCATAAAAGGGCCTTTCAAATAAAAAAAAATATTTCGTTAATATCTCACACACATCTTGTTTTATTCAATTTTAACATCGACCCGTCCTTGTTGAAAGACCCTTTATTATAAAATTTGTGTTGTCATTTCACATTACTTTTTTATAGTTATAGAATTCGTTTGTTGTAAAATGCACAGCCTAGCAGCCACATATTTAATTTAATTTCAAAAATCTGATTTTTTTATTTCACTGGGAACTTTTGGAACTTTTTTTTTATTGTAAATTTTTGGCCCTAAGGTTTTAGGCTTCGTCAAACAGCCAGCGTGACGCTGCGCGACGGTAGCGTGGCGTGTTGTTGGCGTGCAAATTAACAAGGAGTTGTATGCAAGTCGTCACACCTAACACGCTAGCATCGCGCCGCGCAATGATCGCGCAGCGCCACGCAGCCGTCACGCCGCGCTAGCACAAACTGGGAGTGCGCGAGCGCTGCGGGGCGCGACGACAGTGCGGGGCAGGACGCGACGATCGCGTTGTATTGTACGTGTTTCTATGGCAGTCGGCACACAGACAGCGGGGCGGTGCGCGACGGTAGCGCGGCGTGATTTGCTTTGCGTGGCGCGATTGTGAAGTTGTATTATTTTACAAAATTTTCGTACATTTCTATTTTTGGCTGCAACACACCAAAGAGCTCTTCAAAGCTGCTTTTCGACATTCGAAAATAAGTGAAGAATCTATCTTCGTGGGACTCCAGCTCTCTACACAAACGATGGTATTCTCCGTACTGTTCTCGTCTAGAATTTATTTCATGAACCCATTTTCTTTTTTTACATTTTTTCGATGCAGCAAACAGGAGAAGTAGTTCATCTACGTCCGAATCACTCGACATTCTGAATAATATTGAAAGTGAGGTACGAAGACCGCAGGACGCAAGTCACGCAAGGCTTAGCGTGTTCTTAGCGCGACGGGAGCGCGGCGCGACGATTTCCTGCAGTGTGACTGCCGCGCGAAGCTCGCGTCACGCCAACAACACGCCACGCTACCGTCGCGCAGCGTCACGCTGGCTGTTTGACGAAGCCTTTTGCTTGAATTTTGCAATCGACATTGTTTAAATTTTAATTCGGTTTTGTTTCTGAGATCATACTTGATGTCAGTTTTATCATGAAATAATGGCTTTCACAAATCTGCCTATATCAAATATAAATTGTGAATATAGGTATAGAACGCGGGTTTATAGTTTTTTTCACATAAATAAATAAGAATACAGAATATATTTATTTGCAAAAATGTAGGTGTATTTACAGGGTTTTGTTGTTAATTAAGTACCAATACATTTTGCCTTGTACTAGAAGTTTGTTAAAGACAATTCCCGACTAATGTACATGGGAGATGCTCGCATAGCATGCGCCAACTGGCAGACGCGGTTTCCATATAAAATTTCTCTAGCGAGCTATCAACAGAGGGCGAATTTTCTCAAATCTAGAAAAATTAGAAAATGTTCTAATTTGCTACACTTTGGTCTGCGCTTCTGCGTAACGACCAAGTCACCAATTTTTTAATTATGTAAATACCTATACCTACCTTTTGCCACATATGTATGTGAAATTGTGAACTTACTCTAAGTAAAAAGGTAACTCTTTTAAATAATGAAATGTAATCGTGTAATTTTATCGTGTTATGTATATGTCTGTAAATAATTTTTAATTCATTCATTATACTTAACGAACTTAATGCCAAATTCATAATACGGTCGAATACCGTACACTTGGCTCTACCAGGCCCGTAGGCGGGATCAGCGGTCGGGGAGGTTTCAAGGGAGTTGATGGGTTTTAGATATTAGATATACGCATGCGCTCACTCGTCGCAGCCCAAAAGTGTCTGAATGGCTGTGGAAGGCCGCTGTGCTGGATCCCGTTAAGCGATTTCGAGGGAGGGAGGGAGTGTTCAACCACCAAACCCCCTCCCCCCCTGCCTGGCTATACATGTATTCTGTGCATTAGATCATGTTCATTAGATCTACGAATAAGTAAGTAGGTACCTACCTATACTTTTTATGAACAGGTCAATATATGAGATCTCACCAATTTATTTTTTATAACCAAACACGAGACTTGGCTACTTTTTACATGCGATAAACAAAATCATATCACACTTCATCTCGTAAACAAAACATAATTGATTATTCGCTCTGAAGTGGACATGCCAAGATGGTCGAAATTACTCATCGTATCGAATACTGACCGCTCTTAATGTCCTTTTACGACGGATACAGTCAGACTAATTCTGTCTTGGCCACCGGCCAAGTGCACTCGTTCGAGGTCAACCTTCTAATTCTGGAGAATTTCACTCAAGCGCAGACCTATAACTTGCTTGACATCTTAGGGGAGAGTAACATGAATAGACAACTGTGGATTTTTGGGAGGGGCTTGCAATGAATTTAAGGGTCTTTTCTGTGGAAGTCGAAGATAGTGGAGGGTCATGAACACCCTGTGACTCCCCTTCCATTGTTTTCCCTTTTGTACAGCTGCTGTAGCTTTTTAACGTCGATGGCGTAGTGGCTAGGACGCCGTACTCCCATGCGGGAGATCCGGATGAATCATGCATGACCCGTATCATACCCTCTTGTGCAAGGGAAGGCCGGTGCCCCAAGAGTGAATGTCAAAAAGAGATTGGAGGCCATGTCAAAAAGGGTACATATGTTATGTAGGTCATCAGAGGGTTAAACCCTTTCTAAATATGTTTTTTTTAATTTTGGAAAGGAAATGTTTATAAAAATCCCTTTGCCCTCTTCAAAGTAGCAATTAACATAAATGACATTTGTGTTTCCATTAGCTTCATCACAAATATAAAAACCTTCTCCATATTACCGAATTTGAAAAATGAAGTTATTTTTTACCATTGCAATCTTCATGACACAGATTTTTCTTTTTAGAATACATATTTCGAGAAAAACAACAAAATTGGTTTTTTTCTGTATATAGAAATTTTCTTCTTCCTATTCCTATAATAATTATTAATCACCTACCCACTGACAGTACAATCTTTCTTATCAAAACGTCGATGCTAAGCGATGTTTTGTATGGTTTACAAATTTTTTTTGAAAATTAAGAGAAATTCACGATCATTTTAAAGCACCATAAATGAAACAGCGAGATGAAAGATTTCCAGTTAAAAATGCTTGAGTCACCCACAGCGGTGGAACGTGACTAAATATGGGCACGCCGCAGGGTTAAAAATAACCGGGGTTCGGTTTAGTGCGTGGTTAATCTCTTTAGTGCTTAACTGCTTAGTGAAGTTTAAGTTAGTGATGTGTTTAGACTTGGCCGTATTTTTAGTTAAGCCATCGATTGAAAGATTCATGCTGGAATTAATTTCTCAAAGAAGAAATGTGCTCCATATTGCTTCTAGCCAGGCCTAAGCCCAAAATATTTGTATATGACAAACGAGTACTGTCCTCCGCGTCGGCACCAACACCGCGCTACTTCCACATGTACCACATGAGCAACTCCAGCTCCTACTCTATAACGACACTTCATTCCTTTTATGGATGCCTAGTACTTTAAGCTTGGAAACAGTGTGATTTTATTCGATTTCCTCGGATTCTTTCAGATAAGTAGGTTTCGCCATTGTTAGGATATTTTAAAAAATCTTGACTTGAAATTTCCCGGTCTTGGCAATAGGTAATATTCCAAAGTTCGATCACCTCAAGGCTGTTATTCTATGCTGGAGTGGAGTAGTTTTCAGGTGTCCAGGTTTCAAACCCACTCGTCTCATTTCTCATTTTGGACGTGAATTCACGCTTTTGAAAAATTATTGGATCCAAGGTAAAAGGGCTTAATCGAAAATCTAGCTAAAAGAAATGTTTGGCAGTGGCTCGACCCTATATTCTGTCCTTGACCGAATCAAGCTGTTAGCTGGCAGACCAAATTCGGAGTTAATCTGCCGACAAGGTCGCCTTACCACCTTTACTGCCAATTATGGACAGCAAATCGACTTTTCTTCTTCTTAGTTGTATTCTTCTTTTATGAGAGTGGTAATGATTTTATGGAGCGACGCTCTTTGCAGATTTAATGGAGTCTGGCATTGCCTTCCCCATTTCACACACTGGTTATCTTTGTGTGCAGGTTTCCTCACGATGTTTTCCTTCAGCGTTAGATCAGTCGGTAAATGTACCTAAGCAAGTCTTCGAAAACCGAAAAACTCATTGATACGTGACATTGCATGGTTTCGAACCCGGACCTCCCGCAACACTGCAGCCACTACGCCACCGACGCTCTATTTAAAATACAACTTTTACAACTTACAACATGCTTACAGCTTTCTTTAATGCTGCAATAGCAATGAAATCTCAAAAACAAGTATAATTAGTTGCTGTAGAGAGGGATTGTCAAATAAAAGATATTACAAGTGTCAATTTAAAAAATAAACCTTCTAATACCCTGTTCAGTTATTGTACTACTACTATTGGCTAAAATATAAATACCTGCTGTATTATAAAAAGAGACATTAAGTACATACAATACATGCATACCTACATAACTTCACGAATATCTGTCTTGGCATGCCTTTCTTGCTTCCTCTACCTACAGTCATTCGTCGGCGGTTTCACGCATGCTCGCCGTTGGGTTCGTCTCCTCTGTATAGGTATTAAAATCTAAGAGCACTCTATCAATCTGATCTTTAAAAGTCAGTCTAAGACGACCACGGGTTTCCTTCCACCTGTTTCATCCCATCCTCGTCGCCAATGATATATATATGGGGCGGAGAGAATCAAATACCGTGTCAATGGAACAACGTTTATTATAAAACTGACATACCTCAATACGATGTGTTATTTACTACCTACATATACAACACCACCCACTTTCACTTCGTATACCAGTATAGTCATTTAGTATTATAAAAATATAATATGCCTTCTAAACGAACATACCTATTGAGTTATTGTTTTGTTGTCTAAATATAGCAAGCTTGGCACAAATGGACTGGAGTAAACAGGAAAATTCGTCAGCCCTTAGTCGTCATCTTTTAGAGAAATAAAATTAGAACAGGAAAATACTGAAGCTTATATTACTAACCGTAGAGTACCTAATCTCAAAAACATGAAGGCACGTGTCCCCCTCCCTTTCCAATAATCTACTTAATCTGGTACAAAAAACGTGAAAAGTGCCACAACAGTAGAAATAGAAATATCATTTATATGTAAATATGGGTAATGCAGATGTTACATTGTGTTTCAGTATCACCATATTCTGCCCGAAAGCGTACGAATTTTTGTTCAATTAACAAATCAATCAATCATAAATTATCATCAATAAAATAATCAATCATAATAAATTAGCAAATAATAATAAAAAACGTAAAAAGTGCCACAAGAACAGTAGAAATAGAAATATCATTTATATGTACATATGGGTAATGCAGATGTTACATTGTGTTTCAGTATCACCATATTCTGCAGGAAACCGTACAAATTTTTGTTCAATTAACAAATCAATCAATCATAAATTATCATCAATAAAATAATCAATCATAATAAATTAGCAAATAATAATAAAAAACGTGAAAAGTGCCACAAGAACAGTAGAAATAGAAATATCATTTATATGTACATATGGGTAATGCAGATGTTACATTGTGTTTCAGTATCACCATATTCTGCCCGAAAGCGTACGAATTTTTGTACAATTAACAAATCAATCAATCATAAATTATCATCAATAAAATAATCAATCATAATAAATTAGCAAATAATAATAAAAAACGTGAAAAGTGCCACAAGAACAGTAGAAATAGAAATATCATTTATATGTACATATGGGTAATGCAGATGTTACATTGTGTTCCAGTATCACCATATTCTGCCCGAAAGCGTACAAATTTTTGTTCAATTAACAAATCAATCAATCATAAATTATCATCAATAAAATAATCAATCATAATAAATTAGCAATAGCGCACGTCCTGCGCATGGTGTTTTAAAACTTGGCCTACGCGCTGCCATGCGCTTATAGACTACATGTCCCTACCCAAAACTACATTTAAAGTTAAGTCTTCATTAAAATGCTATCTCTTTCCACGCCATAGCTCTAGATAGAGATGACACGAGACTAAACGAAGGAAAAACTCAAGGTTAGACTACAGAATTTACACAATGGTTTCACGACATAAAGAACAACCCTCGATTTAACACTAATCTGAGTACACTTTTGTTTGAAAAATAAAACGCAATTCGCGATATACCTACGTAATCAAGGATTAAATAGGTATTAGATTAAATGTAATGTAGTGTAATGTAATGTAATGTAGTGGTAGATCCTAAAGTGAAGGCTCGCCTGGGGTGGTACCACCCTCTTATCTATTTCTGCCGTGAAGCAGAAATGCTTGCATTTCTGCTTCACGTCATTTCATTTCATACATCTTAGTCCTCAAGGTTAGCAGCGTATCAAAAACCCTCTAATATTAATACAGTGAGGTGAGATGTCTATGGGCGACGGTGACCACTTACCATCACGTGGCCCGTTTGCTCGTCTGCTCTCCTTATTTAATAAAAAAAAAATGTTCGCGCAAGTCGACCTAGTCTATATCTGTAATAAATGTGTATGGAACATAATTATGTGCCTCCTGTGAAAAAGCGTTCAATACAATTAGGGGTCAGCTCGAAGTGAAACCTTTTTCACAGAAGGCACAGAATTCGATCAATAGATCCCAATTCACACGTGTTCATCTTTCGTCTGTATCTTGTATGTAATGAATCTCGGCATAATCCGAGGCTAGATGACCCGGTCAGTGACCCTACCCACGCGGGTACAGTCGAACACTACCTAAAACCTGTCAAAAACATTCGTTTAACTCTCAACCTTATACCTACACAACACGGTGCATAGTGCATTCTCAATATTTTACAATGTTTTGGATAGGTTAACTACAGGTCGACTGTACAATGTGTTCATATTCTATTTTGACGGTAGTAACTCCGTATTCTTCTAACCTTGGTAAGGGACTTGATCAAAGTTTAGTAATCCACCCTATGTACGAATATGTGCTTGCTAGAGAAGTTTTATATAGAAACCGCGTCTTCCAGTTGGCGCATGCGGTGTGAGCGTCTTACAAATACAAATATACTTTATCTCACACCCGGGACAAAAACAAAACATGCAACATAGAGAGAGGTACAATACAATGTGCAGAAGGCGGCCTTATCGCTTTAAGCGATATCCTCCATATCATCTTCCCATAGATTCATATTTAGATTTATTTTCATAATGTCAATTACATGTCAATATAAATAATAATTATTAATATTAACAACAACATTAAAAAAACTTAAATAATAATTTCTGGTAATCTATCTTTCATTGTAATTAATTATAAAACGTTTGCTCGATTAGCCAGACTTTTGAACGATTTCTAAATGAATTTATAGTTATGGTGTCCTTAATATTAGTAGGTATTGTATACCATGGGACCCATAACATGCGTGATCTTATCCAATTTTGCCAACCAGAGTATTCATTCATTCAATCTCCGCGCGATGGGCACCAAATCCTCTGCGCTACGCGTGTTGTAGCTTTGGGCATCTCTATATGCCTAGAGAACGACTCCAAGTTACCGCTGACATATATCGCCACCTGGAGGATGACCACTGAGGGTAGAGTGGTGAGGGTTCGAGAGGATCTGAACAAGGGTCTGACCGATGTGTCCCTCGACACCCGCGCGATTGCCCGACACGGCCCTCTAAGAAGAGGGCCGAAAGATCGGCCCTCTAAGAAGAGGGCCGAAAGATCGGCCATTGAAATCTCAAATGTATGTGCATTTGCCTAAACCTTTTGGCTCGCTGTCCGTGCTCACATTATCATTCTAGAGTACAGGGTGCTACAGTCAGATTTCTGTGTTTATGATCAATTGATGTTTCTATGGAAATAACGGCATAGAACTAATCTCTTGGCAGATTTAATGGGGTTTTCCATTACCTTCGCCATTCCACACCCTGTTTATCTCTATGTGCAAGTTTCTTCACGATGTTTTCCTTCACTGTCAGTATAGTCTACTCTACGTCTAGTCTACGTCTATCGTAAAAACCGAATAACTCATTGGTACACGACATTGCAAGGTTTCAAACCCAGACCAGCCGGGAATCCGGCGTCTTCACAACCGATGCTCACCCATTTTCATTACGCCCATGAAAAACAGAATCTCCTATTAATGCTTACATGGGAACTATCACGTCTGTACAGTTAAGAATATTACTGTAACATGCTTACGTCAAACCAAACAATGGCTAAGAATGTTCACAACACCACCGTTAGATGTTATGGTTAAACTACGCGGTTAATTCTATAACTGCCTGTTAATATAATGCCTTTTGATTAAATTAACGTTGTTTGCACATGTATGGCATTCGGAATTTTCAATTGAAACATAAATAAGCAAATTTTACGGCTACAGCTGTGATTCTGGGTTTAAAACATTAGTTTCCTACGAAAAGCAGGTTAAAAATCCGTCTTTTCATTTATCAAAGACTAAACCCGCGTTTGACCTCAATCTCACCTGGTGGTAAGTGACGATGAGGCCGAAGATGGAGCACACGGGCTTAGTAAGTACTGGCTTTTCTATAAACACTGCCGGAACACATCAACACCGAAGCGAAGATATTTGACGACCGACTTTACATAGAATGGTGGTCGCTAGTCAGACGGACTCTGAAGAGGTCCTACCACCAGCAAGTTGCTGGGGTCAGACGCTTCGTCCGACACGCCTGCCCTACTTGCGACGCGGACAGAACCAGGATGGGTGACCGCTTTTTCTAATCGTATTCCCCATTGTTGAGGGTGTGATCAATCTATGGAAGCAATGCAGAACCTGACGGGATCCTACCACCAGCAAAAACAAGTTTAATTGAAACCTACTTATTCTAAATGCATTTGAGAATAAACTCATTTGTTAACACCTACTCCGCACCTAACGGAACCGAATGACTGTGAGAAAAATCTAACACTAACGCGTCTTTAATTTAAGTTTTCGAATGGTTTCGAATTCGATTCGAAACTTTTACATTAAAATCGGTTCATAATAAAAATTTAAAAGAGATTTCTAAGAAGTGGCTGGCACGAATTGGAATCGTGAATTGAAATTTTTTGAATTGATTTTTCGTTTTGTATAACGGATTAGATTAGGTATTTAATTAAATATTTTTAGTATATTTTGAGCTGCATCACCGTTTTGTACCAACTGCAACACAATAGAAGACCTCACTCACCTCCTAATGGAGTGTGACCTGGGGAAATTTGAGAGGAAAAAATTTGGCCTCAATAGGCTACAAAATGGGAGGCTCAATATTATTTTAAGTCAGCCCTTATCTGATAATATGAAACACTTACTGTTGTTTGCTAAATTAGCTCTCAAAGTGAGGGCTGACTTTAATAATACTTGAGCTTCCCTTTCCCTTTTCTTAGTGACCCTAACGAGGCTGACATGGTCACCTTGTCGTGTACCAAAGCCTCTAAATTGAGATATAAAAAAATAAAAAAAAAGTATTTTTAGCTGTCTGTGAATAGGAAAAATGATTCTAAAACCGTATTCAAGAACATACTTACGTTCTATATTTTCCCATGTTCTGTTACATGTTTATTTGCACTGGTCACAGAAGATATCTGTCCTCCGAGATACAGGAACTTCCTAGTTCGGAGGTCAGCGTTTATTGTAAACTAACTTGTTGCTCACTAATTTTATTTAGTTTAATATAACCTATGCTTAAGTTCCTACTGGTGTATGGACTGTGAATACTTTGTCATCTTACCGCACAAATAAACTTATTCTGATTCTATATTGTTTTTGAGACACTGAAGCAGTACCTATAATATTATCCTGTCTATGGTGTGTCCTTTCGTAAAATTAATTGGCACCAATTGTGGCGCGTCACTCACAAAATTAACTCGTAAGTAATTAATCTAAAAGTCATTCTCACTGAATTTAGCATATGAGTGATTGTTTCATTTAATTTTGATAAACTTTAGATTTAAAGTCTTCAAGGTTAAAGAGGAAAACATATGTGCGATGGCGACCATTTACCACCAGAGCTCGCCTGCTCTCTTTATACAATAAAAAACAATTCAGCGACCACGCCAGAATAGATGTCACTACGTGCATAGTTAAAAAATATGAATCAAGAATTGAATATAGAAAGAATTTAACACGATTGTCATTTAGTTCTGTTGTCATAATAAAACATTGGAAAATACAATATAGATGACAACAGACTTTCTTTCTCTATATAACTGCACGCAAGGAGACCATATCAATGATTGAAATTAAATTCTTTTTACGAGTACCCTACATGTGTTTTTGAGTACCCTACACGTGTTTACGAGTACCCTACACAAGGTTGAGGTGATCTCAGGAACTGGCACGAACTTTTAACATTCACACCTAATGTGGTAAAAAAAATTTTTTTTTAATAATACTATTTACAATCTTTTTTGGCATTAATTAGACATTATTTATGAAGTTGATGTCAGATTATTCGGCACCTTCACCCGTTACCGTCATGGGTCGCTGATTATTTGATTCACACATCTTTAGTGGAGGTTTTTAAATGTTTGAGTAACAATATTTCGGAGTTACTCTCACAACAATAATGTGTAAGATAACTTATTCCATATATAGTAACGACTGCTAAGTATGTTTCGTAAAAGAATTTTGCAATGTTCTTCAATACTGATTACAGTACCTAAGTGAGTATTCATTTTAAAAAAATGAAACTACCCAAAACTTGCCTGTAGAAAAAAATCAGAATAGGAAGAAAATATTTTTTAAGTGACATGTTAATCATATTTTGCGTTAGTATACTAACTACCTAGGTACCCTACACTTAGTTTTAATAAGAGAGTTCAAAAATCTAAAACACGATATTCCACAAAAAACAGATTCTACGCGCAGATTTTTTTAATCTACGTTCCCGCCTTAAAAGCGGGAGCGCAGGAAATCGCATCACCCTGCATTTCGAGTCGCGACTGCATTCCATACCTACCTACGGAACACCCAGACATATAGGACATCACTCCAGTCATCCCCCACGTCGATCTATCAAGCTAGGTACGTAGGTATGTAGCTCCTCGTAAAAGCCTAGGGATCAATTTCATGATACGATATTAAGGAAAATAAGGATAACATTAAAAAAAATACATTGAATTGAATTAGGAAGAATATTTCATCGATCTTAAAATTCTTCCTAAATATTTCAGTCTGCTGCATGTAAAGGGTTAATTAAAATATCAATAGCCGTGAAAAAAAATATTAAAAAAGAAATAATTCTATTTTCAAAAAGTTACTCACTTTTTTAGGTCCGTTTTGGACGATGGTCTCGTATTCCAAGCCTTCAGACATTTCTCACAATAAAAAAAACACTGTAAACACTTCCAAAAATTAAAGATTTTCCTAAATATGACTAAAACGCACTGGATTATACTGTTTTTCCTTTTTCAAAGTATAGTAAATCGTCCGAACGTTGAACGAGCACTAGAAGTTGACAGTTTGTAGATAAATCACGATGTCCAATAAAGAATTTGATGGGAATTATACGTTTGAATGGAATTAAATACGTGGTGCCGCCGGCCGGCACGCTGTAGCAACGAAAACGCCCACACAGCCTCCCTTGCTCTCCAGTCAATGAACACATGAATAAGTATAGAAAGTAGGTAGAATACCTAGCGTTCAATGTAAAGTGCGGCTTATGAGCGACGTTTTTTAAATTCTAGCTCGCTTTTTACGTTCCGTTTCACGCTGACTACGCTGTCATGTTGTGCGTTTTTCTTGAACACGGCAAGTACTATTTAAAAAGAGATAACGAGATCACTGACTGACTTTGTAGAGCGCTGTCTCCGTCATTGAAAGTAAACATTGTTACTGAAATCAAACGAAAAGCGTTCAAATGTCAACAACATTGTCGAATTTGCCGAAAGTTGACTTGAATTTTTTATTTTACAAGTTATATTTAAAATAATTGTATTAACAAATTAGATACGGTACATTTCTATACAATTTAATGGCTTTTAATGTGTAACTATAATGTTCACGGTTTAATTATATTTCAATATCATTTTACAGATTGCCTGAGGTTATATTTTGTACATAATAATGTGTGAAGACCTGAAAATATTGAAGCAAGGCGCCGAAGCGAGGCTCTACATATGCAATTACCTCGGAAAACCCACTTTAATTAAAGAAAGATTCAAGAAAAACTACAGGCATCCAGATTTGGACACCTCTCTAACCAAAGAACGCATAAAAAATGAAGCGAGATCTATTGTCCGATGTAAAACTGCCAATGTGAAAACACCGTCTTTATATTTAGTAGATTTTGAACGCCGAAGAATCTACATGCAGCATTTTGAACAAAGTGTCACCGTAAAAGACTTTATTATAAACATTTTCAAAAAGTTTGATCAAAATAATTCGGGTGATAGCATAAGCAGCCTAGATGTTGTAGGTAAATTGATTGGTCAGACAGTGCGAAAACTACACGAAAATAATATTATACATGGGGATTTGACAACGTCTAACATGCTACTTATCCAGAAAAATGCAAAAGATGACAATGATGATTCAAAATGGCTTGAAACTGATAATTTGGAACTGGTCATGATTGATTTTGGTCTCTCATTCATTGATACTAGCACAGAAGATAAAGGAGTAGACTTGTATGTTCTAGAACGGGCTTTGATAAGTACCCATAATGATTACCCAGAGTTGTTCGGTATAATTCTAGAAGCATATAAGAGTTACAGCAAAAATAATATAAACGAAGTCATAAGTAAATTTGAAGAGGTCCGAGCAAGAGGACGCAAGAGAACTATGGTGGGATAAATTAGTTGTATTAGGCATTGCTACCGATTCTGGCTACGTTGTGAAATGAAACGTCACCTTCACTCTTACCCGATATAGTTTAAGAGTGAGCTAGGCAGTATCATTTCCTTTTAGAATTTGGTTTAGTAACCTGCCAGAACATTCAACACCACTATTGTAACTTTTTGTTAGTTTTGTCTATAAGTTTTACACATAGTTTTGTAATTTTTAAATAAAAAATATGTACAAATAAGCTTAGACCTTATTGTGTTCTTATTCAGTTTAAATAAATAAATCTTTTTGAAAATTATTATGATGATGGTTAGAAAAAAAGAAAACCTTATTGACTATTAAAATTATTATTTTTTAATTTTGGCCAGCGGTAATGTATACCAACTGATGGTCGATAATTCTAACGAAGGTTTTTGACTGATTTACTATTAAAAATGTATTAAGTTCGGATTATAAAAACCGCTATAGTCGAATACCTAGTTTTAGTGTAAATACAGAATCACTAGAAACGTCGCTGTCAAAAAAAAATGTTATTGGTCTAAAAGACATGCCTCCGGGCCATAAAATATTGTTAAAAAATAAAATTATAACCTTAAAGTTGAGGACGGTATTCTTTATTTATTTATCCTCAAAATAATTCAAAATGAAGCGTCATTTAACAAGTATATCGAAAACGGTCCTCCAAAATAATGCTACGAAAACTTTTACATTGACAAGTAAGTGAAATTCACGTATAATTAACGAATATTTTACAGCATTGTTTACGACGAATTATTGCGTATTTTTCAGGATTTCTGAGCACTCAAGAAGCTATAGAACGTCGTAATCACCTTTTTACGCTAGAAAAGAAACGCCAGCTGGAGAAAGTCGGCAGAGTTGAGAAGATAGAAGTGAAATATAAGGGTGTCCCGAAAGATTGTACTATGGTTATGAATAAGGATATTTCTACACCCTATGATTGCGCTAGACGTAAGTGTGGCTTTTATTTACCTATTGGACATTTATATATATTTTTCTACAAAGTTGCATGCATACAATATTTGGTCAATATTTCCTTCTGTGACTACCTTTCTACCCAATATTAAAGGTAGTTTTTTCCTCGGACTTCACGTGTCCTGTTCCAGCTCTGGTTTGGTTTGCTGTAACCGATCACAAAGCGTTGATTTCAAGGGGGGAGGGCGAAACACATTTGAGCGACAGACACGTCAAGTTGGAGCCTTAGTACTGCTTGTTCCTGTTGTATTATCTACAGGCCTATATTATTTTCCTTGTGGATGATAATAAATAAACACATTGAATCAATCCTACCTCTAGTTTTGTTGTGGACTTCTAAAAAATAGCTAGAAATTTCTTTTGGTTTATATTCAAATATTAGGAGGAAGGGATTCACATTTCTGTCAAAGGAGAGGGTAGAGTGGCAGAAACCAACCATGAAAAATATTAAAAATTGATTGATATGGTGATCAAAATTTGTGACTTTGGTTAGGGAAATACAGGATAAACTTATTGTAATTAACAGTGTGTACAGTAGACATAAGGCTTATAAATTAAATTACTAGTGTATAATATGATCTAATTGAAGAGCTGTAAGCTTTCTTAGCTGCGGGTAACCAGAAGACGAATAACACACAAAATAGGTATAATTAGGATTCAATTAAGTATCGACTTCCAGATGCCATTTGGTTTGGTGATAGATATTGCAATTACTATCAATTATTTAAACTCTGTAAATTGGCTCAAAAGGTGGTGCTTTAATTTAGTTTTGAATGAAAGGAAGGACTTTGCTTCATTGATACAATTTGGCAATTTGTTATACAGCTGAGCACCCTCATACATTATATTTTTCTTTCCATAATTTGTCCATAATCGTAATTATTATTTTCCAAATACACAATGAATTGTAATTTGTGACTATTATTGCTTGGTATTCAGTAGGGGGCTAGTCCTAGTTGTCTATGGGATGAATGCTGACCTATTGAATTATTGAATACCTTCTTTTTGGGAAAGCACTGTCTCCCAAGATACAGGTTCGCCTAGTTTGGGAGTCAGGGTATTGTTCGATTTACAAGTATTGTGATGTTCAATAAAGATTATTTTATTATTTATTAATTTAACATAACTGCTTCCCACACTAGAGCATTCCATGTGCTGTGGAAAGCAGTGTCTTCCAAATGAACTTTTAGATGTTTCAAGAAAGTACAGTATGCATATGAATTGTGTATATCTAATAATCTATATGTATGTGTTTACCTATATTTGTGTTTATGATATGAGGGTATAATATGTATGGTATAATACAATATGGTATGAAAATGTGTGTAAATTGGTGTGTTAGGGGGTTGGTTTGGGTATTTAGCTAGTAAGCTTTTTATTTATTTTATGTTGAGGTATAAATGTGTACATTCCAGATCTGAGCGAATGGCACGCAGACTCCAGCGCCCTGGCCCTGCTGGATGGAACGGTCTATTGGGACATGCACAGGCCTCTCACTGACAGCTGTACGCTGGAGGTAAGCTCTTTGGTTTTTTTTTATATTGGGACCTCTACTGACTAGTGATTCGCAAGTTTTTATTACTGACAACAGGGTATTTGAGAAATTTTGCATCAATCGACATGCTGAAGATGGATGGAAACGACAAAACTGTTTGTTTGAAAATTCTACAAATGAATGAATTATTGCTATTCTAATACTGAAATAAGAAGTATAACTATTAACTGAAAGTATATTAACTAAGAAATATTAACTGTTGAAAAATGTTGCTGAAAAAGTTGCATAAACTCATCAATGTCATTATGAATGAAACTTGTTTCTTGGATCAGTTTATGCCACCAAGGTGCAAAATAATGGGGTTTATTTTGATTTAGTAGGGAAACTTTTTATATGGTTATTTTTCGTGTAAAGTGGTACAAATGTCCAGCACATACCCCCCCTCCAAATATTTGCTACTAATAAAAAAGGACCTTATATAGTCAATATGCTCACACAATATTCAATATGTTCCAGTTTCAAAACTACACGATAGCGGAGCCACAGCAGGTGAACAAAGCGTTCTGGCGGACATGTTCCCTCATGCTGGGCGCGACCGCCACCGTCGCCTTCAAGGATACCGTTCCTGTCAAGTTACACAGCTTTCCAGTTCTCGACAGTGAGTCAATCGCCACAATTCCTGCAACCTTAAATTTAAGTAATGTCTGTTTTATTTTAGTTTTAGAGCTTTCAAATTAAGCCACGGCCTACAATTTTAAACGGCATGTATTTATCTTATCTTATGACAATGCCTGAAGACTAATCTGTTTAACCAATGTGTTCTGCCCACCATGACTTACGGTGCCGAAACATGGACGCTCACAAAAGAAGCTGTGCACAAAATAAGGGTCGCACTAAGGGCCATGGAGCGTGTCATGTTAGGTATCACCCTAACGGACAAGATGCGCAACACAGCGATCAGACAACGAACTGAAGTCCTAGACGTGGGAAAGCGGGTTGCGACACTAAAATGGCGATGGGCGGGACACTCGGTTAGACGTGGTGACGCCCGGTGGACCAGAGCTCTCACTGAGTGGTGGCCAAGGTTGGGGAAAAGAGGAGTAGGTCGTCCAGCAGCCAGATAGGCGGATGACATCACCAAAGTCGCATCGAAGACCTGGATGCGACTAGCACAGGATCGTATAGAGCGGCACAAAAGAGAGGAGGCTTATACCCTGCGGGGTATAAGCCTTCTCTCTTTTGTCCCACTGCAGTGGGACGACATGGGCAGATGATGATGATGATGATAGGGGGCCGGGAATAACCCGTGGCACGTCGACCCTTGAGGATCTTTTGTGCCAACCCCACTTTACATACTGATCATCTCAGTGAGCAGGTTTCCTCACGATGTTTTCCTTCACCGTTAGAGCAGTCGGTAAATATACGTAAGTCTTATTAAAATACGAAAAACTCATTGGTACATGGCACTGCACGGTTTGGAATCCGGACCTCCCGCTTGGGAGTCCGGTGTCCTAGCCACTGTGCCACCGACGCTCTTGACGGCATGTATTTCTATCCTATATAAATTTCTATGGAGCTGTCTTAATTTGACAGCTCTAAACCTGTAATTACACAATCTTCTTCTTCTGTCCTTTTCTTACCGATAACGAAAGAGACAGACGGACTGAACTTTTATTTAAGTTTAGCGGCCATGCAGGAATCGTGGCCAATATTTACTAGTATGAAAAATTATTTTTTTGTTTCAACACCTGCTCAAAAACGGGCCTATTACAAGAAGTGCAAATTATAGGAATAATACCCAATATTGGAACCCCGGAAGTATTCAACAATCATGTCATACCGAATACTAACAAACTGTACCTTCTAATCGAAATTTTAAAATTAATAAAATTGAAATTGAAAATGTTTATTTATCACTGTAAGCACCAGAATATAGAACACAATACAGAAGTATACAAAGATTAATACATGCAGCACAGAACATCTGGTGCGGTACAGTGCCAACAACGGTACACCAGCTCAGCATAATGCTGAGGCAAGCCACAGCGCTGATCTTCAGCTGGCCCCTCAGTGACTGCACGGACGAAGAAAGCAACAGTGTGTGCGTGTTGTGTTGATGAATGAGTTTTTTTAAAATTAAAAAATACAGTTTCAATAGGAGATAATCCTGCAATGTTTACCACTAGAGGCGCCACTAGCACAATGGTACTTAGCCAATCAACATGTTCACGTTCCTTCAGACTCGCGCCACGCTGTCTTAACAGATTTTTTAGGTCTGCTGTTTTGAAATGGCCATATGATGCCATGATATCACAATTTTACTTTAGCTTTGAGAAATTAAATTAACCCAAATAACGAGAATTTTGTGATATCTTCAAAAATAACGTTTCGTTTTGCTTTTCTGTTTATGGAGTGAGCTCGTGTCCATCTACACAACGCTTTGCGTTTTATGTCCTATTAGTTAAAGATGTTGTAATTAATTATGGCTTGCATCAATTACAAGTTCATTCATTTGAGCCTATGGATGAATGAATAATATGGAGCCTTTATTTTTCTAATATTTATTTTTGTTTATTTTTTCTCACAGGTGTAATAGAAAATATAGTTGTCAATGATATGCGACAAGACCTATCTTTAAAAGACTCGCCCATGACTCGTGTTAACAAAAATTTGGTCCTTCCCGCATTAGTTAAAAAAACTATTAAGATGTTTCGAAGAATTAACGAAGTAAGCTACCGTCATTTTATTTAAAAAAATGAACAATTTCAGTTCGCAGCGGTTCCTTCGTCTACGACGTCGACTTACCAACCCTGCCAGACTGGCAGCCCTCCGACCAGGAGCTCTACACGTTAAGCGCTGAGTTCGTGAAACTGGTCCGACAGAACAACCTAGTGGAACGACTGGAGGTGGGAGAGGAATTGGCCAAGGAGATGTTCGTGGAGAACGAGCACAAGGCTGGACAGGTGCCGAGCATCGCCGCGGCTAACGGTTAGTGTGTTACGATCAGTGGATTTCCCTAAAGGCCGACTAGGCGCGGAAAAAATGACACTGTGTTGGAACTGGACAGGCCCGCCAGAAGTGGGCGTGCAAGGCGTGTATTGCAGGCGGCACTTCCAGGGGCGGCAAATACAACGGCCTTGTTATGATGATATCAAACTCATTTTTTTAGTCATCTCTCCCTTGAGGGTTAGGTTAGAATCTAACCCATCAACCGCATCGGATTTGCGTTGAAATATCGAGCTCGCTTCGCTTGCTCCCCCTCGCTTCCGCCCTAACCTACACAAACATAATCCATGTCAAGTCCTAACAAGCTAGGGCGGAATAGGCAGAGGCCTATTAGGTTAGAGAACCTAACTCATAATCAGCGTCGAATCCGCGCTTACGAGCTCCCTAAAATGTCCTAAGAATGTTTCAATGTAATGATTTTGTAGTGAGGGGTAATTAATTGGCCATTGTATAATATTTTACTGGTCTCATCTTATCTTATGATAGGGGGCCGGGATTAACCCAGCGGCACTTCGACCCTTGAGGATCTTTTGTGCTTACCCCATTTTACACACTGGCCACGGCCGAAGCGCCCATTACAAACACCTGTGCGGCTGGACCGAGTCCCCCCACTGCGACTGCGGCGCGGAGTCCCAGACCGTCGAGCACGTCACGCGCGAGTACCCCCTGCGAGCATACGCCGGTGACCCTGACGACTTCATCCTACTAGTAGTCCTAACCTCAGACGCCGCCGAATGGCTAAGAAACCTGGATATTTGGTTGTGACATATCGCAGTACCTTCTGTTATTGTATATTGTGTATAATTCCAACTGCCATACGAATAAATAAATAAATTTCACACACTGGTCATCTCAGTGTGCAGGTTTCCTCACGATGTTTTCCTTCACCGTTAGAGCAGTCGGTAAATGTAAGTAAGTCTTCGAAAAATACGAAAAACTCATTGGTACATGGCACTGCGTGGTTTCGAAGATGGGAGTCCGGTGCCCTAGCCACTGTGCCACCGATGCTCTATTTTACTGGTAATTTAACAATAAAAATTATTTGTTTCAGGAAAAGTGATATTATACAGAATCGGCAAACACGTGGATATATCGAAAGGACCTATGATAAACACGACCGCTCAGATCGGAAGGCTCACCGTCACTTCCGTGCACAAGTTGACTGGTAAGTAAACTTACTTTTCAAGTGCTTAGTCAAGTGGACAGTAGGACAGTGGCAAGTAAAATAAAAATGAATGAATGAATTGTAATTGCTTGCTTAGCGTATGGTTAGTGGCCAACCTATTTGTCAGAGTTGTTCAATCCGCCCGTAGGCCTCTGACATGGCTTAACGACTGCTGTCGAACGACAACAACCGGGACCGACTGCTTAACGTGCTCTCAGAGGCATGGAGGAGCTCAGATGAAATATGCCACTAGAGGTCACCCATCCAGGTACCGACCGCGCCAAATTTGCATTTGATTTGATGTCAAAGATGCACCTCGCTCTGGTCGCCCTGTTACGGATAAAATGGCGTTTTTGAAAAAGTGAAGAGCAAGATCGGCATATCAGTTGTTACGACGTAGCTGAAGAACTGGAAATTGACCACAAAACAGTTTTGACCCATTTGAAAAAAGCTGGGTACACAAAAAAACTCGATATTTGGATGCCACACGAGCTCACTGAAAGAAACCTAATGAACCGTGTACTCATTTGCGATTCTTTATTGAGACGTAATTAAACCGAACCGTGTTTGAAGAGATTGGTAACTGGTGATGAAAAGTGGATCACGTACGACAAGAACGTGCGACAAAGATCGTGGTCAAAGGTCGGTCAGGCTTTACAGACCGTGGCAAAGCCCGGGTTAACTCGCAATAAGGTGATGCTGTGTATATGGTGGGATTGGAAGGGCATTGTTCATTATGAGCTTTTACCGCCGGGCAGAACCATCGATTCGGATCTCTACTGCCAACAACTGATGAGATTAAAGCAAGAAGTTGAGAGAAAGCGGCCGGGATTGATCAATAGAAAGGGAGGTCTTTCATCACGATAACGCTAGACCACACACATCTTTAGCCACTCAGCAAAAATTAAGAGAGTTTGGCTGGGAGGTGTTAATGGATCCGCCATATAGCCCTGACCTTGCACCTTCAGATTTCCACCTGTTTCGGTCACTTCAGAATTCTTTAGGCAGTGTCAGGTTAACATCAAGAGTGGACTGCCAAAACTACTTGTTGCGTTTTTTTGATCAGAAGTCCCAAAATTTCTACAGCAACGGGATCATGTCACTACCTACAAGATGGCAAAAAGTCATCGAACAAAATAGCACATATATACTATAATTAAATGTAAATAAACATTGAAAAACAAATGTCTTGAGTTTTCATATAACATGCGAAGAAACTTTTTCCCCGACCTTATATAACGGGAAATAAATGTACTGACTGTCGCGGTCAGTATATTTATGAAAATATTATGTATGTACGTAAAAACTTACAGTTGTTTCCGAAAAACTGCGATAATTATAATTTCAATACCAGAAACGCTGTCCCACGCTTTAGACTTAGTAAAGTAAACACATCATTTATGGGTCACTGTGTACGATTTTATAATAAGATACCTGATACTGTAATAATAATGACAGAAAAAATTTAAGAACCATATAAGACGGACCTTATGTAAAAAGGGTCATTATAAAATAAATGACTACTTAAATGATAAAGAGACTCGGTCCTAAATTCAGCACCAGCTGTGTATATGATTGTATTCATAATTATTGTAAGATATATTTATTTCAAAAGATGTGCTGCTGAAAGTTTCTTGCGCCGCTTCTTTCCTTTCAGCTACAGCACCTTACGAAGCGGTGGTAGAGTAAAATGTGACGTTGTAAAATTGTACTTAAAGGTACTTCATCATCATCAGCCTATTAATGTCACCACTGTTGGGGCACAGGCCTCCCCTTGCACACGGGGGTACGGACCATGATCCACCGAGCGGGCCCAGTGCTCGGAAACTTTTAATTTCCTCAGACATGCGGGTTTCCTCACGATGTTTTCCTTCATCGTTAGAGCAGTCGGTAAATGTGCGTAAGTCTTGGAAAAAATATCCGAAAAACTCATTGGTACATGGCATTGCATGGTTTCGACCCCGGACCTCCGGGAGTCCGACGTCCTAGCCACTAGTCCACCGACGCTCATTAAGGTACTTACAATATAAAAAATTGTATATTTTCTTTGCAGGCAGTCCAGACAGCGATGTGAAGCAGTTGTACAGGTTCCAAGGAGTTGCTTTGCCCACCGGAGTCATACTGAACCATTTCGCGTTCTCCATTCTTATTGAAAGGGCGAAAAAAACGGTAAGATGCTTTAATTCCCCTTCGAAACCGTGCAGTGCCATGTACCAATGAGTTTTTCGTATTTTTCGAAGACTTACGTACATTTACCGACTGCTCTAACGGTGAAGGGAAACATCGCGAGGAAACCTGCACACTGAGATGACCAGTGTGTAAAATGGGGGAGGCACAAAAGATCCTCAAGGGTCTAAATGCCGCTGGGTTATTCCCGGCCCCCTATCATAAGATAAGACTTCCCCTTGCTGCTTTTATTCGTGACAAAGCTAGAGTTTGACCTCAATCTCACCTGGTGGTAAGTGACGATGAGGCCGAAGATGGAGCACACGGGCTTAGTAAGTACTGGCTTTCTATAAACACTGCCGAAACACATCCACGACGAAGTGAAGATATTTGACAAGACTTTATATAAGGTCCTTTTTTATTAGTAGCAAATATTTGGAGGGGGGTATGTGCTGGTCATTTGTACCACTTTACACGAAAAAATAACCCTGTTGTATGAAAATACTGAAGAAAAATAAACCCCATTTTTTTGCGCCTTGGTGGCATAAACTCATCCATGTCGTTATGAATGAAATTTCATTCATTCTTCTTATTTCAGTATTAGAATAGCAATAATCGATTCATTTGTAGAATTTAAAAACAAGCATTTAATTAAGAAAAAAATATTTTTTTGCCCTATCTTTATTATTATAACCTATAGATGACACCCTAGAAATATTTGCCGCTAATAAAATAGGATCCTATATAGAAGGGTGGCCCTTAGCCAGGAAAATGTAATTAATATTACAAATATTGGCTCAATGCGAAAATTGTTGATTTTTTTTTACAGAATCCTGCACGTTCGCCTATAAGTACTCAGGACGATTGGAGAGAAAGAAAAAAATCAGAGAAAATGGCTGCCAAAGTGTAATTTTAAAGTTTAGTTCTGTAAGTAGTTATGCATTTGATAAGCTATTGTAATAAAATATGTTATATAGTGTATGTTGTATGTATGTAGTGTTACTTTTTCTTTTATTTAACCCCTTATCAAAACAAAGGAGTGATATAAGTTGGGTGAGTATGTCTGTTTGCCCGTGGCATCATAACCAGGGATGTTACGGAGCTTCGACTCCGACTCCGAAAGGTCGGAACTTCCGATCTCGGACTTCCGAGCCGAAGTCGGAGTCGGAGGTGTAAAATCAACACCTCCGACTCAGACTTCGGCTCCGATCATTTTAAGGGTGCCCGCCCACGTCATACTTTTTGTAGGACCGATAATCGGGCAGATTTTTCCTCCGATTCTTATGACCGATTTTGTGACCAACTCAACGCACACGGCTGTCACTTTGTCTGTAGCTTTCGAGGGAGCAGCACGTCATGGAGAGTGATAACGTATACCATGTCATGAATCTTAAGAGGAAGTTGGATATACAGAGGAAAGTTTGTGTTTGGTACTTGAGGAACAGAAGAGAGAAAAGAAAGAATGACAATTAGTACGTTTGATGAGCTGCTGTCATTAGTAGAACATGCATTGTTTTTTTCTATTTTGCTGTACGTCGCCCAACAAGAAATTAATATAAGACATATTTCTTCCCATAATGTTTTTTTTATTCCTGTCGTGATACTCGGCCAATCCTGTGTTGTATAAAGCAGGCCGCTTTTCTACTTCCTCAATCAAACTCTCAATATCGATCTCCATCGCTGAGCAATGCCATCGACACACACAACGTCCTTCCCTGGCAAGTGCAAGCGGCCGACTGTCGGTGAGAAGTGTGCGTTAACGCATACATTTCCGGACGTTCCATTTTTCACCGACAATCGGATCGGTCGGGATGCACCGATTTTATTTCTGACCGACTTTTTGTAGGACGTGTGCGTTATACTATTGCAATCAGTACGTTCTATTTTCCTCCTACAAAAAGTCGGTCACCGTTTGTCGGACGTGGGCGGGCACCCTAAATCGGAGGTTATACCGAAAATTTGTGAGCAAACATATTCAAATATCAATATTTTATTAAATAGTGTAGGACTACATAAAGGAATGTTTTATTGCCGCAAACGTCATCATAAGAAATAATGGACAATATTTGAGTTCAGCTAGAAAAATTAAAAAACGGTTTAAAATTTGAACTTCTGAACATCTCTACCTCCGACTCCGATAAATCAAATTTAAAACTTTCGGTTCCGACTCCGATTCCGTTAAAACCACATCCGTAACATCCCTAATCATAACAACAATCAATCAAAAGGCCGCCTTTGTACATATCGTGTTATTATTCCTGTAGTTTTTACTTTTCCTGATTTTGTGTACAAAGAGTGTTTCTGCGGTTCTTGCGGGTTTTTTAATTTATCAGGGATATGTTCTAAGCTGTGTCTGATAAAATAGGATCAGGGGTTTCCAAGATCTTGGAGTATGTATGATGTCAGATGGAGTCTCGGGAATAGTACTCTCCAATAGATATGAAGACCTTTACAAAACACGTTTTTTAATTAAAAATCCGCTAATCAGTATTAAAGCAATCAGAATTTAAAAATGTCATCATAATTTATTTCATAAAACTTATCTATAAATAAATACACAATTTACAATAACAACACCATAACTCTTACGAAGACTTCTGCTTCTTTGGGTCAGAAGGCCCGTCTTCAGTTTCACCATCGTTCTGAAAAATTGGCATCGGTTGAGTTTTCTTATAAGCCGGAGCTACCCAGAACGGATTTTCCTCAGCATCTTTGGCATATTTAAGAATAGCCTCTCTAGGATCTTGCTCATCGTCCACTCGTTTGCTTAACCCAAGATTTCTGATCACAAAAGAGCTCAAAGTACTCCCAGAAGCGGCCACTCTACCACCCTGACCAGACGTTATGGGCAAATCTGGCCGTCTAGATTTCACCGGATCTAACCTATCTTTTTCCATCTTCTTTTTGCTTGTACGGAGTTTCTCTTGTCTGAAGAGAGGTAAGGCGTGCGGTGTAATGATTTGTTGAGAACTGACAACTTCGACCGAATGCTTCTTACGATGCGTTTTGATTATGCAAAGTTTTGCTCCCCGTAGACTGCGTTTTTGATCGTAATAGCATTTGACAACTCCGTTTCCACATCCGACGAATATCTGATTTAATTTAGCGTGCCACACTGCTTTTATAATATGGGATTTTGTTACATCTATATGTGTTACTTCTTGGAACGTCTTTGTGTTGTAAAATATCAGTCTACCCACATCCTTTCCTCTTTCTAATGACTCTCCGGTGAAGATCATGCTGTCATCCGGGCTAAACGAGCAATCCGTTTGTTCGTACCTCGAGAATAGATTGCTGAAAACGTTCACAGGTTTCTTGAAGCTTCGTAAATCCCATAGCTTCATCGTATCATCATTGCCTCTGCTAGCTAGGTATGAACCTAAATATGAGTATGAAATACAAGATATTTCTGTCTGTTTTTGATGGGCATCTCTTAGTAAAGCTGTGGTGTTCACATAATTTTTTCGATGGTCCCACATCTGTATAGATCCGTCAAAACACCCACAAGCGACAGTATTTCCATCTCGGGAGAAGGCACAAGCTGTCGGGTTGGTCTTCAATCCGCCTTGTTGTCTGGGTTTGATGACACATTTGTGCTGTTTCGGGTTGTTCGTGAGCCAAATACGTAGGGTTCCATCTTGTGAGCAGGTTAGGAATTCTTCTCGAATGTGAGGATGCCAACATCCGCTGTTTAGTGCTGCTGTGTGGCCTTTTGTACTGTAATAAAAGTTAAAAAAAAATCGGTTTGTATGTGGCTTCTTACCTCATCATTGCTGAGAAGGTTCTAAGCCATGTCTGATTCAATTGGTTCAGTGGTTTCCAATTGGACTATGCTGATGATAATCGTGCAATCCCAAGAAGGTGGCTCGAGATTGATAGACTTGACAGAGGTTTTTAAATAATGCATAATGGTGGATTTAATTTACTATGAACTCAATTACTAAGTGCTAAAACTGATTAATGAACTATAATAAACCATATAATATACTAATAATATTTAGGGACCAGAGTGTCATGTGAAAATCTGGGATCTTGAGGACCGATGACCAGGAAGATCTCAGTCATGGTAATAGGGTATTTGACAAGTATCAAATATTAAATACATTTCATAAAAATAATAAAATAGACAAATTGATGGTCAAATGTGAAAACAGAACTAAAATCCGTTGAAAAATAAAATGGCTACAGACAATCAAAAATCAGACGGTAGAAAGAGACGGCAACAGATAATTGTGACGTCACTGTTATGTAGCGCCATACAAGTAGGACCTTGGCTACATAGGTAATAAGGACTGTTTTGCTAGAAAGAGTCCCGACTACTAACTTTAACCATTAATATAGCCGATGTTAGTTAAGATATCGATAAACGGATTTCCGATTCTTCAGGATGTCCGTGTAAGTTGATTGATGCAATAAAAAATATTAGTCAAATTCCCTATTGGGGATTTTTACAATTATACTCACTTAGCCATATCAGTGATATATTTGTCACCCTTCACACACTCGAGCACTTCAAAGCCGTCTCGGTCCAGAACCTTGGCCTGCGCTGCTCCACTGACCACTAGGATGGAGTCTCCAGTGGCCGAGTACTGTAGAGCCTTGATGGGGTGGTTCTCGCAGGGTTGGAGCGTGCGGAACGAACGCATTGATGAGTCCATGCCTATGGATAGTAATTTGTGTAATTTGCAACAGTGGAGCTATCATCTTAGGCGCAAGACAAACACAAGAAGCGCGCCGAGGGTGCACTATCGGCGCGTCGCTTCTGTATGTGTACTAAGATAGACTCGCCGCTCGCACACCGTTTTAAGCCCCGCCGATCTGAGTACACATTCTGTGGCGCCGCTCGCGTCGTCTATTACATTTATAGGGTCTAATATTTCGCTGTTTTGTATACAAAAGGTGCCGAGAGGGCGCGTCTGTAGCGCGCTGCCGGCGCGCCGCGGCGTGACGCGGTGCAACATAGCCAGAGACGGTGCGCCGACGGCACGCCGTTTGTGCGCCGATGGTACGCCGTTCGTGCGCCGACGGAACCGTCGTTTGTAGATGCGCTTCTTGTATGTCTTGCGCCTTACTGATCCTACTTCGCTATTTCAGTGAACTGGGGTGGCTGAACTGACAACGTGGGGAAATGCACAATACTACCACTTTCGCGGAGTCAGTGCAGAGTCAATTAACCCCCCTTGAAGAATAAGACATAACTAAGATATAAAGAAGAGAAGAAAGAAAGAAAATAAAGAAGATTAAGAAATAATCATCTACCAAAAACCGTTAACTGTCTGGTTAACCTGATGTTATTTTTGTATTAAAATTATAGACTTCACAAGTTTCATCATTATAATAATAATTACATTAAGTAGTAGCTACTTACCAGCAAAGTCCCAGAAGGATACATCATAGTCTACGGAGCCTGTAGCCAGCCTAGCCCCAGATGGGTCCACTGCTAGGGCCACTACTGCTTTTGAGCCATGGAGCATTTCCACCTGGGAAATAGTGAATAACTCAGAAAGGTGGCAAAAGTTATTCGGCACATTTGGACCCATGGTTTTGTCTCCAACCAAAGGTAGTGTATTCGATAGATCAAATTTAGAATTACATCTCTCATTATGGAAGAAACATCCTAAGTAATGTGGAATGAGCTAGATACGTCTTCATACTAACTGCACGGTTTCTATTGATTTTGTATCACTAGCAACAATGTTTCTGTCTGAAACTCTTCGGATGTTTGTTCCATAATAAGATGCAGTTTTGGACAAGGTCAAAAAAATGCCTTGTATAAAACTTGGGACTTGTTAAAAAATTGATGGTTTTACGGAAACCTAGTGGAAGCTGAACTAAGCCAATATGCACATTTTTGTATAAATCGCTCTATTAAACTGTTAATAATAACAAAACAAAAATTCAGCCATTTCCCGCTGCTGCTTGTGACTTCAAATGTTATGTAAACAAAACTGAATTCGTCATATTTGTCACTGAATACCAAGTTTATGCCAAGTTTTTCGTTTAAACACTGCAGTTAACACAAAATACAACTGGTCACTTTCACGATGTGTCTCCCTTACAACGTGGATTGGCAGAATTATTGTGCCTAAAAACACAACACCACAGGCCATTAATTTAAAAAAATTTAAAAAAAAATGTAAGCATCATACTAGCAAAACTTTGTTTTTGTTTACATAACCTTTGATGTCAGGACAATAGAGAAGTGCATTTGAGCTTTTGAATTAAGTTTAGTATAAGCAAAAATAATGATCAACAAATCTATGAATATTTCAATTTCATTATTTTTTGTTGAGTTGAAAAAATTTGTTTCAAATTTTTCAAAATTGTATACATATACCCCCCGCTTTCCCCAGGTCCACCTATTTAGTTCACCTGGTGGACCACGGGCAAAAATATTCTTCCGTGGTCCACCAGGTGGACTAAGGTGAACCCTATTCAGATAGATTGGGTTATTAAATTTCTTTTTACAGAAAATTATTTTTGCAAAATAGGCGCAATAGACATCGAGTTGCGGAACCCAAACTACTACATTACTACTTTACATTTCATAGGTTTATTTTTGACAAACACGGAAAGAGTTTTACTAAGGACTCCTTTGACTTGTCTATTGCCCCCTTACCCAACTTACTGCAATTACTGATATATTATAAACTTACCTCATGACTATTTGGAATCCGTTTCTCAATATTTAATTCCTCATCATCAGACCCGCTCAGATCATCATAACTATCTTCACTTTTTTCCTCATTATTATCTTCTTTGTTGCTTTTATTTTTATCACCAGGTAACAACTCCGGTGGTATTGGAGGTCCTATTAGCTGTTCATCGTCTTTGGGAGCCATTCCAGGTGGTAACGGTGGACCTATCAGGTCATCTTCCTCATTTCCTATGTTAGCAGCATCACTACTCGTTTTTGGCTCTGCAACTTTGGTCTCTATCTTTCTTTTATTAATTTGAGCAGTTTTTTTTGCTTGTTCCAACATTTCTTCTATGTTAAAGTTTTTGGCTTTCTTACCGAAGTTCTTGATGCCCATCACTTGTTGAACGTGCTGGTTTTCCAGGTCTTCGGCTATTTCCTCGATTTCTTTATGATCTTGTATCGGTGTTCGACCGAAAGTGCCGAATCCTGATGTAGAATCTTCGGCATTTTTATCGATATTCGGGGGTTCTGGCGCCTTGCCGATGTTGAAGCTGATCTTACCGAAGGAAATAGGTTTTCTGCTCATGGTTTCGATTGATCTTCACTGGTTTTCTAGTGAAATATGACTATTTTTTAAAGCAATAATTGTGAATAATTTATCGATTTTCTTCACTTTGTTTATGTTACGAGTATATATAGCGTGGAAAATAGTTAGGTACCTACCATAGTATTTTTAACAATTTGTATTCACATAACACTTCACAAAATTGGTAAAAATCGAAGAAAACCGCAAAAACTAAATTTTTCCACAATTCCCTTCATGACCGATCTGTGTTACCGAACCAAAAAAATTAATCAGTCGACAAACAAAAGTGATAAAAAAATCGGGAGAAATCAAGATTTTCAGACTTATATAAGTTATAACTTGTAAATAAAACAAAATAAAGTATTTTTAGGGATCCGTACCCCGAAAGAACAAACGAAGCCCTATGGTCTATGAATACTTTGTCATCGTACCACACAAATAAACTTATTCTTATTGATGTCGCTCAGTCGTCCGTTCGTCTGACACGCGGTCTAGTGCTTAAAAGCGCTTTTTTACAGAGGTTGTCATACTTGTAAAGAGGGTCGATAAAACAAAATATATTTGTACCCCATTGTGTACAATCGTGTACATCGTTGTTTAGAGCTCATCAAGCGGAGTATGAATATATATTTTTTATTATTTTTATCGTAGAGAAATAACACCGTAAGTGCCCGTCAAAGTTGTTAATTTTGGACCACTTTTGTTAATAGGTCTATCTCATGAACGATAATACATAGGAACTTGAAAATTGTATTTCTATTTGAACAACAAATACTAAAACCTGACATCTAAAGACAAAATTATAACTTTACATCCATGCCTCGAACGCACGAACCAAACGGTTTAACCCTTGAATCATGGTAGGGGCGATTTATCGTAAAGTGGCAAAACAAAAATGGTGCTTAAAGAGCTACGGTGACTATCCATCTGCGTTGCAAAGCTTAGGCCGCATTTCGAAAATCCGTGCGGACTATGTCGCTAGAAAATGTTAATTGTAGTATATTTATATTACTATATTATTTGTAAGACTATAAAGACAATAACATTGTAAACTCTAGGAGTCTGATTCTATGTTCGGTACCTAGGTGCCACAAACGGCGATCTACCAAGGGCAAGTTTTTTATTACGATCTGAAACTCATTAACTCCTTGTGAGTGCGCTTTTGGAAATATATAAAAAAATCGATTCAGAAGCGGCGATGAAAACTATTAAGAAACATTTAGAAAACATGAAGACAACTTATTTGGCTCGGACTACACGACGACGGTTCCAGCGATGGTTCGGTTCACGTACCGCATTCAAACTCATGCGTTGTGCTCAAGCCCCTCGCACTCGGTTCAGGAGCCGAGCAGGCCGGCTCCGGACAGTTGTACGTGTAGTCGGACAGCCTAAGAATTATCAATATAATGTAGTCGACAGCTCATTTTTGTTTGAGTTTTAATGAAGCACCAGTTTCATGGAACAGACTGATACTGGAACCGGATTAGAACCGTTCGTCGTGTAGTCCGGGCCTTTGAAAGCATGGGCGCCATGGTGTACGTTGGGCCTCTGACTGAGTTAGGGTGCCGATCTAGTGCAGTGTTATCAGAACGCCCTTACTGCAGCCCTAACTAGGGTCCTGACTTAGTGCTCTATTTATCATATAGTTAACGCCTAGAGTTAACTATGCAATAAATAGGGCACTTCTTGCAAAAACGTCGCGTTTTGTTTTATTATTGCTAGGAAATATTTTTTTTAAAAGATATGCAGGAACAAAACGCAAATAATGCGCAATATTGGCTCAAAAGAGCATGTATCCAGATCTATACAATTCATGTTTTTTTTGACATTGAAATCGGGTGGTGTTCCAGTAGGTAGCTGTCTTCTTATTAATTAGAAAGAGATATCATTAATAAGGATCATTTGATGAATGACAAAGACAAAAATTGATTCTCCTTGCCTTGACCCTTGTTTTTGTTTGCTAATTTGCTACTAAAACAACAGATTTATCATTTGTAAACTGAAAATAAATAGTTTGTTTATACGAATATTGCAAAAGGTGAGTTACCTAAAATATTTGCAATTTGCATGTTATATTTTATTGCAGTGGCTGCTATACATGCTACACATGCATTTCTACATTCTACATTTTTCTGATACAGCACTAAAATATTTAATTCGCCTACCGGCATTTAAAATTGCTGAATACAACTAAATCATCGTTGTTTAAATATTTTTGTGTCCATTCCAAGAAACAATTAGCGAAACAGATGCAGCGGATTCCTTTGTTTTTATAGCGGACTGAAATTGTACTTTTTATTTTTGCTAATGTTTGTAATTCTCATTCTGCTTAGGGCTACGGTCTTGGGTGGTCGCGCAAAATGTTGCTGTACATCGTCTTTGGCCTCGTCATAGGCTCTGCAGTTGGATCTGTTGATAAACGTAAGTTTATAGTATATTTTTTTATTAGTTTACTAATTTATTTAAAACTAGGTACCTACCAGAATATAACAATGCATATCTAATAATTTAAGTTTTACAATCTTTGTGGATGACTGGGTTCTTTTATCTTTGTTTTTGCTCTTCTAGCTAACTTTTTTCACCAGTACTGCTCAAACTGAATGTAGAAAGATTATATATAGATAGATATTATATTCTTCAACAAAACACCTTTTAAGAGGTGGTACCCTGGCATAATGCCTATTTTGAAAAATCATATTATTTGAATTTTTCTACAGTAGGTACCTTTTAATTTCCACATAACTAAATACACATACATACATGAATTCACACTATGTCCATTGCAGGGTAGGCAGAGAGAATGGAGCGCCATGTATCTCTATTATAGTTATAATATAACAAAAGAGTTCATTTATTCAGTAAAGCAAGTAAATCTCCCAGGACTCTAATAATATATTCTTCAGTCAACCATATCTGGGGCATACACACAGCCTCGTGAGTAGAATAATTAATGTAATGATAATAAATAATCATAGATAAACTGTGATGCCAATGACCCAGGCTAACTAGCTTGAGGTCACAGATTCGATTCTAAAGTCTATTTTGAAGGGCACAGTACCTATTTAGCACCTATTAAACTTATTTAAGCATCGGTGACACAGTGGCTAGGACACCGGACTCCTATGCGGGAGGTCTTGTACCAATGAGTTTTTCGTATTTTTCGAAGACTTACGTACATTTACCGACTGCTCTAACGGTGAAGGAAAACATCGTGAGGAAACCTGTACACTGAGATGACCAGTGTGTAAAACGGGGTGGGCACAAAGGATCCTCAAGGGTCGAAGTGCCGCTGGGGTTATTCCCGGCCCCCTACCATAAGATAAGATAACTTATTTAATATACAGATTTCAAAATTTTAAATTTAGTGTTGACTGAAACTAAATAGAGACTTTAAATGTGGAATTTTGTTTGAGAGGAAGTGGTAAGGGGTAAATGTAAGGGGTAGTGATAAAAAAATAACTTTGTAAAAATATGAATGTAATTTTTTTTTATAGATACATAGATAGATAGATAGAAACACTTTATTGTACACAAATACAGGAAAAGTAAAAACTACAGGAATAATAGCGCGATATGTACAAAGGCGGCCTTATCGCTTAAAGCGATCTCTTCCAGGCAACATCTGAAGTTAATTGGACATTAAAGAGATTGATTTTTTTTAAATTGTTTATTTTGTTACGAAATAATATGTAGCATGTACGAGTGCACCATGCAAAGCGGAAACTCAAAAAAAAGACAAGTGTGAAAAATTCGAAACTTTAACTGGCCATTACAATCGCTCAATCGCCCCGGAAAGGCCAGTCGCGGGTTCAAACCCCACTTGCGTAATTTTTTTTACTTTACTAATTTTTTTTTTCTGTATAAAAAGCACTTATTATTATTATTATTTAACACTTTAATGCACAAAAATAGTAAATGAGGCGAGCTTAATGCCATGCGGCATTTTCTACCAGCTAACCATTGGGTCATGCAGATATTGCAAGGCAGGTGCATATAAATTAAATAGAAGAGATTTACTAATTATTAATATTTACTATACTATTAAATACCTACTCATATTATATATAAAAACTTCATGGTGTTTTAAATTTTTATGTTTTTAAGAACCAAAAGTAGGTACTTGCCTTTTCCTCGTCGTCAGCACTATAATGCTTAGTTACATTATCATCACATCTGTCTATCTAGATAGACAAATTTCCAAACCTACATAGTTTATAAACATACTGATTCCACAGAAATCTTTTGTTTATGTTGCTGAACAAATAATGATGAAATTGGGTTAATTGTTTATTTATTATGTTGTTAAACAATGATTAATATTATTGTAACGCGCTGTGGACAATTACATCGTTCTGTTATTGTCCTTTTAAAGAACATAATTACATATCAAATCTTTCTTCATGTAGGCAAAGATCCCCACCCGACAGTAGTACTCACACCGCACCCACATACCGCCCGCGCCGGCGCCGGTGGCAACCCGTTTCTGGCGTTTACACGCGCTATCGGCATGTTCCAGGTCGCTCCTCCCCATCCCCGATCCCCCGCTCCCCAGTCCTATCTTATCTTATCTTATGACAGAGGGCCAGGGATAACCCCAGCGGCACTTTAACCCTCAGGGATCTTTTGTGCTCACCCCTTACCTTAGTCTCCTTCCTGTTCCTTAAAGATGCTTTGCATCAAGGACGCTGTACAGCTTACAGGAAGGAGCCTATAGTCCTCTGGTTTCGGGTAGGCTACCCCCAGAAGACTCATACGCGCTCCAGCCAGCGAGTCACATTCGCACAGCAAGTGTTCCAGTGACTCGACGACGACTCGGCGACGCGACGTCCTAAGCCGAGGTCCGTACCCACCTGGGTGCCCTTAGGCAGTCGCTGCTTATAGTAGTTTTTAAGTCCCCCTCCAGACTGGAGCGCACTTAGCGCTCGCCCCCAAAACCCCGACGAAGCTGTAAAGGTCAATACTACCAACAGCATTAGTCAGTCAGTAGGCAGAGAGAATGGGGTGCCATGGCACGCCTCCATTGCTTTGTCTACAGTCATTCTTTGCAAATAAAGAACAATATTGGCACAGGCTGAAAAAATATCTGTATTTATATATGGTGTGGATATAAATGATTATTTAAAAACAGAGGTCGGCACCGTTAATCAAAAAATTAACACCGATAATCGTTAAACGGAAGTTAACGTTAATCCGTTAACATTATTTTTTGTTTAGTTTTTGAACTGTATTTAATAATACAGTTAATCCGTTAACATTATTTTTTGTTAATCCGTTACTATCAAAGTTAATGCCGATACAGTTAATCCGATAATCTGACTTAAAAGTAACGGAATCCAATGCGTTATTCACCCTTTTGGAAATCTTTCTGTTTCATTATAATATTTTTAACCAATCGCGCGCTTGCAATTTCGAGCACATACTACTCATATGGCACTACTCGCGCGATGATTACGGTCACCGATTTTCGGAAATCGGTGACGCCGGTCGAATAATAATTTGTGGGTAGTTCTACACATAATTATGCTGAAGTTACAGGAAAACTCATGGTCGTGTTAACGCTTTTGGTTTTGGTTAACGGAAGTTAATAACGGTGTTAACGAAATCAAAACGTTAATTCGTTAAACACTTAGTTAACGCCGTTTATTAACGATTAACGCGTTAATGCCCACCTAGGTAAATCTTATAGGGTGATTCAAAAGTAGAATCCCTAACTACCCACCTACATATTATACCATACAATCTTTAGAAATGCGAAAACCCGACGTTTACCTGAGGTTTCTTATACTTCCATAATTATAATCATTTATTTTCTGAAAGTAAGTGGGTTCTAAATTTATTTATATTTTTTTTTGTAGGGCCTACTCCGCAATGGAATCCGGTGTACACCATCCAAGGTCTTCTGAACATCCCGTACGCGGAACTACACGAGCCTTTCGCTGCTTGGTAAGTTTTCGAGGCTTTAATTTGGATTGATTAGGGGAAGAGCGTCGGTGGCGTAGTGGCAGATGGCATAGGCCTCCCATACGAAAGGTGCGGGTTCGAAATCATGCAGTATAATGTACAGTCGAGCACAAGCTATAGTATTGTGGCGACACACGACACGCGCGCCACTACGTAGAACGCGCTATCGAAATTTTCCTGGGACTTCGTATATATACGAGTTCCAAACATCCATATTTGGACCAGGACATCTGGTCACCAGGCACGGGGTGTTGAGCCTGGTGGAAGATCTTCCCTTTTCCCTTTCATACATCTGACGTTACGTCATCCATGTCCTTCGATTAAAGCTGCTAAGTCATAGTTACTTTTAAGTATTGAAATGTAATTAATGTAATTATCGTGTTATGTATGTGTGTGTAAATAAATTATAATTCATTAATTCATTTCAACCTTATGCCTGCGTATTATACGTTTCAGATTCTCAAATTTTGACGTTTTAGGTAGGGTAGGCACCAATGAGGTTTTCGTTTTTTTCTCGAAAAACTTGGATTTCGTTATCGGATCACGACTAAAGTCTTGCGAAGGTTAGGCAACCTAACCAGGCGAAAGATATTGCTTAAAGCGATAAGGCCGCCTTCTGCACATTGTATTGTACCTCTCTTTATGTTGTATGTTTTGTTTATGTCCCGGGTGTGCAATAAAGTATATTTGTATTGTATTGTATTGTAAAGTCCAAAGCGTGAAGTTTGACAGTAAGTATTCAGGGGATCCGGGAAGCTTCTAATAGATACTTATAATATCATGATTCAGTAATGACTCATGAGACACCGTTTCGCTCACTCTTTTAGTGGTAGCTTGTAGAAGTCTAGATAAGGACAGAGTATGTTTTGATAGAGGTTGATTAACTTGAACTTGCAATGGCAATGAAGATTATTCCAAAGACGTAGTATGCATTTATTAAATCCACAATGTATCTCTCTTCTAAGTCGTGTTACTCATTGCTGAAGGTCGTGATCATTCTAAGGAATTAATCACATTGAACGACTCTCGTGGCAGATTTAATGAGGTAGTTTGCCATTGGCTTCCCCATTTCACACACTGGTTATCTCAGTGTGCAGGTTTTCTTACGATGTTTTCCTTCACAGTCAGAGCAGTCGGTAAATGTACGTAAGTCTTTCGAAAAAACCGAAAAGCTCATCGGTACATGGCACTGCAAGTTTCGAACCCGGACCTCCCGCATCCGACGTCCTATAGCCACGACGCCACCGACGCTCTTCACAAACATGTTTTGTGTCCAAATCCCATCCCATCCAAATCCCAATCGCAAGTCACACATGTTTTGTGTCCAAAATCCCATCCCATCCACATCCCAATCGCAAGTCACATATGTCATCATCATCATCAGTAGCCCACTCTAGTCCACTGCTGGACACAGGCCTCTCCCAGGGCGCGCCATTGAGCCCGATCTTCGGCTCTTCTCATCCAGTCGCTCGTCGTCCCACACTACGTTTGCCCAAACGCGGTCTCCACTCCAGAACTCGTCTCCCCCAGCGGTTGTCTGTTCTGCGACAGATGTGACCCGCCCACTGCCACTTCAGCTTGCTAATCTTATGAGCTATGTCGATAACTTTAGCTCATAAAGTTATCGACATAGCTCATGCGACATAGTCACATATGTATTGTGTCCAAATCCCATCCCATCACATTGACAGCAGTCGGTAAGTCTTTCGAAAAAACCGAAAAACTCATCGGTACATGGCATCGCCTTGTTTCGAACACGGACCCTCATGGGAGTCTGACGTCCTTGCCACGACGCCACCGACGCTCATAATGTATATACGTGGTCAATTTAGTCGATTGCTTCTCAGACTTATCAAGTGATATTCTGACCCCTCGATAAGTTTAAAAACAAAACATCGCTCGACACGGTGAGATTATTTTATTACCTACTGCATACATCCAGAGCCAGATTAAGTTGTGGCCCCTGGCGCTTGGGACCCATTTTACGTAGGTCCTCTGCTTTTTTACACACTTGTATAAAAAAGCAGAGGACCTACACAGTACGCCATTTAACACTCGCTACCAGAAAAGACTTGCTCTGCCAAAATTAACATTAAATCTACACAGTTCTGGACCGTTCGTTATGTCTATAAAAATATATAACAAAATTTCACAAATCATCGACATTGCATTAAAAGACTCGATATTCAATAAAAGATTTAAGTTAATGTTTCTATTCACTGCAGGAGTTTTTGATGATAAAACCAATACTTAACTATAAAATCAATTATGTATAACTTATAATGACATTTAATTTAATTTATCCCGTTAGCATTTATTACTATTATAATTTATTATAATCTCTTATTTTATATTGCGGTGCCCTACTCAGGGTTTCATGTATGATCAGATAATATATATTTTTTAAGACCAATTGTTACACATGAAAAGCAATAAAAGGTATGAGTATGAAATGAAATGTTTATTCACTTATTACAAGGCACAATAATAACACCTCCGACTTACAAACCACGTCGAAACCTGTATCTTGTAAGTGTGGACTCCGTCGCACTTTCCGTGCAAGCATATGACAATTTATAACATTACATTAGTAACTATATACTATACCTAAAAGGAATTTGGAACAAGTTAATCAAAAGGAATTTAGAATATACCTGATAATAGAGAGGTAAGTTAATGTCTAAGAGTGTGTGAGGGTGGGGGTGTGTTAAGGTATGTGGGAGTGTGTAATAATGTGTAGTGTGTATCTGTAGTGTAGGGTGAGAGGGTGTGTGAGTGTGGGACTTCATTGCACACAAGAAATTTACATAGGAAAGGAAACATAGAATAAGTGTACAAAGGCGGCCTTATCGCTCAGAGCGATCTCTTCCAGGCAACTATTAATTATTAAGCTAATTCCAGGCAATTAAGCTACAAATTTTATAAGTACATGAGTGAAAGGTATGTTTATTAGTGAAATGATTCTTTATCGTTGAAAGATATTCCACCAGGCAGGATGTTGTGCGTGGTGACCAGTAGTGCAAGTTCACAGATGGATGTTTGGAACTCGTATACAGGCGAAGTCCCATTGAAAATACAACATGACGTTGTAAAAATGTACTTTAAGGTACTTACAATATTTTTTTTTTGATTTGAATGGTAAGAGAGTCAGCGTAATTTCCGGCACATGAGGCAATCCATTTTAGTCCTCAAGGTTAGCAGCGCATTAAAACCCTCTAATATTAATACAGTGAGGTGAGATGTCTATGGGCGACGGTGACCACTTACCATTGACCGTTTGCTCGTCTGCTCTCCTTAAATAATAAAAAAATTTGATTTGATTTGAAAACATTGATTGCGCTATGGAATACCAACTCGATGTATGCAGAGTATTGCAGAGTGTACTCCGAACGAACAGCGACATATGTCGGCGAAATTAGATTACGTCGTCGCCACAATACGAACGGGGGTTCGTATTGTGGCGACGGTCAACGGACCCACGCCTAAAGCGGGCACTGTTTCATTTGGCGCCGAATTTATAAACAAAATTATTTGTTACAAAAGGGGATTGTACTTAGCATAATATTTGTGTTTTATGTAGAAATATATCCTGACCCGGTGTTTTAGCATGTAAAAAGTTTTCATGATCTATAGTTTTAAATAATTGGCATCGATTTCGGGGTGGGTAGTAGAGGGCGATAGGCTCGCCACCTATCACGTTTGTGTTATTTATCACCCTCTCGGGGATTAGGTACACAATTTAGTATAGGTTTTTTTATTTTTTTATTGACTACTAAACCCGCATTTGACCTCGATCTCGCCTGATGGTAACCGACGATGAGGTCGACGATGGAGCACGCGGGTCCAGTAAATGCCTATTCACTCTGGCCTTGAAGATCCCAAGGTTGTAGGTTTCGGGAAATACAGACGCCGGCAGGCTGTTCCATTCCTTAGCCGTTCGCATAATGTACGAAGAAGCAAATCGCTTTGAGAATGATAATTTCATTTAGGTTTAGGATTTGGCGGCCACCCCGGACTCGAAGCCACGCCACTAGGTAGCTGAAGCTAAAAATATTCAAATTTATAAATCACTAATTTAATTCATCTATACATGGATGCTCGAACAAAATCCACGGTCTATCTATAGTTAAATATTTATTGCGTAAAAACAATACGTTAAGTAAATACCAGCTTGTTGTGATTTATAACCTTATACATAACTTCTTATCAATAAGTATTCATTATCAATAAGTTTTACCTTTTTACCATGTGATGATTCATAAATTAACTTTAATAGTTTACATGGAGTTTTAAGGTTTCATATAACATTAAATGACAAACATACATAAACTCACGCCAATTTCCCACAAAAAGAGGGTAGGGAGAGATTAAGGATTTCCACCTGTGCGGGAAAGCAGTAGGAGAAAGAGAAGAGATCCGCGGTGCAAGAAAGAAAGTTGAAAGGCAAACCACTTACCACTCAATGCCGACAGCCCGGGACAACCGGTACACAGCACACAGAAATAGAAAGTTCTCAAAAGCCTCGTGAAAGCTCACTCAGCGCACAGCACGCGCGACGTGGTCAACGGTCGATAGGTGTCAGGCTTGTCGGTGGTGCGGGTTGAGGTACGAGGAAAGAAGAGGGGGGGGGGGGGGATGGTCACCTGCATACACTTCGACATCGCCAAGCAAATGATTTGCCAAAAAAGTCCTTTCTTGCACGAAAGCTAGGTATACGGAACACCACCTGCAACGACCCTGACATACGTTCTCGCTTCCACACTCATCAATCGGTTCTGACATTCCACCACTCACACTAAATTAAAAATGTAACTGACCGTTGTGAAAATTCCCTCAAATTTTCCTGGTCATCATCAGAAAGTTTCTGCAAGATCCTTTCAAACAAAGAAAGGTTATCGAGTTTTTCGTTTTTTTTCGAAAGACTTACGTACAGTTGAACACAGGTCAACCCACCCAAAACGTCAAAATTTGAGAATCTGAAATGTATCGTATTACGCAGTCATAAGGTTGAGATTTTTATCGAATGTTTTTGATAGATGGTATACTATAGCCTGTGGGCGACTATACATTCACAGACTGTTCTATCGGTTAAGGAAGTAGTGGCTAGGGCACCGGACTCCCATGCGGGAGATCCCTGTTCGAAACCGTGCAGTGCCATGTAAATGAGTTTTTAGTATTTTTCGAAGACTTACGTACATTTAACGACTGCTCTAACGGTGAAGGAAACCTGCACTCTGAGATGACCAGTGGTACAAAAGTTCGTCGAGGGTCGAAGTGTCGCTGGGTTATTCCCGGCTCCCTTTCATAAGATAAGATAAGATCGGTCAAGGAAAACATCGTGAGAAAACGATAACCAGTGTGTGAAATGGGGATGGCATCGGCAAACCACCCCATTAAATCTGCCAGGAGAGTCGTTATATGTGGTTAATTCTCTCGAATGATCACGACCCTCATCAATGAGGAATACGACAGAAGAAGAATCGTTATAGATCCTTGTCTCGAAGGGGAAAACGGAGCCCTAGCCCTGCAATCATCCGATTGTCCCTCTGTCACGGCCTTCTAGCTTCTAAGGTGCATACTGTGTTGGTATGCGTATACATTCTTTGTCAGATTAAACATGGTTTTTTTGTCACCAGGTTTGACAGCAAGAATGGTAAATCTCGCATCGACTACTATGGCGGGATGGTCAAGACGTACCAGCTCACTCCTGGAGTCTATCCGCAGTACGGTTCTTCTATCAAGGTATGTCCCCCAAAAGGAAATAGAAATATCATTTATTTGTAAATATGGGTAATGCAGATGTTACATTGTGTTTCAGTATCACCATATTCTGCCCGAAAGCGTACGAATTTTTGTTCAATTAATAAATCAATCATAAATCATCATCATTGTTCCATCTGCAACAAAATAGAAGACCTCACTCACCTCCTAATGGAGTGAAAATTAAGAGGAAGAAATTTGGCCTCAATAGGCTCCAAAATGGGAGGCTCAATGTTATTTTAAGTCAGCCCTTATCTGATAATATGAAACACTTACTGTTGTTTGCTAAGTTAGCTCTCAAAGTGAGGGCGTCAGCCCTCACTATCATCTAATAATACTTGAACTTCCCTTCCCTTTTCTTACTGACCCTGACGAGGCTGACATGGTCACCTTGTCGTGTACCAAAGCCTCTAAACTGAGATTTAAAAAAATAAATCATAATCAATCATAATAAGTTAGCATAAAGGTAACAAAAAAAAACATCAATTAAATACATAACATTAAAGATATGTTTTTAATTAATTATAATATAAATTTCAACTTTAATTAAATTTTGATGATGTCACAGCGGAAATCAATAAATTTGTAAATTTGCATGGCCCGTACAGGCGGAGGCCTGTGCCCCGACAGTTGGGACATTAACAGGCTGATGATGATGAATGCAATGTCAAACAATAGTTTTTTCCTTTCGTTCCAAAGGTGGCGCCAGTAACGACCGAGCAGGTGATGAATAAGGAGACGTGTCTGCAGGTCAACGGCACTCAGGACCAGAGCATCGACATACAGTCCGTGCTGCCCGATATGACCGACTTCAGGTTCATTAGTAAGGGACAACTTCGTACCGTACTTTGTTCCCAATTGGTTTGTTGAAACAGTTCTGCTAACAGAACAATTGGGATTTGGACACTGGATTTGCGATTGGACTTGGATGGGATGGGATTTGGCACACGTTTGTGAAGAGCGTCGGTGGCCACTGCTCCAGGCCCCCACGGCCCCAAGGTCTCCACCCCGAACGGCGCAAATATGCAATCACCACCCAGGCCCGCATATTTGCGCCGCTTGAGGTTCTCCGCAGAACTTATTTAATTGTATTTATAGATATCATAATAATATCTTTTTTTTAAATAGCCTATAGGCTGTCCCACTGCTGGGCAAAGGCCTCCCCTCCTCCTTTCCTTTTTTCCCTATCCTCGGCGTCCTAATAATATCTATAAACACAATTATATACATTTAAGTAGATAAGGACCCCGTCTGGGTGAAGGCCTCCTCCAGTTTTCACCTATTGTCTCTGTCTTGTGCTGTTTTGATCCAGTCATGTCCTGCTATTTCTACAATGTCATCTGCCCATCTTTTTCTTGGTCTGCCTACTTTCCGTTTACCCTGAGGATCTTGCCATTTAATGACCTCCAAAGTCCTCCAAGATCCAGTAATCAAATAAGTATACCAAATTAATCATAGTAATGTCCATATAATAACCATTACTAATAAATTCATTAATAATAAATGTCATATCATAACATAATCATAATCACTATAGTACTATCTTATCTTATGATAGGGGGGCCAGGGATAACCCCAGCGGCACTTCGACCCTCGGGGATCTTTTGTGCTAACCCCTTACCTTAGTCTCCTTCCTGTTCCTTACAGGAAGGAGCCTATAGTCCTCTGGTTTCGGGTCGGCTACCCCCAGAAGACTCATACGCTTTGCAGCTATAGTACACTATAGTACTAAATATAATCATCATTCATAATAAACAGATGGATTTAAATCAGTCTTTATAATTTCGGTTTATATGATGTATTTATTTGTTATTGTTTATTTATGGACCCGCTTGTTGTTTATTTCTTGACTAAAAATACAAATACAAAATAATTTATTTACCACAATAAATTTTTACACCTTTTCAATTTTGCTGTTGGACCCCGCACTAGGGCGACCCTGTGTCGCGGCGATCCTTAATCACATTAACAATAAGTATTACATTAACTAATTTGGACTCAGTTGTATTTTACAAATGTTTGTGTGTGTGTAAGTGCGTGCGCGCGTGTGTGTGTGTGATCTAAATCAAATGATTTGCCCTCTTATTGTGGAATGCACAAAGTCGCCTCCGTAGCATTGACTGACGGTACGTTTCCTTATTTTTTTATTGTATAAGAACAGTAACCGAGCTGGTATCTGATCCCACTATAATGTTGATGCGCTGCTAACCCTGAGGACTTTAGAGAGCCTCGGTAATTTAATTACACTGGCTCTCTTACTCTTCAAACCCAAACAGCAGTGCAAGCATAGCTGCTATGTGGCATAGGTAAATATAATATTGACCACTGAGGTGAGGTGTCGGTATGGGCGACGGTGATGACTTACCTTCAGGTGGCACGTTTGCTCGTCTCATTATACATTTTTTTTAAAATTAAAATCCTTTCTTTTTAAAATTATGGCCCCTGCTAGTGTACACACTGCAATTTGGCCAATGACCGTGTTAGAATCTTGAAAATCACTCGAACGTTTTGGCGTCAGTTTTGAAAAAAAAAACAGTTTACCAACGTCGAGATTAAGGGAGAGTCGTGTGCACTAGGAATGCCTAGTGTCTTGCATTCCAAGTGCAATTGGAGGTTAGGTTGCCGAATCCACACCATCTGTAGTTTTTCACTCCCATTTCACTGTCTTATATAACGTTCACTTAACACGGACGATTTTTAGGTAATTAACACTAGTTTTATGAAAAAATGACCACTGTGAACCGTTTTTAAACAATAAAATAGGACGAACACGACATGACAGCATGAACGTTCAACATAACCTCATTAAAACCTTTACTTCCACAGATACAGAAACCATGAGAGACTCGGACACTTCAAAATGGCAGATGGTGCAGACGATTGGCGATAAAGTGAACAAATACACAATGTGGGTGAAATACAAGAAGACCCTGAGAGGAGACGCCATTCCCATACCGGTCAGGTAGTAATATTGATGTAGTTCCTTCCTTCCTTATCGTATGGTTAGTGGCCAACCTATTTGTCAGAGTTGTTCAGGCCGCCCGTAGGCCTCTGACATGGCTTAACGACTGCTTTCGAACGACAGCAACCGGGACCGACTGCTTAACGTACTCTCCGAGGCACGGAGGAGCTCAGATGAAATATGCCACTAATGGTCACTCATCCAGGTACCGACCGCGTCAACGTTGCTTAACCTGCACGATCACTTTCGGACCGTGCTCGCCCAAATAAAGTGTTTCTATCTATCTAGGCTACGAGCTCTTCAATTTTGATATAGTGATTCAACTCCACAGATTTTTTAAAATAAATAATAGATGAATTTATTTCAAAAGATGTGCTGCTGAAAGTTTCTTGCGCCGCTTGTTTCCTTTCAGCTACAGCACCTTACGAAGCGGTGGTAGAGTGAAAAAAATGACGTTGTAAAAATGTACTATAAGGTACTTACAATAATTGATAATAATTGATTTTTTTCTGTAATTTCTCCGGTTGTAATCTGTTGTGTTTACCTAATAAATAAATACATAAATAAATAAAAATATTTTGATGTTTGATGTCCTTTATGCGTGCTATTGGTTTCAGATACGAAATGAAGGGGTTCAACTCACTCCTGGGCTCTCATTACGACCACTACTACTTGGATTACAGCGACTACGACGTGGACGACATCGATCAAGACGTGTTCAAGGTTAAAAACGGTAAGTATTCTCTATTTGGGGTCATCCATAAAGTACGTCGCACGAATTTCATGATTTTTGGAGCCCCTCTCCGTCCTGGTGTGACGTCACATATTTTTGGAACCCCTCTCCGTCCTGGTGTGACGTCACATATTTTTGGAGCCCCTCTCCGTCCTGGTGTGACGTCATATATTTTGGAGCCCCTCTCCGTCCTGGTGTGACGTCAAATATGTTGGAGCCCCTCTCCGTCCTGGTGTGACGTCACATATTTTTGGAGCCCCTCTCCGTCCTGGTGTGACGTCATATATTTTGGAGCCCTTCTCCGTCCTGGTGTGACGTCATATATTTTGGAGCCCTTCTCCGTCCTGGTGTGACGTCATATATTTTGGAGCCCCTCTCCGTCCTGGTGTGACGTCATATATTTTGGAGCCCCTCTCCGTCCTGGTGAGACGTCACATATTTTTGGAGCCCCTCTCCGTCCTGGTGTGACGTCACATATTTTTGGAGCCCCTCTCCGTCCTGGTGTGACGTCACATATTTTTGGAGCCCCTCTCCGTCCTGGTGTGACGACACATATTTTGGAGCCCCTCTCCGTCCTGGTGTGACGTCACATATTTTTGGAGCCCCTCTCCGTCCTGGTGTGACGTCACATATTTTTGGAGCCCCTTTCCGTCCTGGTGTGACGTCACATATTTTTGGAGCCCCTCTCCGTCCTGGTGTGACGTCACATATTTTTGGAGCCCCTTTCCGTCCAGGGGGGCAGATGGACCGACGATCTGCGCAAGGTGACTGGCAGCGACTGGATGAGAAGAGCTGAAGATCGGGCTCAATGGCGCGCCCTGGGAGAGGCATATGTCCAGCAGTGGACTAGAATAGGCTGCTGATGATGATGATAATAAAATAATGTAATAAACTTTGGTAGGTATTGGTATTGGTTGGTTTATATTATTTATGAATTCTTCTTTTAGATTTACGCATGAGACGTCACGAAGCTTATGACCCCTTGTCACACGATGCCACACTTTGTTGCCCCCTTCCCTCTCCCTTAACGTGTGACGTATTTTATCGATGGCCCCTTTTGTTATGACGATGTATTTAATGTTAAGATTTTAGGGCTCTCCCAATAGGACATAAAACGCAAAGCGTTGCGTAGATGGAGCCACTAGCACACTCCGTAAACAGAAAAGGTAAACGAAACGTCATTACTAAGATTTAAGATTCACAGAGGGTAACACTGACTTATTTGAATATGTGACGTTATTGAATTGGGAATTCCTGTAATAATAGAAAAATAATAATAATATGAGCAATAATACATTATGAGCGTCGGTGGCGTCGTGGCTAGGACGTCGGACTCCTGCGTGAGGTCCGAGTTCGAAACCAGGCGATGCCATGTACCGATGAGTTTTTCGGTTTTTTCGAAAGACTTACGTGCATTTACTGACTGCTCTGACTGTGAAGGAAAACATCGTGAGGAAACCTGCACACTGAAATAACCAGTGTGTGAAATGGGAGGCAATGACAAAGCATCCCATTATATTTGCCACGAAAGTCGTTCTATGTGATTAATTCCTTAGAATGATCACGACCCTCAGCAATGAGGATTACGATTTAGAAGAAGACTTTTTGGACAGGTTTTGGCCAGCCATCGGTCATGGTCCAACAGAATACCAGCGCTGTAGACATTCTTATCTGCAGCAATAAGCTGAGTTGAGGCCCTTTTCATAACAACAGCGACCATCAGACATGATTCAGATATGTTTACCTTTGACTACATAATTATTATATTATAATTATAACTGTTTCGGTCATTGCTGTGTGTTACTTACTTACTTCTAGTCCGAACATACAAAATTGATGTCAAATATCCCATGGTCGCAGGTATGCAATGCACGTCGTTTCCTGGCCCCGGGTCGCGCCACTTTGCCACCTTCAACCCCATGAAGGAGTTCGTCCATCCAGTTCACAACGGACACGTTCCAGATGAGTTCGATAGGTTTGTTTGTTTCCATTACGACATCGTTTTTCAACCCACTAAAAAGCCAAAAGCACTGTATGTAAGACTCTCTACGTACTCCCCCCACACTCCCTCATATACATACATACTAAATTATTTAATTATTTGCATAACCTTATTATTATTGAAAAAAAAAATGAAATTGAAAACGTTTATTTATCACTGTAAACATCAGAATATAGAACACAATACAGAAGTATACAAAGATTAATACGTGCAGCACAAAACATCCGGTGCGGTACAATGCCAACAAGGGTACACCAGCTCAGCATAATGCTGAGGTAAGCCACAGTGCTGATCTTCAGCTGGCCCCTCAGTGACTGTACGGACGAAGAAAGCAGCAGTGTGATTTCAAAATCTTTGGTTCTGTCGCTTTAAAATTATTTATCCTAAATTAAGAAATTTATTGAGAAAGGGGACAGTAGAATTCTACGTAAGCTATAGAATTTTTCAAATGTAGATTTTTTCATGTTTTTGTAAAATACTTATACGGTCCTATTTTATTAGCGGCAAATATTTCTAGGGTGTCATCTATAGGTTATAAGTTATAACAATAACGATAGGGCGTAAAAATGTTTTATTCTTATTAAATTTTCCAGAAAAACGACAAAATTGTTGGTTTTAAAATTCTACAAATGAATCAATTATTGCTATTCTAATACTGAAATAAGAAGTATGAATGAAACTCGTTTCATTCATAACGACATGGATGAGTTTATGCCACCAAGGCGCAAAATAATGGGGTTTATTTTTCTTCAGTATGGAAAATTTTCATACAAATAACAGGGTTATTTTTTCGTGTAAAGTGGTACAAATGACCAGCACATACCCCCATCAAATATTTACTTACTTACTCCGCTGGCGCAGCGACCCGAAGTGGATCTTGGCCTCCGATACCAAAGAGCGCCATCGCTCTCTCTCGTGCACCAGTCTCGAGTCAGTCAGGCGCCCGGAGCTCCCGCAGATCCTTCTCCACTTCATCGCTCCACCGGTCTCTGGGACGTCCGACCGGACGTCGTCCGTTAGGGCATCCCACATACGCTCGTGCTCGTGCTACCAATAAAAAAGGACCTTATATATTTTTTTAAAACGTTCAATGCAATACTTTAATATTATTCCAGGTTCAAACTGAAGCATAACAAGCAATACGCCAGTAATGTTGAACACACGAAGAGGCTGAACATATTCAGGCAGAATCTCAGGTAATAAAAGTTATCCTAGCCTTCAGGACTTCACGAGTCCGGTTCCAGTCACGGTTCGGTTCCCTGCGTGCAGACACAAAGCGCTCATTTCAATTGGTGAAGGGTGGAGCGCTTATGATTGGTTGCAATGAAACTAATCGTGGCTGGAAACGGGCCTATGAAGTCCTAGCTCTATACCCTAACCAGGAAAATAAAAACATATTTAAAATGAAAAACCCTGTCAAGAAGGTTTTATAATCTATGTTATGGAGATCGCAATAAAAAATTAGTTTAATTTAATTCTACAATTTGGCGTGGGTTTTTATGTTTCTGATCAAGCTTTACATGACTAATAAAGTCTGGTATGTTGGGGCACATACCTCCCCTTGCACAAGGGGGTACGGGCCATGATCTGTGCTGACTGGTAAATTTCCCACACCTCCGGAAACTTTCATTTAAAGTAAAGTAAAATAGAAAACAACAGATAACAAATAGAGAACAAACAGATAACAGATCACTATGTATATTTGGCAAAAGGGGGGAAAGTCAGCAAATGCTGACATAATCAGGTACCAAATATGCCTCCTTTTCCATCTCCTGCCAAAGTTTCTTCACGATGTTTTCCTTCACCGTTAAAGCAGTCGGTAAATGTACATTTTTTTAATAGCCTATAGGCTGTCCCACTGCTGGGCAAAGGCCTCCCCTCCTCCTTTCCCTCCCTTACCATCCTTTTTGGAAGTGGTCGATATCGTCCTTCCACGCCTGGGCCTGCCTCGGCGCCGCTGTCCGTCTTGTGGCACCCAGACACCCAGTGCATGGCGTTCTTTGCCCACCTTTCCGGATGCATCCGGCATACGTGGCCTGCCCAGCCTCACTTCAATAGATGTACGTAAGTCTTCGAAAACACAACATGATTAAACTCGATTTTTCTTCCAGATTCATCCACTCGAACAACAGAGCTCGCCGGAGTTTCACCGTGACCGTCAACCACCTGGCTGACAGGACTGATGATGAACTGGCCGCGCTGCGTGGCCGTAGATACAGTGGACCCAGTCATTTAGGTAATTAAAAGCGTTTTTTTTTTTAATATTTAGTTTTACGGCTCTGGGTTCCAGCCATTTAAGCCATATTGGTGGCGTAGTGTTACCAGCGCTAAGCACCATCAAGGTCAATCATTTATTTGTGAACATAGTAATTCACTTTCACTAACTCTCATTCGGTCTAACTTTCTAACACGTTCCTGCCTAAATCATTAAAATATATAATGATTTAATGATACAAAAACCTTAACCCAATAGGACGTTATAATGAATAGATATCCTATTGGGGGTCATACATAAGTTACGTCATAAGTTAAGGGGGAGGGAGGGGGTCAACAAAATGTGAGGGGGGGGGGGGCGAGTCATAAGCTAAGTTAAGCTCACGAAACGTTATTTTTGAATATATCAAAATTGTCTCGTTATTTTTGGTTAATTTAATATAATTTCTCAAAGCTATTGTAAGGCCATTTCAAAATACCAAACCTAAACAATCTGATAAGACAGCGTGGCGCGAGTGAAGGATAAAAAAGATTTGGTGGAAAGGAACGTATCTACATGTTGATTAGCTACGTACCATTGTGCTAGTGGCGCCTCTAGTGGTGATACATTGCAGGATTATCTCCTATTGCTATACATCTTATGATAGGGGGCCGGGAATAACCCCAGCGGCACTTCGACCCTTGAGGACCTTTCGTGCCTACCCCATTTACACACTGGTCATCTCAGTGTGCAGGTTTCCTCACGATGTTTTCCTTCACCTTTAGAGCAGTCGATAAATGTACGTAAGTCTTCGAAAAATACGAAAAACTCATTGGTACATGGCACTACACGGTTTCGAACCCGGACCTGCATGGGAGACCTCGTAGCCACTGTGCCATTGACGCTCTTTTTTGGTATACATTATCTGATCTGTGTATTCTCCAGGTCTGCCGTTCCCGTACAGTCAGCGCGACGTGGCGGAGATGAGCGTGAAACTGCCCCCCGAATACGATTGGAGGCTCTTTGGTGCAGTTACTCCTGTTAAAGGTAACTATTTTACAGGTGGTACATCCTGATGACTGATCGCCTGGGTTGGTGCCACCCTCTTATCTACTTACACTCATTCACACACACCATAACAACAATAGAACAAAAGTTACCGACATAGCTCATAAGATTAGCAAGCTGAAGTGGCAGTGGGCCGGTCACATCTGTCGCAGAACCGACAACCGCTGGGGGAGACGAGTTCTGGAGTGGAGACCGCGTTTGGGCAAACGTAGTGTGGGACGACGAGCGACGATCTGCGCAAGGTGGTTGGCAGCGACTGGATGAGAAGAGCCGAAGATCGGGCTCAATGGCGCGCCCTGGGAGAGGCCTATGTCCAGCAGTGGACTGGAGTGGGCTGCTGATGATGATGATGATGACACACACCATACATCCTCAAATACTATTCAGCAAATTATAATTTATTGTGTTGTATTTGTTTTGACATTAATTTTTTTAATTTTTGAATATATTTTTGAATTGGATTTTAATATATTTTAATTCTAATTTTAATTTCTTTTTTATAACGCTTATAATGTTGTTAAGATTGACACTGAAAGAGTTTAATTATTATTTTTGGCATGTTTATTTTTTTTTGGATTCAAACACATATTATGATTGTTTATCCCCAGAATACATCCCCAGGCACATGTACGCGTCACTCACGCTGGTTAATAATGAAGCTGCTATATAAAGGTCTACCAGACACAAGAACCGTCTCTATTTGCCAAGTTCCAGAGTAGACTTGTATAAAAATTCTGTATGGCAATTTTAGTGTATAATGAGGAGCTCGTAGCCTAGTTGCGAGCACGGTCCGAAAGTAATCGTGCAGGTTAAGCGACGTTGGCGCGGTCGGTACCCGGATGGGTGACCGCTAGTGGCATATTTCATCTGAGCTTTTCCCTGCCTCGGAGAGTACGTTAAGCAGTCGGTCCCGGTTGTTGTCGTTCGACAGCAGTCGTTAAGACATGTCAGAGGCCCTACGGGCGGGCCTGGCTTTGGCTAAAACATTAAACTATGAGGAGATCGAGAATCTCCTTAAATACACAGATTGAGACAGTTCATTATAGTATTTCTCCCCTTTTTACCTTAAATGAAACGTGGTTTCCACCGATCCCAAGATATTGTTATCGCAGGGCTTTTCATTTGACATCTCTTACTCATTTTGGCATGGAACACCATACATCTCTCTTGCACACACACACACGCAAACCATCTCTCTCTCTCTCTCTCACACACACACACACACACACACACACACTTCCACACACCACACCGCATTTGGTAGCTTTTGCTCCCGATCCCAAGACTAAACTTCATCGCAGGGTTACGGAATACACACACACAAACACTCTTTTCTCGTACTTTTAATAAATTTAATTACATATTAGTAAATAGGTACACAAATAAAGAGTTATGGAAGAGCGTGGCCCTCTGATACAGGGGTTGCCACACTTAAAAGAGGGCTTGTTGATGAATAAATCTTTTTATTTATTATTTATTTATTTAAACAACTCTGCCAAGTAGGTTGGTCACTATACGATAAGCAAGCATAGATATAAACTGACTATTAAAAACCATGTGGCCAATTTATTATTACAAGTGCGCGGCATTGGGTTTGAGATGGGTGTGACTACGACCTCTGCACCTTTTGTTTAATTTACGACAACCCGCGTTTGAGCTCAATCCCACATGGTGGTAAGTGACGATGAGGTCGAAGATGGAACACACGGGCTTGCTTGGTGCACTGTGGTAGATCACTCCAGATACACTGTTAGCTTATTGCTTACTAATTACTGGTGATTTTTTATGTAATTTTTTTATTTATATAAGACGGAACTTATGTAAAAAGGGTTATTATAAAATAAATGACTACTTAAATGATAAAGAGGCTTGGTCCTAAATCCAGCTCCAGCTCTGCACATTGAGTATATGATTGTATTCATAATTATTGTAAGATATGTTTATTTCAAAAGATGTGCTGCTGAAAGTTTCTTGCGCCGCTTCTTTCCTTTCAGCTAAAGCACCTTACGAAGCGGTGGTAGAGTTAACAAATGACGTAAAAATGTACTATAAGGTACTTACTTACAATAAAAACATTTTGATTGGATTTATTTTCCAGACCAGTCGGTGTGCGGATCGTGTTGGTCTTTCGGCACGGTGGGCGCCGTGGAGGGCGCTTTATTCCTGCACAATACCGGCCATCTTGTGAGGCTCAGCCAGCAGGCTCTCGTTGACTGCTCTTGGGGGTGAGTGTCTGTGTTATACAGGAGTTTTACAAGGTTATACAAAATTATACAGGGTCTATACAAGATTACACAGGGCTTTTACAAAGTTATTAAGGGTTATAAGCGCTTAGACAGGGTTATCATAGCTTATTCAATACTATCAGGGTTAATACTGGGCTGTATTGGGCTTATATATGGCTATCAAGGTTTATACAGTGTTATAAAGGGTATAATTCAGTGACTATTGTAATGAACGCTTTCGACTCGGTGGGCACTGTGGAGAGCGCTTTATTCCTGCACAATGGCGGCTATCTTGTGAGGCTCAGCCAGCAGGCTCTCTGACTGCTCTTGGGGGCGAGTGTCTGTGTTATACAGGGGTTATACAACGTTATACAGGGCTTATACAGGGATTATACAAGGTTACTGGCTTTATTAACGCTTATACAAGGTTATCAGTGTTTATACAATATTATCAGAGTTAATACTGTGCTGTTTTGGACTTATACAGGGCTGTCAAGATTTATACAGTGTTATAAAGGGTATAATTCAGTGACTGTACGTACGTACAGTAACGAACGCTTTCGGCGTGGTTCTGTTCCTACACAATGGTAGCCTTCATTGACTGCTCTTGGTGGTGTGTTATGAACTGGTTATATGGACTTTTCAGGGTTTATACACGATTATATTTGATTATACTCATACTCATTTATTAAAACCATCGGGACACCAGGAACTGGAGCGAACAACACCAGCCGATTTACATTTAATAATTTAGCTAATAAATTAATATTGTAGCATCTGTAAAGGGGCTTTGTCATTTATCTAAATTAATAAATAATAAAATTAATATATCTGCTGTAAAGGGGCATTGCCGTACAAATACTAATTATAATAAATTATAGCTGCTATAAAAGGGCATTGTTAATTAATAATAACAGTTAAAAATAATAAAATAAATAAATGAAAATAATAGGTAAATTAAAAATAGCTGCTGTAAAGGGGCATTGTCACATGTCATAATGTCTATAAAATATAGCCTTAAAATAAAGTTATAACTTATAATACAATAATTAATAATATACATAATAATAGATTAATAGCCGCATACTGACGGCTATGGTTTATAAAGTGTTATACAAAATTATCAGGGTTTATACAGGGCTATATTAGGCGTATACATGTTTATTATGGCTTATACAGGGTGGACCAAAAGTCCGTTAACATTTAAAATGGTTATAAAAAATACAAATGCTACTTTAGTGAAAAACTGTTTATTTAATAATAAAGTAGACAAATTAGGATTTCACTTTTTAAAAATAACATCATTCAATGATGCCAGGATGAACAAGGGTCACACCCTTGTTCATCCTGGCACACCTGTAACCGGGAACGGAAATTTTGCATGACCGCCCGACAAGTGGTTGGTGAAATGTTCTGCATTTCCTCGCGTATATTTTCTTTTAATTCCTCAATAGACACTGGGTTGCTGATGTAAACTTTACTTTTGAGATATCCCCAAAGGTAAAAGTCCATTGGAGTTAAATCCGGGCTGCGGGGTGGCCAGTGAATGTCACCTCTTTTGGATATGACTTTTTGGCCAAAAATTTCACGAAGTGCTGCTATAGAGTCATTGGAGGTGTGACATGTTGCCCCATCTTGTTGGAACCAAGAGCTTCGATTAAAGCCTGAGAAGTCCTGTAATGCTGGAGCAAAAAAATTCTGTAGCATCACAATGTATCGCTCTGTATTAACGGTGACGGCGCGGTTTCTCTGATCTTCATAAAAATATGGACCAATGATTCCGCTGGCTGACAATGCGGCCCATACAGTAACCTTGGGCGAGTGTAAAGGTTTTTTGGTGCTTCAAGTCCGGGTTAGTGTCACTCCAGTATCTGCAATTTTGTCGATTGACATGTCCATTTAGGTGGAAGTGTGCCTCGTCTGAGAAAAAGATGTTATTGAAGCTCGTAAACCTCTCAAGCACTTCGTTAGCAAACTGCAGTCTCTGAGCAGGGTCATTTGGCTTTAAAGCCTGTACAATTTGAATTTTGTAAGGATGTAAATGTAAATCTTTGTGTAGAATGCGATTTAGAGATGTTCTGGGCACATCTAAAGCACTAGACCGCTTTCGAGTAGAGAGACCAGGTTGTTCTCGAACAGACGCTCGTACACGCTCTATGTTTACTGGATCGCGCGATGTCCTAGGTCGGCCGGATCGTGGTTGACTTAAAGTTGAACCTGTTGTTTCGAACTTCTGTACCCATTTTTTAATCGTTTGAATTGTTGGTGCTTGATTTCTGTTCCGTATATTGTAATGATTACAAAATTTCCGTTTAGCTTCGGTCGTAGAATCGTTGTTTCGATAGTACTCGCGTACGCAAAATGCGCGTTGCGCTCCGCTGAATGACGCCATGGTACTAAATCCCTATTAGTAGCTCTCGCTTGTAGTAACACCCCCCGCGCCAATACCCCGCCCGCGCCGACGCAGCGACCTATTCAAATGTTAACGGACTTTTGGTCCACCCTGTATAAGGCTATTATCTATACCTCTATACCAATATTATAAAGAGGAAAGGTTTGATTTTTTGTTTGTTTGTTTGAATTGAATAGGCTCCGAAACTACTGAACAGATTTGAATAATTCTTTCACTGTTGGAAAGCTACATTTTTCCTGAGTGACATAGGCTATATTTCATTTTAAAAAAAATGGGGATCCTTACTTAAATTACGATAAAGTGTAAAAAAATATCAAAAAACTTCCTTACATCGCGTACGCTGCGAAAACTATTGATGATAGAACAAAATGATATTAACATTTTTTTAGAACACACCATTATCAACAAAAAAATCAGCGGCAGCGTGTCTCTAACTATTATAGTCATGTCACAATAAGCGTTTTTTTTATTAAAAAAAAAGAAATTAAAATACCACCGCTACAAAAAGCTCTTTATTTGTACCTTATCAAAATAAATGACTTATTATTTAAGACTGCTTCAATACCTTTATATTACTTTTTGAATTATTCGATTCTGACATTCCATTCAAAAGATATCACGAGTTTAAAACTTTGAAAAAATAAACTCCATTCGGCTACTTATGCGTTGTAGGGCGTCACTCGGGCAGGGGTACGGGAGGGGAGTTAAGATCACGAAATAAATGTTTAATGCCCGTGCGAAGCCGGGACGGGCCGCTAGTGGTTTATATAAGGCTATCAGAGTTTATACAATTTATCAGGATTTATTAGGGTTTAAAGGGTACTGGGATATAAGAGTTTATACGTTCCACAATCGTAAACCATCGAACCTTAATCCAATAGAAACATTTAATATTATGAATACATTATTTTCTTACAGTTTCGGCAACAACGGCTGTGATGGTGGCGAAGACTTCCGCGCCTACCAGTGGATCATGAAACACGGCCTGCCCACTGAGGAGGACTACGGCGGATATTTGGGACAGGTGAATGAACTATATATAAAAAGCGTCGGTGGCTTAGTGGCTAGGACGCCGGACTCCAATGCGGTCCGGGTTCGAAACTTTGCCATGTACCAATGAGTTTTTCGATTTTTTTCGAAGACTTATTTACTGACTGCTCTAACGGTGAAGGAAGGGCATACCCCCTTGTGGAAGGTTAGGTCTGTGCCCCAACACTGGGGACATTAATAGGCTGATGATTAATGAACTATAAAACAACTTACTTAGCGCAGCAGGTGTTAGATCTCGGTGTGCAGGATCGACAGGGGGCCAGGGACAACCCCAGCGGCACTTCGACCCTCAGGGATCTTTTGTGCTCGCCCCTTACCTTGGTCTCCTTCCTGTTCCTTAAAGATGCTTTGCATCAAGGACGCTGTACAGCTTACAGGAAGGAGCCTATAGTCCTCTGGTTTCGCCTGGGTTGGTACCACCATCTAACTTTTTCTGCCGAAAAGTATAAGTGCTTTCATTTCTGCGTTTCGGTTTGATGGGTAAGAGAGCCAGCGTAATTACCGGCACATGAGGCACTCAAAGTCCTCAAAGTCAAAAGTTAGCAGCGCATCGTAAACCCTCTAATAATACAGTGAGGTGAGATGTCTATGGGCGACGGTGACCTTATGTAAAAAGGATTATTATATAATAAATGACTACTTAAATGATAAAGAGGCTTGGTCCTAAATCCAGCTCCAGCTCTGCACATTGTGTATATGATTGTATTCATAATTATTGTTTTTTTAAATTTATTTTTTATTGACTACTAAACCCGCATTTGACCTCGATCTCGCCTGATGGTAAGCGACGATGAGGTCGACGATGGAGCACGCGGGTCCAGTAAATGCCTATTCACTCTACCCAAGGTTGTAGGTTTCGGGAAATACAGACGCCGGCAGGCTGTTCCATTCCTCAGCCGTTCGCATAATGAACGAAGAAGCAAATCGCTTCGTACGAACAGATGGGATATCAACAACATAAGGATGGAACCCCTCCCCGCGCCTGGTAGTCCGAAGGCGGAATGGAGATGCTGGAAGTAGGTCGTGCAATTCCGATGCGCACTCTCCGAAATGTATCCTATAAAATACCGATAGACAGGCAACCTTGCGCCGATGTTCCAGACTTTGCAGTCTAGCTTCCACCAGCGATTCGTCACCTATAAGGCGCTTAGCGCGTTTCTCCACTGATTGTAAGATATATTTATTTCAAAAGATGTGCTGCTGAAAGTTGCGCCGCTTCATTCCTTTCAGCTACAGCACCTTACGAAGCGGTGGTAGAGTGAAACATGACGTTGTAAAAATGTACTATAAGGTACTTACTTACAATAAAACATATAGATTCGAATTTTTTGTTTGTTAAAAATACTTTGTTTTCTGCAGGACGGGTATTGCCACATCGACAACGTGACCCTGGTAACATCCATGAAGGGTTGGGTCAACGTCTCCACGGGAGACGACAAAGCTCTAATGGTGAGTTTTATATTTCATTTATTTTGCCATAAATCGCGTGTACTTACTTTGTGGGTCTTATAAATATTTTATTTTAATATAATGGTAAACTAACAGCTTTATAGGAGTTAATTTCGTTAGTTTTTTTCGCGAGTTAATTTCGCGAGTCAGCCTGCGTGCCAACTCTGTGCGCACTCGGCGCGCCCGTACACTGCACCGCCCAATGGTACACACTAACTTTGCAGCGAATTCGGTACTCCACCGCTGCGTGGACACTCACGAAACCCTAATTCCAGACTCCGACGTATTTTTTATGACTCAAAGGGCAATATATTCAGAGAGCTCGAAGGGCTCTTTCCGAGCGTTTAGGCAAGGGTTGAAATACACACAGCACACACAAACACACCACCTTACACACCTTCACACCATCTTACACACCTTCACATACACAAATAACCACATATTGTAATTCTATTTCTATTTCTTCTACATATTTAGTGCTATTGTGTAATTGGCGTTATAACTTTTTAAGACGAGTACTTGTATAATTGTTTTGCTGTACAATAACCTGTAATAAAATAAAATAAAAAATAAAATAGTAATTAACAAATGAGAACTGTGAGCCGTTACCCCCCGGGGGTTCGGGAATTCTTTTGACACCTTTCATTATAAGCTTCCTTATTTATCCTATCGGACTAAAAATCTTAAAAATATATCCGCCGATAAACTGCTGAGCAGTTTTGCGATATACATTGGAAACGTACAGGTCTACAAGATACAAGAACCGTCTCTATCTGCCAAGTTCCAGAGTAGACTTGTATAAAAAGAATTCCTTCTGTATGGCAATTTTAGTGTATAATAATCTACCTAGTCGCCTTAAAAACGGTCCTGCTAGCCAATTTAAAACTAATATTTCCAAGTGGCTTCTAGACAAATGTGATTACTCCATAAAAGAGTATCTCAACGACACTAACAAACAGCAGAAAAGATTTGCACACCGTTGTCGGTGGAACATGTGATACCTATGCTTTTTAAATCACCTGTAATTTTCACTATGTTCTGGCAAATAAATTTCATTTCAACGCTGTGCTGTAGAGAGTATTATACCCTGACCGGGAATATGAAAACCGTCACCATATTGCGTAATTAAAAGGTACTATCTTTTTCTTAGCGAACTCCATAACACATTTATTAAAAATAAAAATGGTGCCCTTTTTAACAGGGTTTTTATTTCATATCATATCATAATTTATTCATCATCATCATCAGCAGCCTATTCTAGTCCACTGCTGGACATAGGCCTCTCCCAGGGCGCGCCATTGAGCCCGATCTTCGGCTCTTCTCATCCAGTCGCTGCCAGCCACCTTACGCAGATCGTCGCTCCATCTAGCAGGGGGGCGTCCCACACTACGTTTGCCCAAACGCGGTCTCCACTCCAGAACTCGTCTACCCCAGCGGTTGTCGGTTCTGCGACAGATGTGACCGGCCCACTGCCACTTCAGCTTGCTAATCTTATGAGCTATGTCGATAACTTTTGTTCTATGCCGGATCTCCTCATTTCGGATTCGATCCAGCAGAGATACTCCGAGCACAGCTCTTTCCATAGCACGCTGAGCGACTTTCAATTTGTGAACCAGTCGCACCGTCAGTGTACACGTTTCGGCTCCGTAGGTCATTACTGGTAGGACGCACTGGTTAAAGACTCTTGTCTTTAGACATTTATTCATAAACAATTATAAATTATGTTTGAATATTTACATGCCAAAAATAATAATTAATCTCTTTCAGTGCCAACCTTAGCTAAGTTATAAGTACGTTATTAAATGTCAAAAAAAATACAATACAATAAATGGGAATAGTGGTCAATTATATACATTGTTATGCTCCTATACATTCAGTAATCGTGTAGAAACACCTCTGCAATAACAGTAACCTCAACTTCTGTCTGAAATTACTAAGCGTGATGTCGCCTTTGAGCTCCGTGGGCAACCGATTGAAAAGTAGCCGCTCACTGTACCCCGCCCAATGCCTCACCACGTTCAGTCTGGGGACGAGGGTACTAGGTACAGCTTTCCTGCGAGTGCTTTCTCGTGCAGATTTCTCGTCCTCTGTCTCCTGTACCAGCCTTTTCTTTTTGAAATCTACCAATAAGACGAAGATGTATAGACAGGGTACAGTTAAAATGCCTAATCTAATAAAGTGATCCCTGCAGGATTCCCACTGTGGTATTCTCACTATTGTCCGTATGGCCCTCTTCTGTATGACGAACGCTTTTTGTAGATTATATTTAAAACTATTTTCCTGGTAGGGATCAACATTAAAGTACCTATGCACTTAATTATGTTTACAGTCGATTTTTCTTCCTTTACTAAAAAGGGGTGCCATAAAAAAAAGAAAAACCGTCATTATTTACGTATTATTATTGAAGAAGGTTGAAGGTTGTTCCAGAAGGTTGTCTGGAAGAGATCGCTTTTAGCGATAAGACCGCCTAGATTGTATTAATCGTTTTGTACGCATTGTATCACACTAATTTTGTGCAATAGAGAGTATTCATTCATTATTATTTGTAATTGTAAATTTCCATTGTAAATCCATTTTTTTTAATGACTGACACATGACACGTTTCAGTTGGCGATCTTCAAACACGGTCCCATATCGGTGGCTATAGACGCGTCTCACAAAAGTTTCAGCTTCTATTCCAATGGAGTGTACTACGAGCCGAAATGGTAAGACACGCATGCGTCCACTTCTTGAGATTGTGTTGGCCAGAAATCATTTTTTTTTAAATAGGGGGTAGTCCTGCAATGTTAAGAGCGTCGGTGGCGTCGTGGCTAGGACGTCGTAGTAGTTCGAAACCAGGCAATGTCATGTACCAATGAGTTTTCCGGTTTTTTCGAAGGACTTACGTAAGTCCTTCGTTTCCTTTTATTATTTAGTATAAATTAATAAATAATAAAATTAATATATCTGCTGAGAGCGTCGGTGGCCTAGTGGCTAGGACACCGGACTTCCATGCGAGAGGTCCGGGTTCAAAACCCTGCAGTGCCATGTACTCAACGAGTTTTTCGTATTTTTCGAAGACGGTGAAGGAAAACATCGTGAGGAAACCTGCACACTGATATGACCAGTGTGTAAATTGGGGTAGGCACAAAAGATCCTCAAGGGTCGAAATGCCGCAGTACTCATAAGATAGGATAAGATGTAAGTATTTCTTTTTTTTCCAGCAAGAACAAAGTCGACGAGCTCGACCACGCGGTCTTAGCGGTCGGTTACGGCGTCCTGAACGGCGCCCACTACTGGCTGGTCAAGAACTCCTGGTCCAACATGTGGGGCAATGATGGCTATGTCCTCATGTCCTCGAGGGACAACAACTGTGGTGTGGAGAGCGCGCCCACTTACGTGCTCATTTAGTGTTAAGAACAAAAGTAAATTATAACAAACAATATGTAGGTAGATGGTGCCGATTCGGATGTAGTCTATTTTTTTATTGCAAAAGTAAATTTTTACAAAATTATTGTTCCTCTCTTAAATACTTGGGGGCTTTGATTTTGGTTGGGGAGGCTTTACCTCCCCTTAAAATAATTGGGACTTTCATTTTGTGTGGGGGGGCTTCGTCCCCTTAAAACACTTGGAGTTTTGATTTTGGTTGGGAGTATATTATAATAAAAATATCGCTTAAAATACTTAGGGGAAAGCGCTAAGTATTTTAAGCAGAGTTAAAATACTTAGGGGAAAGCGCTAAGTATTTTAAGCAGAGTTAAAATACTTAGGGGAAAGCGTTAAGTATATTAAGCAGAGTTAAAATACTTAGGGGAAAGCGCTAAGTATTTTAAGCAGAGTTAAAATACTTAGGGGAAAGCGTTAAGTATTTTAAGCAGAGTTAAAATACTTAGGGGAAAGCGTTAAGTATTTTAAGCAGAGTTAAAATACTTAGGGGAAAGCGTTAAGTATTTTAAGCAGAGTTAAAAGTCAAAAGACAAATTTTTTTTAAAGTATTATTTTCAAAATTATTGTTCCTCTCTTAAACACTTGGGGCTTTGATTTTGGTTGGGGAGGCTTCACCTCCCCTTAAAATAATTGGAACTTTTATTTTGTGTGGGGGGCTTCGTCCCCTTAAAACACTTCAGGCTTTGATTTTGGTTGGGGAGGCTTCACCTCCCCTTAAAATAATTGGGGCTTTTATTTTGTGTGGGGGGGCTTCGTCCCCTTAAAACACTTCAGGCTTTGATTTTGGTTGGGGAGGCTTCACCTCCCCTTAAAATAATTGGGGCTTTTATTTTGTGTGGGGGGGCTTCGTCCCCTTAACACACTAGAGGGCTTTGATTTTGGTTGGGGGGGCTTCACCTCCCCTTAAAATAATTGGAACTTTTATTTTGTGTGGGGGGCTTCGTCCCCTTAAAACACTTCAGGCTTTGATTTTGGTTGGGGAGGCTTCACCTCCCCTTAAAATAATTGGGGCTTTTATTTTGTGTGGGGGGGCTTCGTCCCCTTAAAACACTTGAAGCTTTGATTTTGGTTGGGGAGGCTTTACCTCCCCTTAAAATAATTGGGCTTTCTTTTTGTGTGGGGGAGCTCCGCCTCCTTAAAACACTAGAGGGCTTTGATTTTGGTTGGGGAGGCTTCACCTCCCCTTAAAATAATTGGGCTTTCTTTTTGTGTGAGGGAGCTCGGGCCCCTTAAAACCTAGAGGGCTTTGATTTTGGTTGGGGAGGCTTCACCTCCCCTTAAAATAATTGGGCTTTCTTTTTGTATGTGTGTGTGTGGGGGGGTGTTGAGCTTCACCATCTTAAAACACTTGGGGCTTTGATTTTGGTAGGGAGTATTTTAAATTAAAAACACCCCTTAAAATACTTAGGGGTTTCCTTTTGTTATCCGCCATTAAGACACTTCTGGGGGGCACATCTTTTGATACAGCCTAGTGAGGTTGTGGTGTTTATAGAAGAGTCAGTAGTTACTAATCCCGTGTGCTCCTCATCGTCTATGGGCGACAGTCACCACTTACCATCAGTTGGCCCGTGTGCTCGTCTGCTTTCCTTATACAAGAAAAAATAAAATATGAATAAAGAATGAGGATGAAGTTTAGTGATGATTAGATTAAGCGAGTGACTCCGGAATCGGTACCACTGTAAAGCTATAACATGTGATTTTAATTTAGCGTGAAATTGGCAGCGATTCAGTAGCCGCGTAATTTTGCGACAATGGCGTCCCGCTCACTCGTACACAAGTGAGCGTGACAGTGTCATTTAGCTTTAGATTTGGCGTCTACCCCGGAATCGACGCCTTTATATAATAGACATCTCTGTTTCTTTTGATGTAGCTTCAATGAGGGATTTTCCGGCAGCTTCTAATCAACTCAACAGATGGCGCTTATTGCATACTGGAATGTCAAAATGTGCCAAATAATGGGTACATAGAAACTTCCTTTTTCATTATTTGATTGTCGATATTAATTCTTTGTTATTTGCACAAGGTTCTTGTTTTATCATTGGGAACTGATCAATTAGACGAATTTCTATATTTTTACACAAAGCTATCAAATCAACATCAAATCAAAATGTTTTTTATTGTAAGTACCTTATAGTACATTTTTACAACGTCATGTTTCACTCTACCACCGCTTCGTAAGGTGCTGCAGCTGAAAGGAAAGAAGCGGCGCAAGAAACTTTCAGCAGCACATCTTTTTTTTTTAATGAGTGCCGGTCTGCTTGTGTCTACGCACCGCAATTTCGCCAATATCAAGTGAAGTTTTTTGGAATTTGCTCGAACGTTCAGTGTCTGTTCTTATAGAAAGAACAGTTTACCGACGTCGAGACTTATGGGAGGGTCGTATGCATCAGAAATGCCTAGTGCCTTGCATTCCCTTATTCAATTGGAGGTTAGGTTGCCGTATTCACACTATCCAAAGTAATTCACTCCTATTTCACTGCCTTATATAACGTTTACTTAATGCGGACGATTTTTAAGTAAAATACACTAGTTTTACGAAAAAATTACCACTGTAAACTGTTTTTCGGAAATAAAATAGGAAGAACACGTCTTGACCCCATGAATACTCAAACTACCCTCTAAAAATACCTTACGCAATGAAAAACCATTATGTCAATACATATCTGTCACTTTGACATTCCTGTTAGATGCAGCGCCATCTATCTCTGAAGGCAGAAACTTAAGCTGGAAATTCCATTAGTTGGATCACGCTGTTCTGACAGTTTATAGGTGAGGCAACAGTCCTGACAGATAAAGTTAGGGTAACTTTCTTGTGATTTGACATCAATGTATGGAAAGTTGCCATTATTTAATTTCTACTCTTTGACGGGGCGTACAGTCGATCACAAGCTATAGTATACCATCTGTCAAATCTCAACCTTATGGTTGTGCATTATGATACATTTCAGATTCTCAAATTTTGACGTTTTGGGTGGGTTGTTCATGTGTGATTCTATAATATACCTTACACTTGTAGATACGAGTATTAAACATGATTTTGAACTATTCTTCATGAGAGACTCTTTTATTAAAACTGGGAACTATCTTCTTCTTCTTCAATTTAAGAGCTATGCTCTTGTCGGTGTAGTAAACGCCACTGTGTCCTGTCTAGGGCCCTTTCCTTGACCTCCTTATACGAGGTCACAGTTCATGTGTGACACACCTTGTTCATGTGTGATTCTAAAATATACCTTACACTTGTAGATACGAGTATTAAGCATGATTTTGAACTATTCTTCATGAGAGACTCTTTTTTTTAAACTGGGAACTATAGCTGTGCTATATTAAGGTCCTTTGTTATTAGTAGCAAATATTTGGAGGGGGGTATGTGCTGGTCATTTGTACCACTTTACACGAAAAAATAACCCTGTTGTATGAAAATTTTCCATACTAAAGAAAAATACTTACTTACTTACTCCGCTGGCGCAGCGACCCGAAGTGGATCTTGGCCTCCGATACCAAAGAGCGCCATCGCTCTCTCTCCTGCGCAGATCTCGAGCCAGTCAGGCGCCCGGAGCTCCCGCAGATCCTTCTCCACTTCATCGCGCCAGCGGTATCTGGGACGTCCGACCGGACGTCGTCTGTTAGGGCGTCCCACATACGCTCGTTTAACTGCCCGATCCTCCCCCATCCTAGTGATGTGTCCGAGCCATCGGAGTCGAGCCGCTTTCGTCTCTCCTATAATGTTCGGCTCGTTCACCATCTCTTCTATCTCCCTATTCTTTCTCATCCTCCACCCTCCATCTTCCTTCTTGGCTGGTCCCAGAATCTTCCTCAATATCCTCCTCTCGGTCACCAAGAGTCTGTTTTCTTCCTTTAAGGTTAGTGCCCAAATCTCGCATCCATACATCAAGATCGGTCTGATGACAGTTTTGTAGATCCGGATCATGGTATTTCTAAAGAAACATAAACCCTAATATTTTGCGCCATGGTGGCATACACTCATCCATGTCGTTATGAATGAAACGAGTTTCATTCATACTTCTTATTTCAGTATTAGAATAGCAATAATTGATTCACTTTTGTCAAAAAACTTTTTTATTTTGCTCTCTATTTTAACCTATAATAGATGACACCCTAGAAATATTTGCCGCTAATAAAAAAGGACCCTTTATATATATTTTGTGCCGGTTACCTCGAACTCATTTGATTTAGATTATGATTTTATGAATCTAATAAATATTTAATCACTAAGTAATAAGTTCTTTTATGTTGAGAATATCTATTATAAACATATTATCTAATTTAATTTAATTTAATTTAATTTTAATTTATTTATTAGGTAAACACAACAGATTACAACCATAGAAATTACAGAAAAATCAATATAAAGTTATGAGCTAGGTCGTTACCCTTAACGTGTAAACACAGCATGGTTAGGAAGTGGGGAATTGATTGTTGTACAATATTGAGTTAAGGAAAAATACTATTGAATGTAATGACTAAAAAAACTTATGCCTATTTGAAAAATAAAAATAATAAAGTAAAGACTATAAAGTAGGTGCGTGGATAGCTCACTTGAGGATATCTCATTATCTCATTATCTAGCGTTAATTGTATGCTCTATAGAAAAATCTCATTATTTGGTTCCTTTAGGGTCAAATGTCGAATATTATGAAAATAGGCTGTGTAAGAGTTGCATTCCTTTGCACTATTTTTAAGAAATAAAAAAATAATCTATATTTTTTGTTTTATTATTACATTAGTCTTTTGTTTTTAAAAAGTGGCGTAAAAGTGTCTACTACTAATCATCATCATCATCATCATAGAAATAGAAAATCCTTTATTAATAGACCATATAGGTACATATTATGTCAAAAATGATGTAAGAAATATCACAAGATGAGTAAGGCTCAATTTACATTACCGCGGAATGTAATGGAAGCGAATATTCGCAACGTAATTGTACATAGCATAATGAACTTTATGTCAATTGTGTAACATACAAACTAAATACGAGCCAAAAAAGAGGTCGCGCGTCTTCCGGGGAATCCTCGCGCATTCTCGAGAATTCCCCTAGCGGTGAAGCGTATTTAGTTTGTATGTTACACAATTGACATAAAGTTCATTATGCTATGTACAATTACGTTGCGAAAATTCGCTTCCATTCCATTCCGCGGCAATGTAAATTGAGCCTAAGGGTGCCCGCCCACGTCCGACAAACGGTGACCGACTTTTTGTAGGAGGAAAATAGAACGTACTGAGTGCAATAGTATAACGCACATGTCCAACAAAAAGTCGGTCAGAAATAAAACAAACTTTCCTCTGTATATCCAACTTCCTCTTAAGATTCATGACATGGTATACGTTATCACTCTCCATGACGTGCTACTCCCTCGAAAGCTACAGACAAAGTGACGGCCGTGTGCGTTGAGTCGGTCACAAAATCGGTCATAAGAATCGGAGGAAAAATCTGCCCGATTGTCGGTCCTACAAAAAGTATGACGTGGGCACCCTAAGATTCTAACTTGACCAAATTTTCCATTCTAACAAGTGAAGAGTAGTAAACACAGTTCAGCTGAGTGTCTATGTACTCGTATATATCTACCGACGCTGGTTTTCAACTTGACCCTTTCCAACTTATAGCTATAGAGGGCAACAATGTCGTACTGTCCGAAGCAGCCTATTAATGCCCCCACTGTTGGGGCACATGCCTCCCCTTGCACAAGGGGGTACGGGCCATGATCCACCGAGCGGGCCCAATGCTGATTGGTAGATCTCACATACCTTCGGAAACTTTTCATTTCCCCAGACATGCAGGTTTCCTCACGATGTTTTCCTTCACCGTTAGATCAGTCGGTAAATGTATGTAAGTCTTCGAAAAATCCAGCATTGCATTGTTTTGAACTCGGACCTCCCGCATGGGAGCCCGGCCACCAGGTCTTAGCCACCAGGTCACCGACGCTCTTAATATTTTATAAGTAGGTGCTGGTAGCGCGCAATAAGTAAGTTTGCTAATTAAATTGCTAGTCAACGCTATCTGGGATTTTTACAGGTTACTAATAAGTAGATGTAATATTTTTTTTTATTTACTAAGGCATTGGCAACACAGGCCATCAGCCTAAACATTAAGCGATTTGAAAGTTTTTAAGCATCAAAATGTTGTGGTGTAGACACATTTTAACACTCCTAGGAGTTATGACGGCAATTTCAACCGGTCTAGTCTCTGGCGAATTCTCGTGGCCCGCCGCAGAATCACAGAGTGAAACTACTCAACGAAACATTAACGAGAAGTTTATTTTAAGAGTTTAACACATTCCTGGTTACTGACGTTTGCTAGACAAACTACACCGATTTTAGCTATCAAAATCACCAGAAAACAATTTTTGAGCAATAAAATAAACACCGTAGAACCTTCTCCTGCGACTTAGCGCGCTATATACCTTTCTGGAACATCGGCGCAACGTTGCCTGTCTATCGGTATTTTATAGGATACATTTCGGAGAGTGCGCATCGGAATTGCACGACCTAATTCCAGCATCTCCATTCCGCCTTCGGACTACCAGGCGCGGGGAGGGGTTCCATCCTTATGTTGTTGATATCCCATCTGCTCGTACGAAGCGATTTGCTTCTTCGTTCATTATGCGAACGGCTAAGGAATGGAACAGCCTGCCGGCGTCTGTATTTCCCGAATCCTACAACCTTGGGATCTTCAAGGCCAGAGTGAATAGGCATTTACTGGACCCGCATGCTCCATCGTCGACCTCATCGTCGCTTACCATCAGGCGAGATCGAGGTCAAAAGCGGGTTTAGTTATACAGAAAAAAAAGGGTGTTTACGAAAAAATATGTAATTTTTAGCAATCTTGAAATTTTTGCACGTATATTTATATCGTGCCTGATAAAATACCTAAAACTTGCTTCTGTCTAATGCTAAAAAAATTAAGTATAGGTGCCGACCAAGAAAGTTGAATACTTACTAGAGTAAGTAACAGGAGTGGGATCTCCATAGAAACAAAGTGGCCCGTTCGAAACCCAGTTTAAAAAAATAAATTTAAGCGAGACATACTGACATCCCGTCTCTTTTCATCGTAACCTGTGTTACCAGCATTAATAGTTCTGCAATTGAATCATAGCAAATTTAGTAATTTTTTACTATGGTTACTGTACTAAAAAGAGATAGGATGCCCTACGCCCACTGACCTGTAATATAGATATTACAGGTCAGTGCCTACGCCGTATGTCGCTTACTCTTCTTTTTTTTTAAATAGCGTTTCGACCGGGCCACTTTCTTTCCATGAAGATGCTTTACATAGTATTGCAACTTCCTTGGTACCGACCTACAGTTATATTCGTTTAGTGAGGTGGCACCCAGCTGCAGACATTTCCAATCTTGATCTTGTCTCCAGGGCAGCCATCTTGGTGTATGTTCTTATTGTACTGAAAAAGTAAATTTAAAGTTACAAAATACAAAAACTTTATTGACTAGGGTTGCGTTCCATAATGTTTAATAATTACCCGAGAAAGAGTAATAATTACTCTAACCGGTTCCAAAACACAACGTTGATAAAGTATCTGACAGTTCAAGTTGTGTTATGGAAACGGATAATCGAGTAATATTTCAACTGTCAGGTGAAAGTTTGTACCCTGGAATAATCAGAGTTAATTACTGTCACTGTCAGAGTGACAGTTATGTATGTGTTGACATTTGGTTTATTCACGTTGACGAGTTTGTGGACGTTCCATAGCTCTTATCTATTAATATTAATACGATCTCAAAATATTAAACAAAGAATAGAGAGTCTAGCTGTTTAAACTCATTTAAGCGCGAGCTGAACAAACTGCTAGTTGACAACACATATTATTCAGTAAATGATTTTTTAAGTGACAAAGATATTTAATCAGTGTTTGCCCCATTTTTATTAACTTATGTCCGATCTATGTGTATGTCCATAATCAGTGTTTAGGGAATTAATACTGCGACTACTATTACTTACTATTAATACTACTACTACTAGTCAACTGTTTAATTTAATTTTAATAATTTATATAATATTAACATTTAACCATTTATTGTAAATATGTGTATGTCAAACGACGGAGCATAGTGATACCAACTCATTTAAACTGTACACTTACTTATTATTACCTATGTTCACGAATAAATGATTGATTGATTGATTGATTGAATATTTTGATTATTTTTGTATTTTAAACACTTGAATTAATAAATAAATAAATATTAAAAATAATGTGATGCGAAGCGTAGAGTTTGGAAACTAAATTTGAAATCGGTGCTCGTAGCGATGCTGGCGACGCGACGCCATCAGGGTTCTAATGGTACCCATACATGGTACAGGGTACTTAGTAGGGCCAACGCGCAGACAATGGCCTTTTGGTTGTGGAGTACAAAATTCATTTCTCAAAAATATTAATTAATCCTGTTTATTTTAATTATTTTAATTGATTTTCGATATCTTTAGACCTTGACTAACTATACAACACAAAAATATATCAGTTTTTGTCCCACTCTCATCTACCCTATTACGTTTGGATTAGGGATGTTACGGTGGTTTTACCGGAACCGGAGTCGAAACCGAAGGTTTTAAATTTGATTTATCGGAGTCGGAACCGGATTCGGAACCGGAGTCGGAGGCGGAGGTAGAAGAGAAATGTTCAGAAGAAGTTCAAATTTTAAACCGTTTTTTAAATTTTATAGCTGAACTGGCCAATATTTTTTATGATAACGTTTGCGGCAATAAACATTTCTTTAAGTAGTCCTTCACTATTTAATAAATATTGAAATTTGAATATGTTTGCTCACAATTCTTCGGTATAGCCTCCGATTCAAAATTATCGGAGCCGAAATCGGAGTCGGAGGTGTAAAATCAATCGGAAGTTCCTACCTTTCGGAGTCGGAGTCGAAGCTCCGTAACATCCCTAGTTTGGATGTAAGATAACTAAGCTAGCGTATAGACTTTATGTTATTTTATTTATTTCATATCAAAATATTACATGAATGTCCTTAGTCTAATAAACCGCCGAGTCGCACCCGGCGGGAAGGTGCCCATCACGCTGGCAGCGTTTCCACGCTGAATAGCCAGCGAGATGCTCTGCACCAGGTACGACTCGGCGCGGGGGTCACCTGAGCGCTCTCTCAGTCGACTTTATGTTTGTATGTACAATTTGGCCACGCGGATTTTCCCTATAAATGAATGTCACTCACTATCCAATATTGAAACATGTGGTGGTATGGTGTGTCGAAGGCTGGAGGGACAACCTCGTTAGCAGGCACTTGTTCCTGGAATGGTGACTCGTTGGGGTTCCCTTCCCCGGACTTATTGTCGTTTTGCCGCGTACTTGTGGATCTTAGACCTGTAAAGAGGAACCAATAAGGTATTCTATAGGATTGAGGAGTATTTTCGATCGATCCTTCCTCCCTGTTAAAACTTCACTGTTTTTGTTGTAAGTACATTTTTACAAAATATTTTTTACTCTCCACTGCTTCGTGAATGCTATTGCTGAAATAAATAACTCTAAATCAAACGACTACTGAAACCTTGAGGATCTATTGATGACCAGGAAAAAGAAAGTGGATTACAATTTCGTAATGGCCATGGCGAGGCCGAAGGCCGAGCTCCGCGTATAGGGCGAAGCGCCGCAGGTCTAAATGTTCTTAACCATGTCAGATGAAAATAGGATCAGTGATTCTAAGATCTTTGAGTATCTTGGGATGTTGGAGTATGATGGGATCTCTGGAACGGTAACAGTTAGGTGGTTCGAGTTTGAGCTCAAATATTTATGACCATGGTGACCTTCCCACATCTGGAACCTTAAGGACCTGATGATGACCAGGAAAAAGTAAGAGGATCTCCACAAAGGTACGCCGGCGTTTTCTTAATTTTTTTTAAATTTATAGTTATTTTATTTATTTACGACAACCCCCGTTTGACCTCAATCTCACCTGGTGGTAAGTGACGACGAGACCGAAGATGGAGCACACGGGCTTAGTAAGTACTGGCTCTTCTATAAACACATCAACGCCGAAGCGAAGATATTTGACGACCGACTTTACTTAGAGTTTACTTAGGGTGGTCGATAGCCAGGCGGATCCTGAAGGTATCTTACCACCACCAATGTTACTCGGGTCAGTCGCCTCGTACGACACGCTTAGTCGCTTACCCAGTATGGATATACGAATCTGTCCCATATACGGAGAAAATATAAATAAGTAATAAAATAAAAACCTTCAATATCATTCAGAACATCCAAAACCTTTTGAAAAGTCCTCAGCTTCAGTTTAGGCGATTTAACCTTCTTGAGCACTGTCTGTATTTCTTGTACAAGATCCACTACCTCTTCTCTAAGTCTATCTACGTCTTCATTCGCCAGTTCTTCTTTCTGCTTCTTACTTTTACTGGATCTCTTTAATTTTTCAATTTCTAGTTTAAAAGGTTCGAGCAAGTCTTCATCCCGAAGGTCTTTTTCTTTCTTAGAATATTTGTCTTGTTGTTGAACACTTTTATTTCTATCTAGTTTTTTAGATTTAGCAGGGATTCGAACTAACGGTTTGAAATAGGATTTGTAAATATGATCATATTCCAGGTTTCCAGTTACGTAATTGCGAGGCACAAATCTCTTTACTAACACTTTTTTCAGACCCTTTAATTTATCGTTCTGATGTTTCTTCAGTATATTTTGGAAATTATTACTGAATTTAACATCGTTACTAATTTGTTTTCCGTATCTATTTACAGTTTCTTGTTTTTTCAAGGCATTCAAAATCGAAGTTTTTGATTCAAATCCTTTCGTCTTCAAATCGCTTACCAGATCTCCAGCAACATTGCGATTAAGTTTTTCAAAGACTAATTTGTTACTTCTTTCCAATATTTTAAAAACTATTGGATCCTTGTGGAACTTAGGTGGATTATAAAACGTGACACCCTGGACTAAATGAATTAGGTACAGTTGCAAAGGAAAACATTTTAAATTGTGTTTAAGCATTGGATTTAAAAAACAAACCGATTCTAAACCAAAGTTACATAGAGATCGAATGTTTGACGTTTAATTAACGAATTAATTCAACCATGTGATAGGAAATTATTAATTATGTTTTATGTTTATGACGCATTTCCAGTTGATTTTAACTGAGGAGCTCGTAGCCTCGTTGCGAGCACGGTCCGAAAGTGATCATGCAGGTTAAGCGACGTTGGCGCGGTCGGTATCTGGATGGGTGGCATATTTCATCTGAGCTCCTCTGTGCCTCGGAGAGCACGTTAAGCAGTTGGTCCCGGTTGCTGTCGTTCGACAGCAGTCGTTAAGCCATGTCAGAGGCCTACGGGCGGCCTGAACAACTCTGACAAATAGGTTAGCCACTAACCATACGATAAGCAAGCAAGCAAGTTGATTTTAACTAGCTTTCGACTTTAATCTCAACCTGATGGTATCTTATCTTATCTTTTGTTGGGGGCCGGGAATAACCTCAGCGGCACTTCGACCCTTGAGGATCTTTTGTGCCTACCCCATTTTACACACTGGTCATCTCAGTGTGCAGGTTTCCTCACGATGTTTTCTTCACCGTTAGAGCAGTCGGTAAATGTACGTAAGTCCGAAAAATACGAAAAACTCATTGGTACATGGCACTGCACGGTTTCGAACCAGGACCTCCCGCATGGGAGTCCGATGTCCTAGCTACTAGGCCACCAACGCTCTGATGGTAATTAACGATGGCGCCGAAGATTAAGCACCACTCATACGTCAACAGTCAATGTAATCAAATCTATTTAGCAGTCGATTAAAGCTGCCGAAGTAACTATCTACATACCTATGAGGAAGTTGCTTGCTTATCGCTTAACCTGCACGATCACTTTCGGACCGTGCTCTCAACTAGGCTACGAGCTCCTATGAGGAAGTAATTATGCTTAAAAACGCCGGGTGACTTGAGCACCATTGTACCTAAATTAGATAACGCACCGATTAATAACTTACTCCGCTGGTGCAGCGACCTGAAGTGGATCTTGTCCTCCGATACCAAAGAGCGCCATCGCTCTCTCTCGTGCAGTCGTGTCGCGTGTCGAGCCAGTCAGGCGCCCGGAGCTCACGCTCCACTTAATTATTAAATTAAACTCTACATAATTATCTGTTAAATAAATAAAACCGCATTCAAATCGGATCTGTTGATGAAACAGCACCTCAGTTGAAGATCTTTTTAAATTACAGAAAAGATGTGTAAGAATTATCGTAAACATAGATCAAATGGAAAGCTGCAGAATGCACTTTATTGAACAAAAAATCTTAACCTCAACATCAATATACATTTTGGAGATTTGTAAATTTGTCAGGACACATACACACTTGTATAAAAAAGCAGAGGACCTACACAGTACGCCGTTTAACACTCGATACCAGAAAAGGCTTGCTCTGACAAAATCAAAATTAAATATACACAGTTCTGGACCGTACGTTATGTCAATAAAAATATATAACAAAATTTCAAAACTTATTGTTATCGAATTAAAAGACTCGATATTCAATAAAAGATTAAACTTGTATCTTCTTAACAAATGTTTCTATTCACTGCAGGAGTTTTTTGATGATAAAACCAATACTTAACTATAAAATCAATTATATATAATTTATAATGACATTTAATTCAATTTATCTCGTTCGCATTTATTACTACTTTAAAATATTATAATCTCTTATTTAATATTGCGGTGCCCTATTCAGGGTTTCATGTATGACCAGATAATATACATTTTTAAGACCAATTGTAACACATGAAAAGCAATAAATGGTATGAGTATGAGTATGAGTATGAAATATTATAATAATAATAAAATAATCTTTATTGAAAACATCAGAAATTAATAAATCGAACAATACCCTGACTCCCAAACTAGGCGAACCTGTATCTATATGAATTGATTTCAATTAATATTTCATTTGAAAATAAACATTAATGGTCATTGCTGTGTGTGAAATAAACGTATTACTTACTTACTTACATAACAAACGGACACATTCGTCAAACTTGTATCACGCCCCTCTTTCGGTCTGGGATTAAAGGAAACAACTGATGTCGCTAATATTTCGTCTCCGGTGAAAGAAAACTCAATTTCCTTCTAAATCTTCTTTCTGCAAGACTTTACACAAATTAAGGCTAAAAGCTTCCACTAAGGCGAAACTGAATTTCCGTTGTACTTTACAAAAACCACCCAAGCGCTGCGAGTCTGCCATCGCGCTGGTGTTGGGATCCTTCCGCCGTATACCTACTGAACAAAAACCGTTTGCTTATTACCTATGATCGGAGTAGGTAGGGCTGTTTTTGGTACTTGCCACATACGGTCATAATATGGATAAGTATGCCCAATAATCCCGGGATTTCCGGGATTTTTAACGTTATATTTGTTTTGATACACATTTAAGATTGGTGGCGAAATATTTTTTTTAAGATTCATGGCGCTAGTGTACCTATGGTAGTGTTTTAACTTCTTCGTAAGTTCACAATTTAAAAAAAATCGTAATCTGCAGATTAAGGGCGAGGTTTATAAAAGTAATTTACAACATTTGCTCGATAACTTAAAACGGGATCCCGAAATCATATCCATATTAATATAACCTTTGAGGACATTGACCCGAAAGAGCCCTACCTACTCCGATCAGTGATTATTACGAATTTAAGAAAATGTCGTTTGATTTATATTTTAATGATTTCAATTATTTATTTGCATCGATAGTAGAGTAGAGTATTCTGTGGTAGTAACTGTCATGTTATTTCTCATTAATAAAGACAAGACAAATCGACCGACATCGATTCGACAGAAAATCGACCAAATTAGGTTGATGGATGAGTGCAAACAACACTTTCTGACCGCGACTATATATACATTTACCAATTGCTTTAACGTTGAAGGAAAACATCGTTAGGAAACTGCATGTCTGAGGGAAAAAAGTTTCAGAACGGGTGTGAAATCCACCAATCAACTCTGGGTCCGCTCGGTGGATCATTGCCCGTACCCGCTTGCTTGTGCAAGGGGAAGCATGTGCCCCAACAGTGGGGACATTAATAAACTTACACTTACAGTGGTTTCCGAAAAACTGCGATAATCATAATTCTCTTCCTACGCTTTAGACTTAGTAAAGTAAACACATCATTTATGGGTCACTGTGTACGATTTTATAATAAGATACCTGATACTGTAATAAATATGACAGAGAAAAAATTAAGACCCATATAAGACGGACCTTATGTAAAAAGGGTTATTGTAAAATAAATGACTACTTAAATGATAAAGAGGCTTGGTCCTAAATTCAGCTCCAGCTTTGCACATTGTGTACATATATGATTGTATTCATAATTATTGTAAGATGTATTTATTTCAAAAGATGTTCTGCCGAAAGTTTCTTGCGCCGCTTCTTTCCTTTCAGAGCTATAACACCTTACGAAGCGGTGGTAGAGTAAAAAAGAATGACATTCTAAAAATGTACTATAAGGTACTTACTTATAATAAAAAAACATTTTGATTTTGATTTAGTAGCTTTTTGTAAAAATATAGAAATTCGTCTAATTCATCAGTTCCCAATGATAAAACAAGAACCATGTGCAAATAACAAAGAATTAATATCGACGATCAAATAATTGTTTTTTTTTAAGGCAAAGGGAACTGAGCCCATACAGCCATGTCTGATGTAAACAACTCTTGCAAGTCTTCATTAAAATGCTGGTGTGACACATTTCAATGCTATCTGGGAGAATCTTCCACGCTTCTGCACCATCTGAACCAAAGAAGAAGGCGTCCCGGACGCAGTATGGCTCTTTAAAATCCAGCCAAGTACGGATCGGGCTGCAGCGTCTTATTTGACTTTACTTCACTGTCCCACACATTAATCACATTTAGTAGACGTTCTTCGAATAAAAAACACCATTCTTACTTGAAAAGCACTACTGTAAAACAATTTGCAAGACAATGAAAAAAAGCTGGTGTGGACGCGACAAAAGCGCGGGAGAAACTCCCGATCAAATAATAAAAAAGAAAGGTTTCTTTAATTCAAATTTTATGGCCTAGGTACATGTTAGGTATCCTTATTTTGGACACTTTGACATGCTTATACAAATTATAATTATAATAAATATACTTGACTTTATCGTAATCGCACCATAATACCTACTAAATTACCTCTACACCTGGTAAACTCCCCAAATGGGTTCTTATCTAGCTAACTCTACACACTTATAACCGTTCGAATTCGATAAAATGCCAAATCGTTTGAACTAATTTACTAGCCATTAGCCGACCAGGCCCCAATTACAGAGGGTCGCGGGTTCCATTCCCGGTAGAGGCAGAAAAGGGTTCAGTCATCAATTTCGGTAATGGACTAATATTTATAGAAATATGAGAGGTTTAAGTTACACGATTTTATACAATCGTATATATGCGGAGCCCTACCAATGTATTGTATTGTATTTATTTATCTTATAGTAACTGAAACCGTTACAAGATACGTCATTAACAGCAGTATTAAATATACTCTAACAATAATATAAATTCAAACTATATAAAATCAAAAGTTTTAGTTATAAGTGTCTGTCAAATATTTAAAATAAAACATAATAGTTAGGTACAGTCTTGTACACCGTCAGAGAATGGAAATAAAAAATAATAATTATAATCAATTACAATAATAGGTATAAGTATAGAATTTCTATGGCTAGCAAGGATCAATGTGTCAGAGAAAATGAATGTGCTTTAATTTTGTTGGACATGAATTGGTTCAAGCCTTATCCTGAAAGTACTATTTTAAAACAACCTTATATTCTTTAGCCAATGAAACAAGGTAAGGAATACCATAACTTTAGCAGACGAACAATTGGGTACTACTTACTTTTTTTTATTATAAGTGATTGATCAGCGTCTATTTATTTACACTTTATTGTAAGACTAATAAAAACTAGACTTAATAAAAACATTTAAAATTAGACATTGTGCAAAGGGTGAACTTATCTCTAAAAGAGATTTTTTCCAACAAACCCGCGAAAGTTAAAGATGCGTTATAATTTATGGGTCGACATAGTGTGTACGTCAAATAAAAATAAATACAATATATAAAGACAACTATATATATATATACACATATAAGCACATATGTGCAATAATTATAAAGTAAATAATAAATATCTCTAAAAATACAATACATATTTGTGAGATATATTAAGTGTTTACAACATTTTTGTGACTTAATTTGCGCAGAAAAAATATAATAGTATTGTATTTGATCTACTTTTACAAAAACAACGTCTTGTTAGTCATAAAAGATATTAAATAAGTAACTAGTTCAAAATATAATAATTAATGTCTATCAAAATGTATACAATATTTAAAAAAGTGTGTTTAGATTCAAATCATATCGTTTGAGATATAAAATAATAATTAAGTATTTATTTTGGAATACTGATGCCTAGCGGCATGGCGGTAGGAGGGGGTGCTTGAAATGCTATATAAGAATGAAATCGTGAATCACGGGCCAGTTGTTCATCGGTCTTCCGAGAGGTCGTTACTCTGCCAGAACACTGTCGCTTATATTTTTCCTAAATATCTCCAAGTGCGGGCCGTGTTAAATACTTAAAGTGCTACAATGTAGAAAATCAGTGAGTGTTTGTGTAAAAACTGAGTTAAGTGTTCATGTATAGTGCGCGTTAATAAAAGTTTGTTAATTTGGTGAAATCGATTGTTTCATTACTATTCTAGCACTGGCTGTTGTCAACATAATATACATACATATTATACATATATAGGTATAATAAATATTAACAAACTAAGGTGGATGACATAAAATGAATTAAATTTGAGATAGGTAGTCTTCTTTTACTTGTTTCTTGAAAATGGGAATTGTTCGATTCTCACGAATACTGGGAGGTAGTGCGTTCCCGCAACCTAACCGCGTCAACACAAAAGGAGTGATTGAAGAACTCCATACCGTCGCCCATAAACATAACACATAACTGTGACTTTAATATTGTTAGACGGTTTTCGACGCGCTGTTAACCTTGAGGGCTTAGATTGAATGCCTCGATCATGTGTCAGTAATTACGTTACCTTTTACCCTTCACACCAAAACACAGCAATGATGCGTTGCTGCTTTGCGGCAGAAATAGGTAAAAGCACATAAGATTTATTTTTGACTCGTCTTCTTCTATTGAAATGAAAGATATGTTTAAAAACTTGTTAGTTAGGGATTTAGTTTTAAGCCAGCAATAATGTTTAATTTTAAACAATTTTACAATACAAAAATTAGGTAGTAAAACTTACCACCCATTTAGATATTAATAGAGAATTGTTCGTCGTTGTGTGACGTCACTATCGAGTAAACAACAACGAATGTAGGACGATCAGTTCTGTTTTGATTATTTATTTAATCGATAGTGACGTCACAGCAAAACTATCATGAATTTTAAATTATTTAAATTTAAATGCTGTTTAAGACTATTTAGCGACTTTATTTTGCGGAAATAAAAACCTAGTAAAGAACGGTTATGATTTAAACATACTTTTCAAAACAGTGTCTAATACCTGCTGACAGAGCCACTTGTTTCTATAGCTAGTACCGAACTTGGCGCGTTTTTTCACATTTAGGTATGTTTTTGGTGGGATTCTGCTCTCTATTCCCGCATGTTACTGTTTACCCTATTACCTGTAACAAAAACCCCCTATAGTCCCAAAAGTGAGTGTTCCATAACTGAATCACTTTCACTACGAATCATCACTGAAATCGCGAAAAAAATATCTGCTGTTTCATAATACATTTCGGTATTGAGCTTTTGTATGGAACAGCTGATTTTTTTTTCGAGACTTTAACTACTCGTTTGAGGAAAGATTTTGCTTTTCATCATTTCGTAAGTACGCTGTCGAGCTTTTTTTAGTCAGTGTAAACTGTTAGATAGAAAGAAGCGTTTCATTTCTAGCTGCCCCGAAATTATTATTATCAAACAAGAATAATAATTAAAATTTCTTTGAAACGCTCAAGAAGATAAACAGAATGAATTCGTTTACTGAAAATAAAGTTTTTCTCTGTTCGCACAGCTTAAACATTTTTTTAAATCCGCTTCGCGAAATAAAATAATGAACTCTTCGCGGAAGCGAGCTTTGAATTAATTTCAATAGACTTTCAGTTTTTTCAACTCTGAAATATTCTTTCCTCTATACCAGGGGTCGGCAAGTAATTTTAAGTGGGGTCCGAATACTTTTGAATTTTTTTATCCGGGTCCAGAGAAAAAAAGCCGAGCCCGCGCTTCTACGCACTCTTTTGCGCTTCACAGCATAGCAACTATGTATCTACCTACTAAGTATTAAAAAATCAAAATAATTGCGCTATTTCTTGTAAAATATAAGAAACATTGATGAGGCTATCGCTCAAACGTATATAATATAATATATAATAATATTTTTTTTCAAATTGAAAATAAGTTAAATTTTTGGCGGTCTAGGTTTCGACCTTTCGCGGTCCAGGTTTTGACATTTCGCGGACAAGGTTTCGACCTTTCGCGGTCCAGGTTTCGACCTTTTGCGGTCCGGATGCGGACCGCGGTCCGCCTGTTGCCGACCACTGCTCTATACCTATGCCGATATCAAATGGGTGTTTTTAAGAATATCTAGAGGCGATACCTAACTAAGTCATAAGTCTTAGAGTAAATAATAAGTAGTAAAGTGTTATAAGTGATGTAACGGAATCTTGTAACGGAAACTTCCACTCCGCCGGTGTGCGTTGGGCCTAATGATAATAATAAAACAACTTTGATCGTTCAGACTAATTCGAGAATTTGAACAGTACCTATCAAATAAATTAGATAAAATTCGAGTAATTCATTTCGACTAATCTCAATTTCGAATAACCGAAATTAGAATAATTAGATCGTATTACTCGATTTAGTGAGCGTCGGTGGCCTAGTGGCTAGGACGCCGGACTCCCGTGCGGGAGGTCCGGGTTCGAAACCATGCAATGTCATGTACCAATGAGTTTTTCGGTTTTTTTCGAATACTTACGTACATTTACCGACTGCTCTAACGGTGAAGGAAAACATCGTGAGAAAATTAAATATTTTGTCCGAAGGCGTGTGAAATCCACCAATCAGCACGGGGCCCGCTCGGTGGATCATGGCCCGTACCCGTGCCCCAACAGTGGGGACATTAATAGGCTGGTGATGATGATGATGATTACTCGATTTTGATTGAATTTGCCCAATCAATCTTAAGTTTTTTTATTGTCTTCACGCAGAAATTCAATCAAAATCGGGATAGACGGTATAGCGAGATTTTTATGGTATAGATGTTACGTACCGTGTCGTCGTGTCCCCGGCCCTGACTGACAACCAGCGCTGCGGCGGTGGCTATCGTCTAGCCGTATCGTCACAGCATAATGCTGAGTCAGGGACCCTTTTGACACATATGCATGTGAACTTACTCGAAGTCAGAGTTACTTTTAAGTAGTGAAATGTAATTATCGTGTTATAATTCATTCATTCATGTATAAGTAAGTAATTTGTATGGAAACAGTGTAGTGACGTTACGCCTTGGTCACCACTTTTGTTACACCTGACCAGAAACTAAAAACCATCGCCATGTTGCGGCATTAAATGGTAAGTAGGTTCTATTTTTTTCATCACGAACTCATACAGATTATGAAACTACTAATTTTTAGTTCCTGGTCACACTCAAATTATCACCCAGATAGACGTGATAGATAGTCTGAAAAGAGATATATAACGGTGGTAAATATCGATATAATATCAATGCACATACAAAGATCTATCTTGTGCAAATCCGGTCGCGGCCTCCGACCGTAAAATCGTAACCATAAAAAATCCTATTACCGCATCCCAGGTAGGGTTGCCAGTACAAAATCAATATAAATAAGGTGATACCATGATGCAGATTTACTACTTTTGGGGATTGACTATTTGTCCAACAATAAACGCCATCTTTTTTTTCGTACTGATAATTGCTGTTGGTCCTAATGACTTTTACAGCTTCACCGGGGTTTTGGAGGCGAGCGCTAAGTGCGCTCCAGCCTGGAGGAGGACTTAAACACTACTATAAGAAGCGACTGCCTAAGGGCACCCAGGTGGGTACGGACCTCGGCTTAGGACGTCGCTGGGGGTCGGGGATAAACGCCACCTTTGACAATTCAATAGACATTGAATAAAATTGAAAGAAATGAAATAATTTTTTTAGGATAGGTTTAGTCATATAATGGTTCATGGTCATTCTAAAGCGCGTAGAGCCTAATTTCCGTGTGCCTAATTATCGTGTGCCTAATTACCGTGTGCCTAATTACCGTGTGCCTAATTTCCGTGTGCCTAATTACCGTCACGTCAAATTGAAAATCATGAAGGAACAATGCTTGTCGGCCATTCTCAGAAGCAGGCGTAATTTCCACATAATTTTCGTCACCATTTTAAAATTCAAATTGATAGTAATTTGACGTCACGGAAATTGAGCTCTACGTGCCTGAGAATGACCGATCAAACTTTGGCTTGTTCTTTAAATTAACCGAAAACAGCTGCTTTCCAGGCTGTACTTTCCAGACCTAGATACTAGATCTATCTTGTACATATCGTGTTATTATTCCTGTAGTCTTTACTTTTCCTGATTTTGTGTACAATAAAGTGTTTCTATCTATCTATCTAGGTATTACCTTTTACCTATATTCTGCTGCACACAACACTAAGAGAGGATATTACCGGAACATGACGCACTCCAAGTCTCTAAGTCTTCAGAGTTAGCATCGCATCGAAAACCTTGCAAAATTGTAGTGAGGGCGACAGTGATCACTTACCGTCAGGTGGCCCGACTGCTCATCTGCTTAAAAAATACTTAAAAGATTACCTACTGATTTTATTAAAAAAAGACGGACGCCGTTCATTTCGCCCGGTAAAAAAAGAGTTAAAAGCCGGTGTTGCCCGCCTAAATCCCGTTCAAGCCGCTTCGCAGCCCTAATCCCAAGGAATGCTTTTGTTGGACTATCCCAATTTTATTTTATTCCGGCCGCCACCTGCCGCGCATTAATGGTGACCCTCTAAATTGAAGCCGAAGGGAAAAACGTAAATATTTACAAAAGCAATACTACTAAGTATACCGGAGGGAAACGCCATGACTCCTTAGGCGAAAGTATTTATTTTATTAAATAAGGAGAGCAGACGAGCAAACGGGCCACCTGATGGTAAGTGGTCACCATCGCCCATTGACATCTCACCTCACTGTATTAATATTAGAGGGTGTTTGATGCGCTGCTAACCTTGAGGACTAAGATGGAGTGCCTCATGTGCCGGAAATTACGCTGGCTCTCTTACCCTTCAAACCGAAACACAAAAATGCAAACATCTCTGCTTCACGGCAGAAATAGATAAGAGGGTGGTACCACCCCAGGCGATCCTTCACTTTAGGATCTACCACTACCAAGTATCCTGGAATGTGAACGAATTAGATAAAAAGTGTGACTAAATTCATTCAATATGAATTTAGTCAAGCTGAATTTAGTCAGTCTGTGAAAATGCATTCAGCACGGTTTGTAGGTAGGTCTGCGATTTACAGTAAGTACCTACCCTAAATGTAAGTAAGTACCCTGTTTTTTTTCCTTCTGTTTCCATTTACAGTATTTCATCTTTATCTCATTTAGTATCTATCGCATTGCGATGACAAGCAAGTTCAATATCCGTCGAGGTTGCTAGTCCACGATTTAGTCGACTAATTAGTCAGGCCTCTGATTACGGGCTGTATTTATTTTGCATTTGTATTTATTTATATTTATTCAAACACAAGTTACATACAATAGAAGTACGTAAATAAACATTATAATTACATAGTGATGTGTTTGAAGTAGAAGCGTTGCAAGCTGTTAGAGAGTTGGAGGACCTCACCAGGCTAGGCACCAGGTGTCGAGGACGGAATCGTGTCGCAGCAACCTCGGCGGATATTGAACTTGCTTGTAATCGCATTGCGACACGATTCAGTGGTCCTCGACACCTGGTGCCTAGCCTGGTGAGGTCCTCCCACTCTCTAACAGCTTGCAACGCTTCTACTTCAAACACATCACTATGTAATTATAATGTTTATTTACGTACTTCTATTGTATGTGACTTGTGTTTGAATATATAAAAATAAATACAAATGCAAAATAAATACAGCCCGTAATCAGAGGCCTGACTAATTAGTCGACTAAATCGTGGACTAATTAGTCGACTGAATTCAGTTAAGTCTAATAAATGCTTTAGTACAGTCACCTGTAGCAAATAGGATACAAGATTGTTTGTTTTGTGATTTTGTCAAATACTCAAATCTATCACTAGCATGGAAGTTATTTTAATCATGTAAAAGTATACATTTTTAAGAATCGGGCCAGTATTTTTTGAGAATATCTCGGATATATTCTTGCTCCTATATTTATCTTTATTTACCTGTAGATACAATTAATTTTATTAATGTTTTACACATTGTTTATGCAAGATATTATTTTTAATATGGTCGGAGGCTGAAGGGGAATGCGTGATTTAAAGAGTGGTGGTAAGTGGTCACAATAGACATCTCACAGGAATTCCGGCATAGAACAAAAGTTATCGACATAGCTCATAAGATTAGCGAGCTGAAGTGGCAGTGAGCCGGTCACGTCTGTCGCAGAACAGACAACCGCTGGGGTAGACGAGTTTTGGAGTGGAGACCGCGTTGGGGCAAACGTAGTGTGGGACGACGAGGGACGATCTGCGCAAGGTGGCTGGCAGCGACTGGATGAGAAGAGCCGAAGATGGGCTCAATGGCGCGCCCTGGGAGAGGCCTATGTCCAGCAGTGGACTAGAGTGGGCTACTGATGACCCGGGCGATATGAATAACGTTAAGAAGGAAATATGAACATAAGTAAGTATACTGTCTCATAATAACTAATTTTTTTTTTGCATAAACAAACTTGCTAGCATTTTGTATGCAGCGAAAATCGTAAGTATTGAGCTGTCATCGGCAATCGACTGGCGGTAAAATTGGAGGTTATGTCGAAATTAAGTGTTTCTGAGCGACACGATATGTAGGTATGTATATCGTGGTCTCAGAAACACCCAATTTCGACATAACTCGGGTACTGACCCGCCATGCTCGAAAATTCAGTACAATGATCATCTATAGACGGTTTCTTTGGGCCAGGAAGGTGATTCTTGCAGCATTCGACATACAAAAGTCGAGCGCTACGAACGTGTTGTCACGCTCACACATGTAATGTAAGCGAATGAGATAGGACTAATGTCGAATTTGACATTCCATTACGAGAATCGCCTTCCTGTATGTATATCATGTCGCTCAGAAACACACTATTTCGATGTAACTCGGGTACTGACCCGCCATTCTCGAAAATTGGATTTATTCCAGATTGGGATCCTTCGAAATTGAAGTTTGTTGGCAACATCTATCTATCTATCTATATCTGTGATATAAGATTTTTAGTCATTAGTAAAAATACTCATACTCATACCATTTATTGCTTTTCATGTGTAACAATTGGTCTTAAATAAATACTCGTATATTATATGTTCATACACGAAACCCTGAGTAAGGCACCGCAATATAAAATAATAAATTATAATAGTAATAAATGCTAACGGGATAAATTAAATTGTCATTATACAGGCTGTAACATTAAGAACGGTCAGTATGGGAAAGTCTGAAACTATAAGACATACGAACATCTGTTCTTAGGAACCATGTCATCAATTTTAGTAACAAGAAACACTGTATTCATACATTTTAAAAAAAACCTGTACTCAGCCTGGGAATCGAACCCGGTAGTTTTGAATAAAAATCCAACACTATTTATATTTAGATATTAAGGATATTAAGGATGAAGTGTACAAAACAAGCTACGACACAATTGAAGACCTAAAAGCAGCCATAGATACAATTTTAACGCAAATTCACCACCTGAAGAAACAAAATTCAATAGTAAGATCGTTACCTAAACGAGTTGAATGTTGTATTTTACAAAATGGTAGTCATTTCGAACACCTACTAAAATAAATTAAAAGATATGGAAACAATGCGTTTTATTAATTTTAAACATCACGTTTCATACTAACATTTATTCCTTAAGACCTACACAATCGATATCTAAAAAGAAATAGTGTTGGATTTTTTTTCAAAACAACCGGGTTCGATTCCCAGGCTGAGTACAGTTTTTTTTTAAAATGTATGAATACAGTGTTTCTTGTTACTAAAATTGATGACATGGTTCCTAAGAACAGATCTTCGTATGTCTTATAGTTTCAGACTTTCCCATACTGACCGGTCTTAATGTTACACCCTGTATATGTCATTATAAGTTATACATAATTGATTTTATAGTTAAGTATTGGTTTTACCATCAAAAAACTCCTGCAGTGAATAGAAACATTTTTTAAGAAGATATAACTTTAATCTTTTATTGAATATTAAGTCTTTTAATTCAATACTATATGTTATATAACAGGCAACTTACGCTCTAGGAAAAAATGACGCCAAAATTGCCTGCATTTCAGATTATATTAGATAAACATGTAGGGATGCCATCTGCTTGCTTTTAGCAAAAGTGCATCAAAAGTTTAGCTAGAAGTTACTTGTATAGAGTTTGGCTTCACACAACTTGCTTCTAGGACAAGTTTAGTCTACTTAACTATAGTATACTTACTTACTTACTCCGCTGGCGCAGGAACCTGAAGTGGATCTTGGCCTCCGATAATTATACTATAGGTAAATGTTATTTATTATGCATTTCTCTTGCTAGGTATACTATAGGTTGAATCTTTAGTTAACTAAGGCTCGGACTATACGACGATGGTTCCAGCGACGGTTCGGTTCAGGTACCGGTACCGGCCGTGTAGTCGACTGCATTCAAACTCATGCGTTGCGCTCAAGCCCCGCCCACTCGGTTCAAGAACCGAGCAGGCCGGTTCCAAGTGGAACCGTTGTACGTGTAATCGACAGCGCATTTTTGTTTGAGTTTATATGAAGCACCGGTTCCATGGAACCGACCGATACTGGAACCGGCCTAGGAACCGTCGTCGTGTGGTCCAGGCCTTAGACTGGGACTTCATACGCTGCTTCCAGCGCTGGTTCTTTTCGCTGCAGCCAATCACGAGCGTTCCGCCGTCCCCCCACTGCAAGGTCTGCAAGTTAGCACCTCGTGGCTGCAGCGTACCGAACCGGCGCTGGAACCGGTGCATGTAGTCCTAGCCTAAGGAAGCACTTTAGTACTTTAGGAGTATGGCATCGGTGGCGTAGTGGCTAGGACGCCGGACTCCTATGTGGGAAGTGCGGGTTCGAAACCATGCAATGTCATGTACCAATGAGTTTTTGGTTTTTTGGAGACTTTGGTACCTACATTTACAGACTGCTCTACCGGTGAAGGAAAACATTGTGAGGAAACCTGCACACTTAGATGACCAGTCTGGGAAATGGGGAAAGCAATGACAAATCACCTCATTAAATCTGCCAAGAAAGTCGTTCTTTGTGGTTATTTGCATATAATTATCGATCACAACCTTCATCAATGAGGAATGCGACTAAGAAGGAGTTTGGCCAATCAATATAAACGTAACTTTAAAGATATAGCCACAGAAATCTGCCTAAGTAGCGCCCTAGGGTGAATTTCATAATCAGCTTGTCTTACTGTGAGTTGTCCTCCCTCCATACCCTCCCCCTACCGCCAAAGGCGCTCCGGACCCTCAGAGCAATAGTTCTCCAGTCTTGACCAAATCCCTAGGGGATTCGGTTATTTCCCTGAATTCGGCTATTTCCCTGAATCCGGCTATTTCCCTGAATTCGGCTTTTTCCCTGAATTCGGCTATTTCCCCTCGACATATACTTATAGCTACCTGCGTCGACACCCTTGCCCCGTCCCACCTTCCAGCCACGGCGGCGAAGGCCGGGTCAGCAGCAGCATCTGCGGAGAACCTCAAGCGGCGTAAATATGCGGGCCTGGGTGGTGATTGCATATTTGCGCCGTTCGGGGTGGAGACCTTAGGGCCGTGGGGGCCTGGAGCCCACTGCCTCTACGGGGAAATAGCCAAGCGCCTCGTAGAGACATCCCGGGACCAGAAGGCTGGCCTCTACTTCGCTCAGCGTATAAGCCTCGCTATACAGCGGGGCAACGCCGCCAGCCTCCTCGGGACACTCCCTGCAGGGAGCGACCTAGGTCAGGTATTTTATTTGTAAAATAGTTAGGTATTTTGTAATTTTAGCTTAAGCATTTATTTTATTGTTATATTAGTATATTGTACATAATATATAAACATAAACATTTCAATTCTTATAGCTAGCCTTTCTAGATTCGAACCCAGACCAGAGTGATTCTTCACATCGCACATTCTTATGTCACGTTTTATTAAAATTTGCTAAATTACAAATCATTTATGCACCAAATAATTTGTAATTTAGTAAAGGTCATGGAAACCTTATTGGCACACCTACTTTCCGCCATTTCGAAAAAAAAAAAACTATTTCTTGGCGTTCGATCCCAGCTTAATAATTCGATAGAGGACATCTATAGAAACATAAAACATCTCTTGAGAAATACTACTAAAGTATCTCTGAACCCAGATATTTGCCCTAGGAATATTATGAAACTCCTATAAAAAAATAATGCAACTTTCAACATCAAATATCTGGGTTCAGAGATACTTTAGGAGTTTTTGGCAAAATATGTTTAATGTTTCATTGATGTCCTCTATCGAATTATCGAGCTGGGATCGATCGCCGAGAAATCGTAATGTTTTTCAAAATCATGGAGAGGTGTGCCAGACTCCGTAGTAAAATGTTCCATGGCCTTTTGTAAAATTGTAGCTTTTATTTCAATTTCGAACAAAAACTAACGTATTTAGCACAGGCCACATCACAGACACTAAACCTAAAACCTTACGGGATTATGCAAATACCAGCATTCAATTATCTAACTCGTGCAAGCCAGAGGTGCCAAACTTTCGGTCGAACTTTACCCTCTATCCGACCCACAGTTGGTAACACCTGCATGGCGCTTATTTGAACAACGTAAGGGGTTTAGGATCTGAGATGTAGCCTGTAAGGGGGAAAAGGATTTGGTTTTCAGTAACAGTTTTATGTCTGACGTTACAAAATATAAAGATTCAGAAGGGTTGCTCCGGGCGTTCGCGATTTTAGTCACCTACATTTGAAAGCACCAGGGTGGCTTTATATCCCAGTTTAAAAAAATATCCCAGGTGAAAAATATCTGACAATGTCATGTCAAATATAATGATTTACTTGATTGGGTGTTGCTATTCGTGTCTGAAATATACATGAAAATTGTAAAGCTGCGACCGTCGACGGTCTGTCAGTGTTCTTAACAAACCTATATTAGTTTTTGTTACACTGTGAATGTAAAAAGTTTAATATAATTATGTAGATTTGCAATAAATAAAAATAAAATATTTCGTTTATCTTAAGTCCAAAAAATTATGACTACCACTGTACCACAGATCGCGCCACAGTAAAAGCGTGCAATACGCGACTGAATTCGTTTGATTCGATTTGAGATCGCTTGTACGTAGAGCCCACGTGTGCGCAGGTTAATATCGCGTGTTTGTATTGAGCGGATCTTCTGAATATATAGTATATTTTGTGCTGATGTTTTATGGTAACTGATGGCGGTTAGCCAGAAAATACCATGAATAAGAATAAGTTTATTTGTGCGGTAAGATTACAAAGGATTCATAGTCCATACACCAGTAGGATCTTAAGCTTAGGTTATATTAAACTAAATAAAATTAGTGAGCAACAAGTTAGTTTACAATAAACGCTGATCTCCGAACTAGGAAGTTCCTGTATCTCGGAGGACAGATCTCTTCTGTGACATGATTGATCATGAAAGAATCGTAATTTTAATTTTTGTTTCTTCTCAAAATCTGTATAAACATTATTAATTTGTGAATTCGGTGTATATGCATGTAAAGGTAAAATTTAGTGTGACATGTTTATGCAACTATATCTGCAATATTTGTAATTCTTACCTAAACTTTTACACAATAAATCTTAATTTTTAGACCCTCAGAACAAATCGAACTTCTTAGAACATTATGTGGTTGTAAGAAACCGGTGTCAATTTTTTTAACTGGTCGAAAGAAGAACGAAAAGTTTTTGCACGAAAAACAGTTGAAGATCGCGATTGCGGAATCGAGCGGGGCGATTCGATAGCGATTCGAATCGAACTGAACGACAGTGTCGCAACGGTAAGCTAGATGAATCGAGCAAGTTGGAAACGAGCCAAAGATGCACTGATTTAGTTGCGGTTGAAATAAAATATACAGGGTCCTTCTTTGAATAAATTAACTCTATATCCAACATTTAAGAATTTTGAATGCTAGTGATTTACACTGCAATTTGGCCAATGACCGTGTTAGAATCTTGAAAATAACTCGAACGTTTTGGCGTCTGTTTTGAAAGAAAACAGTTTATCAATGAGATTAAGGGAGAGTCGTGTGCACTAGGAATGCCTAGAGTCTTGCATTCCAAATGCAATTGGAGGTTAGGTTGCCGGATCCATACCATCTGTAGTAATTCACTCCCATTTCAATGTCTTATATAACGTTCACTTAAGTGAAACCGTGTTAACACGGACGATTTTTAGGTAAAATAAAATAAAGTAAATCGTTTTTAAACAATAAAATAGGACGAACACGCCATGACAGCATGAACGCAATGACATAACCGCCTTTAGGAATTTGTTTATCTCCAGTTGCGTCGATGTCAAAAAAAACCAGACGGTTTATAGATTACATTCAAAATGACAAAACTTATTAACATAACACTGTGGCATCGATTCTGGGTGTCGATTATTTTTTATTGTAAAAAGGAGCCGGCGAGCAAGTACCTACTTGCTGACTACCTAGTCAGCGTTGTCTATAGAAATCTCACCTCAATATAGAGGGTTTTTGTTGCACTGCTAACTCTGAGAACTTAGAATCTAAGTCTAAGTCTGAGATGAAGTGCGCTGGTTGGCTTGTTACCCTTCATACCGAAACACAGCAATGCAAGCATTGCTGTGTTGCGGCAGAAGAAGGTAAAAGGGTGGTTCAAAACTGAACTGTTTCGGTAAATAAACAACTTTTATTCGTAACATGAATTTTCACCTCCCATTTCAATGTATTACCTACTAGCTGTTGCTGTTGTTTCGCTCGCGTGGTCTTTTTTGACTCAGAAATCTTACCGGGCGTGCGCACAACAACTTACCAAAGTTTCATCGCATTCGGATGAATGGTATAGGAACGCATTGGGGACAAACATTATAAAAAAAGAAGATAAGATATACATTCAGTACACAAATGCGCAGAACCAAGTAGATATCTTAAATCTTCCCTTTAACACCGTTCCGACTTGTGCCTGCGGATCTCTAAAAGCTGCTTGAATGCTGGAATAAATTCTATAAGATCCGGTCGGTTGTCAGATCAAAGAAATTCGAAGATGTGTTGTTTCAAATGGTTTTGATGCTAGTATGGTTGGAACGAGTTGCAACTGTTACTACACGTTCTTTATAACTTTAAAATAGAGGGGGTCAGGCCAAATGGAAAAGATAAATACATGTTGGAATGAACGCGGGCCTGCCCCAGGGCTTTTTTAGCCAAGGGTAAACAGGCTATACAGACACACTGAAGATGGATCTGAAATCCTTTATCGATATCTCGACTAACGTCAGCGAAATTAAGGGTTCAAGTTAGTAGTGGATGCTCCGTCCCTTTCTAGCTAAACACTCTTAATATATAGCTAAGGACCTGCTTGTATGGCGCCACTTAGGAGTGACGTCACACTATAGTAGCGCCATCTCTTCCGTCTGATTTTTGATTGCCTGTAAATCAAGACAAAATACAGAGAGAAAGGGCCAAATACAAAGAAAACAATGAAATTAATGTAATAATGAAATTTAGAAATGGAATGGGAATATAATTTGAATTTAGATGAAGAAATGAAGATGCCAATACGAAATGTGATGAGATAAACGCTAACGATGAGGTTGAAGTTGATGGCAAGGAGGTTGATATGGACGATGAAGTCGACATCGTTACAATATGATAAGAGAAGTGGAAGAAAAGTAGACCAGGAAAATAACGGAATGGTATCCTACAGATACTACAAGAAGCCTTTTGGAAAGGAGTTTTTAGAAAATGGACTAGGTATTTGGGAAAGGGGACTAAATGAACCCGTTCCGAGCCCATGATACCACCCAATGATTAACGCCTTTTATGGCATATCTCATTATTTCCAGTTCGTGCCCTATCTGCTCCTTCAACAGTCAAGGAGCCATTGATTTCCAATCTCCAGGATTCTCCGTCTATCCGATAAGCAGGCCTGTTCAATTGTCAGTGCGATTTGTAACTTAACGTTACGTTTTAAAGTTGATTTTGATTTGAGATTGCTTTGTTTTTATTACAGGTGATTAGTGAGTCAGTATACGGAGTTTTTTTTCAAGCTACCTAGTTGAGTCAATGTTTAAACTTCCTGGGATAGAGGTTGATAGATTTGATAGTGCCCTAAGCTGCCTTCATGAAGAAAGGAAGGAAGAAAATTACTTATAATTATTATTTTTCTATTTTTTTATTTGTTTTGCTTGTTTTTTTTAGTTCTTATAATTTATATTTATATAATATTACTGTAAATAAATGCTCTTGAACTGAATGAACGGGCGTTCGTGAAAAAAATAGGGTGGGCGGGCGCCCCGGAGACTGTCTGACTCCAGGTGTTGCAGATTTGATTTGTTGTTGAAATTTGCTTGTACAATCGATCACTAGTTAAAGTAGGTACCGTATTATCATATGGTTTTTTTTCGGGTGGGTGGGCGGATGGGGTGAGATCTATTAAAATTACTATGTAAAGTCTGTCGTCAAATCTCTTCGCTTCGACGTTGATGTGCTGCTGGAACCAGTGTTTATAGAAGAGCCAGTACTGACTACGAACTACGAAGAGCAATGTTATTATGTGTAATTTAATCCTATAGAATGTATAGTGTTTTTTTTTTTAGTTTTTTCTTTATATCATGTATACGACCTACGATACCTTTGTATCAGGGTTACGACCTAGCTCATAACTTTATATTGATTTTTCTGTAATTTCTATGGTTGTAATCTGTTGTGTTTACCTAATAAATAAATAAAATAAATTATACATATTATATGTATTTATATTATAAATATCTAAGTATACCTTACCTACATAGTATACCTACCTATTTATGTATTTAAAAAATTATTATTTATTAAGAATCTATTATATAATTGTTGTATTTTTATTACTTGGTATTATTTAAATCGTTCTTGCACCCGCTTACGTTGTATTTTACAAAATCTCCATCACCCAAATGTTGCCTGGAAGAAATAGCTTAAAGCTATAAGGTCGCCAATTGTAATTGTATTTTGTATCTTTTCTTCTGTTCTGTTTTTTGTCCTGTGTGCAATAAAGAATATGTGTGTTGTATTTGTACTGACTGAGCCCTGTGCTCCATCTTCGGCCTCATCGTCACTTACCACCAGGTGAGATTGAGAACAATAAACACGGATTTAAGTGTTAATAAAAGAAACCTTAAAAATAACATTTATTTTTTCATCCTACACGCAATAATGTACAACATACCTCATAATATGAACTGAGGAAGTCATCCCTAAACCCGTAAATACAAATATTCGCGGTCATAACTTGTGTGCAAATAGGTACTTTGGTGCCGTGTAATGACAACGTTAGCGGTACCCTAGCGAAGGGTTCTGCCACAGACTAATATTGTCTAACAGTCGTTCAACAACGATCGGTCAGACGCGGAAAACTCTTCATTCGTAATATTTAGGATATTTTTATTGCATCAAGGACAGTCTGAAGATGAATCTGAAATTAGTTTTTTGATATTTCAGCTAACACCCGGTAGTGGGGGCGATACAAAACAGTCCTATAATATGTTGTTTATTGTATAGCTCTACAGTAATGTGACGTCACGACTTGCTAAGATATATTTATATCAAAAGATGTGCTGCTGAAAGTTTTTTGCGCCGCTTCTTTCCTTTCAGTTATAGTACATACAAAGCGGCGGTAGAGTAAATAAAATTTTGTTGTAAAATTGTACTATAAAGTAGGTAATTACAATAAAAACATTTTGAATTGATTTGATTTGCTATTGCCGTTTCTTTCTACCTTCCTATTTCTGATTGCCTGTAGCTTTTTTAACGAATTTCAGTTCTGTTCTCACATTTGACAATTAATTTATGTCTATTTTATAATGTTTATGAAATACATCTTCGAAACTCTCAAATACCCTATTGAGAAAGCCTGGTTTATTCAAAAAAGGTTTCACTTTGAAAGTGCTCCCGATTTCGGCATGACTGCTAAATCTAAAAACCTGAGTTAAACTGTCATGCTCACTTATGTAGGTATGATATGACTACGTAGGTGTACATTGAAGGTGGTATAATTCTGTGTAGAGTCGGCTTGGGGTGGTACCACCCTTTTTACTTTCTGCTGCAAATTAGCAATGAAAGCATTAAGTTTGAAGGTATAAAGGGAGCCAGCGTATGGTCGTGACCCGTCCCCCGCTTCGATTTCCATAGCAAAAACCGTAAATCAGTTGCGATTCCATATTATGACCCCTAATTTGCTATGTAAGTAGTCAGTTTGCTATGTAAGTAACCCCCATCCTCCCAAAATGTTGACCTGAGGCCTGGATTACACGCGTATGGTTCCAGCCCCGGTTCGGTGCGCTGACTTTAAGTACTGGAGGGCGGAACACATGTGATTAGTTGCAGCGAACCGCACCGAGACTGGAACCGGACACCAAACCGAGCCTGGTGGTCTCACTGTAACTATTTATTCTGTGGTTTCAGTGTGAAATAGCTGGTCAAATATTGAGCATGTTCCACGTGTTGTTGGTTTTGTGGAACTGTTATTTTTGAACGAATTCAAGCGTTTGATGCTGTTAATCATCATAAACGTTTTATGATTCGTGTTGCGGAACCCTAAACGATATTTTTAATCGGAAAAGCTGGATGCGTGCTGAATATTTATACTTACGGGGTGTATTCCGGTGTATAAATATATAACAACAGTAAATACAGGGTGTTAACATTTCAATGTTAGCAGAGCAATTCAGTGCTTATTCAAGTCAAAAGGGTGTTTATTTTTTTGAAAATGGATCTTCACAGATACTCTTTCAAGTCATTACATTGCATCATCAGCAGCCTACTCTAGTCCACTGCTGGACAGAGGCCTCTCCCAGGGCGAGCCATTGAGCCCGATCTTCGGCTCTTCTCATCCATTCGCTGCCTGTCTCCACTCCAGAACTCGTCTACCCCGGCGGTTGTCGGTTCTGCGACAGATGTGACCGGCCCACTGCCACTTCAGCTTGCTAATCTTATGAGCTATGTCGATAACTTTTGTTCTATGCCGGATCTCCTCATTTCGTATTCGATCCAGATCACCAAAAATTAGTGACTTTAGACAAGCGGAAACGAGGTAATATCAGCTTAATCGTATTTCTAGTACAGTAATTATTATTATCAGCATTTGTACGATAAATGAACGACTTGATTAATTGAACGAGTCTTAGGCCTTGTTTACACTGGTCAAGTGCTTAGTCTTGACTAACGCACTTGACCAAGTGTGAACAAGGCCTTAGTCTAGATGCGAGCAGATAAGAAAGTAATTGACTAAGTTAAGCAACGTTGATCGCGGTCGGAACCAGGCTGGGTGACCGCTAATGGCACATTTTCACCTGAGCTTCTCCGCGCCTTGGAGAGCAAGTTAGTGCGATGTCAGAGGACTAAGGGCAGCCTGAACAACTCTTACAATAGGTTATCCGTTAACCATGACAAGAAAAAGATGAATTGCTGCTACGTTGAAGAATTTATTGACAATTACTTACTTCCCATAAGATTTAACCATTATATATATTGCGAAGGAAAACATTAAATTTTGGCTCCCTGGATCCCCCCCCCCCCCGTCCTATTTCAGGAATGGGGAGGGCCGAGGGAGAGGTCTTGTACCCCAGATGTGCCAAGAATCACATATGTAACCTTACGTGAGGTTACGTCTTACTAAAAAAAAGAAAAAAGAAAACTGGTAATATTAGAGCAATTTATAATGGTGAAGGATGGATGTAGGTTCCTGGCAAAATACCATTATACGTTAGAGAAGGAAGGGTGTAGCGTGGTATATAATATATGTCACGTCGAAGACTGCGAAGGAACGAGGATGCGCCAGTGGCTTGCCTAAAATGATTTTATTTTACCCACTATCACTATCGCTCCCACTAACATCACATAACAGATATGCAGCGCTGTTTTTCATTTGAAATGAAAAACAGCGCTGCATATTTGGTACCCGAGTATGTCAGCATTTGCTGACTTTCCCCCCTTTTGCCAAATATACATTACATATAGTGCTTTGTACTTTAATTATAAATTTATATGAGTATTTGGCAATAAATGTATTTCTTACAGTAAGGAAACTTGTCTTGCGAGCTGTAATGCGCAAACACGTCTCGCTTCCCCTAATCCCCATCGCTGGTAACACACGACGTAAAAATCGACCGTGTCCCCAATTAAAAAACAGAACGGGCGGCGTTCGCATTCCAGCATCTACAATCATTAAGTGTCAGGTTGTACAATAAAATAAACGAAAACATTGATATCTATCCACTAAATAAAAATAATTGTAAAGCAAAACTTAATAGATGGCTGCTCTCTTTAGATTACGACAAAACTGAGGCTCTAATCACATAACATAAAATTTTACACACTAAACTCATTACGATCTTCAGATTATTAACACTTAACTTCCCACACTCACACACCCACTCACCCTACACTACAGATGCACACTTACATCATTACACACTCCCACACAACCTAACACACCCCCACCCATACTCACTCTTACCATTATCGTTACTAAATTCCTTTATGATTAAATTTTCCAAATTCCTTTTAGGTTAAGAATATAATTTGTAATTTGCTTGCACAGAAAGTGCGACGGAATCCCGACTTACAAGATACAGGTTTTCGACCTAGTTTGTAAGTCGGAGGTCCTTTTTTTGTGTGCCCTGTAATAAGTAAATAAACTTTTTTTTTCTATTTCTATACATCTGTACAATTTTTAAAGACTATTTGTATATCAGAACGTCGTTGGCACAGTGGCTAGGACACCGGACTCCCACCGTATGCTTTATAATTAACGGGGATTACATTTATTTCATGGATTATTGAGTGAATTAACTTTAATGAGACTGTAATACGACAAAGTGACTGGTGTGGTGTTTATTGTATCGCGGGAACAAAGTAAACGTGGTACCCCTCACCGCTGGATCTACTCACCGCCTTTACTTACTGGACGACTTTATTTTGGGGTTTAACTCCTCGAATCGCGGATACAAGTCTTTCGTCGTTTCACGCATGCTCGCCGTTGGGGTCGTCTGTTCTGTATATTAATATATATGAGAACTCTGTCAGTGTGATCTTTGAAGGTCAGTCTAGGACGACCCCGGCTTCTCCTTCCACTCACTTCCGCTTCGTATACCTATTTCGTTATTCGTTCGTCACTCATTCTTTCTACAAGGCAGAAATACCCTTTTTATACATACATACAATATAATATACAGTAGCTTCTTAATTATATACCGCCAATCTGCTTAGCAGTTTATCGGCGGACATGTTGCTCCCTTATTTTATTATAAACAATCATTTTATTTTTATCCTTTTTGCGCCTTTTTATACTTACATTTCCAAACTGGTAAAGTAAACTAATAAACTATTCAAGGTATTCCTGTAAAGAAAAAGGTAAAAATTAGCTATTGACACTTGATTACTTTGATACTGAAAAAATATTGTTACAAATTAGTTGAGTCTCTCTCTCTCTCACACACACACACTCACTCACTCACTCACTCACACACACACACGCGCGCGCGCGCATACACTCACCCTCAAACACCCTCTCACAACAGGTTTTTTAAAATAATAATAATATTTATCTAATTTTTATATAAGTGTATCCCCCAGGCCATTAATTAGACTTGCTATCTACTACGCTGCAAGACGGCCGATGAGGCCAGTGCATGTAGTAGAGACCGATATTTACTTGTACATTGTAACTACACTATTGTTAAGTGATTATAATTTGAATATTGTTTGGGTTAATAAATATTTTTGTATTTGTAATTGTATTTATGGACGCACACTGACCCTTCAACTACCAACATACACCCCCTCACACACACACCACATACACACATCACACACATCATCTCACGCTCACGCCCCTCACACACACCCTCTCACATACACACATACTTAATTATTTAATTATTTGCATAACCTAATTATGTCTTCATAATTTAGATATATCGGAAGAGACTGGCAACAAAGGGTCAACGCAAGGTATCCTAGTGTGGGAGCCAGGGTGTTCTGAGAAAATGTAAAAGATACTGTCTGCATGAATAAATTTTTATTATATTTTATATATTATTTTACTGGATCCACCTTAAATTTCTCACATCCCTAACCCAAGGTATGTTTAACTTGACAAATATGGGCTATTATTATGGCTACGCCTAGTGGCTTTGCCTATTGGGCTAAATGTCTCACATTTGTCTCACGGTGCCAGACTGTGTCGATCTTAGTTCACAGTTCAGTTCAGGAGTGCGTTCCATAACCAGTTGAAATTATTCACGTAGATAGCAGCTGTACGTGTTCCATTCCTTGTGATAAATAAAAGTTTATCATGTCTGTATCACAACTAATTTTGTGTAATAAAGTGTATTCATTCATTCATTCCAAAGTTTGATAAATTTTCAGCTGGTAACAGTGAATTGGACCGTTCGTTGTGTCTATAAAAATATATAACAAAATTTCACAAATCATCGACATAGAATTAAAAGACTCGATATTCAATAAAAGATTAAAGTTATATCTTCTTAACAAATGTGTCTATTCACTGCAGGAGGTTTTTGATGATAAAACCAATACTTAACTATAAAATCAATTATAACTTATAATGACATTTAATTTAATTTATCTCGTTAGCATTTATTATTATTATAATTTATTATAATCTCTTATTTTATATTGTGGTGCCCTACTCAGGGTTTCATGTCATCATCATCATCAGCAGCCTACTCTAGTCCACTGCTGGACATAGGCCTCTCCCAGGGCGCGCCATTGAGCCCGATCTTCGGCTCTTCTCATCCAGTCGCTGCCAGCCACCTTGCGCAGATCGTCGCTCGTCGTCCCACACTACGTTTGCCCAAACGCGGTCTCCACTCCAGAACTCGTCTACCCCAGCGGTTGTCGGTTCTGCGACAGATGTGACCGGCACACTGCCACTTCAGCTCTCTAATCTTATGAGCTATGTCGATGACTTTTGTTCTATGCCGAATCTCTTCATTTCGGATTCGATCCAGCAGAGACACTCCGAGCATAGCTCTTTCCATAGCAGGGTTTCATGTATGATCATATAATATATTTTTATGAGTATGAGTATTATTTCAACTGATTATGGAACGCTCTCCAAGTTTAATTAATGTAGAGATCTCTACATTCCCTACACAGGTTGTTAGCGACTGGCTGGTGATTCGCAGCTATTGATTTTATAAATATTATATGTATTTGTTTTTGATGTCAGTTTTCTGCTTGTCATCAAGCTGATCCATTGCGCTGTGCTGTATTTTCAAAAAATAAACCAAATTAAACCATTAAGGGCCTATGCACACCGCTTTTCATACGCGCGTTTACGGCGCCGTAAAACTCAAAAAAGCAGATTGTTTGCGTTTGTATCGATGGACGCGTTTGAAGTGCGTTTTATGAAATGAGATTAATGAAATGTGCGTTTTATGAAATGAGAGTAATTATAAACAAATGAGATTGGTTTAGAGAGTGATAAACTATTTGGTAAAATTCAGCCAGCAATGGGTTAATGTTTTGGAGACATTGACATTTCGATAAGAGTTGATTTTTTTTTCTGTTCCACCAATTTTTTAAACGTGTTACAATGGCCGCACAGTCCTCTTTCGCTCGTAAATAGAGTCGGTTATTATTTTATTATATATTTTTTGTTTTATAAGATAATAATGCTAGCGTAAGTTGTGTTGTCTCGACCTACGCCATCATACCACTACTATGAGATGAATCACTGCAGCTGCGGATCGATGAAACAGGTGAGCAACCTCACCGACAAACCGTCTCCCCCGCCGAGGGCGAAGATCCCCTAATAATCCTTCTAGTGGGTACTTTTGCCACAATCTGTCCTCTAGGTGCCGGCTAGCAGGGTTCTATAATATCTACTATTACCAAGTTTCTTCTATTATTTAATCTGCATACTAACTGCAGATTAAATAATAGAAGAAACTTGGTAATAGTAGATATTATATTTATCAGGAACAGAACAACACAATAGCAGAAAATAGGTAGTAGTAGGAGACAATTTTATAATAGAGAGAATAAGTAAAAACAATGAAATTAATGGAATAATGGAATTTAGAAATGGAATGGGAATATGATTTGAATTTTGAAAATATAGATGAAGAAATGAAAATGCCAACACGATATGAGGTGAGATAAACGCTAACAATGAGGTTGAAATTGATGGCAAGGAGGTTGATATGGACGATGAAGTCGACATCGTTACACTTTACTCGCAATCGGCACGCTGCTGGCCGGTTCTCTCCGACTCTGCGTTCTATACGCAGTAGTCTAACCCGAGGTCGTGCCCAATGGGCGGCCCTTTCTGGCTGAGAGCCTTCAGCGCTCGCCCCAAAAGTCAGGTGAAACTGTAAATTTTTATAAATTGGTTACGACAAACAGGCAGACGGGCCACCTGATGGTAAGTAGTCACCGTCGCCTAGAGACACGTGCAATACCAGGGGCATTGCTCGTGTGTTGCCGGCCGTGGAGGGAGAGGACTTTTTTAACGTTCTTTTTTGAAGCATCCCATGTCGTAGCGCTGCGGGAAAACGTCGGGTGGAAAAGAGTTCCACATTTTACAGGTGCGTGGCAGAAATGCTTTTGTAAAACGGGTCGCTAAAGTATACCATTTGTCAAAACTCTACAATTCAAATTTGAAGTCTATGGCGAATGTATTAAGCTTGTATTAAGATTTATTTCAGATTTCAGAAATTTTACAGATGGCATAGGGTAGCTAAAGGCCAATGAACAAAATACGTGGACATTGAGCACAGAATACACGTGCCTTGAGCGACCGATTTGTATGAAACGTCGGAAAAATAATGTAAGTCTGACGAACGTTTTATGTAACACCCTGTATAAGGAGTGAATGAACTCATGATTAAATTAGCACAATAAAATCCAGCATAGCAAAAAAAGCGATTCGAAATTGGTTCAGCCGTTTCGGAGCTAGATGGGAACAGACAAACAAACAACTACACAAAAACATCCTCTTAGGTCAAACGCATATACCTTCTCCGTTCAGTCGCGGGTTAAATAAAATCGGATAAACATGAAAAAGAAATACCGACGTCCAAAATTAAGAGTTCCGTGGCCTGCTTTCAGATTCCCTGATCAGATCCAAATAGAATTTACTTGGGACCACCAGGAAAACATTCTTTCTAAAAAAATCGATTGAAACAGGTTTAGCTGTACGAAATTATGCGTACCTAAACATACAAACAAAACAAACACGGTTTTTTTTGGAAACCGGGTAAATAAAAAGAATATTAACGACGGACAGCATGAGAACTAAATTCAGAGCTAGACTGAAACTAGCTCGACTAGCTCTAGCCTACCCAACATACCTGCACGCATAAAAAGGATCGCTTAAGTTGCGCTCGCGCCGCCACCGCTATGCCGCAGCGACGACAGAGGACGCAGACTGCCGATTGCTTCCATTTGTATATTATGTAATTTCTTAATTTATATTTAAATACCCGCAGTCCCGTAATAAACTAGGTGTAATGAGCTTATTTAAGCGAATGCCCTCTACTCTCTATGACTCAGTCGATACAAAAAGGAAGACTCCTGGGTATCCTAGTGTGGGAGCCAGGGAAATTGAAAAAGATACTGTCTGCATGATTTTTTTTTTTCTTTTTTTACTTTCAACTTTCATAAATGAGAATCCGTATTTTATTTAGGTTTTTATAAAAGTTCGACGTGCGAAAAAGACTAGATTCTAGAAGAACTAGACGATGCATCTAATGACGCAAGCGCATCTGCAAGCCCCCAAGTAGTTCCCACTAACAGTAGTGTCATATGAACATTAGGTAGGTACGTAAATGAACTCAGTCGCTCACAGCAGTGTTAAGAGGAAATTAAACCGCACTGATATATGAAAATGTTATTTTGTAATTAGGGAGGGGAATATACGCGAACTAGTTCCAGAGAATTAGTCTTGTTCATTCAGTTTTCCTTCGTATCGTTTCTCCACGCGACCCCTAGTGCCTATCCAAAGAGTCCCATGTTTCCATTATTGGGTCATATAACAATAGATTTTTAGATTTTTATTTTTATTTTTTATATTTTTGGAAGTAGTTGTTTTACACTTATTATGTATTGAGATATGTTTATATAGTTGTGCAATGCTGACAGCTGTCTCACCGTCACGCACCGTGTCGTCGTGTCCCCGGCCCTGACTGACAACCAGCGCTGCGGCGGTGGCTAGCGTCTAGCCATATCGTCACAGCATAATGCTGAGTCAGGGACCCTTTTACCACATATGCATGTCAAATTGTGAACTTACTCTAAGTAAAAAAAGTAACTCTTTTAAGTAATGAAATGTAATTATCGTGTTATGTATATGTGTGCAAATAAATTTTAATTCATTCATTTAAATTAGTAATCCCAATAAAGGAAACATGGACCCCTTGGATAGGCACTAGGGGTCCCAAACGTGGAGAAACGAAACGAATGAAAACCAAATGAACAAGACTAATTCTCTGGAACTAGTTCGCGCACATTCCCCATACGCGAACTAGTTCCAGAGAATTAATCTAGTTCATTCAGTCTTCATTCGTTGAGTTTCTCCACGCTGGGGACCCCTAGTGCCTATCCAAGGAGTCCATGTCTCCTTTGTTAAATCATATAACAATAGATTTAACTTAGTTGGATGTGTGAAGTTGTCAAACATTTTTGTATGGGGACTGTGAATGGGTTATACAACTATATACATATCTTGAAAGACTGACATCATGCCATAAATTTGTACCAAAAAAAAATCGCGACTGAAGTGCAATACTAGAATTTTGACACTTGTGCTGACCAAAAAGTGTAACATATTTGAGGTACTATACTTATGTCCTAAGAGCATCGGTGGCGTCGTGGCTAGGACGTCGGACTCCCATGCGGGATGTTATTTACGGAGGTTTACGGTTTTTTCGAAGGACTTACGTACATTTACCGACTGCTCTGACGGTGAAGGAAAACATCGTGAGGAAACCATCGTGAGATAGCCAGTGTATGAAATGGGGAAGGTGATGGCAAACCACCCTATTAAATCTTCCACGAGAGTCGTACTATGTGATTAATTCCTTAGAATGATCACGACCCTCAGCAATGAGGAATAAAATTAAAACAAATTAACCATACTTAAGAATCTAGACATAAGCCAATTATAGGTTATATGTACATAGTCACACGAATTTCATGTTTTTTAGACCTCCCCCCCGTCCTTGTCACGGGTGGTCACATTTCTGCCCCCTCGGGACACTCCCTGCAGGGAGCGACCTGGGCCAGGTCTTTTATTTGTAAAATAGTTAGGTATTTTGTAATTTAAGCTTAAACATTTATTTTAGTTTTATTTTATTTTGAATATACTTACAACCTTAAAATTATTTACCAAACATCAAATCAAATGAACGATACAAAATTTAATAATCTCGTGTCCATGGACTTTGAACCCAAATCTTTTAGATTTACGCATGTGACGTCACGAAGCTTATGACTCGTCTCCCCCTTATATTTCGTAGAACAATGAAAATATAACTAAACTAACTGTAACTAACTAACTAAATACATTCGCCAAAAAGAACTAGTTCTTTCTTATACAACACTAGAGAAGCGACACTGGTGTCAAAGAGACGCAGTCATCCCTATGCCCAATTATTTTACAGATATGACATTTTGCCTACTGTTGTGATAAATATATTATACAAGGTGTAGCACAAACACAATACCATAGTTTATTAAATGGCGGACGCTAGGCATCGATAAATGGACGAAGCAAGTTTATGATACATCGTGAGGAGACCTGCATGTCTGAGGAAATTAAAAGTTTTCGAAGGCGTGTGAAATCCACCAATCAGTACTGGGCCCGCTAGGTGGATCATGGCCCGTAGCCCCTTGTACAAGGAGAGGCCTGTGCCCCAACAGTGGGGACATTAATAGGCTGATGATGATGAAGTTTCAGATATTTGTGCCAAAGCCATAAAAGTATAATTAGTTACCTATAATTTACGCTCTAAAACTTACCTGCCTAGTGGCCTAGTGGCTAGGACACTGGACTCCCATGCGGGAGTCCGGTTTCGAAACCGTGCAGTGCAATGTACCAAAGAGTTTTTCGTTTTTTCGAAGATTTACATTTACCGACTGCTCTAACGGTGAAGGAAAACATCGTGAGGAAACCTGCATGTCTGAGGAAATTAAAAGTTTTCGAAGGCGTGTGAAATCCACCAATCAGTACTGGGCCCGCTAGGTGGATCATGGCCCGTAGCCCCTTGTACAAGGAGAGGCCTGTGCCTCAACAGTGGGGACATTAATAGGCTGATGATGATGAAGTTTCAGATATTTGTGACAAAGCCATAAAAGTATAATTAATTACCTATAATTTACGCTCTAAAACTTACCTGCCTAGTGGCCTAGTGGCTAGGACTCCGGACTCCCATGCGGGAGTCCGGTTTCGAAACCGTGCAGTGCCATGTACCAAAGAGTTTTTCGTTTTTTCGAAGATTTACATTTACCGACTGCTCTAACGGTGAAGGAAAACTGCACTGCTGTTCCAGTGTTTCCACTGTTGAATCCAGTTTTAATTGTTATCTATTTCATCTTTAGGTATGTATTTATTTGTACTTTTATTAATTATACTTTTAATATATTTTTGTTTTAGTCCCTGACTGCCGTTTCGCCCGCGATGCCTTCGTCCGGGCACAGCTGAAAACCAGCGCTGTGGTTCTGCTGCCGTACCGGTCGGACATGTGCTCTTTTAATATTGCATTGTTTTTATTTTATTTTTTCCAATATTTTTTAAGTTTAATAATGTGTGCAATGTTGAATAAATGTTTTTCTTTCTTTCTTTCTCTCACACTGAGATGACCAGTGTGTAAAATGGGGTAGGCACAAAAGATCCTCAAGGGTCGAAGTGCCGCAGGTCTTTTGTGAAATTATTACGTATTTTGTAATTTTTTAGTATTACTTTATTTTGTTAAATTATTTCTAACGTGTACTAGGTACATAAAGTAGAACTAATAACATAGAATAACCAATATTTCTTTTATTTTCTATTTTACTAAAAAATTATGGATCGCTGTACCTAATCCTGATTGAATTCCTGAAGTTACGTACGGTACGAATTTCCGCCAAAAATATATTCGTCTCTTTGAAAATTCTCAATTGTTATTTTGACTTTTTTATTTTTTAATATTAAGTATTTTGGTATTCTGTTTAATAAAATAATTAAATGAAAAAAGAAAGAAAGAAAAAAACATTTATTCAACATTGCACACATTATTATACTTAAAACAATATTGGATAAAATAAAATAAAAACAATGCAATATTAAAAAGGCACATGCTCAGCATGTGCTGCGGTCCGACCGGTACGGCAGAACCGCAGCGCTGGTTTTCAGCTGTGCGCGGACGAAACGAAGGCATCGCGGGCGAAACGGCAGTCAAAATGTTTGGTTACACTCTGTGTATAAACATAATAAGGTAAAATTGTAGTTACTCGTACATTAGCGAATAAACCTACTTATTTTCCTGTTTGTCTTATTAATAATGTCGGTAGCTATTACTTATATAAAATACTAACAGAAACTATGTAGGGTAGGTACATATTAATAAGACCGCGAAAAGTGTCTTAAAAAACTGCGCGTAATAAATAGGCGAGAGTTTTAAAACGAATTAAACTGTACACCTTTTAACTCAGGCTGCGCCCGCGTCGTAAGAGGGACGCGGGGCAAGCGGGCGCAAGCGGGAGGCAGACCCCACCTGGAGCTAATCGAACGCTCGCCCGCTGTCTTCTCGCCTCCTGCCCCTCTTACGTCGCGGGCGTAGCCTGACTTAAATGGTTTACCCATAGTTGTGAGCAGAGAAAAAGAAATTAGAGAAAAGAGCAGTGAAAAATCTTTAAAGCACTTGAGCAGGGGATGAATTCTAAGCGGGAAAAAGTCGTGAGTGTGAAAAAGGGATGAAAGTAAAAGTAAAGTAATGTAAAATACACTTTATTGCACAAATAAAAAACAACAAACATGAGATAGAAAAGGAAATAGTGAAGTACAATTTAGTAGTGCAGGAGGAACTGGTAAAGTAGTCGTGAGGTGTGGAAAAGAGCATGATCATTGAAAACGAACTGTGAGCATTGAAAAAAGGGTAACTGTGAGCTCTAAAAAAGAGACGAGAGTTAGTGAAAAAGAGCTGTGAGCAGTGACAAATTGATAAAATGATGTCAACTTGGGAATATAGAGTGCTTCTCCTATTTATGGTATTAAATCCTTGCCAGTTACAGTGTACAGAAAAATATTCTCTTCCAGTATTTATGCCGATTCAACATATTTGTAAGTACAGTGACAGTCATGTTGTTTTTAGTGTAAAACTTAAACTTACTTACTGCGCTGGCGCAGCGACCCGAAGTGGATCTTGTCCTCCGATACCAAAGAGCGCCATCGCTCTCTCTCCTGCGCAGTCTGGAGCCAGTCAGGCTCCCGGAGCTGACGCAGATCCTTCTCCACTTCATCGCGCCAGCGGTATCTGGGACGTCCGACCGGACGTCGTCCGTTAGGGCGTCCCACATACGCTCGTTTAACTGCCCCATCCTGGTGACGTGTCCGAGCCATCAGAGTCGAGCTGCGTTCGTTTCTCCTATAATGATCGGCTCGTTCACCATCTCTTCAATCTCCCTATTCCCTATTCTTTCTTATCCTCCACCCTCCGTCTTCCTTCTTGACTGTAATACTTAAACGTTTACACAAAATTGATACCTCAGTACCAGAAGGGAAACTTAACTAGCGTTTGAACGCGAAGACACGCACGCTGTTGAACGCGCGGGAACTTTTTTTGTCGGTCCAGCCCAGCGGTCGACAGCGCGGTGTTACGGTGTGTCATTACTTAGTGTCTCTTGCCTCGATCGCTAATACTGACTAAGTTTCCTTTCTTGAATGTAGGTACCACTTAGGTATCTAGTTTGTGCCGCCTAACTTCCTACTAAATACACGTTTTCCGCTTATAAATGAGTAATCAATGTATTATATTCCGCTTTATACATCAATATGTTCTATTTATATCAAAACAATCCTCAAATGACGTTTTTTTTGGCTACTAACTATCCTCTTTTGGCGGAAATTTAATTAAAAATGGATATAGCGTTCGCGAAGTATTTACCAAAAAACGGTGTTTAATTTCTTACAAGTGTCAGAAATAGTGAACAATTGTGTTAGGCAATTACTGATGATTCAGTGGATCAGGTGGCGGCCATTTAATTTTAGAAATTGTATATAGTGTAATAGTGCAATTGAAGTTCCGAAAAGCCCTTAATAATTCAGGCACTATTTAACAAAATTAAAGAAAAATGAGAATAAAATCATTGGCAGTTTTACCGCACGCGCTAGTGACTCTTCTGTCATTTTATAGTGTAAACTGTGGCCTTGTTTCCATATCGAAGAATCATCGTTCTAATACTACCGCCACTACACCTTTCCCATTTTTGATTCGCAATGGATGTAAGTAACTTCTGATAGTTTTTTACAAAGTTCATTTAAGAAGCTTTGGAAGGTGTTATGTGCAACGCCAGCCTGGGGTGATACCACCCTTTTACCCATTTCTGCCGCAAAGCAGCAATGCTTGCGTTGCTGTGTTTCAGTTTGAAGGGTAGAGAGCCAGCTTAATACCGGCGCATGTGGCATTCTATCTATTCAGCGGAGCGTCGAAAACCCTTTAATAACGTCATAGTAAGGTGAGATGTTTATGGGAGATGGTGACCACTTACCATCAGGTTGCTTTTGAACTCGTCTGCTCTCCTTGCAATAGAAGTTACAAATTTTTTCAAGGGCTTCTGCTATTAGATGGATTACGCTGGCTCTCTTACTCTTGTTTACCTTTAAAACCGAAACACAGTGATGCAAGCATTGCTGCTTTGCGGCAGAAATAGGTAAGGCTGGTACGACCCCAGACTGATTCTGCACAGAGTCACTTACCAAAGCTAACTTAACTGGACCTTAAATATTACTTAATTATTTTTATAACAAACAAGGATTTTGAAATTCACCCCTCTGTAGATGGCTCGCTAGAGAAGTTTTATATTGTAACCACGTCTGCCAGTTGGCGCATGCGATTTGAGAATTTCCCATACATTAGTCGGGCACTGAAATGTCATTTATTCCGTCGCTCGGCTGTCAGTGCTGACTACATTGTTCTAGAGCAGAGGGCGCTAGTACTCCGATTTTTGTGATAACAACTTTATAACATTATCCACAGTACCAGTCGACCCTCGATCACCAATACTTGTAGAGAACTGCGACAAACTGCACTGCAATAATTCTACCACCATACACAGTTATCCGTGCTATTGTCTGGAAAACTCCAATTTGAAGGTAATTCGCACCGTCTCTGGCATGATGATGATTTAACATCTACGACAGCAGCCGGGAACGACAGTTCAATTTGCTTTCTGAGCCACATCATCATCGTCATCAGCCTATTTGTCCCCACTGTTGGGACACAGGCCTCCCCTTGTACAAAGGAGTACGGGCCATGATCCCGCCTGGGCCCGCTTGGTGGCCCAGTGCTGATTGATGGATTTGATTGGATTTCACACGCTCTTGGAAAGTTTTCCTCAGACATGCAGGTTTCCTCGCGATGTTTCATTCACCGTTTGAGCAGTCGGTAAATGTACCTACATAAGTCATCGAAAAAAATCCGAAAAAATCATTGGTACATAGCATACATTCCTTGCTTTCGAATCCGAACCTCAAGGGAATCCGGTGTCCTAGCCACTAAGGCCACCGACGCTTCTAAGGCACGGAATTCAAATTAAATTGTGGCATTAGCGATCCCCCATTCTACAAAATACAAAAAATACAAAAATACAAAAAGTTTATTATTTTCTTCCACTTAAGGTAACAAAGTTTGAATACATAATATAGGTTTTGACCATCTAGCTAGTGGAAGACTGATGCTCAAACTAGGATTAACCTGTGTTTTGAGTCACCAGGTCTCCCCTTCCAGATCCATGTACGGTAAGTAAATTTATGTACAGGTAGGTAGTTATAAAAGAAATAAGGGGCCAAAATATAGAAAATAAAAAGAAAACCAAATTACAATAGGATTTTGTGTAAAAGCGTGTTTGGTGTGTGTGTCAGTATATGTTTGTGTGTGTGTGAGAGTTGCGTGTAGTGTGTGACAGAATTGGGTGAGGATGTGTGTACATGCGAGGTGTATCATATCTGTGTCTGTGTGTGTATTTGTGTATGTGCGTGTGTGTGTGTGTAAGAATGAGAAAAAGGGGTGTACATAATGTTTGTGATTGTGCGGTGTTGTGTGAGTACGCATGCAGGGTGTAAATATGTGTTGCCATTCTGCTCTAACTAGGTAGTTATAAGTAGTAGATTTTCTGTTTCATCATAACTAAGTGATAGAAGCCATTTGCTAACAGCCTTTTTACATTCCCATCTTGTTTTAGGGTAAATACATAGGATTTTGTTTATTAAATTATACAGCCTTTTTCCTTGAAAACCGAAAAATCTTTGTGTGAACGCAGTTCGAGTTGCTATAGGAGAAAATATTTTATAGTGACGTCTTTTGTTCGCATTACGATGTTCACTAATGTATTCCATGATTGTATGTTGTCTTAGAACTGTTTCTAAAATGTACAGTTGGCGTACATTTAACACTTCAGCATCTTTATACAGCTGTAGGGTAGGGTGCAGCCGAGGTTTGAAGAGACAGATTTTTAAAATTAGTCTTTGTGCCCTTTCAAGTGGTAGTAAGTGAGTCTTGGCTGCTCCTCCCCAAACAGCTATACAATATGTTAGTATTGGTTGACAAATCGCAGTGTATATACTTTTTAGCAAATTGCCGTCCATAACATGTCTTAGCTGTTTAAAAACATATGACAACTTTCTCAATCTTGAAACTAGGCTTTTAATATGATCATCAAACGTTAGATTGTTGTCAATAATAACGCCTAAATATTTGATTTTATCCGTTTTCTGTAGTATGATACATTTAGAGGTACATACTGTATCTGTTTGAGTATTACAGTTATGAGCGGTTATTTTGTAATTATTGTTAGGTAAAAATGCAGGGTTTCTTATCGAAAAGGGTATATATTTAGATTTATTAGCATTTAGGGTAAGTGAGTTGGCTGCCAACCAGTGACAGACCATGTTGAGACCTTCCTGTGCTAAGCTGAAGACTTCATTCCAAGATTCACCATAAAAAGTAAGAGTTGTGTCATCTGCATAAGATATAATTTTGCAATTCTTAAGTTTGAGCTGACAAAGGTCATTTATGTAGCACAAGAACAAAGTAGGACCCAAAATGCTGCCCTGGGGCACACCGTAAGTAATATCTCTATCTTGACTTTCCAGTCCCTCAAGTTTCACTCTTTGTAAACGATTCGATAAGTAATCTTTAAGCAGTGTTAGTTGAGTGCCTCTAATTCCAAGCTTTTCTAGTTTGTTTATTAGGTTGGGAAGAGAGACTGTGTCAAATGCCTTTGCAAGGTCCAAGAAGATAGTCAAACATTTGTGTTTAGCATCAAGGTGGTTTGTAATGAGATCGACAAATTCCTGTACCGCATCAGCTGTGGATTTCCCAGTTCTAAATCCAAATTGGGCACTTGATATAAGGTTATTATTCTCCAAATATTTTGTTAGACTATTATTAATATATTTTTCGAATATTTTCGATAAGGACGGCAGTATAGAAATCGGACGATAATTGTCGACACTGTCTCTCCTCCCCCCTTTATGTATAGGTATAACCGCGGATTTTTTAAGTGAGTTTGGAAATACCCCATTTACCATGCAACTGTTCAGGAGGTAAGTCAGTGGAGCGACGATAAACTTTTTCATAGTTTTTAGGACCTTTGCTGAAATTCCGTCGTAACCTGCTGAGCTGTTTTTTAAGTTAATTATAAATCTCTCAACCTCATCCTCGTCAGTAGACGGCAAAACAAATTCTGGTTCTGTTCTGTTCTAATATCCTCATTCATAAAAACAAACACATTCATACAACACAACACGCACACACTGTTACTTTCTTCGTCCGTGCAGTCACTGAGGGGCCAGCTGAAAATCAGCGCTGTGGCTTGCCTCAGCATTATGCTGAGCTGGTGTACACTTTTTGGCACTTTACCGCACCGGATGTTTTGTGCTGCATGTATTTATCTTTGTATACTTCTGTATTGTGTACTTGCTATATTCTGGTGTTTACAGTGTTAAATAAACGTTTTTAATTTCAATTACAGCGTCCAATGTTGCTCCATTTGCACGATCACTTTATGAAAGTTCAGATAAATAGGTACTTACTAAATACCATGTTTTTTTTTCTTGTGGGCAGTTATAATAATATGTATTCACTTTGGATATTGATTTTCATTTTTGCTGCAACAGGATTTCTAGGACGAAACGTCCATAATGTTACCTAAGTTTTCATTAAAATACATGACATAGAGGAGACTTAAGGACGATAACCTAAGGACGTTTCCTTAACATTAAGGGCGTTTCTTTCTCACTCACATTCAGTTTTATTCAATTTAAGGTAACTGGCTGTCCACCATCCGACATCTTCTCTGCCCTGAACAAATGCAAATCCCGCGACTTCGAATGGCTGGAACTGGTCGACTTGCCGAAAGCCCCCGACGAGTTAGACTTCAAAGGAATCTCAGTTGAAGAATTGACCATTACGGGTTCCGACTTGTTAAATGTGGAGTCAAATTTTCTTAACCAAGTGCATTCGCTGCGATCCTTAGATTTACATTATGTGTATTTGCCACCGCTGCCTCCGTCTTTGGGTCTTCACACTTTGAGGCTGGTTGGCGGGACGGCTGAAGAATGGGGGTCGTGTTCGGAACTGAGAAAGCTGTATATTGATCAATGGAACGTGACAGAATTTCCGAAGGGTTTCCTCAACTGCTCGAAATTGGAGGAACTGGAGATAACCAGTACTTTCGCTGAGGTGCGTGAAGTCTGTTCATTCAATGTGTAAAATTTTTGTTCAATGTGTGAAATGGGGAAGGGAATTGCAAACCCCATTAAATCTGCCAAGAAAGTATTTTTTTTATCTAGAAGCAGATGAGTATGCTGACCCACTGATGGTAAGTAATCACCGTCGGCTATAGACTCTCTCCTCACTTATTAGAGGATTTTCGATGCTCTGCTAACTTTAAGGACTTAGGGGGGAGTGCCTGATGAAACACTAATTACGCTAGCTCTCGTACCCTTCAAATCAGAACACAGCAATGCAAACATTGCTGCTTTGCAGAAAACGACTAAAATAAGAATTTTCTGTCTTCAACAGTTACCAGCGCGCATGTTGGAGGGTGCGAATGCGCTAACAGTGCTGACACTACGTAACTGCGGACTGCGCACGCTTCCAGATCAGCTGTTTAGCGACGCTCGAGGGTTACAGAAAGTAAATCTCCCGTACAATTTACTGCGGCAAATACCGTAATTATGATGCTTTATTTTTTACGCCTTTTGGAATTTGCTTGTACAGTCGATCACTAACTAAAGTAGGTTTTATTTTTATTGTTTATTGATTACTGAACCCGCGTTTGAGCTCAATCTCACCTGGTGGTAAATGACGATGAGATCGAAGAAAGTACTGACTCTTCTATAAACACTGCCGAAACACATCAACGCCGAAGCGAAGACATTTGACGACAGACCTTACATAGAAGATGTACAAGAAGATTACATAGAAGATAGAAGGATGGTCGCTTGACTGATACCTTATCTTTTCAGAGAAACTCTAACATCGCTACAGATAACACATCTGGACCTTTCAAACAACGATTTTAATGGAGACTTTACTACCAGCAGCCTCAGCAATAGCACCAGACTCAGCGACGGTGATAAGTTGCTAAGGACCCTGTCACAGTTACCCAATTCGGTGAAAGAACTGTCGCTAGGGTTCAACAAGTTACAGGACTTTTGGTGCAACTTCAGTTATAAAGGTTTTCTTTTCATTTATTTTTAAGAAAAACAGACGAGCAAATGTGCTACCTGATGGTAAAGTGGTCACAATAGACATATCACAAGAATTCCGGCATAGAACAAAAGTTAACGACATAGCTCATAAGATTAGCAAGCTGAAGTGGCAGTGGGCCGGTCACATCTGTCGCAGAACCGACAACCGCTGGGGTAGACGAGTTCTGGAGTGGAGACCGCGTTTGGGTAAACGTAGTGTGGGACGCCCTCCTGCTAGATAGAGCGACGATCTGGCAAAGTGGCTGGCAACAACTGGGTGAGAAGAGCCGAATATCGGGCTCAATGGCGCGCCCTGGGAGAGGCCTATGTCCAGCAGTGGAGTAGAGTGCTGATGATGAAGAATTGCAGCTTTGTGGCAGATAAGAGGGTAATGCCTCCCCATGCAGGCTGACTCTACACAAAGTCATATCTCAATTTTATTCACGTGCGATCCATCTTCTACTACATCATCACTTACCATCAGATGCGACAGAGGTAAATAAACTTGTAGAGTTTACTCAACTACGTCAGAAAAAATGGTATCCGTGGTTTCCAAGAACATCGGGTCATTTTAATTGTTTTTTATTAAATAAGGAGAGCAGACGTACAAACGGGCCACCTGATGGAAATGGTTACGGTCGCCCATAGACATCTCACCATGAGGACTAAGATGAACAGTCTCATGTGCCGGAAATTACGCTGGCTCTCTTACTCTTCAAACCATTTCTGCTTTACGGTAGAAATAGGTAAGAGGGTGGTACCAACCCAGGCGATCCTTTACATCAAGATCTACCACCTGTAACTGTTAATGTTAGAAGTGGTCCCAGGAACGGTAATTTGAGGTCAAATGTTTAGGACCATGGTGTCATTTCCTTATCTGAAATCCCCTCTGATGATGACCAGGATTTTTTAATTAAATTACTTAAGAGAGTTATTTTCAAACAGATTCGAGATTTATTGACCGGAGATGGACATCCCCTAATTATTTCTATGAGGGGCAACCCAGTTCGAAAGGTACTTTTCAACCAGGCAGACTACCAGTGGTTGATGAAGAAGCCGAAGGTATGTTGTCACAATAGTAATAAGTCTGTCGTGTATAACGGAAACGCGATTTACGAGTAAGTGAATTGTGAATATTGTGATAATTATTATCTATATTACTTTCAGCACAGGAAAATCACAGTGGAATTAGACTCAAAGTTAGATTGCGACTGCCAGCACGGTTGGTTGGCGCGCGCAATTAAGCATCGGGTCAAAATTCTACCGAAAGTCTCTTGCGCAGGTATGATGAGAAAGTTATGTAGCAGCAAACATACCTAATCTTCTAGCCTGTAGTCTTGGATGAAGAATTTAGCTACGGGAGCTTCTGTATATCATACGAGGCATCAAGGACGCAACTACAGTGACTTATCAGAGTTGTGGGTGGCCAACTGGTAGCTTTGGCCATCTATCGCAGAGAAGGCAGCCAGGACATGCTTGACACAATTCCGCAGTTTCAGTTAAGATCCTGGAGCCTCATTCTCGCCTACGGCAATGATAAGAGGCCCATTCTCTCGATGGTGTTTGGATCGAATTGGTAAAGGTTGGGAGAGAGTGGTCTAAGAATAGTTGGATGTCTGACGAGAATTATTTATGTGGTCTTCTGGCATACAGAGGGAGGACGCTGGGTCCATTCTCGATACTGCCACATGCCGTTGCGTTGCTAGAAACTGATTTGGAGAGTTTCAGAAGGTGAAGGGGTTTAGTTCTTGGAGGAGATGGGTGAGTTATTAGGGACAGTGGGAGGGGGAAGGATTGTGTAACAAAACCCTTTTTACCCTCACTATAATGAATCATAATTTTTTCAAAGGTATCTTCAAACTTAAATCCGTATACAGGAGGCGTCAGATTGCGGCAGATGAATCTCGACAGCATGGAGTGCAACAAAGTCGCGTGCGTAACTGACTGCGATTGTCGCACGCGGTGGCGCGACAATGCGACTGTCGCGACTTGTCGCGGCTTGAGCTCCGTGCCTAAACTCCGCGTGCGCGAGTTGCTTGCATCCAACAATCAGATAACAACCATTGCTGCTTCTGATCTTTACGATGAACTGCACGTGAGTTTAGATCTTCTCAAAATATATTTCTTTATTGAATAAAAAGAGCAGACGAGCACCATCAGTGGTCGCCATCGCACATAGACATCTAACCTCACTATAATGTTATTAGAGGGTTTCCGATACAGATCTCCGACTCAGGTCTCGTTCATGGAGACGCAGAGCATAAACGCTCTCTTACTCATACTCATACCATTTATTGATTTTCATGTGTAACAATTGACCTTAAAAAAATATATTATAGGTTCATACATGAAACCCTGAGTAGGGCACCGCAATACATCGTCATATGTTTGAATTGTCCGCTTTACGCCCCGCATTTCGCGCCGCACTAAGCTCCGCGTTTCCATGAACGAGGTCTTAGACATATGAAGCACTCCACCTTCGATCATGGAGACCAGCGTAATTACGCTGGCTCTCTTACCCTTCATACCGAACCAGCAATGAAAGCGTTGCTTTGCGGTAGAAATAGGTAAAAGGGTGGTCACACCAGGCTGGCTCTACACAGAGTCATACCACTTTCAAACTGCTTGCAGATGCTGGATCTCAGCCACAACCACATCAAACACCTGGATAGTGCTGCAGCGACTGCGCTGTTCTCTTCACGACGGAGGCGCGTGCGACTCGCGGGTAACCCGATCGCCTGCGACTGCGACAACCGTCCGCTGCTGGAGGCTTTGCAGTCTCATCATGGTCAAGTAAGTTTATCCTTTAGATCTTTGTCGTGTGGTTAATGGACAACCTTTTGGCAAGGAATATGTACCACTAACGGTCACCCATCTTGGTTGTGATCGCGCTCAACGTTTAACTTGCTATTTCTTGACCATGCTGGCATCTAGGGTTAGTGTCTAGTAGATAACTTACTTTTTTAACCCGTGTCCCCGATTAAAAAGAAGAGTGTTATGTATTACGCGTATTTCTCTCTGTATTATTACCGATAAACTTTTTATTGAAAACTGTATTAAGTCAATTGTGTTCTCAGCCATTCATTATCAAAATTGGTGGTTTCCATAGTTAGTAGATAGGTGGTTCAAGTTTGAGCTCAAATTTTTTGGACCATGGTGCGTTTTCGACATCTGGAACCTTGAGCAGGAATTGTAGGTGGATCTCTAAGGGGTTACTTATAAATTAAGTCTAATTACTTCTCCATAAAGGTTTCTAATGTTTAAAAAAGAATTTATTCATAGCTTTTATTCGCAGGTGATAGACTACAACCAGCTTACATGCATGGATGATCGTTCACTACAAAACATTACAACTGAAGACCTATGTAACGCCACAGCAGCATCATCAGATTTGTTGTCAAAGGCGGAGAGAGACCGTACTATCATGACCATCGGTCTGGCTACTGGTGGTAGCCTGATGGTATTTCTGATTCTTCTGGCAGGTCTCTACTATTACTACAGGAGAGAGATAAAAGTATTGTTGTATAATCGTTGTTGCTGCTTCGTCAAAGAAACAGAAGTTTGTCAATTCGATGCATTCCTCTCCTTTTCACACGCAGACGAATTATTCGTGTTACAGAATCTCTTGCCACACCTTGATAAGGAATTCAAGATATGCGTCCATTTCAGAGATTGGACTCCAGGAGATTGGATCCCTTCACAGATAAACAGATCAGTTGAGCAGTCAAGAAGGACTATTATAGTTCTTTCAAAGAACTTTTTAGGGTCCATGTGGGGTTTGCTGGAATTTCGTTCTGCCCACGCTAGTGGTTTACGCGAAGGCTGTGCTAGAGTCATTATTGTGCTTCTAGAGGATGTCAATGGCGATATTGATCCAGAATTAAGAGCGTATCTATCGACGAACACTTATGTGAAGTGGGGTGATCTGTTGTTCTGGGAGAAGCTGTGTTATGCTCTTCGTACAATCCCAGAAAGTGATGTTAAAGTAGATGGTGCTCCAAGTGTAAATACATATTCGTCGACGGGTAGTATTTTGGAGCAGAGAGTTTCGAAGTATAATGAGAAGAAAGCTGCTGAAAGAAAGGTAGAAAACTGAACTTTAATGAATAAAAGTTTTTCAGTTACTCTTTTACTTCTCCACTCTATCCTTCACATTCTACAGATGGACCTCGAATTAAATTAAAAAAATAATTATATGTATAGAAATGTATAACTGTTAGTTGCATGAAATGTCCTAAAAGTCAAGTTACCATTAAAAACATGATATCACTTTCTACGAGATGACTAAAGCTTTAGATGGAAACTTTAAAATTAAAGACGTTTTGTGGAACTCACGGTAAGTAGACAAAAGGAAATAAGGATAATTAGACTAAAGTTATATTACTGTAAATTAACAGCCTCTTCAAAGTTGTCTTTGGCACAAACCTAGGTTCAAATTAACTGGAAATTACCCAGTTAGCCGTCCCGTTCGCAGGTCGGTCCATATTTAAGGCGAATCGCACATTGCACCGCGCACCGCCGCGGTGGGCGATGAAATGGTCGAACTGGTAGTACTGGATTGTATGTAATCCGTAGCTGCGACTTAACACACTGAAACCGCCTCCCCGCGCGGTCGGGCGGCGCTCGCTTAGTGTGTTAGATGACAGCGGATTACATACAATCCTCCTCCTCCTCGCGTCGTAATCCTCAATGCTGAGGGTCGTGACCACCTTTAGGTAACACCTTCTGGAGGATGATCTTCCTCCATTTATTTCTGTCCCCGGCGGTGTGGATGGATCGTGAATTGTAGAGTCAAGAGTGGTGCGGATTTGGTCGGACCAGCGCATCGGAATTCGTCCTCGAGGCCTCTTTCCTTCCATTTTTCCGGTCACAATAAGTTTTTCGAGGTTGTCACTGTCTTTCCTGGCAATGTGACCGAAATATTCGAGAATTCTACGAAGGCACTCGGAGGACAGTCGTGAGGTGATTTTGAGTTCACGTAGAATGGATTGACGTTGGTACGAATTCGGAGCATTTTTCACATATAATCCAGTAGGTAGGTACTAACTACTAGTTCGACCGCTTCACCGCCTACCGCGGCGGTGCGCGGTGCATCGTGCGATTCGCATAAGGGAAATGCAGTCGACGAGATGGCCAGCCTCCTGGCAAAAAGCCAGGCTTATGGTATTAACCGTTGCAACTTGGAGATTTATTAAAAGTGCTGAATAAATGAATTTCAAGAAGTTTGTTTGAAATATGTTTTAAACTTACCTATACCTTGACCAGGGGCCCAATTCTCCTAAATTACAACATTTGTTTGTTTGTTCTATTTCTATCCAATTTCAATTTAATTTTCGTTCCATTTCTATTTGGACACCAAATCGCATTCTGCTGACGCATAACTTTACCACTGCCACCTTTCGATTTACTATCGATCGGCCAAAAGTACCTCGGGAGGAACTTATGTTCGATCGTTATATTTGACAGTTGAAGCGTTTTGTTACCGTTCGACTGCGATTCAGTAGAAACTAAACGTTTTATTAGAATGCACAAATACGTTACTGTTCGATTGATCGTTGACTCGTTCGGAACTTAACTGAAATTGGATCGTTAGTGAATAGTAGCATACGAAACACGTCATAACGACGCAGTTTAGATTCTATTTAGTTACGTTGTGTTTAGTGGAATCGATCTCCAGGAATATAAAAACCCTGTCAAGATGGCGCCATTGGGTATTTTTATGGTTTGTGTTATGGAGTTCGCTGTGAAAATAATAGTTACTTCTAACTCCGCAATATGACGAGGGTTTTTATTTATATTTCTCGTCAGGGTATACCTAACTTATTTATTATAGTAGTTTTTGCAACTGTCTGAATGTCTAATTACGTGCATACAATACTTTACAATACTTATCAATCTAGATTTGGATATTATCCCTACATGTACCCAACACAATTAATTTATTTTATTTATTTTTATTTCAAAAAATTTCACAGAATAACAGTGATACCAAGGTACTGTGAAATTCAACAAAAATATATCTATAAACAATTACAAACTAACTGAATAGGGACGCACATCCATACTCTCACAGAACCTCAGACACTCATCACGCACACTCGCCCATAGACTTGCAAACACATCGCAGTCTGGTGCTGATGCGAGAAGCGCATTGAGATTCTGCAGAGCACGAACAAGAGGCGATTTTAGGCGAACAATACTTGCTCGTAGCAATTGGGGTTCAACTCACTGGAGGTCAGAAGAAACCTTGAGCGAATACTTAACGCGTGCAAGGCGCTCAGAGGGAAAGTTGACTCCATTGAGTTGCACAACTTGATCTGCCAGGTCTTTGTCCCGGACCATTACGTAAGGCGGCGCTGTAAGCACATTAGGTTTGTAACACCGTTCAGCCGCACTGTAGCGCGTTTCGAATCCCCCATTTAGTGATGCATGGCCGAGGATCAGAAGAGCATGTCTGTGCTACTGTGAGAGTGTGAGATGAATGTTTTTTTTAAAATGTAGGTATAGTAGGTATAGTAGTGGTAGATTCTAATGTGAAGGATCGCCTGGGGTGGTACCACCCTCTTATCTATTTCTGCCGTGAAGCAGAGATGCTTGCATTTCTGTGTTTCGGTTTGAAGGGTAAGAGAGCCAGCGTAATTTTCGGCACATGAGGCAATCCATCTTAGTCCTCAAGGTTAGCAGCGCATCAGAAACCCGCTAATAATAATACATTTACCATCAGGTGGCCCGTTTGCTCGTCTGCTCTCCTTAATTAATAAAATAAAATAAAAAATAAGTTGTAAATATGATATCGATAATTAGCTAATTAATTAATGTAAGTGGTCTACCGTTTTAATTAATTATAATAATAAATAAATAAATAAATTTATAGGTACACTAAAGTCATTGAACTACAAGTCTACCTAACTTAAATGGAAGTAATTTTTGAATCTGAAATAAATTGCCAATTTCTACGACCATGAAATACCTCAATAATTGAAAATACAAACTATTGTAAATATAATAGAAGTTTTAAAATCAAAATTACAATATGTAATAATTTTCGTAATATTTTTGTAATTTGTAACTATTAATGCTTAGTGGGTAGTTATTAATGATATAGACACTACCCTTTATTGAATACCTTCTTTTTGTGAAAGCACTGTCTCCCAAGACACAGGTTCACCTAGTTTGGGAGTCAGGGTATTGTTTGACTTACAAGCATTGTGATATTTTCAATAAGATGCAAGCTGTGGCGGGAGAAATACCCGCCCAAAGGTTTCATACCGCCAAAAGAAGTCCTACCACCGGGTTTCAAACTCCCGTGGCCAACCTGGAAAACGCTTAATCGCCTGCGAACCCAGAACTAAAATAGGACGAACACGCCATGACAGCATGAACGCAATGACATAACCGCCTTTAGGAATTTGTTTATCTCCAGTTGCGTCGATGTCAAAAAAAACCAGACGGTTTATAGATTACATTCAAAATGACAAAACTTATTAACATAACACTGTGGCATCGATTCTGGGTGTCGATTATTTTTTATTGTAAAAAGGAGCAGGCGAGCAAGTACCTACTTGCCGACTATAGTCAGCGTTGTCTACAGAAAACTCACCTCAATATAGAGGGTTTTTGTTGCGCTGCTAACTTTGAGAACTTAGAATCTAAGTTTAAGTCTGAGATGAAGTGCGCTGGCTGGCTTGTTACCCTTTACACAAAACACAGCAATGCAAGCATTGCTGTGTTGCGGCAGAAGTAGGTAAAAGGGTGGTTCAAAACTGAACTGTTTCGGTAAATAAACAACTTTTATTCGTAAAATGAATTTTCACCTCCCATTTGCGAACCCAGGTTGGCTGTTGCGGAGATAATCTTCACAATTGGGGGTTTTCCAGCGATCAAGTAAAGTGTGAGTGGTGTTTCCCCTCAAACCATGGAGCAATTGCTCTGCTGTCCCGCGTGTCCGATCACCTGCACGCGGGAGGAACTTTTCGAGGACAACCAGAGGGCTATCGATGTGCCTGCCTTCTGGTCGGGAAACATTTTGTTCGGATCATCAACTCGATAGAAGAAGAATAAAGATTATTTTTCTTTTACTTGACATTTGTGTTTATATTATTGAACTTCACAAATCCTTTCATAAACACATTACTGCTTCGGGCAGCCGTTAGTAGGATTGGCGATCTTTTCATAAACACATTACTGCTTCGGGCAGCCGTTCGTAGGATTGGCGATCTTTTCATAAACACATTACTGCTCCGGGCAGCCGTTCGTAGGATTGGCGATCTTTTCATAAACACATTACTGCTTCGGGCAGCCGTTCGTAGGATTGGCGATCTTTTCATAAACACATTACTGCTTCGGGCAGCCGTTCGTAGGATTGGCGATCTTTTCATAAACACATTACTGCTTCGGGCAGCCGTTCGTAGGATTGGCGATCTTTTCATAAACACATTACTGCTTCGGGCAGCCGTTCGTAAGATTGGCGATCTTTACATAAACACATTACTGCTTCGGGCAGCCGTTAGTAGGATTGGCGATCTTTTCATAAACACATTACTGCTTCGGGCAGCCGTTAGTAGGATTGGCGATCTTTTCATAAACACATTACTGCTTCGGGCAGCCGTTCGTAGGATTGGCGATCTTTTCATAAACACATTACTGCTTCGGGTAGCCGTTCGTAGGATTGGCGATCTTTTCTTCTTTTTAGGGGTCTTGTTTATTTTATTTTAATAGTTATAATTAACTTAAATTATTTTCAATGGTTTTTAATTTAAGCACACTTGTATTTCCTACACAATGTATTTTTTTCTGGAATAAACAAAATATGAAATAAAATATGAAATCTGTACACTGTCAAAACGGATCCCTACTGCTGTCGCTCCGACGTCCATCCGTCCGTCTGCCACGCGGTTATACGGAATAAGGTACGGTTTTAGCCACCAAAAGGATATCCAAAAAGGTGGCTGAGGGTAGTATCTATTTCATACGCCTTTTGCACTCGTATATTATGTATCATATGATTTTTCCATCACCTGAAGGTTGCCTGAAAGATATCGCTTAAAGCGATAAGACCGCCTTTTGCACATTGTATTACCTCTCTTTATGTTGTATGTTTTGTTTTAGTCCCGGGTGTGCAATAAAGTATATTTGTATCGTATTGTGTCTTTTTCTAACTAGTAGGTATTCCTCACGTGATCAGGATCGTGATAATTTCACACACTGGTGAGCAAGTTCCTTCACGATGTTTTCCTTTGCTGTTAGAGCAGTCGGTAAATGTACGTAAGTCTTCGATCGAAAACCTGAAAAACTCATTGGTACATGGCATGGTTTCGAACCCGGACCTCCCGCATGAGAGTCAGGTCTTCTTAGCTACGACTCCATCGACGCTCTTGTACATTTCTAAAGTCTTGAGGTGTGGGTATGTAGTGTACAGTCGAGCTAAAAAAGTATACCATCCTGTCAAATTTCTATTCAAAGTCTATGGCGAATGCATTCAAATTAATTCAAGTTATTAATTAATTCGTAAATATAGGTTGCACAAGTCGTAACATAAACGTATATTATATATGACATACTGCCTAATCTGATAATATGAAACACTTACTGTTGTTTGCTAAGTTGGCTCTCAAAGTGAGGGCTGACTCTAATAATACTTGAGCGTCCCTTCCCTTTTCTTAGTGACCCTAACGAGGCTGACATGGTCACCTTGTCGTGTACTAAGTCGTCTCTAAACTGAGATTTATATATATAAAAAAAGTATATATTTAGCTATAACAGCATACGAAATTTTTCTTAACATAAGAATTATAACTATAGTAATTTAAGTAATCTGTAACAAGCAACTAAATAAATAAAATTTGAAACAGTTAAATTCTAAATTAAAACATAACCTATATAAATCAAATGAGTTAATCTCTAAGGAGGACGTAGTTCAAAGTACTGCTAGTATGCAGTTTCCTTTACATAGGTAATAATGGAAACAGATACATACAGCTATACAACTACACTAACAGGCATAGGGCATAAAACAACCACATTTTTGGGAACAATTTTATAATTTAATTTTAAAATAGACAATAGGGGTATATTCCTCAGGTAAAGATATGGATGATATCATATTTAAATATATATTTGTCTGAACTAATGGGGCCTGATAAAGGGTTAAATCGTTTATTTCAAGCAAAATGCAACCCATACAATTAATAGATACAAATGTAAAAAAAATTAAAAATAAACTAGATACTAAATTATACTGTATTACGTTATTTTTTGTTCGGACTCCGGTGCATGCGCAACCAACTCTTAAAAAATACATTATCATATAAATTGTCGTTGCGGACAGACACTAACTCATTTTTCGAGTCACTCTGTCCCAGAACGTTGCGACCCTGCTCCTCAGCAGCGCGAAGTAATCAGAGACCCTGGCGTATTAAACAAATAAGGTAAATAATAAATACCTATACCAACAGAGACCAAAGTGCGTTCATTTCAAATTGCAGCAATTTGACAGAAGGTAAACATTAGCTACAGACCGACTGTACGAGCAATAGGTTTCAAAAATCTAGTCTAGCCTTATAATTGGCTCCCGAAATGAGATTCTAGATCTCATTTCGGCTAGAAAACTAAGAAACATACTGATATCGATTCCAATTACTGAGACAGCTCAGCTGAAATTTATGAAATTACTGAACAAAATGTAATACTTTAATTAGAGGTGACTTACGAATATTAGTCAGTCAGTCAGTAATTGGATAGAGAGCTAGTTCACCAGCGGTCGTATTTCTAGTGACGATATGGAGACGTTATTACAGTGAGCCAACGCATACGACTATAGCAGGAGCCTCACCCGCCTCGTAGATACGTTCACAGGCCATTTGGGTACTTTAAACCTCCTACAAAAGATGAGACTGGCAGACAATCCTGTAGAGCCTGTGGTGACACCGTTGAGTCGATGGAACACTTGCTGTGCGAATGTGACTCGTTGGCTGGCGGGCGTATGAGTCTTCTGGGGGTAGCCCACCCGAAACCAGAGGACTATAGGCTCCTTCCTGTGAGCTGTACAGCGTCCTTCATGCACAGTATCTTTAAGGAACAGGAAGGAGACTAAGGAAAGGGGTGAGCACAAAAGATCCCTGAGGGTCGAAGTGCCGCTGGGGTTATCTCTGGCCCCCTGTCAACACTGTCAAGAATCAACGCATTATCGTTTGATATTTATGTGGGGCAGTCGATATTATAGTGGGAGTAGTCGATATTACGATGAGGCAGTAGATACAGATTAAAGGTGGGACTGATGTCGACATAACAGTGAGACATTCGATATTACGGTGGGGGTGTAGATTGTATTGAGGAAGATTATTTTTCGCAATTAAGCTTTGAATCTTCGAAAGCAATTTTACTTTTTTATTAAATAGGTAGGTAGTTATAAAGTTATTTTATATTTATTAAATAAATTAAATAATACTCAATAAAAAGTATTAATGAAATTATGGAAATAGTGATCATTTAAATAGGTATTTGTAAAGATATATCAACAATAATTATGGTGTACTATACTGTACTGATTATAGTGTAACAAATAGGGAAACAATAAATTCTATTTTATTCTTCTATTTCAAATGTTATTACTTATAATAAACCACATTGTAAAGCCTGACCAGATTTTTCACCATGTTTCAGAGTTCACCATGTTACGGAATTTCATGTGAATTAATTTCTTCATCGCAATCTCCATAGCACAGCACAGATTATATAAAAGTACCAGTGGAACCCTCTTGACAAGTCTCTTAGAAGCGGTCGAGGTTAAAAGACGATATGACATCGATATATCGATGACATCTCAACATCGAGATACTCGTAACATCGTCAATCAGGATAACAACTCGAGTTAATTGAATAAAGCAAGGTTCATGTATTGCAAGAAAATGTTAAGATGAAGAGGGCATGAGGGTGACATTCTGAACCAGCCTGGTGGTGCAAGGGGGGAACTAATTTACCCCCTCCTCTTAAGGGAGCGAGGTAGAGCGTCGGTAGCACAGAGGCTAGGACACCGGACTCCCATGCGGGAGGTCCTGGTTCGAAACCGTGCAGTGCCATGTACCAATAGTACCTACACGATGTTTTCCTTCACCGTTAGAGCGGTCAGTAAATGTACGTAAGTCTTAGAAAAATACGAAAAACTGCTATGGTATACATGTACTATTGGTACATGGCACTGCATGGTTTCGAACCCGGACCTCCCGCATGGGAGTCAGGTGTCCTAGCCACTGTGCCACCGACGCTCTACCACCTCCCTTAAGAGGATGGTGTAAATTAGTTTTTCGTATTTTTCTAAGACTTACGTACATTTACTGACCGCTCTAACGGCGAAGGAAAACATCGTGAGGAAACCTGCACACTGAGATGACCAGTGTGTAAAATGGGGTAGGCACAAAAGATCCTCAAGGGTAGAATTGCCGCTGGGGTTATTCCCGGCCCCCTATCATAAGATAAGATAAGGGATGGGGTAAAAGCACATACTTGCATGTACTCGTATATTTCTTTAAAGCATAGCGTCATTTTAGAGTAAATTTTCTTCTAAGTATTCCTCATAATTAATTATTATTTATGGATGAGTAATTGCTTCTACAGGGTTAAGGAATTCCTTGAATACAAACTCAATATGTACTTAATAATATTTGATGTAAATAAATTAACATTTAAAATTAAATTGATATGTAATCATTATATTATTATTAAGAATTGGAATTTTGTGATCCTTGTAGGAGTTCTTGTCTGACATGTAATCTGAAGAAGATAATTAGTTTTGTATCCATTTTTTGTAAGGAAAATAATCCTTTTTTTGGTATGATATGGTGGAAATACCTATGTACGAGTAATTTTAAGATCCTGGACTTCATAACGTGTATTCTGGCAAATAAAAATTCATTTCATTGCTGAGGGTCGTGATCATTCTAAGGAATTAATCACTTATTAATACTACCTATCTTCAATTAAATTTATTTGTGTCGTATCTTTGTCCTCTTGGACAGGTTGTGACCAGCCATCGGTAATGGTCCCACAGAATACCAGCGCTGTAGGCATTCTTGTCTGCAGCAATAAGCTGAGTTGAGGCCCTTTTCACAACAACAGCAGACCATCAGACGTGATTTAGATATGTTCACCTTTGACTACATAATTATTTTATTATAATTATAACTGTTTCGGTCATTGCTGTGTGTGAAATAAACATATTACTTACTACAAACATACAAAAGGTTGGGCCAGATTTCGTTTCAAAATCGCTGCAGAAGCTTTAAAGCTAGATAAAAATACAGGCTTTATTGTTGGACGGTCACTCTCAAACGGCCAGCTTCATATCGACGCCCGAATGCGACATCGAAATGAGATGTGAGGTCGAAATTACCTCGCCGATGGATGCCGATTCGATATGAGTTTTATATGGAATGATGTACGAAGAAAATGTGTTCGGAATTCAGTTTCGTGTCGATCTGATTGGTTAATATTATGCTTTCTTCGGTGGTAGAGTAAAACAACTAATATAGCGTAATTTCCGGTACATAAGGCAATTCATCTTAGTCCACAAGGTTAACAGCGCATCAAAAACCTTCTAATAATAGTACAAATACAAATATTCTTTATTGCAAAAGGGACAAAAATACAGAACAGAAAAAAAGATACAAAAACAATGACGAAAAGGCCACTTCTCCTGCAAGTGTTTAATAAATACTTTTCTATTTATAGACAGTTTGTTTGTTTGTTTGTAGTCTTTTTCTCTTTTCTCTTATTTGACAGTATTAGTATCACTGAAAAAATAGCTTGTTTGATCATATAAATTGAATAACTTTATTCAATTGGTCACTTATTTTTTTTATTTTTTATTTATTTTATTTATTGAAAATCTACATAATTTCATTCAAACATTGACATTCACAGTGTAACAAAAACCAATATAGGTTTGTTAAGAACACTGACAGACCGTCGACGGTCGCATTATATTTGTGAGTGCGTGAAGAACAGCACTGTGCTTTTGCATTTCCAGTGCTAGTGCACTGCTTCGGCAAGGGAACACGTTTATTCCCGTGTGAGTTATCGGACAGTACTTCACAGTAGTGTCCGTATGCTGTGCCCCACACAGTCACGGGTACGCTGCTCATCACAGGATGTTACCATTTCGAAAAAAGTTTAATTAAATACATTGATTTGATACACACAATAGATTAAGATTGAAGTGAATAGTTTCTAGGTAGAAGTGAACAAGGCTCTAGGTAGACTCATATTATATTGAAACAAGTGCTTGAAACAAGTCCCACGCTTTAGTCTTAGTAAAGTAAGCACATCATTTATGGGTCACTGTGTACGATTTTATAATAAGATACCTGATACTGTAATAAATATGACAGAGAAAACATTTAAGACCCACATAAGATGGACCTTATGTAAAAAGGTCCATCTTATTATAAAATAAATGACTACTTAAATGATAAACGAAATTCAGCTCCAACTCTGCACATTGTGTATATGATTGTATTCATAATTATTGTAAGATATATTTATTTCAGAAGATGTGCTGCTGAAACGTAGGAAACATATGGTGGCCCAAACAACTGAAGTAAGGACCACTTTTGCTAGTCGTCAGTTTTCAAAACAATCGGCACATCTATACAATATCATCAATAAAGAATTGGACATTTATTTAATCAAATACTACGACTGTTAAAAACGTCTTTCTGATTGACTAAAACGCTAAACTATGAGGAGATCGAGAATCTCCTTAAATACTAGTATTTCTCCCCTTTTTGCCTTAAATGAAACGTGGTTTACACCGAGCCCAAGATATTTTTATCACAGTTTTTCATTTGACATCTCTCACTCATTTTGGCATGGAACACCATACATCTTTCTTGCACACACGCATACACCCTCACACACACCCTCTCTCTCTCTCTCACACACGTTATTATTATAATAATATTATTAGTAAATAGGTACACAAATAAAGAGGTATGGAAGAGCGTGGCCCTCTGACACAGGTGTTGTCACACTTAAAAGAGGGCCTCCACAATTGGAAAAAATTGTTGTACCTTTTTGTTACTGAATAAATCTTTTTTTTAATTTATTTATTATTTAAAATTTCTTGCGCCGCTTCTTTCCTTTCAGCTATAGCACCTTACGAAGCGGTTGTAGAGTAAAAAAAATTACTCACAATAAAAACCATTTTGATTTTTGATTTTGATCTTGTTTGAATAAAACAATCTTTTTTTTTTCAGTGTAGTGGTCTATCTTTGTAGGTAATGTAATCCTTTATACCTACATGACTAAAATACCCACCGAAGGATAGATATTAAGCTGAAGCCTGTAAAAGATTCCGGTTACCAATTTATTGTAATAATTAAATTAAATAATTAATTATGCCTAACCTAACAGACATCAGAGAAGCGACGGAATTTCCTTTGAAGCTAAATATCTCACATACCTCCCAGTTACCCGTCTATTTTCGTCGTGATAGTATTCGATATACGAGTAAACATATATTCGAATACACAAATCATATATTTGGCTACAATAGACTCCAAAATGCTCAATTATTTAATAACATGAAAAACATGTTTGTTTTTGCTAAATTAACTGATTCTAATAATGCTTACTTGAGCTTCCCATTCCTTCCATTAGTGATCCTAACTTAAGAGCTAAATTTTAAGAGCGTCGGTGCCACAGTGGCTAGGACACCGGACTCCCATGAAGGAGATCCGGGTTCGAAACCAAACAGTGCCTTGTACCAATGAGTTTTTCGTATTTATGGAAGACTTACGTACATTTACTGATTGCTCAACGGTGAAGGATAACATCGTGAGGAAACCTGTACACTGAGATGACCAGTGTGTAAAATGGGGTAGGCACAAAAAATCCTCAAGGGTCGAAGTGCCGCTGGGTTATTCCCGGCCCCATCATAAGATAAGATAGTGACCCTAACGATGCTGACATGGTCAATGGTCACGTTCTCGTGTACTTTTAGGGATCCGTACCACGAAGGATAAACCCAAAAGGACTAGGGCACGGTTATTCTTTTCGTGAATTCGATCAAGGAAACAAAGTTTTCAGTTCACAATTCCAGGTTCACCTGGTTTCCAAATGCAGTTTCTCCGGCATTTTTCTTCCGCATTCACCAGAGGCGACTCCGTTCTGCTCCAGAAACCCTTCGTAGTTGGTCGCAATTAATTTTTTTTAAAGAGAGTTAGTTGATAACACTGCCCTTAATGATTAATACGGGTATATGCTGTAAAATGTTAATAACAGTATCACTAACAATGTTATATGGTGCTGAGAAGGTATAATAAACACAGAGGGAATAACCACCACTACCTCTGAGAGCTATGCATCATGCACTCCTAGCGAATACAGAAAATATGAGTACTATATAATATTATATGTAAAAAAGTATGCAGTATATTTGTTTATTTATCATGTACACACACATACTCTGCCTGCTCGAATCTATCACTTTTCTCTATCCCGATGGTTACCAGGGAGAAAACTCGAAACGAGTTATGCTACACCTTTTGTACATATTTTATTATTTCGTTAATTAAGTTGTTTTGTAGTTTGTATGTGTGTATAATAAAGATTATTAAAAAAAGAGTTCGTGTCATCGAATACTTATTTTACTCTCAGCATTTTGTTTTAAAGAGTCCACAATGTTTACAAATTAGTTTTAAATAATATTTTTTCTCTATCAAACGATATATTTAAGTCATATCTTCAAGTCGTTTAAATGACTCAAATTGCTCTATTATAAACGATACACTCACAACAGCAGGCGAGGACTGACTCTCTATTTTTTTACCTTTTGGTAGCTCGTTCTGACGGGGAGGGAAAACGCGTGGGGGGGGGATGGTGCATATCATCATTCAAATCCAGTTGAAACACACTGCGTTACGGTATAATCATTGTAACTTTAGCATGCATACAGTCAAAATGGTAAGCGTTTCAAAGTACATGATTTGTGTCACACTTATTTTCACGGAATGCGGAAGTAAGACGCGGAGTAAGACGTTCATCGAATTCACGTCAAAACCAGCGCTATTTTTGCCTAACCCCAATAATATAATGGGATCCATAAAAATTCAAATATTTCAGGGAACCTACAATAATTTCCTAGATCCTTGAGAAGGATCGCTTTATATCAAAGCGGGAATGATCGCAAACCGGATGGGTATAAAAGATAACGGATCCGATAAATCCGAGCCGGACCCTCGTGGACCATTGTTTGGCGTAATATACTGAATATAGATCCGAGACGAACAGCGGCCTATGGCCGATATCTACGATCTATGGGTGTACACGGATGGACTGCATTTCTACTGCAAATCATCTGCAAAGTAGCTGTTTGAGTGCAGATCTATTACAGTTGGTCCTTCTGCACGCCGATTACAAGCCAACTGCAGAAGTGTATAGTAAATAGTGTCCGACCGAAGCTTCGGCTTCGGCTTTGGCCACCTTCGGCCAAAAAAACCACCTTCGGCTTCGGCCAAAATGGGCCTAACAAACGACGAATTCGAACGAACTTTAACGAATGAGCGGAGAGCGCGACGTACATAGACGTGGCGGGCGGGAGGGGAGAGTCACACACATCACAATTCGTTTTGTGGACTCGCGCAGGCCGTCGCTATCGCAAATGTTATAATTAAAATTAAGATTATTTCAAAATGTTATTATTTTTCAAAAATCGCAAGGTAATTTTGATTACCACTAGATCAACGTCTAGAGAAGATTAAAATTACCTTTCTATATTATATTATACAGTCGATATAAAACCTTCAATTTTAAGGTTTTAAAATCAAATCATTTAAATTAGCTTGTATCCAATCTTGAACAAAATTCTTAGAGCTTTTAAACCTTCGGCTTCGGCTTCGGCCGAAGGTTGTGCCTATAGCCGTATAATCGGCTTCGGCTTCGAATTCGGTCAGAGTAAACCATACATGGCTATACCCTACTCCCTTTATCTTATATGACACATTCATACGAATACCAAGAAATTATAACAAAAACTGATTGCGACAGGATTCCACAGATGATTGAACTGGTTGTTCTCTTGACCGTACCTAGTCATCCTTTTGGGTGACCTAACCTGGTACACCTCCCGAGATACTCGTATCTAGCAATTCTATACAATTTCATTTTAACAAAGCGATCCAATTCATACCAGGAAATGGGTTTCAAGGTTTCGTGTTATGTTTCGTATAGCACCATAACACCATTTTAACAAGTAATTAACAAAGTTTTATTAACTCCGCAATGGATACAAAGGGTTTAGAATCAGTCAGATGAAAACAATACCTCTGCCTGTGTAAACTGTAAAGCCCCACCCACAAACCCACGATGTGACGCGATGCGAATTCGCAAGGCGTAAACAAGCGATATCGCGTCGCAAAAAGTAAAATAAAATAAATAAAAATAATTTTAAAGTCATGATGCGTAAACCCTACAGATACAGTATCCCTACGGATCCTTACAGTAAGGAAACTGTTTGTCTTGCGAGCTGTAATGCGCAAACACGTCTCGCTTCCCCTAATCCCCATCGCTGGTAACAAACGACGTAAAAATCGACCTTGTCCCCAATTAAAAACAGAACGGCGTTCACATTCCAGCATCTACAATCATTAAGTGCCAGGTTGTACAATAAAATAAACGATCACCTTGATATCTACCCACTAAATAAAAATAATTGTAAAGTAAAACTTAACAGATGGCTACTCTCTTTAGATTACGACAAAACTGAGGCTCTAAACATATAACATAAAATTTTACACACTAAACTCATTACGTTCTTCAGATTATTAACACTTAACTTCCCACACTCACACACCCACTCACCCTACACTACAGATGCACACTTACATCATTACACACTCCCACACAACCTAACACACCCCCACCCATACTCACTCTTACCATTATCTTTACTAAATTGCCTTTATGATTAAATTTTCCAAATTCCTTTTAGGTTTAGAATATAATTTGTAATTTGCGTGCACAGAAAGTGCGACGGAATCCCGACTTACAAGATACAGGTTTTCGACCTAGTTTGTAAGTCGGAGGTCCTTTTTTTGTGTGCCCAGTATAAGTAAATAAACTTTTTCATTTTCAATTTTTTCATTTATATCCATAGTGGTTTAGTAAGAATGTTTGGTAACACATGTTTGAAAATAAAAATAATAACAAATAAAAGATCGCAGAGTCCTTGATGGACTTACATGGCCAGTAACGCCGGCAGTGGGTGATAACATCTCCGCCATACGGAGATGGTGGAGGTCTTATGGGGTTTTAAATTACTGTAGTATTGCTTACTGCCTGTTATTAATTTCCATTACAAAAATGGGGTGCCTATACTAGACTCTATTTAGGGGCCATATGAATTGCAAAGCATCTTACCGCCACAGAATGGATGAACATTTATTTGGGGATCGTAAACAATGCTGGTCATATATGGGAAGGAAACCTGTCCTGTCATGCCTCTGGAAATGCTAGGCTTACCTATAAGGTGAAGTAAAATTATTTCAGAATTAACTAAAATTCCTGTTAGTCACAAAAAATTACGTTACATCGTAAGAATTCTAGTCACAAATCACGTCGCAAGTTTCCGTGACGCGTCGAGCGCGTTCCAGATCTTGGCGATGCGAACGTCGCATCGTGGGTATATGAGGCAACCCTTAAAAGTAGAACCCTAAAGTGTTATGTTTCCCGATTTTTGTTTGACAGTCGCTGTCAAAACGTTGTTTCTAGCTCAGTGGAGAGAAATGGCAAAGAATATTTTTTTTAATAACCTATAAGCTGTCCCACTGCTTAAGAATAAATAACACGAAATAATATAATGTCAGGTTTAATGAAGTCATTTACTAATTGAACTGACTGTTGGCAAACGCTGTGATGTCATGATCATTCTTTGGAAATAATCCGACAAAACGATTTTCCTGACAGACTTAATGAGTCGGTTTGACATTGCACTCCATTCTTTCATCTTTTGTTAACTTTGAAGGTATGGCTTTGTGTAGTGTCAGTGTGGAGCGGTACCACCCTTTTACCTATTACTGCCTCAAAGCAGCAATGCCTGCATTGCCGTGCTTCGGTTTGAAGAGTAAGAGAGCTAGCATAATTACAGGCACACGAAGCTCTCCATATAAATCCGAGATTGGCAGCGCATCGAAAACACTCTAATATTATAAGGAAGTGAGATATCGGAGCGACGTGACCGTTTACCATCAGAGGGTCTATTTGCTCGTCTGCTTGTCTTAAACAATAATAATAAGAAAAACCAGTACTGTATTCTTGTAACATTGAGTTTTTATGTCTAAACCTCTTCTAAATCTCCAATAATCTAGGTATTGCAATGATTTCCAAACTCCTATTCGACCAGAAGTACAATTCTAGACTTGCGAGCTGAACTTTGAGCACTGTGGTTTTCGAACTCATCCAGTTCTAGGCTGCCTATGCCTAGATATCGGACTAGAATTGCAGTATTAGTTCAGTTAACTTTCGCAGCTTACTATCGCTGGCCTAGGACCAATCCCACTGATCTGAAACTAATAACCTAGCTCCATACTGTTTTGCATATACGAGTACTGTATGTAAAGGTAACGTAGCTATCTATAGCTCAGTTGGTTAGAGCATTGCCACGAATCGGCACGGCCGCAGGTTCAATCCTGCTCGCGGATATTTTTTTCAATCTTTATCTAATTTATACGTATGTATATTTATTTATTTAATAGAATAGAATCACATTTATTTCCAAATACATTATAAAATATTTTACAAAAAAAAACATTAAAATGTAATGTAGATGCAGATACTTATCACGCAATCTATGCATATATTAAATTTATATATTAGCACCAAACTCTTCCCGTGGGGTGGGTGTCGTACGAGGCGCCTAAGGATCTTAGTGGATACTATTTTACACCTAGTAGACGGCGATAGATTCGCCACCTTTCACGTTTATCCACCAAATCTTACGGCGAAAAGTGGGAACTACCTATGATGAAGGTGGTTCCTCTGTCTACCTCCTCGGGGATTATGGACGTGCGAGATATGTACGAGTATGTATGTATACTTAATTAAATGTAGAGCACGCCGTCGGCGAACGTTTTGTGTGGAACAGGAAAAATTAAAACCTGTGTATATTAAAAACCTATCGCAGGTGAAAAATAAAACAACGTGAAAATTGATAAATCAACTCGAAATCGGCAGAATATTAAACTGAAATCTCTTCACTCTCACCAGCTGTCGCCAACCTTTTGCCATTTTATTTTTAACATACAATTTATCTCAAAAAACGGCGATTTCGCTATGATTGATGACATGCTGCAGTCAGGGAGGGAGTCAGGCAGGGCCTCTCGCTTACTAGCTTTTATATATTTAGTACGAAGTCAGTCATACTGAGTTCCAAATACAGGGTTCTTAATACGAATAAAGTAGAGCTGATGCACAACCTATCTCCTTTCTTCAATTTCATGTTGAAAAAAAGGTTCAAAGTTTATTTACTTATTACAAGGCACAATAATAGGACCTCCGACTTACAAACTAGGTCGAAACCTGTATCTTGGAAGTCGGGACTCCGTCGCACTTTCCGTGCAAGCATATTTAGGTGATGTGGAAGAGATCGCTTTCAGCGACATTATTATTTATTTATTATTATAATTAATTAAAACGGTTAGACCACTTACATTAATTAATTATCTAATTATCAATATCATATTTACAACTTATAATTATATTAAAAAATATTCATCTCACACTCTCACAGTAGCACAGACATGCTCTTCTGATACTCGGCCATGCATAACTAAATACGTCACAATCATTCATGCGGCAGATGGGAGATTCGAAACGCGCTACAGTGCGGCTGAACGGTGTTACAAACCTAATTTGCTTACAGCGCCGCCTTACGTAATGGTCCGGGACAAAGACCTGGCAGATCAAGTTGTGCAACTCAATGGAGTCAACTTGCCCTCTGAGCGCCTTGCACGCGATAAGCATTCGCTCAAGGTTTCTTCTGACCTCCAGTGAGTTGAACCCCAATGCTCCGAGCAAGTATTGTGTTGGGTACATGTAGGGATAATATCCAAATCTTTTTTTGTAATGAAATCTAAGAAAGGCCTTTTGGGCTTTTTCCAGCATGCTCTTATACGTAGTTTTGTAGGGACTCCAGACGCACGCGCTAGCCTCAAGTTTGCTACGCACTAAAGCGGTGCATAAAAGCTGTATGGTATGTACATTTTGAAAATCCCGCGCGTATCGTAGCACAAAGCCTAAACGCCGATAGCTTTCTTTGGCAAGATGAAAGCATTACTACATAATTATGCATTGTTTTGTAATAAGTTATGTGCATTAAAGTAAATAATTTTACAATAAAATTGTATTTTTTTGTAAACGGGTTGAAGGCCATCCTATCCCCTTCTTGCTTCTACAACAAAAGCTCGCCGATCCGCGCGCCCGCCTGTCAGAGGCACATGTATATAATAAGGATTACGATTCGCTATTTCAAGATCTATGAGTAATGAGCATACACAATTTTTCAAAATTTCAAAGTCTACAAAATAATTAACATAACATAAAGTTCACAAAATAACTTCTCCATAACTATACGACACATTAAAATCTTATATATACATTTATTAATTTTAAACTTAGTATCTGTTTAAAAAATAATAACATAATTATTTATGCATACTATTATACCAAAGTGTGAATATTACAATGTTATACCTACATTCTATTTATTTTTTCGGTGGTTGTGCAACTTACAAGTAATTTAAAAGTAAAAGTAAATATAATATACAAGTGCAGTGTTTGAGTGGAAATAAAAATGTATCGAGCGAGACACGTTCCTCTATGGATCGATTCCTGATATCCCACACACAGGGAAACCTAGTTGGGAGTCAGATAGTCCGACATCAAATAAGGGTGAGTGAGTGCATCTTTTGAGCCCTGAGTCAGGTTACATCTTCATATATATATCGCTCTACATACTTGAGATAGGTAAATATGTCAGAAAAAACTAAGAGAGTATCCTACTAAGAAATGGGTTGGCAAGAGACTGACAAAAGTGAGGCAGCTGGATCTCGAACTGATTGACAGTAGACTGCTGAAGACCCAGCTGTCCACGCACGTCGCTGGTCCGCGAATTTACAACAAAATACCAGCTCCTATCCGAGATACTAAAACGTACAACAGTTTCGTTATTGAATTTAAAAAATGGTTGATCCAAAAGGCCTATTACTCTGTCAACGAGTTCCTTGACGAACGATGTTTGAAACTGTAGATTTATATTCTGCAATACTTTTTTATTTTATTTTATTTTAGTTTTTAAACTTGTTGACTTTATACTTACTTTAAGTAATAAATTTTACTATTATTGATCATGACATGCTAACATTTTATTATTTATTTTTTGACAATGTATGATCATTACTGAAATAAATGAATATGAATATCTCTTACCTGTACCTACTTATGTACATAATGTTGTGAGCCAGTCCCTCTTTTTTTAAGAATCGATAAAAAAAGAGGGACTGGCTCACAACATTTATCACAATAACTCAAGTTTATAACAGCAGTGACCCATTATTTTCCGTGATAACTTCCGCCCCCAATTCTCTCCTGACTCCGACCCTGATTAATGATGCTGTAATCCCAGCATCCACTTTGATTCGCCTTTATGTTACTTTTACAGGCTTACGGCACAGCGCTTTGTACGGCGCAAATTTCACCATTTACACAATTTTCACTATTGTTTGGGTTTTTCGGAGCAATTTCACACGCGAAACGTGGTTGGTTAAATACGGATAAAATTGTGTTTATATCGTTATGAAACGTCTAGATTTATATTTAATTCAGAGGGATTAATATTAAGCCAAGCGCCTCGTAGAGACATCCCGGGACCAGAAGGCTGGCCTCTACTTTGCTCAGCGTATAAAATTTCACAAATCATCGACATCGAATTAAAAGACTCGATATTCAATAAAAGATTAAAGTTATATCTTCTTAACAAATGTTTCTATTCACTGCAGGAGTATTTTGATGATAAAACCAATACTTAACTATAAAATCAATTATGTATAACTTATAATGACATTAAATTTAATTTATCTCGTTAGCAATTATTACTATTATAATTTATTATAATCTCTTATTTTATATTGCGGTGCCCTACTCAGGGTTTCATGTATGATCACATAATATATATTTTTTTAAGACCAATTGTAACACATGAAAAGCAATAAATGGTATGAGTATGAGTATGAGTATAAGCCTCGCCATACAGCGGGGCAACGCCGCCAGCCTCCTCGGGACACTCCCTGCAGGGAGCGACCTGGGCCAGGTCTTTTACTTGTAAATAGTTAGGTATTTTGTCATTTTAGCTTAAGTATGTATTTTAGTGTTATTTTAGTATTATTTTATTTTGAATAAACGGTACACATTTTACTAAATTATTGTGTATTTTGATAACAACAACCCTATTATGCGCATCCTATTTATTTATTTCAGTAAAGGCCGGCGACCAAGGCTACATCAAGGCTAGATTTTTAATTTAAAAAAATAATTATTTGTCTACCCCGCAAGAGATGTAGTGTAAAGATACAACAGGTAATCCTATTTTATAAAAGACAAGTGTATCATACTTTGATACACTTGTCGGACTGTGCGGACGGGTAGGCGGATGGACGAGCTTTTTTTTAATAGCGGAAAGCTTTACGATTAACTCGTTAATAATCGACGAGAAACGAAATTATAATTATACAGTTCAATATTGTTTGAAATGTAGATACAATGTGTGTAGAACGTTGCTACGGCGAAGCCATGCCGTAGCTCTTGTGGCGTAGCGTAACGTGGATTTCTACGTAGCTTTGGAAAGGTTGTAGCTCTTGAACCTGAAGGCCATAGAAATATAAATAGAAATATGATTTATCCGCCTTTGGAGCTAATGCTAACATTATGCGCTCAAAAACCATCCCCCAACATCTAAAGAGCAAAGTATTTGAGCAGTGTGTCTCGCCAGTTTTTACGTATGGAATGGAAACTAAACGTTGACAAAGAAGTCCGCTGAGAAGCTTAGAGTGACACAAAGAGCGATGGAAAATGCTAACATTATGCGCTCAAAAACCATCCCCCAATATCTAAAGAGCAAAGTATTTGAGCAGTGTGTCTCGCCAGTTTTTACGTATGGAATGGAAACTACCACGTTGACAAAGAAGTCCGCTGAGAAGCTTAGAGTGACACAAAGAGCGATGGAAAGGGCGATGATCGGTGTAACACTGCTAGACCACAAACGGAACGAGTGGATCAGACAAAGGACGAAGCTTAGAGACGTGGTAGACCTCATCGAAAGCCGGAAATGGAGATGGGCGGGACACATTGCACGGATGGATAGAGACCGGTGGACCAGAAGAACGCTGGAGTGGAGACCACGGCAATACACGCGGGGACAAGGTCGCCCACCTATGAGATGGGTGGACGACATTCGGGGAATAGCGGACCACAACTGGATGCGCACCGCCTGCGACCGTCGGAAGTGGAAGAAGTTGGAGGAGGCCTATGTCCGAAGGCGGACCACATGTGGCTGAGATAGATGGGTAATGCAGATGTTACATTGTGTTTCAGTATCACCATATTCTGCCCGAAAGCATACACATTCTTGTTCAATTAATAAATCAATCATAAATCATCATCAATAAATTCCATCACCATTTTCAATAATTGGTGATAAGAAAGAGAGATATAGAGCGATTCACCCTTTTATTACCACTAAGTGACTAGATACAGAATAGAGCCAAAACTGTATTTTTCGTGCCATTTTCAAATTGGTGATAAAAAGCGTGATATGTGAGTCGCCCTTTTTATTATCACTAGTGACAAGAAACAGAAATTTTACAAAAATATTTCAAAATAATCTCTTTTTGAAAAGTGTATTTTTAAGTCCAATCATAATAATTTAGTTTTATTTACTAACTACCCAACCCGAACACTATACAAAACGTCTAGACATTTTCCGAAGTACCTAATTCGAAATATGCCTACTACATGTCGTCGACTAAAATAAGCTTTATTACACGGAGCTTCATAATTCCAGGCGCGAAAAACGATTAAAATGAGTCGGTGTAAAGTTCCATAAAGAAATGGTGTAAAGTTCCCGAAGAATTCTTGCGCAAATTCTTGGAGGAGAGGATTCTTTCCGGTTGAATGGAAACTTTTCAGGGGACAGGAGTACAGTCGCCCTGAAATATTGTAACCAGTGATGGTAGAAAATAGTAGATATGCCGATTTTACTGGCAGCAAATCAACTTGTTTTCACCACGGAGAGGAAGATGTTTTGTAGGAGGTGAAGGTTGAGGTTTCATGGAGGGAAGAGAGACAGAGAACCACTGATCCGATATAGACAGGTGAGAGTGCTTTTTTTTTCGATACATCGCGAAATGTCAAAGTCGTAAAATGTCAAGACGTCTAACTCGGAGAAAGTCAAGATCGCCAAACCTCGCCAAAACTCACGGGCGATACTGGGACGAAATTGTGTCAATGTGTCCAATGTGTCAATGTATGCTATGCATGTGTCCAACGTGCAATAAGTCCCCGTGTCGTCCCCGTGCCGTCTCTGTGTCGTACCCGTGTCGCCCGTGACATTGGACACATTGCACACATTGTGACTGGACGTTTTGCGATCTTGACATTGTACGACTTGAACATTTCACGACTTGGACGTAATTTGGAGTCTTGACCTTTTACGACTTTGACAATTCCCGATGTATAGATATTTTTCTAGGCCAAGTCTTAGGTTACTTTTCCCCACGGGAAAATACACGGTTCTCGTGGGAATTACCGTTTTACCGAAGAAAGATACTATGATCTACGTGGCCTAAAATATTTTCAATTAATTTTACCTTTATCTTTTGTACTAGAGTCTATCAAGTCGGTTATAGTTATGCTTACTGTCGATTTTTATTTTCCTTTACAAAAATGGGGTGCCATAAGCCCCCACTCATTTGATAGACTCTAGTTTAACGCGATAGCCATATCTTCTTAATTCTCAGACCCTGAAATTCTTAAATGAAAGTTAGTTTTAATCGGGAATTCGGAACATGCTATTAGTCGAAGGCTTTACGGAACTTTGTATAAGGTTTAACAGCTACGACAGACTGTACCAGTACATTCCCTCCGCCAACCCATGGTTCTACCCACGCTACGCCTAGGCTCTTTCCCGCGCGCACTTGTCAAAAGCTCTATAAAGCTCTCTACAAATTTTCTTCCGTCCCAGAAATATTACTTCTCCCCCTTCTGGGGTGTGAACGACGCATAACAACTTCGGTGTTGTCTACGATCAGCTCTTCTAAGTGTTGGGGTTCTAACGTAGGTTGCCCTTTGCGCCATAGTGGTCGCAGATGACTTTAAAGCTAATAAATAAATCCCCTTTTTCCGGTGCTGCACACCACCTTCATCAAACTTAATTTCTTTTGTTTATTTATTTTCAAAATATATTTGTTTAATATTATTTTTATCTTCTGTACCTAATTGTTTGTATGTGTGCGCTATTGGAAATATGTTCTTTCTTTCTAAATATATACATGAATACGTGATAAGCTGCATGGGTTGCAGCATATTTTAAGGTGTCATTCACTCTTTTATACAATATATACATATACTTCTACAATATGCACTTAGATCTAGGTAAAAGTGCATTGACGTGACTGCTCATTTTCACGTGCTAGTGGCAACAGCATATTTTAAGATTTGCCTTTTTTTATTGTACGACTACAGTAAACTGTTATGTATTGTATTGTATAGTTATGTATTGTACATTGTAGAAACTTGTATTGTATAGTTATGTATTGTACATTGTACAACATTGTACATTGTACAAACTGTTATGTATTGTATTGGATGGATCATTCTGTAAACCAGAGATCATTAATGTTATAAAGAAATAACGATTTTGTGGCGCTAGCAGTGGAGACCATTGGCCCGTGATCCACGGACCCAAATTGATTGTTCATGAGTTTTCCATCCGGCTGGTCCTTGCCTCGGGACCTCAGCGCTGGCGCGTACCTCGCGCAAAGGCTTTATTTAGCCTTGCGAGGTAATGCAGCCAGCGTCCTGGGAACCATGCCGCTCTCAGGGAACCTAGATGACGTGTTCTCTCTGTAAAATAGTATTTAAGTTTCTTTGTTCGTAATAATGAAAATATTTGTTGAGATACTACCCTTACCTTTTCTTTTTGTGAAAGCACTGGCTCCCAAGATACAGGTTCGCCTAGTTTCGGAGTCAGGGTATTGTTCGATTTACAAGCATTGTGATGTTTACAAATTATTAATTAACATTCCACATTAAACTATAACCTCCACACTAGGCGTTGCCTGTGTCGTGGAGATTACATACACACACTGACCACTTTACAATGTTATGTGTCAATTTAACATTACATTCCAGAATTAAAAGAAAAATTACAACTTAAGTTTAAAAGATCATATGTATATGTATTATTTAAAAGATTATATATACTATTATACATTTATAAAATATATTAATATATACATTTATATAACTAGGTATATATTTTTAATATATATTTATAATATTAAAGCTAATAAAGATTATTTTATTTATTATTTATTTATATGTAACTCTTTATCTATGTAATTAAAAAAGGTATTACTAAACCCTATTACTTACTTACTAAATAAACTTACACCCTTTAAGGTATGAAGTTTTTATGCAAGCATTATTTTACGCCAAATTTAAAGTTTAATTGCAATAGCTTACAATGACAATAATTTGATAAATAAATAATGATTATTTTGATTAATATTGGATGATTTTATAAGAATTATATTTAAAAAACTTTAAATTAGCACATAAAGGCAAATATCAACATGTAGATACGTAACTTTCCACCAAATTCCTTCAGACTCGCGCCACGCTGTTTTAACAGATTTTTTAGGTTTGCTATTTTGAAATGGCCATATGATGCCATGATATCATCACAGTTTTACTATAGCTTTGAGAAATTAAACTAAACTAACCCAAATGTATATTTGGGTTACCTATTTGTCAGAGTTGTCCAGGCCTCTGACATGGCTTAACGACTGCTGACGAACGACTGCAACCGGGACCGACTGCTTAACGTGCTCTACGAGGCACGGAGGAGCTCAGATGTAATATGCCATAAGGGATCACCCATCCTGGTACCGACCGCGCCAGGGTTGCTTAACCTGCACGATCACTTTCGGACCGTGCTCGCAACTAGGCTTCGAGCTCTGTGCGAGTTAAAGTTACGGTACTATGGCCTTGTTCATTACTTAGTCATACATTACTTAGTTTAGTTTCTCACTTTCTTTGTATGGACTTTGGTACGTATTTAGGTATTCGTACCGAGCTTTACTTATTTTTCTATTTTTATATCAACATGTAGATACGTACCTTTCCACCAAATTCCTTCAGACTCGCGCCACGCTGTTTTAACAGATTTTTTAGGTTTGCTATTTTGAAATGGCCATATGATGCCATGATATCATCACAGTTTTACTATAGCTTTGAGAAATTTAACTAAACAAACCCAAATAACGAGAAATTTGTGATATCTTCAAAAATGACATTTCGATTTGCTTTTCTGTTTACGGAGTGTGCTCGTGGCTCCATCTACGCAACGCTTTGCGTTTTATGTCCTATTGTCGTAATCTTAGTTTTTATTTATGCTTTAATTGTAACAAATGTACGAAAAAATATACAAAAATTCACAAACCATTTTGACTGCGTAATAGTTAATTTACTTCATTCAATATTTATGTCATTTTTTCATGAAACATTTTTATACATAGAGCATGTTTCAAAATAACACAACGATTTTGTCAATAACAGCCGCAAAATAAAACTTTACAGCACTGCATGCAATCTAGGCTGATCTGTTTTTTTATTCGAACCCGGACATCCTGGCTTCAGCCATGCGATAGTAAATAAATATAGATAAGTGTGACTTTTGGCAGTATGGGAAAGGGGTCTGTACTAAAATATTAATGATTAATGGCATGGTTACGAGTCATAGTCAGTATCTGTCATTTCTTCTAATAAGTATGGCGATGAAAAAGGTGTATCAGGTCCATGTTTGGCCTGTCACAAACTGATAGTTGTAACCATATTTTTTAAACTACCAAATATTGACATATCCATCTATTTATATATATTTTTTTTAAATTCTTTTTAATTTAGGGATTGTAATCATAATTGATTATGTTAATCCCATCATGCATATACTAAACCTAAACTAATTACAATTACGTTATAAATTACCTTTACCTAAACATATAATAGAGCATTCTAGCTGCACCAGAAATTGGATCAGCTAAAATGCTCTGAAATATACCAACATCCCATAAATTTAAACCATAAAGTCTGATCATTTGTTCTCTTTTCCTTGCGTAAATGACACAGTCCATAAGAATATAGTATATTTGTAAAATCTAATCCACAATTATTTCCAACGATGACAGAAGTGTGTAACCGAAATAGGAGAGACAATATCATGGTTCTTGTGCCAGGAGCCAGCACAGCACTCACGTTCAAAAGTGTGCTCTGCGTGTCTCCAAGAATCAATAGATTACCAAAATCTATAAGGCAATTAAATTTATATCATTTAAAAAAGAATTAAAAGACTTTTGACTGACGGTTGGCTGTTGCGGAGATAATCTTCACAATTGGGGGTTTTCCAGCGATCAAGTGAAGTGTGAGTGTGGTGTCTCCCCTCAAACCACGGAGCACTTGCTCTGCTGTCCCGCGTGTCCGACCACCTGCACGCGGGAGGACCTTTTCGAGGCCAACCAGAGGGCTATCGATGTGGCTGCCTTCTGGTCGGGAAGAATTTAATTCGGATCATCAACACGAAAGAAGAAAAAGAAGACTGACAAATGTATCATAATGTATCAAATGTATGTATAATTTAAATGAACTTTTGTAAATAATGTAGAATTAGTGTAATTATCTTAAAATTTGTATGCCAATAATGGTCGAAAGTAGCAGGACTATAATTTTAAGACCTACTTTTTTATCGCCTACTTTCAACAAATAAATTTATCTTTGATGGGTTTTTCGTAAAAGTTGTATTTTTAATGGTTTGTTGTAAAATTGTTTTATTTTTGTAGTCACCTGTCAAAAACCTTTGATTAAATCTCAACCTGCCTGTGCGATATGATATATTTCAGATTTAATAATTTTGACGTTTGAATAGGTTGACCTGTGGTTCACTCTAAAAGTACTTACTGTTTTTACAGAATCAATTTACTTACTTATGTTTTTTTTTCATGTCCTGAACTGAACTGACCTTTCTTTTCAAGTCAAGGGTTAAAAAAGGTTTGACAAGCGACATAATGATGGCGGGTTACTAAGATAAATGACTTTCCAACTTCCAACAAAAGGGTCTTTTCCTGGCGATACCCTAAAAAAACTATGCACAAATATTTCCAGTTATATCCGAATAATAAAACACATTTTAGCGTTTCCCATCACTGGATTTAGGGAGTTTTTCCTGTTGACAGATAGCATTTTCAATCAAAAAGTTGAAAGGTTTTGAAATCTAATAAATCAAAGCGCCGGTGGCGTATTGGATAAATGATATCGTGCAACCTGTACGGAAGGTCCCGGGAACGTTTTTTTTATTTTTTTTATTAACCTTTTCTTTTTTATTACCTAGTGTGGGTGTTAATATAGGCTCGTTATTAGCACCAAATGGCTGCCCTTGACTCAGTGGAGGAACGCGCTAAGCGCCTTATAGGTGACGAATAGTTAGTAGCGCCTCTTCGAATCCGGGCGCCGAAACAGCGTCCTTCATTCGTGCCCTTAGTGCGTTCCTGACTGCGGCCGTAAGGTCGTTTTAAGTACAATTCCCCGGGAATTTCCCAGTTTTATCCTAATGGGTAGACGCTTTTGCGGAATACATACATAAACTTCAGAAGCAGGAGTGGGTAAATGGCGGAAAATAACTTTTTTTAAAGACAGATTGCTTCCTTGCATTTTGCTGAGCTCTCTTCATCATCATTAACCTACATACACCCAGTATATAAGAAAAGCCCCCTATAATCCCGAAAGAGGGGTGTTCAGTATCAATAACTGAACAACGCGCTAAGCGCCTTATAGGTGACGAATCGCTGGTGGAAGCTAGACTGCAAAGTCTGGAACATCGGCGCAAGGTTGCCTGTCTATCGGTATTTTATAGGATACATTTCGGAGAGTGCGCATCGGAATTGCACGACCTAATTCCAGCATCTTCATTCCGCCTTCGGACTACCAGGCGCGGGGAGGGTTCCATCCTCATGATGTTGATATCCCATCTGCTCGTACGAAGCGATTTGCTTCTTCGTTCATTATGCGAACGGCTAAGGAATGGAACAGCCTGCCGGCGTCTGTATTTCCCGAAACGTACAACCTTGGGATTTTCAAGGCCAGAGTGAATAGGCATTTACTGGACCCGCATGCTCCATCGTCGACCTCATCGTCGCTTACCATCAGGCGAGATCGAGGTCAAATGCGGGTTTAGAAGTAAATAAAAAATGTATATTTTTTGTTGTTGTAGTATTCATTGTACCTTTCAGTGTTTCAGCACCTTATACAGTGTTGTCGTTAAATTTATTTATTAATTTTTCTTCTAAGTCATATTCCTCATTGCTGAGGATCGTGATCATTCTAAGGAATTAAAGACATAGAACGACTCTCGTAGCACACTTAATGGTTTGCCATTGTCATCCCCATTTCACACACTAGTTATATCAGTGTGAAGGTTTCCAAATGAAAAATATGATTTTGAAAAATGTACTTGTTTCGGCTTTGTTTATAATTTTTTACGTTTGCACCGTGTGGTTTATAATTAAAAGAGGATAACATTTATTTCATGGATTATTGAGTGAATTGACCTTATGAGACTGTAATACGACAAAGTGACTGGTGTGGTGTTTATTGTATCGCGGAAACAAGGTAAACGGGGCACCCTTCACCGCTGGATCTGCACACCACCATAACACCAGGTACGACTAGACATTTACTTACTGGGCGACTTTATTTTGGGGTTTAACTCTTACATACTACACAGTACCTCAAGGCACTTAGACGCAATAAGTCACACGAATTTCATGATTTGAACCCCCCGTCCTTGTCACAGGTGGTTACATTTGTGTGACCCCCCCTCCCCCTCGCCTGCCGTGATGTCACATTTTTTGCAATTTTAAATTTAGAAATTATTAAATTAATACAGCACTTCCAAAATTATTCATATACTTCTATTTAAAATCTTTTTTCATAAAATCAACAATAAATCTAGTAACCTAACTGCGCAATCACCTGCCAGTTGCTGGGAGTTCGCGCAAGTCCTTCTCCACCGCGTTTTTTCGTGTCTATGATTCATCTTGGAAGAAATCAAGATAGATAAATTCTCCCCCTTTTTTAACATGGGCGAAATCTTACAAAGTTACCCAGACTTTCCCAGACAGACAGACCCAAAAACTTGGCTATTGACACTTGATTACTTCGATACTGAAAAAATATTGTTACCAATTAGTTGAGTCTTATGGACGCACCTACCAACATACACCACCAATAACGTCACGAAAATAATGACCCCCCATGCCCCCCCTTCCCCCTCCCGTCACACGATGTCACACATTGTTGACCCCCTCCCTTAACGTGTGACCCCTTAAAATGATTTTGTATCTATGATTCGCAACGTGGACCTCTCGTATCGAAGTCTGACGTCCTACCCACACGCCACCGAAGATAAATTCGTGTGATTTTATTATGTTTATGTGACTTTTATGGGAAAAAGAGGGAAAGTCAATATCGGAGTTGAGGTTGTTATGTTGTTTGTTTTTATTTTTGTTTTAGTTACATTATGGTAGTTGTTGTTTTTACGCAAAGTTATTCCACATAATAATGGCACTAGGTAAGTACCTAGTATCTAAATGAAAGTCTAACTTACAAAATATATTTTAATGTGGAAAGTGGAAGGAGGTAGAATTGCGATTTCATTAAATTTATTTTAGTCACAAGTGTAGTTAGACAAAGGTACATTATATTAAATAACTATAAATTAAAAATTTAAAAAAACCCCGGCTCCCGACGTACTATTGTGAAGATCCTTTTTCCTGGTCTTCATCAGATCCTCAAGGTTCCAGACGTGGGAAGGTCACCATGGTCATAAACATTTGAGCTCAAACTCGAACCACCTAACTGTTACCGTTCCAGAGATCCCATCATACTCCAACATCCCAAGATACTGCAAGATCTTAGAACCACTGGTTCAATTTTTATCTGACATGGCTAAGAACATTCAGCAGATTAGACCTGCGGCGTCTGAAGGCGGAGGGGACGCTCTGGGGCTCATCCTACACGGAGCTCGGCCCGAAGGCCGAGCCGAAGCCTCCCCATCTTAAAGTTCCTAGCTCCACATCATTTCCATTTATTTTTGGCCGCCATCTTTAAAATATTTTTTTCTTTTGAAATGTCTCAGGATTCCCTACGACTTCAGCTCGAGAAGACCCCATCTAACTATTATAGTTTCAGCTGGCATCAGCCCAAGATTATCAAATCGTCCAATCCTTCCAGTTTCATATTGCGAAATTGAAGTCCACATACTTTTTCCTGGTCATCATCAGATTCCCAAGGTTTCAGATGTCATAAACGCACCATGAAGCACCTTTTGAGCTCAAATTCGAACCATCTACCTATTACCGCCCCAGAAATCCCATCTGACATCAAAGATACTCCAAGATCTTGGAAGCCACTGATCCAATTTTTATCAGACCTAGCTAAGAACACTCTCTTCAACACTCTATTAAATTAAAAAAACCGGGTCCAAATAGGATCATCCGTTGTTAAATTATGATGCCACAGACAGACACAAACAGACAGACAAACAGACAAACGTATCAAACTTTATAACACGCTCCCTTAATCGGTCGGGGGTTAATTACATTATGATAATGGTGCGTTTCTTCAAATTAGTTTTTTAAGTTGCGTTTAGTCAAATTATATGTACAAAAGTTCGACCTTCCCATTATTCTTTTGTCAAACCGCATGATATCATACTTACTCTATTTATGGCGGGATTGTTAACTCAACATAATATATCAGGAGCCCAATTCTACTAATACAACGTATCTCAATATAAACTTTTTCTTCTTTAATTATGGCCCCTGCTAATGAACACACTGCAATTTGGCCACTGACCGTGTTAGGATCTTGAAAATAACTTGAACGTTTTGCGTTTGTTTTGAAAAAAAAAACAGTTTACCAACGTCGAGATTATGGGAGAGTCGTATGCATCAGGAATGGCTAAGCTGGAGGTTAAGTTGCCGAATTCACACCATCTGTAGTTTTTCACTCCTATTTCACTGTCTTATATAACGTTCACTTGACACGGACGATTTTTAGGTAAAATACCCTAGGTATACGAAAAAATTACCACTGTAGACCGTTTTTAAACAATAAAATAGGCCGAACACGCCATGACAGCATGAACGTTCAACATAACCTCTGATAAACTATGTTTATATGCAGTGACTTGACGTTTTTTGTATGCCGCTAATCACGAACCGTTCGATTAACGCTACGTTTCGGTCAAGCCACGGTCGATTGGTCCGCTCATTATGAGTTAGTGTGGTGTTAGCATAATACGATTTATAGTTAAAGTAGAATCGATACGAAAACGTAATTTCGCTACTTTGGAATTGGGCTCCAGGACCTTTGGCATTGGTCCAAGGAGACTCGATCGTGAATCAAACGACTAATAAATAGTCTTATAAATATACTTTTTGTCCTGGGGCCCAATTCGCCTAAATTACAACGTTTGTAGTTCTATTTCTATCCAATTTCATTGTAGTTTTCGTTCCAATTCTATTTGGACACCAAACCGCATTCTGCTGACGCATAACTCTACCACTGCCACCTTTCGATATACTATCGATCGGGCAAAAGTACCTCGGGAGGAACTTACGTTCGATCGTTATATTTGACAGTTGAAGCGTTTTGTTACCGTTCAACTGCGATTCAGTATAAACTAAACGTTTTATTTGAATGCACAAATACGTTACTGTTCGATCGAGCGTTGACTCGATAACTTAACTGAAATTGGATCGTTAGTGGATAGTAGCATACGAAACGTTGTATGTAGTGGAATCGATCTCCTGTTCCTATAAAATTAGCATTTCACCCGACGTTGTCTGGATTTATTCTTAAGTTTTTTCGGTATTCGTCCACGGTTTTTACACAAAGATTTTGAAATTCACCCTATAGTTTGCTCGCTTAGAGAAATTTTATATGGAAACCGCGTCTGCCAGTTTGCGCGTGCGATGTAAGCTTTTCCCCAAACATTAGTGTGTATGGATCGTTAAAAGGAATGGTATAGGAATGTATGGAACTATATTTGCGCATAAACCTTTTGGCTCGCTATCAGTGCTCACATCATTGTTCTAGTACTATTTCTGTGGTTTTACACGTGTTTTAGAGTAAGCATAGTACCTAAGTAGTTTTTGTTTTTGTATGAGGGGCTCGTAGTCTAGTTGCGAGAAGGTTGCGGACCGGGATGGGTGACCGAGAGTGGCATACTATCATCTGAGCTCCTCCGTGCCTCGGAGAACGTGTTAAGCTGTCGGTCCTTGCTGCTGTCATCTGATATGCATATTGGCGACCTGAACAACTGTGTGGTTATTGGTCAAACAACACCAATAGTTTGGCCAATAACCACACGACAAAAATAAGAAGATTAACATAAATGGGAGGTGATTTGCTATGTCAGATTTTCTGGTGGTAAGTGGTGGTACCACTCTTTTACTTATATCCACAGCACACACAGTGCTGAATTACTGTGTTCCGGATTGAAGGGTAAGAGAGCCAGCGTAATTACTTGCCTCATCACTCCATGTAATTCTTCAAAGATAGTAGCGCATCTAAAATCCTCTAATAAAATAAAAGTGAGGCGAGATATCTACCACTTACTAAGCGAACCTCTTTTGTACAAGAACTTAGTGTGAAATTAAAAAGCTTCAAATTATCACTAAAACACGATAAAATAATTTAAAAAAAAATGAAAAGTTTATTTACTTATTACAGGGCACACAAAAAAGGACCTCCGACTTACAAACTAGGCCGAAAACCTGTATCTTGTAAGTCGGGATTCCGTCGCACTTTCTGTGCAAGCAAATAAAACTAAAAGTAAAACACAATAATAAAACAATAAAACCAAATAATAAAACAATAATAGAGGTTATCTAAGTCTTATTTGCGCAGGCGATGGTTAATGCCCCGGGAAATAGTCAATTACCCACGTTACAGCCAGGGCTGGCGTAAGGGAGTTTGGTGGCCCTGGTACATTTAGCGTCAGACCCCGTCTATCCGCACGGATCCGCATTTTCCCGTAACTCTATCCCTGTCTGTCGCTCAGTAACATTGTTCGTAGAGCGGGTAGTGTTGCTTCCCCGCGTCCGCATTCTTCGGCATCAGCTATCTATTTTCTGCCCGTTCATAGACGGAGTCTGACACTTTCTTGGCGCCCCTATTGACAGGTACAACACTGGGGTCAGAAGTCGAATAGGACCAGATAATTTGGGAGCGAGAGACTGTGACTCCAATTTTTTTTATCATCATCATCATCGGCCTATTAATGTCTCCTCTTGCACAAGGTGGTATGGGCCATGATCCACCGAGCGGGCCCAGTGCTGATTGGTGGATTTCACAATCCTTTGAATTTTTTTTAATTTCTCAGTCATGCAGTTTTCCTCACTGTTTTTCTTCACCGTTAGAGCAGTCGCTTTAAAAAAAAAATTAAATAAGGAGAGCAGACGAGCAAACGGGCCACCTGATGTTAAGTGGTCACCGTCGCCCTCTCTAGACATCTCACCTCACTGTATTAATATTAGAGGGTTTTTGATGCGCTGCTAACCTTGAGGACTAAGATGGATTTCCTCATGTGCCGGAAATTACGCTGGCTCTCTTACCCTTCAAACCGAAACACAGAAATTCAAGCATTTCTGCTTCACGGCAGAAATAGATAGGAGGGTGGTATCACCCCAGGCGATCCTTCACATTAGGATCTACCACTACCAAATGTACGTAAGTCTTCGAAAAAATCCGAAATACTCATTGGTACATGGCATGGTTTCGAACCCGACCTTCCGCATGTGAGTCCGGAATCCTAGCCACTAGACCACCGACGCTCTTTTTGATAGATGTCTGATATTTCGGAGCAAGAGTTGGTTAGTAACTACTTGTGTAGAGAATAAAAATGTAGTTTACTTACCCTTCTCTCTCTCTCTCTCTCATGAATCATAAGGATAACACATAGAAAAAATTGAAATAAACAATTAAAACCTTTAACGTCAAACGATTTTGAAATCGAGGCATCTGAACTTACCGAAAAATTTATTTCTGAGTTCGATCCGCTTCCATTTCAAAATTGGTACAGTGTGTTTACTACAGGCGTAAACGTTAATAAAAAAATCTTAGGTACGTTCGGTGTATTTAAAAAAACACCATAAGAAAATCAGTAAATCCCAGAATCGAATATTTAGTTAGTAGCGCCTCTTCGAATCCAGGCGCCGAAACAGCGTCCTTCACTCGTGCCCTTAGTGCGTTCCTGACTGCGGCCGTAAGGTCGTTTTAAGTACAATTCCCCGGGAATTTCCCAGTTTTATCCTAATGGGTAGACGCCTTTGCGGAATACATACATAAACTTCAGAAGCAGGAGTGGGTAAATGGCGGAAAATAACTTTTTTTAAAGACAGATTGCTTTCTTGCATTTTGCTGAGCTCTCTTCATCATCATTAACCTACATACACCCAGTATATAACAAAAGCCCCTCATAGTCCCGAAAGAGGGGTGTTTAGTATCCATAACTGAATTACTTTTACTATGGGGCCAAATCTGAAATCGCGAATACAAAATAATTTATATTTTTTTACAAATACAAAATAATTGTATTAGGTACATAATTATCGCCTTAAGAAAATATAATATAATATAACACTAAAATAATACTAAAGCTAAAACTAAACTAAGGCTAAGAAAACTAAAGATAAAAAATTTGGGTTAAGTCCCCCACATCCGGCAGTGTACCCAAGAGACTGGCTGCGTTGCCCCGTTGGATAGCTAAGCTAATCCGCTGGGCCAAATAGGAGTCTTTTGACGCGTCGACCAGGCGCTTTGCGAGGTCCTTGAAGACGCGGTGCGCTCCCGGGCCCCAGGGTCCCAATGTAATATTAAGGGCATGATGTGGCGAAAAATTATTTGTAGGCTGGTGCTCATGAATATATACGTGCTTACCTAAAAAAAAATATTTACCACAATAAATTTTTACATGTTTTAAAGTTTGCTGTTGGAGCCCGCACTAGGGCGACCCTGTGTCGCGGCGATCCTTAATCACATTAACAATAAGTATTACATTAACTAATTTGGACTCAGATGTATTTTACAAATGTTTGTGTGTGTTCGTGTGTGTGTGATCTAAATCAAATGATTTGCCCTCTTATTGTGGAATGCACAAAGTCGCCTCCGTAGCATTGTAATCCAGTGTTAATAACCATTTGGTAGAAAAATTTTGGTAAGAAAAGAACTTTCCATACAAAAGCTCAACACCTAAACGACCCTGCTTTTTTTCTTTCGCGGTTTCAGTGTTGGTCCCATAGTGAAAGTTGTTCAGTTATGGATACTGAAAGAACATCGGTGGCACATTGGCTAGGACCCCGGATTCCAATGCTGGAGGTCCGGGTTCGAAACCGTTCAGTGCCATGCACCAATTAGTTTTTCGTATTTATGGAAGACTTATGTACATTTACCGACTGCTCAACGGTAAAGAAAAACATCGTGAGGTAACCTACACACTGAGATGACCAGTGTGTAAATGGGGTTGGCACCAAAGATCCTCAAGAGTCGAAATGCCGGTGGGTTATTTCCGGCCCCCTGTCATAAGATAAGATATGAATACTGAACATCCCCTTGTCGGAACTATAGGGGGCTTTTTGTTACACCCTGAATTTACTTTTGCACTGTCGGGAAAGCAAACGCGTTCTCAGGAGAGATTACAAGTGTCACAATATTGGAGCCACCTGATGGTAAATGGTCACCGTCGCCCAGACATCTCACCTCACTATAATGTTATTAGAGGGTTTTCGATGCACTGGTAACTTTGAGGACTTGAATGCCTCATGTGCTGGTAACTACGCTGGTTCTCTTACCCTATAAATCGATACACTGTAATGCAAGCATAAATAAATGCGTCAGAAATAGATGGTATGCTATCGCAGGCTGATTCTGCACTGAGTCATACCAGCTTACATAGACATACCAGCTTCAAATCTCCCCTATGACGCGTGCCTGAACTCACACTTGGCTGTTTTTTTTCCACTCTTACAACCAAGCTAGAACGCAGACACGTCGTAAAAAATTCACGAGGTTGGATTGCAGCCAACGCCGCGGATACTACTAGTGCGTTTTGTGATCTATGCAGTCGTGGAACACCCAGCTTATAACGATTACGGTCCCGTTGCGATCGAAATTTGAAACTAGTGCATCTCTATTTACCGATAGCACAGTATATTGTGTTTTAGTCATCTTTAACTTGGGAGCGGTTAAGTAATCAATTTGACTACACCTTGCCAAATGAATGGCAAGGTGTACTCATATTGATTACTTACTTTTTATGTAAACACATTTCGGTTCTATTGCAATTTTGTATTTAAACTTCCTATATTTTATATTCATTACGGGATATTATTATTACGAAATATTATACAGTCATGTGTCTGAATTGTTCCAAAGTTATCTTATGATAGGGGGCCGGGAATAACCTAGCGGCACTTCGACCCTTGAGGATCTTTTGTACCTACCCCATTTTACACACTGGTCATCTCAGTGTGCACGTTTCATCGCGATGATTCCCTTCACCGTTAGAGCAGTCGGTAAATGTACGTAAGTCTTCGAAAAATACAAAAACTCATTGGTACATGGCACTGCGTGGTTGCTTGCTTGCTTATCGTGTGGTTAGTGGCCAACCTACTTGTCAGAGTTGTTCAGGCCGCCCGTAGGCATGACATGGCTTAACGACTGCTGTCGAACGACAACAACCGGGACCGACTTAACGTACTCTACGAGACACGGAGGAGCTCAGATGAAATATGCCACTAGCGGTCACCCATCCAGGTACCGACCGCGCCAACGTCGCTTAATCTGCATGATCACTTTCGGACCATCCTCGCATCTAGGCTACGAGCTACTCAACGGCGTGGTTTCGAACTCGGACCTCCCGCACGGGAGTTCGGTGCCCTAGCCACTGTGCCACCGACGATCTTACGTTTACAGAGGTTACACAGGCGTGTATGATACGAGTTTTTTTAAATTTTTTAATATATAAATTAGCTATGACAAACAGGCAGACGGGCCACCTGATGGTGAGTAGTCACCCTCGCCTAGAGACACGTGCAGTACCAGGGGTATTGCACGTGTGTTGCCGGCCGTGGAGGGAGAGGACTTTTTTAACGTTCTTTTTGAAGCATCCCATGTCGTAGCGCTGTGGAAAAACGTCGGTGTGGAAGTCTCTTCCACATTTTGCAGGTGCGTGGCAGAAACGTTCGTGTAAAACGGGTCGTGGAAGACACCCAAGGCTTTAGAAAGTGCGGGTGAAAATTGAGCCGCCGACGAGTGGTGCGATTCAAGAAAGTAGACGACGGCACCAAGTCAAATAGTTTTGAAGTATAATAATATAAGAATAGTTATAAAAATTGCCTGATCTCTCACTGAAAGATGCTCTGAAGATGATCGTATGTCGCCCCACGATATTCTCCGTGCAGACGGTACAGAGCTGGTCCTAGGGGAAATATCGCCGCAATCGCCCCGAGACTCTATATCTCTGTTTGTATGACTCGAGCTGTAAGCATTGCAGATTCACTGCAAACAAGTGCTTACTTCGATATATTTCTGTATTCGTGTTTCTTTCTAGGAACTGATCCGATATCGTTTGGGAAGTATACTGCCTATACTGGCTCATTCGCCAGTATTTAAATTTTCAGGATATGGGTTCTTTGCCATTTCATTTCATTCCATTTACCTATCATGTCACATTTTTTCCAGATGGAATAAAAGGTGCCGTGTCGTGCCGGCCATAAATAATAGCACCACCCCAATTCTTTTTTTATTTATTTTATTTATTACTAAAGCCGCATTTGACCTCGATCTCGCCTGATGGTAAGCGACGATGAGGTCGACGATGGGGCATGCGGGTGTGTTCCCGTGGGTATCGTACGAGGCGACTAAGGGACTTGGTGGGTACTATTCTACACCTAGTAGACGGCGATAGGCTTGCCACCTATCACGTTTGTCAACCAAATCTTACGGGGAAAAGTGAGAACTACCTGTGATTGAAGGTGGTTCCTCTGTCTACCACCTCGGGGATGATGGACGTGAGAGTTTATGTGTTGAAGGAGACGTTAATTCCGTACAAGAAATGAGTAAATAGAGATTAAGAGAGCTAACGTTTTTACCGGCACATGAGGCAGAGGCACTTCTTTAAGTCCTCATGGTTAGCAGTGCATCGAAAACCCTCTAACAACACTATAGTGTGGTAAGATGTATATGGACAACGGTGACTATTTACTCTTCTGTTCTCTTCTCACCACCTTCATCAAACTTAATTACTTTTGTTTATTTATTTATATCTTATATTTTTTTAAATTATGATCATTTTTATCTTCTTTACCTAATTGTTTGTATATGTGCGCTTTTGGAAATAAGTTCTTTCTTTCTTTTAAATAGTATAGGATTGAAAGTGCAAGAAACTCCCTTTTGATTCAGCGACTTAAGCCCTTACATTTTGTTTTAGTATCACATTTTGTTATACATTCATTATAAAATTATAACTTAACGTAGCCGAAGTCATAACAGAATAATTGTTATCTTATCTTATGATAGGGGGCGGGAATAACCTCAGCGGCACTTCGACCTTTGGGGATCTTTTGTACCTACCCCATGTCACTGGTCATCTCAGTGTGCAGGTTACCTCACGATGTTTGCCTTCATCGTCAGAGCAGTCGGTAATTGTACGTTAGTCTTCGAAAAATACGAAAAACTCATTGGTACATGGCGCTGCACGGTTTGGAACCCGGACCTCCCGCATGGAAGTGCGACATCCTAGCCACTAGGCTACTGAGGCGTTAAAATAACATAGTTCTCGTTACATATCATAATATTATATTATATAACAGGCATATTATGAGTAACTATATGTCGGTTAGGTGAAGTCATGTGGAACCTTACGCGTTGGCTCGACATACTACGCAATTGTGGGGAGTGTGAGGGTAATATGGCGAACGTAGATATAGAGTTGAGATGGTTTGGAGGTGAAGAAATAATGAATCATCTTTATTACAAACACAGAAATAGGGCGGTAGCGTTCTCTCGTTTCAAAAACTACTAGACAGCGAATCAAAGGGTTTGTGCAAATCCTCTTATAGTTACATTTGACCATTTCAATGTCCGACTATTGTATGAGAAAATGCTCATATCGGACCAACTCCTCCAGGCAACTTCTGAAGTTAATTGGACATTGAAGAGATTAGCGGCAGTGTAGTGTGAAGATATGAAAAAGGTTACTATTACTTAATCGAGGAGCTCGTAGCCTAGTTGCGAGCACGGTCCGAAAGTGATCGTGCAGGTTAAGCAACGCTGGCGCGGTCGGTACCAGGATGGGTGATCCCTTATGGCATATTACATCTGAGGTCCTCCGTGCCTCGTAGAGCACGTTAAGCAGTCGGTCCCGGTTGTTGTCGTACGACAGCAGTCGTTAAGCCATGTCAGAGGCCTGGAAAACTCTGACAAATAGGTTGGCCACTAACCATACGATAAGGAAGGAAGGAACTCGCACTTGGCGTGTTTTTTTAAAGTCGGTTAATAAAATATCCAAGTTTGTTTCCAGTCATTTCCAGTAGTTGTATAAGTATAACTATTCTGTCTGTTGACAGTATGAGAGAAGTGAGCTGGATCTTATTGTTTTCACCCGACGGGAGGTAACTAGCTGTATATACAGGCTGCGATGTACCCACGCATTTAGGTATAAGTGTTGTACAGGATTTGAAACTAACAGAGGGTGAAAAATAGGCTCAAAAGAAATTTAAAAAAATCTGTTCCTATAGACTGAAGTCTATAGCAGACCTCCTTAGAGGTCCAGCCCAAAGACAATATTAAAAAGAAGACAGTGACTGTGCGGAGAGGAAAATTAGTTATTCTTTTGTTTATTAGTGTCAATTCAGTTACAACAAATCTATAAAATGGTATCGTAATAAAACTTATAGTGAGGCGTCTATAACTGGTGACCCCGACGTGATAATAATATTATAAAGTGTGTGTGTAAAAAATTTCGGTGAAAAACTAACAAAAATTCCATAAAAAATTTAGATTTTTGTAACATAAAAAATATACACGGTGTAATTGTAAGTACATGGGATATACATGGTGTTTATATACAGTGTCTGATCCTGAAGTGGAAGTGCCACTCCCCGCTGAAGAACACATAGTCAGTATTAAAATACCAATTTTTTTGAAAGACAGGATTCCTTAGAGGTCCAGCCCAAAGACAATATTAAAAAGAAGACAGTGACAGTGTGGACAGGAAAATTAGTTATTATTTTGGAGTTTCTCTCGCGCTTTTGTCGCGTCCACACCAGCTTTTTTTCGTTGTCTTGCAAATTGTTTTACAGTAGTGCTTTTCAAGTAAGAATGGTGTTTTTTATTCGAAGAACGTCTACAAAATGTGATTAATGTGTGGGACAGTGAAGTAAAGTCAAATAAGACGCTGCAGCCCGATCCGTACTTGGCTGGATTTTGAAGAGCCATACTGCGTCCGGGACGCCTTCTTCTTTGGTTCGGATGGTGCAGAAGCGTGGAAGATTCTCCCAGATAGCATTGAAATGTGTCACACCAGCATTTTAATGAAGACTTGCAAGAGTTGTTTACATCAGACATGGCTGTATGGGCTCAGTTCCCTTTGCCTTAAAAAAACAACAACAACAGTTATTATTTTGTTTATTAGTGTCAATTCAGTTACAATAAATCTGTAAAATATTATCGTAATAAAACTTGAGTATTATTATATAGTGAGGCGTCTATAAGTCCTATCACTCCCGCGTACCTGAAATCCATGTTCACATTCCTAGGCTCTGACCATGATGTCGCTCTCAGATCCAGCCATGTTAGTATGTATCTTGAAGGCTCCACTGTGTCGTACCAGATACTACACTGACTCCTTTGTTGTCAAGGCAGCACACCTATGGAACTCACTACCTAGTCGAATTCGGCATTTGAATCCCTGGCTTCGTTTAAAGCGGGTCTCACTCATCATTATTTGTCGTTGTAGTTGTGCATTTTACTTTTATTATTATGTATATTTACTATCTATTATATATGTTTATTTATTATTTATATTATGTATATCTATGCATTTAACTATATTAGTATACCTATATAATTATGTATGTATATCAAATTACTTTTATTTTACTAAATGTAACTTTTTCGTATCTTCAGACTACACCGGCGCTAATCTCTTCAATGTCCAATTAGCTTCAGAGGTTGCCTGGAAGATATCGCTTTTAGCCTTTGTAAATATCGCGCTATTATTCCTGTAGTTTTTACTTTTCCTGTATTTGTGTATAATAAAGTGTTTCTATCTATCTATCTATTCATTTATTAGGCTTTAAATGCGTGGGCTATTAGTGAAAGTGAACTATGGACCTATAACAAAAGACGTTTCCAACACACACCGACGTTATGCTGCCTGTATTTTATCTTAATACTACATATTAATAATAAATTGTGTCATTTTACAAATCCGGATTCCCGGCCTCCTGGGGGAGAGATAGAGTTATACTCGTAAATGTCGGATTTTTACTCCCTGAAACCCCGTCGATGGCCGCTCTAATATCTGTCGAAGGGCTTCAGGATAAGTGGCTTAGGAGTGGAGGGGCCCGAGGATTATGCTAGTCTGTCTAAAAAGTCAGTTGACTTGGGATTTTTAGTAGAATTCACTAAACGTATAATTGGCAACACCTAATTTACCTGTCAAATATGTTTAGAAGCATTGATATATGAATTTAAAATAATAGACGGGGGTATGTTATTGCGTTCATCCTGTCATGGCGTGATCGTCCTATTTTATTGTTTAAAAACGGTTTACAGAGGTTATTTTTTGTCGTAAAACTAGTGTATTTTACCTAAAAATCGTCCGTGTTAAGTGAACGTTATATATAAGACAGTGAAATACTACAGATGGTGTGGATGCGGTAACCTAACCTCCAATTGCACTTGGAATGCAAGACACTAGGCATTCCTAGTGCACACGACTCTCCCTTAATCTCGACGTTGGTAAACTGTTTTTTTCAAAACAGACGCCAAAACGTTCGAGTTATTTTCAAGATTCCAACACGGTCATTGGATAAATTGCAGTGTAAATCACTAGCATTTTCATTCATAAAAAAAAAGAAAAAAGAAAAAAGATAGATCTGTGTCTAAAAGTAGAACTAGAAATGGAAAAGGAGTTGACATATTTTTTGAATTCTACTAAAAATCCCAAGTCAACGGACTTTTTAGACAGACTCTAGAGGACGGTGCATTCCATCTTTAATATTAATTTAATTTATTAGATAAATACAAACAGATTACAACCAGAGAAAATCAATATAAAGTTATGAACTAGGTCGTAACCCTTAACGTGTAAACACAGCACGGTTAGGAAGTGGTAAATTGATTGTTGTTCAAAATTGAGTTGGGAAAGCAAAAAATACTAGAGAATGTAATGATTAAAAAAATACCTATTGAAAAATAAAATAATAAAGTAAAGACTATAAAGTAGGTGCGTGGTTAGCTCACTTGAGGACATCCTCAACCCGTCTTTTAAAAACTAATGACCTAGGATCGAATAAGTATAACGATGGCTTATTGTTACTGGTCGAAGAGACTTCATTAAACTACTGTACATATATAACCAAAACATACTACCAATTTGAATAGAACAGTACAATGAAATAATGGGGCGTTACCCGTGGTCCAACTGCAATGTCCAACTGGTTGTACCAAAGGGATTTTTTTTTCCCAGTGGGCCAACTGTTTAATTGTACTAAATAAATTACGAATATTCATTCCCCATGGACCAACTAATACAAAGAATGCAAGGTTATCAATAACGTTGATAAACACAGTCCATATATGTTAAGCAGAAAATACGATTTGGTAGCAGTTGGTCTTTAGACTAACACTGGTTAAGGCAGGGTTACATGGCATGGTTGAAAATAAGTAGGGTCAGCAATTTTTGGTACCGGTAACATGTAGGCCTTTTTCCATACGGTTGAAAATGTTTGAGAAAACAGCTAGAAGTTAATTATAAGGGTAAGACACGGCAGAATTTTATCGAGAATCGGCAGTAACATATCACGGCCTATACTGTCGTGCGTGACCCGTGTCGAAGTTCGTCTGGTACTAGGTGCCACTTCGAGTGATTGCATGATTTGATTCTTTTCACCAAAGTTTTTTTGATATCATTATGCAGAAGATGCATTTTTGTTAATTAATGTTGATTCTAAAGTTTGTTAACATAAGTAATATAATGAATAAAAAAAGTTAAATTTTTCGAAATCGTTTTTATATCCTGCAAATCTTAGGTGTCCGCCACTAGGGAACTTCCACCATACAAAGCTGAAAATGAGTACCTATGCAACATAAAATTAATCCTCTACAAATATAATAAAATAAAGCAAACGCAAACAAAAGAGTATGAAACAAGTAATTCTGTACGAATACAATGCAATAAAAAGAAATCAAATGCAAACTAAGTAATATGACACTAGCAACACCGTTAATAGATTACTCTATCTCAATTTATCGAGGGCAGACCCAACAGTTATTTCGTTTGTAATTAATTCCATTTGCACATGTCTTATAAAGTCGTCATTTTCAATATCCTTTCTTTTTCTTTGTGCCCCTTTTTTGTTTTTGTAGTCCATGCAAGTTACTCCATAATTTTCAATGAAATTAAGCAATCGCAACAAATTCGTGTTGCTTTTATTCAATTCTTTGTTAATTTGACGATGCCAATTTTCAGCAACGTTATTTGTGCGATGGCGTTCACCAAACACGCATAAAATTTTGTGTATGCGTCTGTTTAACCAGAAGGACTGCACGTATTTCAAAAATTTCTTCACCTTGTCATGTCCTATCAGACTTTCAGATTGCGATTTTATGAACTTCCAGCCATCTGAAATTTTTTCATTCGGCAACAATGGTAAAACTCTACAGAGTGTCATGATTCTATTTTCTGGTTTCGTCTTCTTTTTACCGAATATTTTCGTTCCCTTTTTCGTCAAGCATTGGTGCCAGTGGAAGTAGCACCCTTTTATTACCATGTTTGGAAAAACTTCGTACACTGCGTTTAAGGCCGCAAGCTCAAAATCACAATGGTACTTCATTGGTGTCCAAAATGGAAGCTGTGATTTGATTAAGTTAAATAAAGTAACATACGTTTCGGTTTTCTTGTTGCTTAATAAAGCATATATTAATGGTAACACTTTTGTTCTCTCAGACGTACTGCCAAAGTCTCCAAGTATAGTAAAGAGTTGTGTGAATGGAGATGGGCAACTTTTGAAGGTAGAATCACCAAATATTTCTTTTACGTCAGTGATGACGTTCCTGGCTTCTTCTGTACAGAAAATTAAGATTTTAGTACCTTCGAAGTCGTAATCGGCTAAAATTAAATTTGAGTGTTGCTCCGGTATTTGCACCTCGTCAAAATTTGTAAATTTAAGTTTAGACGCTCCTGCAACCTTGTTTCTTGAATCGTATATACTATGCTTGACCTTCTGAAACTCTGGTAAGGGTTCGAGTAAATGAAATCCATCATCACGCCACTTCTTCTCAGTCTCTTTGTACATTTTAGGCAGAGGATGATCTTTACTTCCCGCTTCCTTTTTCAACAGATCCAACGCAATAGCCATTTCATTTTTAATTTGATTTCCACTGCATGAATGTGAATGGTCCTTCAGTATGGTCATGTCCTGAAAACATAGCAGAACAATAATGAAACGGGCCAAAGCGCAGTCAGAGTGTAAAGAATCTTTACTATTGCGCAGTGCTCCTTAGTTGGTAATAATACAGGAGTCCTGCGTCTTTTAGACACCACTCCACCCATGCTCTACATAAAAAAATGTGTTTTACGTACCTTAATCGTTATGGAACCTGCACATTTTTCCTTCCGAGCTAAGGAACATCGCCAAAACGAGACTCCGTTTCGTTTGTAATCCCTCACTTTGTGGTACTGTTTTCCATCGAAGAGGAGAACGTTTCCACCTTTTCTTTTGAGAAAAACTAAATTACTCGTATTTTCCTCCGACATTATAGGTTTTGGGCTCTCGGAAAAATAAATGAATCGTACAACCCAATGATTAGATATTTTTTCATGTCAAAATGTGACACAAGTTCAAATTGCAATCAAAGAGATTATACCGTCTGATCTACAAGGAGTTGAAACTAAAGGGATTAACGTTTGACCTCTGAAGAGATACCAATTCCGCATTATGATAACGTTTTATTATAGCGTGCAGTTCGTGGATAATTAGTTGAACAACGGGGAATAAAATATAGTTGAACATTGAGCAGATGGTCCACTGGGAAAAAACATTCCCTTTGGTACAACCAGTTGGACATTGCAGTTGGACCACGGGTAACGCCCCGAAATAATCGGTTAATTAAAAGGAAATTTAATTGACTTATCAACGTCATCCCATTAATTGCAATTTGTGGTTAAACATTACCAACGCTTACGCAAAAGGCAATTGCATTCAATTTGGTCCACACAAAAAATAATTTGAAACATTCGCAATCCTGAAAAAGCTGTCATACACTGGGAAGCAAAAATAACGGGTCGGTTAAAAAAAACGCAATATAGGATTTTGTATGGGAAAATTTGTCCTTAATAAGAATAAGAATAGTTTATTTGTGCTGTAAGATTACAATGGATTCATAGTCCATACACCAGTAGGAACTTAAGTATATTATTATTAGTGAGCAACAAGTTAGTATACAATAAACGCTGACCTCCGAACTAGGAAGTTCCTGTATCTCGGAGGACAGCTCTCTTCTGTGACCAGTACAAATGAACATGTAACAGAACATGGGAAAAATAAAAAATAAAATAAAATAAATAATTATAAAATGGCCGCTACTCTGGCCGCCATCTTGAATTTTTTAAAGTCTTAATTTTCTGGAAAACTACATCGTATACCCTGTCTGATCACATGACTCTCGAGTTCCTAGTGCATGCGCATCAGGGAGATCAATTCGGGTCTTTCTAGATCGAAAACCTTAAAATCTTACGATTTTTGTAACCGACCCGTTATTTTTGCGTCCCAGTGTATAAAACGATTCGATCCGGGCGGTTTCGTTAAATTCCCGGAATGTCTAGTATGTCTGATAGGTCAAATTCCCCGAATGTCTAGTCTTGTAAATCCATTGCCTGAATGGCTATTCTCCGATTGTTATAAAGTAGGGATGTTACGGAGGTGGATTTACCGGTACCGGAGTCGAAACCGAAGGTTTAAATTTGATTTATCGGACTCGAAACCGGAGTCGGAGTCGGAGGTAGAAGAGAGATATTTAGAAGAAGTTCAAATTTTAAACCGATTTTTAATTTTTATAGCTGATCTGGCCAATATTTTTTCATGATGACGTTTGCGGCAATAAAACATGTTCCTTTATGCAGTCCTACACTATTTAATAAAATATTGAAATTTGAATATGTTTGCTCACAAATCTTCGTCATAACCTCCGATTCAAAATTATCGGACCCGAAGTCGGAGTCGCAGGTGTAAAATCAATCGGAAGTTCCGACCTTTCGGTCGAGTCGAAGCTCCGTAACATCACTATTACAAAGTAAGACAATCTATCAATATCTGTGCAAACTACATTTTGAAGAATACTTACTTATAGGATAATTTATACGAATGTAGAAATACTGATTTTCGAGATCACTATGGGTCGTATTCAGAGGGGCGAACTTTTGAAATTTTACGCCTAAAATTTTCTAAATAATACTTTTCTGAAACTACTTGCATCGTTCTTCCAGTGGACTCTTCAATTGCTATTCTTCACCATCAAAACAAGCGTTCACCGCAATCCCATTAGAGAAGCGTTACTGTCAAAAAATTATTTAAACCTCATTCGTGACGCGCAAGAGCAATTAGTGTCTGGGAAGCGCGACACTTGTGGCGACACTTGGGCGAGTGAGCCGACACTCGTCTAATTAGAGAAGTGAGACAAACCTGCTGGGTTGGCCATGATCCTGGGTGGTGGACAATCTCTTTTTATTATGGTTTGGTGAAACCCATTTCATAAACATTAATAACTAGATATAAATTGATGGTCAAATGTGAAATCTGCTGCTTGGCGGAAAATATAATACCTTTTTCAACACAGTCTCCACTACTAATAATGTTAATACGCGTAATAACAACAAATCATATCACCCGATAACAAGATTAAAAATGTAAATGGAAAGCACTTATTTCATAGCAGTGAAAGTCTATAACCACCTCACTGAAACTTTGAAAAAAGTCCAAACTGAAAAGATATTTCAAAAGTATCTAAGGGATTTATTAACCTCCAAACGCTACTGTTCAGATCGGGAATATTTTGAAGACAAACATTTAGAAATTATTATACTAAAAGAACTACTCTTACAAACTTGCTATACCGACAAGGTTCATCAAGTTAGGACTAAATAATTGTACATAATAAATAACATAGCTGCAGGCAATTAAAAGATGGAAAGAAATGGCGATAGCAATTTGTGACGTCATATTACTGTAGCTCCATACAAGCTTCATTCCTTTTTCTTTTGCTTTAAAGCAGCGGAGCATCTTCCCACTACTAACTTTAACCATTAAGTAATATCTCTGGTATTAGTAGAGATATCGACAAACGAATTTCAGATCCATCTTCAGAATGTCCACGTAAAATACCTTTTAGCTTTCACTCACGCCTGCTTAGTTAATCTTCAAGTTACCATTTATGTAAACTATTACACAGCAGCTAATAGTTTTAATAGCCTGTAGACTGTCCCACTGCTGGGCAAAGGTCTCCCCTCCTCTTTTCCATTTTTCTCTATCCTCGGCGTCCTTATACCATCCTTTTTGGAAGTGGTCGATATCGTCCTTCCACCTACGCCTGGGCCTGCCTCGGCGCCGCTGTCCGTCTTGTGGCACCCAGACACCCAGTGCATGGCGATCTTTGCCCACCTTTCCGGATGCATGCGGCCTGCCCAGTCGCACTTCAATACCGATGCTTTGGTGATTGCATCAGCAATGCGTGTTTTGGAGCGCAGGGTCTGTTCCTGACGCGATCCGTCCGTCAATTAAAAAAATAAATTATTAGGTAGGTACTTATGGGATTCGTTTTGTACTGGTGGTGCCTCTGGTGCATTGTGCTGACGAGCCAGATATTAGTTTGTATACCTACACTATACACAATAAGTAATAAATCTGTATTAATTTTAAAGTACTCTATACTGACATGTCTAAGTGTGCTGTAAGTACCAAAAGATGAATAAAAAATAAAACTTAAGATATTAGGTATAAGATAATTTCCAGACGCCCGCGGCTGTCTAGAGCGAACGAATGTCTAATAAATGTCTAGCGGTGAAGTCAAAGTGAGGCTTGCAGGCTTGTTGGTCGGGGACTTCCCCGAATTATTAATTAATAAAAAAAATATTAAGTACCTTTTTCGTATCCTAATATTTTACTTCTGTTTATTAATATTTCCGTTATTTATATGTTCCCGTAGTGTATCATAAGGGAGTGATCCCTGGCACACAGGTGATGCCTGACAATCAGCGCCGCAGTGCTAAAAGCGCTGCGGCAACAGGCTGAGGCAGTCCCCTTTTTCCGGTGCTGCACACCACCTTCATCAAACTTAATTACTTTTGTTTATTTATTTTTATAATATATTTGTTTAATATTATTTTTATCTTCTGTACCTAATTGTTTGTATGTGTGCGCTATTGGAAATAAACTCTTCTTACTTCCTTTCTTACTTTTAAGCATCACATACCTGTTGTTGTAGTTTTATAATAACGTACATAAGTTTGTGCCGAGATTTACTGACAACTGCATCTAAATTATGTTCAGATTTTTGCGTAATGACAGGACCAACAAAGAAACATAAAAAAATATATGTTATATTACAAGAATCTTTTTGACTTCCCCGCCCTTCGGCAATAGAAAAACATAAACGGATTAATTTTGTTGTTGTTTATACTCTACATTATTTCAAGCGATACCTTATCTTATCTTTGAATGAGGGCTGGGAATCCCAACGACACTTCGACCCATTGGGATCTTTTGTGTTCAACCCCTTGACCACTTCACCGAATATGTCATGCATGAGCAAGACTATGCGTCTTAGTGGGAGGGATTTGAATTCCCTTGGGTCTGGATAGGCAGGGCCTAGCAGGCCCATCCTTTTTGCCGCGAAAGCGTCGCATTCACATAGGAGATGTGAAACGGTCTCCTGTTGTTCACCACAGGCTCTGCAAGATGTGCTATCAGCCAGCTTCATATTGTGTAGATGGGCATTGGTAACCTACTCGTAACACAGCTGTGATCTCTATTCTGCGGCGAACAACTAAACTTAGGTATACATGATTTAAATATCCAGAAAAAAATCACCAAAACTATGGTCACCCCCATCATTCCCTAGTCTCAAACGAGCGTTCAAACGGCTTAAGGTTCATTCAAACTGAAATTGTACCGGTATCATTCCGGTACTGCTATTCCGGTATTCAGTACCGAATTACATAGTTAGGTACAAAGCTGTTTTAATACACACTCACAATGTCCAGTTCTATAATTCTGTCTCTATTACCACAAATGTTGTTGTACCTACCTATCGTTAAAGAATATTTTAATGTTCCTAAATTATTTCGTTATGTGATAAATAGTTATATAAGGTCCTTTTTTATTAGTAGCAAAATATTTGGAGGGGGGGGGGGGGGGGAATTTCGTGTACCACTTTACACGAAAATAAACCCTGTTGTATGAATATTATCCATACTTAAGAAAAATAAACTCCATTATTTTGCGCCTTGGTGGCATAAACTCATCCATGTCGTTATGAATGAAACGAGTTTTATTTATATTTCTTATTATAGTATTAGAATAGCAATAATTCATTCATATGTAGCGTCGGTGGCCTAGTGGCTAGGACGTCGGACTCCCATGCGGGAGGTCCGGGTTCGAAACCATGCAGTGTCATGTACCAATGAGTATTTCCGATTTTTTCGAAGACTTACGTACATTTACCGACTGCTCTAACGGTGAAGGAAAACATCGTGAGGAAACCTGCATGCCTGAGGAAATTAATTAAAGTTTCCGAAGGCGTGTGAAATCCACCAATCATCACTGGGCCCGCTCGGTGGATCATGACCCGTACCGCCTTGTGAAAGGGGAGGCCTGTGCCCCAACAGTGGGGACATTAAATAGGCTGATGATGATGATGATTCATTTGTAGAATTTTCAAACAAACAATTTAGTCGTTTTTCTCGAAAATTTGATGTTACAAATTTGTTTTTGCCCTATCGTTATTGTTATATTTATAACCTATAGATAACACCTTTGAAATATTTAAAGCTAATAAAATAGAACCCTATATATTGTACCTATAAATCAAAATAACTACTTCCCAAAATAAACAATAGGTCCATTTCACAAAATGACCACAATAAAATGTCCACTTTCTAGAGTGTACTCGTTTTTTATTTTTTTTATTTACTTCTAAACCCGCATTTGACCTCGATCTCGCCTGATGGTAAGCGACGATGGTGCATGCGGGTCCAGTAAATGCCTATTCACTCTGGCCTTGAAGATCCCAAGGTTGTAGGTTTCGGGAAATACAGACGCCGGCAGGCTGTTCCATTCCTTAGCCGTTCGCATAATGAACGAAGAAGCAAATCGCTTCGTACGAGCAGATGGGATATCAACAACATAAGGATGGAACCCCTCCCCGCGCCTGGTAGTAAAAAGTATCACAATTATTAGACGCTAAGGGTTTTCTTATGGCCATGTTTGGTGTGAGTAAATTTTTTTGATGTGCAGTTAAATATTCCCCTTATTATAATTACAACACTTTCACAACTGAAACCTTCAAACACCTAAGATGCATAGTCATTGTACCGGTCCTAACACATTAACATGCATCTCCTTACCCGTGTAATCTCAAACCGAGGGACTGTACCGTATTGTACCGGTGGCTCACAGAATACCGGTATGTACCGGTATTATGTTAACAAGTACCGTATCTTGTTACATATGTGTTAATCTGCATGTGAGAGCTTCGGGTGATGTTACAGTTAAGTGTGGCATATAGTAGAGTCCGTTGTTCGTAGAAAATACACGTTAAACCATATTAATAATACAAGCCGTGACATTTGCGACCTTAGAGAAACAAGACCTCTAAGTTCGCGACAGTACAAAGGTAAGATTTACCTAAGGGCTGGACTACACGCAGTGTTGCCAGATCCGAATTTTAAAAATCCGTAGGGCGAGGCTTAAAATATCCGTAGAATTCCGTAGATTATCTCTAGAAAAATCCGTAGTTCTACAGTTCCCTTATAATGTAGTTCAAAACTGGCAAAAAAATAAAAACTAGAACAAACTTATGCGAAACATGTTCAAGAGTTCAGGACAGAGGGAAAATCAATAAAACTCTTAGCTGTTCTTAATTTTTTTATTTCCTATCCCTAGGCGGCTCATTGTATGGATTAGAGAAATTCAAAGTAAAGTTGTCACACTGACATTCTTTTTCTTTGCTATGTATGCTATTAAGGACGAATAGTGAGTGACCTTCTAAGAATAATAGTACCAAACATGTCACGTAGGTAGTTCTTATTATCGCATTATTACAGCTATTGTGAGAAGGTTAGTAACTAGACTGACCTTAGTTCATGTGCCGTTCTGAGATGATCCAATTGTAACATAAAACTATCGTAGAACTATGGTGGAACTGAAACTTAAATGCTCCTGAACCGAACCGTGGATGGAAACGTCGTCATGTAGTCCGGGTCTAATAGTAGCAATATTTAAGTAAAATATTGCAAAAAAATCATAAAGCGACAATGGCTCAAAATTACTGGTAGACACACTGGTGTTACAAGGATCGAATCCACCTTTGGACCTTTGTGGTGGATCACTCATCATAGCACAGTTGGAATGGTTAATGAAGAATATTGGTTAAGAAAACAAAAATAATAATTAAAAAAAAACGAACATGTACGTAAAAAGTAGCAGAAGTCACAGGGTATAAAATGAAAATGGGTCATTCCTCGTGCTCCACCAAAAACCACTTGTGAACGATTCACCTTAAAATGTTGGTCTGTTAAAATTGTAGTTTATTGCACACAGGACAATAATACAGAACAGAAGAAAAGATACAAAATACAAATACAATTGGCGGCCTTATAGCTTTAAGCTATTTCTTCCAGGCCACCAATTCTTAGACAATTTCTTAAAGTTATATTAAGAAATGAAATTTTATATTTCTTATCGGATAGTCAATATGAATGTTTGTATAAAATTACTTTTTTCAGAAAATTTATGAATATGAAGAAATTAACAATCGAAATTTATGAATATGAAGAAATTAACAATCGAAATTTATGGATATGAAGAAATTAACAATCGAAATTTATGGATATGAAGAAATTAACAATCGAAATTTCACGATTTTTCTCGCGTAGATCACCATCTCAAGAGATAAATCTTAGCTTATAAAGTGACCTAAGTCAACCGATATTATAATAATAAGTTTATTTGTGCGGTAAGATGACAAAGTATCCATAGTCCATACACCAGTAGCAACTTAAGCATAGGTTATATTAAACTAAATAAAATTAGTGAGCCACCAGTTAGTTTACAATAAACGCTGACCTCCGAACTAGGATATAGGATATTCATTTGCAGGCGAAAGGTTGCCCGTAATAAGATCCTAAAAGGGAAGTTTTGCTACAAGTCTACAACGAAGTGGGAACAAAATAAAACTTATTAAAGGAAAAGTTTATGTAACACCTGGTCGATAACTGGCCTTTTTCTATTCAGGTGCATGAAACTTAATTTGTTTTCAAAATTATTGTTTTTTTATTTTTTCTCACACTTTTTGTGTCTGAGGTAAAAAAAAATGCTGATAAAAGCTCTGTGGCGAAAGCTATAAAAAACTGCTGATGGCAAGTTTTGTCTCGTGCGTAAAGATTTGAAATACAATATTTTAGACTCAATTCTAGGAAAAGACACAAAGTTTCTACGTTTGGTTTTATAGCCTAATTTTTCAGCGGGGGTGTTAACCCGATATACAGGCCGTTGCACTCTTGCCAAGCTGCGTTAGTTGGCCGCCAACACCCTATATGTCCCCATTATTGTTAGTACATGCGTGCGTGGCAGCAAAATTTATGTATTGGAGTTTGAACATGGAACGAGCATAGTCTATAATTTAGATGGAGCTTTGAGGTCTCCTTACCGTGTCGCTAAAAGAGACAGAATTTTGGCATTGGCACCAATTTTTCCGCCAGTCGATTACCGAAGACAACTTAATGCAGTCAGCATCTATCTATCTATCTATCAGCCCGTGTCTGTCCACTGGTGGACACAGGCCTCTCCCAGGGCGCGCCACATTACTCGGTCCTCCGCCTTCCTCATCCAACCATCGCCAGCAACCTTCTTCAGGTCGTCGGTCCACCGGCCAGGGGGGCGTCCCACACTGCGCTTTCTTGTATGCGGTCTCCACTCTAAAACTCGTCTACCCCAACGGTTGTCGGCTCTGCGACAGACATGGCCAGCCCATTGCCACTTCAACTTGCTAATAATATGAGCTATGTCGGTAACTCGCGTAGTGGCGGATGACTTCATTTCTAACTCTATCCATCAATGAGATACCGAGCATAGCCCTCTCCATAGCTCGTTGAGAGACTTTGAAGTTTCAGACCAGCCCTGCCGTAGTGTCCAACTTTGAGCGCCATATACCATAACAGGTAGGACACACTGATTGTATACCTTCGTCTTAAAACTTTGTGGTATCGACGAGGAAAAGACATGACGCAATTTCCTAAAAGCTGTCCAGCCCAAACGAAGCCTTCTATCGGCTTCTTTGTCAAAATTGCTTTTTTTTTGCAGTCGGCATAATTACCGGCAATGATATTGGATGAAAAAAAAAAGTCTTCCTCCCCGGAGTTCGTTCCTTTACATGGCTAAAATGAATCAGACCATGTTCGACGGCTCAGAGAAATGATGCAAACTCTTATAAATGACTGCAGTCTACATTATTTATGGTTCTATTGAGGATCCTCAAAGGAATGCTGGAAATAATTAGGACTAGGTATTCTTATCATTTCGGCCATCATTTCATATCGGAGATTTATAGATTGACTGGACCGGACTTTAGTTCGTTAAAGCGTTGGAACGTGGTTTATTTTAGACCACGTTGGTGGTCTTTGGTGAAACTCAATTTCAGTTAAGCATTTCTTGTCTCTTTGTTCCCTTATAAAGATACATGGCTGTAAGCCTTTCCCTAAAATCGATGAATTACCAGAGAAAAACTGAGTCAACCGTACTTAATTATGAAACAAGATACAATCAAATATCTTTTAAATGACCTAAATTTTTTGGTTTTAAATATTAAGTACCTAGTTATTTTCTTAATTAAATTAGTTTTACTATTAAAAAATTACTGCATAAAAATTAATTATAAAACAATTATGCTAGAATGTTTATACAAAAAAGTGCAAAAAATACACAATTCAATGAAACAACCCCTATGTGGATACTCGTATCATAACATAAATACATATTTTCTTAGTTGATTGCTTATCGTATGGTCAGTGGCCAACTTATTTGTCAGTTGTTCAGGCCATCCGACATGGCTTAACGACTGCTGTCGAATGACAACAACCGGGACCGACTGCTTAACGTGCTCTTTCGGGGTTTTTTTTGGGGCGAGCGCTAAATGCGCTCCAGCCTAGAGGAGGACTTAAAAACTACTATAAGAAGCGACTGCCTAAGGGCACCCAGGTGGGTACGGACCTCGGCTTAGGACGTCGCTGGGGAGGGAGGGGTCGGGGAGAAGCGGCCTGGAATACGCCGATAGCGCGTGTAAGCGCCAGAAGCGGGTCGCCGCCCGCGCCGGCGCGGCCGGTATGTAGGTGCTGTGTGTGAACTACTATCGGGTGGCGGGCTTTCGTACCGTGCTCGCAACTAGGCTACGAGCTCCTCAATATTTTCTTAAAATATATTTATGGCGCATTAAATTTTTTTCATTTCGTTTAGAAATTTTTGACACCATTTTGTTTGTATTGGCCGACCCTGGCTGATGTCAAAAAACAATCTCCAGCAAGATTTATCGGTGACATGGTTTTCAATGGCCAGTTTGTATGGAAGACTAAATACTTACTCAAGACAATATTCAAACAGTAAATGAAGTGATTCAACTAAGACAGGAAGTTACCATATAGATGCCTATATGGTAACTTCCTGTCATCATATTTATTATTGAATTTCCTCTAGACATACGAGTAGCATACGAGTATTTAGAATCCACGGGATTTATTGGCAGTGCGTTTGCCATAGGTATATAGGTAAGAGCGCCGGTGGCTTGGTGGCTAGGACGCCGGGCTCCCATACGGGAGTTCCGGGTTCAAAACCATGCAATGCTGAATGCCATGTACAAATGAGTTTGTCGTATTTTTCCAAGACTTACGTACATTTACAGACTGCTCTAACGGTGAAGGAAAACATCGTGAGGAAATGAAAAGTTTCCGAAGGTATGTGAAATCCATCAAGTATTGGGCACGCTCTGTGGATCATGGCCTGTATCCCTTTGTGCAAGGGGAGGCCTGTGCCCCAACAGTGGGAACATTAATAGGCTGCTGACGATATAGGTAATTACATCCTCATGTATTATATAACAAGTAAAATCCAATTATCGATAGAGTAATTTAATTAATTAATTAAATTAATACAGGGTATTCACCCTATTAAGAAATTGTGTTTGAAATTTTGGATTTTTAACTATTTCTGCCGCAAAGCAGCAATACTTGCATTGAACTTTGGTTTGAAGGGTAAGAGAGCTAGCGTAATTATCGACACGTGAGGCACTCCACCTAAATCCATCGAAAACCTTTTAATAACATTAAAGGGAGGTTAGGTATCTACGGGCATCGATTACCACTAGCCTCGTTTGCTCTCCTTAAAAATAACGGGATAAAAGTATTGATATTAAAAATTATATTTTATGAATAAATTACTGACTCATTAGATCAAGTTTTTGTACGAAGTGCTGTGTTAATAAAAAGGAAGTAAGTAAATCTGCGTACTAAACCCTCACCTGAAGTAAGTTTTAAATTAAAAGTTAAAAGTAAGTAAGTAAGTAATATGTTTATTTCACACACAGCAATGACCGAAACAGTTATAATTATAATAAAATAATTATGTAGTCAAAGGTAAACATATCGAAATCATGTCTGATGGTCTGCTGTTGTTATGAAAAGGGTCTCAACTCAGCTTATTGCTGCAGACAAGAATGCCTACACCGCTGGTATTCTGTTGGACCATGACCGATGGCTGGCCAAAACCTGTCCAAGAGGACAGAGATACGAAACAAATGAATTTAATTGAAGATAGGTAGTATTAATAAGTGAAATCTACATTTAGGTAGGTGTTAAGTTCCTGTTAAAATAGACGAGAACAAACTTCTAAAAGAATCGTCCGCAGAGGGCAGTGCCCTTTAAAACTTAGTGTGATCCTGGATAATTAATATCTTTAAAACTTAGTGTCATCCTGGATAATTAATATCTTTAAAACTTAGTGTGATCCTGGATAATTAATATCTTTAAAAGTTAGTGTGATCCTGGATAATTAATATCTTTAAAACTTAGTGTGATCCTGGATAATTAATATCTTTAAAACTTAGTGTGATCCTGGATAATTAATATCTTTAAAACTTAGTGTGATCCTGGATAATTAATATCTTTAAAACTTAGTGTGATCCTGGATAATGAATATATTTAAAACTTAGTGTGATCCTGGATAATTAATATCTTTAAATTTATGCGTAAAAGAAGGCCTTTAATATTATTTCATTTTACGCATTATATTCAGATAATTAATTATATTTCCCATCTTCTTCTTCTTCTTTCGTGTTGATGTTCCGAATTAAATTTTTCCCGACCAGAAGGCAGCCACATCGATAACCCTCTGGTTGGCTTCGAGAAGGTCCTCCCGCGTGCAGGTGGTCGGACACGCGGGACAGCAGAGCAAGTGCTCCATGGTTTGAGGGGAGACACCACACTCACACTTTACTTGATCGCTGGAAAACCCCCAATTGTGAAGATTATCTCCGCAACAGCTAAGCTGGTTCGCAGGCGATTAAGCGTTTTCCAGGTTGGCCACGGGAGTTTGACACCCGGTGGTAGGTCTTCTTTTGGCGGTATGAAACCTTTGGGCGGGTATTTCTCCCGCCACAGCTTGCATCTTACTTCATTATATTTCCCTGACATCGATTCTTAGATTATTTAATAATCTAAGCCTCCATCCTAAAATCATAGACAAATTAAAAGACAACAAGAGCTGCTAGGTTATTTATTATTTTCTCGCAGATTTAACATAACATAACATATCGCTTTTAGCGATAAGACCACCTAGGTTGTATTAATCGTTTAGCACTGTATCACACTATTTTGTGCAATAAAGTGTATTCATTCACATTCATTCATTAAATATCGTGTGTATCACGTAGGAAAAGATCACGTGTCGCACTCATGTATCCATCATATTATATCCACAACTCGCCTATAACTCGTGTTGCCAAATTACACTCTTTTTTTATGTACTAACCCGCATTTGACCTCGATATCGCCTGATGGTGAGCGACGATGAGGTCGACGATGGAGCATGCGGGTCCAGTAAATGCCTATTCACTCTGGCCTTGAAGATCCCAAGGTTGTAGGTTACGGGAAATACAGACGCCGGCAGGCTGTTCCATTCCTTAGCCGTTCGCATAATGAACGAAGATGCAAATCGCTTCGTACGAGCAGATGGGATATCAACAACATAAGGATGGAACCCCTCCCCGCGCCTGGTAGTCCGAAGGCGGAATGGAGATGCTGGAATTAGGTCGTGCAATTCCGATGACACAATGTGACTCGCTGCGACAATGTAGCGTTTTTCCCACTAGTTACACAATCTGCTAATATATTCCTTGCAACAAATATTCCTTTATACAGGATGTCAGAAAAACAGTATTGTAACGGCGAGTTAACATTCATAGTAACTTTGCTAGCCTTACGTACAGAAATAATTATATGTAGTTTATTCTGTCTAAAGCTAGGAGTAAACTAATGTCATGGTGTTTTGAGCACGTCACTTTAGAATTCAGCCTGCGATGGCGTTTACCTTTGAGGAACATTTTCATCTTGTGTAGGGTGACTGAAAAGCCAGTGAAAATAAAAAAAATCATCACAGCTTTTGAACAGTATCATAAATGCAAAATTGCTTATAGAACACTGGTGTCTTTACTCGTTTTATATATAATTCCAGTGACTATAAGCCACGGACTTCACGCGTCCGGTTCTAGCCACGGTTCGGTTCACTGCAACCAATTACATGCGCTCCGCCCTCCTCCCACTTGAAATCAGTGCTTTGTGATTGGATGCAGCGAACTGAACCGGAATGGATTCAATCAATGCGGCCCAAAGGTACTTAATAGGCAAGACGTTACTTTATGTTTAAAAAATATATTGAAATCACTTATTGGTCTTTAATTAGTAACCTATTTACTTTTATTATATTAAAACAATTAGTAATTAAAGTATAATGTGTTTACTCGCTAGGTGTGATGAAAAACGTCGAGTCATCCGCACATACATCAGTGCGAAACGCATTTATAAATTCGGGCCGTATAATCGTTGCCTAGTTTACAATAACCCAATATTCGCCCTAGTTTAACAATATACTTTCATGTACAGGGTATAACAAAATTATTTTTGTGGCGATTCGAAAAATGAACAGCCTTTACTGAGTTAATTGAGTTTCCAATTATTCAAAATCAAGGCTGTTGGTGTAAACCCTCGTTTCGAATAAATATAAATTCCCATTTCAAATTAAGCATTTTTACCTTTAAGGCCATCTCTGTTTTCCTACAATCAGTGTTTACTTGTCTTCCGGCAGTATTCCCCAAAAGACCCATATTTTATTTTGCCTACAATATTAGTAAATATAACCTGATTATTGTGTCTTCCACGTGACAAAAGGACGTGTTGAAAATCAGCGCTATGGATTCCGAGCATAGCATAATTCAATTCAATTCAATATTTTTAATTATCGGATAACTTGATAAGCTGAACACGCTCCCTGTTGCCACAAATTAGTTTATGTACAACATTGTAAGGGCAAGATAATGTATTTACTTATACAGGGCACACAAAAAAAGGAAATCCGACTTACAAACTAGGTCGAAAACCTGTATCTTGGAAGTCGGGATTCCGTCGCACTTTCTGTGCAAGCGAATTACAAATTATATTCTTAACCTAAAAGGAATTTGGAAAATTTAATCATAAAGGAATTTAGTAAAGATAATGGTAAGAGTGAGTATGGGTGGGGGTGTGTTAGGTTGTGTGGGAGTGTGTAATGATGTAAGTGTGCATCTGTAGTGTCACCCACTCACACACTCGTGTGAGTGTGAGAAGTTAAGTGATAATAATCTGAAGAACGTAATGAGTTTAGTGTAATATAATATGTATTTGTGTGCAATACTTAGTTTTGTATTGTATTTATTATTCACGAAGGAAGCAATCACTTTGTATCTACTGCTTGCTTGCTTATCGTATGGTTAGTCGCCAACCTAATTGTATGCAAGAAACCTCAGTAACCCTGTATAAATTCAATTCAAACACCTACCTGTAGTTTAATAATTTATTTAATGAGCACATACCATGGGGCAGTACTTAGATTGTCACAGTTGTTAGTTGGTTAACTTTGTATAAGGACTGGCTGAACATCAGCGCTGTGTGTTTACACGCAAGTGTATTCACTCAAGCATTAGCTGAGCCAGGTGCCTATTGACAATAGTATTATGGAGTGAACTAAATGTGTATTTTTTTGTGACAATATAGTGTTTTTCTACTTTCTTCTTCTTCTTCAATGAAAATATCCGAGAAAGCACAGAACACATGGTCACCATAGTCTTAAGGCAATCTTCTTGGCCAATCTTGAATTGTTTATCCGAATTTGAAATATGGTGATAACTTTAGCATAATAAACTATACCTTTAAATTGTGAGTGAAATAGTGTTGGGAAAAATCAGTCTCTGGTTGCAAAAACCAACATGAAAACCTTTTTTTTTAATTTTTTTAACTAAAATTTAATGGTAGTAGGATTCAACTAATAAAAGGTTAAGGATGCCCTCAAGTAAGCTATCCACGCACCTACTTTATAATTTTTACGTTATTAATTTTATTTTCAATAGGTATATTTTTTATCATTACATTCACTAGTATTTTTTGCTTTCCCAACTCAATGTTGTACAACAACCAATTCCCCACTTCCTAACCATGCTGTGTTTACACGTTAAGGGTTACGACCTAGCTCATAACTTAATATTGATTTTTCTGTAATTTCTCTGGTTGTAATCTGTTGTGTTTACCTAATAAATAAAAATTAAATTAAATAAACACTCGGGATAACATTCGAACTGGGAAAAAGTTCGTGTATTTTGGATACAGTCCACCAGGAACAATACTTAGCTAATTCCTACCTAACTGTCAGTGCCCGCGTTATTAATGTTCTACAGCGAATTTAAAACGGAAGGGAACCGAATCCATAAAAATCTAGACAACCGAAAAATAGATTTCTATATGCATTCGGTTTGATTTCGTTCCAATATCGATGTACCCACTACATACTACTACTACATACATACTAACAGCGTTTTTACAGTTTTCACACGAGTGAGTGAGTTCAGTTAGAAATGAGTGTCGGTTTTCCATTGTTTTAAATTGTAAGTAAGGACCCGTTTATGGAGTAAGCGGTGACCTAGTCGGAACGTCGTAACAGAGGCTGAAGGTAAAGAGTGCAATAAGTGCAATAAACAGCGGGTTTTGGACTAAATTAAAAAAAACCAAAATTTTCAGTCTCGATTATCACATCACTAGCAGTAGCGGATCCAGGAATTTATTTTGCGGGAGGCCATTCGGTCTCTTGTAAGCAGCACCTGATTTAGGGCTCCAAGCACCCTAGGACTAATATGAATTCGCGGCGAAGGTCGAACTCCATCTAGTCATAGATCCGACACAGGGGATATGGATTAGGTTAGAAGGCTAGGGCTGGAGCGAGAGGAGCGTGCTCGAAATTTCGGAGCAGTTCTAACACAGATGATTAATTAGGTTAGAAGTTAGGACGAGAGCGAGAGAAGCGAGCTCGAAATTTTGGCACAGATTTGATAAAGGTGATGTTATGGCATAGAAGGCTAGAGTGGGAGCGCGCGAAGCGAGCTCTATTCGCCGCCGATCCGGCATAAATATGGATTAAAATTATAGAGCAGAAGCGAGGAAAGCGAGCTCGAAATTTCTGAGCACTACGGATACAGAAACAGATTATAAATTAATTTAGAAGGATAAGGCGTAAGCGAGCGAAGCGAGCTCGAAATTTCGGCACGGATCCGCCACATAAATGGATTAAAATGATAGAGCAGAAGCGAGCTCGAAATTTTGGCGTTAGGTAGAATAGAAGACTAGGGCCGAGAGCGAGCGAAGCCAGTTTGAAATATCAGCGTAAATCCGACACAGATTATAGATTAGCTTCAAAGTCTCAGGGGCTAGGCTGGGAGCGAGCGAAGCTAGCTCGAAATTTCGGCGCGGATCCAACACATGATGAGAGAGAAGGCTAAGGCAAGAGCGAGCGCGAAATTTTAAGCTAAGCTAGACCTATTATTATCAATCATCTAAATGCGTCCGCCAATGATCACTAGCGAAGGAATATGCGTGGATTCAGAGCGGATCCGCTGCGGAATTTACGCTTTTGTCTAGTTCCGTGTGATTTACAGCTCTTTGTTAATAGTGAGCAAAGTTTATTACGTATAAGTACGTGAGGGAGAGGTAGAAGTTATTCCGTGACCAGATTATTTCTCTGGGCTTTATTATAGGTCACCGAGTCGTAGCGTAGGAGATTTTTTTTTCAGGAGTGGTGCTCTTTCACCAGGGCAACTGCCTTAATCCGGCCCTGAATAAGGATAATAGTTACTGACGAGGCCCCTCGGGCTTAAGTTGCTGATAATACCTCCGTATCTTAGGGCTAATTATTATTTCCTATTTATTATTATTGGACGCGCATTTATTGTTATTGGGGTTCTATTACGGAGAGAGAAATCTTGGGGTAATGAATAATTGCTGCTTTCAGATTATCGGATTTTTTCACGTGATTGCGTGATTGGTTATTTCTGAAAATCTAGTATGTACCTATTAGTATGTACCTATTAGTATGCAAGAGATAACAAAATCATTCTTCACATTTCTTTTGAATATAAGGCAATTACAAAATTGGACCCAATAATAATGTTCCACGGATGAAAAATATTTAATATTTTTTTCAAAAGAGGCCAAATTTACAATTTCGCTTCTACGTCTTATTGTTTCCCTATGGGATACTAAAACCTTAAAAAAATCTATTATCTCCGTGGAACATTTCTACTGTTTACTTTTTTGATTATGCATATACAGGCTGGATTTTTGAGACGGGACAGTAAGGGCAGGTATCTTAACCGTTATAGTTACAGGAAAACGTTCCTAGGAGACCATCCATAACTTTTTGAGATATTCTGAACTGCATTCAAAGATTTTCGAAACAATGTACAGTCAGCGAAAAAAATGCTAAAACAACAAAAAAAAAATTTTTATGCCAATCAATCCTAATTCGTGTAGGGATCAAAAGACTCTATCGGGCCAACAGAGGTTTGAGTACTAGAAATGATAGAAATCGCCAAAAACTTTTCCAATACATTTCGGTAAGAGAGTCGAACTTCTATGGGCAAACTTTTTGTTCTGGGTAGACTATCTACTATAAAAAAACTTTTTTTTGTGGGGCTACCTAAAAAATGAAGTCTACAAAAAGAAATACGGCAGTGTTCAGGAGCTGAAAGATGCATTAGCGAGGATTTTAAATAATATCCATCCAAGAAAGTTATCGGCTGCAACTTGCTCAGTACAAAAACGAGTAAACTTATGTATCCGTGAAAACGGCGGTCATTTTGAGCAATTTATTTCATAGATCACCAGAATATTACCTATTTACGTTTGTGTTTAAAAATTCATGTTTTAAATGATTAAATTTTATTTTGTATTCATTTGTTTTAGTTCTAATGCTGTAGAAGATTATCGATCCGACTATGATTTTCTACTTAGTTAGGTACTTTTGAAAAAGGATCGATTGGTAACAAAGAATAATTTCGAGTTCACTAAGTAATCGTTTTTCCATACAAAATGTATTGGAAAAGTTTTTGGCGATTTCTAACATTTCTAGTACTCAAACCTCTGTTGGCCCGATAGAGTCTTTTGATCCCTACACGAAATAGGATTGATTGGCATAAAAATTTTTTTTTTGTTGTTTTAGCATTTTTTTCGCTGACTGTACATTTTTTCGAAAATCTTTGAATGCAGTTCAGAATATCTCAAAAAGTTATGGATGGTCTCCTAGGAACGTTTTCCTGTAACTATAACGGTTAAGATACCTGCCCTTACTGTCCCGTCTCAAAAATCCACCCTGTATAGGAGAAATTATTTTTCCAGAACTCATTTAACATGCAGTGATAAATTAAAAAAAATTTATAACACCAATTTCATCAATGAAGACTGGCAAAACGACTAGGGATTGCACGATGTTCAGGTCACAGCACAAAGGTACATCATCATACGAGTGTTACGTTTGATGACGTACCCTTGTGCGGTGACGTGAACATCGTGCAATCCCTAGTTGTTCTGCCAGTCTTCTTGGGCCATGCCATGACTCTGTGCAAAGTCAATCTGGAGTGGTACAACCCTTTTACCTATTTCTGCCGCAAAGCAGCAATGCGTGTAGTGCTGTGTTCCATTTTGAAGTGTAAGACAGCCAACGTCATTACCAGCACATGAGGCACTCCATCTAAGTCCATAAGGTAGCAGCGCATCGAAAGCCATCTAATAACATTTAGTTAGGTGACGGTGACCACTTACCATCAGGTAGTCCGTTTGCTCGTCTGCTCTCCTTATACAATAAAAAAAATTCATGGGTACTTATTTTCACACCAGGACCGGTGGATTTTCCTAGAAATGGCATAGTGTAATTCAATACCATTACGCTATGTGCTATCTAGGAATCTGTATTTCACGAAGTAGCTAAAAATCTTTGACAGATAGTGTAGAATTCGAATATTACACTGTCTAACTTTTTAGCACTTCGTGTAATGTCTATGCACTTCGTGAAACGCGCCATTACGCTATGTGTCTACGGCATAAACAAACACAAACAAACTTACAGTCCCACGCTTTAGACTTAGTAAAGTAAACACATCATTTATGGGTCACTGTGTCCGATTTTATAATAAGATACCTGATACTGTAATAAATATGACAGAGAAAAACATTAGGACCCACATCAGACCAGCCCTGTAATCTCGGGCGAAGAATAGAGCCACGGTAACTCCTGCCTGTCGTAAAAGGCGACTAAAAGGAGGCCGGCCATCGAGGGGGTTTTAGTGAGTAAAAATCTCACATAACCCAGTCTCTCCCCCAGGAGGCTGGGTATCTTTCGAAGATTTCCCCCTTATGTAAAAAGGGTTATTATGAAATAAATGACTACTTAAATGATAAAGAGGCTTGGTACTAAATTCAGCTCCAGCTCTGCACATTGTGTACATATATGATTGTATTCATAATTATTGTAAGATATAGTTTCAAAAGAAAGTTTCTTGCGCCGCTTTTTCCTTATAGCACCTTATGAAGCGGTGGTAGAATAAAAAAAATAAGACGTTGTAAAGATGTATTTAGGTTGTTAGGTTAGTTACTTACAATAAAAAAAAGTCTGTTTTCTGATGTCGTATACCCACAAAAAGTTGTTCTCTATGGGGAACCAGTTTAAATCGTCTAAAAACATTCGTCCATTCTAATTCCTGTGATCAAAAGGACCCCGTCACTTTTCCGCGATTCCGCGAAACTTCCAAAGGCCAACGAAGTTTTAATTTCCGTTGGAAATTTGCGAAGTGCTCGAGTTTCGCCGAATTAAGCCCTTTATGGGTCGGATTGGCAGGAATATTCCTGTTTTGCCTTAGTTTTTTAGACTTTTGTTTCTTTCTATAAACAAGGGAAAGTACAGTATAGGAAGAGCGTCGGTGGCTACACCGTGGCCAGGGCACGAATTCGAAACCACGCAGTGCCATGAACTGATGAGTTTTTCGTATTTTTCGAAGACTTACGTACATTTACCGACTGCTCAAACGGCGAAGGAAAACATCGTGAGGAAACCTGCACACTGCGATGACCTGTGTGTAAAATGTGGTTGGCAGAAAAGATCCTCAAAGGTCAAAGTGCCGCTGAGTTATTCCCGGCCCCCATCATAAGATAAGATAATAATTATTCTGTTATGACTTCAGCTACGTTAAGTTATAAATTTATAATGAATGTATAACAAAATGTGGTAGTAAAACATAATGTAAGGGCCTAAGTTGCCCAATCAAAAAAGAGTTTCTTGCACTTTCAATCCTATACTGTTAAAAGAAAGAAAGAAAGAATTTATTACAGAAAGCAAACACACAAACAATTAGATACAGAAGATAAAACGATCATAATTTAAACAAATATAAACAAATATAAGATAAAAATAAATAAACAAAAGTAATTAAGTTTGATGAAGGTGGTGAGAAGAGAACAGAAGAGTAAATAGTCACCGTTGTCCATACACATCTCACCTCACTATGTTAGAGGGTTTTCGATGCACTGCTAACCATGAGGGCTTAAAATTAGTGCCTCTGCCTCATGTGCCGGTAAAAACTCTCACTTACTCTCTGTTTAGTCATTTCTTGTACGGAATTAACGTCTCCCTTTCATAAACTCTCACATCCATAATCCCCGAGGGGGTAGTCAAAGGAACCATCTTCAATCACAGGTAGCTCCCACTTTTCCCCGTAAGATTTGGTGGACAAAAGTGATAGGTGGCGAGCCTCCTATCATAAGATAAGATAAGAGTATAGGAAGTACAAGGCAGGAGGTAAATTTTCACAATTTTTTTTTAAATTAGAGGAATAATAAACCAACGGCCAGCGTGCGTGAAACGACGAATGACTGTAGAGGAAGCTAGAGAAGCGTGCCAAGAGATATTCGTAGCGCTCCGTTCTCTCTGCTTTCCCCGCAAAGGACATAGCGTGAAGGTATGTAGGTATGTATGCATGTAACCTATGTAGAGGAAAAATATTATTCACTTATACTGGATGAAACAAAAAACCCCTGTAGAACCAAGGGGGCTGTTCATGTTCAGTACGAGTAAGTATCTATCTATAACAGAAAAACTTTCACTATGGGACCAACTCTAAAATCGCTTTAAAAATAATTTCTTTAATATTGTAGGTATGTATGTATATATGTCTGTGTTCTTCTTAGAGATAAGCTCTACCTAATGTACCCTATAATTATTTCTTGTAACATGTTCATTATTTTGGTGTACAAATAAAGTATAAAGTAAATCCAAAAAAAACTGTTGTTCCATACAAAAGCTCAATACGCACAACACCGAAATGTATGAAACAGCTGATTTTTGCGATTTCAGAGTGGTAAATGTTCTTGATAATATTTAGTCAAGCTGAGAATAAACCGAACTAAATAAATTAATTTAACGTTGCCAAACGAAGTATCCGCGTTTCGGTTCCATTTCAAATCAATGGGACTTATTCATTTTACTAGCTGCGTCTCCCGGCGTTACCTACTCATAATAGAAGACCTACCACCGGGTTTCAAACTTCCGTGGCCAACCTGGAAAACGCTTAATCGCCAGCAAACCCAGGTTGGCTGTTGCGGAGATAATCTCCACTAATGGGGTTTTTCCAGCGATCAAGTAAAGTGTGAGTGTGGTGTCTCCCCTCAAACCATGGAGCACTTGCTCTGCTGTCCCGCGTGTCCGACCACCTGCACGCGGGAGGACCTTTTCGAGGCCCACTAGAGGGCTATCGATGTGGCTGCCTTCTGGTCGGGAAACATTTAGTTCGGATCTTCAACTCGAAAGAAGAAGAACCTACTCATATACTGGATGAAATAGTCCATCAGGAATGATGATGTCGTCAAAATAACGCCTTTTTAAATGGATAAATGTATGACAAAAACCATGAAATAGACAGAACCCAACGTTATACTTACATCCTAATAATTAATATCTTTACTAAGTTAATAATTAATTCTGACCCCAATTAATTAGATGCTCGTCCACCAGTATTTAAATTAACAGGATATTGGTTCTTTTCCACTTACCTATCATGTCAGAGCGTCGGTGGCACAGTGGCTAGGGCACCGGACTCCCATGCGGGAGGTCCGGGTTCGAAACCGTGCAGTGCCATGTACCAATGAGTTTTTCGTATTTTTCGAAAACTTACGTACATTTACCGACTGCTCTAACGGTGAAGGAAAATATCGTGAGGAAACCTGCACACTGAGATGACCAGTGTGTAAAATGGGGTAGGCACAAAAGATCCTCAAGGATCGAAGTGCCGCTGGGTTATTTCCGGCCCATATCATAAGATAAGATAATAAGATACCTATCATGTCACATTTTTTCCAGATGGAATAAAAGGTGCCGTGTCGTGCCGGCCATAAATGCACCACCCCAACTCTTCCCGTGGGTGTCGTACGAGGCGACTAAGGGACTTAGTGGATACTATCCTATACCTAGTAGACGGCGATAGGCTCGCCACCTACCACGTTTGTCCACCAAATCTTACGACGAAAATTTAGGAACTACCTATGATGAAGGTTCCCTTGTCTACCCCCTCGGGGATTATGGAAAGAAAGAAAGAAAGAAAGAAAAAACATTTATTCAACATTGCACACATTATTAAACTTAAAACAATATTGGATCAAATAAAACAAAAACAATGCAATATCAAAAGGACACATGCTCAGCACGTGCTGCGGTCCGACCGGTACGGCAGAACCGCAGCGCTGGTTTTCAGCTGTGCCAGGACGAAACGAAGTGGAGTGAGAGTTATGTTATGCTATGGATAAAATTTCATCCAGTATTTTAGGAAATATTATTACCTATATCCTAGCGAAAATGGTAAGAATTGTACAAAATATCAATGAGATAAGGGCTACTTTGTGCTCATAGAATATACAGAGCTGACAACCCTAACGGCGAGCATGCTTGAAACGACGCGTGACTGTAGACTGTAGAGGAAGAATAAGAATAAGTTTATTTGTGCGGTAAGATTACAAAGTACTCATAGTCCATACACCAGTAGGAACTTAAGCATATGTTATATTAAACTGACCTCCGAACTAGGAAGTTCCTGTATCTCGGAGGACAAATCTCTTCTGAAGCAAGAGAGGCATGCCAAGACAGAGATTCGTGGCGCTCCATTCACTCTGCCTACCCCTAGGGATACAGCGTGAAGTTATGTATGTACCTATGTATTTCGTTGCACCCAATAGCACAAGCAATTAGTATATATTGGTCGTCCTTGTAGCGAGTTGGGTTATAAATTGTGACCAGTTAGGAATCCTAATGGGAATCCGGTGTCGTTAGTCGCCACTAGAGTCTACGGTATTGGTCACTTTTGACCGAAACCAAAGGAGCTAATTGTAAAAGACTCGGTAGTGTCGTAAGAGCTGGCCCAGTCTTCTACAATCAACTCCTTTATAGGTTCAAGCCCGCGCCTGTGATGAAGGGTGTAAAATAGATAAAATAAAATAAGCCCAAGACTAACCAAAGGAGCTAATTGTAAAAGACTCGGTAGTGTCGCAAGAGCTGGCCCAGTCTTCTACAATCAACTCCTTTATTGGTTCAAGCCCGCGTCTGTGATGAAGGGTGTAAAATAGATAAAATAAAATAAGCCCAAGACTAACCAAAGGAGATAATTGTAAAAGACTCGGTAGTGTCGCAAGAGCTGGCCCAGTCTTCTACAATCAACTCCTTTATTGGTTCAAGCCCGCGCCTGTGATGAAGGGTGTAAAATAGATAAAATAGAATAAGCCCTAGACTCACTCAGATGCCAGGAGCTCGGAACGATCTTGGATGGAGTTCACTTGGTGTTTCACAGTAAAATGTTCATTATATTAGTTTTTTATTAGTTGCGCACCGGTCGCGAAAGTTTGGTTTTAGGAGTGTCAAAAGTTTTCCATTCTTTTTCATACTGTAGTTGGTGGCGCGGCTCCATGCCTTTTGGCCGCTCCGATTTGACCGATTGCCCTAAAGTTAAAAGAGGGAGGGAAATAAACATACGTGATTTATAAATGTGTGATAGACAGGTGTGTATTAAAATAAAGCCGTGCATATACCGATTTAAAATAATAAAAATCATCCGAGCCAGATCCAATTAGCGCCAAAATCAAAAGTGTCCTATTTACACCAAACCGATCTGCCAGAGATTGAGCATTGGTGCGCGATTGTCGATTGATCGATCAAAATATTTGGCTTTGGTTGATTTATCTAATTAACTGTAAAATCGAATTAACTTTAAGAAAACATTAAAAGCACATTATATAGAAAATGATACTAGCTTATATTATAGGTTTACCTTGGCTATATTATATTTGGCTTGTCAATCTAGTGGCAGCGAGCGAGCGGCGGCCTGTGGTTTTGAGGTATAATATGAAGAAAACAGTCCGCTTCATCCCGGCTGGTGGTGATGGTAATCAGAGTGGTTTCCCGGTGCTGATGATCATTTTCTGGCAAGGTTGTGATGTGATGTGAGTGTGTAAAATGATGTGAATCAAGGAATACGCAATAAAAAAACAATATAAAAACATTACATACAAAAAATAAAATAAAATAATTACAAGATAAAAAATAAATAGCAATAAAAATAAAAATAAAATAAATTATAATTTAAGAGAAATACGACTCAGCAGGGAATCATCTCAATCTTATAAATACTAATCACAGATAAATGTTTTTTTTTTCGGAAGTGGCGTTAGTATGGTTAGTAGGATTTTTTCCCGCTATGCTCTTTTTTCTCGTTTCGATATTTTTTGACCAAAAACTAATAGGGACCAAAGTCAGTTTCGTCTACAACCACAGCTCTAGTCCTCTAGACGGTAGGCCATAAACCACGGGATCCATTAGTAATGTCATAGATTTATCTGCCCAGCAGTGGGCAGATCTGGACTTATTAGGTCACATTGTTCAATGTCTCGGGAAAGTTACAGCTTGCTATAAAATACTAATTGGATGGTTTAGAACAGGCATGGTAAACCTATGGCATGAAAAAATCTGCGGCCCCATCATCTCATCAGCCTTTCAACATCCCCAAGGGGGGTACAGACCTCCTCTTGCACAAGGGGGTACGGGCCATGATCCACAGACGCCTATTGCTGATTGGTGTATTTCACACGCCTTCGAAAAACTTTTTTTCCTCAGACATGCATGGTTTCCTTACGATGTTTTCCTTCACCATTAGAGCAATATCGGTAAATGTATGCAAGTCTTCGAAAAAATCGGAAAACTCATTGATACATGACATTGCATGGTTTCGAACCCGGACCGGACCGTCGGTGGCGTCGTGGCTAGGACGTCGGACTCCCATGCGGGAGGTCCAAGTTCGAAACCAGGCAATGCCATGTACCAATAAGTTTTTTGGTTTTTTCTTTTCTGACGGTAAAAGAAAACATCGTGAGGAAACCCGCATACTGAGATAACCAGTGTGTGAAATGGGGAAGGCAATGTCAAACCACCCCATTAAAATCTGCCACGAGAGTCGTTCTATGTGATTAATTCCTTAGAATGATCACTACCCTCAGCAATGAGGAAAAAACGACTTAGAAGAGTACAGAGGAATATCAGTGAAATTACATTAGGAAGCCAGTAACTACACAAGGTGACTTACATGGATCTTTTCGGCGTTTGCATACAGTTCAAAATTCGATGATCGAGTCGCCGCCCGTGTCACGTCTGCGCCCGAAGTCTCTTTGGTACGGCCTGTGAGAACTCCTGAGTTTAATATTTAGGAGCTATCTCTAATATTAATACCACCTGTCGTTTTTGTCATTGCAAGATTAATAACTGAATTGAATATAAATCGATTCCCTTGTCAGAATTGAACAGGGATAATTTATCTTGGATTTATTGTTAATGGTAGGTAATCGTAAGGATAAATTTGGTTTAACATTTCGAATCGAACGTTTTCCCGCAGCGCTATGACATGGTATGCTTCAAAAAGAACGTTAAAAAAGTCCTTTCCCTCCACGGCCGGCAACACACAAGCAATACCACTGGTATTGCACGTGTCTCTAGGCGACGGTGACTACTTACCATCAGGTGGCCCGCTGCCTGTTTGTCGTAGCTAATTTATGAAAAAAAAAAACTTTGAGTTATAATATGAGGAAAACAAGTAAAGAAAAGAACTTAATGTCCTTTTCTTCTTGTTAGTAGTGGCCGAATATGTATTAGTGGGATTCCAAAACCCATCTTGATTATCTTATCTTATGATAGGGGGCCCGGAATAACCCCAGCGGCACTTCGGCCCTTAAGGATCTTTTGTGCCTACCCCATTTTACACACTGGTCATCTCAGTGTGCAGGTTTCCTCACGATGTTTTCCTTCGCTGTTAGAGCAGTCGGTAAATGTACGTAAGTCTTCGAAAAATACAAAAAACTCATTGGTATATGGCACTGCATGGTTTCGAATCCGGATCGTGTTCTTGCCACTAGGACACCGGCGCTCTTAATTTACTCCCTGAATAACCGGTGTCGTTATCATGACAGGAACTCTCAATAAAGGATGATAGGCTTTCCGGGCCAAGACTAAAGTCTGTGACCATTTCAGGAACCTAGCTTACGATTACGAAAGCTCGCGTCAGGTACTACAATTAATATTACCTTAACATTACCTCCCTCTGGGTTCGCCGTATAAAAGAAATCCCTTCATTCTTTAATTCAGATTACCTACAGCCAGCCGTGGACACTTCACAAACCTAGTCTTTCCAACTTCCACTTTCGACAACCATTCATACAACACAATACGCACACACTGTTGCTTTCTTCGTCCGTGCAGTCATTGAGGGGCCAGCTGAAAATCAGCGCTGTGGCAAGCCTCAGCATTATGCTGAGCTGATGTACTCTTTTTGGCACTGTACCGCACCGGATCTTTCGTGCTGAATCGCTGGGGATCGCACACCTTGTATACTTTTGTATTGTGTACTTGCTGTATTTCTGTTTCAATTTCGTCCATCAATTCTCGACAAATTATTAAAAACACAAATTAGGTTTTTTTACATTTTAATGATATTTTGATATCCCCTAATTTTTATTGATTTACAATTCATTATTATCTACAATTTCTGTGAATTATATTTGGTAGGAAAAGTACGATATCTTCTTCGATTGAAATGAACTGTGAAGAACCAACTGACGAAATGTAGTTAACTCAATTTGCAAATAACGATTATGGACCCCCAATAATACAACGTCATAAGGAAAGTACGATTTACCGATAGGTCAATGAACCCTCACTCCTATTCCCGGCTGGGTTTCTTCTGATCAGCTGTTTTACATATATTTAACAGTTTCTAGATATTTATAACAGTGTCCACAGGCTCATACACAGTTGAGCACTAGATTTTAGTCCTTCTAGTTAAGAATTATAGTGTTTTGACATTTTGCAATCGATGCACGCGTAAAAAGTTAGGTTAGAACTGGTTATGAAACACGAGATTTTCTAAAATGCAATAAGATGCATTTGATGGCGGGTGGCGCCATCTAATAGCGGCTTGCAGTACAACCAGATGCAATTATATAAAAAAGAGACCATAATCGTGATCTATGTGTTCAATCGAATTATATTTTTATAACGTTAATCTAAAATGTACAATATCAATTTGGTCTACGCAGATTTCGTAAATCTATATTAGTTCACAAAACTCTATTATAATTTAGCTAACTAATTAATAACAAATGCAGAATAGCATCTAATGATAACTATAACAAATTCATTCTCGAAATTGACAAGGTCTTAATTATTTGACTAGGTAAAAGATTGTCTGATTTTTATTGAATTTCAGTGTTATTTTAATATCCTTTCTTCGTTCAATAAAAATCTGGTAAAACAATTATTTGATTAAAACTAAATTACGAAGTTAAACAATTATTTGCTTTTTAACATGGAAGACTCTTTTAATTTCAATAATAAATGAAAATTACGTAGACTTACATTTTTAAATTTAGTTTTACATTAACAAAATTTGTAGTTAAATCAGAGTAAGTAAATTAAAATATGTGGATAGAAAAAAAAATATTTTTAAAACGCAGATCGAAGAAGAAGCCAAAGAATAACACATTTTATAAGCATACAGAGATCGTAGGTAATTTTTTTCTTTTTTACTTGTACAAATCACTATTCAAACAGAATCTACTAGATTTCATAATTATTAGTTTCGGAGCTGACGTCCAAGTTATTAAAGATAAAAGTAGATAGCTAATTTGAACACAGAGGTGTCAAAGGTCAAATTACAACCGAGACCCTGCTCCAGAACTACATACTTACTAGGGATGTTACGGAGGTGGTTTTACCGGAAACGGAGTCGAAATCGAAGGTTTAAATTTGATTTATCGGAGTCGGAGGCGAAGGTAGAAGAGAGATGTTCAGAAGAAGTTGAAATTTTTAACCGTTTTTTAATTTTTATAGCTGGCCAATATTTTTTATAATGACGTTTGCGGCAATGAAACACATTCCTTTATGTAGTCCTATACTGTTTAATAAAATATTGATATTTGAATATGTTTGCTCACAAATCTCCGATTCAAAATTATCGGAGCCGAAGTCGGAGTCGGAGGTGTAAAATTAATCGGAAGTTCCCACCTTTCGGAGTCGGAGTCGAAGCTCCGTAACATCCCTAATACCTACCTACAGAGAACTAAAGCGCTTATTACACTTGACTGAATTCGACTAAATATTCAATGATTTAGTCGACTAATTAGACAGACTTCTCTTTACAAGCTGTGAATCGCAGATTAACCGTACCTACTGAACTGAATTGAACTGACTGAATTCAGTTACTAATTTACCACCAAATGTGGTGATTCGGAAAAGAACCAAACTGACCGACATAGCCCGTATAGTATCACAAAAGAAGTGGAAGTGGGCGGGCCATGTTTGCCGTAGAGATGACGATCGGTGGGGATCTTGTCCCAAGTCATGACATGGAGACCAAGGACTGGGACGAGGAGCGTAGGTCGACCACCTGCGAGATGGGCAGATGATATAAGGTCAGCTGGAGGAAAATGGATTGGCAAAGCTCAAGACCGTAGGAAATGGCGTGCATTGGAGGAGACTTACATCCAGCAGTGTGTGGACACCGGTTGAAGAAAGAGAGAGTGACTAATTCATTCAATTAGACTGAATTTAGTCAAGTGTTTTAAGCTATAAGTATTACGGAATATTTTTCAATTATTTAAAAAGTGAAAAAGCAACCGGTATTAAAGATTTCACAACCAATTATAAATTACAGTAAAACAAAAACAATTTGCAAAGTTTATAATCTAGATTAGTAATCACATTCGTTATCTAGGAAGTTCCACATCAGCAGTCACTACAAAAGTGTTTTTCCTACACGGAGACGCGTCCACTCCGTAAAAACACACACTCCTTTGAGGATGAACCTTGTTCCTTATCTCTACAGATGAACCCAAGTTCCTGGGCAGAGTTTTAGCTTTACAACAATCACTTTTCAAACAATAATCGTAAATCAACTTTGGTCCTTCGTCGAAATATCTGCTATAATAACCGTCATAGTCATTGAAAGTCATACTCCGAGACACTTCGTGGTGGTAGGGTGTGAAGGAACCTTCCGGACAGGTTCGTTTCTCAGGGTCCCAGGTGTCTGGGGGGGTCGGGGCCCACGGCGGGGGCCCCAGAGGTCAGCCTCAGCGAATCGGCTTGGAGACGATGATGACGTCAGGCGCCGATCGGGTAGTTTCGGTGCTCATCGGCCGGCGGTCGGGGATTTTCTTTTCTGTGAATAAAAGTTCTTTTTTATTCGTCTATTTTTTGGTTAAGAAACTTGAACACTGGCACTTTCAAAGTTTTTGAAATTCACCAATTTTTATATGGAAACCGCGTATGTGTTGTGAGCATTTACCCATACTTTAGACGGGCATTAAAATATCAAATGTATGGAAATTTACGTGCTTTTACCCAAACCCTTGCTTGCTGTCAGTGCAAAACATTATCAATCCGTTTCCTCGTCTGCTCTCCTTAATTACCCTACCCTAAATCAAGGTTTGCAAATAAAAATGAAAAGGTTTAATAAACTTCCAATAGAGATCACTAAACACACCACTAAAGAATTTAAGGTTGTTTTAAAAAAGTTCTTTCAAAGTAACGCATATTATAGCTTGAACGAATTCATGTCTACAAAATTAAAGCACACTCATTTTCTCTGACACAGTATTCCTTACTAACTTAGAAATTATATACTTATTTATAATTGATTATTATTATTTATTTCCATTATCTGATGGTGTACAGGACTGTACCTAACTATTGTTTTATTTTAAGTATTTGACCGACACTATAACTAAAATTAGTAATTTTATATGTCATCGCAAACAATAAGTGCCGTCATAGTGCACGTGCAATGCCCACCTGCGCTTGCGACGAAGCAAACCACGATACCACGTCATGCCGCCCGCCACTACCTGGCCTCTATAAAAGCGGCGCCCGACCCAAGGTGGCATCAAGCCCTGCCCAGGGAACTGCTCAGGGGCGAAACCACATCCGCCAAGTGCATCGTGCACCGGCGGCCCCCACCGGATTAGACCACGCCAACGGCAACCCAAGCACCCACCCGTAGCTAAGGGTGGCGATTGACACCGCTGCAAGGAAGGTGCTGGAAGGTGACATCATTCACTTGCGACTCGTCGACGAGGCAGTCGGACTTGATATTTTATTAGAGAATATTGCATTTCCTAATAATTAACCGTAACTGGTTGCTATCAGGGGACTCTCGTATGGCCGGTTACTATTGAATGTCTAACCGGTGACTGGTGGTTGCTTTTGAGGTGACTGGACTGCGACTAGTTGCTGTCAGCTGGCTGAGCAGTAACTGGTTGAAGTTAAGGTTACTCCGGTAGCTATTGGTGATTAATCCGTGACCGGTTACCGTTGAGGGATAGGACAGTAGCCTATTGCTGTTAAATAACTCTAAAATAAGTTGATTGAGTCAATATAGATAGTACAATATATTTCCCTGTATTTTTAATAGCAAAAGTGGAACCACAGGGCGAGGACAACCCGGAGAATGATAGCGGGCCATCTATGCTCTTACTCTAAGATCTGACATGTATAATTTGAATTTATATTATTGTTCGAGTATATTTAATACTGCTGTTAATGACGTATCTTGTAACGGTTTTAGTTACTTTAAGATAAATTAATACAATACTGTATTATTAATACAATTTTATTTGGGATAACATGTGAATTTAACAAATAATAATTAGACTTTAATGTACACAAATAAAAATTAAATGTAACTTATAAAATGTCTTAGATTATGCCCGTGTGGTAGGGTACCGAGGATGCTGGCGGAGTTGCCCCGCTGGAGCGCTATGCTGATCCTTTGGGCGAGATAGCCGCCAGCCCTTGGGTCCCTCGTCGCATCAAATAGACGCTTGGACAGCTCTCGGAACAGTGATCGAGCTCCAGGGCCCCAAGGACCGAGGGGTCTCTACACCAAATGCTACAAAGTTGTATTGGATGCCGATGTCCCTGTATTTGTGGGGCTTAAGGCCCTCTGCCGCTTCAGCCGCCCCACGGCCTTCCTACACGTACTCTGGAGGTGGGACGGAGCCAAAGTGTCTACGCAAGTGGCGTCCCACACCCCAATATTTAATAGAACAGAAAAAAAGCATAAAACAAAAGTCAACGACATAGCTCATAAGATTAGCAAGCTGAAGTGGCAGTGGGCCGGTCACATCTGTCGCAGAACAGACAACCGCTGCGGTAGAATGTCTTTTTTTTTTATAAAAAAAACGCTTATTGTAACATGACTATAATAGTTAGAGACACGCTGCCGCTGATTTTTTTGTTGATAATGGTGTGTTCTAAAAAAATGTTATATATCATTTTGTTCTATCATCAATAGTTTTCGCAGCGTACGCGATGTAAGGAAGTTTTTTGATATTTTTTTACACTTTATCGTAATTTAAGTAAGGATCCCCATTTTTTTTGAAAATGAAATATAGCCTATGTCACTCAGGAAAAATGTAGCTTTCCAACAGTGAAAGAATTATTCAAATCTGTTCAGTAGTTTCGGAGCCTATTCAATTCAAACAAACAAACAAAAAATCAAACCTTTCCTCTTTATAATATTGGTATAGATAAACATTGCTAGAGCGTCGGTGGCGTTGTGGCTAGGACGTCGGACGGGAGGTCCGAGTTCGAAACCAGGCATTGCCATGTACCAATGAGGATTTCGTTTTTTTTTCGAAAGACTTATGTACATTTACCGACTGCTCTGACGGTTTTTTTTATTTACTTCTAAACCCGCATTTGACCTCGATTTCGCCTGATGGTAAGCGACGATGAGGTCGACGATGGTGCATGCGGGTCCAGTAAATGCCTATTCACTCTGGCCTTGAAGATCCCAAGGTTGTAGGTTTCGGGAAATACAGACGCCGGCAGGCTGTTCCATTCCTTAGCCGTTCGCATAATGAACGAAGAAGCAAATCGTTTCGTACGAGCAGATGAGATACCAACAAAGTAAGGATGGAACCCCTCCCCGCGCCTGGTAGTCCGAAGGCGGAATGGAGATGCTGGAATTAGGTCGTGCAATTCCGATGCGCACTCTCCGAAATGAAGGAAAACATCGTGAGGAAACCTGCATACTGAGATAACCAGTGTGTGAAATGGGTAAGGCAGAGGCAAACCATCCCATTAAATGTGCCACGAGAGTCGTTCTATGTGATTTCCTTAGAATGATCACGACCCTCAGCATTGAGGAATACGACTTAGAAGAGAGATAAACATTGCTAGTTCACTGCTTAAATTATCATTTTTTTCTTTAATTTTTTAATTTTCTTTAATTAATAATATTTCAGAAAGAGTCACAATATTTATTTTGATCTAACTGTAGTGAAGATTTGGAAAATGAATTTCCTTTGCGTTGGATTGATAAAGGAGCCACAATCGATTGTAATATTCCAACTTCTCAACTTAAAACTTCGTGAAAGTTGGCTGTCCTAAGTGATGTTTTAAATCAAAAGTTAGGACAGGAATATCTCGAAATTGTGTTGAGGTAAATATTTCTAATTATATCTCAAGTTCTGCAGGTATTTTAAAAACATTTCTTTGTTATTATTACGTCTAAAAGACGTCTATATAATAATAATAATAAATTTATTTAACGACAACACTATACAACGGAAAGGTACAATGAATACTACAAAAAATTAAATTAAAAAAAACATACATCAGCCTACAGTCAGCACCCACACTAAGTAGGTAATCCTGTGTCGTGGGCGCTGTGGTAGGGAGTGTGTGTTGTGATTTGTACTTAAATGTACTCACACACAACTCACATAACTTATTATGTGATTTGGCGAAGTAGAATTGTGTGAGTAATGTTGGTGTCAAAAGCAGCTCGACTCCGATGGCTCGGACACATCACTAGGATGGGGGAGGATCGGGCAGTTAAACGAGCGACGGACGACGGACGGACGGTCGGACGTCCCAGATACCGCTGGCGCGATGAAGTGGAGAAGGATCTGCGGGAGCTCCAGGCGCCTGACTGTGTCGAGACTGCGCAGGAGAGAGAGCGATGGCGCTCTTTGGTATCGGAGGCCAAGATCCACTTCGGGTCGCTGCGCCAGCGGAGTAAGTAAGTAAGTAATGTTGGTGTCTCTATTTGTAAACTATTACTTCGCTATGAGCTGGTTACATTGGACAGAAATATCGTTCAAAATTTTTATTAAACATTCTTATGAGATTTTTACGAGGCTGAATTTGCCGCCATTTTGTTGTTTACTTTACACTTGACAAACATTCTTAGAAAATGTATTGTTTCCGCATAAGAAAGGCGACGACAGATAAGAGCGTTCTGAGAAAGTTTGAATGTGAGAAAGAGAATGAATGAATGAATACTCTTTATTGCACAGAATAGAGAGACAATAGATCTGCCAATAAAAATATATTTTTTTTATCGAAAATTACCCAACATAATACATCACATTCATTTATTTCAGTAATGGTCATACATTGTCAAAAGATAGAAAATAATTAGGAATAAATATTAAAATATTCGCATGTCATGGTCAACGATTTCAATTTCAATTTCATGGTCATCATCAGGGCCTTGAGGTTCCAGATGTGGGAAGGGCTCCATGGTTTGGTTTCAGCTCAAACTCGAACCATCTAGCTATCACCGTTCCAGAGATCCCATCTGACATTAAAGATGCTCCAAGATCTTGGAAACCACTGATTCAATTTTTATCACACATAGCTAAGAACTCTCCACAAAATACTCTTTTGAAAAAACCGGGTCCAAATCGGATCATCCGTTGTCTAGTTATGATGCCACAGACAAACGTGTCAAACTTATAACACTCCCTATAATATAACTCCCTCGGTCGGTCAGGGGTTAAAAACGGAAGTGACGGTATGTACGATACTTACGAGACTTAACAGAATCTTGCCGAGGCACCTGCCGTAGCAGCTCGATGGTGACTTGCGACGTATTGCTGGGGGCGGGGGGCGAAGGCCTAGCTATGGTAGCGCCGGAGTAACCGAACGTGGAGAACCCTCGCCCATTGGAGCCCGACCCTGGGAGGTGAAGAACCAGTCAGTTATGTTTCTACGGTGTGAGATACAATGTCCAATGTCAGGGAAATCGGTAATATAAGTTGAGTAAATGAGCAAGCTGCCTAGTAATCTATACTTATATATGTTGCAGGAAAATAGCCAAATCTCCTAGGGATTCAGCCACGACTGGGGAGAACTGTTGCTCTGAGGGTCCGGAGAAAGAAAGAAAGAAAGAAAACACAATTATTTAACAGTGCATTTGTAAAGATTATACAAAAAAGACATAACATTAAATAACAAAACAATACCAAAACAATAACAGAACTCTTTGAATTGGTGCCGTCGTCTACCTTCTTGAATCGCACCACTCGTCGGCGGCTCAATTTTCACCCGCACTTCCTGATGCCTTGGGTGTCTACCACGACCCGTTTTACACGAGCGTTTCTGTCACGCACCTGTAAAATGTGGAACTCTCTTCCACCCGACTTTTCCCACAGCGCTACGACATGGGATGCTTCAAAAAGAACGTTAAAAAAGTCCTCTCCCTCCACGGCCGGCAACACAATACCCCTGGTATTGCACGTGTCTCTAGGCGACGGTGACTACTTACCATCAGGTGGCCCGTCTGCCTGTTTGTCGTAGCCAATTTATAAGAAAAAATAATAATCAAAAAACCACATGCTCAGCATGTGCTGCGGCCCGACCGGTACGGCAGAACCACAGCGCTGGTTTTCAGCTGTGCAGCGAAGCCATCGCCAGCGAAACAGCAGGTTAGGGACTACACCAAAAATATAAACGTATACTCGTATAGCAAACTGAGTCGTTAATAAATAATATGAAAAGTAGGAGCATCTTTGGCGGAAAGTGGAGGGTATGAAGGGAGGGCGGGTTTCCCAGGGTTCTTTCCTCCATACTACCTACTCTTACTTTCACGCAATATTCCAATACCAATCGAATAACTCATTATTACATGTTATACAGTTTTAATCCACCATCTAGGGGATTCGGCTATTTCCCTGAATTCGGCTATTTCCCTGCGACAGATAAATACCTAAGAGGAAGTAAGTGATGCCTAAAAATCGCCGCTCGACTTGACCACCACTGTGGCGAAATCCGGAGATGTGGGTTCAAGTCTCACCGGTTGTGTTTTCTTTGTATCTATTAATTCTTATACCTGTTTTCTTTGAGCATCGAATAAATGTCTAAGGAAGGCAGACGCTTTGCTCGGATTATCTGATGGTAAGCAGTCACCGTCGCCCATAGACATATCACGTTACGTGAGGGGTTTCAATGCGCTGCTACCTTGTCGACTTTGATGGCTGTCTCAGGTGCCTCATGTGCAGGTATTTACGCTTGTTCTCTTATCCTTCAAACCAGAATACAGCAAAGTTAGCATTGCTGCTTTGCAGCAGAAAGAGCAAATAGGTAAAAAAAAGGGTGACTGCATAGTCTACCGCCTTTGAATTTGAACACCTCATGCTGTTGTTTACTCCCCTTTAAAGGAATGGTCTATTTTCCTGACAATTTTTCCTGAAGAGGTTCCGTTAAAATTAGGGGACTTTAGAAGACTTTTGGGGACTTATATTTCTTAATAAAATTAGGTAATTTTAATAAAATCTTCCCTTTACCACAGATTCATTTAAGCCCCAGGTTCATTTAATTTCCAATTATGTCTTTAGCAAAAGCTTTTCTTAATTGCTTGTAAACAACTGGCTTCTAATGAATTTAAATGACATTTTCACAGAGTGTACAGTAGAGGTTTGGTTACCTATTTTTATTGTATCTGGAAGACTGTGAATTTGTTAAATTTTTGCACCAGACTTCCAGAATATTTTTTTTGGACTAGGTAACGAATTACCTGGTCAAGAACCAAACGTTTTTTGAACGTGGGTGTAATTTGTATGTTATTTTGGACCCTGACCTTCAGTGTGAGCCATTGAGTGTATTATGTCATTTATTTTATTTCTTACCATCTGGCATCTGCTTAGTCTTTACTTGGAACACCCTCGCCTGGCGTCGTCTCCCTGGAGTCAGATGACCCAACCGATGCAACCCGATAAGGGAAGGGTTGCATCGGTTGGGTTCCTTTATTTTCATTTTCAACACTTACCATCAGAACTCGGCGCTGGTTCCGTTTGGAACAGGCTCTCCCTCGTCTGGCACCCTGACTCCTTGGTATCAGGAGCCCCAACCGACACATCCCTTATCTCCTTCCTTTCCTTTCTTTCCGCACTCTCCCTTTTCTTCCTCAAGGAGTCCTCTCTTCTGCTGGAGTCTCGCCTCGTTCTGCCATTCCTCTCGATCCTGATGTCTTGTGCCTGTATAGGGATGCTGTCCACTTCCCTGCGCCAGGGTTCCTCGTCAAGGTCGATTTGGGTTTCTTGGATGAAGTCAGAGTCGATGCTGGAGGGCTGTACAAATAAAGATGAGACAATAGCATCAGATCATCGTATTTGAGGAGGATTTCTACAATCTATACCCTACTGAATCATATCATCTGACCCTCTTTGATACTGATACGTCAGCTAAGTGGGGTTGGATAAATCAAGGAAGAGACTGTACCAGCAGATGGGACTAAAATAATCCGATGAAAAGAAAGACCGCAATGACTGATCTGGTGGTAATTGACGAAGTCAGTGCACAAATTTCTGGATTCTGGCGTGAAGGGCAAGATAGCCAGCATAATAACCAGCACTTTAGGCACTCCATTTGAGCTCTCAAGGTTAGCAGCGGCAGCGTATTGAAACCACCATAATGTTACAGTGAGGTGATGGTCTATGTTCGACGGTGACCATTTAAGTTTAGGGGCCCCGTTTTCTCATCTGATTTTCCTTAACCATAAAAATATAGGCTCAGGAAGTGCTTATTCATTCTGGTCTTGAAGATCCCAAAGTGACACGTTTCGATAAAATTAACACAGATGTTAACAGGAATTTACATTCTCTGCTAATTACGTTATGAATAATTAATTAAGCAAGATTTCGTATTAATTGAGGGCAAAGTCTGCCGTTAAACTCTGTCCCGACTTTGATGTTTGTGTGACTTTAATGTGTTTATGATCATTAAATCATTTGACGTATTTAATTTTCTTTCAAAAGTCAAGTCATTTTTTTTATTGCAAGTAAGGACATTTTTACAACGTAATTTTTTTACTCTACCACTGCTTTTCTTAACGTTGGTTTCTGCTGACTCGATAACATATTTCCACAATGCGTCTTGTTGACTTGTCAGGGGTCACCAATTTAGAATTATGGCAATTGAGCCTCTTTACTGGTCTAAGAGTTCGGTACGTGTCTATACCTACGTCCTAGCCAGGGTATGTCTTCGAGGAGTCATCTTCAATGAGACACTGGACTTGTTAACATGACGGTGGTAGAAAAACGACTAGCCTGACGCGGGCGCAACTGCGTACCATTTTAAACTGCTGACATAATAATTCACAATGTTGAACACAGTGTCCCTACAAGCTCATCAAAGAAATTTTTGTTTCAAATGTGGGTACAGACTGTTCCCTGAGTTATTTGACCCCCCTAGCTGAAGTATCAGTGTCAAAGTGGTCAACACCACGATCACGATTCCTGTTGCGATCGTTTGAAACAACGGTATCTCTATTTACCGATCGCACAATACCTACATTGTGTTTTAGTCAACTTTGGAATGTAATTCAGACACATGATCTGTGATTGCTTTAGGGCAGAATATGTTTAAAATGTCATCTTTTAATTGAGTGAGATGTCAATTTTGAAATAGAGATAATAGAGCTATATTTGACAGGAGTTATCGGTTTATTCTTTGCGATTCTAACCGGTGATAGAGAGGGGCAATAAAATTACCGGAATCGCAACTGTCTCGTGATACGCGTGCAGATAACTTTGAAGTGTTTACCATCAGGTAAACTGTACTTAATTCAGGCTCTTTAGGTTATGTCAAGTAATATCAAGAGATGTAATACCTTGTGTTGCTGAGACAGTTTCCTCTGCTGCTTAAACATTTCGTTGGTGTGGTTCTCCTGCTCCTGTTCACTGTCCCTCTGCAGTTTCTTGGCGTCCAGAGTGAAGCGACTGTTGAGTTGGGACAGCGCGTCCAAATGGTCTTCCGTGGACTGCCTTATGTGCTCCTGGAGGCAGAAGTTAGAGTTACCTATCTGATCTCATCTTATGATAGGGGGCCAGGGATAACCCCAGCGGCACTTCGACCCTAAGGGATCTTTTGTGCTCACCCCTTACCTTAGTCTCCTTCCTGTTTCCTTAAAGATGCTTTGCATCAAGGACGCTATACAGCTTACAGGAAGGAGCCTATAGTCCTCTGGTTTCGGGTAGGCTACCCCCCAGAAGACTCGTACGAAGCGAGTCACATTCGCACAGCAAGTGTTCCATTGACTCAAAGGTGTCACCATAGGCTCTACAGGTGGGATTGTCACTATAGTAAGCTTATCAAGTCATCTACGTATGGCATCAAAAAATATATAAAAATATATGTCATACGTCAATGTTTAGCTCACTGAAATTGGATTAGTGCATAGGGTGATTTTCAAAATCTTTGGTTTAGGTATTTTAGTGTTGCTTACTGTGCATTTTTGTTTTTCTTTACTAAATAGGATACTATTAGCCATTGATAGACTCTATTCGCGAACAATTAAAATAGTTTGCAAAAATAGGGGTTCCAAATGAAACCCGTATAAACTTTGATAACGAAACTGACCTTGATAACAAAACTGACCTTGATAATGAATTTGACCTTGATAACGAAACTGACCTTGATGATCTTATGGTCCTGGTACAGCTTCCTGATGCATTTGAAGAGGAATACGAAGCTCATCCCAGACAGGATAAGGGAGAAGATGACCAGGATTACCACAATGTGGGTCTCTTTGATCATCGACTGAGCTTCTTCCTGAATTTATAGAATTTTTATTTATTTATTAAGCATTTCTTATGCCAGGTATAGGCTGTGATATAGGTACTTATATAAATTAGAAAAATAGGGTGAAAGGGTTGACTAAATTGAAGCAGAATGAGCCGCGATAGCTCAGTTGGTTAGAGCACTGCCACGGAACGGCAATGTCGTAGGTTCAAATCCTGCTAGCAGAAGTTACTCACCCTTTTTCTAATTAATTTTTTCTTTGGGATTTTTTATTTCCTCAGACATGTAGGTTTCCTCACGATGTTTTCCTTCACCGTTAGAGCAGTCGGTAAATGTACATAAGTCTTCAAAAAAACTCATTGGTACATGGCATGGCTTCGAACCCGGACCTCCCGCATGGGAGTCCGGCGCCCTAGCCACTAGGCCATCGACGCTCTAGCCGAATCTATAGTTCACTATAAACCCACAGATTATTTATAGATAGAGAGATCGTATCTGCATCTATAGAGATTCTGTGGGCTAATATTACCAGGATACTAGGTATCTTGAGTCCAGGTGCAACTTACAATGCAAATGACACCCAGACTCTATGCAAAGAAAGTCGTCAATACCTTGCAATCATCGTTCTCCTCATCGGTCTTCAGCCTGCAGTCAGCGTAGTTGTCACACTTCAAGCTGCTATCCACCACACACGTGTTATCTTGACAATCAATTTCCTCATTCTCCTTGCATTTTTCTACAAGAAATTATGTTAGAAATGGTCAGAATATGCTAAGAGACGAATTAACCATAAATCAAATTAGGTCTGAGGATTGCGAAAGTGAGTAGCAGGAGAAGCCGGGGTCGTCCTAGACTGACCCTTAAAGATCAGACTGACAGAGTGCTCTTAGATTTTAGTATACAAAGCAGACGACCCCAACGGCGAACATGCGTGAAACGACGAATGACTGTGTAGGAAGCAAGAGAGGCGTGCCAAGACAGAGATTCGTATCGCTCCGTTATCTTTGTCGACCGCGCAAGGGATATAACGTGAAGGTACAACCTTGTTGGAATCAAGATAGGGATGAAGACTCCACCAGCAAGAAGCCTACAACAGTGGTGCTGTCAGCCGGTAATCCTACTTCTCTACTTCGGTGAACTGGGGTGACTGAACTGACAGTGTGGGGGAAACGCATAAAACTCCCACTTTCGCGGAGTCAGTGCAGAGTCAATCAACCCCCATTGAAGAATAAGAATAACAAGCTCTTTCATCGTGAAGGCGATCTCATAAGAGCTAGTGATGGAAAATGGTCGATGATATTTGCTCGTCTGCTCTTTCTTATACAATTAAAGGAGGGTACCACCCCAAGCTGACTCTTACTCGTATTCCTCATTGCTAAGGGTCGTGATCATTCTAAGGAATTAATCACATAGAACGACTCTCGTGGCAGATTTAATGGGATGGTTTGCCGTCCTCATTTCACACACTGGTTATCTCAGTGTGCAGGTTTCCTCACGATGTTTTCCTTTACTGTCAGAGCAGTCAGTAAATATACGTAAGTCTTTCGAAAAAAACCGAAAAACTCTTTGGTTGGTTTCGATCCCGGACCTCCCGCGTGGAAGTCCGACGTCCTAGCCACGACGCCCCGACTCTTAAAAAACGACTTACCATTCTTAGTAACATCCAGAGTCCTGAAGGCAGTGTACCTAGCTCTGAAGGCGGATGCTTTAGCCGATATGGAAGCGTACAGACGGATGTACATGATGTTCCCTCGTTGACCTTGAGTATCACCTTTTGATGTGACCGGGTTTGCTACAGAACCGCAGTAGTGGGCCAAACTGTAAATAACAGAACCTACATTATGGCAGGAAATTATTGTGAAACGTGAATAACCAAAGCGGTGTATAAGGAAAGATAATTGGAAGGGCCGAGAGGGTGAAAGAAGAACCTATGTCGACCAGATTGTAACACTAATAATAATCAAATCAAACTTTTAAATTGTTAGTACCTTAAAGTACATTTTTACAACGTCATATTTTACTCTACCACCGCTTCGTAAGGTGCTGTAGCTGAAAGGAAAGAAGCGGCGCAAGAAACTTTCAGCAGTACATCTTTTGCAATAAACATATCTTACAATAATTATGAATACAATCATATACACATTGTGCAGAGCTGGAGCTGAATTTAAGACCAAGCCTCTTTATTATTTAAGTAGTCATTTATTTTATAATAACCCTTTTTACATAAGGTCCGTCTTATATGGGTCTTAAATGTTTTCTCTGTCATATTTATTACAGTATCAGGTTTCTTATTATAAAATCGTACACAGTGACCCATAAATGATGTGTTTACTTTACTAAGTATAAAGCGTGGGACTGCAAGTTTGTTTTTGTTTCTGGTATTGATGAAGACAATAATCACTAGTACATACTTAGAATCAAATTCCAATATATATCCATAGACCTCCAGCACATTCTCTTCACAGTTGTTGGGTTTCGCCAACGAATACTTCGTGAAATTGAGGTATATCTGTAAAAAAATAACGATTATGTATTATTTAAATAAAATACACAATACAGATTATGTATTATTATATATTTATAGACAGGCAGCATATATGCTGATGCGTCTATGTCAAAGTGTTGGAAAGAAACTGCGGTTACGTTGGCGGCCGAAGGGGTTATAAGTTCTTAGTTTCATTTTATAGATTTCACAGTTCAGTTTTTACACAGTCAGTCATTGTTTTTTATTTAAATTAAATGTTTGCACTAAATCATTATTCTGCCATAAGATTCAAATTAGAATTATTTATCACTGCTTTGTGAGCCAGTTGTCTAGTCTAGTTTTTTTATTTTTTTACATGAAGTTCCGTGTCGTGCCGGCCATAAAGAATAGCACCATCCCAACTCTTCCCGTAGGTGTCATACGAGACGACTAAGGGTCTTAGTGGATACTATTCTACACCTAGTAGACGGTGATAGGCTCGCCACGTCACGTTTGTCCACCAAATCTTACGGCGAAAAGTGGGAGCTACCTAAGATGAAGGTGGTTCCTCTGTCTACCTCCTCGGGAAATGTGGACGTGAGAGCTATGCTACGCTATGCGTTTTTTTACTCTACCACCGCTTCGTTAGGTGCTATAAGTAGATAAAAGAAAAGAAGCGGCGCAAGAAACATGAAACGCGGCACTTTGGGGTACTATATCACGCGCACTCAGTTTATAAAGCGTGTTTCCCAAGCGCTACTAGACGGCCACAGCAGCCACTAACCACTAACCATCATATCTCCTGATCACAGAACCTACACCACACTCACACTACACTCACATATACTCAACCTCACAGACAAGCAACGCGACAGACAACTGGGATTATTTTAATTTGCATAGTGTTGTCTTTTTTCTTCCACCTTTTATTTACTTCTACCCTCGGTATAAAAAATAATTATTTTAATTTGTCGAACTTTATAATTGTCTGTTTATGTTTAAGATATATGTGTAGTTTTAAGTAGAAAACTGTTACGCCCGGCCAGAGGCTAACGCTTTATAAAGCGCAAGTAAGGCCGCATATGGAGTACTGCTCCCATCTCTGGGCCGGCGCACCCGAATACCAGCTTCATCCACTTGACTCCGTGCAAAGGCGCGCTACTCGAATTGTCGACGATTCCGTGCTCACGCGTATATAATGGGGAGTGCTCTTCGGAACTATTTGACCTGGTGCCATCTTCTACTTTCTTGAATCGCACCACTCATCGGCGGCTCAATTTTCACCCGCACTTTCTAAAGCCTTGGGTGTCTACCACGACCCGTTTTACACGAACGTTTCTACTACGCACGTGTAAAATGTGGAACTCTCTCCCACCCGACGTTTTCCCGCAGCGCTATGACATGGGATGCTTCACAAAGAACGTTAAAAAAGTCCTCTCCCTCCACGGCCGGCAACACACAAGCAATACCCCCGGTATTGCACGTGTCTCTAGGCGACGGTGACTACTTACCATCAGGTGGCCCGTAAAGTTCGCTAAAATAAATTAAATAAAAAATATGACATTTTTTGTTTGTATTACAGTCCTCTATCTATTTATCGAGGCTTGTACAGTGGCCGCCATTTCATGAAATTTTCTAAATGTCGGACCGACCCCAAGCAGCAATCCTGGTAATTAATTAAGGAGAAGTCTAAAGGCAACATTCATAGAAATCCCCATACAAAACAGAGTCAATGTTGCCATGTTAAACTTGAAATTAGATGGATTGTTACTTCGTGAAATAGGCGAATCTAGCATTTCACCGCGCACCGCCGCGGTTAGGTTAGGTTAATCGGTTGAAGTAGTACTACTGGATCTAACACATTGCACGCGGTGAGGCGATTGCAGTGTGTTATCTTATCTTTTGATACAAATACAAATATTCTTTATTGAACACAGGACAAAAATACAGAACAGAAGAAAAGATATAAAATACAAATACAATTGGTGGCCTTATAGCTTTAAGCTATTTCTTCCAGGCAACCTTTGGGTGATGGAGGTTTTGTAAAATGTAATGTAAGCGGGTGCAATGATATGATATACCTGGAATAACCCCAGCGGCACTTCGACCCTTGAGGATCTTTTGTGTCTACCCCATTTTACACACTGGTCATTTCAGTGTGCAGGTTTTCACACGATGTTTTCCTTCACCGTCAGAGCAGTTGGTAAATGTACTTAAGCCTTCGAAAAATACGAAAAACTACCACCCGCATCCGGTGTCCTAGCCACTCACTGTGCCACCGACGCTGTGTTAGGTCGCTTCACCACTCAGCGCGACGGTGCGCGGTGCAATATGAGATTCGCTATAGATCCCAGTAGGTAAGCCCAGGCTCTATAGTTAAATGTGACATCCCCTTTGCCTTTAGGTACCTTGGTATCTGGTGGAGTGATGATGGTCCAGACAACCTCCAATTCCCTGTCTTTGCTCCAGGTAGCACATACAGGGTCAATCTCGGTTGAGTCAATGAATCCCATCTTCTCTTTTACGGTTTGGTTGCATTCTTTTGGTATGATGTCTGAAATTGAAAAATTAACATTTCACATTAAACTATAACCTCTACACTAGTCGTCGCCTGTGTCGTGGAGATTACATAAGTACAAACATTGACCACTTTACAAGCTATGTGTCAATCAAATATTCAGATTTCAGAATTACAATTTAAGTTAAGTAATTAATATTCAAGTAGTTAAGTAATGTAATTAGTATTTTCATAAACAAAAAATAGTAATTAGGTATTTGTAATAATTAATAAACTACATTTTGTTTGGCTTCGTTCTGTTAATGTAATATAACCACACCAGTCTACCTATGTGTTAATGCTTGAAAAAGTCCAAAAAGCGTTTTTAAGGTATCTCTATAAACGAAATTAAGTAATGTGAGAGGCCTACAGGCGGCCTGAACATTCTGACATTAGGTTGGCCACTAACCATACGGTAAGTAAGCAAGCAAGCAAGTGTTCAAAATCATTCCATCATCATTTACCAGCAGGTAAGATCGAAGCCAAACACGTTACAAAATAAATGTTTTCACTGACTTATAGTAGGATACTTTACTTACTTCCCGGAACACCGGCTTCGAAGCCGATGTTTATACGGAACCCTTCGTAATCAATGGTGTCGTCAGAATGGAACTTGAGCCATAGATACGGACCGGACGACATAATCTCAGAAGGGAATGTGCTTCCACAGAGCTTTCTCAGGAATTTGGAGTAACCCTGGGGACCGTCGCGAATCTGCAAAGGTAACATGCAGAATTATTTGAGGGTCTCTTATCCTAGATGTGAGCACAGTCTTAAGTAAAGCAACATTGGCACAGTCATAACCACGATGGGTGATCGTTCTCCGTACCTTCGCTGTCTATCGACAGCAGTCGTTAACGGGCGGCCTGAACAACTCCGACAAAGGTAAGAAGTTAACCATATGACAAAAAGGAGATTGGTAAGTGCGCCTGTATATAAATGGGCACAAATATTTGCACTTAGATATTACTCGTAAAAAGCTAATTTACTTTAATATTATAGGTACTGGTTTCAGCCTTTCAACGTTGTAGATTTACGTTCAAGGACTTCTGCTGATCCATTGATACATTTGATTCATTTTGGAATAACTTAACAACCTTTGGAACAGAGCTACAAGTACATATTTTACTAACGTAACTTTGGAGGTTTAAGACAATCGCATATTATACTAAGTAGACGCGAACCCGGCTCCAATTCAACTCAGAGCAAAGCATTGAAATGTGAGCTTTATATATCGTATTACATACAGTAGGTTTTTAAAATTCAAGTGAATTACTCGTCTATGAGTTGAGACCACTCATCGACGATTACTTCAATTGAATTTTTAAAACCTACTGTATGTAAGTAGTAGTGTAGTGGTAGATCCTAATGTGAAGGATCGCCTGGGGTGGTACCACCCTCTTATCTATTTCTGCCGTGAAGCAGAGGTGCTTACATTTCTGTGGTTCGGTTTGAAGGGTAAGAGAGCCAGCGTAATTTCCGGCACATGAGGCAATCAGTGAGGTGAGATGTCTATGGATGACGGTGACCACTTACCATCAGGTGGCCCGTTTGCTCGTCTGCTCTCCTTAATTAACAATAATATTAATAATAAAAAAAAATATTTAAAAATATGTAATACGATATAAAGCTCACATTTCAATACACTGCAATTTGGCCAATGACCGTGTTAGAATCTTGAAAATAACTCGCGCGTTTTGGCGTCTGTTTTGAAAAAAAAACAGTTTGCCAACGTCGAGATTAAGGGAGAGTCGTGTGCACTAGGAATGCCTAGTGTCTTGCATTCCAAGTGCAATTGGAGGTTAGGTTGCCGGATCCACACCATCTGTAGTTTTTCACTCCCATTTCACTGTCGTATGTGGAAAATTCACTAAACACGGACGATTTTTAGGTAAAGTACACTAGTTTTACGAAAAAATAACCACTGTAAACCGTTCTTAAACTATAAAATAGGACGAACACGCCATGACAGCATGAACGCAACAACATTGGTGCCGGGTTCGCGTCAAGTTGGTATAATATGCGATGGCCTTTACTCTGCACTTGACAGATGCACAAAAAGACTTACTTCTAAGTAATCGTACGGGCAGGTTCCATCAATGCCTTCTTCTATATGGAAAATATCCACAAACGTCAGTTTTATGACCAGACCTTCTTTGGCTGGAACAAAAGGCAAGGTATAAGAGATTGTACATTTTAATATAGAACATCATATAGAGCATCGGTGGCGTCGTGGCTAGGACATCGGACTCCCATGCGGGAGGTCCGAGTTCGAAACCAGACAATGTCATGTACCAATGAATATTTCGGTTTTTTCGAAAGACTTACGTACATTTACCGACTACTCTGACGGTGAAAGAAAACATCGCGAGGACACCTGCATACTGAGATAACCAGTGTGTGAAATGGGGAAGGCGATGGCAAACCACCCCATTAAATCTGCCACGATAGTCGTTCTATGTGATTAATTCCTTACAATGATCACGATCCTCAGCAATGAGAAATACGACTTAGAAGAGAGACATTTTAATACTCGACCAACTGGCTGAATGTTATCATATTATGGCCCCTGAACCTCCACATAATATTTTCCGGTTCATGTAAAATGACACTAAGGAATAACGCGACCAAAATTTCTCGATATTAATTGTAAGCAATTGGTTCAATTGCTCAGTTTATAGAAATGCTCAGGACCCTAACTTCTTAAGGCGTAGGACATCATCAGGTTCAACCTGGAACATCACAGGAGTATGTCGCTAAATATCTCCGCTTCTGTTGCAATATGGTCCCAAGGGACTTTAGAAGAGACACCTTTGATGTCACGGTGACTATGAGCGCCGTCTCAGCTGGAAGAACTGAAATTTTTCACGTTTGCTTCTCCAGTACTACCTTACTACCTTTAGGACTCTTGGATGTACATACTGATTCCTGAGTTGTCTGACTGCCCTACGGATATGTCCGCTAATTCAAGCTGGGTCAAATAACTAAGCCCACAGTTTGAATCTTAAAAATATCAAAAGAGTTTCTGTACGCGCACGCCGACTCGCCGTAGAAAACTCGGTGTCGACGCTGCACGGCCGACGTACGCGTAGCACCTTCGTAGCTCACTAGCCCGTAGAGTTCCCTTGAAGAGCGGGGCGGGGGAGGGGGAGACGTGCGAAATGAAACTTATTCGTTTTTCTTGAATACGGCACGAGACAGCCGAAACCCCCTCCCACTGTACTGCCTTGAGGTTCTTGCTTCAGCCAACGGTGGCTTTTCTTCAGGAAGGCTTCTTTGTTTTTCTTCTTTTCTTCCTTTCCTTTGCTGGTCGACGACTTGCTGATGACTGCTGATGACTGACGAATGTATGGGGAACGCGCTTGCTTTTATCCCCAAGGCAGTATCGGCGGAAGAGAGCCCCGCTAAAATCGTTCACTTTAATCGCTCATTTTTACTATGTACAGGAAGAAAATCTTAACTCTACGGGAAAACTATGATAATTACGGAAAAACTTACTTGCTAGGTAGGTACTTCTTAATACGATCTTATATACTAAAACTATTTACCAGCTGTACATTACGTATTTAAAAAGATATTTACAATAATAGGGTCTAAGTTTACGAAAAAACGTCAAACTTCTCCACGGTTTTCTCAATTTCCTCTTGTATACATAATTTACCGAAATGATTTTGGATTCACTTTGAAGGGCATTACTTGAGCTTTGAAATTACGTGTCGGTACTTATCGTAGCCCTTCTAGCTTTTCCGCTATTGAGAAAACTGTGGAAAATACGAAATACCACCTCTCTCACTCGCGCGGCCGGGCGAGCGCTGCAAGAAAGGCGGGTGGCGCGGGGCGAGGAAGTATAAAATAAACGCAGGGCGCTCGCGGTACGACGGAGGTGAGGCGCGGGCTGAGGGAACATAAATATACGAAACGTCGGTTCCCGCGACTCACTCTATTTTCGAGCGCCTTTGCGCTTCGTACACCTTTTATTGTTTATGCGCAGCCAGATTATGTACTTACGTGCTAAAACTTATTGACTACGCATATATATATGACCCTAATCTACTTAAACTATGAAATGGTATGTGTACAGCCTATGTAAATGCGAATGCTTGGCTCGTGCACCAACATTCTTCCCCCTGTGACGAAGTCACACTCACGGTGCACGAGCAGTACCTACCTACTTACGTGTTACATAGTGAAAATGCTAAACTGAAAATACTGACTTTACATCTGACTTGCTTTTACGTAGATCTAAAGAACTTTATACTTTATACTTGAAACTTAAGACTTACATTTCAGACTTCACTTGTAACTGAATGAACTTAACTTGTACTTAGCTACAATTTTACTATTTACATTATTTGAAAATGACTTTACATTATAACATTCTAAAATTGCTACTTGAAAATCTTTAAAACTTTTCACGTATACTTTACAAATAGAAAACTTGGAAAATGCTACACTAGCTACGTGTGAAAGTCTGGAGCTCCGACCTTACAGTTCGTTCTGTCTCTTTCTAACTAAGCAAAATGTTATTGGTATTATCTGGAACTTCTACGCTGCTTACGAACGTGATCGTAGCTGCGACTATGATAGCTGTTGAACTTCTGTATCTGACTTATTAAACTATCCACTTAAACTTATAGGCCGTGGTCGACGTAACAGTGGATGAACTCTTGAACCTTGGAACTTACATTCTTTACCTAGATGCCCTAGCTTTAGGCAACGGAAGCAAAATCTGTTTCTTTTAATTAATACCCAACGATCGTCCCCATTTAGGGCTCTAAACTGATCGCAGTCTTTGATGTTGTGATCTGACTTTTCGCAAACGGGACAAGTGCTGCTAGAAAGGACCTTACTACGACTATCTCTATTACTATAAACTGACTTTGGGGACGGAACCTTGTAAGCTGTAGCCAGGGATACTTCGTTACTTAAAACATTGATGCTTGGCGTGAAACCACAAGCTCTAAAGATCTCTATACTTTGTTCTAAAAACTTTGCGAACTGTAAAATCGGAGGCTCTGTACTGTTGCTCTCTAACTTAATCAGCCACCGACACCTGAGGTCGTAGGGCAACTTCGATACACAAATAGTCATTAATTCATCATCTATTAACTCACTACTACCTTTAATTTGACTGAGATGACTAGCTAGCAAAAATATCTTTGTATGAAAATCACTGATTTCTTCATAAGTACTAGTCTCTGCCAATGGTGGCATGACTCTAACATCGTTAACTAATCTCTGAATTACGTATCTAATATCACCATATTTGAGACAGAGCTTCTTTCTAATTAACTCTAAATGATCTGTACTACACAACAAAGGACTTACTGCTTCACGAGCTTTCCCTCTTAGACTTTTATTTAACTTGTCTAAAATATCTAACTTACTGAATACTTTACTATCTAATAAATTACTGAAATGCAAACTAAAGAGGGGCCACTCTGAAGGATCACCACTAAAACTAGGTAACTGACAAGTTGGCTGCGCATAAACAAGAAAAGGCGTACCTGACTGTGACCCAGTGTGATACGAAGGCGTCGCGCTGGCGACCGGGACAGAGCCACTCGTAGCAAGCAGCTGGGGCGTCGGAGCGGATGTGCGCAGCTCCTCGGACTCGGTGGTGATCGGGCGTCCTTGTTGCCCGGTCTCGGCGTAGGCTGAAGGCAGGTAGTAGTCCGTGTGTGGTGATGTCGGAACTCGAGGTGCGTCATCTCTGATTGGCTGTTCTCTCGTAGCGGATTTCGTAGCAGTTGTCGTAGCGAATGTCGTAGCTGGTACTCTCGATACTGTGCCTGGATCCGTAGCAGAAAACGTAACGAACGGCGAAGTTGGCACTATATTTGTATTGGGTTCTTGTGGTTGAGTACTGATTGATTCAAGTTCGAAATCTTCTATGTCTGCTAGTGCTAGTTCGCCTTCTGCTTCAATAATGATTTCTTTGATCTTGAACTCTTCGTCTAAGATTTCCAACCTCTTCTGCAACTGCTCTTTTATAAGTCGCTTTCTCTCTTGTAGGACCTCTTGTCGCAGTCGCGCTTTTCTTATCTCTGTTTCTATCTTGACTCTTCTTATCTTGCAACTTGACGTCTCGCTTGAAGCTTCTTGTGGAAGGTTATTGTTTCTGATGTGTAGCTGACGAATCTCTTCGAGGAGGAACGACAAACTTTCCGGGAACGCAGTTCCATCGCGCTCGTCTCGTTGGGGTGAGACGTCCGCCAATACGTAGTTATCGGCGGGAGGCGCGGACGTGACTTTACTTTGTACTTGACTCGCGAACGCGTGTATATCGCGCATGTCTCTTGGCGTTGAGACTCCCAGTGCGACGTTACTGGGTTGCGCGGACGCGGGAACTTCACTGACTTGTACGCGCGGTGCGAGGGGCAAAAACCCGAGCTCGCTGTTGGACGGCGCGATAACCGCGGCCGCACCGGCATCGGCAACGGCACCTGCACGAGCGGCGGCTTGGACGGCGAAGGCACGGGCGGCGGCCTCCGCGTTTGCTTCCGCGGTTTCTTCGTCCACAGCACGGGCTGCGGCTGCGGCGGCGGCCCGAACGGAGGCCGCAACAGCGGCGGCGCGGGCTGCCTCTTCGTGGTTGGCTGGAGGAGCTTCTTCCCCCGCTGGGCTTCGCTGCTTGTATGGAACTCGACGGCTCTTCTTGTGCGTCGACATCTTCGGTCGCTGTCTCTTTCTATCCACGGTTCGAAGGACCAGATGTACGCGCACGCCGACTCGCCGTAGAAAACTCGGTGTCGACGCTGCACGGCCGACGTACGCGTAGCACCTTCGTAGCTCACTAGCCCGTAGAGTTCCCTTGAAGAGCGGGGCGGGGGAGGGGGAGACGTGCGAAATGAAACTTATTCGTTTTTCTTGAATACGGCACGAGACAGCCGAAACCCCCTCCCACTGTACTGCCTTGAGGTTCTTGCTTCAGCCAACGGTGGCTTTTCTTCAGGAAGGCTTCTTTGTTTTTCTTCTTTTCTTCCTTTCCTTTGCTGGTCGACGACTTGCTGATGACTGCTGATGACTGACGAATGTATGGGGAACGCGCTTGCTTTTATCCCCAAGGCAGTATCGGCGGAAGAGAGCCCCGCTAAAATCGTTCACTTTAATCGCTCATTTTTACTATGTACAGGAAGAAAATCTTAACTCTACGGGAAAACTATGATAATTACGGAAAAACTTACTTGCTAGGTAGGTACTTCTTAATACGATCTTATATACTAAAACTATTTACCAGCTGTACATTACGTATTTAAAAAGATATTTACAATAATAGGGTCTAAGTTTACGAAAAAACGTCAAACTTCTCCACGGTTTTCTCAATTTCCTCTTGTATACATAATTTACCGAAATGATTTTGGATTCACTTTGAAGGGCATTACTTGAGCTTTGAAATTACGTGTCGGTACTTATCGTAGCCCTTCTAGCTTTTCCGCTATTGAGAAAACTGTGGAAAATACGAAATACCACCTCTCTCACTCGCGCGGCCGGGCGAGCGCTGCAAGAAAGGCGGGTGGCGCGGGGCGAGGAAGTATAAAATAAACGCAGGGCGCTCGCGGTACGACGGAGGTGAGGCGCGGGCTGAGGGAACATAAATATACGAAACGTCGGTTCCCGCGACTCACTCTATTTTCGAGCGCCTTTGCGCTTCGTACACCTTTTATTGTTTATGCGCAGCCAGATTATGTACTTACGTGCTAAAACTTATTGACTACGCATATATATATGACCCTAATCTACTTAAACTATGAAATGGTATGTGTACAGCCTATGTAAATGCGAATGCTTGGCTCGTGCACCAACAGTTTCTTTTCCTCATGTTCTGTTACATGTTCATTTCCACTGGTCACAGAAGAGATCTGTCTTCCGAGATACAGGAACTTCCTAGTTCGGAGGTCAGCGTTCATTGTAAACTAACTGGTTGCTCACTAATTGTATTTAGTATAATATAATGCTTAAGTGTTTACATCAATCGGCTCCTATTATTTTTCACTTTCATCGAATCTTATACGATAAGGTACCATAATTAACTATTTATTTGCCTAAGGTTATAATGGATATACAAAGTGACTCTATATTCTACCTACAAAGAATTTCTATATCCAGTACTCTGCCTGTCCAGTTGGACGTGCAAACATTTTTACAATAATACCACTGCTTACGTCTTCTAAGTCGTCCTCCTCATTGCTTAGGGTCGTGATCATACAAGGAATTAATCACATAGAACGACTCTTGTGACAGACTTAATAAGCTGGTTTGATTTGCCTTCCTCATTTCATACACTGGTTATCTGTGTGCAGGTTTCCTCACGATGTTTTCCTTCACCATCAGAGCAGTCGGTAAATGTACGTAAATCTTTCCAAAAAATCGAACAACTCATTGGTACATGACATTGCCTGGTTTCTAACCCGGACCTACAACCTTGGGAACTTCAAGGCCAGAGTGAATAGACATTTACTGGACCCGCATGCTCCATCGTCGACCTCATCGTCGCTTACCATCAGGCGAGATCGAGGTCAAATGCGGGTTTAGTAGTACATTAAAAAAAACCTCCCGTATGGGAGTCCGACGTCCTAGCCACGACGTCACCGACGCTCGTATGTTTATACAAATAGGTACAGATATAAATCACTTTATTTTTGATGGTATATATTAAAAAAATTCTTAGTATATAGATGACCTACACAATCTATCTACCTATATTAGGAAGGTATAAGTTTTTTTGAAAAGTTGATTTACAAATCTTACCTTCTATAACCGTAGTACAATCTGTACTGTTGTAATAATGTTTTTCAAAACTATTAACATTATGTGGATGAGTTAATTGATTGTCTTGCACTTTGAAGCCTTCGCATTTCTCTGCTAAATCAAGTTCCCTTTTCGCTCTTCTCTTTGCATTAATTATATCTCTGTATTGTCTCATCTTACTTCCACTATTGTATTCAGCTCTATATTTATTTAGATACATATCTCTATGGCTTTGGTATTTAGTATAAATTCCTTCTCTGTTGATATTGTGTTTATCTGTAGCTACAAAATTATTGTTACCTTTAAAACTTAATTTATCTTTATGTTTATTTAATTTGGTCCTAGCAATTTCCATGTTTATGTCGATATTATCTATTTCGTCGTATATTACTGGTTTGTTTTGTTGTATGGCTTGTGCTGGATGGTTGTTGTGATAATCAGCTGTTTGTTCCGATGCTGTGCCGAAGATGGAACAAACTGGAACAAAGAAAAACAATATTAATATAGATTTTACCAACAAGGTCATGATAGTTTTTTATTCGCGAAAAAACTGCCCCTGAATAAATGAACTAAATAACCAATGCTTGGCTTTTTAAAGTACTGCTGAAAATATTCGCAGGTTCAAATCCTGCTCGCGGAAAAAGTTTCATACTTATGTATGTGAACACTATGTCGTTTATTAGTTGTTTTACACTTATTATGTATTGATATATGTTTATATAGTTGTGCAATGCTGACAGCTGTCTCACCGGCCCTGACTGACAACCAGCGCTGCGGCGGTGGCTAGCGTCTAGCCGTATCATCACAGCATAATGCTGAGTCAGGGACCCTTTTGACACATATGCATGTGAACTTACTCTAAGTCATAGTTACTTTTAAGTATATAATTATCGTGTTATGTATGTGTGTCCAAATAATTTTAATTCATTCATTCATTCATGTCCATTGAGGGGTAGACAGAGATAATGAAGCGCCAAAAATATCTGTCTTGGCACGCCTCTCTTGCTTCCTCTACAGTCATTAGTTTCTCGCATGCTCGCCGTTGGGGTCGTATTATTCTGTATATTAAAATCTATGAGTACTCTATCAATTTCATGTCTAGCTAGGATGGACCTCGGTTTTTTCTTTCACCGCTTTCGTTTCTAATACATGTTTCGTTCATCTCGTATTCTTTCCAAAAAAGTTTCAACTTATTTAATCAATTCTAATTTATTTAATCAATTAATAATCAATATATATCCAAGCGCCTCGTAGAGACATCCCGGGACCAGAAGGCTGGCCTCTACTTTGCTCAGCGTATAAGCCTCGCCATACAGCGGGGCAACGCCGCCAGCCTCCTCGGGACACTCCCTGCAGGGAACGACTTGGGCCAGGTCTTTTACTTGTAAAATAGTTAGGTATTTTGTAATTTTAGCTTAAGTACGAGTATGTATTTTAATCAATCTCAGCTGCGTACGGAATATCAAAACTGACCAAGTAGTTTGAGAGAATATTATTCACCAAGGGGCGCGCGCTGTGCACTGAGGACAGGAATTCCGGAAGTTACACACTTGAGATTGTACGGATACCCAAGCCTCCGGATCTAATAAGCAACGAAGCCTGGGTCCAGGAGTTGGGGTCGAGGTCGACGTTTAATACGGAAGCCAGAACTGGTTTTACAGCATCGTCGAATTTAGACAGGAGATCTGGACATTTCCACAGCTGGCAACATCTCTAAGTGTACATAAAGTGGGTAGGTAAAGGTTAGTCTTGCTCCCAAGCCTGCTTCGTGCTTTCGGATGTGATTGCACGGATTTCTGAGCCGAGCTTTTGTGCTACTGAAGTTCTGGCGCCACGAGATATGCGCTTTAAAATCGGTGCAGAGCTTTTAAGTTCAGGGTTTCATTGTTATTGATTGATGTATAATTTATTGTGTTTGTTTGTTTGTAGTATCTTTATTGTACACACACAAAGAAAAGAAAAAATACACAGAAAATAAAAACATTACAATATGTACAAAGGCGGGCTTATCCCATAGGGATCTCTTCCAGTCAATCTTTATTTAGTCAACCTTATTGTGATAAGTACCTAGTTCCATAAGACGACTATAGTATATGTTTACGCTATTTTACCTTCTTACAGGGAATGGGCCGTTTTCAGTTACACCATGATAACACCCTATAATATAAAGGGTGCCTTTATGTCATCATGTACTGTACAAGGAAAGGGTTGGAGAGTTATGAATGGGGATCATAATTTGGCGGGCTATCACCGCTCGCATATCGCGGGTCATTTGTTATTTTATATAGCTGTTAAGCTTGGGGTTGAAGTTTTAGAAATGTATGCCAAATTTTTTATTTCGTCGTGATGTGTTTTCAGAATTGAACGTGAACTGAAATAGTTTTTGACAGGGAACCCTGTCTTTGTATCTAGAACGAGCGGTACCGTAACGGCTGGTGTCGAAACAATTGCAAATACATACGGGGTTTCCTGCCCAAAAGTGTGCTTCGGGTTTTTTAATGGAAACTGTTGGTAAACAAGGTCTACAAGATATAAGAACCGTCTCTATTTGCCAAGTTCCAGAGTAGACTTGTATAAAAAGAATTCCTATGTAAAAAGAATATGTCAATTTTAGTGTATAAAAATGGTCCTGCTAGCCAATTTAAAACTAATATTTCCAAGTGGCTTCTAGACAAATGTTATTACTCCATAAAAGAGTATCTCAACGACACTAACAAATAGCAGAAAAGCTATGCTTTTTAAATCACCTGTAATTTTCATTATGTTCTGGCAAATAAACTTCATTTCATTTAAGCAAACATTCAAAATTATAAAATTCTCACATCGCAATAAGGGGATTTATACATATAAGACTTGCAATTTTAAATATTGTCTCTTGAACATATTATGAAGGTGGTAGACTCTGTGCAGAGTCATCCTGGGGTGGAATCAAAAACCCTCTAACATTAAAGTGAGGTGAGATGTCTATGGGCGACGGTGATTACTGATCACTTACCATCAGGTGGCCCGTTTGCCCGTCTGCTCACCATAAACAATTTAAAAAAATCTACAGAGCTTCTATTGCCTTACACGCTGTGAAAGCACAAGAGTAGAGAATTACCTATATCATTGCATTCTTGCTCACACAAAGGTTTCCTAAACTGATTTTAATAAAATGTGCCTACGGCAACATACCGTGGCATCCGGACCAGGTCCGTAGCTAGGGCCTGGAAACAAGGCCCCACTCCGAGGGCGCAAATATTCAAACAAAAAGAGTTAGTGCCCACACTGTGGGCGACGTCTCATTACTGGTTAGACGTTAAAACGTCAGGGAAAGAACTGTAGGTATACATACTTCATTATTGTCTTTACTTTATTATTTTTATTTTTCAAATAGGTATAGGTTTTTTAGTCATTACATTCAATAGTATTTTTTCCCAACTCAATTTTGTACAACAATCAATATTCTACTCCCTAACCATGCTGTGTTTACACGTTAAGGGTTATGACCTAGCTCATTACTTTATATTGATTTTTCTGTAATTTCTATGGTTGTAATCTGTTGTGTTTACCTAATAAATAAATTTAATTAAAAAAAATCAAACCAAATCGAATCAAAAAATTCGAATCGCGACTGTAACCCAATGTGGAAATTTTCGATCAAAAAGTGTCACAGATTTGAAGTACTACGTATTGTGATGTCCTTACGTTAGAAATATTTACATCTTTATTTTTTATTTTTTTTTATCTTTGCAGGGCTATAACTTAAAGGCGCAATATCTGAATGTGGCTCTGGGCGCCAGTGTCCCTAGCTACGACCCTGGATCTGGCGCGCAGCCAAGGGCCACAGCTGTCCTGTGATGCATTAATAAAATACACCCGCTTCGCTCATAACTAGACCTGTAGGCTTTATGGGAAATGTCCCCACTGCCGCAGTTTAGAGACGAAATAAATAAGTAATGTCACAGAGTACTATACTGGGTGTAACAAAAACCCCCTACAGTCCAGGAAGTGGAGTGTTCAGTATCCATAACTGAACAAACTCAGCTGTTTCATACATTTCGGTTGTGTAGGTATTGATGAGCTTTGAATGGAAGAGCTGATTTATTTCACTATTTCAGAGTTGGCCCCATGGTGAAAACTGTTTAGCTATGGATACTGAACATTCCCTTTTTGGAACTATGTTTTTTTTTGTTAAATTTAAATAAATAAATATCTTTATTTCCATTATCACATTACTTTGAACTATGCTAAGCGTTGTACTCCGCACTGGGCAACAGCCTGTATCGCGGAGGCCGGTTCAATTTTCTTATCTAATAATTTACATCAATTTACAAAAGATATTTATGAGATATTTAATTATTATTATTTATTTATATTATACATATATTAAAATAAACAGAAATAAAATGTTTTTATTGAATAAGTAATTAATTAAGGAGTGTAGTACGACGATGAGCGTGAGTGTGCTAGGATGTCCTAGGGTGAGTGTGTGTGATATTTATGGTGAGTGCAGTCAAGTGTGCTGTGGAAGTCAGTGATAGAGTGATCGTGAAACAATATTTTATTATATATATATATATAAATAATGTATATTATGATGATTCGTAAACATTAATATTGTAGTATTTGCGCAATTATTTTCTGAAATTTTAAAATCATGGTGTTTGTGTATTATTCAAACCATTAAAATTGTTAATTATTGTGCTAATATTTATTTAATAAGATGTGCTACTGATTATTTTTTGCGCCGCTTCTTTGATTTCAGCAATACACCCTTTATTACCATCAGGTATATCACGAAGTGTCTTATGATTGTATTAAAACTATTAAAATTATTAGGTAATTATGAATATTTGTGGAATATGTGGTGCTGACTGAGTCTTGGGCCGCTTCTTTTTCAGCAATATCACCTTACGAAGCGGTGGTAGAGTAAGAAATGGCTGTGGTACTTTAAGGTAGGTAAGTTAAAATAAACAAAATTGACTTTGACTTTGTAAAGAAGGAAATTTCGTAGCTATTTTGTAGTAGGAGCCCTCGAGCCCGTCTGACTACGGCCCTGTTCATTGCTTTGGGTCAGCAAAGGTAATAAAATATTGCGACTCCAGCCTAACTTTAAACCGAAGTTAAATTACTTTAGGTTTAAAAATCCTGGTTTATTTGAACTTTTATTAGGTTTAAAAGATATTTTAAGTTTCTAATAACGTATTGAAGGTGTTATATAACAAAATATTATTACTTTATTGTTATAATACCTTTCTAAGTTTATTAAAGTGATGTGTTGATGATATACAGTATCATATCCCGCTGGCCATCTCTGTGAGGACTGGCATGCTGCAAGACAGCCGTTGGATGAGATATTAATATTTTTTTTATTTGAAAGGCCCATTTATGCCATTATGAATGGAATATAACATCGTTCAAATGTCCGCCGCGGCTTCGAATGGTGGCACGAATCCGAGAGGTCCAATTTTCAATGACTCTGCTGCATAGATCCGGCTGAATTATTTACTACAATAACATAAATACCAAGGTAATTAATTACCATACTATGTACATAAAATAAATAGCCAGATATATTATATATGTATACTTAAATAGATAATGATAAACATTCATAAAATAATACATATACTACCTAATATTTAATTTTACTTATCTAGTTTTTGGGTTTTGGGTGTTTATTTTTTTAATTTTTAAGTGTTAATGTTTAAGTGTAATAACTCTGTACAGTCAGCCTGGGATGGTGCACCCTATCACCCTGGGTTTCGCCCTCCCAACAATATAAAATCCAGAAAGATTTACAATCGCAAAGGATGCCAAATCCGACCTCCTAAAGATGTGGATATAGATTGAGGGAGTGAAATGATTAGCAATATTCCTCTATCATCAGGACAAGAGGAGAAGTGGACAACTCTGACATCAAGAGCCGAGGATGAGTGGCGGGTCCTTTTCCCCCAAATACAATTTCACACTCTCTCCATCTTTATTACATTTTTAAGAGGTCGGATTTGTCATCCTTTGCGATTGTAAATCCTTCTGGATTGTTGGAGGGCGAATCCGAGTGTGAGTGGCGGGTCCTTCTTCCCAAATAATGGTTATAATTATAATGGATTACCGCAAAATAACGACTGATTCTATCAGCGCTGTGGCTTGCCTCAGCATTATGCTGAGCTGGTGTAGCCTTTTTGGCACTATACCACACCAGATGTTCTGTGCTGCATGTATTAAACTTTGTATACTTCTGTATTCTGGTGTTTACAGCGCTAAATAAACGATTTCAATTTCAATTATATTTATGTATGGTTTCGAGCCCGGACCTCTCGCATGGGAGTCTGGTATCCTAGCCACAATGCCACCTATTGCATCTTACCAACGCAACTACAAAAAATATCTAACTTCTTAGAGGCTTCAAGAAATTTAAACGTCTTTTAAAATTGCCATCACTGAAAATTTTAACTGAGATAAATATCTTAAAATATTTTTAGGGTTCCTGGAAAAATTGCCTAGTAAAATTCCAGAACTAATTAAATCTATTGAGCTAAATATAAAATTGTATTTCGGAAGAAACGAATTTGTGGAATGTTTCGAAATTAAATAACGCTTAATTATTCAGATTCTTTGATCTTTATAGGGATACCCAAGCGATAGTAGCGTCACTCCTGAAATATTTAAAGAGCATTTATTGAAAAAGTGGGCAGTAGAATTGTTTCACGGAGGCTGAAATATACCAATGGATCTGGCTGGAGATATTTTTAATACCCTTGAAAATGGGACGTGTCTCGTGTGGGACGCTACTTGCGTAGACACTTATGGCTCCGTCCCACCTCCAGAGTACGTGTAGGAAGGCCGGTGGAGCGGCTGAAGCGGCAGAGGGCCTCGCCACACATTCTCGGATTCGCCCTCCCCAACGATAACCAAACCCTGAAAGATTTACAATCCGAAAAAAATATCCATCTATGATCTTATTTACGCGTAAGAATATGTACCGGTCGTGCATGGAGTACTGCTGCCACCTGTGGGACGGCTCAGCTAAATACCAACTGGCTGCCCTTGACTCGGTGGAGAAACGCGCTAAGCGCCTTATAGGTGACGAATCGCTGGTGGAAGCTAGACTGCAAAGTCTGGAACATCGGCGCAAGGTTGCCTGTCTATCGGTATTTTATAGGATACATTTCGGAGAGTGCGCATCGGAATTGCACGACCTAATTCCAGCATCTCCATTCCGCCTTCGGACTACCAGGCGCGGGGAGGGGTTCCATCCTTATGTTGTTGATATCCCATCTGCTCGTACGAAGCGATTTGCTTCTTCATTCATTATGCGAACGGCTAAGGAATGGAACAGCCTGCCGGCGTCTGTATTTCCCGAATCCTACAACCTTGGGATCTTCAAGGCCAGAGTGAATAGGCATTTACTGGACCCGCGTGCTCCATCGTCGACCTCATCGTCGCTTACCATCAGGCGAGATCGAGGTCAAATGCGGGTTTAGTTATACATAAAAAAAAAAAAACCTACAGTGGAGATCAAAAAGTGGTTATCACCAACTTCCACAAATTTCTCTGAGGCTACTGAATTCTTCAAGTAGGCTATCCACACGCATCTACTTTTTGTTTTTAATTTTCATATTTTTCAGTAGATATTTTTGTCATTACATTCACTCTTCATTTTTGCTTTCCCAACTCAATGTTGTACAACAATCTATTTCCCACTTCCTAACCATGCTGTGTTTACACGTTAAGGGTAACCTAGAGGGACAAATACAGGGACATCGGCAACCAATACAACTTTGTTGCATTAGGTGTAGAGACCATGATTGGATGACTGACTCAATGGAATGACGTAACGTCAGTTGTATGAAAGGGAAAAGGGAAGATCTTCCACCAGGCGGGGTGTTGTGCCTGGTGACCAGATGTCCTGGTCCAACTAAGGATGTTTGGAACTCGTATATATACGAAGTCCCAGGAAAATTTCGATAGCGCGTTCTACACCGATGTGAGTAGGTACTCAGCGTAGTGGCGCGCGTCGTGCGTCGCCACATATCTATGGTTTCTGTCTGCTCCCGTTTCGCTTTTGTTGCAATATACCTTTACGCACACTGCAGCGATTTTAAAAAGAAATCGTTGTGCGAAATTAGAATTATTAGTAGGTAAGCGCTTATTATTCGTATTTTTTTTTGTAATTAGTACAAAAAAAAATACGGAACTGGCTCATTATTCATTGGCTTTAACTTTTCCGCATTTTTATGAACATTTCAACCCCTGCTAAGATCGTAATAGGAACAATAAATTTTGGTATTGTTTCACAAAAGCCCCATTATTAAAGCTGCTGGTAAAAGGTTAAAAAATCTACTAGCCCCTTCTCTAATAAAACGCTAGCCCATCTTACTGTCACTTTGAATAAATTAAGTTTTGAGCACCTAAAGTCAAGCAAAAAAAATATTAAACGACTCAACGTACGGAACCAAGGAACGAAGAATAGATCGGAATCGGAACGGACGCCAGGTTTTTTTTTATTGTTTATACAATGGAGAGAGAGCAGACGAGCTCACGGTTCACCTGACCTGATGATGGTAAGTTGTCATCACCGTTACCCATAGACATTTCTCCTCATTACAATGTTATTAGAGGGTTTTCGATGCGCTGCTAACCTTGAAGCAAACAATAGTTCCTCGTTTTAATATAGTGCAACATTGCGTACAGTATCAGGCGGTCAAATTATTTGGGTATAACGTGTTATAACTGGGTGTAACGTGTTTATAACAAATTTAAGGTGATTTTTGCTGAGAAAATGTTACTATTCAGTGATGAATGAGTATATTAATGATAAGAATTGGAATTACTAATTATGTATGTGTTAATACAATTTAATAATTAATTAATTTGACATTCTTGATTTTGGTAGTTCCTTAATTTTTTTTTATTTTTTTTTATGTATAACTAAACCCGCATTTGACCTCGATCTCGCCTGATGGTAAGCGACGATGAGGTCGACGATGGAGCATGCGGGTCCAGTAAATGCCTATTCACTCTGGCCTTGAATATCCCAAGGTTGTAGGTTTCGGGAAATACAGACGCCGGCAGGCTGTTCCATTCCTTAGCCGTTCGCATAATGAACGAAGAAGCAAATCGCTTCGTACGAGCAGATGGTATATCAACAACATAAGGATGGAACCCCTCCCCGCGCCTGGTAGTCCAAAGGCGGAATGGAGATGCTGGAATTAGGTCGTGCAATTCCGATGCGCACTCTCCGAAATGTATCCTATAAAATACCGATAGACAGGCAACCTTGCGCCGATGTTCCAGACTTTGCAGTCTATTTATTATTCTATTTCTATTTATTATTTCTAGTATATTTGTAATTTTTTATAAACATTTACTTTTGGTGAATTTGAATTATTTTAGCTATTTTGCACACATGATTATTATTTTTCTAATTTTGTTTGTGTGTGTGTGTGTGTGTGTGTGTGTGTGTGTGTGTGTGTGTGTGTGTGTGTGTGTGTGTGTGTGTGTGTGTGTGTGTGTGTGTGTGTGTGTGTGTGTATTGTATCAACAAATTAATTATTTATTTCCCAACACTCAATATTACCTATACATTTTTTTCTTTACTTAAAAACACTGTGACAAAAAAAACATGCAGACTGTATCTTTTACATTTTCTCAGACTTCCCTGGCTCCCACACTAGGATACCCTGTGTTGTGACGGCCAGTCTCTTCCGATATATCTATAAATTATGATGACATAATAAGGTTATGCAAATATGACAATATGTCGTAGAATCCCTCCCTCTTTTTCTAGGGGAGACGTGGAGACAACTGGACCACCTCATTTTACGGTCCACTCCACTGCATTGTCAGCTCCTTGGCCGTAACTGTCAGGGTAATGTCGCCAGTAAGCCTAGGCTTCCCTTTCATCATCACTCGTTACGTTAGGCGGTAGACGTGAAGACGACGTCATAAGAGCTAGGGGTGGGAAATTGTCGATGATAAGATACCTGATAATGTAATAAATATGACAGAGAAAAGATTTAAGACCCACATCAGACAGCCTTAAATAAAAAGGGTTGTTAGAAAATAAATGACTATTTAAAGTTTTAAATAGTGTGTCGTGAAATAAATGTATTTATTATATTAGATGTTACCAAATATCTGACTCTCATAATTATTTGTTATAATTATATCTTACAAATTCTAGAAATTCTAGTGTATTACTATTCAAAGTACATGAATAAATGTAATGAAATGAAATTATAAAGAGGTTTGGTCCTTAATTCAGCTCCAGATAATTATAATGATTAATTATGATGATTAATTATGATTGTATTCATAATTATTGTAAGATATATTTATTTCAAAAGATGTGCTGCTGAAAGTTTCTTGCGCAGCTACAGTACCTTACGAAGCGGAGGTAGGATAAAAAGTGACGTTGTAAAAATGTACTTAGGTACTAACTTGCAATAAAATAAATCTGATTTCTGATAGTCTAAGTAGTGAGTTTTGGAACCCTATTTTTGTAAAGGAAAATAAAAATTGACAGTAAGCAACACTAGAGTCACTCTTTAACACCACAATATTTTGATGCTGAAAAACTAAAAACTGTTTTGGGTCGCTTAATGTTTAGGCTGATGGCCTGTTGCCAATGCCATGTTAAATTTAAAAAAAAAATAGACATTGACAGAATCGGATGACATTTCTTTTCCCCCACAGAGAATAGGAGGGAAGGAATTATATAGTACAGGCCTGGAAGCATCCAAAAATCTTTCTAACTCGTGTTCTTCATTGCTGAGGGTCGTGATCATTCTAAGGAATTAATCACATAGAACGACTCTCGTGGCAGATTTTTGCCATTGCCATCCCCATTTCACACACTGGTTATCTCAGTGTGCAGGTTTCTTCGCGATGTTTTCCTTCACCGCCAGAGCAGTCGGTAAATGTACGTAAGTCTTTCGAAAAAACCGAAAAACTCATTGTTACATGGTATTGCCTGGTTTCGAATTCGGACCACCCGTATGGGAGTCCGGCGTCCTAGCCACTGTGCCACCGATGCTACATACATAGGTATAATAAAATGGTAAAGGTTTGTTTGAACGCACATCACGTAGAATTTAATTATTCGGAGGGAGTTTCCACCCTTAAATTTTAAGTCCAGATTGACATCTAGGTCTAGGCCATAGACGTTTTGCAAATTTTTCTTAAATATGGGTCAAATGTGGGGGTAAAGTTAGTATGTATTATTAACATCTCTACAGGAATGAATTCGCGGACAAAACTTAGTTAATAATAATTTAACATGACGTACCTAAATTACCGATCAAAATTAAATAACCGTTGCATGAGCACATCACTAGTAAAGTTGTCTGAGTAGGCTCCCTCGAGGCTCGCCCTGAGGTCGCGTATAATTTATGCATTGCTCATTTTGAACGAACGGTCACCTTTCTGTGTGGTCGCGGAGTTTGCCTAAAATTACCTCTGAGTGGTCGGTTAGACAGCCTTAATTTAGAGGGGTTATAGGACGTTGATCTGAAGTTTTTCAGATTTTTCGAAAGTCTTACTTTCACATCACTCAATTAAGTAAAGTAAAAAAAGTCACCTGAAGGTTGCCTGGAAGTTATTTTTAATTTTTATAAATCAGCTACGACAAACAGGCAGACGGGCCACCTGATGATAAGTAGTCACCGTCGCCTAGAGACACGTGCAATACCAGGGGCATTGCTTGTGTGTTGCCGGCCGTGGAGGGAGAGGACTTTTTTAACGTTCGCTTAAAGCGATAATGCCGCCTTCTGCACATTGTATTGTACCTCTCTTTATGTTGTATGTTTTGTTTTGTCCCGGGTGTGCAATAAAGTATATTTGTATTTGTATTAAAAATACCGTGTACCCCGTCGTCCACCTCGTCGCCCGTTGGGTCTGCTTCAACCGCCCACTGCAAGAACTAATCTTAAACAGTTCTCGACAATAGCGAGATTATGTCGGGATTATAATGAGTTCGGTGATTCAGTAGATGTGTTCAACGACTCACTTTACAAATTTAGAACAAAAATTTTAAAGATATTGAGAGACAGATATTTGTGATTTTCAAATTATAACTATTCTTGTTGTTATTCATTTAAATATTGTCTATACATTAAATTTATTTTGTTTATTAAGTTTATTTAAATTTTTATTTTATTTTGCTATGTAGCAAGTTCTAGATCTTTGTTCTTTTTTTTTCGCAAAATTTATAATAAACAATTGTTCACAATTTTAATTTTAAATCTTATTATATAACTACCAACTTTTAATTCAATGCTTGTTGTGGCTACCTTAATAAGATATGCATTTAGCTGTATTTCAATGAATGTTTTTTGTTTGTATTAAGACTGTAATATCTACTGGTTGTCCTAAATAAATAAAATAAAATAAAAAATAATAAAAAAAGTGTGTGATAATAAAGCTACCGTGCCGTCTCCTAAAACATACTTCATACTTTAGTAAAGTAAAAGTAAAATACACTTTATTGCACAAATAGAAAACAACAAACAAAAGATAGAAAAGGAAATAGTGAAGTACAATTTAGGCGGCCTTATCGCTAAGAGCGATCTCTTCCAGGCATACGCATAAAAAACAGGCAAAGGCATAAGTTGTTGTTTTATCCTGGTTTGAGTCGCGGATTGTCTATGGTTTTGAATGAATGAATGAATACTCTATATGGAATACTCTTATGGTTTTGATACAAAATATTTCAGGGTTTGCGTGGGTGTAAGACGTTTTTTTTATTTAACTCGGGTTAGGCACTAACTCTCGGGTTATTTCTCAATTCGACTATCGCGGAAGCGATTTCGATGGTATCTTACGTAGGTAAGATAATTTTAGGGAAAATACCTACTTCCTCCTACTTTATGCACCTATTTACCTTACAATATATGAATTCCCCAATGGTTAGCTAGTAGTAAATGCCACATGGCATTAAGCCCGCCTAATGTAGGTACTATTTTTGTGCATTAAAGTGTAAAATTTATTTTCAAGATTCCAACACAGTCATTGGCCAAATTGCAGTTTAAATCACTAGTAACCATTCATTAAAGAAAAAAAAGGGATAAATCAATAAATATTGTTACCTTACATTCTAACCTACTATCAATGACCAGACATTTGTCCCATCCCTTATCTAACTACGCACAGTTAATTTTGCAACCCTTCGCTACCGAAACCTAATAAAAATAAGTCAAGCCTGCTTTTAACTCAAAGGATACTTTGTACGTTAAAACGGCACACTAGAAGCGTTTTGACTCGTTACTATGGTAACTCGAACAAATAAGCTCAATCGACAATATTGGGTGTAATATAAGCAAAGGTTTTAATATTCACCCTTATCATGGGCGTTACGTTCAATTCCCCGATGGTCCAGTGTTCCATTTCCCGGAACGTCCAGTTCCCTGTACGTTCAGTTCCCCGAATGTCAAGTTACTTTAACATTGGACTTAAAAATCTAAGTGACCAGGGAACTGGACATTCGGGGAACTGGACGGCTAAGGAATGGAACAGCCTGCCGGCGTCTGTATTTCCCGAAACCTTGGGAGCTTCAAGGCCTGAGTGAATAGGCATTTACTGGACCCGCATGCTCCATCGTCGACCTCCTCGTCGCTTACCATCAGGCGAGATCGAGGTCAAATGCGGGTTTAGTAGTAGTAAATAAAAAGTTCGAAGAATTGGACATTAAGGGAATAGATTTCACTGGCTGGACATTCGGGGAATTGTACGTAACGCCCATGATCCATTCACCCCACATAGATTGCTCGCTAGTGAAGTTTTATATGGAAATCGTGTCTCCCAGTTGGCGCATGCGATGTGAGCATTTTCCCATACATTAGTCGGGCATTGAAATGTCAAATCTATGGAGCTATAAAACCCTTTGGCTCGCTGTTAGTGCTCAGATCATCATTCTAGAGGAGAGGGCGCTATACTAGTCCGATGTCTGTGGTGTAAAGGTATGCAGAGTCAGCCTGGGTAGATACCACCTTTTTATCTGTTTCTGCCGCAAAGCAGCAGCTTTTACATTACTGTGTTTTGGTTGGAAAGGTACAGGGTGGACCAAAAGTCCGTTAACATTTAAAATGGTTATAAAAAATACAAATGCTACTTTAGTGAAAAACTGTTTATTTAATAATAAAGTAGACAAATTAGGATTTCACTTTTTAAAAATAACATCATTCAAATGTGACCCTTGTTCATCCTGGCACACCTGTAACCGGGAACGGAAATTTTGCATGACCGCCCGACAAGTGGTTGGTGAAATGTTCTGCATTTCCTCGCGTATATTTTCTTTTAATTCCTCAATAGACACTGGGTTGCTGATGTAAACTTTACTTTTGAGATATCCCCAAAGGTAAAAGTCCATTGGAGTTAAATCCGGGCTGCGGGGTGGCCAGTGAATGTCACCTCTTTTGGATATGACTTTTTGGCCAAAAATTTCACGAAGTGCTGCTATAGAGTCATTGGAGGTGTGACATGTTGCCCCATCTTGTTGGAACCAAGAGCTTCGATTAAAGCCTGAGAAGTCCTGTAATGCTGGAGCAAAAAAATTCTGTAGCATCACAATGTATCGCTCTGTATTAACGGTGACGGCGCGGTTTCTCTGATCTTCATAAAAATATGGACCAATGATTCCGCTGGCTGACAATGCGGCCCATACAGTAACCTTGGGCGAGTGTAAAGGTTTTTGGTGCTTCAAGTCCGGGTTAGTGTCACTCCAGTATCTGCAATTTTGTCGATTGACATGTCCATTTAGGTGGAAGTGTGCCTCGTCTGAGAAAAAGATGTTATTGAAGCTCGTAAACCTCTCAAGCACTTCGTTAGCAAACTGCAGTCTCTGAGCAGGGTCATTTGGCTTTAAAGCCTGTACAATTTGAATTTTGTAAGGATGTATATGTAAATCTTTGTGTAGAATGCGATTTAGAGATGTTCTGGGCACATCTAAAGCACTAGACCGCTTTCGAGTAGAGAGACCAGGTTGTTCTCGAACAGACGCTCGTACACGCTCTATGTTTACTGGATCGCGCGATGTCCTAGGTCGGCCGGATCGTGGTTGACTTAAAGTTGAACCTGTTGTTTCGAACTTCTGTACCCATTTTTTAATCGTTTGAATTGTTGGTGCTTGATTTCTGTTCCGTATATTGTAATGATTACAAAATTTCCGTTTAGCTTCGGTCGTAGAATCGTTGTTTCGATAGTACTCGCGTACGCAAAATGCGCGTTGCGCTCCGCTGAATGACGCCATGGTACTAAATCCCTATTAGTAGCTCTCGCTTGTAGTAACACCCCCCGCGCCAATACCCCGCCCGCGCCGACGCAGCGACCTATTCAAATGTTAACGGACTTTTGGTCCACCCATTACAAGAGAGCCTGGTAATAACCGGCACATGAGGTACCTCAGTTGCGAAACTCAGGTACCAATGGCAAAGCAGGGGTTCCATCTAAGTAATCAAGGTTGCTACAACCTGCCCTCTAGGTGCCGGTAGCAGGGTTCTAGGACAGTGTGCAGATGAAGTAATAGAATAACTTGGTAATAGTAGATATTATATTTATCAGGAACAGAACAACACAGTAGTAGAAAATAGGTAGTAGTAGGAGACAATTTTATAAAACGGACATACGTCCGTTCAGGATAAAATACAGAGAGAAAAGTAAAAACAATGAAATTAATGAAATAATGGAGTTTAGAATGGGAACATGATTTGAATTTTGAAAATATAGATGAAGAAATGAAGATGCCAACACGAAATGAGGTGAGATAAACGCTAACAATGAGGTTGAAATTGATGGCAAGGAGGTTGATATGGACGATGAAGTCGACATCGTTACAAGGTTAGCAGGGCATTGTAAATCCTCTATTAGGTAATTATTGTGAGGTAAGATGTCTATGGGAAATGGTGACCACTTAGTACCATCTGATGACCCGTTTTCTTCTCTGCATGCTGTTCTGCTATATAAACATAAAAATATAATAGATACACTAGGACGCAAAAACAACGGGTCACTTAGAAAAACCGTGATATCTCCCAAAGTTGTAGAGATAGATTGTTCGTATAAATAGTATGTTATAAGTAGATCAGTAGTGAGTATTATAAACCTCAAATGAGGTTTTACCTATACAAGTTTCAGTTCAAAAAAATTAAATATCAGAATTTTGAAAAATAACAAAACGGGAAGTAAGTACAAAATTAAATAGTGTACAAAAGGTTTGTGTACTTTTTTATGTATTAATAAGTCATCTTCAATATACTATAATTTCATGAATCAATAGGGAAATATCATAGTTTTTTAAGTGACCCGTTATTTTTACGTTCCAGAGTATTTTTATGAATTCTATTTTCCGCGCAAGTAAGGAAAACAATACGAGTTTCTATCTCAAAGTAGCTCAGTGTTGTCACGCAGCTTGCATTTTATTACCTCCAGTGTTGCCAAGTGAAAATTCCCGCCGCAGATTATAAATAGCTGCCTGAGTTGCCACATGCGGACTGCGAAATTATATGCCTTTTGCATGTGATATTAAATTGCTGAAGTGGCCTCATCCAATAATATCTCAGGAAATTGGAGAGGCAGGAAGCTTTTAGCTTTTACTATGAGTTACTTATTCAAAAGTGTTTATACCACAGAAATCGAATTAGTAGCGCCCTCTCCTCTAGAATGATTATGTGAGCACTGACAGTGAGCTAAAGGGTTGTAAAACTTCTCTAGCGAGTAATCTACTCGTACATGGGGTAAATTTCAAAATTATTGGTTTTAACTTTATTTTACACAACGAGCTGCATCGCCGTTTTGTACCAACTGCAACAAAGTAGAAGACCTCACTCACCTCCTAATGGAGTGTGACCTGGTGAACATTGAGAGGAAGAAATTTGACCTCAACAGGCTCCAATGTTATTTTGAGTCAGCCCTTATCTGATAATATGAAACACTTACTGTTGTTTGCTCAGTTGGCTCTCAAAGTGAGGGCTGAGTCTGATAATACTTGAGCTTCCCTTCCCTTCTCTTAGTGAACCTAACGAGGCTGACATGGTCACCTTGTCGTGTACCAAAGCCTCTAATTGTGATTTAAAAAAAAAACTTTAATCTACACAAGGAGAGTTAAGTTTTTCATTAAAAATTGTTAAGAACTGCATAAATAAGAATGTCATGAATATTAATTTTTAATCAAGACACGTCGGATAAGCTTATTCTTTTGTTTGAAATATAAATGTACACATCAACGAGGTTATAACGCACGGAAAATTAACTAAAGGAATAAACCACAAGGTGCAGAAGGCGGAGTAAAACGAGCGTGATTTACTCGATTGAGTACAAAATAAAATTAAAATATTCAAATTTCTAATTGTATAAATATAATCTATTACATCACACTACGGGTATTAAAGTTCAAAATAGTGTATTCCAAGTAACAAATACGTTACATTTAGACCGTCACGTTTGACAAAAATTTCTTATGCTTAGTTATATTATCTAAATTAGTCTATTGATTAATTATAAAAATGATGTGCATAGGTAGGAACCTAAAATAAACCAATCACTTGATATCGTCATTATGTAAGGGCCGAACATTCTTTTAGTTTATTATTGTACAAAGATAGTAGTTTATTGTACAAAGATATGTTTATAGAGATCCCTTGCTTACCAGTTTTTACTAATCTCGTTTTGGGCACAACTATTACTAAATATATTATAAGTATTACCCAGATAATAAATACAAAACCTACTTTGTAAACTGTAACCACAAATAATATAGGCATTTTAACGAGGAAGTTTCCATAAGTACCTGAAAAATTACTTAACTTTGCTAAAACGAGGGCTGACTCTAACAATAATTGACCTTCCAATATCTCCCATTAGTAAACCTAACGAGGCTGACAAGGTCACTTTGTCGTGTAGCCAACCGAAGCCTCTAAAAGAGCATCGGTGGCACAGTGGCTAGGGCACCAAACTCCTATGAGGGAGGTCCGGGTTCGAAACCACGCAGTGAATGAATGAATGAATTATGAATTAAAATGTATTTGCACACATATACATAACACGATTACATTTCATTAGGTACTTAAAAGAACTACTTTTTTACATTTTCTAGAGTAAGTTTACAATTATGAACTTGCATATGTGGCAAAAGGGTCCCTGACTCAGCATCATGCTGTGACGATATGGCTAGATGCTAGCCACCGCGTGCACCGCCGCAGCGCTGGTTTTCAGTCAGGGCCCGGTGACACGACGCCACGGTACGTAATGGTGAGTCAGCTGTCCCTATTGCCCAACTATATATACTTATCTCAATACACAATAAGTGTAAAAGAACTACCTCCATTCCAATATTAGATTACAGTTATTGTTTAACAATGTCATGTACCAAAGAGTTTTTCGTATTTTTTGAAGACTTACGTACATTTACCGACTGCTCTAACGGTGAAGGAAAACATCGTGAGGAAACCTGCACACTGAGATGACCAGTGTGTAAAATGGGGTAGGCACAAAAGATTCTCAAGGGTCGAAGTGTTGCTGGGTTATTTCCGGCCCCCTATCATAAGATAAGAGTATAGGAAGTACAAGGCAGGAGGTACATTTTTACAATTTTTTTATTAGGAGCGTTCTGCTTTCAACAACTTTTCCCATTTTTTTAATTAGAGGAATAATAAACCAACGGCGTTCATGCGTGAATCGACGAATGACTGTAGAGGAAGCTAGAAAAGCGTGCCAAGAGAGATTCGTGGCACTCCGTTCTCTCTGCTATCTATCATCGATAAAGCCTCTAAAAGATGATAAAAAATATCTTGGTTTATAATTTCCATTTGTATTGAATTGAAAAGATACTCTTCCATAAATTATAAGTTCGAAGACACGCCTGCCGATAGTTTTAAGCTGCTTTCCCGTGATACAAAAGCTTCAAGCTAAGTAATTAAAAACATACCGCTTTTAAGTCTCAAACATACAGCTTTTGTTTGATTTTGTGAAACAATGCAGCTGTGAACACTACCTAAAGCTTATTATTATGTTCTTTAGTGAGGATTTTGAAAGTTCCAGTCTGGTAAACTTATTATTATGTTCTTTAGTGAGGATTTTGAAAGTTCCAGTCTGGTAAACTTATTATTATGTTCTTTAGTGAGGATTTTGAAAGTTCCAGTCTGGTAAACTTATTATTATGTTCTTTAGTGAGGATTTTGAAAGTTCCAGTCTGGTAAGCTTATTATTATGTTCTTTAGTGAGGATTTTGAAAGTTCGAGTCTGGTAAACTTATTATTATGTTCTTTAGTGAGGATTTTGAAAGTTCCAGTCTGGTAAACTTATTATTATGTTCTTTAGTGAGGATTTTGAAAGTTCCAGTCTGGTAAACTTATTATTATGTTCTTTAGTGAGGATTTTGAAAGTTCCAGCCTGGTAAACTTATTATTATGTTCTTTAGTGAGGATTTTGAAAGTTCCAGTCTGGTAAACTTATTATTATGTTCTTTAGTGAGGATTTTGAAAGTTCCAGTCTGGTAAGCTTATTATTATGTTCTTTAGTGAGGATTTTGAAAGTTCCAGTCTGGTAAACTTATTATTATGTTCTTTAGTGAGGATTTTGAAAGTTCCAGTCTGGTAAACTTATTATTATGTTCTTTAGTGAGGATTTTGAAAGTTCCAGCCTGGTAAGCTTATTATTATGTTCTTTAGTGAGGATTTTGAAAGTTCCAGTCTGGTAAACTTATTATTATGTTCTTTAGTGAGGATTTTGAAAGTTCCAGTCTGGTAAACTTATTATTATGTTCTTTAGTGAGGATTTTGAAAGTTCCAGTCTGGTAAACTTATTATTATGTTCTTTAGTGAGGATTTTGAAAGTTCCAGTCTGGTAAACTTATTATTATGTTATTTAGTGAGGATTTTGAAAGTTCCAGTCTGGTAAACTTATTATTATGTTCTTTAGTGAGGATTTTGAAAGTTCCAGTCTGGTAAACTTATTATTATGTTCTTTAGTGAGGATTTTGAAAGTTCCAGTCTGGTAAACCTTAGTTCGGGTAAACTACATTCGCTCAAATCGTCTCGCTCTTTAAAAAGTAAATAAATATGATTTCCTTCTGCCATGTACCAATGAGTTTTTCGATTTTTTTCGAAGACTTACGTACATTTACCATGCCTGCTCTAACGGTGACGGAAAACATTGTGGAAACCTGCATGTCTGAGGAAATGGAAGTTTCCGAAGGTTTGTGTAATCAACCGCACAGCACTGGGCCCGCTCGGTGGATCATATCCCGTACGGGAGGCCTGTGCCCCAACAGTGGGGACATTAATAGGCTGATGATGAAACAAAAGATTATCTATCGATAACCTTGAAAAATCCATTTTTTCGATGTTATCTAAACTTTAGAAAAACTTAAAACTTTTTTGACTTTAGTTACTTTTAGTTATTTTTTTTACTTTAACTTTTTTTAAGTTAACTTTATCTTTTCTTTTATCTTAACTTTAACTGTTTTATTTTTACTTTTAACTTTATCTTTATTTTTTTTAGGTTAATAATTTTGCTTCACGTTTGTGATTTATCTTATGATTCAAACATTCAAATACCTAATAATAACACTAGGTCGTCTAGATCAACATTGTTCCTCACAATGTTTAGAGCGGCTGGTAATTTCGCTTGTAAGGAAACGGAACATTTTGATTTCTAGCACTTTTTTGAAGCACAAGATTCTGAACACCACACACGTTTCAATAACCTTATAGAGGCGATAAAATTAGTTATTTTAGAACAAATTATAAAGAAACGTGTTCCACTATAGGTGGAACAGTAAGTTACTATTTTTTACCTTTTTAAAGTCGTATATTGAATGGATCATCATCATCATCAGCAGCAGCCTACTCTAGTCCACTGCTGGACATAGGCCTCTCCCAGGGCGCGCCATTGAGCCCGATCTTCGACTCTTCTCATCCAGTCGCTCGTCGTCCCACACTACGTTTGCCCAAACGCGGTCTCCACTCCAGAACTCGTCTACCCCGGCGGTTGTCGGTTCTGCGACAGATGTGACCGGCCCACCGCCACTTCAGCTTGCTAATCTTATGAGCTATGTCGATGACTTTTGTTCTATGCCGGATCTCCTCATTTCGTATTCGATCCAGCAGAGATACTCCGAGCATAGCTCTTTCCATAGCACGCTGAGCGACTTTCAATTTGTGAGCCAGTCGCACCGTCAGTGTCCCCGTTTCGGCTCCGTAGGCCATTACTGGTAGGACGCACTGGTTAAAGACTTGTCTTTGAAGTTTGGATACAGTCACTAAACTAGTGTTCTGTTGCGAACAAACATTTAAGTTTATAAATAAAGTTTTCGGTTACGCGCAGGATTCGTGAGTGATATTTATTTTCAGTCTGGAAATGAAACGAGTCTGATATTTATCTCTAGAACGTGCCTGGCGAAGTCTGAAATGTGGAGCAGTATGCTCGACTTATTCCGCCTACTTTCGATCCAACTTAACTTAACGGAAAATATGTACAAGGTGTAATAAAACCCCTATAATCCCGAAAGGTGGGTGTTCAGTATCCACTGATCAACTTACACTATGGGACAAAGTCTGAAATCCCAAAAAAATGTAGTGTTACGACCTAGCTCATAACTTTATATTGATTTTTTTGTAATTTCTCTGGTTGTAATCTGTTGTGTTACCTAATAAATATATTTTAATTTAATTTAAAGGGTCAGTATCTCTCTCACTGGAAACAAAACCCCCCCCCCCCCCCCCACTCTGTATAAAGAGGGTCCTTTTTCATAATTTTTTTAATATAAAAAGAATGCTTGCTTACTTATCGTATGGTTAGTGGCCAACCTATTTGTCAGAGTTGTTCAGGCCGCCCATATGCATCTGACATAGCTTAACGACTACTGTCGAACGACAACAACCGGGACCGACTGCTTAACGTGCTCTCCGAGACACGGAGCTCAGATGAAATATGCCACTAGCGGTCACCCATCCAGGTACCGACCGCGCCAACGTCGCTAAACCTGCACGATCACTTTAGGGCCTTGCTCGCAACTAGGCTACGAGCTCCTCATAGAAAAAGAATATGGTAGGTACAAAATTTATATTCCATTAGGCAAAACCTTGAAAGGTACATGCCGATAGGGAGTTTTATATCGTTAAATCTTTTGTGATTTGCAATTTCAGCTTAGATATTTTTAAGTGTTATTTTAATATTTCTTCTTTGAATAAATACTTACGTTCAATTTTTTGTGCTTATAAAACAACTTTTTTTTTTAACTTTCCCCTTAGGAATATGAACCTGACTGAATACTGACGACGAATAGGTCCAAGGCCGTAGGGACACGTACTAAGGTGGGCGAAACCACCATGTTTCACGGTAGAGACACCTTCGCAAACTGCTTATGTGCTGAATGTGCTCTGGGCGTGGTGCTGGCTCATTCGTATCTACCAGGTTTGAACTGTGGTACGAACTAGAAGAGATGGCGGAGACATACATTGAAAAAAAAAAGGTTAACCAAACTGCTTCGTTTATTCCAGTAATAACAACTTTGTCATAGTCATTACCAACGTGCATTTGAAATTAACAATAGTAAGTACATTGTGTGGGAAAAAAGGGACACATTGTCGCAGCGAGTGTAATTTCGCAACACGAGACATAGGCGAGTGCGACAAAGTGGTATTTCCACACGTGATATTCATGATATTTTTAGTTACATCTGCTAGAAAAAAAATATCAATTTATTCTTAGACCAAAATGTCTTTATATATTGGAAATTATATATATATTTATATTTTTTAATAAATTATTTATTTGCAGAAATACAGTTATAAAGTCTTAAATTTTCAGCCGACCGTTTAGTTTAGTCCCACAATATAAAAATACAATAAATTAAAATAAAAAAAGACTTATGAAAAGCCTTAGTCAAATTCCGCCCCGTGTCGACCCTGGCGCAAAGGTCCCCATGACGCTCGCGGCATTGCCACGCTGAATCGCCACGGCCAACCTCTGCACCAAGAACGACCCGGAGCGGGGGTCACAGCCCCTCTCTCTCAGGCGACGGCCGACCTCCCTGACAAAATCCTTTGCCTCCGCCCCCCAACAACCTGTCGTTTCAACCGCAAATGGGACAAAAACGTAGTTTTGCTCCAGAGCGGCGTACTTCTCCCGTTTTCTTTGCGCCGCTGCTTCGGCTGCTGCCCCGGCTACCCGCGCAGTCCGTCTGAGGTGACTAGCGGCGAACGTACTGACGCAAGTTGCGTCCCACAGGAGACACCTACCTTGGCGCCAAGGCACCAACGTTAGGCCGTTTTTTTAATTATAATGTTTTTTTTTATTTCAATATTATATTGTAAAATAGCATCATGTTATAGTTCTTGGTTGTGACGCGCCATATTACATATTACAGGACCTCTTTTATAATAGAAAGTAAATAATTCATCTTAAAACATAAAGAAAGGCTAGCGGTTCCCATTGCAGACTTTACACATAGCATGTAAGGATATGTACAGGGTATAACAAAAAAAACCTATAGTCCCGAAAGGAGGGTGTTCAGTATCCATAACTGAACAACTTTCACTATGGGACCAACTCTGAAATCGGGAAAAAAAAATCAGCTTTTCCATAAACCTCAATGTCTACACGACCGAAATGTATGAAACAGCTGGGATATTTTATCGACTCCGAAAGGTCGGAACTTCCGATTGATTTTACACCTCCGACTCCGACTTCGGCTCCGATATTTTTGAATCGGAGGCTATACCGAAGATTTGTGAGCAAACATATTCAAATTTCAATATTTTATTAATTAGTATAGGACTACATAAAGGAACGTTTTATTGCGGCAAACGTCATCGTAAAAAATATTGGCCAATTCAGATAAAAAAAATAAAAAACGGTTTAAAATTTGAACTTCTTCTGAACATTTCTCTTCTACCTCCGCCTCCGACTCCGGTTCCGACTCCGATAAATCTAATTTAAAACCTTCGGTTTCGACTCCGGTTCCGGTAAAACCACCTCCGTAACATCCATACAGTACAATAACGAAATATCGTTTGTTAATGGATACAAAGAAAGCGTATTGGCAAATCGAACTTGCACCACCACTGAGGAATATTTTCCGTAAAAATGGAGAGATTAATGGTACACGTGTGGGGTGAGATAGCACCCCTAGATAATAGTGTGTTATGGAAGTAATATATTGTTTTTGCAGTTTTTCCTGCCGATATTATTCGTGGGATTTATTGTTGCTCGATATTTTAGTCAACTCAACGTGGAAGGGAGATTACAAATGGGTCTATTTATCGACTGAAAACTGCGGAAAGTGCAACATTTCCGCATTGAGCGCGGGAATAATTTACCCTCGAAAGGATATACTAAACAATCAAACTGACACAAACAAACTGGACCTTGTAATCGAAATATTTAATATTTTTTACAATAGACAATATACACATTTTTTAATTTTATAAATCTATTTATTAAGCTGTTATTAATCCACAAAATAAGATTTTTTAATTACATTTTTAACTTAGAAAATAATATTTAAACTTTCGATACTGTTACATCAATTCAAACGGGCAGCCATTTCCCGCGCTGCTGGTGACGTCAAAGGTTATGTAAACAAAACTGAATTCATCATATTTGTCACTGAATATATCGGTTTTTACCAAGTTTTTCGCTTAAACACAGCCGCTAACACAAAACAAACTTGATAAATCCAATAAATCACGTAAGAATGATACTAGCAAAACATTTGTTTACATGAACTTTGACGTCACGACCATAGAGAACCACGTTTGAGCTTTTAGAATTACGTTTAGTTTATGCAAAAATAATGATCAACAAAACTATTAATATTTCTAAATCTACATACTTATCTAAATAAAAATTATTATTGTTTTTACATACATGATTTATGTTAAAGTCAATTATAGATATAAATAAAATTATTTTCAAATTTTTCAAAATTATATTCTCCTATTGTTTGTATTCGGTATAATAGGAGCAACTGGATTATCGAGTACTTCCGATTGTAAGTAATTATTCCCGCACTCAGTGCGGGAATGTGGCACTTCCCGCACAGTTTACCATCTATGAAGGCCCATTTTTGAATTTAATGTATTGGAAAATATTTGTCACTAACTAATATTCTAATTGAGCGTTGGTGGCGTCGTGGCTAGGACGTTGGACTCCCATGCGCGAGGTCCCAGTTCGAAACCAGACAATGCCATGTACCAATGAGTTTTTCGGTATTTTCGAAAGACTTACGTACATTTGGTTTTACCAACTGCTCTGACGGTGAAGGAAAATATCGTGAGGAAACCTGCACACTGAGATAACCAGTGTGTGGAATGGGGAAGGCAATGGCAAACCCCATTAAATCTGCCACGAGAGTCGTTCTATGTGATTAATTCCTTAGAATGATCACGACCCTCAGCAATGAGGAACACGACTTAGAAGAGAAGAGAAGAATATTCTCTTACAATCTTACGTAATACTACAATGTATGTAATACTTAAGCTATGAGAACATAAGATTCTATGATAGATCGTGTCTATCAATGTTCCAGGATATAATACTGCTCCTAACCCACACGTAGAAGTTACACAAGTATGTATAAAACTTGCGAGTCGGACGCGTGTAACGTGGGTTCCGTCCGTTCTCAAAAAAATATTTTCGTATTGAAAGAAAAAAAAATAATCGAAAAACAAATGCTGGCATGAAATAAACTGGCATGCTGCAAGACAACCGTTGGCTAGTGCTGGTGCCAGGTGTTGATTTTTTTTAAAAGATACCTTCCTACTTGTATTATATCTACTTGTATTAAATATTGTATTGTATTGTAGTATTATATAAGCTTATGAATAAAAAAATTGAATTTGAATTTGAAATGTTTAGACTTCATTTTATATTTCCTGGTATTACATACAACATTATTATACATTTTATTTCAGTAGTAATTATTTCAGACTTTCCGTGGTTATTTTTTAAAAATTGTAAAGTTTTGAAACTTTGTTTTATTTTTCCTATAAAATATAGAAGATTACCTATGAGTTTGAATTATTTCAGATTTTGCAAACATTGGACACGTAAAATAAAAAAAGTTTTGTAATGAGCAAACAAAGTCCTTTCATAATATGAATCATAATATGATACTCAGTACTACATACATAGTTTCTGTGTTTCAATTTATGAAAATAAACGTCTTTTGTCAATTCCACGATCTTTATTTTTTAGCAACAAGTTCTTTCATTACACACAATATAAATTTCATAAACAAATACATTGTATTGCATATCCTACCTTATTTTGTATAAAAATAAATAATATACTCATACTTTAAATTTCATTATAATATATTATAATATGTAATAATTATTTACATCTGTATGCGTACTTATAGACACAGTTGGTAGTTTGTAGTACACTTACTATAAACTGCCAACTACCTATAATATACTATAAACTACCTAAAATATTTACTTACCTCTAACCCCTGTCGAGTATGTTCACCTGGTGGAACGTAACAGGCTCCAGCTGAAAATCAGCGCCGTAACCTTCGTTGCAGCATTATGCTGAGTTGGAGTCCTTTTTTGCCTCCACATCACCTCATCGTAATTGAATGTACGTACTTATAAATGTATTTACCACTTATATGATGTATGAGGCAAAATAAATGATTACTTTACTTTACTTTTTTTTTTTTACATACACCCCTTATTTCAGATCCCATTTTCAATTATTTTTTAAATTCCAAACTTACTTTACCTAGTATAGGTAAGGGTAAGCAAGCCAAAATCAAAATGTTTTTATTGTAAGTACCTTATAGTACATTTTTACAACGTCATTCTTTTTCACTCTACCACCGCTTCGTAAGGTGCTATAGCTAAAAGGAAAGAAGCGGCGCAAGAAACTTTCAGCAGCACATCTTTTGAAATAAATATGAATACAATCATATATGTACACAATGTGCAGAGCTGGAGCTGAATTTAGGACCAAGCCTCTTTATCATTTAAGTAGTCATTTATTTTATAATAACCCTTTTTACATAAGGTCCGTCTTATATGGGTTTTAAATATTTTCTCTGTCATATTTATTACAGTATCCTACAACTATATAGCCTACAACTGTGCTCCATTACAAGTCGATAGCATTAGTAATCCCCGAGAAAAACAGCTGTGACATACAGACGAACGGACGGAAGGACACCGAAGTCTCACCAAAGGGTTCCTTTTTTACCGTTTAGGTGCGGAACCCTAAAAAGACAGATAGATAATGGATCCTATTTCAGATATACATAATTCCCCTGACACTGGAGATTGCACGGATCTACTTCCAACAGGATAATCTCTTGAAAAGAATAGGATATTTTTATCTTTGGGCTGGTCTGTGGGGAATTAAGGACTTAAGGATTCCTTACTGTGACATTACACGTGAATTAACTGTAATAGATTATTCAGTAACTTCATAATCCATTAGATTTTACCAGGAGAATAGAATCTATACATAGGTAATCTTATCTTATGATCGGAAGCCGGGAATAACCCCAGCGGCACTTCGACCCTTGAGGATTTTTTGTGCGTACCCCATTTTACACACTGGTCACCTCAGTGTGCAGGTTTCCTCACGATGTTGTCCTTCACCGTTAGAGCAGTCGGTAAATGTACGTAAGTCTTCGAAAAATACGAACAACTTATTGGTACATGGCACTGTGTGGTTTCGAACCCGGACCTCCCGCATGGGAGTCCGGTGTCCTAGCCACCGACGCTACATACATAGATATAATAAAATGGTAAAGGTTTGTTTGAACGCACATCACGTAGAAATTAATGATTCGGATGGCGTTTTTTCATCGATAAATTTTAAGTCCAGATAGACATCTAGGTTTAGGCCATAGACGGTTTGGAATTTTTTCTTAAAAATGGGTTAAATGTGGGGGTATAGTTAGTATGTATTATTAACATCTCTACAGGAATGAAGTCGCGGACAAAAGTTAGTTAATAAAAAAATATAACAAAAAAAAAATGTTACAGAAAGCTGTGCAGATTTTTGAGAGCAACTCGTAATAAAATCAGATTGAGTAGATCTGGTACAATTTTGGACCTACTTTTTAGAGATCGCTTTCTCTATTACTGTCGCTCCGCCGTTCGTCTGTCCGTCTGTCACTCGCTTCTAGCTCGTAAACGGGACAAGATACAGACTTCAAAATTTGACCCAAATCCGAATATCGATTTAAAATTTTTGTAGAATTAAATTGTAGAGGGGGATTCTTACAAGTACAAATACAAATATACTGCATTGTACACCCGGGACAAAAATAAAAAATAAAGAGAGGTACAATATAATGTGCAGAAAGCGGCCTTATCGCTTTAATCGATATCTTCCAGGTAACCTTCAGGTGATGTAAAAATCATAAGATATATAATATACGGGTGCAAAGGGCGTATGAAATAGATACTACCCTCAAATAAATAAATAACAATAATAAAAAATATAAATAATTCTAACCTTAAAGTACAGGGGGTCAATAAAAAAATTGTACCCTATAATGGGGGATGTCGTTGTTTAGAGCTCATCAAGTTGAATATTGAAAATTGATATTGAAAACGTTTATTGCACTGTAAACTCCTGTGAATATGAATATATTTTTTTTTCGTAGAGATATAACGACGTAAGCGACCGTCAAAATTATCAATTTTAGATCACTTTTGTTACCAGGTATGCCATGAACCAAATGATTAATGGTGGCACTATTTATAATGCCCGGGCAGTATGAATAATGATATGTCGAATTGGGCAATATGTCACAAAAACCTAGTGGATGCGAAACCGACTCGGATATTGTCGGTTATGTTAAGTTGCATTATGACAATCTTACAACTTATCCTTAACCTGACAACTTATCTTTGCCCCCTTAACGACACTTTGACCAGCCATAGTTATTATGAAATTGAAAAACGTTTATTTAGCACTGTAAACACCAGAATACAGCAAGTACATCATACAAAAGTATACAAGGATATAAAACATTCAGCACAAAAGATCCGAGGTGGTACAGTGCCAAAAAGGGTACACGTTCCAAGATACAGGTTTTCGACCTAGTTTGTAATTCGGAGGTCCTTTTTTGTGCCCTGTATAAGTAAATAAACTTTTTCATTTTCATTTTTTCATTCATTTTCACCAGCTCAGCATAATGCTGCGGCAAGCCACAGCGCTGATTTTCAGCTCGCTCCTCAGTGATTATCATTTTGCCGCCTCATTTTACGCAATATTCAAACTATCTGGACATTATTCATAATGTCCAGATAGTTTGAATATTGCGTAATAAAACCCAACACAACTCATACAATTAAAAATTCTGATATCCAAACATGGAAGCAAAGAATATGAGCTTTATGGGAAAATGGTCTATATGGATATGTGGACTTCTGCGGAAGTGGACTAACCTAAACGATTCAAAGATTCCATCTGATGATCTGACATCAAACATACTCCAAGATCTTGGCAACCCCCGACCCAATTTTTAACAGACATGGCTAACAACATTCTAGACATAATTCTCTGTTAAACAAAATAAACCGCGTCCAAATCTGATCATCGTTTGTTGAGTTATGATGCGCACCTCTTCGTTTGGTTGGGGAATAAAAATAACCGGCCCAGTAAAAAATATATTCGTACTCTAACCGATGAGCTCTAAAAAACCATTTCCCACACGATATATATAGGGCACATTTTTTTATGGATCCCATTTCTGATTTGAAATTTTTTTACTTACTTACTCCGTTGGCGCAGCGACCCGAAGTGGATCTTGGCCTCCGATACCAAAGAGCGCCATCGCTCTGTCTCCTGCGCAGTCTCGAGGCATTTTTTTTAAAGTGTATATTTGTACCTTTGTGTTGTTAAGTGTTGATCAAATATATTTTTTCTATTCTATTCTATATTCCGATATGGATCAAGATAATACATACTCGTATTATTACGTGAAGTTTTGATGACTGTATCTTATTCCGTTAAGGTGCTAGCCCCTCATGACAGACAGGCTCCGTTTCCTCCTTGGGGTACGGATTCCTAAAACGGATTTAGAAACGTGTCGCAAACAAACGGACATTTTGTATTCAAGGTACAGCGCGTAGATGTGGCTGAAATATTCTTCTGATGACATTATTACAATGCTGTTCTGGAATTTGTCGCGTTTAAATATATACTGTGACATACTATAGTATATATAGTATACTGGGATATACTGGGTATAACAAAACCCCCTATAGTCCCCCCTATAAGTAGTATATATTGATGATGTGAGCGCTGACAACGTGTCTATACAAATGCAGTTAATTATGGCTCCATATAAGTACGTATTATGCATATGTATTTAACATTTCAATGCCCGATAAATGTATGGGAAAACGCTCACATCGCATGCGCCATGGCAGACGCTGTTTCCCATAAAAAAAGTTCTCTAGCGAGAAATCTACATATGGTCACGAATTTCAAAATCTTTGGTAACTTTATTCATAATAATAGTAACACTACAGACCCGAGTGCTCCAGAGAGTTGGTCAAGATCCTCGTCTCCTGCTTGCTTTCACCAGCCGGCCGGAGTGGAAGCCCAAGGGGGTCTGCAGAACTTCGCCTCTGACTTGCCTTAACTGGCCGTCCAGAGTAGAGTCGCTAGAGCTATATGCTCGGGGGTGGAAGTGTTAAAGGTAAAAAGCCGGGAGTAGCGCTTAGTGAAACTGCAGCACTCCTCTCTACACCCCCTCAGCTGCTGACACTGGTGTTGCCCCCTGATGTCTATGACGACTATTTTGGGGTCAATCTATTCAGTCACCGGCAAGTCACCACCTGTCAGTTTTGTCATCACCTTGAGAGACAGTGATATGATCATGACAGGTGTCCGTTGTCTCCCTCAACTCATTAAATCAGAATACCCAATCCACTTACCCTACAACCCAATAACCCATTATAATTATCTGTCTGTAGATTACTGTAATAGTTCATGTAGCTAGCGGGAACTGTCTTTGAATGCATTCTTATGGACGTGTTCAGGTGGGTGCACTCCATCCCACAATAGGGTATTTGACAAGTATCAAATGTCAAATACTTTTCATAAAAATAAGAAAATAGACATAAATTGATGGTCAAATGTGAAAACAGAATTAAAATCCGTTGAAAAATAAAATAACTACAGACGATTAAAAATCAGACGGTGGAAAGAGACGGCAATAGATAATTGTGACGTCACTGTTATGAAGCGCCATACAAGCAGGTCCTTGGCTACATAATAAGGACTGTTTTGCTAGAAAGGGACAGAGCATCCCACTATTAACTTTAACCATTAATATATAAGGATGTTAGTTGAGATATCGATAAACGGATTTCAGATCCATCTTCAGGCTGTCCATGTAAGGTGATTGATGCAATAAAAATTAAGTCAAATACCCAATTGTATAGTAAATACTCTAACAAGGCCTCTACGTGTTGGACCCGTGTCCCCACGCAAGCCTATCATAGTAATGGTCTTTATTTTAAAACCACGAGTAACCGAGGTAGGGGTGTTATTATAAGTTTGGTGCTGAGCTAAGATACCGGAGGTCCGGGTTCTTAACCGCGTAAGGTCATACATCTATGACCAAATATATTGTATGCTGAGCTGGTGTACCCTTTTTGGCACTGGTACAGTGCACCGGATGCTTTGTGTTGCATGTATTAATCTTTGTATACTTCTGTATTGTGTTCTATATTCTGCTGTTTACTGTGCTAAATAAACGACTTCAGTTTCAGTTTCAATAATGAGTTTTCGATTGGAAAACGACTACTGTAACGGTGAAGAAAAACATCTGCTTTAAGTGAAAGAAAAAGTAATGTCCCTCCCCAAGCGGGGAGTAGGGACAGGTGTTCCTTCCTTCATGAAACACTGAAGTGACCATAATAATATGTGAAATGGGGAAGGCAATGGAAAAAACTGAAAAAGACGTTCTATGTGGTTAATTTCATAAGACGAGGAAAATTCCTAGCAAGATAAAGAAAATTCCTACGATTAAAAAGGTCCTTTTTTATTAGCAGCAAATAAAAAATAACCCTGTTACTTGTATGAACATTTTCCATACTAAAGAAAAATAAACCCCATTATTTTGCGCCTTAGTGGCGTAAACTCATCCATGTCGTTATGAATGTACGAGTTTCATTCATACTTCTTATTTCAGTATTAGAACAGCAACGATCATCGTCAGCCTATTAATGTCCCTGCTGTTGGGGCACAGCCCTTGCACAAGGCGGGTACGGGTCATGATCCACCGAGCGGGCCCAATGCTGATTGGTGGATTTCATACTCCTTCGGAAATTTTTCATTTTCAGAATAGCAATAATTCATTAATTTGTAGAATTTTTAAACAAACAATTTTAAGGTTTTTACGAAAATTATGAAACTAAAAAATTTTTTTTTGGCCTATCGTTATTGTTTAACCTACAGATGACACCCTAGAAATATTTGCCGCTAATAAAATATGACCCTATATCCTCTTGCATTTAGACTCAGTTTATGACTAAAAGCAAGAGGCATACCCTTAAAAAAGATTTGTATTAAAATTCCTGAACTGCTAAAATAGGACCCTATATATGAAGAGCTGAGTAACAAACGGGCCACCTGACGGTAAGAGTAAGTGGTCACCGTCGCCTATAGATATTTCACCTCACTTATTCTTGAGAGTTTTCGATGCGCTGCTAACCATGAGGACTTGACGGAGTGTCTCATGTGGCCGTAATTGACACCCTAGAAATATTTGCCGCTTTATGACCGAATGCAAGAGACATACCCTTAAAAAAAGATTTGTATTAAAATTCCCGAACTGCAGAATCCCAGCCTGATAACCTCCCCCTCTTTACCCTCTGCTCATCAATCATACAACACAACAACGCCACGTCCGGCAATATATCAGATTATAATAGATCACATAAGCGGGGAGATGTGACGTCAAACTGGAATTAATTCCATTATTTCCTCCCACGGTGGACAGCTGGTAGGGACTTGTGAAATAGTCCGAATTAACAAAATGTTACCATCCACATATTATGTCACACGAATTTCATACGCCATATTCTAGCGTCATACAAGCAGGTGATGGCTGCATATAAAGTACTGTTTTGCTAGAAAGGGACAGCATCTGTCCAATACTAACTTTAACCATTAATATCTCTGATGTTAGTTGAGATATCGAAAAACTAATTTTAGATCCTTCTTTAGGGTGTCAATGTAAGTTGATTGATACAATAATAATAAAAAAGGTTAATACCGTATTTTGGCCTTTTCCAAATACCGTATTAACCTTTTTTATTGCTTTTAATCCTCATTATAAGCAAAAGATATATATGATTTTTTATTATTTTCGTCAAATTATTAGCCCACCAACAGGAGCCCAATTCCACTGGTTTACAACGTTTAACGTTCTATTACAGTTTCTTTTAGGTTTTCTTTTCAGGCTGTATGCAGGTCGATAAGTGGTTAAATATGTTTTTGGATAATGCTTACTCTTATATACATAATTTTCTCTTTCAAATCTTATGGGCCTAATAAATATTTGTTTATGGCATATCTGCTCATTTATGTGGTTCGTGTTCCCTGAATTTCCCTTTACAAGTCATTTATTTCGCATCTATTATCTATTTGGGTTTATCTTAAGGAAAATATAAATTTTCAAGGAAATCCACAATGGAAATGCATATTTTATCTATCGTCTTCATTTGTAACCGAGTTTCACAAACGGTTATGAAATTATCGCTATCTACTAATACTAGTATATTCTACTGCCGCAAAGCAGCAATGCTTGCATTGCCGTATTTCTGTTGGTGGGATAAGAGAGTCAGCGTAATTATCGGCACATGAGGCACTGCATCTAAGTGTAGAGACACACTATGCCGAAATTACGCGACCGAATTTCGGAGTATTTTCCGTCAGAGATGTGTCGTAACCGGGCCGAAAGTTCAATTGCGTAATTTCGGCAAGTGTGTCGCTGGGCTAAGTCCTCAGGTTAACAGCGCAACGATAACCCTCTAATAACTTCATAGTGATGTGTGATGTCCATGGGCGACGGTGATCACTTACCACCAAGTGGTCTGTTTGCTCGGCTGCTCTCCTTCCATCCATCCATCTGCCATTACTACTACATAGGCCTCCTCCACTTCCGATGGTCACAGGTGGACCGCAACCAGATATGGCTGGCTTGTCCCCGAATGTCATCCACCCATATCCAGGACCTTGTCCAAGCGTGTTTTATCGTAGTCTCCACTGCTCCTCTCTTTCTCTCTCCATAAATACAGGAAGATTTCGGAGACGTGATCAGAACTTAGTTTTTCTAATTTTTTTATTATGGAAAATTATTGGAGAATTTGTATTATGGTGACCCTACTTCTAAGTCGTATTCCTCATTGCTGAGGGTCGTGATCATTCTAAGGAATTAATCACATAGAACGACTCTCGTGGCAGATTTAATAGGGTGGTTTGCCATCGCCTTCCCCTTTCACACACTGGTTATCTCAGTGTGAAGGTTTCCTCACGATGTTTTCCTTCATCGTTAGAGCAGTCGGTAAATGTACGTAAGTCTTCGCAAAAAAACGAAAAACTCATAGGTACATGGCATTGCCTGGATTCGAACCCGGACCTCAGCATGGGAGTCCGACGTCCTAGCCACGACGCCACCGACGCAAGCCCTACAACGACCAGCGACTAGCACTTGTAATTGAAAAAATCTATTTCTATCATAACAAAAAAAATTAAGAAAAAAGTTAAAGGGTTTCATGTCAGTATCGGTTAAGAAATAGTAATCGTTTACTAAGTTGGAAAAAGTAAGTTCTGATCACGTCTCCCAAGTCTTCCTGTGTAATAAAAAAATGAATAAAAATGAACTCACCAAGTGCCAAAGAAAGCACGAGAAGTGCCGGCGATGTCATTGACGTGCCGGCCCTCCGGCCTTCGCGCCAGCATTCGTAACAGTGCCACCACCATCAATACCATCTGCCACCATCTACCACCACCACTAATCTGTCACTAACAACCCTCCTGTGCCATACATCCGTCACTGAAGTTCCAATGGACTGTCACAGATAAAGTTCAAGTATCACTAACAACTCTCGAATATTACTAACAACTCTCGAAAATCATTGACAACTCTCGAATTTCACTTAAAACTCTCGAATTTCACTTAATACTCTCGAATTTCACTTATTACTTTCAAAATGCACTGAAAACTGTCGAATTCTGTTCACGGCTGTATTTAAAAAAAAATATTATACTCGAAACAAACTATTATAATTTGTTCATTGATTTTTTATTATGAAATCTGATTAAATATTCACTGGCTTATTTTCCTGCAAACACTTGTTACTATTCTGACGATGTTTTCACTGTTTCACTGATGACGTCGAATCTGTGGACAAGCAGAAAAAATGCATTAATATTTTATAACACGAATAACTTACTCAATGAATAAATCGCTGATGATGTCCTCAATTTATGCTAGGTCTTATTTAAGTATACACTAATTTTTAGAGCTTTCTTTAAATTGTCAAGACGAATCTATCTGCTGCACGAAAGGTATGATACCTTAACTTCACCCGCGGAACCTAAGGTAACTAGTAGACAACTGTTTGTCATCTCAGTTCCTAATTGCACAATTGAAACTGAAATTGAAAAACGTTTATTTAGCACTGTATACACCAGAATACAGCAAGTACACAATACAGAAGTATACAAGGATAACGTTTATTTAGCACTGTAAACACCAGAATACAGCAAGTACACAATACAGAAGTATACAAGGATAACGTTTATTTAGCACTGTAAACACCAGAATACAGCAAGTACACAATACAGAAGTATACAAGGATAACGTTTATTTAGCACTGTAAACACCAGAATATAGCAAGTACACAATACAGAAGTATACAAGGATAACGTTTATTTAGCACTGTAAACACCAGAATATAGCAAGTACACAATACAGAAGTATACAAGGATAACGTTTATTTAGCACTGTAAACACCAGAATATAGCAAGAACACAATACAGAAGTATACAAAGATAACGTTTATTTAGCACTGTAAACACCAGAATATAGCAAGCACACAATACAGAAGTGTACACAAATATATAATACATACATGCAGCACAAAACATCTATTTAGCATTGTAAACGTTTATTTAGCATTGTAAACACCAGAATATAGCAAGTACACAATACAGAAGTATACACAAAGATATAATACATACATCCAGCTCAAAACATCTATTTAGCACTGTAAACGTTTATTTAGCATTGTAAACACCAGAATACAGCAAGTATACAATACAGAAGTATGCAATACAGAAGTATACAAAGATTAATAAATTCAGCACAAAACATCTGGTGTGGTACAGTGCCAAAAAAGATACACCAGCTCAGCATAATGCTGAGGCAAGCCATAGCGCTGATTTATCGATTAATCGACATTTTATCGCCAAAAATTGTCAAAATCAGTAAATACCAAAATGACCAGAAGCTGATTACGAACAGTTTGGTCACAGAATGCTAACAAAGATGTGCGAATGTGACTCGCTGGCTGGAGGGCGTATGAAACCAGAGGACTATAGGCTCCTTCCTGTAAGTTGTATAGCGTCCTTGATGCAAAGCATCTTTAAGGAACAGGAAGGAGACTAAGGTAAGGGGTGAGCACAAAAGATCCCTGAGGGTCGAAATGCCCCTGGGGTTATCCCTGGCTCCCTCCCTGTCATAAGATAAGATAAGAAGATAAGATTGGAAACAAATTGTTAGTTGGCCATTTAAACACTATGGCAAACGAACCATTTGTTCTAAATCGGAAAAAATGTGTGCCCAGTATAGCTGAAAACATTTTTCAATTTCAGCCGCCGGCGGTGGCAACTCGTACGGCTCTCGTACAACACAGATGGCACTTGTGCGGCGCTTTGGCACTTCAGTGTGGAGTGACCATTAGTGGCGGCTGAGTTATACCATGAGGGTAGGACTACATGGTGCGTTTCCAACGACGACGGTTCGGTTCGCTACATAAAATCACGAAGCGCTGACTTCACGTGGGGAGAGGGCGGAACGCATGTGATTGGTTGCAGCGAACTGAACCGGCGTACTGGAACCGTACGCGTGAAGTCCAGCACTTAGCCTGCCTGTACAGGCTAAACAATATTAAGCATGTATAAAATCTACTCGTATCTACAACACTCGACTTCGGCTCATGGCGCCAAATAGCACTCGCTGCGACAATGTGGCCCTTTCCTCACTAGTTACAGAATCTCCTATTGCACCAGTAATGTTATTTATACATATTATACCTTTTTTTTGGTAACGGCGGAAATCTTCGAAAGATACCCAGCCTCCGGGGGAGAGACTGGGTTATGTGAGATATTTACTCACTAAAACCCCCTCGATGGCCGGCCTCGTGCTTATCGGAGGGATCCGGGATCTCCAGAGGAACGCACCGGTGCCCTCCTAGCATTTGCCTTGGGCTCTTCCTGGGAGGTAGGTAGTTTATTTTTGTTTGTTTCGTTCTTTTTTACATTTGTATTAATTAAGTGTATGGGTTGCATTTTGCCTGAACTAAACGATTTATTACTATTTAAAGGGAATTATTTATCATAATTTTCGAACATTTAGATAGATAGATCTATCTATCTCAGCCACGTGTGGTAGGCCTCCTCCAACTTCTTCCACTTCCGACGGTCGCAGGCGGTGCGCATCCAGTTGTGGCCCGCTATTCCCCGAATGTCGTCCACCCATCTCATAGGTGGGCGACCTTGTCCCCGCGTGTTTTGCCGTGGTCTCCACTCCAGCGTTCTTCTAGTCCACCGGTCCCTATCCATCCGTGCAATGCGTCCCGCCCATCTCTATTAGATAGATAGATAGAAACACTTTATTGTACACAAATGCAGGAAAAGTAAAAACTACAGGAATAGTAGCACGATATGTACAAAGGCGGCCTTATCGCTTAAAGCGATCTCTTCCATTTTGTAAAGGAAACAAGGATAACGAAATGGATACTCTTTCTACTCAAATTTTCAATTATGTTCCCTGATTAATTTGGTCAAGAAACGTCCTAAAAAAGGTCTCTATTTAATTTAAACTTTTTAAAACATTTCCAACCTTCAGGCTCCCTCCCGCATTTAACAAAGTAATAAATGGTTACCTACCTTTTGAAAAAAACCTTAATTACATTTTGCGAAGGTACCTTTGTTAATTGGAGGCTTTTAAGGCCCTTTCGTGTTAAAGGCCCTGGAATTATTTCAAAATTAGATTATGAATTTAATGGTGGAATGTTTTTGTTTTGGACCAGCCTTTGTGAAGTGAATGTAGGTAACATTTATTTTAGACAGATTTAAGAGAAAATGTACCATAAAGGTGAGGTGAGACGGTGATCACTTCACTTGTTATACAACACATACAACACAACACGCACACACTGTTGCTTTCTTCGTGACTGTACGGAGTCACTGAGGGGTCAGCTGAAAATCAGCGCTGTGGCTTGTCTCAGCATTATGCTAAGCTGGTGTGTCCTTTTTAGCACTGTGCCGCACCGGATCTTTTGTGCTGAATGTATGTATCTTTGTATACTTCTGTATTGTGTACTTGTTATATTCTGGTGTTTACAGTGCTCAATAAACGATTTCAATATTATACCGACTACTACACAATACTGAATTGTATTAAGTTTTCCTAAATGACATGAGGTACCTACAGGTACATACATAAGGGAGACTTTAATATTAAATAAGTCTGCAAGTGGTAGGATTAGGGAGGTGATGCTGGCAATATTATCGATGGCTCAGATTTTCGGATGTTTTTGTCACTATAGCTCAGATGAACTTTACATTTCTACATGTAGATTATTGTCGCTTGGTTTTCGCCTCCGACCTCGACAGGCTAAAGCAGAATATCAGCGCCATGCTCTAGACTACTCTAGAGTATGGCATTATGCTGAGCTGAGGCCTTTTTAGTACTGCAGCATGTACGCAGTCCATATATTAATTTAGTTGTTTAAGAATATATATTGGAAGGAATAAGGTATTTGACAAGTATCAAATATCAAATACATTTCATAAAAATAAGAAAATATACATAAATTGATGGTTAAATGTGAAAACAGAATTAAAATCCGTTGAAAAATAAAATAGCTACAGGCATTCAAAAATCAGACGGTAGAAAGAGACGGCAATAGTTAATTGTGACGTCACTGTAATGTAGCGCCATACATGCAGGTCCTTGCCTACATAATAAGGACTGTTTTGCTAGAAAGGGACAGAGCATCCACTACTAACTTTAACCATTAATATAGCTGATGTTAGTTGAGATATCGATAAACGGATTTCAGATCCATCTTCAGGATGTCCATGGAAGTTGAATGATGCAATAAAAAAAATTAGTCAAATAACCTGTTGCATGTCTGCTGCAGTTAACAATTAAACGTTTTTCTATTTCTATTCTATGTCTGGGGCGCACTGCGCGTACGCAGTAAATGCCTACTTTAGAGTCGGCTCTTCGTACACTCAAGCTGGGAGAGTTTCGTAATCGGTTGAAATCCGTCATTTAGACGTTGCAACGAGCATTCACTTGATTAGATTGTGGGTAGAAGGATCCGATTAAAAGGTTCAACGAATAACAAAACAAATCACCGAGGAAATAAACCCGTCGATTTGACCGTGAATACAGACCGTTGCTGCTTTTGTTTTCAATCAGCCGCGGCGTTCGATCAGAAAACATTACGGCGTCATTGAACATTTTAAACATCCATCGTTCCAATGTTATCCATCGTTAATATACAGGTATTTTCTTAAAACCCTATAAAAGCGGAAAAATATCGCTTTTCTATTTCAATTACGTACAGTGTTATTTCCTGGATAAAAGCACAAACATCAAAGAGCTTTACAAAAAAGTGCTTAAAATCCATAGCCTTTACGGGCTTACGCTTTTTATTGCAAAAACAGGTTTTTTGTTCTAAAGCTTTAGAAATTGGCAAAACAGTAAGGAATGAGATTGGGAAAAGCTGATAAACGATGCTGAGATAAACAAATAATTATTTATTGCTTTTAATCAAACAGATTAGATAACAGATAAGTTTAGATAATTTATTGAGCTGCAAAAAGCTACGCTAAGAATTTTAGATATTATGTAATAAATAATATAAGAGGCATATTAGGCAATAGATTGAAAAATATAAAATATATATTATATTATGCAATGTAATGATAACTTCTTCTTTCGTGTTGATGATCCGAATTAAATGTTTCCCAACCAGAAGACAGCCACATCGATAGCCCTCTGGTTGGCCTCGAAAAGGTCCTCCCGCGTGCAGGTGGTCGGGCACGCGGGACAGCAGAGCAAGTGCTCCATGGTTTGAGGGGAGGCACCACACTTACACTTTACTTGATCGCTGCAAAACCCCCAATTGTGAAAATTATCTCCGCAACAGCCAACCAGGGTTCGCAGGCGATTAAGCGTTTTCCAGGTTGGCCACGGGAGTTTGAAACCCGGTGGTAGGTCTTCTTTTGGCGGTATGAAACCTTTGGGCGGGTATTTCTCCCGCCACATCTTGCATCTTTCCAGGGTCGATGGGAGAAATAGAAATCTTTTTCCAACTTGTTCTACCAGTAAAACTTCTTCTCCCAATCGAACATAGGACATATTTTTATTTACTTGTTCTATGGGTAGAAGAGACAGTAGAACATGAGAATGGCCCATACTTTCTTTGACGATACAACCAGCAACTTATACTATCGCAAATGTCTCTGAAACTACTAAATTGATTTAAATGTGTTTTCACTAGCTATTAGAACTCAAAACAATTGAATGTGCAGCTTATCTCCTCTTCGGTTCTATATTGGAGTTAAAGGATCAAAGGATTGTAGGTGGCGATTAACACAAGTATTTGAAATAGTATGTATTATTATCCACAAGGATTTTGAATCTATGCTTACCTAACTTGTAAAAAAGGAACTGAAGAAAATAAACAGTAAAAACTAAACGTTATCTGTGGCTCTCCATAGAGAACTCTTGAAATATTTCCAGAACGCGACCGGATATCGTCGCTCCACGAATGCCTGGAAGATCCGAACCTATACTCATGCTAATTCCAGCTATGTACTACCTGTTAGAAGGACATGGACTATGTAAGTTGGTGAAAGTATATTTAAACCAATTCAGTAGTTTTAGATAAATTTGAGATTGTGTTAACCACTTTGTGCCTACGATTGTACAGTCACGTCTAAAGATGCCTGTATAAGTCAGAAAGGTTTCAGAAATATTCAACATTAATATGAAATCTGAGCTAGATTACATCAGAAACCTTGCTGACGTATACATATTTTTACTCGTAAACGTGACTGTACCTAGCTCTATATTTCTGACGTCTCGTCTCACGCACATTATTATATCTTTTCCAATTTATTTTCTCATTTTCTGTACCAATTCTGCACGTGTAATGGAACGTACTACAATCTCGAGTAAATAGGTTTAAAGAATTGAAAAGTATAAAAGCAAAATTGAACAATAATATAAAAGTGAAATTGAAAAATACAAAATGAAATAAGACTTTGTAAAGCGTTTGTTCGAAAAGATTTGTTTCCGAAAGGCGCGGCGGAACAGTACGCCGGACATCCGAAGTTTGAAACTGAAACCTTTTCATCTTGTAGTCAATTTAGGGACACACTGCTACCTAGGTATATGTACCTAATAAATTTGCTGTATGCAGCAAAGTCTCTGTTAGCTGACCTCAGTGAATGGTATAGACACTCTCTCAGACCCAGAAACCCAATTGTTATCATCACAAGGAAGCTAAAGCCAGCTACATATTGTCATCCATTTTAATATAAAATTATAACGGAGATTTGACCACATAATCGTGTTGTGTCCCGCGACCTGCGCTCCATCTAGCATGTTAGGGGAGACCTGAAAACCAGCGTGTCGCTGAGGTCAATATATATATATATATATATATATATATATATATATATATATATATATATATATATATATATATATATATATTGTTTATAGATTAAAAATGAGAATAATATAACAATATTGTACCTTTTAACTCATGTGTGAATGAATAAATACTCTTTTATTTTATTATTATTTTATTTACCTATCTTGGCGAACATTTTGGGAGTGTAGCGATGTAGCTACGCAACACAAGCTCTTATAAGCAATACGCCACGATAACTTCGCTCTACTCGTCAAAAGATGGCACTGAACGGCCTCTACATACAAATTCGATATTGCTATACAAAGCTAGAAGACGCTGACGATGTAGGTATATATATTTTTCACTTATTAATACTACCTATCTTCAATTAAATTCATTTGTGTCGTATCTCTGTCCTCTTGGACAGGTTGTGGCCAGCCATCGGTCATGGTCCAACAGAACAGCAGCGCTGTAGGCATTTTTGTCAATGCAATATGCTGAGTTGAGGTCCTTTTCATAACAACAGCAGACCATCAGACATGATTTCGATATGTTTACCTTTGACTACATAATTATTTTATTATAATTATAACTGTTTCGGTCATTGCTGTGTGTGAAATAAACATATTACTTACTTACTTCCGATATTTTCTCCGGACTTCGCATATATACAAGTTCCGACCACATCACAGTAGGGATAGCTATCCCCAGGTCTACCGCCTAGCCTACAAGATCTTCCCTTTCCACCGAAATGTCATTCTACAGGAATGAGTCCTGTGCTCCTGTAACTGCGAAGGAGCATGGATTCATCCTTCTCATATTATAGCAAGAAAATACAATTCGAAACGTGGTCATTCTTTTTAAAACCCTGAGTGAAATGTATCTGATAAATAACTATACAAAAGTAAGGAGATTCAGATAATAACATGTAATATGATTATTTATTATGAGAATTGGTTTAGCATAAAACTGATAATAATGTGTTTTGTATCTGTCCAAGTCAAATTAGTTTACCAAACCAGCCACTAGATGGCGGTATACCGTTTTAAAACGCGTTATAGTTTAAGCCGCTGGAAATGAGTTCCAAGCAAAACAATATCAATGTGTGAGTATAAGTGCGTATCATTTGTAAGTCCCTAGTGTGAAATTGTACAGTAACATATTAATAAATAATTTCTATTCTATATAATTCAATGGAAAAACCAACTATTGTTTTTTTTTCCTTTTATTTAGTATTCGTTTAGGTAAAAGGTTTGGATCTTGTGTTCTTAAATTATACTTTAAGATTCAACACATTTGGAACGTAAAAAATTGCGAAATGTGTATTGGTCAAATGATCATTTATTAAACGATATGTTTGTGGAATAAAAAGTTTGTCAAATGATACTTTTTTCAAACGAATTTTGTATAATGATCATTTGTGATACTTTTTTGTGAAACATTAGCGACCCTACGACTATAGGTAAACCACGTAACAGGCGTAGCGTAGCAAGCGCGTTACGCGGTTTATCTATAGAACACTGAAAGCGAATGAAATAAAATGTATTTAAATCAATCTGTATTTTGATTGTAAGTTTGTATTATGTAGTATACGATTTACCTAATAAATACAATGTTTAAAGTTCTAAAACTTGTCGGAACATTGACCGTTGCTTTGGCATGAAATAGTTCACCGATCGCTGTAGCAGTGTATCCAATCTACTAAATTGGCTTCTCAACCCGGCACCACCGCTCGAGATCGTTCCGTAAAAGTACTTTTTTCTGTTCCCAAACTTTACTCGTTCAAAAGCTCTTTAACGGAAAACAGTTATTTTTAATGCAGGTAAGGTAAATGAAATATATAGGGTGTCAATGAAAACGGGATGAAAATTAAACGAGTATTTTCAAAATGAAAAAAGAAGTTTTAATAAATACATCTGATGTTGTAAACGATTTTTAAAGATGGCAATATTGAAACGTATAAAGAGAATAAGAATAAGTTTACTTGTGCGGTAAGATTACAAAGGATTCATAGTCCATAAATAAATAAATAAATAAAAGAGTATTTATTCATTCACACATTAGTAATATAGTATATTTAGTTATTAGTTAACACGCATTGACCTATGTGTAGAATGAAATGGTCGAGACCTCAGCGACACGCGGGTTTTCAGGTCTCGCCTAACATGCTAGATGGAGCGCTGGTTGCGGGACACAACACTATTATGTGGTCAAATCTCTGTTATAATTTTATATTAATATGGATGACAATATGTAGCTGGCTTTAGCTTCCTTGTGATGATAACAATTGGGTTTCTGGGTCTGAGAGAGTGTCTATACCATTCACTGAGGTCAGCTAACAGAGACTTTGCTGCATACAGCAAATTTATTAGGTACATATACCTAGTAAATTATCCTAAAAATAACCCCATACACCAGTAGGAACTTAAGCATAGGTTATTTTAAACTAAATAAAATTAGTGAGCAACAAGTTAGTTTACAATAAACGCCGACCTCCGAACTAGGAAGTTCCTGTATCTCGGAGGACAGATCTCTTCTGTGACCAGTGGAAATGAACATGTAACAGAACATTGGGAAAATATAAAACTGACTAAACTTGAATGAATTTTGTGCATTGCGTGCGTGCCTGTGCGTGTGTGTGTGTGTGTGTTTGTGTGTGTTTGCGTGTGTAAGCTATATTGGATAGGAGCTATCAGTTAATAATATAGTTCTTTGCGATTTTAACTGGTGCTGCTTGGATGAGGCAATAAAATTACTGGAATCGCAAGTGCGGTGATACGGGTATCATCATCATCATCATCATTTACAGCCCCTGAGCGTCCAATATTTAATACAGCCCCCCCCCCCCATATCTCCATCCAACATGATCTACTTGTAGATTTCCTTATCCACTTCCACATCTTGCTCTTCGTCTGCTGCCCGGTACGGGGACGCCACTCGGTTATCTTGCGGCTCCATCGGTTGTCTGTGCACCAGCGCTGTGGCTTGCCTCAGCATTATGCTGAGCTGGTGTACCCTTTTTGGCACTGTACCACACCGGATGTTTTGTGCTGCATGTGCTACAATCTGCCCTCTAGGTGCCGGCTATCAGGGTTCTAGGACAGTGTGCAGATTAAGTAATAGAAGAACTTGGTAATAGTAGATATTATATTTATCAGGAACAGAACAACACAATAGTAGAAAATAGGTAGTAGTAGGAGACAATTTCATAAACGTCGAACGTCCATTAAGGACAAAATATAGAGAGAAAGATAAAGATAATGGCAGTTAAAAATGGAATGGGAATATGATTTGAATTTTGAAAATATAGATGAATAAATGAAGATGCCAACACGATATGAGGTGAGATAAACGCTAACGATGAGGTTGAAATTGATGGCAAGGAGGTTGATATGGACGATGAAGTCGACATCGTTACACATGAATTAATCTTTGTATACTTCTGTATTGTGTACTTGCTATATTCTGGTGTTTACAGTGCTAAATAAACGTTTTCAATTTTTCAATTTTTACCTCTTAAATTGACCAGCATATTGCCACTTAAATCGGAAGATACGGGTATAGTTATCTGAATTCGGGATCTCGCAAGGGAGCGGAGAAATTGCGTGAAAATACATTTTTTGTTTCAATGAGATTATGGTATTGCGATGTCAGCTCTCATATAAAACCAATAACACAAACAAAAAGGATATTTTTAGACCCATTTACATTTTACTCTCAAGTTACTTTTAACATGAAAATTTGAGGGGCCAATTCGCTTCAATTACAACGTTTGTAGTTCTATTTCTATCCAATTTCAATTTAGTTTTCGTTCCAATTCTATTTGGACACCAAATCGCATTCTGTTGATGCATAACTCTACCACTGCCACCTTTCGATTTACCCTCGATCGGGCAAAAATACCTCGGGAGGAACTTATGTTCGATCGTTATATTTGACAGTTGAAGCGTTTTGTTACCGTTCAACTGCGATTCAGTATAAACTAAACGTTTTATTAGTGTTCGATCGAGCGTTGACTCGATCGGAACTTAACTGAAATTGGATCGTTAGTGGATAGTAGCACACGAAACACGTCATAACGATGCAGTTTAGATTCTATTTAGTTACGTTGTTCCACTAATGGAATCGATCTCCTGGACGGACTATTTGTCTGTATCCGATTTATGGAGGAGTTACTTTTTTGAAAAATATTTCTATCCTCAGGATTTGAACCTGTGACTTTGCCTATTCGTGACTTACTCTAACTAAACCAATTGAACTTCAAGGTGGTATGACTATGTGTAGAGTAAGCCTGGGGTGAAAAGTACCACCCTTTTTTAACCCCCGACCGATCGAAGGAGGGCGTATTATAAGTTTCACACGTTTGTCTGTGGCATTATAATTTGAGAACGGGTGGTCCGATTTGGACCCGGTTTTATTTATTTATTAGAGAATTTAGTCAAGAGTGTAGTTTAGCTAGGTCTGATAAAAATTGGACCAGTGGTTTCCAAGATCTTGGAGTATCTTTGATGTCAGATGGGATCTCAGGAACGGCAATAGCTAGCTAATAGGTTTACGGTGCAGATGAGAGTTCTACTCAAGTATTGAACGGATCTTCATCAGCCTATTAATGTCCCCACTGTTGGGACACAGGCCTCTCCTTGCACAAGGAGGTACGGGCCATGATCCACCGAGCGGGCCCAGTGCTGTGCGGTGGATTTCACACGCCTTCGGAAACTTTTAATTTCCTCACGATGTTTTCCTTCATCGTTAGAGCAGGCGGTAAATGTACGCAAATCTTTAAAAACATCAGAAAACTCATTGATACATGGCATGGTTTCGAACCCGGACCTCCCGCATGGGAGTCCGGCGTCCTAGCCACTAGGCCACCGACGATTGAACGGATAACAAAATATAATTCGAGAATCATTCACAACTTACAATTATTTATATTACAATTATAGACCAAAGATTAACAAGTAAATGTAAATCTTTTAGAAAATCTAAAAAAAATCGACACTGCTCATTTATGTGGCATTGAGCAACAGATCTGTAAAGGGAGGAGTCAAAATATTTTTTATATGATTCAAATATGGCATGATCAGTACTTACATTGTAACGATGTCGACTTCATCGTCCATATCAACCTCCTTACCATCAATTTCAACCTCATCGTTAGCGTTTATCTCACCTCATATCGTGTTGGCATCTTCATTTCTTCATCTATATTTTCAAAATTCAAATCATATTCCCATTCAATTTTTAACTTCCATTATCTTCATCTTTCTCTCTATATTTTGTCCTGAACGGACGTTCGACTTTTATAAAATTGTTTCCTACTACTACCTATTTTCTACTATTGTGTTGTTCTGTTCCTGATAAATATAATATCTACTATTACCAAGTTCTTCTATTACTTCATCTGCACACTGTCCTAGAACCCTGCTAGTCGGCACCTAGAGGACAGATTGTAGCAACATTATCAAATAAAGTCCTCGTCTCAACAGTGACCCTCTAAGATCTCTTCTTCTCTTGCAAAATTGTTTCCCAAACAAAACCCTTCGTACTCGCAAAGCAACTTATTAATTCAGAACATGGTCCACAGTAAGTAAGGCTCTATCTCATTCCGCTGTAGGACGTTTTCACATTACACGATAACGACACTCATAACGACATTAGTCTAAGATCTATACGAGTACAGTCCGGAATAGAACGTGTTCTCACGGCGATACTGCAACTGATGAGTGCGGAATACTCTAGTTCGAGGGCTATCTGCCGCTTTTTTTGTAAACGCAACAAATTGATTTTGTAACAAATTATTTATAGTGACGTTGCTATGACGAATAGATAATTTTTATTATCGTCGTCGTCGTGGCAGTCCCTCGTTGCGAGGATGACTTCTGCTAATCCGTTGTATATTGTTGTTGTCTCTGGTGCGTCTTGGAGTGGCTCAACAACCCGACAGGGCGGCCAAAGGAAGCGCTACAAAGACACCCTTGAGCACTATCTGAAAAAGTGTAACATCAACTTCAACTCATGGGAGGATAGTGCCTTAAACAAGTCAGAATGGCGCGACCTGACGAAGAAAGCTGCAAAATCTTTCGAGACAGGGAGGGTGGAAGCTGAAGCAGAGAAAAGACGTAAGAGGAAGGAGAAAGAGGTAAACCCGACCTTGAGAGACAGGCTGCCAATTTTTATTATATTGAGGAGCTCGTAGCCTAGTTGCGAGCACGGTCCGAAAGTGATTGTGCAGGTTAAGCGACGTTGGCGCGGTCGGTACCAGGATGGGTGACCGATAGTGGCATATTTCATCTGAGCTACTCCGTACCTCGGAATGTACGTTAAGCAGTCGCTCCCAGTTGTTGCGTTCGACAGCAGTCGTTAAGCCATGTCAGAGGCCTACGGGCGACCTGAACAACTCTGACAAATAGGTTGGCCACTAACCATACGATAAGCAAGCATGCTTTATATTAGCGGCAAATATTTCTAGGGTGTCATTTAACAATAGGGCAAAAAATATTTTTTTAATTTATTAATTATTTCGAGAAAAACGTAAAAATTGTTTATTTGAAAATTCTACAATGAATGAATTATTGCTATTCTAATACTGAAAGAGTTTCATTCATAACGACATGGATGAGTTTATGCCACCAAGGCGCAAAATAATGGGGTTTATATTTCTTTAGTATGGTAAATGTTCATACAAGTAACAGGGTTATTTTTTCGTGTAAAGTGGTACAAATGACCAGCACATACTGCCCTCCAAATATTTGCTACTAATAAAGAGGGACCTTATATACATTATTTTTATGCATTCACTTTGTATACCCGTTTACCTATATGATTGTCTTAAATTAAAAGTTTTTTTTTTAATTTATTTTTTATTAGGTAAACACAACAGATTACAACCAGAGAAATTACAGAAATCAATATAAAGTTATGAGCTAGGTCGTAATCCTTAACGTGTAAACACAGCATGGTTAGGAAGTGGGAAATTGATTGTTGTACAAAATACTAGCAAAAAATATTAGTAAATGTAATGACAAAAAATAACAATAATACCTACTGAAAAATATAAATTATAAAGTAGGTGCGTGGATAGCTCACTTGAGGACATCCTTAACTCGTCTTTTAAAAACTAATGTCCTAGGATCGAATAAGTCTATCGATGGCTTATTGTTACTGTTCGAAGAGATTTCGTTAAACAATCTACACTCTTTCGTTAAACTATTAAATGTTTGTAAGAACAACACATCGTTCTATAACCCTATTGTGCGAATCACAATAGGGTTAGGATTGCGAAGTTTAAAGTTTGTGTTGAAGTTTAGACAGGACATATTATTTGTATAAACACTACGGTGTACGTAACTACGTTCAATATTTTATAAATGGGTAACAGATATGTCACTACTTACTGTGACATTTGGTGACATTGACAAATCGGTGTCGTGTCGGTGTTGTTATCGTCTAATGTGAAAGCACCCGTACCCGACAGCCTAAAGATAGACTTCCAGGGCCTGACTTAGGCATTGACTGACCTGGCTACAACCTAGGGCGTGAGATTTCGAGAGGGATTTTCCAGGGCCGTTTTCAAAAGTCGAAGATTGGGACGATATGATCCATATGCGGGACCACGGGGTTTCGAGGCCAAGGATCTGTATCGCGCAATGGGGAGACGTATAAAGGAGAGAGGAGGTGATCCGGGGACTGGCCCCTTTTTCGCGCAGCGCATTTCCCTCGCCATTCACCGAGGGAACGCGGAGAGTATCTTGGGTACTCTTCGCGGGGGGCTATTTGAGTGTAATTATATTATATAATTTTATATGATTTTTAATTGTAAAAATAAATAAATTGTAATACTAAATCATTATAAGTACTACATACATAACTTCACGCTATGTCCCTAAGCTTTCAGTGCATGGAATCGAAGGTTGTCTGGAAGCCAGTGTCGCTCGGAGGGCGCTTATTTTAGCTTACGTGTACTTGCGTAGTTATATTTAAGGATCAGATTGATTGGCGGACAACTCCAACGGCGAGCATGCGTGAAACAACGAAGTAGAGGAAGCAAGAGAAGCGTGCCAAGACAGAGATTCGTGGCGCATCATTCTCTCTGCCTACCCCGCAAGGGATATATATAGCGTTGAAGTTATGTATGTATCTTATTGTTTAGAGTGTTGTTTCAACACTGAACCAGGCCCTGTTCCCAAAGACAGTGAAACAAGACATGAAGATGGTAAAACATTAAGCTGCGACACACGTACGCAGTTTATCTACGTGCCGCAGGATTTACAACGGCCGGTTGTGATTTACCGGCAGTGTGGTGGAGGCCTATCCTCCGTGCCATAGTGTGAGGATAACAGTGGTATAATGTAACGCGATGCTGACAGCATTGGGTAAAAGTTAAGTCGGCTGTCCTGCCCTCAGAACAAAATAGCTAACTGGGATAGGCAGTGCCATACCCCCCCAAAACTTGTAAGATCCCTATAGGGCGCGAAAGAGCGTCGGTGGCACAGTGGCTAGGGCACCGAGCTCCCATGCGGGAGGTCCGAGTTCGAAACCATGCAGTGCCATGTACCAATGAGTTTTTCGTATTTTTCGAAGACTTACGTACATTTATCGACTGTTCTAACGGTGAAGAAAACATCGTGAGGAAGCCTGCACACTGAGACGACCAATGTGTATAATGGGGTAGGCACAAAAGGTCCTCAAGGGTCGAAGTGCCGCTGGGGTTATTCCCGGCCCAAAAGAAACAATTCCGATTACAGGTACTTATTTTAAAAATAACTTTTTTAAGCACTTATGTGCCATTTTAGGTCTAATCACCAAAATCAAATCAAAGTATGCCGGGTTGGTTGGTTGGTTAGGTTCTATCTTTAAATAAATAAAATATTTTAAAATGAAAGGATTAAATATATAAAATAATTTTATAAAAGGAATATAAATAAATAAAAAAAAAACAGGGATTAATTTGGTTAATTTTTTAAATATTTCCTTTAGGTTTTTTAGGTTTTTCTTTTACATTTCAAAACTACCCTATGGGATAAGCCCGACTTTGTACATATTTTAATGTTTTATTTTTATTTTCTGTGTATTTTTTTGTGTACAGAAAAGATACTACAAACAAACAAAAGGTAACAAAGGTAAAGTAACAAATTACGATTCAATAGTAAATATAATCGAAATATTGCAAGCTTGCTAGCTATAACTTTCAACTTATGGTCAGATAAATGTAAAGAATCGGCCTCGTTTCACTGTATCGTTACTAGACTGTGGCTCCACTAACCACTTTATTACTCTTGTTGGATTGAATTAGCCGGACGAAGTGCCTGATAAAGTCGAATGTTCAGTGGCCCATCATCCTGAACTTACTTGACTGCTTATCCTTAACCATTGTTCGGTCATCCGGCCACTTATTTATGACTGCGTTGTTGTACATGTCTTGTCAGACAAAACTTTCCATATAACATTGCATAATTTTATAGGATATATATCACGACAGGAATTGCACGACCTAATTTCAGCATCTCCATTCCGCCTTCGGACTACCAGACGCGGGGAGGGGTTCCATCCTTATGTTGTTGATATCCCATCTGCTCGTACGCAGCGATTTGCTTCTTCGTTCATTATGCGAACGGCTATGGAACGGAACAGCCTGCCGGCGTCTGTGTTTCCCGAAAACTACAACCTTGGGATCTTCAAGGCCAGAGTGAATAGGCATTTACTGGACCCGCATGCTCCATCGTCGACCTCATCGTCGCTTACCATCAGGCGAGATCGAGGTCAAATGCGGGTTTAGTAGTCAATAAAAATAAATTTTAAAAATCGGCATTAGACATAGATAGATAGATAGAAACACTTTATTGTACACAAAATCAGGAAAAGTAAAAACCACAGGAATAATAACACGATATGTACAAAGGCGGCCTTATCGCTTAAAGCGATCTCTTCCAGACAACCTCTGAAGTTAATTGGACATTAAAGAGTTAATAAATATTTCTTGCAGAAACACAATTTTCCAGCCACAATCAATCTTGGCAATATTTCAAACAAGACTCTTGAACATTCTTATTTTCTATTGAAAGAGTATTGTGTGAAAACTAACCAAGTCAATGATTTAGTTTTAAGCGATCAATAACAATTATTTTTAAACAATTTAAACAATGTTATATATTTCCGTAGATTTAATGTTAACTGAACTTGGCACGGAATTAGATAGATAGATAGATTAATAATTTATTGCACACTAGAAATTTACATAGGAAAGGAAACAAAGAATAAGTGTACAAAGGCGGCCTTATCGCTCAGTGCGATCTCTTCCAGGCAACCTAGGCGATAGAAGAATTATTTATTACCGGCAGTATAGTGCAGAAGAGTGATATAATAATTTAAAAAATAAATATATCAAATTTCAAGGACTAATTAATAACAATAATAATAATAAATTGTTATTTATCCCATAGATAACTACCTAGTTATCTGTTTGGGAAAGCACTGTCTCCCAAGATATTGGTTCGCCTAGTTTGGGAGTTTTTTTAAGAGAGCAGACGACCAAACGGGCCACTTGATGTTAAGTGGTCACCGTCTCCCATAGACATCTCACCTCACTGTAATAATATTAAAAGGGTTTTGATGCGCTGCTAACCTTGAGGACTAAGATGGAATGCCTCATGTGCCGGAAATTACGCTGGCTCTCTTACCCTTTAAACCGAAACACAGAAATGCAAGCATCTCTGCTTCACGGCAGAAATAGATAAGAGGGTGGTACCACCCCAGGCGATCCTTCACTTTAGGATCTACCACTACCAAAAGTCTTGGTCAGGAGTCAGTCAGAGTCAGGGTATTGTTCGATTTACTAATTTGTGATGTTTTCAATAAAGATTATTTTAATAATTGAGATTATTTTAATAATCTCAATTATTTTAATAATCTCAATTATTTTAATAATCTCAATTATTTTATCGACAAAGCCGACAGAACCACTTGTTTCTTGCTTGTACCGAATTTGGCCCCTTTTACACATTTGTTTTTGGTGGGTTGTCATCATTTGACCTCCACCTACACTAACGCCACAGCGGAAGATATGGGCGAAAGTTGCCAGCCATTAAAATCGACACAACAATATGAGAGATGTTATTTATTAGCTACAAGTTTCCTCACTTTATAAACAAACAGACTTTCCCCGAGAAGTGCGGAGTTTTTAAAAGTCGCTCCATATTTCATATTTTCCTCCGAGTGTACCAGTTCATGTATCTCCGTCTAATAGCTCAACAACTATAAATCTGTCAAGAGCAAGATACATCCTTTTACTACGGAAATAGTGAGTGGAAGAACAGTTGGTTTGAAGACCAGTACCAATTTTGTTAGTAGGTATTGTAATTCCAAGACTTCCTGACACAGAACTACTTTAAGGATGACTAGTTTCCCACACTCTCAGTCACATAAATGTTGAATTCTTTTTTTTATATGTCTCTTTTATATTCTTAATATTCTTATCTATATCTATTTTACAACCGGCCTGTATCTGTAATCTTCTCTTTTTTATTATATAAGTGAGTAATATTTACTTCTTTTTAAGTACTATATTTATACTGTTATTTATAAGTGGAAATTTATATTTATATACAAATTATTAGCATATTTTTATCTATGTATTCTGTTGTCTATTGTTGTTATGTATTTGTCTGTTAATTTCCCTAATAGAAAATAAAATAAAATAAATTTTTTTCCTAACTATTCCAAATTAAAATGCTTAGAAATTCGATTATTATGATGTTCTTTTATTAATATTGTCAGTTGACCCATGTAAACTCCGGTAAAGACCAAAATGTAAACTCCGGTAAAGATCAAAATGTAAACTCCGGTAAAGATCAAAATGTAAACTCCGGTAAAGATCAAAATGTAAACTCCGGTAAAGATCAAAATGTAAACTCCGGTAAAGATCAATAAACTCCGGTAAAGATCAAAATGGAAACTCCGGTAAAGATCAAAATGTAAACTCCGGTAAGGATCAAAATGTAAACTCCGGTAAAGATCAAAATGTAAACTCCGGTAAAGATCAAAACTGAGCGGCGTCCCCTCAGCCTACCCCGCAAAGTACATACTGAGAAGTTATGTGAAAAAAATCAGTGGGAAAATTCTAGGTAAGTAAAATAGGCAAGCTGTGGGTCTCAAAGGTACTCAAAACTGAGACAAAAACCAAACCTATAACTTTTTGCACATCACCCAACTTCTTGATAACTCACTATGAAAGACTAACGTGCAAGTTCTGATCCAAATTAGGGTTGATTCAAGAAAAAACGGGGGGAAGCGGAATCGGCGTTATACCACAAACTCTCCCTATAATTAAGGCCTGTTTTCCCCTAAAATAGTTACTCGACTTTAACTTGAATCTTACTGTAGGTCCTTACATTCCTAGACGCTAAATTCAGACACACCCAGAATCTCCTAATTTACATACGAACGTGTGATGTGAACGTGACCAAGTAAACACATTTCAACACTCGTCGGGAATTCGTCCGAATTCGCAATACTCGCAGGCATCCCGTCGGTCCCTTAAGGTCGAGGACGTGATCATTCCGAGATGGCCGAAATGTTGCAAAATTTCAGTTTGGTTAATGTGTATTGTTTATGTGGTTAACCGAGCAGCTACAAAAAAGCTGCAAGGCAGAAGGGATCTGCCGAAACATGGAATCCGTTCTGCAACTCCAACATTTTTGGACAAACACGCGAAGAGTCGCGAGTATCCTCGTTGTTGTCCGATTGTTGGGATTTTTATCGCAAACAATAGATACGCTGTCGCTCTGCGTTAGACATGGGTGTTTGTCGAATTCGGCTGCGCTTCCTATTTATATCACGGCATGTTACGCGAGACATCACGTCAAAACTGATGAAACTTGTCAATTATTTTCAATTGTTGAAACCAGATGCGAAGTGAAACCTGGTTTTAAGTAGCGTAGTTCAACCACATCACAACGCAGTTTCAAGTGTTTCGATATCTATAATAGTTCAAAAGTTATAGAGAATTTAATATAAGCCGGTAATTTTTTTTGGCCAATAAAGTGACCCACTTCGGAAAGCTGTAGCGAAGCGGGGAAACAATGTTTCAGTTATTGTTAGGCACCGTTAGAACGGCACCGAATAACTCTATCCAATGGTATAACTTTCACTTTGATAGGTTAAATAGTTCAAGAGCTACTGGTAGCTGAAAGTACACATTTTCGTCACGGTTACTCGACACGAGTTCGCTCACGTACACGGCAACAGTGTTAGACATGAAATAGATTCCATATCAAAAATGTCTACAAAAATACCGGTCGACAAAAATCTGTGAATGCCAAAATGATCAGAAGCTAACCAGCTTGCTAACTAGCTGATATAACCTATGCTTAAGTTCCTACTGATGTATGGACTATGAATACTTTGTCATCTTACCGCACAAATAAGAAAGAAAGATTATTTATTTCCGACACACACAAACAAATAGGTACAGAAGACAAAAATAATATTAAACAAATATATTACAAAAACAAATAAATAAACAAAAGTAATTAAGTTTGATGAAGGTGGTGTGCAGCACCGGAAGAAGGGGACTGCCTCAGCCTGTTGCTGCAGCGCTTTTAGCACTGCGGCGCTGATTTTCAGGCATCCCCTGAGTGCCAGGAATCATTCTAAAAAAAAAACCTTCAAATAAACTTATTCTTGTTCTAATCACAAATATTTTAGCATAGCGTATCCGTACCGTCCGTTTGTATGTCACGGTGTTTTCTCAGCAATAGTTAGTTAATTATAGTGTTACAACACATACCATAACCGCTTCCCATCGGAATGACGAGCCCCATAAAGGACAAACATTCACTATGTATTCCTATCCCTTTTCTCTCCAGTTTTAATTGTTATCTATTTCATCTTTAGGTATTTATTTGTAAGTACTTTTATTATTTATGCTTTTAATATATTTTTGTTTTCGTCCCTGACTGCCGTTTCGCCCGCGATGCCTTCGCCCTGGCACAGCTGAAAACCAGCGCTGTTGTTCTGCCGTACCGGTCGGACAGCAGCACATGCTGAGCATGTGTCCTTTAATATTGCAGTGTTTTTTTTTCAAATATTTTTTAAGTTTAAATTAATGTTTTTCTTTCTTTCTTTCAAAAAGTTATTGCCAATAACTAATACTATCAGCTTGAAAATTGGCACAGTTGAACATGCTTGCCCGCATCTATACTATCCTTATCACATATCTGTTAGATGACAACACGTAAAGACTCCATTTTTAACTTCATCGCCACTGTTTGATATGAGATCGAGGTCCTACTAAAGCAGGTCATAGCTTTTATACTTTGCCCTAACGCCTAAAACCAGCACTGAAAACACGATTCTTCCATTATCCTAGAATAACTTCTGCAAAAGTGATGGAAGTTAATTTTAAGGGGAAAAAAGTGAGGGAGTTTAAAAATTTATTTTTCCTGTATAACCACTGAAATTATAAATTGTGTAAAATCACTAGGTATGCCACGTGTAACGCCTAGATAAGTAGAAGACAGATATTATGCAATGTTAGGTCTAAAACATTAATAAACAGAAAATATTTTACTACTAAATTGTACCTTACAAGTTAATTTGTTTTTTTTGGAGCGGTCCGTACCAGGGTTGACTGCTAGTGGCATATTTCATCTGAGCTCCACCGTGCCTCGGAGAGCACGTTAAGCAGTCGGTCCCGGTTGCTGTCGTTCGACAGCAGTCGTTAAGCCATGTTAGAGGCCTACGGGCGGCCTGTACGACTCTGACAAATAGGTTGGTCACTAACCGTACGATAAGCAGCAATGCACAAAAAGATTTTCTGAAAAGACATTAGTTCTATTGCATTTCACAATACATTTTTGACGTATTTTTTGTCAATTCCATTACTTCATCTTAAATCAAAATTCATCAGTGTTCACTCGTCTCGCTTTGTTGAACAAGGAAAACTGTTGGAAAAAGATAAAAGTACCTTAACGAAGGTTCTCCTTTTATATATATTTTTGTTTAACAGCGACTAACTGTAATAAACAAGGAAAACGAATTGGTTTATTGCTTTATTAGAATAGCCCGGGCAGTGTTGTTAAACGTATCTAAAACATGGGTTTAACTAAACGTCTAGAAAATGGGATCTTCTTCTTCTTCAGGTTTTAGAAGACCTAGTAGTGCATAGGGCTGAGACAATATTCTCCCACCGCGCTCTGTCCGATGCCGCAGACTCTATGGTTTATTTTTATTTTATTTTATTTATAAGGGAAATCTACAGCATTAACAATTATATAATTACATATGTATTAAGCTTAAAGAAGGCCAATTACAGATTTCCTCGTTTATATATGACTTGTATACCTACAGAACGCGGTTAACTTAAAATCCCAGGATACTTTAGCCGCATCCAGGTCTTTTTGAAGACTACCCCCAGAAGACTCATACGCTTTCCAGCCAGCGAGTCACATTCGCACAGCAAGTCTTCCTCAATACACAATACTCATTTATCTTCATTATACGTAACATCACATTATTCGTTAATTATTTAATTTATCTTAAAAATTCCTATTAACATTGCTAATTGTAATATATTAATACTGTATAGCGTAATTGAAGCAGTGACTAATTTATTTTGATTAATGCATATATGTACATAATTACCTTTAATATTATAAATATATATTAAATAAATATACCTAGATATACAAATGTATATATTAACATATTTTATAAATTTATTTTATTTTAATAGTCTCTTTAACTTAAATTGTAATTTTAAATTCTAATTCTGAATCTGAATGTTAAATTGACACATAACATTGTAAAGTGGTCAGTGTGTGTATGTAATCTCCACGACACAGGCAACGACTAGTGTGGAGGTTATAGTTTAATGTGGAATGTTAATTAATGTTTTGTAAACGAATATTTTTTTTTAAATTTAAAAAAAAAATCAATTAATAATTAATAATAATAAACATCAAAAATGACAAAATAAAATATAATAAAAGTAATAATAATTTAATATCAACTAATAATGTAAATGATTAGTAATAACACTAATAACATTAGGTACTCTATTCAAGATTAAATCTTTTTTTTTTCTTTTTTTTAATATACATTATACAGGTATTTCATCAAAGGTAACAGGTATAAAACACTTGATTTTCTTCTCTTCTATTACTTATATAAAAAATATTGCATAATTTAAAACTGAAATAGGTTTGTGCCTAAACCATGTTAGTTTTAAATACATAATTATTTTGTGCTTAAACCATGTTATTTTTAAACATATGACTTGATTAATATTAATTCCTGAAACCTACAACCTTGGGATGTTCAAGGCCAGAGTGAACAGGCATTTACTGGACCCGCATGCTCCATCGTCGACCTCATCGTCGCTTACCATCAGGCGAGATCGAGGTCAAATGCGGGTTTAGTAGTCAATAAAAACATTAATAAAAATAATGACGGATTACTCATCATCATCAGCAGCCCACTCTAGTCCACTGCTGGACATAGGCCTCTCCCAGGGCGCGCCATTGAGCCCGATCTTCGGCTCTTCTCATCCAGTCGCTGTCAGTCTCCACTCCAGAACTCGTCTCCCCCAGCGGTTGTCGGTTCTGCGACAGACGTGACCGGCCCACTGCCACTTCAGCTTGCTAATATTATGAGCTATGTCGATGACTTTTGTTCTATGCCGGATCTCCTCGATTCGGATTCGATCCAGCAGAGATACTCCGATCATAGCTCTCTCCATAGCACGCTGAGCGACTTTCAATTTGTGAACCAGTCGCACCGTCAGTGTCCACGTTTCGGCTTCGTAGGACGCACTGGTTAAAGACTCTTGTCTTTAGACATTAACGGATTACTCACTGTACATAATTAATCACATTTCAATTCTAAAACATGTTATTTGGTTTATTCTGTTTGTTTTCAACGCTCCAATGTTAAAAGACGCGAAAAAGATTTTTCCACAAAAAAAGCTTATTCCACATCGTGCGAAAAGCAATAAAAGTAATCCAAACTTGTGAAGTGTGAACTATTCCGAAACAATTCGTTCATGGCTCACTGAACAAGGTTGGTTTTCAGAACCCTCTCGTATTTATAGCAAAAAGAAATAAAAACAGAACGGAATCTCAGGACCAGAGAACGCAGTGCGTATTTCTACTGAGCAACCGATCAAAGAAAAGAAAAAAAAACTTTATTGCCACAAAAAAAATTAATAATACATATTTAGTTCACTCCATAATACAATTGGCAATAGGAACCTGGCGAAAGAGAAAAAGAGAGAGAGAGAGAAAAAGAGATCCAGTCTGTTTTAGCCTCACAAGAATTCATGGCCCACGCGTTGACAACTCATACGACTACTTCACCTTTTACTTTTGAATTTTGAATACCCACTGTATGTAATACGATATAAAGCTCACACTTCAATGCTTTGCTCTGAGTTGAGTTCGTTGCGGGTTCGCGTCGAATTGGTATAATATGCATGGCCATTAAGAACGTCAAATCCTTATTTTTCATACCATTATTAGTTGTAACTAATAGAGGTATGTGGCCAAATATTATACCAAAATAAGGACCATTTACTCAGAAACAATCATCAGCGAAAAAAAAACTAGTCCCGTACATTATTTTCACACAATATTTTTTTTACCGACGAAGGTTTCGCAAAGTTACCTAAAAAAGGGGTTGATTCAGAGTCCAAAATTTAAAAAAAACCATTCAGTTCTAATACATATTTTTATTTTCTATGTGTACCGTATATAGTCAGGTCAAATTCTCAGCGATAAAATTATAAATTATCCGAACCTTTTACGAGAAATAAAAATAATTGTTAGTCCAAAAAACTGCGCAGATTCTCCTTTCATTTCTATATGAATCGATGCCGACGTACCATTGCTGGTTATCGTGTTCTTTCGCTGACGTTTTAACTTCAGAACACGATAACACGAAACCTTGCGTTAGCTTATTTAAGGTGTTCCGAGGTAAAATTGATAATTGGCAGGTTTTGGCATTCTTGAGACGGTTCGTTCCGGACGCGAGGCTGCTGCGAGGACCCAGAAACCAATTTTTCAAGGTCCCGACCGCTAGAACGAACCTTTTTAATTTTGCTCCAATCACGAGAGCTCTTCGTATACTAAATGAGGTATCCCAAAGGATTGATCTGGTCCATTGCTCGTTGACAGAAATCACAGAAGTAACACAGACTTATCAAGCATGTAATTATTTTATGTAAATTGTATTAATTTTATAGGTGGAATAGTATTGTTTTACATAATTGAATTGGGAATTCCCGTAATAATTATGTAAATTGTAAATAAAAAAAACTTCATAACCAGCAATGGATATTCATCCGCGGCGGACGACCGCGTCACGCAGCGGTTACTTGCTAGATTTCTTCTGAACTTATTTATTTTGCGGTAACAAAGTGTATTATTGTAGTCGGCGCGGACTCGCGGACGTCTAGACAACGCGGAATGCGTGCGGGAATTTGGCAAAACGCCCGATTTTATAATGTACTTTTACACTCAGGGTAATTCGTAACGCATATAGAACTGGTTTTAATGCTTTGGTTATACGAGTGTTTATATGATTAATGGTGGTATGACTCTGTGTAGAGTTAGCCTGGGATTGTACCACCCTTATATCTATTTCTGCCGCTAACCAGTAATGAAATGAAGTATTTTATTTTCCAGAAGCATTACAGTGTTCTAATACAATAGGATACGAATTACAAATTAAATACATTAATATAAATTGAAATTATTAAGTTAAATTAAATTAAATAAATATTATAATAATGTCAGTAGATTACAACAAAAGTACAGTACAACAACAACAGTGCTTGTGCTAGTGCTTTGTACTTTAATTTTAATATTTTTGTAAAGAAATTATGAGTATTTATTTAGCAATAAATGTATTTCTATTTCTACAACACGAATATAAATATTTATCTATATTGTGGTCAAGTTATTGGCACATGATAAGTGGCCCATACAGGGATGTAACTCACCTGCACGTGGTGCATCCTGCCGATTAGCGAACGAGTCCCTGGCGACCGACTAGTGGCGGTATAACCACTCAAATTCTGGCTGGGTCGAAATACCAGAAGCACGATGACGGGCAGCAGCGTCATCAGGGCGAGCGACCCGGCTACTGCGATCGCCAACCCGCAGGCCTAGCGCGGCGATTATGGCATTACCTCTCATGGATAGCACAAAAACAAAACGCCCCCAGTTCCCGGCCGCCCCGCTATTCCTGGTCACGGTAGCGGCAATGAGCAACGATCTCCGCAAGGTGGCTGGCAGCGACTGGATAAGAAGAGCCGAAGATCGGGCTCAATGGTGCGCCCTGGGAGAGGCCTATGTCCAGCAAGAAAGTGACCCATCTCCGATGTAGGGTTAGGGACCCATTCTCTTGTCGCCGTGATGACATGGTTGACCGAATGCATGATCCGCTCGCGGAGCCCCGCCGTGTGCTGCCGGAGCAGCGCCGGCGGGCGCGCGGCTCTCCATGAACATCTCGCTGGCGCTGCACCATCTGGGCAGCCGGGACATGGCGCGCCACGCGTTGTTGTACTGCACCATGTTACTCGCATGCTGTGCATGGTGACCGCGGTGTAGTTGCACCACAGCTCGGCTGTGTACACAGTGGTGCAGTAGGACAGGAACCGCTGTCTTTTGATCTCTGCGGTGGCCTAGTGACTAGGAGGCCGGACTCCCATGCGGGAGGTCCGGGTTCGAACCATGCAATGCTATGTACCAATGAGTTTTTCCGGTTTTTTCGAAGACTTACGTACATTCACCGACTGCTCTAACGGTGAAGGAAAACATCGTGAGGAAACCTGCATGTCTGAGATAATTAAAAGTTTCCGAAGGCGTGTGAAATCCACCAATCAGCACTGGACCCGCTCGGTGGATCATGGCCCGTACCCCCTTGTGCAAGGGGAGGCCTGTGCCCCAACAGTGGGGACATTAATAGGCTGGTGATGAATCTCTATTGCAGTTGACTGTGCTTTTCTAGTAGGTAACTGTACATCTTTGTAGCGTAAACCCTCGAAAACCCTCTAATAACTTCATAGTCAGGGGAGAAAACGGTGACCACTTACCGTTAGGTAGTCGCCTTTTCTCTAAAAAACTCCGTGTAACTGACAACAATTTACAAAAGCGATAACATTCGTATATTCTACTAATTTTAGAATGGGGCCATCTCTGATTAAAAATAGACTTCAAAGAGACTAGATGTGGAAAAGATGGGAAGATATTATTAAAGTCATTTTTCATAACGACGCGCGCGCCTCTAGGAATAAAAACTCTTCTGAGTTATTCGCTTTACAAAAGAACTTAACCTAGGTTTAACTAATCTCACCTGGCGAAGACAGTCGGGCCCTGAAGATGGCTTAATCATAAACCTGAAAAAAAAAAGATTTTACATTATCAACTGCTCTGCTTTTATTTAATTTTGTGTATTTATATATTCATTTTTACATATTATTATGAACTTATCAATAATTTTGTATTTAAATTATATGTATTGTTTTTTGATTTATGTATTAAAAGTATATAAACTAATAAATATTTCATATTTCACTTTTCTGCACTATACTGCCGGTAACTTATTAATAATTCTACTATTGTCTAGGTTGCCTGGAAGAGGTCGCTCTGAGCGATAATCCCGCCTTTGTACACTTATTCTATGTTTCCTTCCCTATGTAAATTTCTAGGGTGCAATAAAGTATTAATCTATCTATCTATCTAATCCCGTGCCAAGTTCAGTTAACATTAATTCTACGGTAATATATAACATTGTTTAAAAATATGTTTTATTGATCGCTTAAATCCCTGACTTGGTTAGTTTTCACACAATACTCTATCAATAGAAAATAAGAGAGTTCAAGAGTCTTTGAAATATTGCCAAGATTGATTGTGGCTGGAAAATTGAGTTTCATAAAAATTTGAAGTTTCTTGACGATGCAAGAAACTTTTTTGATTTATTATGTCCAATGACGATTCAAATTCATTTTAATTTTATTTGCTATAAATACATGTCAATAAGGTCTTAATAATTAAATATAATGTCCTAAGTATTTTGACTTGCAAATATGTTATATAATACTAATGTCAATTACATTCCATAGCTTATAATAATTTAGTCATTTTTAGATTTATACGTCTATATTCTTGTACTGAGTACAAACATTTATCTGTGAGCCCCGAATACAATACTGTCTGCTCTATCTACCAAAGAAAAACGTGACGTAAACCTGCTTGCGGAAACAGGTGTTTCGGTTACACAGATACACGATTAGTTGGCGTTAAAAACTACGAATCAAAAAGGTATTTTATTAATTTTCTCGAACACTTTTATTATTGTCAGTCGAAAAAACGTAACTCTCTTTTTTTCTCCTTGTATGGGACGGATAGAATATCCATACATACTTAACTATACTGGCTGCCCTTGACTCAGTGGAGAAACGCGCTAAGCGCCTTATAGGTGACGAATCGCTGGTGGAGGCTAGACTGCAAAGTCTGGAACATCGGCGCAAGGTTGCCTGTCTATCGGTATTTTATAGGATACATTTCGGAGAGTGCACATCGGAATTGCACGACCTAGTTCCAGCATCTCCATTCCGCCTTCGGACTACCAGGCGCGGGGAGGGGTTCCATCCTTATGTTGTTGATATCCCATCTGTTAGTACGAAGCGATTTGCTTCTTCGTTCATTATGCGAACGGCTAAGGAATGTAACAGCCTGCCGGCGTCTGTATTTCCCGAAACCTACAACCTTGGGATCTTCAAGGCCAGAGTGAATAGGCATTTACTGGACCCGCATGCTCCATCGTCGACCTCATCGTCGCTTACCATCAGGCGAGATCGAGGTCAAATGCGGGTTTAGTTATACATAAAAAAAATAAAAAAAACTATAAAATCAATTATGTATAACTTATAATGACATATAATTTAATTTATCTCGTTAGCATTTATTAATATTATAATTTATTATAATCTCTTATTTTATATTGCGGTGCCCTACTCAGGGTTTCATGTATGATCACATAATATATATTTTTTAAGACCAATTGTTACACATGAAAAGCAATAAATGGTATGAATATACCGCCACTGGTCAAGTGTCGTCGTAACCCGAGTAACTTCTGGTGGTAGGATGTCAGGGTCCGTCTGACTAGCGACCACCGTTCTATGTAAAGTCTGTCGTCAAATATCATCGTTTCGACGTGGATGTGTTCCGTCAGTGTTTATAGAAGAGCCAGTACTTACTAAGTCCGTGTGCTCCATCTTCGGCCTCATCGTCACTTACCACCAGGTGAGATTGAGGTCAAACGCGGGTTTAGTTGTAAATAAAACCTAATATAATTAAAGAACGTTTATATTTTAATTATTCTCATTAAATCTACGTCCACATTAAATAACGTTTATCTTATCTTTTCTTATAATAGGAGGCCGGGAATAACCCAGCGGCACTTCCTTGAGGATCTTTTGTGCCTACCCCATTTTACACACTGGTCATCTCAGTGTGCAGGTTTCCTCACGATGTTTTCCTTCACCGTTAGGAACAGTCAGTAAATGTACGTAAATCTTCGAAAAATACGAAAAACTCATTGGTACATGGAACTGCACGGTTTCGGTTTCGGCACGGTCCTAGCCACTTGGTTTCTATCTATGTTTTTATGTACGCTTTCGCTATGAACACAATAATTATTATAATATCTAATTTAGGTATCATTTTCACGGAGGCTATCAAAATAATAAGTCAGATGAGATTGTAGAATAGAAGATATTAATATCCATTAATTACTGTGTACGAGTAAGGTTCAATCTTAAAATTAAATGTTTCAGAGAATCCATTTTCAGTGTAAGTAATTCAATATTGTTAAAATTGAATTGTTTTCATTTGCCCTTAAATATAATATTTCTAAAATAAATCGTACATATAATTTCTAACACGATTTCATCGCCATAACAAGCAATATGGTAAGATTGGTAACGCCATTTTGGGTTATGTTCTTGCTTTCATGCTGTCATGGCGTGTTCGTCCTATTTTATTGTTTAAAAATGGTATACAGCAAAGTCTGGAACATCGGCGCAAGGTTGCCTGTCTATCGGTATTTTATAGGATACATTTCGGAGAGTGTGCATCGGAATTGCACGACCTAATTCCAGCATCTCCCTTCCACCTTCGGACTACCAGGCGCGGGGAGGGGTTCCATCCTTATGTTGTTGATATCCCATCTGCTCGTACGAAGCGATTTGCTTCTTCATTCATTATGCGAACGGCTAAGGAATGGAACAGCCTGCCGGCGTCTGTATTTCCCGAAACCTACAACCTTGGGATCTTCAAGGCCAGAGTGAATAGGCATTTACTGGACCCGCATGCTCCATCGTCGACCTCATCGTCGCTTACCATCAGGCGAGATCGAGGTCAAATGCGGGTTTAGAAGTAAATAAAAAAAAATAAAAAAATACAGCGGTTATTGTTTTCGTAAAACTAGTGTATTTTACCTAAAAATCGTCCGTGTAAACGTGAACGTTATATAAGACAGTGAAATACTACAGATGGTGTGATCCGGCAACCTAACCTCCAATTGCACTTGGAATGCAACACACTAGGCATTCCTAGTGCACACGACTCTCCCTTAATCACGACGTCAAAACGTTCGAGCTATTTTCAAGATTATAACGCAGTGTAAGTCACAAGCAGGGGCCATTCTTTAAAAAGAAGGCCATTTCGACTTCTATCCACAGACGTAGAAAGTTCGCCTATCCAATCGTTTCAGAAACACTTCTTCTTCTTCTAAGTCGTGTTCCTCATTGCTGAGGGTCGTGATCATTCTAAGGAATTAATCACATAGAACGACTCTCGTGGCAGATTTAATGGGGTGGTTTGCCATTGCCTTTCCCATTTCACACACTGGTTACCTCAGTGTGCAGGTTTCCTCACGATGTTTTCCTTCACCGTCAGAGCAGTCGGTAAATATACGTAAGTTTTTCGATAAAACCGAAACACTCATTGGTACATGGCATTGCCTGGTTTCGAACCCGGACCTTTCGCATGGGAGTCCGACGTCCTAGCCACGACGCCACCGACGCTCTAAATTCAGAAACACATTGTCCTCTAAATGATAGGATAGAAAAATGCAAGTTCCGTTGGTTTTTTGTTATTGTATAAAGGGCCACCTGATGGTAAATGGTTACCCTCGCCCATAGACATCTCACCTCACTAAAATCTTGCAAGAGGGTTTTCAATGTGCTGCTAACCTTAAAGAATTACCTTAATTTATACTTACTACAGAAGCGTCGGTGGTACAGTGGCTTAGCGCCCGGACTCCCGTGCGGGAGGTCCGGGTTCGAAACCGTGCAGTGCAATGTACCAATGAGTATTTCGTATTTTTCGAAGACTTACGTACATTTACCGACTGTTCAACGGTGAAGGAAAACATCGTGAGGGAACCTGCACACTGAGATGACCAGTGTGTAAAATGGGGTAGGCACAAAAGATGCTCAAGGGTCGAAGTGCCGCTGGTGTTATTTCCGGCCCCCTATCATAAGATAAGATAACTTATACTTATACAGTTGTATACTTATAGTTAGAGTACGTTATGTGTCGGTAATAACGCTTAAACCGAAACACAGCAATGCAAGCTTTAAATAAGTAAGACAGTGGTATTCATGTTCATATTATTTATTGGTGAGATCATTCACAAGTCATACATTAAATTAAATAATAATTAATATTAAGTAACATTTAAATTCTAGGTATACCTCCTATATCTCACCAGGCTGACACTGCATAAAGTCATACCACCTAGTATTCGGAAAATATGATATGTATAAAGATGGCCGCCCAAGTGTGGTGAAAGGTATTCCAAAATGGCCGATATAATTAAAAGAATCGCACTTTATCAGTTTTAAAACGCAAATTCAATTATATGTTCACTAGATACGACAATTTATTAATTAGATGGTATGGCTTTGTGAAGGAAGAGTCAGCTGGGGAGGTATCTGAGACGAGGCTCCGCACCGCTCACATTGGAAATGAAATGATAAGCGTTTGGGGTATCAGTCTAGTCATCGTGTGGTGGGTTTGTGGTCCTGGCGGATGTACAACCCTAAAGGAAGACAAACCCACTGCACGGGCATACCCTTGTAACTCGGTTAGTAACTGATAATCTCTTGCTACCCGTGGCTAAGAACTACTTAACTCCGACACAGGCGAGAAGGGCATCGGAGATGGTTGCAGAGAGCCCAGAGCCCCTCATACCTCTACCCTTCTGATGGATAAAGATGTCGCTGCGCTACTGGCGAGAAGGGCATCGGAAATGGTTGCAGAGGGCCAAGAGCCCCTCATACCCCTACCCTTCTGCTGGTTAAAGATGTCGCTGCGCCAGCGCACGAGTGTTCTAGCAGGTTCCTGCGGCTCAGTAGAGCCCACTGCGGAAGAGCATGCCTGGAGGCAGAGGAGACGGTCGCCCATGTGCTATTAGAATGCAGTGAGGTGACAACCTCCCGGGCGGAAAGCCTCGGCACCCTGAGATCACTTCCCGAAGTCCAACAGGACATTAAAGGACTGCTGGACTTGGGATGGCTCGATTAGTAGTAGTTTTCACCATACGCTTGTTTTTCTAACACACGCAAAATAGGCGCTATAGACTTCGTTGAAGGAAAATGACAGAGAGGTCGTCCCAGGATTGGGTATACGGAGCAGTTAAAGGATTGGATCGGTAGTTCGTCGTACTAGGAGATTAAGGAGAAGGTGTGGTACAGAATCGTAATCGTAATCGCAGTCTCCATAGACTGCTGCAGCGACAGACTGCCCCTTAGTAGAAGAAGAAGACGTCTAGTTGCGGAAACCAGCCCGTTACTACAATGATAAGCACAGTTTAAGTTACTTTATAGTTACTAATAAAAGAATATCAGAACAATCGAATTTCTGAACATTTTTTGGAGTAGTTAGCAAGAAGATAGCAAGAAGACCAAGGTATTACAGTAAGTACCACCCTTTTACTTATTTCTGCCGTAATGCTTGCGTTGCTGTGTTTCGGTTTGAAGGGTAAGAAAGCCAGCGTGAATACCGGCATATGAGGCCCTCTATATATATTGAGGTTAGCAGTGGATCGAAAACCCTGTAGTAAGTTTAAGACGAGTTTTTTTTTACAAATAACTTAAGACAAACTGGCAAACGTGCCTCCTGATGGTAAGTTAACTATGGGCGACGGTAAAAACTAACCATTAAGTGGTCCCAAAATAGTAGGGTTAAATGTAAATATTTTAGATATAATGTTTATTCAAAATAAAATAATATTAAAAAATATACTTAAGCTAAAATTACAAAATACCGAACTATTTTACAAGTAAAAGACCTGGCCCAGGTCGCTCCCTGCAAGGAGTGTCCCGAGGAGGCTGGCGGCGTTGCCCCGCTGTATAGCGAGGCTTATACGCTGAGCAAAGATATAATTGTATATAAAATTAGGTAGGTTAGAACTTTCTCGCCAGCCAGGAGGTAGGTTAGAGTCATGTTCACCTGCCTCTTCTAAACCCACCATCGCCTCCTTTCGAGGCAGGCAATGACCGGGGGGTAGTTACCCTTCCGAGATTCCGCCGGGAAAGGGGTTCGTCCCAAAACCCGCTCCTATCCCATAGGGCTCAGGCGACCCAGTCAGTCAGTAAAGTGGTTCTTTCGCTCATCTGCTCTCTTTAACATTGAAAAATTGTGGTTTATTAAAGATAATATTTTTTTCTTGTTCACATAAAAGATTTTTGTTAATTTCTGAAAAATAATGAATCTTGAATCTCTATTGCAGTTGACTGTGCCTTTTCTAGTATGTAACTGTACATCTTTGTAGCATATACCCAATTTCAGCGCCGTGCCGTGCCGCTGCTGGTGGGGCGATAAATTTTTATATAGTCTCGTTTTATAGCTTTGTTTAATTTACGAGCATTATATTTTGTAATTATAATTAATATTATACACAAAAGACGATGACAGTTATTAATGTTAATTATTTTCGGCCGCATTAAGCTCCACCAGAAATGTGCGTGAAAAAAGCGACCAAGTGCGTGCACGGCACTTACATTTTTTTATTGTATAAACAGACACGCAAATGGGCCATCTGCTGACGGTAAGTGGTCACCTTTGCCTACACACATCTCATCTCACTACAATGGTAGGTATTAGAGGGTTTCGATAAGCTGCTAACAATTATGGCTGACGGAATGACTCATGCGCTTGGTAATTCCGCTGGTTTTCTTACCCTTTAAACCGAAACACAGCAATGCAAGCAATGCTGCTTTGCGACAGAAATAAGTAAAACGGTGGTACTATCACAGGCTGACTCTGGAAAGAGTCATAACCACCTTAAACTTTATTATCTTCTAAGTTGTATTCCTCATTGCTGATGGTCGTGATCATTCTAAGGAATTAATCACATAGAACGACTCTCGTGGCAGATTTAATGGGGTTTGCCATTGCCTTCCCCATTTCACACACTGGTTATCTCAGTGTGCAGGTTTCCTCACGATGTTTTCCTTCACCGTCTGAGCAGTCGGTAAATGTACGTAAGTGCTTAGAAAAAACCGAAAAACTCATTTTTTCTGTCGGTCTGGGTTCCCGCATGGGAGTCCGACGTCCTAGCCACGACGCCACCGAGCTCTAAATTTTATTAAACCATACCCAAATAATATTTTCTACAAGGACTAAAGGAAACCCAACAAACCACTGAAAAGAATAGTCTCTTCTTTCCTTAATTTTATACAAAGAAATACAAAAGACTTGACGAAGGAAACCCATAAAATTCTCAAGTTAATAACAATTACCGTAATTCAGTGGTGAAATTGTCCATAAAACAGTTAAATTAATGAGGGTTGACTCCTCCTTCCTCATGCTTTTTAAATATTTCGTAGACTCTAAAAGTGATTTTAAACTGTTAGTGCTGGACTACACGCGTCCGTCCGTCCGTTGAATTTATTTTTTAATGTACTACTAAACCCGCATTTGACCTCGATCTCGCCTGATGGTAAGCGACGATGAGGTCGACGATGGAGCATGCGGGTCCAGTAAATGCCTATTCACTCTGGCCTTGAAGATCCCAAGGTTGTAGTTTTCGGGAAATACAGACGCCGGCAGGCTGTTCCATTCCTTAGCCGTTCGCATAATGAACGAAGAAGCAAATCGCTTCGTACGAGTAGATGGGATATCAACAACATAAGGATGGAACCCCTCGTTAAATCAGCGCATCGTGATTGGATGGAGCGAACTAAACCGTCACTGGAACAGGGCCATGTAGTTCTAGCCTTGACAGTCTATGGGAAATAAATTCGTAGTGTGATGTGGCGACGGTTAAAGGTAAGCGCAGACCTGGAAAGCACAACATTGCAAAAAGATAAATGTAACCAACTTTCTTTACGTTGAAAACAAGTAAAAATAGCTTCTGCATTCGCGTTGATGAACGAAGACTCTATTGTAAGTATTGTGGTCTAATTTATAATTTGAACTTATTTCATATTCATATTAATTTATTTCAGTAACGATCATACATTGTCAAAAAGATAATAAAATAAGTTAGAAATAAATATTAGCATGTCATGATCATTAAAATTATTATATGACATATTACTCTATTAATATTTATAAAATTCCTTACTAAAGTAAGTACAATGTCAAACGGTTAAAAAAGTATTGCAAAATATATGTCTACAGTATTTAAAATATACATAGGTACATTATTCGCCAAGGAACTCATTGACCATGTTTTAAAATTTGAAAATGCGTACGTTTTACGTACGTTTTAGTATCTCGGATAGGAGCTTATATTGATATTACCCACGGAGACGAAACGTGGACACTGACGGTGCGACTGGTCCACAAATTGAAAGTCGCTCAGCGTGCTATGGAAAGAGCTATGCTCGGAGTATCTCTGCTGGATCGAATCAGAAATGAGGAGATCCGGCATAGAAGAAATGTTATCGACATAGCTCATAAGATTAGCAAGCTGAAGTGGCAGTGGGCCGGTCACGTCTGTCGCAGAACCGACAATCGCTGGGGTAGACGAGTTCTGTAGTGGAGACCGCGTTTGGGCAAACGTAGTATGGGACGCCCCCCTACTAGATGGAGCGATGATCTGCGCAAGGTGGCTGGCAGCGACTTTTTTTTTTTTTTTTTTTTTATTTTTTTTTATGTATAACTAAACCCGCATTTGACCTCGATCTCGCCTGATGGTAAGCGACGATGAGGTCGACGATGGAGCACGCGGGTCCAGTAAATGCCTATTCACTCTGGCCTTGAAGATCCCAAGGTTGTAGGATTCGGGAAATACAGACGCCGGCAGGCTGTTCCATTCCTTAGCCGTTCGCATAATGAATGAAGAAGCAAATCGCTTCGTACGAGCAGATGGGATATCAACAACATAAGGATGGAACCCCTCCCCGCGCCTGGTAGTCCGAAGGCGGAATGGAGATGCTGGAATTAGGTCGTGCAATTCCGATGCGCACTCTCCGAAATGTATCCTATAAAATACCGATAGACAGGCAACCTTGCGCCGATGTTCCAGACTTTGCAGTCTAGCTTCCACCAGCGATTCGTCACCTATAAGGCGCTTAGCGCGTTTCTCCACCGAGTCAAGGGCAGCCAGTTGGTATTTAGCTGAGCCGTCCCACAGGTGGCAGCAGTACTCCATGCACGACCGGACTTGAGCTTGGTAAAGGTTTAAAAGCTGTCCCGGCGTGAAGTACCGCCTAACCTTACTCAGGATGCCCAATTTTTTGGCTGCCGTCTTAGCTTTTGACTCAATGGAGCGCCCAAAGTTGAGATTGGAAGTCAGATCCAACCCCAAAAGGCTGAGGTGGTCAGTAATCGGTACGGATACATCCCGGAAAGTCGGAGTCAGGTGGAAGGGACTCCGTTTAGCGGTGAATAGACACGCCTGCGTTTTAGTGGCGTTAAACTTGACCAAATTGGCATCGCCCCAATCGGCCACGGCCTTTAAGGTCAAGTCGATACGCTCAACCATGGCCTCTCTTTGAGTCTGGATCTCACCAGCACCAGCGCGCGCAACAGGAAGATATCTCTCCGTAACCGTGCTGTCGTCTGCGTACCCAAAAATACCCGATATGAGCAGATCATTTATGTGCAGCAGGAATAGGGTTGCAGAGAGGACAGATCCTTGAGGAACTCCGGCGTTGATAGCCAGTTGGTCAGAAGAGCAGCCATCTAGGACCACTCGTATTGACCGTTCACTCAAGAAATCCGCGATCCATATGCGCAAACGTCAGAGAAGGGAATGAAATATTCCATGGCCTGACATACCACGTCGGTTATGGCCGAGGCGCAGCTCGACGGATCCTCAGTAGAGAAGCAGATTTGTCGCCATGGATAAGATGCAAAGAAGTGCCGCATCTCATCCCAATCTGCTGACTTGTATCGCCACACTCGCCTGGTGCCTCTAGGGCTTAAATCAGGCGGAGAGTAGCTAGATACAGATTTCACCAGACAGTGGTCAGAGGTTCCCAATGGGGCAGAAATCGACACAGAGTACCTGTCCGGATCAGTTGTCAGCAGAAGGTCCAAGCAATTGGGCGTGTGACCATCAACATCCGGTATGCGCGTGGGGCCATCGACCAGCTGTGTGAGGTTTAGCGACAACGCGAGTTTGTACGCTTCCCTGCCAGCATGGTCGGTCTTCTGGTATGGGAACAACCACTCCTGGTGGTGAGCATTAAAGTCCCCCAGAAGAACCAATTGCGCAGATGGATACCGTTGTTGGGCCACTTCCGCCGTAAGGCTAAGGTGTTCAATTAACTTAGTTGTCTCCTGGTCACCGCTGTGCGAACGGTAGACACAAGCATAGAGCATTTGCTCCAGCCCAGTGTCCACCAGCATCCATATTACAGAAAATTTGGGATCTTCAAGATTCCGGAGACGCCGACAGCAGATGTCATCGCGAGCATACACGCAGATCCCAGCGCGGGGCTTAAAATTGTACTCCAGGTTATACCCTGGGTAGAGTAAGTATGACGCGTCTGACGGACATCCGATCTGCGTCTCCGTTAGGAATAGCAAGTGTGGATTTTCAGTTTCGAGGTGGTGGTGAACTGGATCAATATTGGAGTGCAGACCTCGGATATTTGAGAGGTGCACTTTAAGTTGGAGGACGTGCTTCCGCTGTGCACACTTACTATTCTTTTTGGACTTTTTCATAATTCATATTGGAGTGAATAGGCGAGAGAACGGTAGTTGGGCGAGGGGCTGCACAGCTCACCCAGCGACGCATGCGGGGTCGCCACACTTATGGTAGCCTCATCTGGAGACTGCGGGGACGCCCGAACCCCCCACGGAAATGCCCACCGAGTCCTCCAATCCGGTCGCCAACCGGCACGGTGGAGCATCCCGGGATTTTTCGCGAGGCGGCGGGGCAGCCTTTCATAGGTGGCTGGCCTACTACTTGGGCCCCCTACAACCTGCGGTCGGCCAGCGGAGAACCGTGCTTCGGATCCCGCTACCCTCCACGATGAGGCGCCCGGCGCGGCAACACATCGCAGCATCGAAACCGGTGCGCATGTGCAGTATAGCTGCCCAGACCCGTTCTCTTGGTGGCTACTCCGGACATCATGCCGAAACACGACTGGGTCGCTTGGCGGCATGTCTTTGTCCGGAGGGTGGTGACAAGCCGCGGTCAGCCTGGACCTACCACCAGTAGGCTGCTCGTTTATGGCTCCCAGGGTTTATGTGTGGGGCCTTGTGGTGGAAACTACGGATGCGAGCAGCGAAACCGTATTCCCACACATCCCTTAGTCGACTTTTACGACACCCACGGGAAGATATGGGGTAGTCCTATTCTGAACCGGGAACTACACGGTTGAAATTGGATGACAAGAGCCGTAGATAGGGCTCAATGGCGCGCCCTGGGAGAGGCCTATGTCCAGCAGTGAACTAGATTAGGCTGCTGATGATAGGAGCTGGTATTTTGTTGTAAATTCTCGGACCAGCCACGTGCGTGGACAGCTGGGTCTTCAGTAGTCAACTGTCAATCAATTCAAGGTCCTGCTGCCTCATTTTTGACAGTTTCTTGCCAACCCATTTCTTAGTAGGATACTCTCTTAGATTTTTTCTGACATATTTACCTATCTCAAATATGTAGAGCGATCCATTTTCTATTGATTAAAAATAAGACGATCTCAACGGCGAGCATGCGTGAAAATACAAATGACGTAGAGGACGTATAGAAACGTGCCAAGACAGAGATTCGTGCCGCTGCATTCTCTCTGCCTAACCCCGCAAGGGACAAAGCGTGAAATTATATAGCTTGGTCCTAAATTCAGCTCCAGCTCTGCACATCGTGTATATGATTATATTCATGCATAATTGTATTCATAAATATAGACTGTCAGTGGCACAGTGGCTAGGACACCGGACTCCCATGGGAAGGTCTGGGTTCGAAACCGTGCAGTGCCATGTACCATTGAGTTTTTAGTATTTATCGAAAATCTGGGTTATTCCTGACCTATCATAAGATAAGATTCATACATATTGTTAAGTATGTTTATTAAGACGTGCTGCTGATTGTTTCTTGCGCCCCTTCTTTTCCTTACGCTATATATAGCACCTTCCGAAGCGGTGGTAGAGTAAAAAAGTGACTCTGTAAAAATGTATCTTAAAGTGCTTACAATAAAAAAAAACTGATTTTGATTCTGATTTTGTATGTATGACATTTATATGAATGTTTCAAATTTGTTAAAAGTAGGGTATTTTCTATAGTCCTTCTGTTTGCGTCGTTAAATAAAAACGCGAAACTATAATTATTTTGTAGTTTTATTGGAACTTTTGAATAAATTGAATAATACATGTATTGCCTCGATCGGTGCAAAAGTGACAAGGGATGAAAAACCATAGATTAAAAATCTAACTTAATAATATAGTGTTAAGTAATAACCAGCAGTAAAACGTGGATCATTGTTGATTGCTTTGCTCATTCAATGTCTGACTAACAATGAAAATGAGGGTATATTGTGTTGATTAGTGCTACGGAGAATATTTATTAGTTATTCCTTTTCTAACTATCTTTTATTTATTTAAACTAGGCAATATTTATTTATTTCATTTTAAACTCAGTATCTGTTAATAATATAATAACATAATTATTTATCTATAGTGAATATTACTACGTCAAAAACTAAAATAAAATAAAAAATATATTATACCTACATTTTCCGGTGGTGGTGAAAAATTACAACTCATTTTAATGTAAAAAATAAACTAAAGTACAGTGCTTAAGTGAAAACTAAAACATATCGAGACACATAAATGGATTCCTGATATCCCACACACAGGGAAACCTAGTTGGGAGTCAGATGGCCAGACATTGAATAAGGGTGAGTGAGTGCATGTATTTTGTGCCCTGAGTCTGGTTACATCTTCAAATAACTACTCGTATCTCTTACCTGTACCTACTTATGTAAGTTTAAATAAATAAATAATATTAATATATTAATATTAACAATGCAAATTTTATGACCCCGGGTGGAAGCCCTTTAGTAATAATAAAGAGCAAACATACTATGTTGTTTCCAACACCTTCCTCTATGGGTATAACACTTAACACGTACATTGCGATCACTAAAGTGAAATAAAAGTGACTCACATTTAGAAAACCAATCTAATTTATTTTATCGAAACACTCCGAATCGGTAAATTGACTCAAAGCTTTTACCGCCTCCGCTTTGGTGCGGTTAAGATCTTGTTCAGATGAAAGCGTATCTTAAACGCTTTGCCATTTATTTAACAGGCTACTCCACATGTCCCTACCAGCTACGTATTATTTAATAGCTATTGCTAAAGTCGACAATTAAAATCAGTACATATTTATCATTTTACATACTTTAGGAGAGACGGTGTCACGTCAAAAAGCATAGCCTTAGTTTCAGCGCACACTATCGAAGTAGTGGCAAACGATCGACAACGTCATAATTTTATGCTATTCGTATTTAAATCCAATTTAAATTAATTATGTGAACCTCATCAATGCATTTGCGGTTCCATGGTGGAAGCCAGCGGCCATCATGCTTTGAAATGCGGTCGGTGCTCAGGGAGGTTCCCGCTTCACCACGCGCTTAATGATATCATCCGGAGGGCCCTAGTGTCGGCCAACGTGCCGTGCGTGGTCGAGCCGCCGGGTCTTAGTCGTACTGACGGCAAAAGATCGGAGGCTTGACGTTAGTGCCATGGCGGGAGGGAAAGTGTCTGCTGTGGGACGCCACGTGCGTTAGTACGTTTGCGGCCAGCTATGTCAGACGCACGACACGAATGGCCGGGGCGGCAGCCGAGTTTGCAGCGGTCAAAAAACGGGATAAGTACTCCGCTCTCCAACAGAACTACCTGTTCGTCCCGTTCGCGGTGGAGACAACGGGTTGTTGGGGGGCGGAGGCGAAACAATTCGTGGCAGAGATTGACCGTCGCCTCAGGGAGAGGGGCTGTGACCCTCGCTCCGGGTCGTACCTGGTGCAAAGGTTGGCCGTAGCGATACAGCGCGGTAACGCCGCGAGCGTTATGGGCACCTTTGCACCGGGGACGACAAGGGGCGGGCTATTTGATAGACGATAATTATTTCATTATTGGAAAATTATTATTATTATGTTAAGTTGACATTATTTGTAATTATATTTTAAAAATTCAAATTCTAAAGTATTTAAAAAAATATTTAAATTAATGATAATAATATAAATTTCAATTTTAATTAAAACTAAGTATTATGTATTTAATCTTGCCATGTGGATTGGCGAGTATCTACCATATCTACCTGATGTTGAAGAACTCTTCAACCGTATAGAATGCACTTCGCACCAGCATTTCTTTTAATTTCAATGCGAATGCAGTTTCACTCGGTGCGTCTCTTTATTACGGCATATGGACGAGTCTCAAGATTTCTTTGAAATATGTTTATAGCGACTGTGTTGGGTTGTGTAATTATAACTCATTGCGAAATTAGTCTACCATTCATTTTATTAACAAAACCATGAAAACTTAATTTCGAACAATTTGAAATTGATAGTTAAAAATCCATTTTATTTTCGACAAAAATCTGTTAATGTCAAAATGATCAAAACCTGATCACAAATGTTGTGATATTCACCGGTTAAAAATACTGGTTAATACTTACGGTTGTTTGTACTTGGTGAAACTTGTAGTACATGATTAGACTTAAATAATATACTGTTTCACGGGTTTTTATTGTACTTTTTTATCAGAAGATGTGTAAACGAAACCGGTATAATACCTGAAGATGTGTAAACGAAACCGGTCGTAATTAATTAAATACAATAAAAACCCGTGAAACAGTATATTATTTAAGTCTAATCATGTTAAAATACTGTTGATAAATTAAGCACTGAGCCCGCAGTGTGTTTGCGTCCAAAGTAATTAATGCCAGCGCTTAAAATACGGCCATCTTCGTCATGAGTAAGTTAGGTCTTTGGGAAAACCATAAGTTATAATTTACGTTATAAAGTACTGTCCTTTTTAAAGCATTAAGGAAGATTTATTTTTTTATTTTTGTGTCTTTGTTTTAATGCCAATTTAGTATACTTTTTGAATGCATGAATACACTTTATTGCACAAAAATAGTGTGATACAGTGCGTACGAAACGATTAATACAAACTAGACGGTCTTATCGCTAAAAGCGATCTCTTCCGGACAACCTTTTGGTGGAGTAATTTTGGTAGAAAAAGGTAGGCTGCATGTAACCTTGTTTTTGCTGGGCTCCTTTGAAGCAGAAATAGATCCTCGTTTGACCTCAATCTCGTCTGGTGGTAAGTGACGATGAGGCCGCAGATGCAGCACACTGGCTTAGTAAGTAGGTACTGGCTGTTCTATAAATACTGCCGAAACACATCAACACCAAAGCAAACATTGTTAAATTCTGTAATGAGCCTAAAAAAACGTATTCTTATATACGATTTCCTTGAATCCGCAAGCAGTTGAAAGTGGTAATGTTGGTTGAAAATAGCAGAAATTATTCTGAGTAAATTCAATGTAACATGTACCCGAGTAAGCAGATTTCGTACAAGAGAAACTAAGCTGTAACATGCTTACTCGGGATGTTATAAAGCTATGATATTTGCATTTTTCTTCCGTAGCTTGCAAAGGTGACATAAAATTATATTCCCCTGTAGTGCAGTTTTTTAAATTATATTTTCCTGCATAAAGGTGGAGACAGTGCAATATATATTTCTAGGATTTCGATCTAGTTTTCAGGCTTGTACAAAAACAGCATCTCCGTTATTCTAGACTGTTCTTTTACATAAATGTTCATTAAAATGCTTTCTATTAATTTTTACTATTTGATAAGGCTGTCCTGTGTCTTCTAACATTGATGGCTGACGGAATGACTCATGTGCTTGGTAATTACGCTGGTTCTCTTACCCTTAAACCGAAACACAGCAATGCAAGCTTTGCTGCTTTGCGGCAGAAATAAGTAAAACGGTAGGACTATCACAGGCTGACTCTGCAAAGAGTCATAACCACCTTAAACTTTATTATCTTCTACGTCGTTTTCCTCATTGTTGAGGGTCGTGATCATTCTCGTGGTAGATTTAATGGGGTGGTTTGCCATTGCCTTCCCCATTTCACACACTGGTTATCTCAGTGTGCAGGTTTCCTCACGATGTTTTCCTTCACCGTCAGAGCAGTCGGTAAATGTACGTAAGTTTTTCGAAAAAACCGAAAAACTCATTGGTACATGACATTGCATGGTTTCGAATCCGGACCTCCCGCATGGGAGTCCGACGTCCTAGCCACGGCGCCACCGAGGCTCCAAAACTGTCCTGTTTACAAACAAATAAATATATCTTCTTTATTTCAAAAGCGACGAGACTTTTTATTCTTATTCTAATGAATATAAGAATGTCACGAAACCGTTTCATCCGCATTTATGGGAACGTTCAGAAAACGTCTTCCTTGTGAAAGAACATCTTTGTTCCCATTTGCTCTTTCACTATGGGTTGCTTATATCGCACTTTATTGGGACATAACCATAACCCTTACGTATTAGCATATTTCTTTCACAGCTACAAGGATGCTATTTAGGACGGCTCTAATGTGTTTCGCGCCTTATCTGACCCCAGCATTATTTAATTTGGTGTCCTTTTTGAAGTACACCTTTGACGTAGAAATGGATTGAAATGGAAATATTTTTGGACATTATTTTTTGTGTCTATGGTTTAAATTAGTCTACTTTTTGCTGGATTTCTTTCAATTCAATTCAATTTTTTTATTCATAATATGAATTACACGTCAAGAAAAAATAAAAATTATTATATTACAAAGCAATAACACAAAAACAAACATTTGAATTCATAATTACGAGTACATTTAAAAACATCATTGTCAATTATTTAAATAATAAATCATAATAATAAAAATAAAATTAAAAAATTAAAAAAAACTGAACAATGTCCTTTGAAACATAAATAGGCTTTAACCCGTGTTTAACCTCAATCTCACCTGGTGGTAAGTGACAATGAGGTCGAAGATGTAGCACACGGGCTTAGTAAGTACTGGCCCTTCTATAAACACTGCTGAAACACATTAACGCCGAAGCAAATATATTTGACGACAGACTTTACAGCAGGGGTCGCCAGCCAGGCGGATCCTGAAGGGATCCTACCGACAGCTATTTTGTATGATTAGTCATCTCGTATGACACGCTTGACCAGTGGCGGTAGCGATATTCTAATACGTCCCATCTTATACAGCGCTGCATATTTGGTACCCGAGTATGTCAGCATTTGCTGACTTTCCCCCCTTTTGACAAATGTACATAGTGCTTTGTACTTTAATATTAACACACATGGGTGATGTGTAGTATTATGATAGGGGGGCGGGAATAACCCAGCGGCACTTCAACCCTTGAGGATATTTTGTGCCTACCCCATTTTATACACGGTCATCTCAGTGTGCAGGTTTCCTCACGATGTTTTCCTTCACCGTTAGAGCAGTCGCTAAATGTACGTAAGTCTTCGAAAAATACGAAAAACTCATTGGTACATGGCACTGCGTGGTTTCGTACGCGGACCCTCTCGCATGGGAGTCCGGTGTCCCAGCCACTGTGCCACCGACGTCCCATTACTTTATAATACGTCCCATACTCGGAAATAAAGGCTGGGATATATGTTTAAATAGGGAATATAGAAATTCAACGATACATTTATCGATTTCTGTATTTTTCTTTAGTTTTAAACGTTATAGTTTTCGAAATAGAATATTCAGTAACATGTAAGTGATATTCAATAATGCTTTTTAAAAGGTATCACGAAACTGCCACAGGTTAGGGAATGTTTCTCGCTGCATTTTGTACGTCGGGAGCGCTATTAGCATAATTCTTTCGCAGCTCCGTTACAAGGCGTAATTTAGGACAGCGTTAATGTGTTTCACGCCTTATCTGGCCCGAGCATTATTTAATTTCTAGACGTTTTGGAGACGTTTATTTTAGACGTTAACTTTATATTTCACTAAACGTCTTGTGTTATATATTTTTCTTAATAAACTACTATTAAAATCGGTTTATTGCCCGTGGTCCACCCGGTGTACCATGGGAAGAAATATCTCCCCGTAGTTTCTTCATTCTCTCATACGTACGTAAATTAAAATTCCAAATAAAAAAAGATAATTCGTCTTTTTATCCGAACACCGTGAGTGATAAATCTTTTCCTCGTCGTTATATCCAATCTGGCTAATGTAGAAATCACACAACGCGCTGTATAATCCGGAACATCGAGGTTATCCCGGGATAATCTTGAAAAATGACCTTATTTTCATTCGACCCTTAGATACTTTAAGACTAACCGTGAAAATAAAAAAGGTTACATTTTTTTTCTGCAGCTTCACGTTTATAGAGGTTAGAACTATTTGTCTTCTACAGTGTTTTGTAGGCTTATGGAAAAAATAAAGAACTTGAAATTGAAAACGTTTATTTATCATTGTAAACACCAGAATATAGCAAGTACACAATACAGAAGTATACAAAGATTAATACATGCAGCACAAAGCATCCGGTGTGGTACAGTGCCAAAAAGGGTACACCATGCCCAGCATAATGCTGAGGCAAGCCACAGCGCTGATTTTCAGCTGGCCCCTCAGTGACTGCACGGACGAAGAAAGCAACAGTGTGTGCGTGTTGTGTTGTATGAATGTGTTTGTTTTTATGAATGAGGATTTTAGTGTGTATGTGAGGTAATTAGTGTGTGGGAGGGTGATGGCATGGTGCGGGTGTATTTACATGGTATTATGTATGTGGATGGTAGATAACAGAAGAAATCCATGTATTGAATTTTCCTTTCCATGGAAAAAATTCCATAATCAAAGCCGTGGTAATCGATAAATAGGAATGGGTGGATTACGCTTATAAAATCTTTGGTAACATGTTTTCCCAAACTACACCCAAGAGTGTCGTTTATCCAGAGCGCCTCTAAAGAACGTTATGGTTTTACCCATATTGCGACGCTATAAGCGAATGTTTCCTAATGTCTGCGTTTCATATCACTATAAAGGGACAGTATTGCCCTCATGAGGAGAACTTAGGAGGGTAAGTAAGTGTTAAGAATCTGAGAAAAGTAAATTGAGTACGGTTTGGATAGTTTTACGGTTTATAGGAAGTTTTGCGGTTTTATAAAAGCTAGATTTCGTTTATTCTAATATACATCCGAGCGTGTGTGTTACGCCCGGGGCGAACTCTCCTCGCCCAATACAAATATTCTTTACTGGACACTAGAGAAAAATACAGGACAAGAAAAGATACGAAATACAAATACAATTGGTGGCCTACTAAAATACTATATACACTAAAAATATTATAAATACTATATACTACTATACTTGGAATACTATTGAAGCCAAATCATAGATTCTTGATTTTTTAGGAATCCCTACACCGATGGGGCAAACGAAGCCCTATATTGCTGTCGCTCCGTTCGTCTGCCGACTCTTCCGTCTGTCAGAGGGGTTTAGCGCCTAAATAGAATAAGACACAACCTTCAAAATTTCACATAATATGTATTATCTTGATCCAAATCCAAATCCGGATATCGACTTCAAAATTTGGAAAACTAAACTAAGGCTAAGAAAACTAAAGATAAAAAATTGGGGTTAAGTCCCCCACATCCGGCAGTGTACCCAAGAGACTGGCTGCGTTGCCCCGTTGGATAGCTAAGCTGATCCGCTGGGCCAAAAAGGAGCCAGATCTTGGGGGACTTAACCCAAATTTTTTATCTTTAGTTTTCTTAGCCTTAGTTTAGTTTTCGTTTTAGTATTATTTTAGTTTAGTAGTAAATAAAACCTAAATTTTGTAAAATTGTTTTTTATAGGGAGTCGAAAAAACCCCATCCCATCGTTGTACCCCATCGTTGTTTACACATTCATACTTTTGTCAAGGAATTATAACGAAAAGTTCCACAGAGTGTAGTATGATGTGTCTTCCACTGTACATGACTTTTTCCGTGTGGTCTTCAGTTATTTTTGCTAAGTAGGTAAGGGTCAGATCTTAGGAAAATTATTGTGACAGTAATAGCCTCAAAGGGACATTTTTCCGTCAAATAAAATACCCGGAGGACGACCAGCGGACCTATTGTGGGTCTTACTTATTATATATCGGGATAAAGAGCGAATAGGGACCTTTTCCAATAATATGGAAATATGCTGTGTATTTTGATGATTGGCTGTCTTTAGTACGATGCAGCGATTTTGGAATCCAATCGGAATGAATCCGTAGAAATCTAGAAAATAAAAAAATAAATTAACATGGAAAAGAGAGAAACAATTTATTACCAATACACACATAAAAACAATTAGGTACAGAAGATAAAAATAATATTAAACAAATATATTATAAAAATAAATAAACAAAAGTAAAATGAATTTATTCATAAAATTAATTTACATGTCATATAATAATAATAATTTTCCAATAATGAAATAATTATCGTCATTCAAATAGCCCGCCCCTTGTCGTCCCCGGTGCAAAGGTGCCCATAACGCTCGCGGCGTTACTGCGCTGTATCGCTACGGCCAACCTTTGCACCAGGTACGACCCGGAGCGAGGGTCACAGCTCCTCTCCCTGAGGCGACGGCCTATCTCTGCCACGAATTGTTTCTATAATAAGCAAAAGTAATTATGTTTGATTAAGGTGGTGTGCAGCACCGGGAAAAGGGGTGTGCAAAAGGCTTTAGCGTTATAGGGTATCAGAAAGAAAGAAAGAAAAAACATTTATTCAACATTGCATACATTATTAAACTTAAAACAATATTGGAAAAAATAAAAAAAAACAATGCAACATTAAAAGGACACATGCTCAGCACGTGCTGCGGTCCGACCGGTACGGCAGAACCGCAGCGCTGGTTTTCAGCTGTGCCAGGACGAATGCATCGCGGGCGAAACGGCAGTCAGGAACTAAAACAAAAATATATTAAAAGTATAAATAATAAAACAACAAATAAATAAATACCTAAAGATGAAATAGATAACAATTAAAACTGGAAAGAAAAGAGATAGAAATACATAGTGAGTAAGTACATATCACGGAAAACCACCCCGTTTTCCGTGATACCCTATAACGCTAAAGCCTTTTGCACAATGCTCTTTGATTTTGAAGGCACTGGCATTTTTCTTGTTATTTTTTTTGTATAAGGAGAGCAGATTAGCAAACGGGCCATCTGAAGTTAGTGATCACGGTGATGCCTGAAAATCAGCGCCGCAGTGCTAACTCCGCTGCGGCAACAGGCTGAGGCAGTCCCCTTCTTCCGGTGCTGCACGCCACCTTCATCAAACTTAATTACTATTGTTCTGTACGTAATTGTTTGTATGTGTGCGCTATTGGAAATTAACTCTTTCTTTATATGAAGTTATTATAATATATTAGTTATCCCCTCTTTGTTGTCACGAAAACACTAGATACTTCCGTAAGATTTTTTTTATATTTTTTTATTTACGATTACGACTAAGCCCGCATTTGACCTCAAATCTTCCCTGGTGGTATCTCATCTTATCTTATGATAGGGGCCCGGGAATAACCCCAGCGGCACTTCGACGCTTGAGGATCTTTTGTGCCTACCCCATTTTACACACTTGCTTGCTTGCTTGTTTGCTTATCGTATGGTTAGTGGCCAACCTATTTGTCAGAGTTGTTCAGGCCGCCCGTAGGCCTCTGACTGACTTAACGACTCCTGTCGAACGACAACAACCGGGACCGACTGCTTAACGTGCTCTCCGAGACACGGAGGAGCTCAGATGAAATATGCCACTAGCGGTCACCCATCCAGGTACCGACCGCGCCAGCGTCGCTTAACCTGCACGATCACGTCCGGACCGTGCTCGCAACTAGGCTAGCAGCTCCTAAACTTACACACTGGTTATCACAGTGTGTAGGTTTCCTCACGATGTTTTCCTTCACCGTTAGAGCAGTTGGTAAATGTACGTAAGTCTTCGATAAATACGAAAAACTCATTGGTACATGGCACTGCACAGTTTCGAACCTGGACCTTCCGCACGAGGTCCGGTGTCCTAGCCACTAGGCCACCGACGTTCTCTCTCTCTCAATCTCACCTGGTGGTAAGTGACGATGAGGCCGAAGATGGAGCTCACACGGGCTTAGTTAGTACTGGCTCTCCTATAAACACTGCCGAAGCCAAGATATTAAACGCTGTGGACCCAAGACCGTACGATGAAAAATTATATACAGTTTACCTCTCCCTGTAGTAATACCTACTTGTAGTTTATAAATTTATTTAATGAGCACATACCATGGGGCAGTACTTAGATTGTCACAGTTGTTAGTTGGTTAACTTTGTACAAGGACTGGCTGAACATCAGCGCTGTTTGTTTACACGCAAGTGTGTTCACTCAAGCATCAGCTGAGCCAGGTGCCTATTGACAATAGTATTATGGAGTGAACTAAATATGTATTCTTTGTAGCAATAAAGTGTTTATCTTATTCTCTCTTCTTCTTCTAAAATGACACCTGTCCTTTTCTTAACGATACTGAAAGAGACAGACGGATTGAACTTAAATTTCAGTTTGCAGGAATCGTGGAAACTGAGACTCAGTATAAGCAGGTTATTTTGTGTAACGGATCGCATGCGGCGGGTGAGTATTCATCGCTGATTGCGAAGTTAAAACGTCAGTGAAAGAACACGATAACCTGCAATGTATGTCGATATCGACTAGAAAGAGGAGAGCAAAGCGTTATTTGGGTTAATTTAATTTAATTTAATATTTCATCGACACCCTTGCCCCGTCCCACCTTCCAGCCACGGCAGCGAAGGTCGGGTCGGCAGCAGCATCTGCGGAGAACCTCAAGCGGCGTAAATATGCGGGCCTGGGTGGTGATTGCATATTTGCGCCGTTCGGGGTGGAGACCTTGGGGCCGTGGGGGCCTGGAGCCCACTGCCTCTACGGGGAAATAGCCAAGCGCCTCGTAGAGACATCCCGGGACCAGAAGGCTGGCCTATACTTCGCTCAGCGTATAAGCCTCGCTATACAGCGGGGCAACGCCGCCAGCCTCCTCGGGACACTCCCTGCAGGGAGCGACCTAGGTCAGGTATTTTATTTGTAAAATAGTTGGGTATTTTGTAATTTTATTTTTTATTTTATATTTTACATATTATTAAATTAAATATCTCAAAGTTACAGTAAAATTGTGATCATATGACCATTTCAAAATAGCAGACCATTTGTCAATAGTATTATGGAGTGAACTAAACATGTTTTTTTGGGCCATTAAAGTGACTTTTCCGAAAATTTACGCTCTCATTTAAACTGATGTAGGTAATTACTAACTAAACCAAATAGTCACTAAACTCCAAGTTAAGGTGATTTTAACTGCGAGACATCAGGAGTAATTAATCACAGCACGGGTGTGACTGACACGGTGATATTAATGGCGGGTCTTCGTTTCCGACTTCCAATGCGATTTGGGCATCGAGTGAACAATGTATGGAGAGGTACGGAACCCATCAAAACGTAGTGCAGAGGTCAGAGTCGACTCGAAGCATTAGAATGTAAGTAATAACTTTGTTGTTGTTGTTGTCGTCCTATGGTACCCCGGAGGTACTTAGGCCCTCCACGAGATCTCTCCACGCCGCTCTGTCCTGTGCTACATTCCTAGCTTCACTCCAGCTCAACCCTGCTGCCTTCAATTCACGGTTGCGGAGCATGCGGGTCCAGTAAGTGTCTATTCAGAATAGAATAGAAAAGAAATATATGTATTGCCAAATCATATAAATTTAAAAATTTAAAATTATAGTATGGAGCATGGAGGAAACGTGTTCGGGAGGGATGTCAGGAACACGATGCAAAGAGGTTCGAAATACTGGCGGCCAGGAGAGCAAACAGACACCGAGTGATCACTCATCTACCCGGTGCACCACTCGCTTGCCGCGCGTGCGGGCCGTGTATGCCATTCCCGAATAGGTTTATTTAGCCACGAAAAGAGATGCCTTCGCGACGCTACTTAAATCGTCTGCAATAGACGTAACAGGCCTATGATGATGATAATATATTTGGCATAAGGGGGAAAAGTCAGCAAATGACATACTCGGGTACCAAATATGCAGCGCTGTTTTTCATTTCCCCCCTTATCCCAAGATATTAGTGGGAGCGATAGTGATAGTGGGTAAAAAATATTAATAATTAAAATTAAAAACTAAACATCAAATAGATTTTTTAGGTAAGAATTTGCCAAAAATAAATAAATAAATTGCACTAATGACCTGTGTGATACATATTTGTGTGTGTGTGTGTGTGTGTGTGTGTGTGTGTGTGTGTGTGTGTATTCACTCTGGTCTTGAAGATCCCAAGGTTGTAGGTTTCGGGAAATACAGACGCTGGCAGGCTGTTCGATTCCTTAGCCGGTGTTCCATTCCTTTGCTATAACGGTGAAGGAAAACATCGTGAGGAAACCTGCATGTCACAGAAAATTAAAAGTTTTCGAAGGCCTGTGAAATCCACCACACAGCACTGGGCCCGCTCGGTGGATCATGGCCCGGACCCCACTTGTGCAAGGGGAGGCCTGTGCCCCAACAGTGGGGACATTAATAGGTCGATGATGAATGTGTGAATGATGACTACAAAAGAATCTGAAAAGAAATTCCTTTTAAGTTCTCTTATCGACTTGACATTCCTTTTCTAGTCACATATCTTAGAATATATTAAGTCGAACTCGCCTATCTACTTGCCTTATGGCAACAAACATAAAAAAAATGTCATCTGTCAATGTCTAGCTATGCCTACCTCTTCCAAGCTGCAATGATCCTTTTGATGGATGCCATACAACCTAAATGTGTCACGTTTTGCCAATAATGTTAAAATAAGAACTTAAAATGTTGCTACCGTAAACTTCTATTAATATATTTTATACATAAAAATGCTACTTTTATAATTAAATCATTATTTATTTATAGATTATTTTACGTATTTTTATTTTGAAATATAAGATTGTTAATAAATAAAAGCTTCGGAAACGTGGGCCCTAACGGTTGAGGCCATCCATAAAGTCAAAGTTACCCAAAGAGCCATTGAGCGAGCTATGCTCGGAGTCTCCCGAAGAGATAAAGTGCGAAACGAAGACCTCCGGCTGCGCACAAAGGTCACGGATGTAGCTAAACGCATAGCGACTCTGTAATGGCAATTGGCGGGACATGTGGCTAGGCGAACCGACAACAGGTGGACCCGCAGAGTACTCACGTGGAGACCGCGCACGAGCAGCAGGAGTGTGGGACGTCCAGCACTTGTGACTTGTGACAGACACCAGTGACTTGGCTCAGAAGCACTGCAAATCGGGCTACATGGAAATATATAGGAGAGGGCTATATCCAGAAGTGGATTAATAAAGCCTGAAGAAGAAGAAGAATAAATAAAAAAAATAACTGCGCAATTAAGAGGATATTGGGTAGTTGAGGTTAGGCGCTTGTATTATTCAATTTATCTCGTTAGTATTTATTACTTATTTAAAATATTATAATCTCTTATTTAATATTGCGGTGCCCTATTCAGGGTTTCATGTATGACCAAATAATATACATTTTTAAGACCAATTGTAACACATGAAAAGCAATAAATGGTATGAGTATGAGTATGAGTAAGAGGGGGTGGTCTGCCCGTGAAAAATTGTGAAATGTTCTCCCGCCATAAAATCAAAATAAAGTAATATTAAGAAATGAAATTTCATATTCCTTATCGGATAGTCAATATAAATATTTGCATATAATTACTTTTTTCAGAAAATTTATAGTTATGAAGAAATTATCAATCGAAATTTCACGATTATCACGCGCAGACACCCTCTGAATTCTAGCGTCGAGTCGTCTAGATATTCACTCAATAAAAACGACAATTATTGTAAAAAAATTATCACCAATCGATTTCTTTTTCTTGTAATTGTGATGATGTAAATTAAAACTCAGTAAAAGACCACAAAATATGTTTCTTATTTCCATTAAATGAAAGAGTATAATATAAGTACAGGTTACATGTATGCCATTTCGATTGTGTCTAACTTATTTTTTTCTTTTTGGCTAATTCTTACCTTCTATTTCAAAGGTTCCCAAACTTATTTTGTCTACCGCCCACTTTGAGAATAAAATATTTTTTAGCGCCCCCATTTTTTCCCCTACTTAAAAACGACTATAACTTCAAATTAAATTAATTAATTATTGTGAGCTATATTAGCGGAGATTAAACATTAATTCTAAACGAGACTTTTACTATAATTCGCAAGAGTTAACTTGAAACCTGAGCGCAGTAATACAATACAAAAGTATGTCTGTTACCTTTTTATTTGTTTGTTTGTGTCTACTTTCATTTCGAAGCGAAGCGACCGATTGACATGATTTTTATTTCATATATTCAATAAAACATGACAGATATATGAACTACGCGGAGAGAAATAGCGAACCGAGTTTGAGCAATCTCTTAACTAATATTAGTTGATGTTCACAAGTTGTAGTTGAGAGTCGAAAGCTCATGCAGTCGGTGTCTAAGAGGCCTCTTAGCTAAATGAAATTACAAATCATCCCCCAAGCCTCTACACAACGCCCCCATTTTTTTTCTGGGTCTCTTACGGCCTTTAGGCCTGCAGCGCCCACAAGGGGGCGTTATCGCCCACTTTGGGAAAGGCTGTTCTATTTGATGTTTAGTTTTTAATTTTTATTATTATTATTAACTTATATTATTAAATTTTTATTAAATTTAGAAAAACAGCGCTGCATATTTGGTACCCGAGTATGAATATTAATTAATTATTTTATTCGTACTATAATTTTAAGTTTTGTTGTAATTTGGCAATAAATATATTTCTATTTCTATTTCTATATTTCTAAAACATTTTCTTTATATTCCCATAATGGAGCTGAGTAATATCTGATTGAACTATAAAGAGTCGTGGGATAATATTGATCACCAACTCATGCTCGATTCACGCACAAAATAATCACGAAGCCGAATTAGAAACTCCTGGCTTTGTCTATCTAAAACCATCCACTTATTTCATGATATTTTTGGCTCGAAAATACTAATAAGTATTAAACAAATGACGAAAAACAAAAAATTAAATAAATTTATTTTTAATTGCATTTTAAAAATTATAAACACGTTTATTAACCAATTGGAATGGATATTTTTATTTTTTTATTTTTTTTATTTACTACTAAACCCGCATTTGACCTCGATCTCGCCTGATGGTAAGCGACGATGAGGTCGACGATGGAGCATGCGGGTCCAGTAAATGCCTATTCACTCTGGCCTTGAAGATCCCAAGGTTGTAGGTTTCGGGAAATACAGACGCCGGCAGGCTGTTCCATTCCTTAGCCGTTCGCATAATGAACGAAGAAGCAAATCGCTTCGTACGAGCAGATGGTACATCAACAACATAAGGATGGAACCCCTCCCCGCGCCTGGTAGTCCGAAGGCGGAATGGAGCTGATGCTGGAATTAGGTCGTGCAATTCCGATGCGCACTCTCCAAAATCATCATCATCATCAGCAGCCTATTCTAGTCCACTGCTGGACATAGGCCTCTCCCAGGGCGCGCCATTGAGCCCAATCTTCGGCTCTTCTCATCCAGTCGCTGCCAGCCACCTTACGCAGATCGTCGCTCCATCTAGCAGGGGGGCGTCCCACACTACGTTTGCCCAAACGCGGTCTCCACTCCAGAACTCGTCTACCCCAGCGGTTGTCGGTTCTGCGACAGATGTGACCGGCCCACTGCCACTTCAGCTTGCTAATATTATGAGCTATGTCGATAACTTTTGTTCTATGCCGGATCTCCTCATTTCGGATTCGATCCAGCAGAGATACACCCCATAGCACGCTGAGCGACTTTCAATTTGTGAACCAGTCGCACCGTCAGTGTCCACGTTTCGGCTCCGTAGGTCATTACGGTCTCTCCAAAATGCATCTTATAAAATACCGATAGACAGGCAACCTTGCGCCGATGTTGCAGACTTTGCAGCCTTTGCAGGATATTAATTAATCGAAATAGTTAAACGATCTTTTAAAGAATCGGATCGGTAATGACTCGAGCACCGAATAGACATCTCTATATGATACGTCAAACAAACTTCCAAAGGATCATCCCAAATTGGATAAGGTATAGTTACATAGTTACTCTACTTTTGCTTACTGTCGAATTGTCGTTTTTTATTTTCCTTTACTAAATTGGGGTGCCATAACTATGTAGGCTCTATATCTGAGATAAAAGTCGTCCTTTGAAGTCGTTTCTTTCATATTAGAGTGAGTGAGTGGAACAGGAAAAAACACGACGACAGGAACTAACACTTTATGAATGATAACATTATCAAAATAATCTTTATTTGAGACGAAAAATACTTCCTTCTTCCCGAATACTGTTATGTACGCAATATCCCCGGAATGTCGGTTTCTAGTGATGTGACAATTACGTTGGGTGTTGTGTAATGTATTGTGTTTATCTGTTCGTTTTTTCCTTATAACATGTATACATATTAGTATACCTACATATTTTTGGCTTTGGTACACGACAAGGTGACCATGTCAGCCTCGTTAGGGTCACTAAGAAAAGGGAATGGAAGCTCAAGTATTATTAGAGTCAGCCCTCACTTTGAGAGCCAACTTAGCAAACAACAGTAAGTGTTTCATATTATCAGATAAGGGCCGACTCAAAATAACATTGAGCCTCCCATTGTGGAGCCTATTGAGGACAAATTTGTTCCTTTCAATTTTCCTCAGGTCACACTCCATTAGGAGGTGAGTGAGGTCTTCTATTTTGTTGCAGTTGGTACAAAACGGCGATGCTGCTCTTCCCACCAAATGCAAAAACTTATTTAACGGAATGTGACCCGAGCGCAATCTAAAAGCCAAGACAAGTAGTATTTATGTATTTTAAACATTATTATTTATTAAGTACCTATATTTTTATTACTTGGTATTATTTAAATTGTTCTTGCACCCGCTTACGTTGTATTTTATCTAAACTATTAATTTAACTAGGTCACGTCAGCATATGGCAAATTCTACCCAGCCAAGCAATGATTTGATGTTTATTTTTTTAAGGCAAAGGGAATTGAGCCCATACATTCATGTCTGATGTAAACAACTCTTTCAAGTCTTCATTAAAATGCTGGTGTGACACATTTCAATGCTATCTTGGAGAATCTTCCACGCGTCTGCACCATCTGAACCAAAGAAGAAGGCGTCCCGGACACAATATGGCTCTTCAAAATCCAGCCAAGTACGAATCGGGCTGCAGCGCCTTATTTGACTTTACATCACTGTCCCACACATTATTCACATCTTGCAGAAGTTCTTCGAACAAGAAACACCATTCTTACTAGAAAAGCACTACTGTAAAACAATTTGCAAGATAAAACGAAACAAAGCTGACGTAGATGCCACAAAAGCGCGGGAGAAATTCCCAAGCGATGATTCATGTCTGACAGCTCCTTTGGCGGGAACTAGAGATGTTCTCCTTCGTTCAGAAATCGATATAAGTGTCCATCTCACGACCCGATTTGATCGCGGATAACTCAGTTTCGCGCTGTTTGCGACAAACGCTATCTATAGTTGTACATATAAAACTAAAGCGCTGGTTTTCAGTGGAGCCCCTCCAGTCATGTAAATACAAAACTACGAACGTGCATACTTGAAATAATATGTAACTACAGTTATTCATTTACATAGGTACTATGTAATGTTTCGAATGAATGAAGCGAATGTAACTGCGTAATTTAAACAATTTTGAATGTTTATCCGAAGGTATCTTGTTAGAATACAAACGGTGTTGTGTGGTTTAAGCGTTGAACTTATAGTTGAACTCATTTTATTATATACTCGTATGTAACAAGTGAGCTATCCAAGCACCTACTTTATAGTCTTTACGTTATTATTTTTATTTTTCAAATAGGCATAAGTTTTTTAGTCATTACATTCAATAGAATTTTTTCATAACTCAAGATTGTACAACAATCAATTTTCTACTTCTTAACCATGCTGTGTTTACATGTTAAGGGTTACGACCTAGCTCATAACTTTATATTGATTTTTCTGTAATTTCTATGGTTGTAGTCTGTTGTGTTTACCTAATAAATAAATTAAATTAAATTAACTAAGAATTGGTAAGAGCATCGGTGACCTAGTGGCTAGGACACCGGACTCCCATGTGGGAGGTCTAGGTTCGAAACCATGCCACGTACCAATGAGATTTCTGATTTTTTCAAAGACTTACGTACATTTACCGACGGCTCTAACCTCTAAAGGAAACCTGCATGTTTGAGGAAATGAAAAGTTTCCGAAGGTGTGTGAATTCCACCAATCAGCATTGGGCCCGCTCGGTGGATCATGGCCCGTACCCCCTAGTGTAGGCCTCCCGCCTGTGCCCCAACAGTGGGGACATTGATAGGCTGATGATGATCATATGTAGATGCTCGCTTGAGACGTTTATGGAAACCGCGTCTGTCATTTGTATGCGAAACGCAGCATAGATTATAAATATTATGGTTAAACTAAACGCACACGTCAAATCTTCCCTCTCGTTCTGGCACATACAAACAAGGCATCGCTCTCTGTTTTTTTTTATCATCATAGGGAACAGTGCAAAGTTTTGTAATAAAAACTAAATAATTAATTTAAAATGAATTTTTAATTCGTTTCACTAAAATAAATGTAGCCATATCCTACATAAGTGGTCTTTCGAGCCGGAGCAAAAATCTCATTTCCCTGATTGCAATAATAAAATCCTGTCACACGTAATATGTAATAGAGCCCAAGAGATGATCCAGGAAGTTTGACAAATTGTACAAATCTGGTATCAGAGGCCATTGCTCGTAAGGGCCCTTCAGACTTGTCATAACGACGTGACGCGGTGCTGCGTGTGACGGGTCTTTCATAACCTAGCCTTTAGTACCTATGCTGCAACGATTTTGAAACATTACTTGGCTGATGATGATGAACTAAGAATATCTGAAATCAGGTAGACAGTGAGCTCTAAGAAGGGGATTCGGGTTTCGGGTAAAATCGGCCTGTCTCAAACTGACTACAGTCCTAGTGGGTACATTCGCGTGTTGTTAACAATAATCGAAGCAAACCGAAGTTTTTAAGACCCAAATCTTTTCCTAACAACTCAGGCACTGTAAGTGCTTTACGTAACTTTGCTGTTAGACGGCCGTTGTTTGTATCGGTCAAGGGTCTAGATTCAGGTCTAGACTTAGATTTTTACGTGAACCGATGTGGCTGACAAAAGTTTGTACAGTCGACCAATGGTCAACCTACCCAAAATGTCAAAATTTGATAATCTTAAATGTATCATATTACACCCCCTCCCTGACACACACTGACATCCGCAACACACACACACAAACACACACAATATGTATCACAGGTCATTAATGCAATTTATTTATTTTTAGCAAATTCTTACCTAAATTCTTCACATAAGTGTTTAATCTTTTTGATTTTTAGTTTTTTTACCCACAATTAATTATTTTACCCAGAACACTATCGCTCCCACTAACATCTGGGGATGGGGGGGTCTCGGGGGGGGGGGGGGGGGGGGGGGGGGGGGGAAGAAAAACAGCGCAGCATATTTGGTACCCGAGTATGTCAGCATTTGCTGACTTTCCTCTTGCGATACATAGATCATATTGCGCAGGCGTAAGATTGAGATTTAATCGAAGGTTTTTGACAGATGGTATACTATAGCTTGTATTTGACCCATTGCCTGTACTTGACCCATATTTGACCCTAAGAATTCGTTATGCAGAGGAAATTGTTGAGTTTGAAAATATAAGTAAGTATTGAATCATGCAAAGAGAAAATGTCATTCAGATACATGAAGAATTGGGAAAAATTCTAAGGAAGTTACTTGGGAAAACCTAATGTTCATAAAAGTTTTTCTTATTGAAACGTGTCTTAGATATGTCAAGAACATAACAAAAACGTGTCTTTCACTGTACCTACATAGATTTCATTTAAAGTAAACAAACCACCTTATTGGCGATGTGCTAAGGTAAGATAATTCATGTTTTTATTAAGGGGCCTACAGTCGCTAATTGTACGTTTTCTTTTGTCAAGCTTGTGTGTATGGAGATTTTGTCTGTTTTTATTGCGATTTTACGAAATTTGTTTTCGGCAAGAGTCCAAAACCGTAAACTTCTAGTTGCTGAAGGTTAAACCCTCAAGGTCAAAGGCGACAGTATAAGCCAGTATAAGCTATTTCATCGTATAATGTGGTTTAAGACACGATAAAAGTGAATACCACGTGAATTAAACTATGCTTGATCGTCTGATAGGTCACGGAGAAATATTGATTAGGTAATAGGTTTGTTTACGTTAAAAACAAGTTTCATAGAACTCGACTTTAATTTGTTAGCGTTTCATTTGCTGATTGGTAAGATAAGTAACTAGAACATGTGAAAAATAATAATATATAAAATGACTCCACTGAAGTCAACTAGATAGATCAATGGATAAGTCGATTTTTTTTTGGTTACCGTTTGGTCTAATAAGTTTTATTTGTAATATGTTTAATAATGTTACAAATACTCAGAAACTAGTGAACACTGAAAGAAAAGCTTGTTTATTTCGAACAAGAACTTGTTTCAATACGAGCATATACATTCGGCTTGGTAACATCAACCAAGATCTTAGTCTTATCTCTCAAGTAATTTGTTCAAATGAATAAAAATTACTGTATATGCTCTGATTCAAACAAGCTTTCTTTCAGTGAAACAAAGATGTCATCCGACAGGACTCGAAACCAAACCTCTTTTCGCTATGGGCGACTCGTGTTCCGCCTACGAAATCTCACTTCACTAGTATCCTCGTATCTATGTATATTTATTATAGATTCCTTGGCAGCTGATCCGCTAACATTTTTCGCTGCTGCTAATATTTTTAATGATCCAAACCTTGCACCACACCACAAAACCAACTATCCAGCAGCGCGAGCTTTTGTTTTCTGCCTCACTGGTTTCCCCAAAGCAAGGTTTAAATACAGCAATTATAAACAGAGTTGTTTTAACCGACACCCCAAGCAGTTAAGTTTAACAAGAACGCTTGTAGTTCAACTTGCTTTCTCTTAATGTTTGCCGCGAACCGCAAAATGAAACGGTTTATTTCAATTTGTAGGTATTCGGTTAAAATTGTAATACTGACCACGGTTCCTGCGAATTTAAATTTAAGCTCAGTGCGTCTGTCTCTTTCGTTATCGGTAATAAAAGGACAGAATGTGTCCTTTTAGGATTAAAGCTTAATAGACGGCCAATAATTTTAGACAGCATGTAGGTATTTGTATCCGATCTAAATAGAAGTTTAAAAATCAATCTAGCAATGTATAACGGTTTCATAATAATATTTTGTAATTTATGACTATTAGTGCTAGGTAGGTAGTTATCTATAAGATCCACCTCCTATTAGAGACGCGCAGACTCTTGACACCTTTAGGAGAAAACTTAAATTCAATACAATTGACCTACAAAAATCGGACACTGCTCCGTACATTCTTTAGGTGCCCTGTAACTACTGTCTTTCACAATCTGGATGTGCTCGGTAATCTTATGCCTCTACTGTTAACAACCATCCACACACATAATACCATCTAAATACACACGCACCATGCCATCACCCTCCCACACACTCGGTACCTCACATACACACTAATATCATCATTCATACAACACAATACGCATACACTGTTGCTTTCTTCGTCCGTGCAGTCACTGAGGGGCCAGCTGAAAATCAGCGCTGTGGCTTGCCTCAGCATTATGCTGAGCTGGTGTACTCTTTTTGGCACTGTACTACACCAGATGTTCTGTGCTGCATGTATTAAACTTTGTAAACTTCTGTATTGTGTTCTATATTCTGGTGTTTACAGCGTAATAAATAAACGTTTTCATTTTCAATTTTAATAAACACTGCCCTTTATTGAATACCTTCTTTTTGTGAAAGCACTGTCTCCCAAGATACAGGTTCGCCTGGTCTGGGAGTCAGGGTATTGTTTGACTTACAATATTGTGATGTTTTCAATAAAGATTTTTTTAAAGCAGGCTGCAGGTGCAGCTGCCGAGGCCGCGGCCCAGAGGAAACACCTAAAGTACAACCTGGAATCGATGTACGACTTTGTGCCCTTTGCAGATGAAACCGCGGGACCATGTGGTTTCATGGCCAAGGATCTGATTCACGCAATGGGGAAACGTATTAAGGAGAGAGGACGTGACCCCGGCACCTTTTTAGCGCAGCGCATTTCCCTTCCCATTCAGCGGGGAACGCCGCGAGTATCTTGGGTACTTTCGGCCACTTCGCACTTCGCGGGGGGCTATTTGAGTGAAATTATATTATATAATATTATAAGATTTTTAATTGTAATTTTTATTGACATTTAATGACATCTTCATTGCTTGCTCTATTGTTTATTTTCTCTATTTTATACAATTATATCTACATACATACCTCTGTATTCCAACGTATAATTTAAAAATTAAGTACCTTCCTTCGTTTCCTAATATTTTACTTCTGTTTATTAATATAATTTAATGGTATTTATAACAATTATTCAGTCTATAATTACTAATATGAATTTGTTTTCCAGTAGTGTATCATTAGGGAGTGATCTCTGGCACACAGGTGATGCCTGACAATCGGCGACGCAGTGCTAGAAGCGTTACGGCAACAGGCTGAGGCAGTCCCCATTTTCTGGTGCTGCACACCACCTTCATCAAACTTAATTATCTTCTGTACCTAATTGTTTGTATGTGTGCGCTATTGGAAATATTTTTTTTCTTTCTAATGTATACTAATATTTTTGCCTTGTAATTTGAGTATTAAATTGAAACAAGTTTGTACCGATTCTCACCCAAAAGTTTCTACCAAAAGTTACTTTACCTTAAACAAATGGTAGAAAACCGTAAACCTTTTACTGAGCTGACAAAACTAATTTGAATTTTAATGCTACATAACTATGACTTCGTGTACGATAAGTGGTAAGGTTAACTCAGTTAACTCAAAATGTGTTACTATCAGAACTTTAATGTCAGTTGAAATTGTAAACTTTAGACCGGAATTGCGGCTTTCAACGATACTTTTAATTAAATAATGTTAGTATTTTGAAGTTTCAGTTAAACAACTTTACCGATCGCATAGTACATACATTGTTTTTTTTTGGTTGGCAAATACAATACAAATTTATTTCTATTACAAATAATGTCAACTTAACTAATAAATACTTATAAATAAACCTCCCATGCCGCTCCCGATGCAAAGGCGCCCATATACGCATAACACTTGCTGCGTTACCGCGCTGGATCGCTATGGCCAACCTTTGCACCAGGAATGACCCGGAGCGACGGTTGATCTCACCCACAAACGATTTTGCTTCCGCACTCCATCAGCCCGTATTCTCCACAGCAAAAGGCATAAATATGTAATTGTGCTGGAGTGCGGAGTATTTTTCATTTTTTCTAGCAGCGGCCAATTCAGCGGCCGCTGCGGCCGTCCGCGTCGTTCGCGGCAGGTGGCTGACAGCGAAGGTGCTTACACAGGTGGCATCCCAGGAATACCTCCCACGCTGCCAAGGCACCAGGGTCAGGCCATTGTATTTTAGTCATCTTTAACTTTGGAAGGAACAATTCAGACACATGACTGTATACTCGTATTTCGTAATAATAATATCCTTAATGAATTTAATATATACCCAAGTTTAAATACAAGTTGCAATTGGCCAGAAATAAGTTTACATAAAAGTATTTAATTTGACTGCACCGTGCGACTCATTTGCGATCGGTAAATTGACAGTCCGCGATTGCTGACTATTGGCCCATTCAAGTCAACTTATTGAGCGAGATCGCAATATTGAAATTCATACATTGAAGAGAGATAGAGCTATATTTGACAGGCGTATTAGTTTATTTTAATTTATATTCTATGTAGGTACCTGACATTTTGTACGCCTTTTAACAGGCTGAATACTTTGACTTTAATATATTTTTAAGATATTTTACATTATTATATACAGTATTCTGACAAATAAAGTATTTTGATTTGATTTTGATTTACAATAAAGTTATTTGCGGTTCTAACCGATGCTGGGGGAGGCAAAAAAATTACCGGAATCCCAACTGTCCCGTGACACGGGTAGAGTTCTCTAAACTGGGTTTAACGAAAACGCAGTATAAGAAATAGTCCCGAAAGTGGGGTATTCAGTATCCATAACTGAACAACGATGGGGCCAACTCTGAAATAGCGAAAAAAATCAGCTGTTCCAAATAAAAATGCCAATACCAATGCGACTGAAGACTGAATGTCCATTAATCACGTGAGGCGTTTATGGGGGGTCGAGCCGAATCTCACTCAATCTCACGTGGAGGAGAGGGGGTCTTGGCAAATGTCACGTTTTTTTCCCGCAAGAAACAGTGTAAAATTGCGAGAAAACTTGGTTAATTAAGTAAAACATGTTTCTCCACTAAAATATGGCTAAATAAATCACTCTTGAGACCACACATGATTCCCCGTGGACTGAATTAGAATGAATATTCCTTTAACAAATTTTAGTAGTTCGTATTTAAGTATTTTGTGTTCGAATTTCTCACTGTGATTCTAGACTGCGTTCTTAGTAGTCTTAAATACTAGTCTTAACTAGTGTAGCCAACGTCCTCTTAGGTGCCGACCGTGGGATCCGTTGGTTGAAATGAGGACTGTATGCTGGTAATTACTTATTTAATGACGAAGAAATTCTTATTTAAGTACAAAAATACGTGCAATTAGCAACTCGGTTATTAATCCTTTTTTTAAATCGTTGCACACACTTCCCGTGTCGGTTGAGAGGTGACACTTCGTTGTCACATCTAAATTTCTTGACATTCCGGCCCCTGCTACCGCCTCAGGCCCCTCGCGAGACGTTCGTTTCACGAACTAGTCTTAAATAAAAATAATTAAGCATTTTTAACATTTTTAAATTAATTCAACGCAATCAAGCACTTATAACGTATTAACACTAAAAATACACATTTTGAAAAATCTCAGCTGGGGTCGAAAAATCGCCAAAACCGTCTCACGTAGGTAATTAATGGACGCCCCCAAATGTATGAAACAGTTTTTTTCGTGATTTCATATTATTATTATTATTTATTAATGAGCAGGCAGCATTAAGCTGATGCGCCCATATCTAAGCTGGTGTATTTGTTCATTCACTTATAGCACTTAGTCATTGTTCATAGTTAATTAAGTCCACCACTACTTATGCACTGTTTAAAAACCTATCTAGTCTATTTTTGAAACTGTTGACTGAAGATGCATCCACGACTTCTTGCGGTAGCTTGTTCCATATTCTCACGACTCTGTTATTGAGAGAGTTATGGCCGACCAAGGTGTTTGAACGAGTGGTCTTAAGTTGCAAGTCATTATTGTGCCGGGCTCTGTGTATAGTATTCACATTGAAGAGTCTGGGCAAGTCCGGGCAGTTATACTTATTGGATAAGATTTTGTATGTTTCGATTAGTTCACCTCGGGCACGCCGTGCCTGTAGCGTCGACAGCTCAAGAATGTGTAGCCTCTCCTCATATGTATTTTAGCGCAGGCAGTAAGGGAGCTTGGTGGCTCTTCTCTGGACACTTTCCAGTCGGTCAATGTCCTTTGTAAAATAGGGGTTCCAAATTTGAAACCCGTATTCCAGCAGGGCCAATTTGGCCCCATTTTGAAAGTTGTTCAGTTATTGACACTGATCACCCCCCTTTCGGAACTGTAGTGGATTTTTGTTACAGCCTGTAATATAAATTATACAAAGATATTTATACAAACACAGTACCTACAGACAGTTTTAACATCGCTGCCAACTATGCGAAGTCAATATCCTGTAAATATCAATGGCACGACGACTGACCAATAAGCTTGCTTCTTCTTAGTCGTATTCTTCATTGAGGAGTTCATGATCATTCTATGGTAACCACATAGAACTGCTGTCATTTTAATTTCCGGATCTCCTGCATGGGAGTCCGGCGTCCTAGCCACTACGCCACATTTTTTTTCATTTTTTTACCCGCATTTGATCTCGATCTCGCCTGATGGTAAGCGACGATGAGGTCGACGATGGAGCATGCGGGTCCAGTAAATGCCTATTCACTCTGGCCTTGAAGATCCCAAGGTTGTAGGTTTCGGGAAATACAGACGCTGGCAGGCTGTTCCATTCCTTAGCCGTTCGCATAATGAACGAAGAAGCAAATCGCTTCGTACGAGCAGTTGGGATATCAACAACATAAGGATGGAACCCCTCCCCGCGCCTGGTAGTCCGAAGGCGGAATGGAGATGCTGGAATTAGGTCGTGCAATTCCGATGCGCACTCTCCGAAATGTATCCTATAAAATACCGATAGACAGGCAACCTTGCGCCGATGTTCCAGACTTTGCAGTCTAGCTTCCACCAGCGATTCCACATACGCTCTACACGATGTACTTTAGTACTTAGAAGTCATACTCGTTCTTCTTCGACAAGTCGTGAGGTTAAAGGTTAATCTTTTTTTAGAGTTGTTCAGGCTAGTGTGCCCCAATGTGTCTTTAAGATTAGCAGCACATCCTTTCGGAAACCCTCTTACAATATTTTGGTGAGTTGAGTTTGGATGACGGTGAACACTTACCATCATGTGGTCCGTCTAATATCTTCAACATAAAAAAACCGGAGTCCAATAATGTGAAGTTCACAAATAACGACATTAAAAATAAAAGTTTATATTTAAACAGCATCACACGACAACTCAACTCAAATGTCCAATTAGGGTGAATTCCCCCTTCATTAAAATTTTATTACGCCATTTTGATTAAGGACTACAGCAATGTCAGTTAACCCGTAAATAATTCTTGTTTTGTGGAAAATTTATGACCAAAGGGAGAAAATAAAGTTCTTTTTTCTGTTCGCTGCTTGATTTTTGGAAAAAGTAATCGAATTAACGGTGTACTTTTGAAGGAAGAAATTATGAATTACAGTAAATATAAACCTTTTGCCAAAAATATAATTCCTTCCTTAAGTAAAGTGCGAATGAAAAAAAATGCGGGTAGGCGCAAGACTCACCCTACCTGCCGTCGTTGATACTTGACGCTTGATTTTTTAGAAAAGGTAATAGAATTAACGGTGTACGTTTGAAGGAAGAAATTATGAATTACAGTAAATATAAACCTGACCAAAATATTTTTAATTCCTTAAATAAAGTTCGAATGAAAAAAAATGTGGGTAGGCGCAAGATTCACCCGTACCTGCCGTCGTTAACACTCGACGTTTTAGTCTATTCGTGATCATAGTTTTCTTCATCACAATATACCCGTATTCTTCATCAATACTATATTTTAATAATTTTTGTTGTTGTTAATTATATTAGGACAGAATGTATGCAAGTAATTATAGTTGGATTCTTTCTAAATCTGTGGTTTTTTTCATCCAAAATGTATGCCAGAAAATTATGCGCCATTGTCGAATAATAGGCACTATTATTCGCTATTCGACGAATAATGAAAATGGCGAATAATGTCGAATATCGAATAATAGCGGTTAGTCGCGGCATCTCTAGTAATTACAGTGAGTAAGGACATAAGAGCGTCGATGGCACAGTGGCTAGGACACTAGACTCCCATGCGGGAGGTCCGGCTTCGAAACCGTGCAGTGCCATCTACCAATGAGTTCTTCGTATTTTTCGAAGACTTACGTACATTTACCGACTGCTTTGACGGTGAAGGAAAACATCGTGAGGAAACCTGCACACTGAGATGACCAGTGTGTAAAATGGGGTAGGCTCAAAAGATCCTCAAGGGTCGAAGTGCCGCTGGGGTTATTCCCGGCCCCCTATCATAAGATAAGATAAGGACAGCGGTGTGACCGATAACCGACCCTGTACTTGTACTAACACTTCGCTAAACACTTGACCAATGTAAACTGGTCATAAAGCCACATTTGGTCAAGTATAGTCGCGAGTTATCCTTTCTCTTGCACTCGCCACTGTGCTTGACCAAATGTAAACTGGCCATAGAAAATCATAGCAACAGCAAGTCCAAAATAACTCTAACTATAGGTTAGCGTAGCAAAGATCGGTTCCCAGATGACACACGCCACATGCGCGCGCCTTGACCGGCAAGCGGCGCACGCGCTTGCCAACTAGGCGAGGTCGGACAAACATCGACACTGACATACGAGGCTCGTATAGACTTGGACGCGTTTTATGTGAATGAGAATCTGAAAGTGTTTCTGTTGTGTTGATACTTCTAAGGTAGGCAATGTCAGAGACCTACGGGCGGCCTGAACAACTCTGACATATAGGTTGGCGTATTTAGTTTGTATGTTACACAATTGACATAAAGTTCATTATGCTATGTACAATTACGTTGCCAAAATTCGCTTCCATTCCATTCCGTGGCAATAAATTGAGCCTAAGTGGTTTATTTATTTATTTACTCTTTAATGCACAAAAAAAGGTGTACATGAGGCGAGCTTAATAACTTGCAGCATTTTCTACCAGCTAACCATGGGGTTATGCAGAAATATTTAGGTAGGTGCATATAAAATGGAAGTTGTTATTATATTAGGTTAAGTAAAGATATAAAAATAGCTATTCATAATACATATAATATTAAAAATACATATACATAAATCTTTAAAAAATCATACTAATATTAAGTATATTGTGCATAATATATAACCATATAAATACTAATATATTATGAAGTACAAATAAATATATAATTATAAATATATATACTTGATAGCTAAACAGATAAATACGTAAACTCTATTGAATTGTATTTAACAGTGAACTAGCACAATAAAAGAGAGAGAGAGAAAGAGAAAGAAAGAAAGAATAGGGAGATGGAAGAGATGGTGAACGAGCCGAACATCATAGGAGAGACGAAAGCGGCTCGATTCCGATGGCTCGGACACATCACTAGGATGGAAGAGGATCGGGCAGTTAAACGAGCGTTTGTGGGACGCCCTAACGGACGACGTCCGGTCGGACTTCTCAGATACCGCTGGCGCGATGAAGTGGAGAAGGATCTTCGAGAGCTCCGGGCGCCTGACTGGCTCGAGACTGCGCAGGAGAGAGAGCGATGGCGCTCTTTGGTATCGGAGGCCAAGATCCACTTCGGGTCGCTGCGCCAGCGGAGTAAGTAAGTAAGCACAATAATACCTTATTGATTTGGACATGGTCGTAGATGTTCTCGGACCAGGGTTTAGTGGTTAGGTTACATAAAAGAAAAACAAGAAATCATTGAACGAATACAAAATTAGCTTTAGGCAAATGTTTCTAAAATTCAATACACGAACTGTTATGTTTAACAACAGAGTTGCATTTCAAAGTTGTAGATCGACAATCACAACACACGGTACTTAGCCCCGCAGCGCGAGCTAAATCTGTTTACGTCCAACATTTCAGTTGCATTCGAAATGTTGCATTTATTGCTCGTAAACCAAAGCTGTTTTGCTCTTGCTTCAATTGCGTGAGTGAGTAATAATGATTTATGAACTCAAAACAGCGAGCAATACCCGAATTCGAACAAAACCCCCTATAGTCCCGGAAGGGGGGTTCAATATCCATAACTGAACAACTTTTAGTATGGCGCCAACTCTGAAATAGTATCCATAATCGAACAACTTTGACTATGGTGACAATTCTGATCTTTTTTATCGTAATTTCGGAATTAGCCCCATAGTGAAAGTTGTTCAGTTATGGATATGGGGAAGGGGGGTTCAGTATCCATAACTGAACAATTTTTAGAATGGGGATAATTCCTTAATGATGATAATGAATTAATTTTAGGGGGGGAGGATTCAGTCATTCATTCAGCAGTATCCATAACTGAACAACTATATAAATATAGACTTCTATTATTGACGCATGAAATTTAATTTAATTTATTTATTATTTAAACACAACAGATTACAACCTTAGAAATTACAGAAAAATCAATATAAAGTTATGAGCTAGGTTACCCTTAACGTGTAAACACAGCATGGTTAGGAAGTAGGAAATTGATTGTTGTGCAAAATTGAGTTGGGAAAGCAAAAAATACTAGTGAATGTAATGATTAAAAAATAACAATAATACCTATTGAAAAATAAAAATAATAAAGTAGTTGCATGGATAGCTTACTTGAGGAAATCCTTAACCAGTCTTTTGGTCACTGAGGGGCCAGATGAAAATCAGCGCTGTGGCTTGCCTCAGCATTATGCTGAGCTGGTGTACCCTTTTTGGCACTACCACACCAGATGTTCTGTGCTGCATGTATTAAACTTTGTATACTTCTCTATTCTGGTGTTTACAGCGCTAAATAAACGATTTCAATTTTAAAAACTAATGGCCTAGGATCGAATAAATCTAACGAAATACAAGTAACAAGTGTCGAAACATCAAAACATTTCTAACGACATCAAATACACACCAAACATTTCTTAGAAAACGACCAAACAGATGTTAAAAGACCTCCTATTCGATCCGAGAATGAAGAATAGACCCCCATTCGATCCAAGGCACTTCAAGTCAAATAACATTGTGTATAAGCTGAAAGCGGAAAAAATTAATACGATACGTTTCGGAAGTGAAATGTCAAGTGCAAAGATGAATCGCTTTGGGGAAGGTTGCGGTATTAAATGTTCTGTTGGCGATAGAGTTTTAGATTTAGAAGTAATCCAAATCCAAATCCGAAGAATCCAAGTTTCAGTTTTAGTATGCTCTGGCTGAATAAACGTATTTGTATTTGTAAAAAGAATTCCAGTGTTAGCCTCTATCTTATCTTATGATACCTAATTGTTTCTAATTTTTACCAAGCCCAAGTCCGGTCGTGCATGGAGTACTGCTGTCACCTGTGGGACGGCTCAGCTAAGTACCAACTGGCTGCCCTTGACTCAGTGGAGAAACGCGCTAAGCGCCTTATAGGTGACGAATCGCTGGTGGAGGCTAGACTGCAAAGTCTGGAACATCGGCGCAAGGTTGCCTGTCTATCGGTATTTTATAGGATACATTTCGGAGAGTGCGCATCGGAATTCCACGACCTAATTCCAGCATCTCCATTCCGCCTTCGGACTACCAGGCTCGGGGAGGGGTTCCATCCTTATGTTGTTGATATCCCATCTGCTCGTACGAAGCGATTTGCTTCTTCGTTCATTATGCGAACGGCTAAGGAATGGAACAGCCTGCCGGCGTCTGTATTTCCCGAAAACTACAACATTGGGATCTTCAAGGCCAGAGTGAATAGGCATTTACTGGACCCGCATGCTCCATCGTCGACCTCATCGTCGCTTACCATCAGGCGAGATCGAGGTCAAATGCGGGTTTAGTTATACATAAAAAAAAAAAAAAGTGTGCGCTATTGGAAATAAACACTTTCCTTCTTTATATGAAGTTATAATATATTAGTTGTCCCTCTTTGTTGTCACGAAAGATACTTCCGTAAGATTTTTTTAATTTTTTAATTTACGATTATGACTAAACCCGCGTTTGATCTCATATCTTCCCTGGTGGTATCTTACCTTATCTTATGATAGGGGGCCGGGAATAACCCCAGCGGCACTTCGACCCTTGAGGATCTTTTGTGCCTACCCCATTTTACACACTGGTTATCTCAATGTGTAGGTTTCCTCACGATGTTTTCCTTCACCGTTATAGCCGTCGGTAAATGTACGTAAGGCTTCGAGAAATATGAAAAAACTCATTGGTACATGACACTGCACGGTTTCGAACCTGGACCTCCCACACGGGAGTCCGGTGTCCTAGCCACTAGGCCACCGACCCTCTGTGTTAGCCTCTAACAATAAGTTACACGAAACCAAAGATATTAGGATTCACCATATGTAGAAGTCAAGAGAATATCAAGAGTTGGACCGTATACGGATATATAGGCCGGAAGAGTCTACCATATGTAGAGCGTCGGTGGTCTAGTGGCTGGGACGCCGGACTCCCATACGGGAGGTCCGGGTTCGAAACCGAAACCATGCCATGTACCAATGAGTTTTTCGGATTTTTCGAAGACTTATGTACACTTACCGACTGCTCTAACGGTGAAGGAAAACATAGCGAGAAAACCTATGTTTCCTTCACCGTTAGAGCAGTGTGAAATCCACCAATCAGCACTGGACCCGCTCTCGGTGGATCACGGCCCGTACCCCCTTGTGCAGGCCTCCCGCCTGTGCCCCAACAGCGGGGACATTAATAGGCTGATGATGACCATATGTAGATGCTCGCTGGAGACGTTTATGGAAACCGCGTCTGTCATTTGTATGCGAAACGCAGCATAGATTATAAATATTATGGTTAAACTAAACGCACACGTCAAATCTTCCCTCTCGGTCTGGCACATACAAACAAGGCATCGCTCTCTGTTTTTTGTTATCATCATAGGGAACAGTGCAAAGTTTTGTAATAAAAACTAAATAATTAATTTAAAATGAATTTTTAATTCGTTTCACTAAAATAAATGTAGCCATATCCTACATAAGTGGTCCTTCGAGCCGGAGCAAAAACCTCTTATTTTCTGATTGCAATAATATAATACTGTCACACGTAATATGTACTAGAGCCCAGGAGATGATCCAGGAAGTTTGACAAATTGTACAAATCTGGTATCAGAGGCCATTGCTCGTAAGGGCCCTTCAGACTTGTCATAACGACGTGACGCGACGCTGCGTGTGACGGGTCTTTAATAACGCCTTTAGTACCTATGCTGCAACGATTTTGAAACGGAATTGGAGAGAATCCATAGATATTTTTCGGTTATCTATTTAAGTATACATATATATCTGCCTATGGTACAGTATGGTAATTAATTAACTTGGTATTTATATGTTTTAAATTAAATAGAAAATATAATATAATATAACACTAAAATAATACTAAAGCTAAAACTAAACTAAGGCTGAGAAAACTAAAGATAAAAAATTTGGGTTAAGTCCCCCACATCCGGCAGTGTACCCAAGAGACTGGCTGCGTTGCCCCGTTGGATAGCTAAGCTAATCCGCTGGGCCAAATAGGAGCCAGATCTTGGGTCTTTTGACGCGTCGACCAGGCGCTTTGCGAGATCCTTGAAGACGCGGTGCGCTCCCGGGCCCCGGGGTCCCAATGTGAGGATGTTTATATGTTATTGTTGTAAATAAAATTCTCTATATAACGTTTTCCATAATGCTTGTACACCTACTACCTCTTTCTCGAAATCATTTCCTCTGCGCGAAAGTTGCCTGGAAGAGATCGCTCTTAGCGATAAGGTCGCCTAAATTGTACTTCACTATTTCCTTTTCTATTTCTTGTTTGTTGTTTTATATTTGTGCAAATAAAGTGTATTTTACTTAACTTTTACTTTATTTCTACGGTTCACTTCGATATAGTTTCAAAATCGGTGCAGTGTGCTATGCTAATTCCTTACATTATTACTTTTTAAACTAAGGTATAATATAATTTATTTCTTATATTTGGAATTTACTTCAAATTCGTAAGAAGATATTACAAATATCAGAAATAAAATAAGCGATAGAAAGAAAACATCACCAGTGGGACTTGAACCCACACCTCCGGCGTAACCGTAGCCGGTGCGTTCAAGTTACACCGGTTGTATTTGCTTTGCTTATTTCTGACATTTTGTAATTATTACTTTTATATAAAGAAAACCTTTCGTTATTTTTAGCTTTATGTTTGACGGAAATGCGTACCGTATCTTCAGGAATTCAAATAATTCAAACACCCTGGGACACCATGAGCTGGTTCAGTTCGCAGTTCGCAGGTTCGCAGGTTCGCAGGTTCAGTTCGCAGCAGCAAATCATGCGGCGCTAACTTCAAATGAGGGGAGGGCGGACCACTTGTGATTGGCTGCAGCGAAGGAACGAACCGGACGCGTATAGTCCAGCACTAATAGTTTTATAGCATAAAAATACTACTGCTATCCTGCCGAAGAGCAACTCGTTGAAAAAAATTCTTTTATTTTTCACAGAAAGTGTTGTCAATAATATTATTGTTTATCTTATCTTATGACAGGGGGCCAGGGATAACGCCAGCGGCACTTCGACCCTCAGGGATCTTTTGTGCTCACCCCTTACCTTAATCTCCTTCCTATTTCTTAAAGATGCTTTGCATCAAGGACGCTGTACAGCTTACAGGAAGGAGTCTATAGTTTTCTGGTCTCGGATAGGCTACCCCCAGAAGACTCATACGCCCTCCAGCCAGCGATTCACATTCGCACAGCAAGTGTTCCATTGATTCAACGGTGTCACCACAGGCTCTACAGGTGGGAATAATAATAGGTAATAAACACTACTCTCTTTTATTTGAACATAGTTAAACAAAGTACTTGCAAAGAACATATAGACGTACAATTTGTATATGTCTCTCAATGGTCCTTCATATTTAATCCGCCATGCCGGATAAAATCACGGATAAAATTGTGACGCGATAAAGAATCAACGTTGTTCCTCTCGAATTATTGACACAACATATCGAAGAGTTCATTGTTACAATGAGTGTGGCTCTTCAAACTTCACGTAATGGTTCTACGGAAAGACTCTCACGTATAATGATGAGAAAGGTTATACAAAATAATATACAGTAAAGTCCATTCTACTTCTTCTGGTTACTTTTATATATTTAAGTATATTTTTTTAATATTAGTTTCTTCTTTCTTTCTTTATAGTTTTACAACACATACTACCGCTTCCCATAGCGAGCCGCATTATTCTATTTATTCCTATCCCTTTTCTCTCCAGTTTTAATTATTACCTATTTCAAATTTAGATATTTATTTATTTAATATTATTATTTATTACAAATTACAATCAATCAATTATTATCAATCATTAACAATATATTAATATATACCTTTAAATATCTAGGTTTAGTCAATAAAAAATATAAAAAAGACTTATGAAAAGCCTTAGTCAAAAATTCCGCCCCGTGTCGACCCTGGCGCAAAGGTCCCCATGACGCTCGCGGCATTGCCACGCTGAATCGCCACGGCCAACCTCTGCACCAAGAACGACCCGGAGCGGGGGTCACAGCCCCTCTCTCTCAGACGACGGACTTTTTATTTAATTGTACTTTTCATATTATTTATCAACGACTCACTTTGCTATTCCATGTACGTTTATATTTTTGGTTTGGTCCCTGATTTGCTGTTTCGCCCGCGATGCCTTCGCCCTGGCACAGCTGAAAACCAGCGCTGTGGTTCTGCCGTACCTGTCGGACCGCAGCACATGTATCCTTTTAATTTTTTTCGTGTAATTGTGTGAGGTATGATTTCATATTTATTGTTTCTAGGGAAGTGATTAACAAATATGTACGGTAAATAAAGATGTTCATTATATTTGACCATTTTTTACGAGTACGTAATTATTTTTTTTTACTTTTATATAGTTATTATATTATAATATTAATATTTTTAAGGAAAAATATAATATTTATTACCAAGTTGTTCTATTACCTACTTCATCTGTACACTGTCCTAGAACCCTGCTAGCCGGCACCTAGAGGACAGACTGTATCACGTTCACTCTTTTGTGTCTTCTTGTAAGGACAAAATAAATTGACCGACTACCTTAATTGGGTTAACCAATTACGTGACTAATTGGACATAGAGAGCTTCCATTTATTAGCTTTCGGCCGTGTTAAAATGGCTTGGATGAAATGGGAGCCGGGGGGATGGGGGTGTGTCAAAGAAGTTGATGAGTTTACAGATTAATAAAAAAAATTTGATCAAATCATAAGGTATAACGAACATAGTCGAAGTCATTTTTTGACGAAATGTTGTTTAATTTGACATTGTATTTTCTTAAATAAATGAATTATGAATTTTTTTTTTTAAAAAAACTGCCTCTACGGGGAAATAGCCAAGCGTCTCGTAGAGACATCCCGGGACCAGAAGGCTGGCCTCTACTTCGCTCAGCGTATAAGCCTCGTCATACAGCGGGGCAACGCCGCCAGCCTCCTCGGGACACTCCCTGCAGGGAGCGACCTGGGCCGGGTCTTTTACTTGTAAAATAGTTAGGTATTTTGTACTTTTAGATTAAGCATTTATTTTAGCGTTATTTTAGTATTATTTTATTTTGAATAAACACCATACCATCATTTGATCAAAGTTGAATTGAATTATCATTTTTGTTCGTGTTAGCGTTAGCAAAGACTATGACGAGAAATAACTACTGTGACAATCAAACACTGGAACCAGTTTCTTTGTTTTCTAATACGTATAGGTATGTCCAGGACGTCCTACCAGTAATGACCTACGGAGCCGAAACGTGGACACTGACGGTGCGACTGGCTCACAAATTGAAACTCGCTCAGCGTGCTATGGAAAGAGCTGTGCTCGGAGTATCTCTGCTGGATCGAATACGAAATGAGGAGATCCGGCATAGATCAAAAGTTATCGACATAGCTCATAAGATTAGCAAGCTGAAGAGGCAGTGGGCCGGTCACATCTGTCGCAGAACCGACAACCGCTGGGGTAGACGAGTTCTGGAGTGGATACCGCGTTTGGACAAACGTAGTGTGGGACGACGAACGACGATCTGCGCAAGGTGGCTGGCAGCGACTGGATGAGAAGAGCCGAAGATCAGGCTCAATGGCGCGCCCTGGGAGAGGCCTATGTCCAGCAGTGGACTAGAGTAGGCTGCTGATGATGATATGTCGAAAAATTGGGGGAGGGGAGAGTCCAACACCCAACTCCCCTGCTTGCTTGCCTGCAACCGAGGTCAAAATATTGATTTATTCCGGAATGATCCAAGAAAAATTATTCGTTTCGGCAGTGAGTTTGCCAAGTTAAAAACGGCGACTGTGACAGGCTTCTTTTCTCCACTCGTTTTCGCTAACTTAATACGAGATAATGTGAGTGAATCTTCACATTTTGCATATTTTTATGTAGGTAATTTCCATGACAGAAATTATGAAACTATGAAATAAACTACAATTAATTTAGTCCATAAAATTATTTGTAATAAAATTTAGTTGTTGTTTTTATAAAATTATTTATTAAACAGACTCATAAAACAAATACATAATTAACTTAAGTTCAACTATTACATATGATTTTGTTGTTAACTTCAACAGGCTAAATAGACACCTTCTAAAGTTTATTTTTTATTTTTATTTTATTTATTTGGATTACCAACAAATGATACACTCAGCAATTATATATATCTAACACTAATACATGTCATAGTGCACATTCCATTACAGGTAACCACAGCAAACTTAAATGACAAGCAAGACAATGCAATAAAAACAATTTGTTTCAAACAGTGCGTTACAAAAATCTCTACAAATTAAAATACTTAGATATTAAAACAAAAAAAAAGCCTACAAAAAATTAAAAAGGATCAAAAAAAATTTTTTTTTTTTTTTTTTTTAGAATTCCAATACTTACTACTAATCCATCGAGTTATTTACATATTTAATAAATGCTCATTAATCTTGAGATGCATGCATGGAGTACTGCTGCCACCTGTGGGACGGCTCAGCTAAGTACCAACTGACTGCCCTTGACTCAGTGGAGAAACGCGCTAAGCGCCTTATAGGTGACGAATCGCTGGTGGAAGCTAGACTGCAAAGTCTGGAACATCGGCGCAAGGTTGCCTGTCTATCGGTATTTTATAGGATACATTTCGGAGAGCGCGCATCGGAATTGCACGACCTAATTCCAGCATCTCCATTCCGCCTTCGGACTACCAGGCGCGGGGTTCCATCCTTATGTTGTTGATATCCCATCTGCTCGTACGAAGCGATTTGCTTCGTCGTTCATTATGCGAACGGCTAAGGAATGGAACAGCCTGCCGGCGTCTGTATTTCCCGAAACCTACAACCTTGGGATCTTCAAGGCCAGAGTGAATAGGCATTTACTGGACCCGCATGCTCCATCGTCGACCACATCGTCGTCGCTTACCATCAGGCGAGATCAAGGTCAAATGCGGGTTTAGTAGTAAATAAAAATAAAATTTTAAAAAAAGATGTGTCAAAGTTAAGTAATAATTTTACGTTATCGAATAAATATGTAAGTTATTGTATAAAATTTACTTTTTCATGTAATTTAGTTAATTTTCTTAATTTTGTAGCGTTTAATTCATTTTAGAACAAAAAAATACGCATTGCGCTGTGAAGAATCACTCACTTACTTCTTAACTAGTAAAATGTAAAAGTAACTACCTAGAAACGTGCCCACTTCAATTCCTACACAATCAATCGACTTCACAAAGGGGGTTCGTTTTAACCCCTTCTAACTTATTCAAACGCGCACAGAAAAAAAAGGATCCAATACCAGTGCCCTTTTGTGTAGTGCCCTAGGCTAGGGGCCTGCTAAAACAAAGGTTTAGGACTTGGTTTTAATAATTTAGGTTATTTGTTATTAATACATTTACTGACTGCTCTAACAGTGAGGAAACCTGCAAACTGAGATAATCAGTGTGTGAAATGGGGAAGGCAATGACAAATCACCCTATTTAAATCTGTCAAGAGAGTCGTTCTACGTGATTAATTACTTAGAATGAACACGACCCTCAGCAATGAGGAATACGACTTAGATGAAGAATTTGTCATCAATAATATTAAAATCTAAGAGCGTCGGTGGTCTAGAGGATAGGACGCCAGTTTCCCATGCGGGAGGTCCGGGTTCGAAACCATGCAATTCCATGTACCAATGATTTTTTCGGATTTTTGTGAAGAGTTACGTACATTTACCGACTGCACAAGGTTGTAGGTTTGGGAAATACAGACGCCGGCAGGCAGTTCCATAATCTAGCCGTTCGCATAATGAACGAAGAAGCAAACCGCTTCGTACGAACAGATGGGATATCGACAACATAAGGATGGAACCCCTCCCCGCGCCTGGTAGTCCTTAAGTAGTAGTATTAAGGCTGCCTTAAGTGTCGCACGTGCCATCTCTATGATATAAGGTCCTTTTTTATTAGTAGCAAATATTCGGTATGTGCTGGTCATTTGTACCACTTTAGACGAAACAATAACCCTGTTACCTGTATGAAAGTTTACCATACTAAAGAAAAATAAACCCCATTATTTTGCGCCTTGGTGGCATAAACTCATCCATGTCGTTATGAATGGAACGAGTTTTATTCATACTTCCTATTTCAGTATTAGAATAGTAATAATTCATTCATTTGCAGAATTTTCAAACAAACAATTTTCTCGAAAATTTAATTAATAAAAAAACGCCCTGTCGGTATTGTTATAACCTATAGATGACACCCTAGAAATATTTGCGGCTAAAAAATAGAACCCTATATAGCTATGGTGTAGAAAGGGATATCATGTATTTTATTGAAGACATAACTTTAAGAACGCTTCGTGCAACTGACTTTTAAGTAATACGTTCCTTGTTTCACTATACAGTGACCGAATAGTTAAAAATGGAAACCGAAATAAAATGTGAAGTGGACTCTATACCGTACCGTTAACCCTCAAGGATTAAGGGTCATACAACGTACATGGCTCGGCGCTTTTATACAGAGTAAAGGAGTAAAACTTGTAAACAAGCAAGGTACTATAGACCTAGTGAGCTTATAATATTCTAAGGAGACGTTATAAAAGAAATAAACCATGGCCAAGAAGACGGTTCATTCTTCACCAGGCAAAACATCTCCTTTAAATATGGCCTCTGCTAGTGTACACTCTGCAATTTGACCAATGACCGTGTTACAATCTTGAAAATCACTCGAACGTTTTGGCGTCTGTTTTGAAAAAAAACGTTTACCAACGTCGAGATTAAGGGAGAGTCGTATGCATGAGGAATGTCTAGTGTCTTCCATTCCAAGTGCAATTGGAGGTTAGGTTGCCGAATTCACACCATCTGTAGTTTTTCACTCCCATTTCACTGTCTTATATTATATTATATAACGTTCACTTATCACGGACGATTTTTAGGTAAAATACATTAGTTTTTTAGTTCAGTCAGTTTTGAGAGTTGTGGCCCCGTGGCTAGGACGCCGGACTCCCATGTGGGAGGTCCGGGTTCGAAACCATGCAATGTCATGTACCAATGATTTTTCGGTTTTATCGAAAAATTTACGTACTATTACCGACTGCTCTGACGGTGAAGGAAAATATCGTGAGAAAACCTGCACACTGAGATAACCAGTGTGTGAAATGGGGAACGCAATGGCAAACCACCCGAATAATTTTTTTCTGCATTATTTTTTATAAAGTAATTGTTTTTAGTTGTAATTGTTAGTTGTAATAACATAAGGTACTAGACCTATGCTGTAACGTTATAAGTAATTACCCGATGTGTTAGTGAATGCTGTGTGTGCCTTTAATTGGCACTTATATCAGTAAAAGTATCATTTTAATAAGATTATTTGAAATGTATAATATATGTGCTGTTGGTTTACCTAAATAAATGAAATAAAAAATCTGCCAAGACAATCGTTGTAAGAATGATCACGACCCTCATGAGGAATGAGAAACACGACTGCTAACGGTACATAGTAGTACCATTTGCACCATCAATGGTGCTGGTCAATGGTGCAGATGACACTACGGGCTTAGAAGACATTAGTTTTACGAAAAGAATTACCACTGTGAACCGTTTTTAAACAATAAAATAGGCCGAACACGCCATGAAAGCATGAACGTTCAACATTACCTCCGGCAAAACAGTTTCGGATTTACGAATTACATGACATTTCACGACTCACGCAATTGACAGGAGCTATCAGTATATTCTTTGCAATTCTACTGTTTAACAATCATTTTTACCGAACTCGTGTAGTGGCAGTATTTGGTTGGCACGTATTGTATAATGTTGTAGTCTAGGTTAATCAAAGTTAGTTAATAATTCACAGAACACGCGCTGAGTTCGGCAGATAAATTGGGTTGTTTCGGGTTCCGACGGGAGGTTCTAACCCGTCGAATTAATACGATTGCCACGTATACAGGCGTTACTGGGTTTCAAACGTAGCCGCAGGGAAGGGGGGTCATAGGGTCATGACCCCCCACAAACATTTACGCTTTACCTTTGTACCCTATCGTGTAGGGTATCATTTTTTAAAGTTCATCGAGTAGAGTAAGATATATTTTTTCGTAGAATAATAACGCCGTAAGCGCCGCCGTGAGCGTCGGTGGTAGGGAATTCGATCCCGACCCTTATTTGTAATCCCGGGTTTTGGGATTATACTTAGTCAATCCCGGGATCTCGGGATTCTTTCGGGATTGCGGGTTACAAATAAAAAAATAAGAAAATCTTACAAAAATTAGCTCTTTAATCCACAAATCAAAATTTAGACATAAATCAACGTATTTTACGGTATACATCTAGCTAATCTAATCACTCTTACTAATCAGATTTAGAGTCATACTAATTAGACTCAAAATCATTTAGTCTCTATGTTAAAGTTATTCTTTTTTTAGAATCTGTGAGATCCCTTTAAATTTACATAAATTTAAAAAAACCTTTATGTAGCAAACTATGCGAATACACTTTGATAATTAACAAAAACCTCTCATAACATCGACTAAACTTTCATAATAAGCTAGTAAATAGGTAGTAATTTTCTTAGCTAAAAGTATGTGAAAGTAATATTAACCAGTCACATTTTTCTTAAATTATTTTATTTATTTTATTTTATTTTGCATTTTTTTTAAATGACGTCAATCCCGAAAATCCCGGGATTAGGGATTCTTAATCCAGAAAATTTCGGGACTGAAAAATAATAATTTGATAAATAAAAAACCGAACCTGGACCTAGACCACCGACTAGAGGATTCGATCCCGATTTTTGGGATCCAGGGATCGAATCCTCTAGTCGGTGGTCTAGGTCCAGGTTCGGTTATTTATTTATTATTAAAAAAAAATAATTATTTTGTCGTGATGTTACGGTAGACATACAAAAAAATATCTAATAACTACCATATTTATTGCATATATTTTTTATTTGATTTTATTAAAATACATCACAGCACAAATAAATTAAACAATATACTTACATTAAAAGAGAGTAAGGCCAATTCATCATCATCAGCCTATTAATGTCCCCACTGATGGGGCACAGGCCTCCTCTTGCACAAGGTGGTACGGGCCATGATCGACAGAGCGGGCCCAGTGCTGATTGATGGATTTCACACGCCTTCGGAAACTTTTAATTTCCTCAGACATGCAGTATTCCTCACGATGTTTTCCTTCACCGTTAGAGCAGTCGGTAAATGTACGTAAGTCTTGGAAAAATACGACAAACTCATTGGTCTTAGCCACTAGGCCACCGACGCTTTATTGAATATACTCGTAGATAAATGCTCATGACCAATCAGCGACCGTGACGTTTAACAAAACCGTAAAAAACCGGTAAAATCCGTAAAACGGTAGAGCCGTTTTTTATTTGTGTCATGTATGACTTTAGGTCTCCATACCTTTTAAAACTCGTTGCTTCTTACCCTGAAAATGAAATGAAACCGCGGCATTGGATGCCAAAATAAACCTATTTAATTGACAGCTGGCTAGACAAACAGACGGTTGGACAGACATTAATCATAGAGTTTTATTTTCTAAAATTAGGTGAAGCATATTTAGGTAGATCTGGCGCATTTATCGAGATAGATAGGCTAATACTTTATTGCACACATGGAATTCACAACAAGAAACAAAGAATAAGTGTACAAAGCCGGCCTTATCGCTCAGAGCGATCTCTTTCAGGCAACCTAGGCGATAGAAGAATTGTTAATAGGTTACCAGCAGTATATTGCAGTAGAGATAAATATGAAATATTTATTGGTTTATATAATTTTAATACATAAGATAAGTAAACCTCGGTACAAATATCAAAATACTATGGCCCTAGCCATAAAACAATACATATAATAATAATCATCAGCCTATTAATGTCCCCACTGTTGGGGCACAGGCCTCCCCTGTATCTTATACAGGGGGGTACGGGCCATGATCCACCGAGCGGGCCCAGTGCTGATTGGTGGATTTCACGCGCCTTCGAAAACTTTTTTAATTTCCTCAGACATGCAGGTTTCCTCACGATGTTTTCCTTCACCGTTAGAGCAGTCGGTAAATGTCGGAGCGTCGGTGGCCTAGTGGCTAGGACGCCGGACTCCCGTGCGGGAGGTCCGGGTTCGAAACCATGCAGTGTCTTGTACCAATGAGTTTTTCCGATATTTCAGAGTGGGCCCCATACTGAAAGTTGTTCAGTTATGGACAACCTACAACCTTTGGGATCTTCAAGGCCAGAGTGAATAGGCATTTACTGGACCCGCATGCTCCATCGTCGACCTCATCGTCGCTTACCATCAGGCGATATCGAGGTCAAATGCGAGTTTAGTAGTCAATAAAATAAAATAAAAAAAAGGATACTGAACACCCCCGTTTCGGGTCTATAGGGGGAGTCTTTATTACCTGTATCTAAGACAAATTAACTGTACATAATACATTACCTACATACTTACATGGATCTAAACGAAAGAGTTTGAAATTTATCTTATGTAGATTGTTTTATATGGAAACCGCGTCTTCCAGAAGGCGCATGTGCTTTTAGCATTTTCCCATACATTAGTCATTTTATTTCCCATACATTAGTAATTTATTTGCACAAACCTTTTATTAATAATAAAATAAATAAAAGAGTATTTATTCATTTACACATTAGTAAAAAGGTACAATATTGTTATTTTATTCTAATTCTTAACCTATAAACAAAATATATATATAACACGCATTGACCTATGTGTAGAATGAAATGGTCGAGACCTCAGCGACACGCTGGTTTTCAGGTCTCGCCTAACATGCTAGATGGAGCGCTGGTTGCGGGACACAACACGATTATGTGGTCAAATCTCCATTATAATTTTATATTAAAATGGATGACAATATGTAGCTGGCTTTAGCTTCCTTGTGATGATAACAATTGGGTTCTGGGTCTGAGAGAGTGTCTATACCATTCACTGAGGTCAGCTAACAGAGACTTTGCTGCATACAGCAAATTTTTTAGGTAACATATACCTAGTAAATTATCCTAAAAATAACCCCTATATACAAAATAACCCTTTTGGCTCGCTGTCAGTGCTCACGTTATCATTCTAGAGGAGAGGGCGCTACTAGTATGAATTTCTGTGAATCTAAACATACATGGAGCTAAACACTATACCTTGTTCATTTTGGGACGATCCTTTCGACAGAAGCCATACAACGTAAATTTGACGTGTTTTGCGAATAATGTCAAAATAAGAATTTAAAATTTTTATACCGAAAATGACTAAGAATATATTTTATACATAAAACAGCATAAAAATGCTATTTTTGTATTCAAATTATTATCTATTTATAGATTATTTCATGTATATTGTTTGAAATACATGTCATATAATAAATAATAATAATGATTTTCGAATAAAAAAATAATGTCAATCAAATAGCCCGCCCCTTGTCGTCCCCGGTGCAAAGGTGCCCATAACGCTCGCGGCGTTACCGCGCTGGATCGCTACGGCCAACCTTTGCACCAGGTACGACCCGGAGCGAGGGTCACAGCCCCTCTCCCTGAGGCGACGGACAATCTCTGCCTTGTTTGAAATAAGATTGTACTATATTTTTTTCAATAACTGTGCAGTTACATACTTACGTCGAATCGTCATTAAAATCGACAATTATTGTAAAAAATCTCTGAAATCGATTTCTTGTAATCGTGATGATGAAAAATAAAAGCCGAGAAAAATGCCTTATGTACAATTTTTACAAATATCGCCAATACTAATCTACCCTGTAGACTACATTAGGCTCGCCACCTATCACGTTTGTCCACCAAATCTTACGGCGTAAAGTAGGAACTACCTATGACGAAGGTTGTTCCTCTGTCTAATTAATCGAAGTAGTTAATCTATTTTTAAAATAATCGGTTCTGTAATCATTCGAGCACCGAATAGACATCCCTATATGATACGTCAAACAAACTTCTCAATTCATTTTGGTTAAATGAACATGGTATAGTCATTTTATCCGGTAATAGGTTTGTGTTATGTATTTTGAAATCCGGATATGGCTGCGGTTTTGATTAATTACTTCCCGTGATATATAATTTGGCAATACAATATGAAATCCTGGTATACTAGGATTAGAGGACCTTTGTACTAACTCGAGTCGTAATACGAGTGTTGTAAATACGAGTACGACACGTGACTTCCCACACGTGTTAGACACGATATTTTTGTTACAAGCTTTTCATTGAAATTGAACATTTTATTACCTATACAAGTGACAGATTCCGACTCTGAGTATAATGAAGGGGATGGGAGAATATTTTTTTATTGTGTTGGGTAAAATTTAATTAAACTTTGTATCTACTGGCATTAGGTAGTTTTTTTTTCATTTTTAATTTTACGGCTCTGGGTTCCAGCCCTTTTAAGCCAGTTGCATTAGTGTTGCTTAATGTCGATTTTTATTTTCCTTTACAAAAATGAGTTGACCATGACAGTTTGCATAGACTAAAAATAGGTTTTTTTAATGGCTTCCACACATAGTGATTTGCCAATGTCAAGTTATAGGATAAAGGTAGGGAAACGAAGAGGTTACAGGAAAAGTTACGTCATTTGGAAGAACGGATCAGAAGCACCTAGGTTTTAAGTATACGAGTAGTATTGTAATTAATTACCTTGGTAAATAAGTATGATATTGTGGTGTAAATAAAATTCTCTTATATATCGTTTCCCTTATATTCCAAAATGATTTTCTATGCCCGAAGGTTGCCTGGAAGAGATCGCTCTTAGCGATTAGGCCGCCTAAATTGTACTTTACTATTTCCTTTTCTCAAATTAAATCAAATAGTTTATTTGTTGAAAGTAAGTAGATTACAGAGTTGTTAAATTATAATATAGTATCACTACTTTCTACCACATTGTGTAGCATACAAATACTCTTCATTCTAACATGATAGAACCATATAAATACAAAAAAGGTAAATAATTAATAAATACAATAGCCGGATGTGGGGGACTTAACCCAAATTTTTTATCTTTAGTTTTCTTAGCCTTAGTTTAGTTTTAGCTTTAGTTTTATCCTAGTATAGTATGATAATTAATTACCCTGGTATTTATATGCTTTTGTTGTAAATAAAATTAGTAATACAATAGTAATTTCATATTTTACCTTATTTACCACATTACCTAAACGAAAGTCAAGAAACGAAAGTTCTTATATATTATTAGAAATTATTTTAAATACAATTATTAACGAGACTTATGGAATAAAAATAATCTTTGACGATTAATAATAATTAATAAAAATTGACGAAGTAGAAATGTCTAAATTTTTGGGATTCTCTTTGGACAAGTTATGTAACTGGAAAGCTCATATTGAGTGTGTATGTCAAAGGATCGACAGATTTGTTTTTGCACTTAGAAGACTAAGACGAACAACCTCAAAGGAAGTAGCCCTTATGGCCTATTATGGCCATGTGTCATCCGTACTGAATTACGGGCTCCTGTTGTGGGGTAACTCGGTCGAAGCAAATAGGGCCCTCATCGTCCAAAAAAAGTGTGTACGTGCTTTGTACAGAGCTCATTACATGGACCCCTGTAGACCTCTTTTGAAATGTTCACAAATTTTGCTCGTACCATGTAAGTACATTAAGCAGATGTGCATTTTCGTTCGACAATATCCGCAATATTTCAAAACACACGCTGATATCTTCGCGAGGTCTACAAGATACAAGAACCGTCTCTATTTGCCAAGTTCCAGAGTAGACTTGTATAAAAAAAATCCTTCTGTATGGAAATTTTAGTGTATAATAATCTGCCTAGTCGCCTTAAAAATGGTCCTGCTAGCCAATTTAAAACTAATATTTCCAAGTGGCTTCTAGACAAATGTTATTACTCCATAAAAGAGTATCTCAACGACACTAACAAATAGCAGAAAAGATTTGCATACCGTTGTCGGTGGAACATATGATACCTATGCTTTTTAAATCACCTATATTTTTCACTATGTTCTGGCAAATAAATTACATTTCACATTTCTAAAAAGATAATCTTACCCGAAAGCATTAAGCGATACAAATTCTCTTACAATTTCACGCTTCCCATAGATTTTCCCTGAGGATATTTCGGAATCACCAATTTAGACTGTAATAAGTATAAAACGGCCAAGTGCGACTCGAGTTAAGAGCTACAAGGTTCCGTACTCTAAGTACTGAATTTGTAACTGCGCAATATACATATTTAAGGCACAAAAAAGATGTGTCAGGTCTATGTGCGGCTTGAAGGTGACTGATAGTTGTAGACCGTATTTTATATACTTGAAGATTTTAACTTTACCATGCCTCTACATATATGAAGTTGCTGCCTTCGTTAGGACTAACCCATCTCTGTTCCAAAATATAGCCCAAGTTCATGATAGAAATCTGCGTAACAGAGACAAACTATGCATAGTAGCATCAGGGACCGCTCTATTACACAAAAGTCTGGTATGTCTAGCGCCTAAAATATACAACAAGTTACCTGAAAATATCAAAATGCTTGACTTGAACAGGTTCAGGAATGAGTTGTTCACATTTTTGGTGAATAAAACTTATTATACTTTAAATGAATTTTTGGCAGATAAATTGTAATGACATATTTAGAATTAACAATATCTATTATATATTTCTAGACACTATTATATATTTTTAAGATTGCATTAAATAAATACTTGTTTTGATATTAACTTTACTAAATAGATACTTATTATATAATTTAGATAGGTACTTATTAAAAATTTATATAATGTGCACGCCTAGTACAAAGCAAAATGTATTGGTACTTAACTAACAACAACATCCTGTTAATACACCTACATTTTTGCAAATAAATATATTCTGTATTCTGTATTCTGTATAAGTTTTATTCTGCGGTAACTTTGTAACTTTTATAAAGCAACCACAAAATAAAAAGGTTTGCTTGTTTGCAACTTACAAACAATTACCAATGTAATTCGTTTAGTATTTGTGTTAAGTAAATCCGACGGAATCCCGACTTCCAAGATACAGGTTTTCCACCTAGTTTGTAAGTGGGAGGTCCTTTTTTGTGTGCCCTGTATAAGTAAATAAACTTTTTTATTTTTTTTCAAGTAAGTAAGTAAGTAATACGTTTATTTCACACACAGCAATGACCGAAACAGTTACAGTTACAATGTAGTACAGCACGGAGCCAAAATTGGAATTATAGTCATACATGAAAAGTTATTATGCCAAATATTAAACTATATAAAACATAAAATAATAGTTATGGATTTTTAAAGATAATATTGAAGTTTCGAGATTTTAAACTTACAAGTTTTGTATTCATTTTTATGAAAAACAGTCAGTCAGAGACAACAAGAAACAAACGGAATAAGACACAGACTTAAAAATACCCTTGAGCCCCTTGACCCTAATCCGAATATTGACTTTTAAATATTGTAGAATTATATTATAAAGTAGGGATGTTACGGAGCTTCGACTCCGACTCCGAAAGGTCGGAACTTCCGATTGATTTTACACCTCTACCTCCGATTTCGGCTCCGATAATTTTGAATCGGAGGTTATACCGAAGATTTGTGAACAAACATATTCAAATATCATTTTATTAAATAGTGTAGCACTACATAAAGGAATATGTTTTATTGCCGCAAACGTCAATATACAAAATATTAACCAGTTCAGTTAAAATAATAAAAACCGGTTTAAAATTTGAACTTCTTCTGAACATCTCTCTTCTACCTCCGCCTCCGACTCCGGTTCCGAAAAACCACCTCCGTAACATCCCTACTATAAAGGGGGTCCCATACAAGTAAAGGAGGTCGATAAAAAATATTTTTGTACCATATACTTATACCATGTCACTGGTTGGATCTTAGTATTTAGAAGTTATCAATTAAAATACGAACTACATAACTTAAGTGTAGGTTCCTTCAGGAAAATTACAATTCAAGATTGATGGCTACAAACATCATGGTAATAAAAATACATCTACTTCAACATACTTACCAATACATAAATGCTAAATCATTTACAAAAAATTACACACGAACACACATGCACACGAATACACCCACATACACAAACACACACACACGCACACACAACGCTCACTCTTTACCTTCTTTAAGCCCAGAGAGGATGTTTAATACTACTTATATTATTTTACTTACCTTAATATTAGTAGTTATTATTATTTTAATTTTATTATTTGTGATTTAATTGATAGTTAAATTTGTGACTGATAAAATATTTTAATAAACTTCTGTAAACAAATTGCGTTTAGATAATGGCTGAATTGTACGAGTCTCGGAGGAGGGGCACTGTATACTGAAATACAGGTTACACCTAGTTCGGCAACAGTGGCTTAAAACAGTTTTAGTGACATAGCCTAATATAGTTTATTTAACAAAACTGTAGAACTTTTAAGAAATAAAATTTATTATATTCGATTACAAGTTCAGGTAAAACGTAAAATAAAGTTAATGTGAAATTTGAAGTCTATGTAAAATATAAAAAGAAAATATATAAGATAATATTTCTTGCCTCTAATTTATCCGAAGCTCCCACGTTAAAGAGATAAACTTTGTTCTGTTCTTTGACAGAATTTGAATAACTTTTGTTCCAATTCAAAGGTATCGGGGATAATTTGACAGGTGTCGATTTACTTTAGAAGTGAATGTAAGAAGTTCAACAAAAGTTTGTAACAAAATATGTGCGCCTTTTGAACGTTTATTGTAAAACTTTTGTTACTGTTATAATGACTCTTAAGACGCGGTTACATACGGTCGTTGATGAAAAGAGTATTTATTCATTCACACATTAGTAAAAAGGTACAATATTGTTATTTTATTACACTACTACTACTATTATACACACACACACACACACACACTCACTCACATACACACACACATATGCGTGCGTGCGTGCGTGTGTGTGTGTGTGTGTGTCGAATGAAATGGTCGAGACCTCAGCGACACGCTGGTTTTCAGGTCTCGCCTAATATGCTAGATGGAGCACTGGTTGCGGGACACAACACAATTATGTGGTCAAATCTCCATTAAAATAATTGACAATATGTAGCTGGCTTTAGCTTCCTTGTGATGATAACAATTGGGTTTCTAGGTCTGAGAGAGTGTCTATACCATTCACTGAGGTCAGCTAACAGAGACTTTGCTGCAAACAGCAAATTTATTAGGTACATATACCTAGTAAATTATCCTAAAAATAACCCCTATCGGTGAAATAGAACTTATTTTTAATTTTTTTTAACGACATGTGTCACTAGGTTGTCATAGAACGAATAACGTTGCACGACTTTCGCCAACGACAAGTGTAAACAACGGAGGCCGGTGACCGTAGATCGTCCACCGCAGGTCGGTCGCCGAACCGGTGAACGACCATGTGTAACTGCGCCTTTATATTGACTTTCAGGAAATTAATTTATGGCACTTTATAATAACTTTCACTTACAACGTTAAAGTAAGAGCGCGTGGCGAATGAATGGCGAACAAGAGAAAAGAAAATTTCCAAAGCTGATTCGGATTTGATCCATTAGCAAAAAATTAAAAGACCATTTTTAATGTTGTTTTTTTTTTAAGGCAAAGGGTACTGAGCCAATACAGCCATGTCTGATGTAAACAACTCTTTCAAGTCTTCATTAAAATGCTGGTGTGACACATTTCAATGCTATCTGGGAGAATCTTCCACGCTTCTGCACCATCTGAACCAAAGAAGGCGTCCCGGACGCAGTATGGCTCTTTAAAATCCAGCCAAGTACGGATCGGGCTGCAGCGTCTTATTTGACTTTACTTCACTGTCCCACACATTAATCACATTTAGTAGACGTTCTTCGAATAAAAAACACCATTCTTACTTGAAAAGCACTACTGTAAAACAATTTGCAAGACAACGAAAAAAAGCTGGTGTGGACGCGACAAAAGCGCGGGAGAAACTCCCCATTTTTAATGTAAGAGAAAACAATGCAAAGTTTGAAAAAAATCTCGAAGGCATAATGATTGCAAAGATTGTATAGAATTGAGAAAGACGAATAAGATTGTCACTAAAAAGGCTACTAAAGTAATTTTATGGACCAAAGATAAGGGACATAACATCACGCTATATCCCTTCATCATGTGAGAAGGGCTCCATGGTCCTAAACTTTTGAGCTGAAACTAGAACCATCTAGATTGAGCTTACCGTTCCAGAGATCCCATCTGACATTAAAGATACTCCAAGATCTTGGAAACCACTGATCAAATTTTTATCAGACATGGCTAAAAACACTCTCGACAAAATTCTCTATTACAAAACCGTGTCCAAATCGGATCATCTGTTGTTAAGTTATGATGCCACAGACAAACGTGTCAAACTTATAACACGCCCTCCTCTGATCGGTCGGGGGTTAAAAACGTAAGCTGTTCATGATAATAAGACACAAGGTTATGTTGTTGCGTTCATGCTGTCATGGCGTGTTCGTCCTATCTTATTGTTTAAAAACGGTTTACAATGGTTATTATTTCGTAAAACTAGTGTATTTTACCTAAAAATCGTCCGTAATAAGTGAACGTTATATAAGACAGTGAAATACAAAAAAAATATAACAATATTTATTAACCCAAACAATATTCAAATTATAATCACTTAACAATAGTGTAGTTACAATGTATAAGTAAATATCGGTCTCTACTACCTGCAGTGAGAGTGAAATACTAATACAGATGGTGTGATCCGGCAACCTAACCTCCAACCGCACTTGGAATGCAAGACACTAGGCATTCTTACTGCACCCGACTCTCCCTTAATCTCGACGTTGGTAAACTGTTTTTTTTTTCAAAACAGACGCTAAAACGTTCAAGTAATTTCCAAGATTCTAACACGGTCTTTGGCCAAATTGCAAAGTGTAAATCACTAGCTAGGGCTATTCAAAAAATAAAATAAGTCACAATTTTTTGATACCAACGTTGATATTTGCAACCACTAAATCAGGCACTAAATTCATAATTGCCTCAATTGAACCTTAACGCCCCATTTCAAATTAATACAATGACACTAAGTATTTAATGGCAATAATAAAAACAACTTATGACCTCGTTCAGTCGTTTTGGATAATAACAATGACCCTTAACAAAAGGTTGGGGGTAGTACTGGCATAAGCAGGCGATATTTTTCGTCTTGAGTGCCTCGTTAAGACGATTTCAGTGTGACGGGCTTTGTTGCTTTCGGGCGTTTTTACCCGGTTGAAGAATTAGACTTTTATGTATGTCGTTTGTGACTTTTTTCGGCGCATGAAGTACTATGTTATGAAACTGAGCATAGGTATACCAATATTTGTTTGCTAAAGAAATTGGAAACGCATGAGAGCATTAAAGATAATTTATTAATTTACGATCTGTGCTAGCATTAGTTTTAGTGTAAAGAGAACCCATTCAAAAATCGCAAATAATATGTTTTTTTTAGTTGTTAGAATATCGTTACTTTTAGGATAACTAACAGAAAATACGTTAATACGTAATCATTTCCTCTGCCCGAAGGTTGCCTGGAAGAGATATCTCTTAGCGATATGGCCGCCTAAATTGTACTTCACTATTTCCTTTTCTATCTCTTGTTTGTTGTTTTCTATTTGTGCAATAAAGTGTATGTCAGCGCAAACAACAAGTGACGTCATAGTGCACGTGCAATGCCCACCTGCGCTTACGACGAAGCAAACACGCAGCAACAGCGGATTACACGTCATGCCGCCACTACCTGGCCTCTATAAAAGCGGGCGCCCGACCCAAGGTGACATCATCTGCCAAGAAACCTCGTGACTGGAGAGGAGGAACATGAAGACGCTTGAAGAATCGCCTAAATCGCCGCTCGTTCGCTGGCGCTCACCGGGCCTCCCCGAATGGGGTCTCCCCCGGTGGGCTTGACCGCGCAGAGGGCGGCGCGAAAAGCAAGAGACCAAGATCGTCGAAGATCATCCCAGCCACCGATCCGTGTTCGCGGGTCGCGACAGAGACCATCGCCAGGGGGCCGTTGCCCCGACGCGATCTCCCCGCGCGGCTTGGGCCGCGCGAGCAGATTTTAAAAAGGTGACATCATTCACTTGCGATCCGTTGACGAGGCAGTCGGACTTGATATTTTATTCGAGAATATTGCCTTTCCGAATAATTAACGTAACTGGTTGCTATCAGGGGACTCTCGTATGGCCGGTTACTGTTGAATATCTAACCGGTGACTAGTGGTTGCAATTGAGACGGTTGACCCGTGGCTGGTTAGTGTCGAGTAACTAGGCAGTAACTAATTCGCTGTTAAATAACTCTAAAATGAGTTGATTGAGTCAATATAGTTATTAAATTATATTTCGCTGTTTTTTAGAAGCAAGAATAGAACCACAGGTGAGGACAACCCGGAGAATGATAGCGGCTCATCTATGCCCTTACCCTCAGATCTGACATGTATTTTACTTTACGTTATGTCTTAGTAAATATTTTAGTAAACTTCGTATAAGGAAAATCTTTTATACTTAACGATACTGCCTCAGATCTTAAAGAAACTCCAACTAATTATCAAAATGTCTCCACTGAGACTCGTATTTCAGCCATATTCCCTTGGAGGCTATTCCGTTTTCCATGCTGTGAACGTTCTCATTCAGGAATTCTTTTGATTCTCCAATTTCTGAAGAACCCAAAACTACATAATTATGCATACAACCTGATTTTTTGTTGATCTTTCAAATAAATAAGTTAATTATGACAAGTTTAGAAAAGAAAATGTATTAAAATTATATAAAAGAATTCATCTTTTCATAAGACTTGGTCCATTTCTAAAGCTAAATAAGAAATGTCTTGATACGTTTGTACTTACAACGACATAAAGTTACATATTTTACTTAAAATTTCCTACAGAGGGCGCTACCTGTTCGATCTCCATGATACCTATTCAATCTGTGTTGTTTCTGTAGAATCGAAATATACCTAATATTAGAATGGAAGTAGTTGTTTTACACTTATTATGTATTGATATATGTTTATATAGTTGTGCAATGCTGACAGCTGTCTCACCGTCACGTACCGTGTCGTCGTGTCACCGGGCCTGACTGACAACCAGCGCTGCGGCGGTGACTAGCGTCTAGCCGTATCGTCACAGCATAATGCTGAGTCAGGGACCGTTTTGCCACATATGCATGTGAACTTACTCTAAGTCACAGTTACTTTTAAGTATATAATTATCGTGTTATGTATGTGTGTGCAAATAAATTATAATTCATTCATTCTACTAAAAATAAAAACGGTCCGAAAAACGAACCTGGCAACACACCCATTTTCAAAAACGAATAATTTATCTTTACCAATTTTAAAATAATAGTTCAATTGTACTTTCCAACCAAAAATCTAACAATTCATAAAAAAATCCATTCAAAATAATATTCAACGGAAATGAAGCTGTCAAAATAGGTTTACACAGTCAAAAGCCACGTTTAAAAATTTCCACTCATATTTTACATTCAGTAAACCATTTTTGGGATGGAAAATTTATCCAAACAGCCACTTTGCATCGCAAATGGGCGGCGACCGTGTTTTGTAAATGCAAAAACATGCGTAAAATTTCACGCATATTAAATTTTATCGAATTAACGCTATGGGAACACCCTGGTGTCTCGCCGTGGATCTGATAAATAGCGTACCATTAACGCTCGCTATGTTTACCGCCATCTTAAGTCGCCATCTTGGAAAATTTAGACGGCTTAACAGGTGTGGAGTTAGGCTTTTGCATTATAGCGAACCCTTAGGTCGCAAATCAGCGTTCCGCTCTTATGGGGTGGTTGGTTAAAATTGCAAAAAAACACAGAACAATCGTGTTCACGGTTTCCATTTGATTTGATTTACAATGTCTTCAGATAATGTGTTAAGGGAATGTTAAAAAAATAATTAAAGACCGATGTATAGGGTAGTTTCCAAGTATCAAATATAAAACGCATTTCTTAAAAATTAAGAAATTGTCATAAATTGATGGTCAAATGTGAAAACAGAATTAAAATTCGTTGAAAAATAAAATAGCTACAGGCAATCAAAAATCAGAACGGCAGAAAGAAACATAAGTTTTATGACGTAACTGTTCTCTAGCGCCATACAAGCAGGTCCTGGCTGCATATAAAGGACTGTTTTGCTAGAAAGGGACAGAGCATCTGTCCAATATTAACTTTAACAATTAATATCTCTGATGTTAGTTGAGATATCGAAAAACTAATTTTAGATCCTTCTTTAGTATGTCTTTATAAGTTGATTGATGCAATAAAAAAAGGTTAATACCGTATTATTTTAAAATGTTGAGTGAAATTGTGAAATCCATTTTGCCTTGACACATACGTGTATATAAAATATGATGTAGATGTGTGATTTATTATGAATAGAAATGAAATAATAAATGGCATGTAGAAAAAAAAGGACTGACATGAAGACAGAAGAGATGACAGCGTATTAAACTTTATAGAAATAAATTCTGAATACTTAGCCCTTCAGCTTCGACTTAAGCCAACCCTGTTTCGTGGCTTAGAATTACCTTTTCATGCCAAAATAAGAGCGCATAAGCATTTCGTTAGATATTAAAAGTAAAAATAGATTTAGCTTCTGAGAATTAGCGAGATTATTTTCTAGATCAATCAGGTTTTTCATTTAAATATTATCTAGATTTTTTTCACTTATTAATACCAATACCTACCTATCTTCAATTAAATTTGTTTGTGTCGTATCTTTGTCCTTTTGAACAGGTTTTGGCCAGCCATCGGTCATGGTCCAACAGAATACCAGCGCTGGAGGCATTCTTGTCTGCAGCAATAAGCTGAGTTGAGGCCCTTTTCACAACAACAGCAGACCATCAGACGTGATTTCAATATGTTTACCTTTGACTACATAATTATTTTATTATAATTATAACTGTTTCGGTCATTGCTGTGTGGGAAATAAACATATTACTTATTTACTATTCACAATCGTATTTTATTTATGTAAAATTAGGAAAATCTGACTATTTTTAGTTTTTTTTTTTTATTTTTATTTTTTATTATATAAGGAGAGCAGACGAGCAAACGGGCCACCTGATGTTAAGTGGTCACCGTCGCCCATAGACATCTCACCTCACTGTATTAATATTAGAGGGTTTTTGATGCGCTGCTAACCTTGAGGACTAAGATGGATTGCCTCATGTACCGGAAATTACGCTGGCTCTCTTACCCTTCAAACCGGAACACAGAAATGCAAGCATCTCTGTTTAACGGCAGAAATAGATAAGAGGGTGGTACCACCCCAGGCGATCCTTCACATTAGGATCTACCACTATCTGTGTGAGCTTAGTAAATAGATATTCTTTGCTATAAATATAAGTAGGCAGCCACTTCCTTTGCGGCAGAAACAGGTAAGAGGGTGGTACCAACCCAGGCGATCCTAGGGTACATCAGGATTTGCCACCAGGATATCGATTCCACTAAATACACGTAACTAAATAGAATCTAAACTGCATCGTTATGACGTGTTTCGTGTGCTACTATCCACTAACGATCCAATTTCAAAAAAGTTCCGATCGAGTCAACGATCGATCGAACAGTAACGTATTTGTACATTCTACTAAAACGTTTAGTTTATACTGAATCGCAGTTGAACGTTAACAAAACGCTCCAACTGTCAAATATAACGATCGAACATAAGTTCCTCCCGAGGTAATTTTGCCCGATCGATAGTAAAGGGAAAGGTGGCAGTGGTAGAGTTGTGCGTCAGTAGAATGCGATTTGGTGTCCAAATAGAATTTGGTGTGTGCGTGAGAGGGTGTGTGAGGGGTGTGTGCGTGAGGGGGTAAGCGTGAGATGGTGTGTGTGTGGTGTGTGTATGTGGTGTGTGTGAGGGGGTGTATGTTGGTATGTGTAAGGGTCAGTGTGACTTAACTAATTGGTAACAATATTTTTTCAGTATTAAAGTAATCTCATACTCATACTCATACCATTTACTGCTAATCAAGTGTCGATAGCCAATTTTTATTTTTTTCTTAAAAGATAAATTGTATAAGATGGTGCTACACGTAAGATGGTTCTCAACAGTAAGTTTTTCTTCATCCTAAACAAAACTTCCCCTGTTTTTATTTAGTCGGAGGTTAAAACTGTGAATTAATTAAACGCTCTCGGATAACATCTTTAATTCTGGAGGTAAACAGGCGGCAGTCAGTTAGCAAAATCGTCGGCTTCAACAAAATCGTCGGCTTTGCAAAACAAAGGCTGGATACGCTCTGTTGTTTGGTTGCGGTTTAAATGTAAGGAGAATCGCGGTGTTATACAGGGTGGAACGTGTGTTTACAGGCGATTATTTCGACACTATTACTACTAGAGATATTAAGAGCGTCGGTGGCGTCGTGGCTAGGACGTCGGACTCCTGTGAAAAAAACCAAAAAAAAAAACGGTTCAAGATTCGCGATTACGTGAGAGAGACCTGACACGTTTATTAATGCCAAAATGTCGGACGACACTGTATGAAAAAAACTGCTTCATTATGTCGGTAAGGATATATAACCACATACCAGCAGATATCAGACAGTTGCCCTCGAAAGGTCTAAATACAAAACTTAAAGCATGGCTAATTGAAAAATGTTTTTATTCATTAAAAGAATTTTTTGATAATAATCATTAAATTCGACATTAACCTTATGGCTAGTTGGAGGACTTAATTTTTATTCTATTATTGCGATTTTTAACCTATTATTATTTTCATGTCGTAAAACTTTTTTGCATGCCAAAATAATGTCGAAACATGTATGATCTATTCAAACAATACTACTATCTTATATGTACCGTGTTTCGTGCGAATACAATAAATTTCATTTCATTTCATTTCGTGCGGGTGGTCCGAGTTCGAAACCATGCAATGTCATGTACCAATGAGTTTTACGGTTTTTTCGAAGGACTTACGTACATTTACCGACTGCTCTGACGGTGAAAGAAAACATCGTGAGGAAACCGACACACTGAGATAACCAGTGTGTGAAATGGGGAAGGCAATGGCAAAACACCCCATTAAATCTGCCACGAAAGTTTGTTGTATGTGAATGTCTTAGTATGATCACGACCCACAGCAATAAGGAATACGACTTAGAAGAAGACTACTAGATCCTTCCTGTAAAAGGTAGTGCAAAGTTACCCTGAGTCAATCAAACGGGTCGTCCACTCGAACCCTGGCTGGGGGGAGTCTGAACGCTGCGCTCACCGCGCGCCGTCACGTCGTCGCTCCACCCTGTCGCCACGGGGCGACTGCGGGCGTACTAACTCCCGCAGGAGCGGGTACCTTGCGTCAGGAGGGCGCGCGTGCAGTGGGGCGATATTAGGTACTTAGGGTGTTTCTGCACAGAGTTTTACCATACCACCTTGAATAGAAGTAAAAAAAATAAAAAATTATTCATGCAATGTTTTACATTTTCTCAGATTTCCCTGGCTCCCACAAGTTTGTTGTTTATAAAATGGTTATTAGTGGCCTATAACCTATTGTTAGAGTTGTTCAGGCCGCTCGTAAACCTCTGACATGGCTTAACGACTGCTGTCGAACGACAACAACCGGGATCGACTGTTTAACGTGCTATCCAGAGGAGCCGAGATTAAATATGCCACAAGCGGTCACCCACACTGGTACCGACCGCGCCCAACGTCGCTTAACCTGCACGATCACTTTCGGACCGTGCTCAGCTGCCTCTCTGATTCTGCAGTATACAATATTATTCTATGCAGATGCTGTAATTAAACAACAAGTTCTGAAAGGTAAGGAGTCGTCGCGTCGTAACGTTATACTGGGTGTAAGAGGAACTCCAAAGGCCGAAAGCGGGATGTTCAGTATACATAACTGACCAACTTCCACTATGTGACCAACTGTGAGATCGCAAAAAATCAGCTGTTCCATACAAATGCTCTATACCTACACGACCGAAATTTATGAAACAGCTGTTCCTTTTCGCGTTTTTAGAATTGGCCTCATAGTGGTAGTGGTAGATCCTAATGTGAAGGATCGCCTGGGGTAGTACCACCCTCGTATCTATTTCTGCCGTGAAGCAGAAATGCTTGCATTTCTGTGTTTCGGTTTGAAGGGTAAGAGAGCCAGCGTAATTTCCGGCACATGAGGCAATCCATCTTAGTCCTCAAGGTTAGCAGCGCATCAAAAACCTTCTAATATTAATACAGTGAGGTGAGATGTCTATGGGCGACGGAGACCACTTACCATTAGGTGGCCCGTTTGCTCGTCTGCTCTCCTTATTTAATAAAAAAAAAGTGAAAGTTGTTCAGTTATGGATACTGCACAGCCTCATTTCGACTCTATATGGGGTTTTGTTACACCCTGTATAACAAGCTCGTGGTTAATTATTCAAATTAGATTAAGCGGGTGGCCTAAAATCTATCACGTAATAAATCGCTACCGCTAGCACTTAACCCACACGGCAACAATAATACTAACTGCCTCCGCGCGCGCTTCCGCTCCGCTTATGGCGATCCGTATCTCTGGTATAACGTGTGAATTACCCGTATTTGACTGGAAATAACGGACTATTTGAATTGGAACAGTATGTGGCGGATAATTACCATTAGTGTCAACAAGGTTTGCACTTTGTTGATAAAAAATCCAACAAAGTGCAAACCTTGCATAATTGTTTTTTTTTATTGATTTTATCAAGATTATGTTTGATTTATAGAACCATACTTGGTTATTGACAATAAAGCCAATTAATTTGATTACACTGTTACGAGTAACAATGTAAGTAAGTAAGTAATATGTTTATTTCACACACAGCAATGACCGAAACAATTTTTTTTATTTTTTATTTATTATTATTGTTGTGTACATATTAGGTTTTACTATTTACAAATCTTCGCGCCCTGAAACCAGAAACTGGTTTGTCTGGGCGCTGCACAATCCACTCAGTTAAATGAAACATCAAATATAAAATCAAATCAAAAACATGACCGTAGGTAAAAAATTGATATAATTATAATAAAATAATTATGTAGTCAAAGGTAAACATATTGAAATCATGTCTGATGGTCTGCTGTTGTTGTGAAAAGGGCCTCAACTCAGCTTAGTGCTGCAGACAAGAATGCCTACAGCGCTGGTATTCTGTTGGACCATGACCGATGGCTTACCATGCTGAGCATGTGTCCTTTTAATGTTGCATTGTATTTTTTTAATTTCAAATATTTTTAAGTTTAATTATGTATGCATAATGCAATGTTTAATACATGTTTTTCTTTCTTTATATATTTTTTCTTATAGGACATTTCTGGCGCGTTAAAAATGATTAATTTTATTTAGAATTTTTTGCCGCCATTTTGTTGGACCGTGTTGCCACCTTCGAACAAAATAAATCCCTAGATCTTCTGCCGAATTTTCTGTTTTAATTATAATTGATATTTATTTTATTATCGTTAATCTAAATTGAATGTAAATAATGTTTTGTAATCATAAATGTATTTGACGTATAATTGAATATTATAAATAAAGAGCTGAAACTGAGACTGAAACCGAAAGTCGCCTGTAGAGGTGGCCATCGCGTAGAAATGACTAAAGACATAATAATATTAGTGTGTTATTATTAGTGTTTCTATCTATCTATCTAATATTAAAAAAGTAAAAAAGTGAAATTATTAGATAAAGTTAAGTATGACTGTTTCATATTCGTCTTTGCACCAATTTAGAAAGTTTTTCAAAATGAAACTTTCGCGCATCAAAACAGATAGCTCTGGACAATTCTCAGCGCGCCAACTAGCAGCGCACCTAGCGGAAAAACTCCGCAACTTTTTTTAAAAAAAAGATCGAGCGAAGAGCATGGCGCCCACCGTCGGCCCGCCGCTCCGAAAAAAATATTCATTAAAAACCCCAAATCTCGTGCCACACGTAAATAAACTTCTCCAAAATCAACAAAAAAACACTCCAGCGCCGATCTGGACAAGATGCACAAAGAAATCAGCTCTTGGAAGACCATCAGAGCGCCCTCAAGGATTCTTGGCTGCGGCTGCGCTGGTGAGTCAAAAAGTTCATTGCTGTCTGATCTATCGACTCTATTTCAAAACAATGACCCTGACCGTAGAGCGTCGGTGGCCTAGGAGTCCCATGCGGGAGGGAGGTCCGGGTTCGAAACCATGCCATGTACCAATGAGTTTTTCGGATTTTTTCGAAGACTTACGTACATTTACCGACTGTTCTAACGGTGAAGGAAAACATCGTGAGGAAACCTGCATGTCTGAGGAAATTTAAAAATTCCAGAGGCATGTGAAATCCAATCAGCACTGGGCCCGTGGATGGTGGATCATGGCCCGTACCCCCCTGTATAATATACAAGGGAGGCCTGTGCCCCAACAGTGGGGACATTAATAGGCGGCTGATGATGATGATCCTGACCAGAAAAATAAAAACCCTAGTCATATTGCGGAAATAATTGGAATTTCTTTTTATAGCGAACTCCAAAACACAGACTATAAATTCTAAAACAATAAAACTACTAATGTAATGGCGCGCTCTTGCGTTGACAATGTTTTTATTTTCCTGGTCAGGGTATAAATATACTTACGAAGTGATGATTCTTTAATTTAATATTCAAGCCAGGGCACATACCTGTAAAATAAAAAAAAATAGTTGCAAAGGATGTAAAGTCTATATTGACGTGCGCTAATTGTAATCTTGATTTATTTTGATGTAAAAAAATTCTATACCTATACCTAATTAGTATGTACTTAGAGTACAGTTGACTACAAGCTATACCATCTGTAAAAAAACCTTCGATTAAATCTCAACCTTATGCCTGCGCAATATGATACAAAAAATATACAAAAATATTTATTATGGCAAACAATATTCAAATTATATATATGATACATTTCAGATTCTCAAATTTTGACGTTTTGGATAGGTTGACCTGTGTTCGACTGTACGTCAAGTCAGTGTTGCCGGCAAGTTGGGGGTAAAAGTTACGTATGACAATAAAAAACATAAAAAAAAGAATTGTCTAGTAAAGAGTTTTTTATATTTACATTTTCCGGCTCTGGATTCAAGCCCTTTTACTACTTTAGTGCTGCTTTCTCACGTTTTTTATTTTCCATTATAAAAACGGGGTGCAATAACTCAAATAATAATAAATAAATGACAGAAAACTGTTCAACTATTTTAAAAGTTGAAAGAATTGGGCTAAAGTTGTCCAAACTGTTCAACTAATTGAACAAATAGTTGAACATAAAAACCTATTGGAATAAACCCAGATATCCTACTTTACAAAAAAAAGAAAAAGAATAAGTTTATTTGTGCGGTAAGATGACAAAGTATCCATAGTCCATACACCAGTAAGAACTTAAGCATAGGTTATATTAAACTAAATAAAATTAGTGAGCAACAAGTTAGTTTACAATAAACGCTTGCTTGCTTGCTTACTTATCGTATGGTTAGTGGCCAACCTATTTGTCAGAGTTGTTCAGGCCGCCCGTAGGCCTCTGACATGGCTTAACGACTGCTGTCGAACGATAACAACCGGGACCGACTGCTTAACGTGCTTTCCGAGGCACGGAGGAGCTCAGATGAAATATGCCACAAACGGTCACCCATCCAGATACGGACCGCGCCAACGTCGCTTAACCTGCACGATCACTTTCGGACTGTGCTCGCAACTAGGCTACGAGCTCCTCACAATAAACGTTTACCTCCGAACTAGGAAGTTCCTGTATCTCGGAGGACGGATATCTTCTGTGACCAGTGCAAATGAAGATGAAACAGAACGATTTGCCAAGTTCCAGAGTAGACTTGTATAAAAAGTATTCCTTCTGTGTGGCAATTTTAGTGTATAATAATCTGCCTAGTCGCCTTAAAAATGGTCCTGCTAGCCAATTTAAAACTAATATTTCCAAGTGGCTTCTAGACAAATGTTATTACTCCATAAAAGAGTGTCTCAACGACACTAACAAATAGCAGAAAAGATTTGCATACCATTGTCGGTGGAACTTATGATACCTATGCTTTTTAAATTACCTATAATTTTCACTATGTTCTGGGAAATAAGTTTCATTTCATGGGAAAATAGGAAAAATCCCAAAGATCTTAGCAACGATGTCACATAAATATATATCTAAGGCTGGAATATGACCAAAACAAAGCACAATTCCCTAGACAAAAACAACAAAGGCATATCTTTAAAACAAACATATTATTTCGAGCGTTCATTTTAAAATTAAAGTCCCATTTCATCTCAGGTTTAAAATGGCGAATCTCTCTAATCGAGACCAACTCGGCTGAAACAAAAAGGTCCCTTGTCCCTGTCTCATTCCCGAGTGAAACTTATGTTAAAGACGCCCTGAAACAAAACTGTGTAAGTTCGAATATATTTTTACTGCAGTGGATAACGAAATGTAATGAAACTATTATTCATTTTTGCTACAATAAAATACATATGTTATGAAATAGGGCCGGTAGATCAGATAGCGGAGAACTTTTAGACTCACCAGCGCAGCCGCAGCCCAGAATCCCTCTGAAGGTCTTCCAAGAGCTGGTTTCTTTGTGAAAATTACAAATATATATAAAAACAGACTTTCTTAACGTTTAAGCTGCAGCAAACAAGGCAATTAATCAGGTTAGTACTGTGATTTCCTAAGGAATTAACCACATAGAACGACTCTCGTGGCTGATTTAATGGGGTGCCATTGCCTTCCCCATTTCACACACTGGTTATCTCAGTGTGCAGGTTTCCTCATTATGTTTTCCTTCATCGCCAGAGCAGTCAGTAAATGTACGTAAGTCTTTCGTAAAAACCGAATAACTCATTGATACATGGCATTGCCTGGTTTCGAACTTGGACCTCCCGCATGGGAGTCCGACGTCCTAGCCACGACGCCACCGACGCTCAATACATCAGGTTAATACCCTTTATAAAGACGCTTTAACTTCATCATCATCATCAGCCTATTAATGTCCCCACTGTGGGGGCTCAGGCCTCCCCTTGCACAAGGGGGGTACGGGCCATGATCTGCAGGAAATCTTACAGCTTATACTGCAGGAAATCTTACAGCTTATACATTTTTTACACAGTAAATGCCACAGTATTTGTATGCCAATACAAGATTCCACATATCAAAACTTTCTTAAAATAACAGCATAGGGAAAGAAGGACAGAAAGGAGAATAATAATAGGATAATAATATATAATAAGACTTATTTAGTCAGTGCGTTGTAAACGCAGCCCAACCTTGATGGCTCAAGGAGCCAGGATTCATCGCACCGGGCCGTTGGAGGCCCAGCGCAACACGACGGGCGCGAGGCCCAATGACGGCACAATGGCGTCCGAATTCACCATAGACTGCAACCACCCCAATAGGCATATGGCTTCAACAAAGTAACAGGATAATATACTATAATATAATATAATACATATACTTGGTAACTCGGTAAGTGATGTATGTATGTATTCATACAAATGTCAAGGAATTATAACAAAAGTTATTGTGACCAGTTTCCACAGAGCTGAATACATTCCACTGTATCTAATTAATATCTAGGTAATTACTTTGTATTTTTTTCTTATTTGCGACTAATAAATACTACGTTCAGAAATGCATAAAGAATTGAAAAAAGAGACAATGTTATTTAGAATTCAACTGAACCAATTTAGTCTAAAAACGATACGATTTTTTGGCAGATTTAAAGGCAAAATTAAAATTCTTTATCGGATGCCTTCGAATAAACAGTCTAAGTTCGCGTAAAAAAACACGCCTACTTAAAATAAGTAATATGAATAAACTTTTCCCAGCATTTTTGGTTCAAAGAATCCAATAATTACTTTTCTAACTTAAAAAAAAACTTTCAGCATCGCCAGTTCGTTGATATTCGATGTTGTTTAATTCTTATTCAATAAACTTTATCCTGGCAACACCAATATCTCAAGTTTTAAAATAAAGCAGTCTCCGTTTTCGTTGTGCCCTGTGAATTTATTACCAGTTTTTAATTACAAAACTTTCTGTGTTCGAAAGTTTCAGATATGTCACGCGAATATAATGTGTAGTGTGGGAAAATATATTGTGGGGAGGTTCTGTTGATATCAATAGAATCTTTGTACTGCAAAAGAGGTGCGTTCGTATATTATGTGGGATACACTCCAATAGAGTGTCATGCAGGCCGCTTTTTGTGCAACTAAAACTACACACAGTCACTGCATTATACATAATGGAATTGTGTAAGCTCGTCAGACGGTACCCTGACAAGTTTCCGAACAGGCATGACTTTAAAAGCGATCGCTTGAACGCGAAACACGAGCCGAAATTGCTTCTGCCTAAATGCAGAACGACCACTTTTCAGCGTAGTGTTAAATATAACGCTGTCAGGGTCTACAATAACTTACCATCTGACCTCAAAAACCTTACTTATAATAAATTATTGAGAGAACTATAAAATTATTTAATACAAAAGTGTCCATATGATTTAAATGAATTCCTACGAGCATGACATTCTATTACTGGGCACTAATTTGACAACTGAATTGGCATTATAATATATTCTCACTGTAATTTTTTTATTAAGTGTATCAGTTCTGTGTGGTGTGTGTTAAATTTGAATTTACAATATGATTGACATTATGGTAATTAATAATATGATTTGACATTTGGTTTTATAAATAGAAATTATTGCGATTTATTTCATTTGGATACATAATTTAATTTTATATTCATTAGCTATATTTGATTTTGATATAATAACTTAATTTAAATTAAATTTTATTAATCAATATTATATCTTTATTTGCTACACCCATTGGGTAAAATCGTGTTGAATCGTATATGTTTATAAGACCCACAATGTAAGTACACGCGATTTATGGCAAAATAAATGAAAAATGAGAAAATATGAAAAAAAAAAAAAATATTGTCATGAGTTTCATTAAAACTCCTGACACCATTTTCATTAATTAACTACATATTTTTTTAATTGACTTCTTCTTTCGAGTTGATGATCCGAACTAAATTTTTCCCGACCAGAAGGCAGCCACATCGACAGCCCTCTGGTCAAGCGTCAAGCGCGTTCGGCTCGGTGACTCATGTGATGGTGACTCAACACAAACCCTTTTTTATATTAAGGGCCTGGCCTACGCTGCCTGAAAAAAAGATTTATTATTATTATTTAATTGGTAAAAAATATATTGATTTACCTACCCCGTTTTATCAGAGCGCCGTAACATACCCACAGCAAAAGCGTAATTACACAAACACGGTTAAACCAGGCATTATCTACGGAATTCGTCCTTGGACGTGGGCCGGCCCCAAATATGTCGGCTTGTTATCTTTTAATATGGTCCTCGCCGGCGCCAGAAACGCATAAACAACCTTAAATGGAAGCCAAAAATATTAAAAATAAATCTATTTATTTATTTTATTTTATTTAGGTAGTCTTATTTATGAGCGTCGGTGGCCTAGTGGTTAGGTCGCCGGTCCCCCATGCTACCATGCTCCGGACTCCCATGCTCCCATGCTCCGGACTCCCATGCTCCCGCATCGGTCCGAGTTCGAAACCATGCCATGTACCAATGAGTTATTCGGATTTTTTCGAAGACTTATTTACATTTACCGACTGCTCTGACGGTGAAGGAAAACATCGTGAGGAAACCTGCACACTGAGATAACCAGTGTGTGAAATGGGGTAGGCAATTACAAACCACCCCATTAAATCTACCACGAGAGTCGTTCTATGTGATTAATTCCTTAGAATGATCACGACCCTCAGCAATGAGGAACACGACTTAAAAGAAGAAAGCCTTATTTGCAAGTTACATATACATATATAATAACAATAGCCATTTATAAGCTTCCACAGATAATGAAAAATTAATAATAAAACTTTTAATCTAGCAACCATGTACATTTACAGATAGGCAGAGGAAAATTCGTTAGTGTGTAAGGATTTTACGGAATCAGGACTACTGTTGAAGAGATCTACAGTACGGTTGTTGCTTAGCTGGTTAAATGCTGCACATGCTCTTACTAGATAGCTATTCTTTCTGTAATTAGTGTGACACTTAGGGACGTGAAGTAACCTGTTACTCCGTAAATTTTGATTAGGAACCGTCAATGAAATTTTGCTAAGGAGCTCAGGACAATCAATTTTACTTTGAGCAATTTTTTGTAGGAATGTAGCGTCCGCTGTCTATGGATTATACCGGGTGTGTGTACTGGGAGTCTTGCAGGGGCTATTTCAAAACATACCAAATTCTAACAGTCCCTAGCCTGTACATTTTGGTTCTACTTACAGATATTATTAAGCATAGGCACTTGTTTGAAACGGACGAGCAAATGGCACTACGAGTAAATACTAGGAGGAAAGACTTGGGAAAAGTAATCACTCCGTTACTTAAGGTCGCTACTCACTGTCCGCGGTATCAGGCAGTCCGACTGTTCCATAGGTTGCCAGTTGAATTAAAAACTATAAATAGTGTAAATATTTTTAAGCGTAAACTAAGAGCTCTACTTGTTGAAAAGTGTTGCTATTCGATAGAGGACTTTTAATTATTGTAAAATTTTTTACTTTGACATAATTTAAGGCCTAGCGTGGCGATTATGACATTACCTTCCATGGATAGCGCAAAAAGAAAACGACCCCCAGTTCCCGGCCGCCCCACTATTCCTGGTCACGGTAGCGGCCATGGTAGCGACGATCTGCGCAAGGTGGCTGGCAGCGACTGGATGAGAAGAGCCGAAGATCGGGCTCAATGGCGCGCCCTGGGAGAGGCCTATGTCCAGCAGTGGACTAGAGCAGGCTGATGATGATGATGACGATGAATTAATCAATGTCAGTAAATCAAACAAGCCCCCTCTCACCGTGTATTTATTACTTAACTTTGTTAGACACTAGTTTTAGTAGTTTGACATTTTTAATTATTAAATTTTTAATTAGTCTTAAGCTTTAATTCACACACAATACATATTGTTATTCGAATAAATAAATTGTAAATATAAATTGAATTGAACAAAAAACACCTTTAGTCCCGAAAACCCCACGAAAAAGGGACCCTGGTGTAGGTAATGCTGACGTTCATAAGGTTCATCTGATGGTAAGTTGTTAACTCTCACGTCCATAATCCCTGAGGCGGTACACAGAGGAACCACCTTCATTACAGGTAGTTCCCACTTTTGGCTGTAAGATTTGGTGGACAAATGTGATAGGTGGCGAGCCTATCGCCGTCTACTGGGCGTAGAAGACTCGTACGACACCCACGGGAAGAGTTGCAATAAGAATATATTTGAGTTTAGGTATAGGTAGAGCAAACAGACACCGAGTGTTCACTCATCTACCCGGTGCAACACTCGCTTGCCGCGCGTGCGGGCGTGTATGCCATTCCCGAATAGGTTTATTTAGCCACGAAAAGAGATGCCTTCGCGACGCTACTTAAATTGTCTGCAATAGACGTAACAGGCCTATGATGATGATGAGGTATAGGTACACTATTTAATTAGTTGATGATGAATTTTGTATAATACAATTTCGACTTGGGAATTTCATGTAATAAGGTTGTATATAAATAATGTTACAATGCCTGAAGACTGTTAAACCAATGTGTTCTGCCCACCAAGACGTACGGTGCCGAAACATGGACGCTCACAAAAGAAGCTGTGCACAAAATAAGGGTCGTACAAAGGGCCATGGAGCGTGCCATGTTAGGTATCACCCTAATGGACAAGATCCGCAACACAACGATCAGACAACGAACTAAAGTCCTAGACGTGGGAAAGCAGGTTGCGACGCTAAAGTGGCGATGGGCGGAACATTTGGTTAGACGTGGTGATGGCCGGTGGACCAGAGCCCTCACTGAGTGGTGGTGGTGGCCAAGGTCGGGGGAAAAAAGGAGTAGGTCGTTCAGCAGCCAGGTGGATGACATCACCAAAGTCGAATCGAAGACCTGGCTGCGACAAGCACAGGATCGTATAGGGTGGCACAAAAGAGAGGAGGCTTATACCCTGCAGTGGGACGACATGGGCTGATGATGATGGTATTTTTTTTATTTATTTTTTATTTTTTACAAAATCTACAGCTCTTAAATTTAAAAACAAACAAGTCCATTAAAAAAACATACTGCCAATTAAAGATTTCCTATTTTAAAACAACGCCTATAGTGAGAAATAAGTTTTGGTGTGTGTGTATATGGATGTAAAAACTTAATTAAAAACCGAAAAAATACACAGCACCGTTACTATCTCCCTAGTGCGGGTAGGATTTCTGACAATTATTTTAATAATTTTCGCTTCATTCATGTCAATTTATATTGCATTCATAATAAGTTCTGTTTAAACAAAGACAGATCAAACGTTTTCCTTTTGTTACTGTAATTAAAGCTCCATATTTACTTTGCTCCCATTCCATCTCATTAACCGGCGGGAGCGGCGCAAACTGCTTAAAACCAGTTTTTAACTAGCTCAAAACCGGATCCGCATTCGAAACGACCGAGTTTAAATTCATCGAACCGTAAATAGATAACCGAGTATAAAATGTTTCATGGTTCCCTTTATTCATTGTCTTTTATTTCTTTTTTGAAAGAAAGAAAGATAGAAAAACACTTTAATGCCAAAAAGATAAATAATACATTTTCTACAAATATTCAGCATATCAGTGGAAAAGACAATATCGTTGCAGATACTACTCTATGTATTTCTTTTTTACTTTACTGTTGCTTGGGGTTGTTCTAGTTAGTCTACAAAGGATCTTGTGTTCTAGAATATTAACTAGAAAGCTATTTCATATGGATGTACAAAAGAGTATTGTTCATAATTTCCTTTTTAATTTCATTCTAATAGAACATGTTGAATTCAATGGAAATTGAAAATAAAACAGAAATAACCTTTGTGTGCTCTGTTTTTTAAGATAAATTTTGCGATAAATCTTTATGTTCCTTTGCAAAATCAAACTAAAGGTAAGGCAATAAGTATAGTACAAAAACTTAAGAAGAATGGGGTTCCCAAATGTAAATATTTATAATCGAATTTTGAATGTTTTAAACATTAAATTCATATCAAATGATGTAACAGATAAAATTACACGTAAACTCCGCCATTTTTAAGTTTTTTTTACATATCTTCTTCTTCTTTTCAGCCTAAAGTAACCCATCGTTGGGTATAGACCTCTTCATGTGCACGCCATTCTCCTCGGTCTCTAGCCGTTCGCATCCACATCCTCCCCGCCGTCTTCACAATGTCTTTGGTCCACCTCGCGGGCTGCCTCCCGACACTTCTGCGCCCCACTCGGGGTCGCCACTCGAGCAGTCTTCGGGGCCACCTATCGTCCTGCATTCTGCACACGTGTCCTGCCCATCTCCACTTAGACCTGGACACTTTACTGGCTATATCCGGCACTCTCAGGATCTCGATATTCGGCACTCTGTCCACGAGGGAGATGCCTTTTTTACATATACCTATCGTGTATTTATTTATACCTTGACCAGGAAAAAACCCTGCAATGTGGCGCCTTTGTTTAATCTGTGATATGGAGTCAGCTTATGAAAAAAAATGGTACCATTTAATTTCGCAATATAGCGAGGGTTTTTATTGTCCTGGGCAGAGTATTAACTATTTCATACCCACATTTTACTACTGTTTGCTATTTAATTTAAAATGTAGGACTCTGTAAAACAAAATGGCGCCCGGCGCGTCGTATAGAAAGCCCTTAGTATATAATGCAAAATATAACCTAACCCTTTTCCGTGTTTTACAGGGTTTAGGGTTTTAAGGGAAAATCCAAACTTTAATTTAAGGGATGGAAATAACAATGAATATTTTTTTTAATGTTTACCAGAACTTTTTATTTTCTACCTACTTTTAAAAAAAAATCTCAGTTTAGAGGCTTTGGTACACGACAAGGTGACCATGTCGGCCTCGTTAGGGTCACTAAGAAAAGGGAAAGGGAAGCTCAAGTATTATTAGAGTCAGCCCTCACTTTGAGAGCCTACTTAGCAAACAACAGTAAGTGTTTCATATTATCAGATAACGGCTGACTCAAAATAGTATTGAGTCTCCCATTTTGGAGCCTATTGAGGACAAATTTGTTCTTCTCAACTTTTACTACCTACATGAAATTATTTATAGTAAGTATAATACAAATTCAAGAGATAAGTGATAAAAAAATTCGTTTAGACGAGTTCATTTGGTACACTTTCCCAAAAAGTCCACTTCCCAAAAACTCAATAGAATATATATTTTTATATATTATTAATTCAAAATGTTTGAATCCATATTAATATTGAAATTATAACATAGAAGCTTTGTTTCTGAAATTACTGGTATTATAGCCTATATTTTTACGTGAGTGCTGCGCACATCTGTAATTGGATTGTATATTAGAACGTTAACATATAAATAAGCTCGAATAATCCTAAATCTATAAACTGTTGATGTGCCAAATAAATAAAATAAAAATAAACTTGACATAAAGTTCATATTCCCATCAAGCCTATTTTCCCATAAAGTCCACATTCCCATAAAGTCAATTTTTCTTTGGTCCGTCTTTGGATATCAGAATTTTTAATTGGATTAGCTGTATTGTGTTTGTATGAGTTGTATGGGGGTTGATTAGACCATGATTAGGCCCGTGTGGTAGGAAAAAGAAAAAAGAAAGAAAGAAAGAAAAACACATTAATTATGTATGCATAATTAAACTTAAAAATATATGAAATTAAAAAAAAACAACACAACGTTAAAGGACATGCTCAGGTTACCAAGGATACTGGCAGCGTTGCCCCGCTGGATCGCTATGCTGATCCTTTGGACTTGGGACCTTCAACCCTTGGGACCTCCTCAATTCAATACCTACATGATGTCTAAGATATGGTGATGACAACAATCATGACATCTGCCAACCATGTTACATTGCCCATGAAGTAATATGTATTAATCTTAGATTATAGATCATATATATAGATAAAAAAGGGAATTTTGATTATAGTGGCAACATTGTACACATATATCGCTGTCTCATTGGTGGTTACACTACGGTTTTATCTAGGGATAGATAATCTAAGGTATTAATCAAGAGATTTGTATATACTTGCTCTTATAACACCTCCATGGTATTAATTCCATGCATTGCCACCACTGACCTCTTTTGGCAGGTAATAAGGCCAGTGATCGCTACACATTAAGTTGCCAAGTGGTTATAGCGTGAATTCTGTGACCAAGGGTCTCGAAACCTAATGCATCAAAGTTGTACCCCTGTATATGGAAGCCAAAAAGGTTCTCAGCCACTTTAGCTGGCGCGCCGACTTTTCTGAACGAACAAATAAAAACTTTTGGGTACGATCGATTCATATTCATATATTCATATTCGTATATTCCAAAAACAATTTACATTATGTAGGAAACGCTGGTATACAAACCATACAATTGTGCAGCGTTAACATATAATGAAAATTAAGTTTATAAACTATTTATTACTAATAATAATAATTTAGTAATTTTACTATTTTACTTTACTTTTATTTTATTTTTTTACTATTTATTTCACACTCAGTACCTCACGTACACACTAATATCCTCATTCATACAAACAAACACATTCATACATCACAACACGCACACACTGTTGCTTTCTTCGTCCGTGCAGTCACTGAGGGGCCAGCTGAAAATCAGCGCTGTGGCTTGCCTCAGCATTATGCTGAGCTGGTGTACCCTTTTTGGCACTGTACCGTGTGGTATAGATGTTCTGTGCTGCATGTATTAAACTTTGTATACTTCTGTATTCTGTATTCTGGTGTTTACAGCGCTAAATAAACGTTTTCAATTTCAATTTAAATAGAATAAACAAAGATAAAATTAAAATACTGTTATACAATTAAAAATCAACATAATTAGGTAGGAATAGAAGCATTTATTCAATAAGAAAGTTTTCAACCGGTGTTTATACATTTTGTAATTTCGTAACTTTAGATCCGTGGGAAAGCCATTAAACATTTTTACAGCTTGATGACGAACACTGTGATGAGTAATTCGCAATCTGGGCTGGAATACAACCCTCATGTCCTTTCTACGCGTACTGTAGCCAACGTCCTCATAGGTATCGACGGTGGGATCCGTTGGTTGAATGAATGTGGACTGTATGCTGGTAAGTACTTAGTTATTTAATGATGATGAAAATCTTGAGGAATGCATAACCTAGTACAAAACCGTGCTATTAGCAACTCAGTGTGGAGCTCGTAGCCTAGTTGCGAGCACGGTCCGAAAGTGATCGTGCAGGTTAAGCGACGTTTGCGCGGTCGGTACCTGGATGGGTGACCGCTAGTGGCATATTTCATCCGAGCTCCTTCGTGCCTCAGAGAGCACGTTGAGCAGTTGGTCCCGGTGGTTGTCTTTCGACAGCAGTCGTTAAGCCATGTCAGATGCCTACGGGCGGCCTGAACAACTCTGACAAATAGGTTGGCCACTAACCATACGATAAGCAAGCAAGCAAGCAACTCGGTTATTGTCTTTAGAGAACACGTTGCACACTTCCCGTGTTCGTTGAGAGGTGACAGCCCCGTTCTCATATAAACTTTTTTTATTTTTTGCTACCGCCTCAGGCCCCTCACGAGACGTTCGTTTCACGAACACCTACCAAGTCATATTGCTCTGTCATCATCAGTTTCAAACTTATCCGGACTTTTAACAATGTCACTTAATATCACCAAAATGTAAAGGCTGTAAGTATATTGTAAAGTAAAACTTAATAGATGGCTACTCTCTTTAGATTACGACAAAACTGAGGCTCTAATTATATAACATAAAATTTTACACACTAAACTCATTACGTTCTTCAGATTATTAACACTTAACTTCCCACACTCACACACCCACTCACCCTACACTACAGATGCACACTTACTTTATTACATACTCACACACAACCTAACACCACCACCCATACTCACTCTTACCATTATCTTTACTAAATTCCTTTTGATTAACTTTTCCTAATTCCTTTTATGTTAAGAATATAATTTGTAATTTGCTTGCACAGAAAGTGCGACGGAATCCCGACTTCCAAGATACAGGTTTTCGACCTAGTTTGTAAGTCGGAGGTCCTTTTTTTGTGTGCCCTATAATAAGTAGATAAACTTTATCATTTTTTTATATTTTCATTTTCATTATGAACTCTTAAAACGTTCCCTGCATGACTGCCACTGCGAAATGCGTACTATGGTTTTAATTGCTCTTTTTTGCATGTTGAATGCTTTTTTTACATTGTAGATTACAACGAAGAGACGAAAATTTGTTTGAATTTTTTGTACTTAAACCTGATACTACGAAGGCCACGTCGGCAAATCGTAATTGAATAAAAATAGGGATGTTCAAATCAGTTCATTAAAGTATCGATGATACATTGAATTGCAAGTCGTTTCGACGCATAATACCAGTGATGCAAATTAATTTAGAACGGGGTTGTGTTCGTGTAAGCTCGGATAAGATCATAATTGAATAAAACATCAGACGTTTGTCGAATACGCCGTTCGTATGTAAAGGCGTACATGCGAACGGCGTATTCAGGAGACAAAAATATCAAAAAAAAGTTATTAATTAATTATATACTTATTTTATTAAAATCTAAACTTTTTTTAGTGCTAAATAGTAGGTACTAAAATTGTAATCATATTTACTTAACTAATAATAATGTCTTTAATGTACAAAAATAAAAATTAAATGTAACTTATAAAATGTCTTAGATTAGGCCCGTGTGGTAGGGCACCGAGGATGCTGGCGGCGTTGCCCCGCTGGATCGCTATGCTGATCCTTTGGGCGAGGTAGCCGCCAGCCCTTGGGTCCCTCGTCGCATCAAACAGACGCTTGGACAGCTCTCGGAACAGTGACCCAGCTCCAGGGTCCCAAGGACCAAGGGTATCTACACCAAATGCTACAAAGTTGTATTGGTTGCCGATGTCCCTGTATTTGTGGGCCTTAAGGCCCTCTGCCGCTTCAGCCGCCCCACCGGCCTTCCTACACGTGCTCTGGAGGTGGGACGGAGCCAAAGTGTCTACGCAAGTAGCGTCCCCCACAAGGTATTGGTTGCAATTAATTAATTATTAATCGCGAATTAGTCCCCGTCGGTCAGTATACATTTTCTTTTGAAAGGTATGAAGTGCACGTTCGTTTCAAACGTCGACGAAAAATTATCCGGGGACTTGCACGAACGCACCGTCCGGTAAGGGACTGAATTTGAATTTGAAAAGTTCAGTAATTACGAAATCAGGAACTGATTTGAATTTAAAAATAATAATAATACATAACAAGTATAGAGCTGAAATTTTAGTTGTCTATGGTAAGTGCCTGATTTATTTGCATTCATTTAAAAATAAATTTCTGTTTCCTTAATACACAAAAAATGTCTTCTTGATTTAATCATGCATACGCTTAAAAAATATCTAAAGCGGAAATGAAAAAAAATATGGATATTTGTACGAAAACCCAATCCTGCCGAAACGCAGCCATTTCCGGCTTTATCAGTTTTTATTGGCAACACTCGCACGCGCTTCCGGCGCCGCGCAGGAAACTGTAAACCCCATTTTTATGTCCCCGCAGACCGACCCTTGCACTGTATGGTACAAATTTAAAAATCGGGGTGGGTAGAAGTCGAACTACTGATGGTTTTCATGAATACAAATTTCGTCCTTGGCGCTCACCACCTTGGTCAACCTGTTTCGAGCCAGTGTCATTTTTATGGGCTTCTTTCTTTCTTAAACGATGAAAACGTACCCTCTCCGCTCCCGAAATTGGTTTTGGTTGTTCGCAAACGAGATTTAATCTGTTAATTTACTTTCGAATTTGCCATTTTCACTTGCAATCAACGTCAGAACTTTATTAATATCGAGACTGACTGATAGTCTGTATTTACGGCGTATACTCTATTCTTTAAAATACAGTTCATTTGGTCCAAATCCTTCGAGTAGTTTCGACGCTAGCTCACTTTAAACTGAGCGCTAACCGCGTAACACCTCATTTTTAGTGTTCACTTCCGCGGTTAGACCTAGTAGACGGCGATAGGCTCGCCACGCCACCTATCACGTTTGTCCACCAAATACTATAGCGTAAAGTGGTTACTGAAGTGACCAGTTTCACCAGTCTCTTCGGAGGCGTGGGTTCGGATCCCACCGCTGTCACCATGAAGTGAAACCACAGCTTGTTGGACAAAGACTGATTTTATTTTATCATTGACGGTACCCACATAATCATAACATATGCATCAGTAACTACCTATGTAACCCTGTATGAATTTTAAGGCAATAGTATGAGTTACAGTTGGTCCATTGCAATGGTTTTAGTGTCAGAATGAGCGAGCAATCTTGCTCTCGCGATAGACACTTACGGCACTGAGCTCGGCTTAATAGTGACTGAGCTAGAGTCGCGCGAAAAGTGTTACATTTTGGGGTCGGTCTGCGGTCTTAGCGTTCCGCCCGTCCTGAATTAGAAGACAGGGTTCCCTGTCAAAAGTTTAATGTGTTTTTTTCTTTAATGAAAGGCATGCGTGATTTACACTCTGCAATTTGGCCAATGCCCGTGTTAGAATCTTGAAAATAACGCGAACGTTTTGGCGTCTGTTTTGAAAAAAACAGTTTACCAACGTCGAGATTAAGGGAGAGTCGTGTGCACTAGGAATAGCCTAGTGTCTTGCATTCCAAGTGCAATTGGAGGTTAGGTTGCCGGATCACACCATCTGTAGTATTTCACTTTCATTTAAAATAAGATAAGATTTATTGTGTAAAAGTTTAGGTAAGAATTACAAATATTGCAGATATAGTTGCATAAACATGTCACACTAAACTTTATCTTTACAGGCATATACACCGAATTCACAAATTAATAAAAACATACATTTATACAGATTTTGAGAAGAAACAAAAAAGAAACAGAGAATGTCATTCAAATGTATACAATGTCAATAATATTAAATTTACAAAAAGTTATTAATAATCCAATTAAAATATTCTGTACAGGGTGTAATAATTAGGAGTAAACATGGGGTAAAAGTGTCAGTGGTCTACTGGCTAGGACGCCGAATTCCCATGCGGGAGGTCCGGATTCGAAACCATGCAATGCCATGTACCAATGAGTTTTTCCGACTTTTTCGAAGACTTATTTACATTTACCGACTGCTCTAACGGTGAATTAAAATATAAATATACAATCAGCAATCGATTATCGTTTATCGTCCAAAAATTCTTTGACGCTATAAAAACATCTTTCCACAAGCCATGTTTTCGGAGTAAATTTAAATTTCACTTGTTTAACTAACTTAACACTGTCTTATATAACGTTCACTAATCACGGACATTTTTTAGGTAAAATACTTAGAATTGCTGGTGGTATCTGCTTTTGCCTGTAACTCAGCCCACAAGCCGACAATCAGCGGAGCACTGAAACGTATCCTACGACGCCCCGGCTGCCATTTGGACAGATAAAACCCGCTCAAGTAACAAGGTAACCGAATTCTTTATTTATTCAGTTAACGCTTTATTTTGCTCTTTTTACGCTTTTTAATTCAAGGTTTCTGGGTTTTGCGCGATTTTTACCGACCGGTCGACCTCATGCATCTCGGGGGGCTCCGGTATCTCCAGCGGAACGCACCGGTGCCCCCTAGCACTTTGCCGGTCCTGGAAGGTGTATTCCCCCTACCAGCACCCCGCCACAGCAGTGTGCGGTCATGACATGCTGCTGCCTTCCCCTGAGTCGCCGAAAAATAGTCAATTTGGCCATCCGCGATTCTGGTGACTTCTTGATGCTCGTATGACGGGAGTTACTGAGAACTCATTGGTACATGGCATTGCATGGTTTTGAACCCGGACCTCCCGCAAGGGAGTCCGGTATCCTAGCCACTGTGCCACCGACGCTCTAGATAGCTAGAGCGTCGGTGGCACAGTGGCTAGGATACCAGACTCCCATGCGGGAGGTCCGTGTTAGAAACCGTGAAGTGCCATGTACCATATCCCCCATATATTTTGGCGGCATTCTTCTTTTGTTTTTGTATATTAAGTTTAAGGCAAAGATACAAAATACATACAGCCGATTCAGTTTGTACTCTTTTAAAGTAGCGGAGTAGAGTAGAAACTATGGCGGTATTTACTATCTATCACAATTATTGATAAAGATACAATACTTATCTTTTAATTAACAAGTGCATAAAATCTTCTTAAGTACCTAACTGATAAAATATCTCGACGAGTGCCATGCTATAGTAAATGTATGGGAGTGGGAAAAATCAAAATTTTGGACATATCCTGTTTTTTTTTCAGAAAGTTATTATTATCAATTTATTAAGCTAGTGACGTAGTTTCAACATCAGTAAAATTTTTTGCAATATCTTGTATAGTTTAGGAATTATAGAGTGAGATCATTTATCGTTTCCACCCTGTATAGGTAGCTAATTTAATTAAAGTTGGTGACACAATAACAGATTAGATCCCGAATCATGAGCAAAACCAATCCCCGTTACATAAACGGGCAAAAAGTGATACGGCTGCGTAGTTACAAAGCGGTATAGGAGGTTGCTCTAATGCAGTAGCCTTTGGATGTGATAGATTTGTACAAATCCGAATACCAGGGGATCGATTCCACTAAACACAACGTAACTAAATAGAATCTAAACTGCATCGTTATGACGTGTTTCGTATGCTACTATCCACTAATGATCCAATTTCAGTTAAGTTCCGATCGAGTCAACGATCGATCGAACAGTAACGTATTTGTGCATTCTAATAAAACGTTTAGTTTATACTTAATCGCAGTTGAACGATAACAAAACGCTTCAACTGTCAAATATAACGATCGCACATAAGTTTCTCCCAAGGTACTTTTGCCCGATCGATAGTAAATCACGATTGAGACGAGATGAAGGTCACGACTTATTGGATATTTACCTATTTTTTGCATGGAAAATTTACATATGACTTGAAGAATATTTTTTGGTGAAAAGTGGTAAGTTCTTATAACTCCTCATAATATTTGAATCTCATAAATTTGTACCCTTTAGTGACGCGCCATGCACTGACGATTTGTTTATACCCATTTTAATTATTGTTAAATTTATCCAAAAAGCTCTCTAAATATCACCCTGAATACACTGCCACAAAGAGAATATCCACTTCCATTTCCAATGAGGGATTTTCCAGCTTAAGTTTCGAGGTAGATGGCGCCGCATCAAAATGGAATGTCAAATTGACAGAAGAGTTGTTTTGACATAATGTTTGTTCAATGCATATGAGGTAGCTTTTTGTAAAAATATACAAATTCATCGAATTCATCATTTCCCAATGATAAACCAAGAACTATGATCAAATAACAAAGAATTAATATCGACGATCAAATAATAAAAAACAAAGTTTTTTTTAATTCAAAATTTATGGCCTAACATTCCAGTATACAATCAGCGCCATTTTGATTGGAAGCTGCCGGAAAATCCCTCATGGATAAACTATAGATTGCGCATGTCTCTATCAGTTGTATGCATTGATATTGCGTTTGTAATTACGCAACCGAACCGCCCCTGTGGTTTCCTCAATTTCGACCGGCCATTTGGTATACCCGGGAGTATGACATACCCGGGTATATAGCACCCGGGTATCTTTATAGCGGTTGGTTTCCGTTTTTCGACCGGGTGCATAAAAATTGCGGGGAAGCGGTTTGGAGATATTGAAAAAATCCGGATGTGGAATGGTTTTCTGTATTTTTTTTTTATTTAACATTGCAATTTTTTTATATATTACTGTAATTCAGAGTAAAGTTGTAAAATTAGTGGATTAAAAATAAATAGGCCAATAATTGTAATTGTATTTATTTCATTTCAAAGCAACAAAATCCGTTACAAGATAAGTCGTACAAAATAATTAAATAATAAATAAAAATTAAAATATTTACATTACTTAAAGTAGAATAGAATAGAATAGAAATATATTTATTGCCAAATAAATTAATTAATTAATTAACTCTTTATTGTACACAAACATTATAATACAAACTTATACAAAAAAATATGTGAAACACAAAGGGCGTGACTTATCTCTAAGAGAGATCTCTTCCAGCAAACCCCATAAAATAACTATTTGATTCATATCAAGGCAGGCGAAGTGTACACCTATATGCTAGATAAATATACCTACTTAATAGTACAAAATAGAAAATACGTACATAAATATAATATAATACATTAATATACAAATAAATAAATAAATACTATATACTAACATAAAAATATAATCATAATATAATAAAGATAATACAGTGATGACAAAATAAAACTAAAGGAGAGAAGAATAATGTTCCTTGACAAGTTTCTTAAAGATAGGAAAGGATTGACTTTCACGAATGTCGGGAGGGAGAGCATTCCACAACCTGACCGCATGCACAGAGAAGGAGTAGTTAAAGAAGTCGGTTTTGTGGGAATTTAAAAATTTAAAATTATAGTACAAAGCATTATATTATATGTAATGTATATTTGTCAAAAGGGGGGAAAGTCTGCAAATGCTGACATACTCGGGTACCAAATATGCAGCGCTGTTTTTCATTTCCCCCCTTATCCCAAGACGTTAGTGGGAGCGATAGTGTTAGTGACACATTGCATAGCTTAGAAAATTAAGATTATATTTAACATAATTTATCAGGAAGTTCATGAAGTACTTATGAACCTAAAGTCTGAAAGTGCTCCTGGCCATGACAATATATCTACAAATTTCATAAAAACTGCACGAGCAGAGCTACTTCCCGTAATTACCCACTTTATTAATACATGTTTCCACAAAGGAGAGTTTCCTTCAATATTAAAGAGAGCCGTTGTTACACCGGTGTATAAGGGTGGGGATAGAGATGATGTCAATAATTTTCGACCAATTTCTGTACTGCCAATTATTTCAAAAATTTTAGAAAAACTAATTAATAAAAGACTGATAAGCTATCTAGACAAATTCAAAATACTCTCGGATTCCCAATATGGCTTCAGAAAAGGAAAGTCGACAGAAGATGCTATCACAGCCCTAACATCTTTAGTTACAGACACACTAGACCAAAAAAGGAAATGCCTGGCAGTATTCTTAGATTTAAAAAAAGCATTTGACACCGTCTCTATCCCCCTACTCATACAAAAATTGGAAAGCATCGGCATTAGAGGAATACCTCTTCAGCTTTTAACTGACTATCTAAGTGATAGGAAACAGTGTGTGAAAATTGCGTCTAATATTAGTCAATTTGAAACAGTATGTTACGGAGTTCCGCAAGGTAGTGTATTAGGCCCTACACTCTTCCTAATTTACATAAATGACTTGCTAACAATGGACATAGAGAACGCCCAACTATTCTCATATGCAGATGACACTGCTTTAGTCTTTTCAGAGAACTCTTGGGAAAAAATCCAGACAACAACTGAAAAGGGGCTAATAAGGATTGGACAGTGGCTCAGCCAGAACTTACTAACGTTAAATACTCAGAAGACCAATTACATATGTTTTTCAATAGACAAACGAACTCAACCGAAATCAGATTTTAACATTAAAATACATGATTGCTCAAACACCCCAAATTGTACTTGTCCTATACTTAACAAAATAAGCGTGACGAAATATCTAGGTATACTAATTGACCAAAGACTATCATGGCACCCGCATCTTGAACAGATATCAAACAGGATTCGAAAACTTATCTGGATCTTTAGAAACCTTAGACACGTAGCTACAAAAGAACTCTTGACTAAAGTATATATTGCTCTAGCACAATCCATCATAACGTATGGAATAACAATCTGGGGTGGAGCAAACAAAACTAAATTCATAGAAGTAGAGAGAGCACAAAGAACTTTGCTAAAAGTTATGCACTTCCTACATTATAGATTCTCCACGGAACAGCTATATAAACTAAGTAATGTATTAACGGTTAGGAAATTATACATAATTAAAACCACCCTAAAGAAACATACATCCCTAACATACGACCCTAATATAAATAAAAGAAGGAAAAAGTTTAATGTTACACATCCTAATAAATACAAAACAACATTTGCTAAGAGACAATATCAGACTCAATCAACTTATGTGTATAATAAGATTAACAAACTATTAAATATTTACGACCTCAATAAGCATGAATGTAAAGATAAAATAATTAAATGGATAAAAAATATTTCATATGATGAAACAGAGGAACTACTTAGAAGTACTTAATGACAAAAAAAATAATAATAAAATAATAAATAATATTTCAGACCTAATGAGGATTAGTATATAAACATATATAATATATTTACGACATAATACACAACATGCACACATACACGTACACACATACAATACACACTATATTCACATGTAATTTTTGATTTTTTGGCTTTATTTCTTCAAAAACTTTAAACTTAAACTTAAATTATTAATTGTTAAATTTATTGTCTATGTTATATAACACTTGTTTGTTATCATCAATAACTGTTGGATATGGAAGAGCGAGACTCCCTGACACAGGTATTTTCATACTTACTAGGGAGTCTCAACCCTGTTTGTACTAGAGATAAGTAAGAAAAGACAATAAACTTTTTTCATTTTTTTTTTTTTTTTTTTTTTTTTCATAATTAAACAGAAAAATACCTATAATAGTACAATAGTCAATAAAAAATAAAATAAAATAAAAAGAGCCTTTAATTCCTACCACTCATACACAATCATTCATAAATTAAAATAAAATTAACATATCATTATTCATTATTTCACTTAATCATTATAGCTATGTCAATAATTATTTTTTTAGTAGTTGCCATTTCTGGCATAGGCCTCCCCCAATTTCCTCCAGTGTTCCCTGTCCCTCATCATTCTCATCCAGTGTCCAGGCCAAAAAATAAAATAAAAATGTTTAATGTTGTTGTTGTAAATAATGTTGCCAATTTCGGAGAAAAACGCTAAAGAAATATAATTAATTGACCCAACTTTTAGTGCGGTCAGTTTGAATTTTCTTCGGTAAAGATAAAAGAGAGTGGGGTTCGAAAATCTAGCCGACAATTGTTTTAGTGTCCTTTGGTGGCAAAAAGCTCTGAACTAAATGAATATTTTTTTTTATATGCAGAAATATTCTCATCGTTTGTTATATTAAACAAACTAGCATCATCAGCAGCCTATTAATGTCCCCACTGTTGGGGCACAGGCCTCCCCTTGCACAAGGGAATACGGGCCATGATCCACCGAGCGGGCCCAGTGCTGATTGATGGATTTCACACACCTTAGAAAACTTTTAATTTCCTCAGACATTGCAGGTTTCCTCGAGATGTTTTCCTGTACCGTTAGAGCAGTCGGTAAATGTACGTAAGTCGTCGAAAAAATCGGAAAAACTTATTGGTACATGGCATTGCATGGTTTCGAACCCAGACCTTCAGCACTGACGCTCTCACAAACAAACTAGCATAATTATTATTTATTGAGTTTTTATGCAGGGAATATAGTCTGCACTGATCTGTCATCCGTACCCCAATAACTGTAAAATTGTAGGTCTCTTCGAAATTTGAAGTTTCTTGATGACACTAACGCCCCATGAATATGTGGCTATAACCTTAATAGGGTATTTGACAAGTATCAAATATTAAATACATTTAATAAAAATAAGAAAATAGACATAAATTGATGGTCAAATGTGAAAACAGAATTAAAATCCGTTGAAAAATAAAATAGCTACTGGAAATCAAAAATCAGACGGTAAAAAGAAACAACAATAGATAATTGTGACGTCACTGTTATGTAGCGCCATACAAGCAGGTCCTTCGCTACATAATAAGGACTGTTTTGCTAGAAAGGGACAGAGCATCCACTACTAACTTTAACCATTAATATAGCTGATGTTAGTAGAGATATCGATAAACGGATTTCAGATCCATCTTCAGGATGTCCATGTAAGTTGGTTGTTGCAATAAAACAAATAGTCATATACCCTATTCCCCATCTTTATTATTTTCTAAATTCAGAGTAATACCGCGGTAAAACGATATTTAAACATTATTATTTATTATTATTTATTGAAAATCTACATCATTTCATTCAAACATTTACATTCACAGTGTAACAAAAATCGATATAGGTTTGTTAAGAACACTGGCAGACCGTCGACGGTCGCATAATATTTGTGAGTGTGTGAAGAACAGCACTGTGCTTGTGCATTTCCAGTGATGGTGCACTGCTTCGGCAAGGGAACACGTTTATTCCCTTGTGTGCGTCATCGGACAGTACTGCACAGTGGTGTCCGTATGCTGTGCCCCACGCAGTCACGGGTACGTTGCTCATCACAGGATGTTAGCATTTCGAAAAAAAAAAAGTTTAATTAAATATTTTTAGTTATAAATTACATGTTTTTTAATAATTGTTAGTGGTTATAAATCTAAATTACCTACAGTTCTAATGTTTGCACAAAGTATCGAATCGAAGGGTCAGTTAGGTAAAGGTCGAAATTATACATTATATACTACAAGATTTTAGAAGGGTTAGGTGTTTGTAGTTATAATTGCTTTTAATATTCTAGTTAAAACCGAGATTCCTGGCGAAATATTGAGAAATCGGAATAAACCAAAACTGTGCGGTTCTTATTCGTACCTATTTCTTATTGACGGGGATCGTGATCAGATCATTCTGTGGAAATAACCACACAGAACGGCTTTCTTGGCAGATTTAATGGGGTGGTTTACCATTACTTACTTACTTACTCCGCTGGCGCAGCGACCCGAAGTGGATCTTGTCCTCCGATACCAAAGAGCGCTATCGCTCTCTCTCCTGCGCAGTCTCGAGCCAGTCAGGCGCCCGGAGCTCCCGCAGATCCTTCTCCACTTCATCGCGCCAGCGGTATCTGGGACGTCCGAACGGACGTCGTCCGTTAGGGCGTCCCACATACGCTCGTTTACCATTGCCTTCCCCATTTCATACACTGGTTATTTATTATTATTATTTAACACTTTAATGCACAAAAATTACACGAGGCGAGCTTAATGCCATGCGGCATTTTCTACCAGCTAACCATTGGGTCATTCAGATATTGCAAGGCAGGTGCATATAAATTAAATAGAAGAGAATTACTAATATTATAATATTATTGTTATTTCAGTGTGCAGTGCAAACTGTGGTAAGAATCCTGGTTCTAACTATAATATTGTAAATTACCTCGAAAGCTTAGAAACCATTTAGAAACTTACTGCTTTTGTTAAAATCATAAATCGTAAGATTTGATTTACTTTAGAACTAAAACTGAAGTTACATATTTTCAATGTTATTCATATGGAACAGATGTTATAAGAATCATCATAGGCCTGTAACGTCTATTGCAGACGATTTAAGTAGCGTCGCGAAGGCAAACCTCTCCACAGACGCTGCATCGCCTGGGACGCCTGGGAAAAACGCGGGCTTGCCCAGTACCCGCGCCACCCTCTATAAGAATAGAACCGTACATACGGAACAAGATAGAATAGAACGATGCGAAGCGATGCGATGCGATGAAATATAATAGAATAATATACATAAACTCTCACATAATCCCCGAGGGAGTAGACAGAAGAACCATCTTCAATCACTGGTAGTACCCACGCCGTAAGATTTGGTGGACAAACGTGATAGGTGGCGAGCGGACCGCCATCTACTAGGTGTACTCGTAGGAATAGTATCCACTAAGATCCTTAGTCGCCTCGTACAACACCAACAGGAAGAGTTGGGGTGGAGCTGTTCTTTAGGGCCGGCACTAAACAGCACTATCAAGAATAATATCAATAGACAATAATAACAAAGGAAAACCAATCCTTCCCTGTATTACTTCAAGTAAGATGAATGAATGTAAAAACGTATCGGTTAAAAATATTTGAAATGTGCATGCATTATAATGTCGAAAAAAGTAAAGTAAAGTGAAGTACAATTTATTGCATAAATAGAAAACAACAAACAAGAGATAGAAAAGGAGACAGTGAAGTGTGAAGTGAGTTTCCGAAAATTGAATAAAGACACTTTATTACACTTTATATATATTTTATTACACTTTATATAGCTGATATTACCTCGTTTCCGCTTGTCTAAAGTCAGTAATTCTTTTCTAGGTAATGGCATCAGGGTTTGTAATAAAATTCCAGATGACATTCTGTGCCTCACAGAAACTAAATTTAAATGTATAATAAAAGAAGCACTGATGAAAAAAGCTTATTATACTATTGGTGGTATTATACTATCGTGGTCGAGCCGCCGGGTCTTAGTCGCACAGACGGCAAAAGACCGGACGGCTTGACGTTAGTGCCATGGCGGGAGGGAAAGTGTCTGCTGTGGGACGCCACGTGCGTTAGTACGTTTGCGGCCAGCTATGTCAGACGCACGACACGAACGGCCGGAGCAGCAGCCGAGTTTGCAGCGGGCAAAAAGCGGGATAAGTACTCCGCTCTCCAACAGAACTACCTGTTCGTCCCGTTCGCGGTGGAGACAACGGGTTGTTGGGGGGCGGAGGTGAAACAATTCGTGGCAGAGATTGGCCGTCGCCTCAGGGAGAGGGGCTGTGACCCTCGCTCCGGGTCGTACCTGGTGCAAAGGTTGGCCGTAGCGATACAGCGCGGTAACGCCGCGAGCGTTATGGGCACCTTTGCACCGGGGACGACAAGGGGCGGGCTATTTGATTGATAGATTTTTTTTTTATTGGAAAATTATTATTATTTTTATTATTTGACATGTAAATTAATTTTATGAATAAAAATTATACTATTAAGGATTACATGAATGACAAAAAAGCATGGTGTGTGTAATCAAAAGTTGGCTCAAACATAAGTAAAGTAAAAGTAAAATACACTTTAAAACAACAAACAAGAGATAGAAAAGGAAATAGTGAAGTACAATTTAGGCGGCCTTATCGCTAAGGGCTAACTCTTCCAGGCAACCTTCGGGCAGAGGAAATGATGAGAAAGAGGTAGTAGGTGTGCAAGGTTTATAGAAAACGTTATATACATATAACATATGTACATGTTAATTTTTTATGTATTATGTAATTTTATTGTTTTAATCTTATGTAGTCTTTCAAATTTATTTATGTTTTGTTTATTGTTATTAATATTTCTTATTTAAATAATTGTAAAAATACATGTAACGTAATGACTTGAAAGGGTATCACACACGCACGCAACCAAACACCCACCCACCCCCACACACACACACACACGCACACATACACACACACTAACAGTGTTTATTTTTGAAAATGGATCTTCACAGATAGATCGTTATTTTATTTAACCTATAAAAATACTGGCACAAAATCGTTCACACACCGTTGCCATCAGTCAGTACGTTTCGGAACGTGCGTGATTGGTAGTTACGTTATAAAATGGACCTTTTTATGACATAAAGCTGCCTACGTCCAAAATAAAATAAAGCCTTTCCCCGTTGGAACCCAAATAATACTATTACTTTGGATATACTCTATACTATCAAACTAGTGCTGAAAATCAGCAATTATTATACGAAGTGCTGAGACAAATTCTAAGTCCCAGTTTACTATTGCATTTCCGCACGTATATTACACAATATTTTTCATCATAAGCTAGTAACCAAATAAATTACTATACTTAAAAGTGTATTGGGCTTCGCTTGTATTTTCATACTTGATTTTACCCAGAATTTCACCACAATATTTTCATAGGCTTTTTAACGTGGGTCGTAGCTCTCGCGTAGCTATTAGCTACGAGTTTGCTACGCGTTGCTCTACAAGTATTTTTAGCATCATAGGGCGATGACCTTGGATGAAGAGTAAGAACCTTAGAGTTCTATTTTTTTACGACACATATCATTACCCCTTTTTAGTAATACGATTATAAATAACAATTTTTTTTTATTAAGTGACTAGTTATCAACTTTGTTCAGAAAAAGTATCCCGATTTTTTAGGGATGGAACCGTATTGCTGCCGCTTTGTCGTCCGTCCGTCTGTCATGTGCTCCTAGCTGGTAAACGGGACAAGATACACAAATAAAAATTAAATGTAACTTATAAAATTTCTTAGACTAGGCCCGTGGGGTAGGGTACCGAGGATACTGGCGGCGTTGCCCCGCTGGATCGCTATGCTGAGCTGATCCTTTGGGCGAGATAGCCGCCAGCCCTTGGGTCCCTCGTCGCATCAAACAGACGCTTGGACAGCTCTCGGAACAGTGACCGAGCTCCAGGGCCCCAAGGACCCAGGGTCTTTACCCCAAATGCTACAAAGTTGTATTGGTTGCCGATGTCCCTGTATTTGTGGGCCTTAAGGCCCTCAGCCGCTTCAGCCGCCCCACCGGCCTTCCTACACGTACTATGGAGGTGGGACGGAGCCAAAGTGTCTACGCAAGTAGCGTCCCACACAAGGGCACGTCCCAGTTTCCAGGGTATTAACGACATTCCGTTCGGTCTCTTGCCGTCATCGCACAATAATAAATTACATTTCCAATTACAATAATAAAATAATAACGAGTTTTATATTTGAACTGAATTTAAATATTTGAAAATTTTGCATATCCCTAGACACAAATCCGAATAACGATTTTAAAATTTTGTACAGTTATAGAAATCACGACGTAAGCGCCAGTCAAACTGTAATTTTTTAAATCACTTCTGTTACCAGGTTTATGTCTTAAACGGTATTTTTAGGAATTTGAAAATTGTCTCAAACAATTCCATCAAAAACTGGCAACACAGGAAACGTCAGTTAAGTCCGTCTAATAAAAATAAAAACTACTTTAAGAGGGTGTCACGTTTAATTAACCTTCATTCTTACCTACTGTAAAGTGTAATATACTCTGTGTAACAAAAACTGGAGTATTCAGTATCCATGACTGAACAACTTTCACTGTTCCCCAACGATGCAATCACGAAAAAAAAACATGTCATGCATGACTATACTATTTGTTGCCATATAATAAAATCTGAAATAGCGTCCTCTTGACAGGGGTTTTTAACCTCTAGTCAGGCTACCCTGTATCGTATGATTTTTATTTTATGGGCAGCCAGGAGTGCGTTCTTGCAACGTTGATAAAATTTCTCCTCATAAATTTTATACCGACGTTTGTCTGTCGTGGACGCCAAAACGAAATAAATAAATAAAGGGTTGAACGCGATTACGCGATCATCTCTAATTCGCGCGAACTTTGTTCGTACGAACGTGCGATCAAACATACTGATGTCAAATAAGGGCCTACGTAATTACAGTCGCGCGATGTGTTTGAAAATGTTTGAAATAGCAATCGCGCGAATGTCGCATCGCTTATTCGCGTGATAATCTGGTCGCTTTGTATTAGGACGATCCCTAAGGGTTGTGTATTAAAGTATCGCTTACAAAACTCTAAGCAGGGGTCACTTAAGCCTTTAAGGGCCACCAAAGTTACGGGTCAACCCTTGGAAACTAACTTTATATTTTAAATCGAAAGTACCCTTAAAATTTGCAAGTTAAACAAGAAGGATTATAACTTTGAAACGTTTTATAAACTTTTGTTTGCGATGTACTTATGTATTTACTCTACTTATATAAGTTTATGTAACTTAATGTAATAACTAGTTCCATTTTCTATGCACCTACCTAAATATTTCTGCATAACCCCATGGTAAGCTGGTAGAAAATGCCGCAAGGCATTAAGCTCGCCTCGTGTACACCTTTTTTGTGTGCATTAAAGTGTAAATAAATAAATAAATAGTATCGTTAAACAAAGTTACCGACATCCCGTCGACGACGTCGGCCTAGACACGTCCTAGACGAGCCCGACGACGCCATCACGATCTCCATCGCGGAAGCCACTCCCCTACCCGATAGTAGTTCACACACAGCACCTACATAGAGACCCGCTACTGGCGCTTACACGCGCTATCGGCGTATTCCAGGCCGCTTCTTCCCGACCCCTCCCTCCCCAGCCACGTCCTAAGCCGAGGTCCGTACCCACACCTGGGTGCCCTTAGGCAGTCGCTTCTTATAGTAGTTTTTAAGTCCTCCTCCAAGCTGGAGTGCACTTAACGCTCGCCCCAAAAACCCCGGTGAAGCTGTAAATTATCAGTACGAAAAAAAAACAATGTTCATTTTGGAGTCAAATGTATTTTTGGCTAAAATAATCAGGAAAGATGTGGTTTCAATTGAACAAATTCCTAAATGGGAGTAGAAAAAACAATATTATGGTATATACGAGTACATTCTATGCTTTTCCCACAGAATACACACAGAAGGTACGCTCCGGGCGTCCGCGGTTTTGATTACGTCACTCAACCGTAGCGGTAGACTATAATTCCAATTTTTAAAGAAACAGGCTTGTGAAAAATATTTCTGACAATGTATTTCGTGTATTGAAAGTACAACTTATTGTACCTACCACTCTGTCGCGCCACAGCGCGTGTATTTATTTTTGTATTCATCTTTTATACAGTATAAAATACAGTAATATCTTAAGAGTATACCGCCAAACTGCTTAGCAGTTTATCGGCGGACATGTTGCTCCCTTTTATAAATAATAATTATTTTTTTATACTTAGATAGTATAATTACACATCGCAGAAATAAACATTCACGTGCATGGGTAATTTCATGATTCTGAGTACGCGTTAGTGTTACATCAGAACAGGTCACACCATCACATTTAGCGCTGAGTTCCTTTGACTTGCCCTGAAATTGCCTGTACGCTGAGTCCGTGTGATTAAGCCTTCTGTGTGTATTCTGTGCCTTTGCCATCCACAATATTCGCTTCATTACGAACCGCCAATTCTCTCTTGTTTGTTACCTACCTACATTTCCAATTCAAATTTCCAAATTCTATGGCAGGCTATCACAATACGTATACGTAATTGCGATCGAACTCTGTGGAGGCTATAATAATTATTACAGACGTTGCAGGTGATCCTCGAATTTACAATTATTCTAATTCCTATTCCTTATTAATGAAGGTAGTGATCTATGGAAGTGACAACATAGAACGACTCTCTTGGCAGATTTAATGGGGAGGTTAGCCATTGTCTTCCCCATTTCGCACACTGGTTATCGCAGTGGGCAGGTTTTCTCACGATGTTTCCCTTCACCGTTAGAGCAGTCGGCAAATATATGAAGGTTTCGAAAAATCCGAATAAACCTTGGTATAAATACATGAGAATCCTTGCGTCGGTGGCACATTGTAGAATTATTAAACAAACAATTTTGTAGTTTTTTTGGAGTCCACACCGGACTCGGGAGGCTCCCATGTTTTTCGAAGACTTACGTACAACTACCGACATCTTTTTACTTGTTAAATTTTCGAAATAAACTACAAAATTGTTTGTTTGATAATTCTACAAATGAATGAATTATTGCTATTCTAATACTGAAATAAGAAGTATGAATGAAACTCGTTTCATTCATAACGACATGGATGAGTTTATGCCACTAAGGCGCAAAATAATGGGGTTTTTTTTTCTTTAGCATGGAAAATTTTAATACAAGTAACAGGGTTATTTTTTCGTGTAAAGTACTACAAATGACCAGCACATACCCCCCTCCAAATATTTGCCACTAATAAAAAACGACCTTATATAAAAAATAAAAAATATTTCTCAAGTAAACGGTGGATCCGTATTGAAAAAGCTTACAGTACATTGAAAACTAGAGGCAAAATGATAATACAACCGCTCGCTCTGGGTCGCCATAAAATCTGGAGAGCTGACGTAGGCACCAACAATGGTGCACTGCGACACAGTGTTTTTTAGTCGACTTTGAAATGAAATACAGTGTAAGAGAATCAATGTAAAATAGTTTAGATGTTTAGAACTTACCTACAAATGTGAGATATATTAATTGTTTACAACATTTTTGTGACTTAATTTGCGCAGAAATAATATAATAGTATTGTATTTAATCTACTTTTACAAAAACAACGTTTTGTTAGTCATAAAAGATGTCAAATAAGTAACTAGTTCAAAAAATAATAATTAATGCCTATCAAAATGTATACAATATTTTAAAAAAAGTGTGTTTAGATTCAAATCATATCGTTTGAGATAATAAAATAATAATTAACTATTTATTTTGGAATACTAATGCCTAGCGGCATAGTGGTAGGAGGGGGTGCTTGAAATGCTATATAAGAATGAAATCGTGAATCACGGGCCAGTTGTTCATGGGTCTTCAGAGAGGTCGTTACTCTGTTAAACCACTGTCGCTTATATTTTTCCTAAATATCTCTAAGTGCGGCCGTGTTCAATACTTAAAGTGCTACAATGTAGAAATCAGTGAGTGTTTGTGTAAAAACTGAGTTAAGTGTTCATGTATAGTGCGCGTTAATAAAAGTTTGTTAATTTGGTGAAATCAATTGTTTAATTTTAATAATTTATTTGATACATTTCATTACATTATACATTAAACTATAGGACTCCGCACTAGGCAACAGCCAGTATCGCGGAGGCCGGTTCAATCTTATCTAATAATTACATCAATTTATACTAAGATATATTTATTTATGAGATATTTAATAATTATTATTTTATATTTCTTTTATATTATTTTATATTTAGTTTCATTACTATTAGAGCACTGGATGTTGTCAACACAAAGAAGTTTTCGATTTTGTTCTAACAGTAAGGAAAACATCGTGAGGAACAGGAGATCGATTCCACTAGATACAACGTAACTAAATAGAATCTAAAATACATCGTTAGTAAAACGAAAGGTGGCAGTGGTAGAGTTATGCGTGAGCAGAATGCGAAGAATTGGAACGAAAACTAAATTGAAATTAGATATAAATAGAACTACAAACGTTGTAATTTAGGCGAATTGGGCCCCAGACCTGTAGCCAGGATCAGCGGTTGAGGAGGAGGGAAGGGGTGTAAAGGAAGTTATGAGTTTCAGATAGTAGATAGTGTCTGAATGGCTGTGAAAGGTTGGTGGAAGGTCGCTGTGCTGAACCTGCCGCTGTGCTGTGGGTTTCGATCCCTCAAAACCACCCCCTGCCTAAGGGGCTGGTGAGGATACCTGCATATTGAGAACCAGTGTGTGAAAATATGTAGCATAAATTATACCTACTAATTGGTACCTAGTACTTACAATATGCACTTAAAATCTTAGAGTCGTACTAATAAGGAAAGGTCCCCAAGTGTCCGGTTCCGATTTGATTCGTTTTAAGACATATTATTAATAATAATAAATTCTATATTTTCCGGCAACAAAACATATAGTTAACTATACAATAGTCCCATACCTTACAGGCTAACATTGCAGAGCATTGAAAAATATCCGACTAGTATTTTACAAAAACATCCCAAATTCATATATACTGGGGGAGCCCTGAACTGAAATCGAATTTCGAATACACGTACAAATCTGATTTCACTACTATGTCCATACATACCGAAGGCGAAGAGCGATTTCTCCGATCGGTATTCCAGGGTCGGTTATTTTTCAATTCTAAAACGAATAAAATCGTAGCCGGACACTTGGGGACTGACCGATAAGTATTAATTCCAAAGAAATAGAATCATCACCACCGTCATCAATGTGGAATACGCACAGAAATCGGATTACAATCGCCCTCTTCTCTAGAACAATGACGTGAGCATTGACAACGAGCCACGGAGTTGACTCATAGGTCACTTACTTTCATACATTTCAGTGCCCGACTCAACTAGGCCTGATACGTCTATTGCAGACGATTTAAGCAGCGTCGCGAAGGCATCGCTTTTCGTGGCTAAATAACCCTATTCGGGAGCGGCACACACGCGCGGCAAGCGCCGGGTAGATAGTGCCCGACTAATGTATGGGAAAATTCTCAAATCGCATGCGCGAACTGGTAGACGCGTTTCCTTGTAAAACTTCTCTACCGAGAAATCTACATAGGGGTGAATTTCAAAATCTTAGAGTGATCCCTGGCACTCAAGGGATGTCTGAAAATCAGCGCCGCAGTGCTGAAAGCGCTACGGCAACAGGCTAAGGCAAACCACCCCATTAAATCTGCCACAAGAGTCGTTCTATGTGATTAATTCCTTACAATGATCACGACCCTCAGCAATTACCCTCATCTTCATTGCTTGCTTTATTTTATTTTATACAAAAATACCTACATACATATATACGTTCCTGTATTTAATGTATAATTTAAAATTTAAGTACCTTCCTTCGTTTCCTAATATTTTACTTCTGTTTATTAATATTTCCGTTATTTATTTATATGTTCCGGTAGTGTATCATTAGGGAGTGATCCCTGGCACACAGGTGATGTCTGACAATCAGCGCCGCAGTGCTAAAAGCGCTACGGCAACAGGCTGAGGCAGTCCCCTTTGTCCGGTGCTGCACACCACCTTCATCAAACTTAATTACTTTTGCTTATTTATTTTTATAATATATTTGTTTAATATTATTTTCATCTTCTGTACCTAATTGTTTGTATTCTTTCTTTCTTATAACAATATAAATAACACTAAAATAATACTAAAGCTAAATAAAACTAAACTAAGGCTAAGAAAACTAAACATACAATTTTTGGGTTAAGTCCCCCACATCCGGCAGTATACCAAAGAGACTGGCTGCGTTGCCCCGTTGGATAGCTAAGCTAATCCGCTGGGCCAAATAGGAGCCAGATCTTGGGTCTTTTGACGCGTCGACCAGGCGCTTTGCGAGGTTCTTTCTTTCTTATATAGTTATACGTAGGTGTTCTAACCAATCCATAGAATAATTTAAGTTTCGGTAACTGCAAATCCGTTTTCAGCTACGTGACTGAAATATTTTGGAAGACATTATGTGCATTGACGACCAGTATAACCGGAACCCTAATCATTAGACCGGCAGGCGTTATCAAAGGTCAAGTTATAATACGAGTATCCGGCTGAATCAGGCTTGATCCGGATTTTACGAGCGGTTAAGATAAGCCAGCGCGATATCTCTACTTGTAATACGTTCTAAGTCAGTGGCATGCATTTTAATTTATTGCCCGTGGGAAAAGGGCCGTTATTTTAGGGCGTTTTCAGAGTCGCGCGTATTTAGTCTTTCACGCGAGTTTGCCCCGCACGCGTGAAAATTCACAATGTCAATTTGCCGGTCTCTTCACGCATAATAATTGTTGTCTATTTCATCTTTAGATATTACTTTATTTGATAAATACTTGTGACTCCTTCATTACCCTGAGTCAATTAGGCGGCCACGTTAGGACAAGGTTCAAATTCCTTTCCTTTGTTGAGTGACGTAAATATATTGATAGTACAATAAGTGATTTTGGAAATAGTTTAGGTTGATTATCTCTTGAGTTGAAAACATCTTGAATATCTTCCTTATATTATTATTATACAGGTATTGAAGATTTATGTATTGATACAATACCTGAAGATGTGTAAACGAAACCGGTCGTAATTTATAAAATACAATTAAAACCCGTGAAACAGTATATTATTTAAGTCTAATCATTTATTTATTTGTACTTTTATTATTTGTACATTTAATATATTTTTGGTTTGGTCCCTGACCTGCTGCTTCGCCCGCGAAGCCTTCGCTCTAACACAGCTGAAAACCAGCGCTGTGGTTCTGCCGTACCGGTCGAACCGCAGCACATGCTGAGCATGTGTCCTTTTAACATTGTGTAGTTTTTTTAATGTTAAGTATTTTTAAGCCTAATTATGTATAATGCATTATTTAATAATTGTGTTATCTTTCTTTTCTTTTTAATACTAAAATGTTGTATGAAACGATGTGATGCGTGGAGCACGCATGCGGAGCTAACCTGCGTGCGTGACGAAATACGCACGACTCTGAAAACGCTCTTAACGGATAAAACCAAAAGTACCTATGATAATGAACAACTTTACCGGAAAAAAATTTAGCAATACGTAAAAATGGGAGATTGCCTTTTTATTTACCGTAATTACATTTTTTTAGGTTTAATAAAACTATTGTGCGGTTATGCCGTATACCTATTGGGTTATATAGGGTTTAATAAAATATATACCTACATACTTTAACGTAACAAAAATACAACAAGATGAAAAAAACAACGGACAAAGAAATTTTTTAACTTACTTTTTTAATTCTGTTTCATTTTCGAATGTCGAAATGTACACTTTTTAATATCACTCATTATTTGGCTCTGAGAAGTGCCTTTTGTGACTCTGTGAAGAGTGTGGCTCTGAAAAGTGAATTTTCGAGGGCTCTGAAAAGTGCCGTTTCTAAGCCTCTAAAGAGGGCTGAGCATTATGTATAATTAGTTATAGTTATTATTATAGTTAAGTGATTGATTTGTACCTTATGGTGGGCAATAAAGTTTTCTTATTTCTATTTCTTTCTTATTAGGTCGATTATCATCCAGGATTATCATAGTGAAAGGACTGGATATTCTATTGAACGACCTGGGTGCACATTCTTGCACCCCACAAACTTCAAACTCCCGTGGCCAACCTGGAAAACGCTTAATCGCCTGCGAACCCAGGCTGTTGCGGAGATAATCTTCACAAATGGGGTTTTTCCAGCGATCAAGTAAAGTGTGAGTGTGGTGTCTCTCCCTCAAACCACGGAGCACTTGTTCTGCTGTCCCGCGTGTCCGACCACCTGCACGCGGGAGGACCTTTTCGAGGCCAACCAGAGGGCTATCGATGTGTCTGCCTTCTGGTCGGGAAACATTTAGTTCGAATCATTAACTCGATAGAAGAGCAAGTCAATTAAAAAAAATTAAGAAAGAAAGAAAAAAAATTATTTAACATTGCAAACATTTTTAAACTTAAAAAAAAATGGATAAAATAAAATAAAAACAACACAATATTAAAAGGGCACATGCTCAGCATGTGCTGCGGTCCGACCGGTACGGCAGAACCGCAGCGCTGGTTTTTAAAAAAAATGTAGTTAATTAATAAAAATGTTGTCAGGAGACTACTCTAGCTTAATAAAATTCATGACAATATTTGTTATTCGCGTGACAATTCTGAAACTTTCAAAAACAGAAAGTTTTTTAATTAAAAACTGGTAATAAATTCACAGGGCACAACGAAAACTGCTTTATTTTAAAACTTGAGATATTGATGTTGCCAGGATAAAGTTTATATTGAATTAGAATTAAACAAAATCGAATATCAACGAACTGGCGATGCTGAAAGTTTTTTTTTAAGTTAGAAAAGTAATTATTGGATTCTTTGAACCAAAAATGCTAGGAAAAGTTTATTCATATTACTTATTTTAAGTAGGCGTGTTTTTTTACGCGAACTTAGACTGTTTATTCGAAGGCATCCGATAAAGAATTTTAATTTTGCCTTTTAATCTGCCAAAAAATCGTATCGTTTTTAGACTAAATTGGTTGAGTTGAATTCTAAATAACATTGTCTCTTATTTTAATTCTTTATGCATGTTTGAACGTAGTACTTATAAGTAGCAAAAAAAAAAAAGTAAATACCTAATACATTTATTATTTCAGACTAAAATTAAAATAGATACAGTGGAAGATATATTCAGCTCTGTGGAAACCGGTCTGTGGCTGCCTTCTGATCGGGAAAAATTTAGTTCGGGTTATCAACTCGAAATAAGAAGAATATCACTCGTTTAAGTAGGTAAGTACTTTAAACAAAACATGATTAATTTTTTTTTTTTTTCGTACTGATAATTGCTGTTGGTCCTAATGACCTTTACAGCTCCACCGGGGTTTTTGGGGCGAGCGCTAAGTGCGCTCCAGCCTAGAGGAGGACTTAAAAACTACTATAAAAAGCGACTGCCTAAGGGCACCCAGGTGGGTACGGACCTCGGCTTAGGACGTCGCTGGGGTGGGAGGGGGCGGGGAGAAGCGGCCTGGAATACGCCGATAGCGCGTGTAAGCGCCAGAAGAGGGTCGACGCGCCGGCGGCGGGCGGTATGTAGGTGCTGTGTGTGAACTACTATCGGGTGGGGTAAAACATGATTCATTCTCACTTTTGAAATATATTGATACAAGAAAGGCTCTAAACTAGTGACTATATACAGAAGTAAATTAAATGGAAAACATTGAATAAGTATTTACAAAAGAAAGGCTTTGCGCATGCGCGAGTCGGCAAAACGCTGTTTAGTTTTCACCGGCGCTCGGAGCACAATTCCGCCCTTGGACTGTTACTAGGTGCGATACCATTATGTAGGTAGGCAGCTACAGTACTCGCCCTCAAGCGAAGCGTACTGGTTTCTTCACCGGCGCTCGGAGCACAATTCCGCCCTTGGACTGTTACTAGGTGCGATACCATTCTGTAGGTAGGCAGCTACAGTACTCGCCCTCAAGCGAAGCGTACTGGTTTCTTCACCGGCGCTCGGAGCACAATTCCGCCCTTGGACTGTTACCAGGTGCGATACCATTATGTAGGTAGGCAGCTACAGTACTCGCCCTCAAGCGAAGCGTACTGGTTTCTTCACCGGCGCTCGGAGCACAATTCCGCCCTTGGACTGTTACTAGGTGCGATACCATTCTGTAGGTAGGCAGCTACAGTACTCGCCCTCAAGCGAAGCGTACTGGTTTCTTCACCGGCGCTCGGAGCACAATTCCGCCCTTGGACTGTTACTAGGTGCGATACCATTATGTAGGTAAGCAGCTACAGTACTCGCCCTCAAGCGAAGCGTACTGGTTTTTTCACCGGCGCTCGGAGCACAATTCCGCCCTTGGACTGTTACTAGGTGCGATACCATTATGTAGGTAGGCAGCTACAGTACTCGCCCTCAAGCGAAGCGTACTGGTTTCTTCACCGGCGCTCGGAGCACAATTCCGCCCTTGGACTGTTACTAGGTGCGATACCATTATGTAGGTAGGCAGCTACAGTACTCGCCCTCAAGCGAAGCGTACTGGTTTTTTCACCGGCGCTCGGAGCACAATTCCGCCCTTGGACTGTTACTAGGTGCGATACCATTCTGTAGGTAGGCAGCTACAGTACTCGCCCTCAAGCGAAGCGTACTGGTTTCTTCACCGGCGCTCGGAGCACAATTCCGCCCTTGGACTGTTACTAGGTGCGATACCATTATGTAGGTAAGCAGCTACAGTACTCGCCCTCAAGCGAAGCGTACTGGTTTTTTCACCGGCGCTCGGAGCACAATTCCGCCCTTGGACTGTTACTAGGTGCGATACCATTATGTAGGTAGGCAGTTACAGTACTCGCCCTCAAGCGGAGCGTACTGGTTTCTTCACCGGCGCTCGGAGCACAATTCCGCCCTTGGACTGTTACTAGGTGCGATACCATTCTGTAGGTAGGCAGCTCCAAATTTTATTTTAATAATATTTTTGTTTGTATGTATATCGGAAATAAATAATATTTCTTTCTTTCTTTTGTCTGGAAATCCTTCGTGGCTGTACGAATATAACTAAAACTTTTGCCAAAATCGATCAGTAATTGAAGCGGTTATTTCCTGTTCGGAACATTACCTGGATATCGCTAAGACGACAGTAGATATGTAATGATAAAATTCTCATGTGTGTGTGAGTGAGTGAGTGAGTAAGGGAGTGAGTGAGTCTTCGGACCGCGATAACTACTCTAGTCCAGGAAACACAGTGTATTTGATTTATTTTATTTTATTTTTATTTTATTTTATTTGGGTAGCTTACAGCCTTATTTACAAATTACATATACATATATAAAAATAATTTTTTAAAGTTATTATTTTTTATATTTAAATCAGGTTCAAATTATTCATAGATACATATTTTAATTATAATTAATAAATCGTCACAAAATATAATTATATTATAACTTACAATGAATCTAAAACTTTGTTGTAAAAATAATAGCCATTTATAAGCTTCCACAGTTATTAAAAAGATAATAATAAAACTCTTAATCTAGCAACCATGTACATTTGCAGATAGGCAGAGGAAATTTTTTTTATGAGAAAGGATTTTACGGAATCAGGACTACTGTTGAAGAGATCTATAGAGATTCGAATAGAAAAGAATAAAGGCAAGTTGCCATACCTACTCGTACATTTTCAGCACTTCGATCATGATCCTGTTGCGACTGAATTTTGAAACAATGTAAGTAAGTAAGTAAGTAATATGTTTATTTCACACACAGCAAAGACCGAAACAGTTATAATTATGATACAATAATTATGTAGTCCGCCCGCCCATATACTAAGACTAGAGGATAACACTTAAAATACTTAGTTACTTTTGCTTCTTTATTTGTTTTTGTAATATATTTGTTTAATATTTTTTTTTTCGTACTGATAATTGCTGTTGGTCCTAATGACCTTTACAGCTTCACCGGGGTTTTGGGGCGAGCGCTAAGTGCGCTCCAGCCTGGAGGAGGACTTAAAAACTACTATAAGAAGCGACTGCCTAATGGCCAGGTGGGTACGGACCTCGGTTTAGGACGTCGCTGGGGAGGGAGGGGTCGGGGAGAAGTTTAATATTATTTTTGTCTTCTGTTTTGTTTGTATGTGTGTGTAGGATATATGTGTGTAGGATATAAATAATCTTTCTTTCTTTCTTACATTCTAACAGGTGGACGAAAAAGTCACGGAGTGGTACCCATAAGGGAAAAGGAAAAGAGGAAGACCCTATGAACGATGGGACGATACCTTTGCAGAGCAAATGGGAGCACACTGGAGGAAATTAGGGGAGGCCTATGCCAGAGATGGCAACTACCAAAAAAAAATTGATACACCTACAATAATTTAGTGAAATAATGAATAATGACATGTTAATTATATCTTAATTTATGAATGATTGTGTATGAGTGGTAGGAATTAATAACAATAATAAATAATAAATTTATTTAACGACAACACTACAACGGAAAGGTACAATGAATACTACAAAAAATTAAATTAAATAAATAACATCCATATTTCCTAATACCGAGCCTACGGTCAGCACCCACACTAGGTGATCCTGTGTCGTGGGCGCTGTGGTGCGGAGTGTGTGTTGTGTTGTACCTAAATGTACTGTAAGTAAAGTAATTTGGCGAAGTAGAATTGTGTGAGTAATGTTGGTGTGTCAATTTGTAAAACTAAATGATTGGAGAAATAATTAACAGATAAAGCTATGCGAATTAAAAAACTAAAAAAGTAAATAAAGCCCAGTGGGTATTTCCGCTAAAAATACCTACCCCCATACCCAAACCATACCCAACCATAACAAGATGTACAATAACAAAGAGGTCTGGGATGACAAATATAATATAAGTACTGGAAATGTATATTAATTTCACATATTTAATTAAATTAAAGGCTTTTTTTATTTTATTTTATTTTAATTATGTAGTCAAAGGTAATACAAATATCGAAATACAAAAGGGCTCGGCGTCAAGTTGCCATTTTAGGCTCGGACTATACGAGGACGGTTCCAGCGACGGTTCGGTTCAGGTACCGCTACCGGCCGTGTAGTCGACTGCATTCAAACTCATGCGTTGCGCTCAAGCCGCGCCCACTCGGTTCTGGAACCGAGCAGGCCGGTTCCAAGTGGAACCGTTGTACGTGTAGTCGACAGCTTTTTGTATGAGTTTATATGAAGCACCGGTACTATAGAACCGACCGATACTGGCACGTATGAAACGTCGTCGTGTAGTCCGGGCCTTAGACTTGTAATTGCAAGGGCCCAGAGGTTCGCTGACCCCCAATTTGCGAAATTGCCGTACATCCATCGAACAGTATCCGTATTGGAACGTCTCGCACATTCATACATCAGCCGGGCAATATCCGAACGGATATCCGGAGCGTCGGCGTAATGAACCGGGTAATGGTGTGCTCGGCCACAAAATATACAGATACAGAAGGTCCGCTTAATACAAACGCGCAATATCAGCCCACGCACACGCGGGCTCTGCGTACAAGCGACCTCAATTTAAGGCTAGAACTACGCGACGCCGGTTCCAGCGACGGTTCGGTTCAGGTACCGGTACCGGCCGTGTAGTCGACTACATTAAAAAATAAAAAGATTTATTCATCAACAAAAAAGGTACAACAATTTTTTCCAATTGTGGAGGCCCTCTTTTAAGTGTGGCAACACCTGTGTCAGAGGGCCACGCTCTTCCATAACTCTTTATTTATGTACCTATTTACTAATATGTAATCCTGCATTCAAACTCATGCGTTGCGCTCAAGCCCCGCCCACTCGGTTCAGGAACCGAGCAGGCCGGTTCCAAGTGGAACCGTTGTACGTGTAGTCGACAGCGCATTTTGTTTGAGTTTATATGAAGCACCGGTTCCATGGAACCGACCGATACTGGAACCGGTCTAGGAACCTTCGTCGTATAGTCCGGCGCTTAATCAGACGAACTTAGTTTAGTAGCGAATTGCATGCACTGGCGGCATCGAGTGGAAGTTTAAAAGATTGTAAAAAATATTTCGGGAAATTTCGTTTATTTTAAGTTTAAAAATAACCTATAAAACCTATTTTTGAACTTAAATATGGCCAGATATATGTTTTACAATCTTTTAAACTGGGAACTCTTACAGCTGCCCTAGCGCTACGGTCGAATGTAAAAGCGTTTTATGTTTCGCGCGGATGTGGTTTCGGACCCGTCCGCACGCGTATCGGTTACGGTACAAATCGTTATGTTTCTCCCACAACAATGGCCGCATACGTATTTCGATAATAAGTCGCTCTATTGTCGATGTTCATCGTAGTTGTATGAATTAATGAATGAATTAAAATTTATTTGCACACATACATAAGACTATAAGATTACACGATTACATTTCATTAGGTATTTAAAAGAGTTACTTTTTTACAATTTCTAGAGTAAGTTTACAATTGTAGGCACAGTCGACCACAGTTCAACATACCCAAAATGTCACGAGACTCTGAAATATATCTTATTGCGCAGTCATAAGGTTGGGAATTAATCGAAGAATTTTGACAGATGGTATACTATAGCTTGTGGTCGCCTGTACATCGCGCGTATACGAATCCGCACGCGGAGATATTCAGCGGACGATGCTAAGCATGCGAACGCCCGCTTTACTTAAAAATGCACTAAAGAAAGGAGTATTGCTGACTGCGGGTGCGGATGGGTCCACGTCCGCACTTAAATCCGCAGAAACAGAAAACGCTCTAAGTGCTTTAAACCGCGGACGACCAGAGCAGCCCTTCTGTATCTTCATATATTGTGGCTCAGCTGATGCATTCTGCCGTATTAAGCCTTTCAAATTCTGGCTGTTCGATATTTGAGTTCGGTATGTACTTAGCTAAAGTGATACCAGAACCGAAAGGGATGATTAAGTTAAGGGTATTATTATAGCCCGCCGAAAAAAAAATTATTATGCAGATTTTTTACCCAGTATACTGGGTGTAAAAAAATTTTATAGTCCGTTCAGTATCCATAACTGAACATCTTTCATTATGGGGTCAACCCTGAAATCGCGTAAAATAATCAGCAGTTCCATACAAAAGGTCAATACCTACCTACACGACTGTGAGCTACCGAAATGTATGAAACAGCTGATTTTTTTTTGCGATTTTAGAGTTGGCCCCTATAGTGAACATTATTCAGTGTGGATTCTTAACAGGCCCCCTTTCCGGACTATAGGTTTTTTTTGTTACATCCTATATAGAGCGTCGGTGGCCTAGTGGCTAGGACACCAGACTCCCATGCGGAGGTCTGGGTTCGAAATCTTGCAGTGTCATGTACCAATGAGTCTTTCGTATTTTTCGAAGACTTACGTACATTTACCGACTGCTCTAACGGCGAAGGAAAACATCGTAAGGAAACCTACAAACTGAGATGACCAGTGTGTGAAATGGGGTAGGCACAAAAGATCCTCAAGGGTCGAAGTGCCGCTGGGTTATTCCTGGCCCCTACCATAAGATAAGATAAGATACATCCTATATAAATTATATTGTGATACTAGTGCGGGAAGTTATCAAATGTAACGTCGACATTTTTAAGTCGAGTTTACATTTGCTTTTCCGCATAATTAACACGCTATATTTTTCGTCTCATCTGGCGAGCAAATACCTACTTAATTGTTGTAATAAAAAGTTACTGATAAAGAATGATATAGAATGCTAGTCTTTAAAACGTAAAGAAACAGTCCTAAACTTTTGAGCTCAAACTTCAACCACCTATCTGTACCCGTTCCAGAGATGCCATTTGACATCAAAGATACTCCAAGATCTTGGAAACCCCTGATTAATTTTTTATCAGATATGGCTAAGAACACTCGACAAAATTAACATTTAAATTTTAAAAATCCGCGTCCAAATAGGACCATCTTGCTATACACAAACAGTTTTGGTCAGACGTTAAAAATAAAAAGCAGAAAACATTTAAAAACAGCAAAATACCTCTTCCATTTGATCGGACGTTAAAAATAGAAACCGGAAAACATTTTAAAATAGCAAAATAGCCCTTCGTTTTGGACGGAGGTTAAAAAAATAGAAACCGAAAAACATTTAAAAACAGCAAAATACCCCTTCCATTTGATCGGACGTTAAAAATAGAAACCGGAAAACATTTAAAAACAGCAAAATACCCCTTCCATTTGATCGGACGTTAAAAATAGAAACCGGAAAACATTTAAAAACAGCAAAATACCCCTTCCATTTGGTCGGACGTTAAAAATAGAAACCGGAAAACATTTAAAAACAGCAAAATACCCCTTCCATTTGGTCGGACGTTAAAAATAGAAACCGGAAAACATTTAAAAACAGCAAAATACCCCTTCCATTTGATCGGACGTTAAAAATAGAAACCGGAAAACATTTAAAAACAGCAAAATACCCCTTCCATTTGGTCGGACGTTAAAAATAGAAACCGGAAAACATTTAAAAACAGCAAAATACCCCTTCCATTTGGTCGGACGTTAAAAATAGAAACCGAAAAACATTTAAAAATAGAAAAAAAGACCTACGTTTTGGTTGGAGGTTAAAAAAAATAGAAACCGGAAAACATTTAAAAACGGCAAAATATTTTAATGCTAACTTACAACAAAAGACAATCATAAAATAAAGCTAAAACGAGCTTTCTCAGAAGCGCAAAGCTCCATCTCTTAATTAATTAATTTAACACAAGTGTCCCTAACTTCCTAGAAATTGCTGTTCAGTGCCAAATTAGCAAGAAGTGGACGGAAGTTGCCTGCGTTCACAATATTCACATTGTAATTCTGTGAGTAACGGGAAATAAAAATACGGCCAGTTAAGCCGAACATATCCAAAAATAGTTGCATGAATGTGTGTTTGTAACACGAGCCGTAGGTGAGTGTCGGGTTAATAAATGCGGGAATGATCACAAGGTTTAATAATTTTTTTTATTTTTTTTTTATTTAATAATTTATTTTTGATACATTTCATTACACTATATTTACATTAAACTATAGGACTCCGCACTAGGCAACAGCCTGTATCGCGGAGGCCGGTTCAATCTTATCTAATAATTACATTAATTTATACTAAGATATATTTATTTATGAGATATTTAATTATTATTATTTTATATTAATTTTATTACTTATTTATATTATACATTTATTAAAATAAACAGAAATAAGGATAAGAAAGTAATTAACTATGGGGTGTTGTACGACGATGAGCGTGAGTGTGCTAGGGTGTCTTAAGGTGAGTGTGTGTGTGGATGAGTGTATAATGTGGTTTGGTGAAAGAGGGAGGATATTCATGGTGAGTGCAGTCAAGTGTGCCGTGGAAGTCGGTGATAGAGCGATCGTGAAACAATATTTTCGGTTTCATCATAGGTTAGCGTGAGTAACCATCTTTGAATTTTGGCTTTTGCTTCTTTCGCGGAAATATTTTTAATGTTGCAGTGTTTTATAATTTTATTGTATATGAACGCGTTTCGGTAGTTTCCAAACCGTTTAGCGAAAACCGTTCTCACATGTGGCAGCGGAATTCTAAAAACTCTGCGCTTCAGCAGATCATTATATTCGTTAGAGTTTAGGAGAGTTTTGTGGGCAGTGAGACCGGTTTGCAGCAGATATAATTGTCGCACGGTTAGAACTTTGCTGTCCCTGTATACGTTAGTTGTGGGGTATCGACGTGGCTTCCTCAGCATAACTTTAAGCACTGCACGTTGCGCTCTTTCCACAGGTAACATTGTAATCTTTGCGGCGTTACCCCAACAGGTGATGCAGTAAATTAAAATCGATTGACAGAGAGCAAAATATACCTGTCTTATTACTTCAAAGTTTGCCGATTCGCGTATTTGCCTCATTATGTTAATGATTTTTCTAACTCTACCCGATATCATTTCAATATGGTTACCAAACGTCAGTTTCTGATCCACCAGAACACCCAGGTATCTAGTGACTTCAACCCTATTTATGCTTTCGCAGTCGCATGTTCCTGCCGTTGAATCACAGGTATGCATCCTCAGAGTAGGTAAAGAATTCGGCGGAGCAGACGCACTTGTTTTGTGAAAACATACGTACTGCGTCTTTTTAGTGTTGAGTGTAAGGAGATTGGATTGCAGCCACTTTGACACCGAGATCATTCCTCGTTCCGCAATGGAGAGGGCACTGCTCCAAGTTTCTCCATGGTACAAAATGACAGTATCATCTGCATAGCATATGAGTTCAGCATTCGTCAAGGGAAGGCAGTGTATATCGTTCATATATAAAATGAAGAGAGTAATAATTTAGGGCACCTGATATGCACAATACTTTTTATAAGACTTATGAGAGATAATAATGTTTTTTGTTAATACTAGTTGTAGAATCGATAAAACAGTCAGATAATAGCCAAAAGAAAAAAAAACTTTTCACTGACGCATTATGTCTTTCCGATTGCGGGGAATAATTCCCGTACTGCGGGAATGTGGTACTTTGCGTACAGTTGACAGTTTAATGTATACTGTGTTATTGTAATTTCTACGAGTCTATAATTAAAGTTATTCGACGGATTTGCTTTTCTATTGGGGTCCCAATCCCACGTCCGTAACTTTCTAGTACAGGCAATTTAGGAATATTTTAGGCCAAACCTCAAAATAAATAATGTATATCTACTTTTTGGCACAGGTGTTCCTTGGGCCCCTAAGAGTATACCTCGAAGTTCTCCACCCCTCTCCCCCCTAAAAATGTACCCAGCTGTACCAAAAAATCAGCTTTACATAAAAAAATGAGGTTGATGTCTAAAGTTCCCCTAATATTCTTGGTAAGTAAACTGAACCCTAATTCATGAATCATAAGGAAGATAAGATTAGACTTAAATAATATATTGTTTCGGGTATTTTTATTGTATTTTATTAATTACGACCGGTTTCGTTTATACATCTTCAGGTATTATATATATTAAACTAAACTAAAAAGGTCGTAATTAATAAAATACAATAAAATACCGTGAAACAGTATAACAATTCAGTCTAATCATATCTATCTTATGGTGAATTAGGGTTCAGTTTACTTACCAAGAATAGTACGGGAACTTTAGACATAAACCTATTTTTTTTAATGTTATGCTGATTTTTTGGTACAGCAAAAATACCGTGAAACTGTATATTATTTAAGTCTTATCATGTACTACAAGTTTCACCAAGTACCAGGCCAGCTGAAGATCAGCGCTGTGGCTTGCCTCAGCATTATGCTGAGCTGGTGTACCCTTTTTGGCACTGTACCACACCAGATGTTCTGTGCTGCATGTATTAATCTTTGTATACTTCTGTATTGTGTACTTGCTATATTCTGGTGTTTACAGTGATAAATAAACGTTTACAATTTCAATTACCAACAACCGTAAGTATTAACCGTAATAAGGAAGATGTTCAAGATGTTTTCAACTCAAGAGATAATCAGATGCCCTTGACTCAGTGGAGAAACGCGCTAAGCGCCTTATAGATATCGCTGGTGGAAGCTAGACTGCAAAGTCTGGAACATCGGCGCAAGGTTGCCTATCTATCGGTTATTTATAGGATACATTTCGGAGAGTGCGCATCGGAGTTGCACGACCTAATTCCAGCATCTCCATTCCGCCTTCGGACTACCAGGCGCGGGGATGGGTTCCATCCTCATGTTGTTGATATCCCATCTGCTCGTACGAAGCGATTTGCTTCTTCGTTCATTATGCGAACGGCTAAGGAATGGAACAGCCTACCGGCGTCTGTATTTCCCGAAACCTACAGCCTTGGGATCTTCAAGGCCAGGGCGAATAGGCATTTACTGGACCCGCATGCTCCATCGTCGACCTCATCGTCGCTTACCATCAGGCGAGATCGAGGTCAAATGCGGGTTTAGAAGTAAATCAAAAATTAAAAAAATCAACCGAAACTATTTCCAAAATCATTTATTGTATTATCAATATATTTACGTCACTCAATAACGGAAAAGAATTTGAACCTTGTCCTAACGTGGCCGCCTAATTGACTCAGGGTAATAGAAGGAGTCACAAGTAGCACCTAATAAATGCTCGCTCAATAAGGGTGGCTGGGTGACACATGGGTGCGATGTTTGACGAACTACGGAAGAATAGAAATAGAATAGAAATGGGACAGAAATGGAACAGGTGTGGAACAGAAATTGAATAGAAATGGAACAGAAATGGAATAGAAATGGAATACAAATGGAATAGAAATGGAATAGAAATAGAATAGAATAGAAAAATAAGGTCCCTGACGAGCTGTTTCGCCCGCGATGCCTCCGCCCTGGCACACACACACCGGTACAGTCGGACCGCAGAACATGCTGAGCATGTCTTTTTAACATTGTGTTGTTTTTTTAATGTTAAGTCTTTTTTTAGTCTAATAATGTATAATGCATTGTTGAATAAATATGTTTTCTTTCCTTCTTTCTATATACACAATGTGGTATAGGAAATGCTACGCAAGATGTGACGTCGACCGCAAAGAGACACAGAGCACATACTTATAAGTATAGCTAGTGTAGCAATGAAGAGGCTTTAGGCTGGGACTATACGACGACGGTACGGTTCCAGCGACGGTTCGATTCAGGTACCGGTACAATTTTTTTTTTTATCGCTGTAAGATTTCCTGTAAAATAGAGAAAATAAAAAATAAAAATAAAGTCAATTCGCTCAAATTATCTCGCTCTTTGAAAATTCCGGACGCACCCGCGGCGTTGTTAGTCAAACGATGACTATTGTTTAAAAGTCTATTCGCTAAAAAAGTGTCGTTCTTTGAAAAGAGAGCGCGGCATTTTCAAAGAGCGAGACGTTTTGAGCGAAACGACTTTACAATAAAAAAAATCTGGACCCCGTTCTGACTTGACCCACCTAATTGAATGAGGCTAATTGGACGAGTCAGAAGTAGCACCTAATAAATCTTCACTCAATAACGGTTAGCTGACATACAGTTTGACAATTTAGTCAATCTTTTCAGCAAAAGGCATGCTCCGATGGTTCGGGCATGTGGAAAGAATGAGTGATGAACGAATTTAAAAAAAATGAAGCAAAAGTAGGTAGAACTCACTAGCTTGACGGTCGTCCTAGACTGACCTTTATATATCAGATTGACAGAGTGCTCTTAGATTTTAATATGTAGAGCAGATGACCCCAACGGCGAGCGTGCGTGAAACGACGAATGACTGTAGAGGAAGCAAGATAAGCGTCCCAAGACAGATTCGTGGCGCTCCGTTCTTTCTACCTACCCCGCAAGGGACATAGCGTGAAGGTGTATGTACGTATGTTTTCAGCAATTTATTGATTTGTACGCCCTTTCCTCAGTACCTATCTAATTTCTCATTCCATTTTTCTTTTCTTAATTGATTTGGAGACTTTTTTTCTTTAATCCAAGGCAGGTGAAATGTGGCGGATTGCAATTGCCTTCCTCATTACACACACTGAGACAACCAGTGTGTTTAATGAGGAAGGTTTCCTCGCGATATTTTCCTTCAGCATTAGAGCAGTCGGTAAATGTACGTTTTTCGAAAAAAAAAACGAAAAACTCATTGGGACATGACTTTGCATGGTTTTGAATCCAGACCTCCCGTGCGGGATGTTTGGCGTTCTAGCCACTATCTTATCTTATGATTGGGGGCCGGGAATAACCCAGCGGCACGTTGACCCTTGAGGATCTTTTGTGCCTACCTCATAATACGTGCTGGTCATCTCAGTGTGCAGGTTTCCTCACGATGTTTTCCTTCACAGTTAGAGCAGTCGGTAAATGTACGTAAGTCTTCGAAAAATACGAAAAACTAATTGGTACATGGTACTGCACGGTTTCGAACCCGGACCTTCCGCATGGTAGTCCGCGTCCTAGCCACTGTGCCACCGATGCTCTAAAGTCCTAGCCACTAATGGTTAAGTCATCAACGCCAATTCTGTAGTTAGAACAAAATCAATGCTCGACAACCTTCATAACAGTGTGTTACCCAACAATTTAAGACAGTTGTAACCACTCTAACTTGATCCCCATTTCTCTTCTGCGTTACGCACATTTGTACTAAAAGGGGAGCAGCTAACATTGTTAGGTGGTTCTTCTTATACTGGCTCAAGCAAATTAAGTAAGGAGAAATAAGTGGGTAGCTTATTGGGTTACAACTTTGAATTTTCGATTGTGGGAGATAAAAGGAATGTAAGTGTAATGTTACGAGAGAAGTCGAAGACCTTGCCGGCATCGAATTTTCCCGAAGTTTTAGGAAATATCCAGCTGTCTGGAATGGTCTGTTCCTTTCCAGAACCTTCGAGAAAGGCATGGAACACATTGGGAACCTCTCAAAAGTCCTTGGCCAAGCCAAGGTTAATCGAATCGCTGGTGGAAGCTAGACTGCAAAGTCTGGAACATCGGCGCAAGGTTGCCTGTCTATCGGTATTTTATAGGATACATTTCGGAGAGTGCGCATCGGAATTGCACGACCTAATTCCAGCATCTCCATTCCGCCTTCGGAATACCAGGCGCGGGGAGGGGTTCCATCCTTATGTTGTTGATATCCCATCTGCTCGTACGAAGCGATTTGCTTCTTCGTTCATTATGCGAACGGCTAAGGAATGGAACAGCCTGCCGGCGTCTGTATTTCCCGAAACGGATCGGAACGGACGGATCTTCAAGGCCAGAGTGAATAGGCATTTACTGGACCCACATGCTTCATCGTCGACCTATAAAATACATAAATATAAAAATAAAAATAAAAAAAGAATATATTAACTATATTTAATTACAACTTAAAATTATTACCTATATAATTTAATAGCATTCTCGATACCCTACCACACGGGCCTAATCTAAGAAATTTTATAAGTTACATTTAATTATTTTTTTGTGTACATTAATATATTAATTATTACATTTCTTTTCTATTAAATATTAAATTATATAAATCAAATAATGATTAAATGTCAATGTACTTTTTTTTTGTAAAATTATATAATATAATTTCAGTCGAATAGCCCCCCGCGAAGTGCCCCCTATCCAAAAGTACCCCAAGTATATTTAATACTATATTTGAATTTAGTATTCTGTTCTAAAACTAAGTGAGAGGAAATATTTTTCGCGTGGGAATACTCTTGCCTCCCTCTTAGAAACATGTACCTAAGGTTTCCCTTAAGCTTCAAAATATATTTTCTCAGCTTCAAAACATAAGTCTCGCTTATATATTCCATTATAGAAATAATGGAGCAATTTGCCAATAAATGTGTAATTGATGGGCCAATTAGGAATTGGTATGAATCGCTGTACCTGTACCTTTTTGTGTAGGCGTCCCCTTAGGGGCCATAGCCCAAAACTTTTATCATCGCCCCCCCACTTGTATTTATAGCGCGTCGTGATTGGCTGCAGCGAACTGAACCGAGACTGGAACTATACGCATGTAGTCCAGGCTTAAATCCCCTTCCTTGGTCGGTTGGGGGTTAAAAATAATATTCTTTTAAATAAAATAATATTCATAATAGTTATAACAAATATGATATTATAGGGTTCTATTTTATTAGCGGCAAATATTTCTAGGGTGTCATTTATAGGTTATAACCACTGATCGGTGTAGGTAGGGCTCTTTCGGGTCAATGTCCTCAAAGGTTATATTAATATGGATATGATTTCGGGATCCCGTTTTAAGTTATCGAGCAAATGTTGTAAATTACTTTTATAAACCTCGCCCTTAATCGGCGGATTACGATTTTTTTTAAATTGTGAACTTACGAAGAAGTTAAATCACTACCATAGGTACACTAGCGCCATGAATATTAAAAAAAAAAATTTCGCCACCAATCTTAAATGAGTATCAAAACAAATATAACGTTAAAAATCTAAATAATATATTTATTCAATCCCGGAAATCCCGGGATTATTGGGCATACTTATCCATTTTATGACCGTATGTGGCAAGTACCAAAAACAGCCCTACCTACACCGATCATAGGTTATAACAATTTACTTAATTACACGTATATGTAGAAGAGCCACTGAGCCCGTGTGCTCCATCTTCGACCTCATCGTCACTTACCACCAGGTGAGATTGGGGTCAAACGCGGGTTTAGATGTAAATAAAAAATATATGATTTCTATCTAAGTATATAGGGTACTATTTTATTAGCGGCAAATATTTCTAGGGTGTCATCTATAGGTTATAACTTATAACAATAAGGATAGGGAAAAAAATAAATTTTTTATTACTTTTTCGAGAAAAACGTCAAAATTATTTGTTTGTAAATTCTACAAATGAATGAATTATTGCTATTCTAATACTGAAATAAGAAGTATGAATGAAACTCGTTTCATTCATAACGACATGGATGAGTGTGTGACACCAAGGCGCAAAATAATGGGGTTAATTTTTCTTTAGTAAGTATGGAGAATTTTCATACAAGTGACAAAGTTATTTTTTCGTGTAAAGTGGAACAAATGACCAACACATACCCCTCCAAATATTTGCTACTAATAAAAAAGGACCTTATATATACTTTCCTAATTTTAACTCGCAAACAAAAGAATATCAATATTCTAAAATCTCGACCATTGAAACAATAGTAAAATCATTTCCAAACGAAACGATTGTATTTTGCGTAGGTGTTTGTGTTCGACAAATATGAAGACAAGCAACAAGCCCTCCCCGAATGGAGTAAGCATCATATCGACTAATATATGTGTTGAACTCTTAAAATAAACTTCTCGTTAGTGGTTCGTTGTGTAGTTTCACTCTGTGATTGCGGCGGGCCATGAGAATTCGCAAGAGACTAGACCGGTTGAAATTTCCATTGTAACTCCTAGGAGTGTTAAAATGTGTCTACACCACAACATTTTGATGCTGAAAAACTAAAAACTGTTTTAAATCGCTTAATGTTTAGGCTGATGGTCTGTGTTGTCAATGCCTTGTTAAAGAAAATAATAATAATAATAATCATGTGGTTACTTGCCAAATAAATTGTCAGTGTTACGCCTTGATTTAGCCTAACAACTCAGCCGGGACCGGAGAAGCTCCCTTAACCCTGGACTCTAAAAAGACAAGGTCAAAAATAACCTATGATTCAACAGACATGCGACTGACACGATAATTATTAGAGTACTTTATTTTACCAATTTGAATTATTTAAATCCAACGGACACTTCTGAATCACAAATATAAAATTAAAAAGTGGTCTCATGACGGCTGCGAGCACTCAGTTTGAAACTGATCTACCATTTTTAACACCTAGAAAACTTAAACCAACATTTTTATGGTTTTTAAAAATTATACAGACTTCTGGAAATGATTGACATAAATGACCATACAGATTTATTTCTGAGAGAGAGAGAAACATTCTGGAGATTTGGTGGAAAAGTTTACCGTCATATACACCCATTCGGGCTGACACGTTCGGTCCGTTTAACTGTCAAACGTCATACTGATTTAATACATAATGCCAGCCCGAACGTTTCGATCTGAATGTATATATAACCAAACATAATATAGCATAATCACAAATTCTGATTAAATTTCTCAGAAGTGTCCGTTAATCAAATTAATTTTCACGAAAATGTATACATTTATTGCGGCAAAATCTATGACTGTTGGACTTTGGGCTAACAACGTATGGAAAAAAAACCTATCCTTTTGGCTTTTCCATCAGACAAGAACGTGAAATGTTGCGGAATTTAATATGAACTTCATTTTTCATAGCGATCTCCTACACGGCTATAAAAGTGCCACTCGCGCCCTCTTGACGACGCTAATATACTTCCGATCTGATTTTACTTAATGTTGCCTTCATTTTGGCGAGAGCTTGTTACCTCCATGTTGACAAACAATCGCATGAACCTGGCTGTGGAGCTAAACAAACAACCTGCACAATCGAGCTCACCGTGGAATAGGTGGACAATGACTGGGAATTGGTGGACAACGGTGGTAAACAAACGCATCAGCTAGACACAGCATATAACATTACTCTCACGTCCAAATCCCCGAGGGGGTTTTATAGGTAGTTTCCACTTTTCCCCCAAACTCACAAGCAATTATAGATCAGGGTCAGAGTGAAAAACATATTTTTTAATTATTTGTTTTATGGTAGAAGGGAACATTGAAGGAAAAGGACAGAGAAGTCATCCCCAGGATTGGATATATGGAGCAGTTATAGGATTGGAGCGGTAGTTCGTCGTACCACACCACGCCGTAGAAAAGTAGATTGTTTGCGCACAATAAGCGCGGTTAAGGTGCGTTTGTTTCTATGGAAACGCGCAGACGCGATACAGACGCGCGTTACCTGCGCGTTTGTATCGATACAAACGCGGATCTACGTGTGCTGCGTCTGAATTTCGTTTCGCGTATAAATAACGCGGTGTGCATAGACTCTAATTCCCTGGATCATGTTGTTGTTTCATAGCTTCCGTGAGGGCCCCCCAAAAATCAATAAGCTAGGGGCCACCTAACCTCATTCGACTCTGGATTTGGGGGGGGGGGGGGGGGGGGGAATAAAATCAATCACTCTGATATTGGACGAGCGCCTAGAGATTGGTTTCAAAAATAAAACTGAAACTGTCTAACCATAGAACTATTTTCAACAGTGATATATTTTTTTATAAAACAATTAACAATCCTGGGCATACCTAAATTAAATCAGAAAGAGTGATTGAAAATTATTCTGCGAGCAGGATTTGAATCTGCGACCTAACCGTTCCGTGGCAGTGCTCAAGCTAACTGAGCTACGAGTATAACCAACCGACAGGATGAGCCGCGATAGCTCAGTCGGTTAGAGCACTAGTAAGGTTGCAGGTTCAAATCTAGCTGGCGAAAAATGTTTCGACTACTTTTTCTAATTTTGATATATATAAAAACAAAAGAAAAAAACTTTATTCAGATATCACAATGCTCATGATCAATACCCTGACTCCCAGTACTATAATAAAATCAATCACTCTGATATTGGACCGATGATGGAAGGTTTTGACATTATAGATAGGCTATCGAAACTACTATACTACTTTCTTGCAACACTATTATATATAGACGTTGTATAATTTGTGCTTACAAAGCAAAGCAATACAAAGCCTATAATAATAAACTTAGTTCTTCATATCAAGTTTCTGAGAATTATTTATTAGTTTCCGAGTTAACACAATACTTGTAAAGTAAAGTGTCTACTACTACAGTACCGATAGGCATAAACAAGAGTGGCTTACCCTAAAGGGGTTAGAACACTCTAAGAAATTCTTTGGGGACAAAGTCACAGGCTGGAACAACAAGATCTGGGGGCTGAATAGACGTCAAGTGCGTCTACTGGTCGGTGCCTTCACCGGTCACTTTAGCACCAATGCCCACCAACACAAGATGAAGCTGGCTGACAGCACATCTTGAAGAGCCTGTGGTGAACAATTGGAGACCGTTTCACATCTCCTATATGAATGTGACGTTTTCGCGGCAAAGGGAATTCACATTCCTCCCACTAAGACGCATAGTCTTGCTCATGCATGACATATTCGGTGAAGTAGTCAAGGTATAGGTACAAGGGGTTGAACACAAAATATCCCAATGGGTCGAAGTGTCGCTGGGATTCCCAGCCCCCATCCAAAGATAAGATAAAGTCTATACTATACATGATACCCCAACAGTGATGCCAAAAGGAAAAATGTAGACTCCTCGTATACAGTGTGTAACAAAAAAAACTCTATAAAGCCAAAAGGGGGTGTTCAGTATCCATAACTGAAAAACTTTCACTATGGGGCCAATATTGAAATCGCTGTTAAAAAAATCAGCTGTTCCATACAAAAGTCAATACCTACACAACCGAAATGTATGAAACAGATAAAAAAAATCATAATTTCAGATTTTTTCAGTCGTGGCAGTCCTTCGTTGGGAGGATGTCTTCTGCTAATCCTAGGTATATTGTTGTTGTCTCTGGTGCGTCTTGGAGTGGCTCAACAACCCGATCCTGGAGTTGCACTAGCGACCGCATATACTGCATTTAGTCACCGTTGGCAGCCTGTCTCTCAAGGCCGGGTTTACCTCTTTCTCCTTTCTCTTACGTCTTTTCTCTGCTTCAGCTTCCACCCTCCCAGTCTCGTAAGATCTTCGTCAGGTCGCGCCATTTTGACTTGTTTAAGGCACTATCCTCTCATGAGATATTTTCAGTAAGACAATATTGTCATTCATATTTCAAACGTATACGTATTTTCTACATATTATCTGACCTGATGTTCGTTGTCAGAGCATGTGTAAGCCCCTTTACTCTTCCTCTTAAGTTATACACTTAAATGTAAGTTGTGAACTAACTTAGAACTGTTTGTGGGACGGCTCGAAACAACACTTACGTACTTACTTACAACATAAACTTTACCTAGTTTTGCTTTCTAAGTTGGCTAGCGTACTTAGGCTAGACTGAAAGTGAACTAATCTTTACAGAAGTGGAGAAATAACTGTTCTTATCTTTTCTTTTTAAGGATCCTTACCTACACCTAAAGGGAAAACTGAACTTTGTTCGCTGTTCCGTCAGTCCGTCTGTCTGTTACGGGTCTAACGCCTCGACTGAATAAGATACAGACCTCAAAATTTCACATAATATAGGTAGGTAGGACTCCCGTGCGGGAGGTCCGAGTTCCAAACCAGGCATTACCATGTACCGATGAGTTTTTCGTTTTTTTCGAAAGACGTACGTAGATCTGTCAGCTCAGATTGCATGAGATCTAAAACTAGCGGTAATCTATGACTATGACAAGAATGTTCAATGTGTCAAAGTGGATCCTCGATCTTAAGCAGCCTTTCCCAAAGTGGGCGATAACGCCCCCTTGTGGGCGCTGCAGGCCTAAAGGTAAGAGACCCAGAAAAAAAATGGGGGCGTTGTGTAGAGGCTTGGGGGGTGATTTGTAATTTCATTTAGCTAAGAGGCCTCTTAGACACCGACTGCATGAGCTCTCGACTCTGACCTGAGCGCCGTTGTGTATTACCGACTGCGCTCAGGTTTCAAGTTAACTCTTGCGAATTATAGTAAAAGTCTCGTTTAGAATTAATGTTTAATCTCCGCTAATATAGCTCACAATAATTAATTAATTTAATTTGAACTTATAGTCGTTTTTAAGTAGGGGAAAAATGGGGGCGCTAAATAATAATTTATTCTCAAAGTGGGCGGTAGACAAAATAAGTTTGGGAACCCCTGGTCTAAAGCGATCATGAAGGTAGGAACGCCCGCCCTTATGGAGAGCTAATGTTTATCGTCTCGTCTGACTTCAGCTCTTTATTTATAATATTATACGTCAAATACATTTATGATTACAAAACATTATTATTTACATTCAATTTAAATTAACGATAATAAAATAAATTTCAATTTTAATTAAAACTAAATATTAATTATTTAATCTTGCAATGTGGATTGGCGAGTACCTACCAGATCTACCTGATATTGAAGAACTCTTCAACCGTATAGAATGCGCTTCGCACCAGCATTTCTTTTAATTTCAATGCGAATGCAGTTTCACTCGGTGAATTTCTTATTGTTTTGTCCAATTCTTTTTTAATTTTTTTTAAAATTAGCTACGACAAACAGGCAGACGGGCCACCTGATGGTAAGTAGTCACCGTCGCCTAGAGACACGTGCAATACCAGGGGTATTGCTTGTGTGCTGCCGGCCGTGGAGGGAGAGGACTTTTTTAACGTTCTTTTTGAAGCATCCCATGTCGTAGCGTTGCGGGAAAACGTCGGGTGGAAGAGAGTTCCACATTTTACAGGTGCGTGGTAGAAACTTTCGTGTAAAACGGGTCGTGGTAGACATCCAAGGCTTTAGAAAGTGCGGGTGAAAATTTGTTATATCCACTGCAAAGATATTCTTAAAAATGGTCAAGGGCCCAGTAAATTTGTGCAAAAACTGTTCTAAAAGAAAGAGTGAGACAATAGATATTCATATTTCTCGTAACTTATATATAAAATAAGCAATTATAAACAATACAAATACAAATATACTGTATTGCACACCCGGTACAAAAACAAAACATACAACATAAAGAGAGGTACAATACAAAGTGCAGAAGGCGGCATTATCGCTTTAAGCAATATCCAGGCAACCTTCAGGTGATGGAAAAATCATAAGATACATAATATACAGGTGCAAAAAGCGTATGAAATAGATACTACCCTCAAATAAATAAATAACAATAATAAAAAATAAAAATGCAAAGCAAGCTGCCAAGCAGTAGTAATAATATTACATAAATACTATAATATATACAGAAATATAATACTTAATATATAATCAAAAATATAATAAATAAATAAATAACACACATCATATGCTAAAGTGAAACTGCATTAGAACAATTAGGCAGTGTATCCACACTGCAATTCGTAATGTTGACGAAGGAGATGAAACAAACAAACAAAGAAAAACAATGAAACAAAACAATGAAACAAAACAAAACAATGAAACAAAACAATGAAACAAAACAATGAAACAAAACAATGAAACAAAACAATGAAACAATGTATTTTCGTTATTAAAATTTCCATATATTTTTTCTGTTAGTGTGGGATAATATGTTAATAGATTTTTTTTTAAATAGTAGTCTAAACTCTCCTTAATCAAAGGTTGGCTGGAAGAGATCCCTATGGGATAAGCCCGCCTTTGTACATATTTTAATGTTTTTAATTACTATGTATATATATATTTTTCTATGTGTGCAATAATCTCTTTATTGCACACATACAAACAAACAAACAATAATAACAAAATAAAATGAAAATAATAAAAAAAATTACAGGATGAACCATCAGGTGAAATACCTTTAGGAAGTGAAGCTCACTTGGTCCTGGATCCGTGAGCTTCGCTCTCAACTGACCCCAGAAATGGGAGAAAACGTAACAGGTTAGATAGTCATTAATAATAATAATATAATATAATAAAATAACATTCATTATCTATTCATTAGGAGACATTTTTTTTCATCCATGAAAGCGATCCTTTTAGCGCGAAGCCATTCGCGCAGCACCGCTTTATATTTATTTTATTTCAATTTATTATTTGCTGATTTGTATGTAAAGTCGTCTTCAATACTACATCCATCAATTTATCAATCTGAATTACTCTGAAGAAAGCACCTCAACCCTATCTGAGAGAGGTGATAAAGTCATAAACCTGCCGCAATAAATCCTCCATTTTTTTATTACCTGGCGCCCCGAAAGGGTCACTTTTTCATTTATCCCCAAAGTGCCCCGGAATTATTTGTTGGGGTCTGACTCGGGCCATTTATAATGTGTTCCACACTTTATTCTTCACAGTGTACGGAGCCAACATTATTTATTTTCCCGTGACTTGTGGGGACACTTACAGACGTGGCGGATGGACAACTAATTCATACAAAGTAAGCAAAAACGCTTGGAATTTGGTCAAGTATTTTTTTTTACTTGAGCGATGTAATGAGTATCACCTGCCTCATTGTAAGAGCGTTCACAGACCTTTTTGGCACTAAGAACCTCCCACACAAGATGAGACTGGCAGATAATCCCACCTGTAGAGCCTGTGGTGACACCATTGAGACAATGGAATACTTGCTGTGCGAATGTGACTCGTTGGCTGGAAAGCGTATGAGTCTTCTGGGGGTAGCCTACCCGAAACCAGAGGACTATAGGCTCCTACCTGTAAGCTGTACAGCGTCCTTGATGGAAAGCATCTTTAAGGAACAGGAAGGAGACTAAGGTTAGGGATGAGCACAAAAGATCCCTGAGGGTCGAAGTGCCGCTGGGGTTCTCCCTGGCCCCCTGTCATAACTATGAGTATGAATAATGTACAGTACATTATTTTATAAGATTATATATACACGGTTTTATTAGATTTTTTTACTACGACCGAACAACCGCAAGTATAAACTATTTAAATTCAAATAAGTATTTGCACTATAATAATTAAATAACACATGTATAATATTACCAATATAAATTAACATGCATTTCATGTCACATAGAATAGATAAAATTAATAATTATAATAATGCATGTCAATTCAGTCAAATGTCAAATTTCTGCCGAAAAGTAGAAATGCAATGCATTTCTGTGTTTCTGTTGGAAGGGTAATGTCTTACCCTTCCAACAGAAACACAGAAATGCATTGCATTTGCCAGCGTAATTACCGGCACATGAGGAAATCCATCTTAGTCCCCAAGGTTTGCAGCGCATCGAAAACCCTGTATTAAACATTATTTTGAGATGAGGGTGGTGTAGACGAGGGTGAGTTACCATCAGGTGACGAAAGATTTTGCAGCTTTCTTCGTCAGGTCGCGCCATTTTGGGAGGGTGGAAGGTGAAGCAGAGAAAAGACGTAAGAGGAAGGAAAAAGAGGCAAACCCGGCCTTGAGAGACAGGCTGCCAACGGTGACAAAATGCAGCATATGCGATCGCGAGTGGAACTCCAGGATCGGGTTGTTGAGCCACTCCAAGACGCACCAGAGACAACAACAATATACCTAGGATTAGCAGAAGTCATCCTCGCAACGAGGGACTGCCACCACGACGACGACGATGACCATCAGGTCGTTGGCTCGTCTGTTCTTTTTATGCAATAAAAAAATGTTCTTCCAACTTCAGAACTGTGTATCACCTCTGTAACCCGTTAGTAGACGATGGGTCTAAGAAGTCCTTTGAGATGAAAAAGGGTAAGAGTAGGTCGGCATCTGATGACGGCAACATTTTTATATAACTGACTCGAACGCTCACGATATTCCGTACTTTCATGTAAGAATATACTTTGAATAATGTCAGATTTGATGTTAGGTATTATATTGGGCATTTGAAGGGTAAGTTGAATTATATGGATGAATTGAAAAGGTATTATATTGAGGGTTTGAAGGGTAAGTTGAATTATATGGATGATTTGAAAAGTTGACGCTGATTTCAAGTGAAAATGGCAAAGCCGAAACAAAAAAATACTAAAATTAAAATGTTAAATCCCATTTGCGATCTATCAAAACCACTTTCGGGAGCGGAGAGGGTACTTACGTCTCCATCGTTTAAGATTATATTTTTTATTAAATAAGGAGAGCTGACGAGCAAACGGGCCACCTGGTGGTAAGTGGTCACCGTCGCCCATAGACATCTCATTGTATTAATATTAGAGGGTTTTTGATGCGCTGCTAACCTTGAGGACTAAGATGGATTGCCTCATGTGCCGGAAATTACGCTGGCTCTCTTACCCTTCAAACCGAAACACAGAAATGCAAGCATCTCTGCTTCACGGCAGAAATAGATAAGAGGGTGGTACCACCCCAGGCGATCCTTCACATTAGGATCTACCACTACACCACCATACCATTGTGATGAGACAATATTTATTATGTACAACTATTTAGTCCCAACATGATGAACCTGGTCGGTATAGCAAGTTTGTAAGAGTAGTTCTTTTAGTGTAATAATTTATAAACATTTATTTTCAGAATATTCCCGAACTGAATAGTAGCTTTTGGAGGTTAATAAGTCCCTTAGATACTTTTGAAATTGCTTTTCAGTTTGGACTTTTATCAAATTTTCAGGGAGGTGGTTATAGACTTTCACTGCCATGAAATACTATGAATATTATCGATAGTGCGGGAGTTTTCGACTAAAAACCATTTAACCTACCTACTACCCAATTAGGGTTTTTATTATCAAGCTGGGTTCCAGGTGAAACCCATTACTGCCTGGTAGTGTCCGACCGAAGCTTCGGCTTCGGCTACGGCTTTGGCCACCTTCGGCCAAAAAAACACCTTCGGCTTCGGCCAAAATGGGCCGAAGTTTTGGCCGAAGCCGAAGGTTGCTAACAAACGACGAATTCTAACACATTTTTCACAAATCGCAAGGTAATTTTGATTACCACTAGATCAACTTCTAGAGAAGATTAAAATTACCTTTCTATATTATATTATACAGTCGATATAAAACATTCAATTTTAAGGTTTTAAAATCAAATCATTTAAATTAGCTTGTATCCAATCTTGAACAAAATTCTTAGAGCTTTTAAACCTTCGGCTTCGGCTTCGGCCGAAGGTGTGCCGATAGCCGAATAATCGGCTTCGGCAGCCGGTAGGGATGTGACACATCCCTACCTGACGTTATTATATGTTTTGGTTTGTGTTGTCATACCTAAGTACATATAATATAGTATTTGTTAAGCTGTTTTATATTTATCTTATCTTATGATACCCCTATCATAAGATAAGATAATTAATATAAAACAGCTTATTCTGTCACACACTGGTATACCACACATCTTATCTTATGATAGGGGGCCGGGAATAACCCCAGCGGCACTTCGACCCTTGAGGATCTTTTGTGCCTACCCCATTTTACACACTGGTCACCCCAGTGTGCAGGTTTCCTCACGATGTTTTCCTTCACCGTTAGAGCAATCGGTAAATATATGTAAGTCTTCGAAAAATACGAAAAACTCATTGGTACATGGCACTGCACGGTTTCGATCCCGCACCTCCAGCATGGAAGTTCGGTGTCCTAGTCACTAGGCCACCGACGCTGTTTAATATTTAGTTTAAGTGTTAATTCAACAAAGTGGAATGTGCAGCGCCCAGACAAACCAGTTTCTTGGTTTCAGGGCGCGAAGATTTATAAATAAAGTAACTTTGTATGTACATAATAATAAATAGAAATAAAGTAAAGTAAAGTACACTTTATTGCACAAATAGAAAACAACAGACAAAAGATAGAAAAGGAAATAGAGAAGTACAATTTTGGCGGCCTTAAAAAGATATAAAATAAAAAGATCATAATGTTCCCACGGGAAACACAATAACCACGCGTAAAAACGCGAGGTAAAAGATTATAAAATGGAGTACTCCCATTCGGTTACGCGCTCACTAGGTCATGCAAGGGTCATGGAAAAAATCACACATGACCTAGTGAGCGCATGACCTAATGGGAGTAAGTAAGTAATACGTTTATTTCACACACAGCAATGACCGAAACAGTTATAATTATAATAAAATAATTATGTAGTCAAAGGTGAACATATCTAAATCATGTCTGATGGTCTGCTGTTGTTGTGAAAAGGGCCTCAACTCAGCTTATTGCTGCAGACAAGAATGCCTCCAGCGCTGGTAATCTGTTGGACCATGACCGATGGCTGGCCACAACCTGTCCAAGAGGACAAAGATACGACACAAATAAATACAGTACACTACACACACATAAGAGTCGCCCATACCTCAATGTCTAAAGACAAGAGTCTTTAACCAGTGCGTCCTACCAGTAATGACCTACGGAGCCGAAACGTGGACACTGACGGTGCGACTGGTTCACAAATTGAAAGTCGCTCAGCGTGCTATGGAGAGAGCTGTGCTCGGAGTATCTCTGCTGGATCGAATCCGAAATGAGGAGATCCGGCATAGAACAATAGTTATCGACATAGCTCATAAGATTAGCAAGCTGAAGTGGCAGTGGGCCGGTCACATCTGTCGCAGAACCGACAACCGCTGGGGTAGACGAGTTCTGGAGTGGAGACCGCGTTTGGGCAAACGTAGTGTGGGACGCCCCCCTGCTAGATGGAGCAACGATCTGCGTAAGGTGGCTGGCAGCGACTGGATGAGAAGAGCCGAAGATCGGGCTCAATGGCGCGCCCTGGGAGAGGCCTATGTCCAGCAGTGGACTAGAATAGGCTGCTGTTGCTGCTGAAGAGTACACTCCTATAAAATTATATTCAATTCTCCTATTAGAAACAAAGCAAACAAAGTGATATATCGGTGAAGGTAAATTGAAATGTTTTCTGTCCATTCGTCTCTTTGTTTGGACATCATCAGTTATTGTCAACCCTTCTGTCGCCAGTTTATTTATTTTGGAGAAGATGGCAAACCCGCCTCGAATGGAGTAAGTATCATGCGTTTTTTTAAATCTTATATCTTAACTTATGATAAGGGAAATTTTCAATTTTTTTTATTGTACTTAAAGCAGATGAAGAAATGGACAACCTGATTGTACAACCTTATAATGTAAATAATAAATAAATTTATTTAACGACAGCACTGTATATTATACAACGGAAAGGTACAATGAATACTAGAAACATACATACGAGTATAATTCCTAATACCGAGCCTACGATTAGCACCCACACTAGATAATCCTGTGTCGTGGGCGCTGTGATGGGGAGTGTGTGTTGTGGTTTGTACCTAAATGTACTATAAGTAATGTGATTTGGCGAATTAAAATTGTATAAGTAATGATGCAAATTAATTTAATTTAGTTTAATATTTTTATAATTGATAATTTAATATAAGTAATTTAAATTAATTACAGCCTAATCTTATCTTTTGATAGGAATAACCCAGCGTCACTTCGACCCTTGACGATCTTTTGTGCCTATCCCATTTTACACACTAGTCATCCCAGTATGCACGTTTCCTCACGATGTTTTCCAACACCGTTAGAGCAGTCGGTAAATGTACGTGTCTTCCAAAAATACGAAAACCCAATGGTACATGGCACTGCACGGTTTCGATATCGACGCATGGGAGTCCGGTGTCCTAGCCACTGTGCCACCGACGCTCTATGTAAGTAAGTACTTAATATTATTCATTAAAACCTTTTTTTTTTATGAATAATTTTAAGGATTTAGCCAACCCTTATTACTACTACTTATATGACAGATAGATTCAGAAACTCATTCACTGTCCGAAATACGTCAGGTTTCCTGTGATAATACAGTTTAAGCCTGAGTCAGTAACATATATCTTTATATATTTTGTATCTTTACCGCGAGCAGAAGACGAAAATAATATTAAACAAATATATTACAAAAATAAATAAGCAAAAGTAATTAAGTATGATGAAGGTGGTGTGCAGCACCGGAAGAAGGGGACTGCCTCAGCCTGTTGCCGCAGCGCTTTTAGCACTGCGGCGCTGATTGTCAGGCATCACCAGTGTGCCAGGGATCACTCCCTAATGATACACTACCGGAACATATAAATAAATAACGGAAATATTAATAAACAGAAGTAAAATATTAGGAAACGAAGGAAGGTACTTAACTTGACTCCGTAATGTTTTATCTGAATTATTCCGGCGGTGGGCTTGTTAACTTCACGTGTTGTGTAAATTAAACGAATTGTCACAAAATTGTGTTCTGTTTGTGTTGTGGCCAATAATTTAATTTCCAGCAATGTTAATAAAAGGACATGTTTTTGGAATATGTAGGTAAGTTGTTAAAATAAAAATAATTGTGCAAATGCACACAGAAAATTAAATATTGCATGCAGGTAACTACAGAATACAGTAGATAATATGGCTCTACGCCAAATCAACATGTGAGACGGAGTATTTATCGAGTTTCGATATTATATCCCGGTTTTGAGAATTGGCCTCCTAGCATTTGGTTTTTAAGGCAAAGGGAACTGAGCCCATACAGCCATGTCTGATGTAAACAACTCTTGCAAGTCTTCATTAAAATGCTGGTGTGACACATTTCAATGCTATCTGGGAGAATCTTCCACGCTTCTGCACCATCCGAACCAAAGAAGAAGGCGTCCCGGACGCAGTATGGCTCTTTAAAATCCAGCCAAGTACGGATCGGGCTGCAGCGTCTTATTTGACTTTACTTCACTGTCCCACACATTAATCACATTTAGTAGACGTTCTTCGAATAAAAAACACCATTCTTACTTGAAAAGCACTACTGTAAAACAATTTGCAAAACAATGAAAAAAAGCTGGTGTGGACGCGACAAAAGCGCGGGAGAAACTCCCAAATTGTTTCATAATAACCATACTCAATTTTAGTGACCGCAGTCTCCTCCAGTAGCGGCCAGCATCTTTTTCTAGTAAAAAGTTTGTTAGAATTTGAACTTGTTTGAATTTTATTTTGCCTACAAAATATATGGGAAACGTTTTTTGTGATTTTTGCCATTTCTAATACTTTAACCTCAGTTGGTCCCATAGAGTTTAACCTCAGTTCATCCTTATAAGAAACAGGATCGATTGGCACCTTAAAAAGAAAACGTGAGAACTGCCCTTTTTCACGCGATCTGTACCATTATTTTAAAATCTGTGAAAACAGTTGTAAATAACTCCAAAATTTAGGAAAGGTCTCATAACAACATTTTCCTGTAGCTATAACGGTTCAGGTAGCTGCCTCTACTGCCCTGTCTTCAATTTCCGCCCTGTACACTGTTTACACGGAAAAAAATATCTCATAATAGTAACGAGAAATCAGGACAATTGTTCATTTAGTATCCATTACAATATTTTATAGGATATATTACAAAAAATTCTCGTAATAAGAACGAGAAATCTTGTAAAGCGGGAGACATATTGGCTACACCATTACAATATTTCTCGTATTTTTTGTAATGGTTATAAAATATTATAATCGCGGTACTATATATGAACAATAGGGTAGTTTCCAAGAATCAAATATTAAATGCATACCTTAAAATTAAGAAATGGCCATACATTGATGGTCAAATGTGAAAACAGAATTAAAATTCGTTGAAAAATAAAATAGCTACAGGCAATCAAAAATCAGAACGGTAGAAAGAAACGGCAATAAGATTTATGACGTAACTGTTCTCTAGCGCCATACAAGCAGGTCCTGGCTGCATATAAAGGACTGTTTTGCTAGAAACGGACAGAGCATCTCCCCAGTACTAACTTTAACCATTAATACCTCTGATGTTAGTTGAGATATCGAAAAACTAATTTTAGATCCTTCTTCAGAATGTATGTATGATGATTGATGATTGTGAGCGTCGGTGGCGTCGTGGCTAGGACGTTGGACTCCCATGCTAGGTCCGAGTTCAAAACCATGCAATGTCATGTATCAATGAGTTTTTCGGTTTTTTCGAAGGACTTACGTACATTTACCGACTGCTCTGACGGTGAAGGAAAACATCGTGAGGAAACCTGTACACTGCGATTAACCAGTGTATGAAATGGGGAGGGTAATGGTAAACCACCGCATTAAATCTGCCACGAGAGTCGTTCTATGTGATTAATTCCTTAGAATGATCACGACCCACAGCAATGAGGAATATGACTTAGAAGAGAAGAGAAGTTGATTAGTTGAGAAGAGATGATGATATAGTTTGTCCATCTATGTTATTTTATTCATTTGGGCCATCTACAGATTATACATGTAGGATTATTCGAACTTATTTATATGGTAACGTTCTAATATACAATCCAATTACAGACTCACATAAAAATATAGGCTACTAGCAATTTCACAAACAAAGCTTCTATGTTATAGTTTCAATATTAATATGGATTCAGACATTTTGACTTTGATTGATGTAAGAAAAAATATTAGGTTAATACCGTATTGTCTGATTTCTCGTTACTATTACGAGATTTTTCTTTCCGTGTATTCTGACCAACCATTCGTATCCACTTAATTTCTGTGATATCCACCCTGCTTTACAGTAAAGCCCAGTAGACTGGGCTACATGAGAATTCAGCATCTATTTCTTGTACTTTCTAAAGGAAACCGGACTTGTTCAATCAGTCAGCGACAGACTACCCACACCGTCTCGTACTAAAGAAATAACTAGTCTGAGGATAACTAGGGATTTAAAGATAACTATGATAAAAAAATCCAAGATCCACTTGCAGCGGAGTAAGTAAGTAAGTATGATAAAAAAGAATATTATTTGTAAGTTCAATGTTTTAATAAAAATTATATAATTTCTTTATTAGGCAAAAAACCCATCAAACAATACACAATAATAAAATCAATGAACAATGTACTTACATTTCCGGTTCGCGCGCCGCGCTGGTGCACGGACAACCAATATTTACATATCAGACATGTTAAGTCCTCGCTTATGGCTCTGAGGATGCTGTTGTGAGAGTTTCGCATTCTGTCCCAGAAGGACGCTATGCGAGCCCTCACAACAGCAAAGAAATCGGGCACTCGCGCCTCGGCAAACATGCCCGACGCACTGCATTAGCGCGGGTACTTCATGAGGATGCGGTACGCGTCATTGTACTTCACCCTCATGGCGCTCATGGAGGCTCTCCTGAAGTTCACCCAGATAAATTATGATTCATTCATTCATGTGTATTTTTCCTGTGTATTCCTTAGTGTGCACCCAGGGTTGCTTCAAGCACGCCGCCTCCAAAATATGGAGCGATCTACCGCCTGTTCGTAGTGCATTGACAAAGTCTCGTTCTTCGTTCCAAAAAAGTGTGTTCGGGGTGGCTGTTGACGAAGGAATCCTGGGACGCTGGTGACCCCATATAAAAAAAATTGTTCTGTGTTTGTTGTTTTTGTTAATTTTGTTATTTTGTGTGTTTCACTATTGTGTTATGTCGGGCCATGGCAGAATACCAGCGGCTGACGACACCCCGTCGTCAGCCATTATGCTGAGTCATGGACCCATTTGCCTTCATGTTGAAAATGAAAATGAAAAAGTTTATTTACTTATTACAGGGCATTCTCGAGAATGCGCGAGGATACCCCGGAAGACGCGCGACCTTTTTGGCTCGTATTTAGTTTGTATGTTACACAATTGACATAAAGTTCATTATGCTATGTACAATTACGTTGGGAAAATTCGCTTCCATTCCATTCCGCGGCAATGTAAATTGATCCTAAGGGTATCGAATTTTAAAAGCGAAAAAAGTGATAAAAATCATTCAATTATTTATTTCTCGGAAAACATAATAATTTTGAAGTTTTGATAAAAAAAATCTGACGGTCACCATTGAATATATCCGCCTCCGTACAGGGTGTGACGTAGCCATGTCAAAAGAAATATGACGCCATCATCATTCAACAAATAAAAGGCTTTATAACCCGTAAAACATGGAGAACCAAATCTTTCACCATCTAGAAGTAGCGTCTAACATAAAAACGTTAAATTGATGTCATAACATAACGCTATAGACTTCTTATCCGTTGAAAGGCGAAGGCAAACCACTCCCGGCCGAAAGGAAGTTATAGAGTAGGAGCTCTCAGATCAAAGAAATGCCAAGATAGTTGACGGAATCAGGCGTTACTTTGCGGAAATCCGTTATAAAACATAACCTTTACTTTATGTACAAATATAAAACAACAAATATGAGATAGAAAAGGAAATAGTGAAGTACAATTTAGGCGGCCTTATCGCTAAGAGTGATCTCTTCCAGGTAACCTTCGGGCAGAGGAAATGATTTCGAGAAAGAGGTAGTAGGTGTGCAAGGTTTAACGTACTGTCAAATACAGATTTCCTATTTTAAAATAATGCTTATAGGGAGAAATAAGTTTTGGTGTGTGTGTGTGTGTGTGTGTGTGTGTGTGTGTGTGTGTGTGTGTGTGTGTGTGTGTATATGGATGTGTTTATTGGAAATGTGTGTGAGGCTGTTTGTGTAGAAGAGAGTGAAAGGGTGTGTATATTTGTATGTAGTTATTATTAGAAGGTCGGTTTGTCATCGTTTGCGATTTTAAATCCTTCTGGATTTGGTTTTCGTTGGGGAGGGCGAATCCGAGGGTGAGTGGTGGGTTGACGTTATCCGTATATGGGATGATTAGAACTTGGGAAGCCTGGCGACTACCCGAGTAACTGCTGGTGATAGGACCCCTTCAGGGTCCGCCTGGCTAGATACCACCGTTCTATGTAAAGTCTGTCGTCAAATATCTTCGCTTCGGCGTTGATGTGTTCCGGCAGTGTTTATAGAAGAGCCGGTACTTACTGAGCCTGTGTGCTCCATCTTCGGCCTCATCGTCACTTACCACCAGGTGAGATTGAGGTTTAGTCATAAATAAAAAAAATGTGCCGTCAAACTCGAACGAAACTAACGCCACTCCCGAAAAAAAACCATTTGAAAATGTGTCAGTTCATGCCCTTTCTTGGTCCGACTGAGTTCGCACTTACAAGGAAAGGTCCCCAAGTGTCCGGCTCCGATTTGATTCAGTGAAAAATAACCCACCCGTATTTTTTTTATCGGCCCGAATTCATATTTAGTTGGGGAATCGCCCAAGTCAATATCTGGAAGTTTCTGTGACCCATTTCGGCAACGGAACCGAAAAGTAATAAATTTACCGGCTGACAGTAGGGTTCCCTGGATGTAGGTTAAGTTGGTCGGTTTTTCCGATATTAAATTTGTAGTTTGTTTGCTACGGAACTCCGGAGACACTTTATTATGCTTCGATTATTTGTTTCATTGTTATACTTTGTTACGGTTTTCTATGCTCAAATTCTGTTGATAATAGAAATTTTCATTTGAGCTCACTAAAGGCATTGCGTAAACCTGTAAACTGTAGTATGGGTAAATTTTTTTAACTTATTCCATTGAAAATAATCTATGAATGCTAAAATCACCCAGTAACTACTTACGAACATTTTTGTATTTTCAGAAAAATAAAGTTATGTAAGTGGGTAGTTTTGAGTGACTGAAGTGTTGCTCAAATAAAGAAGTTCTATGTCTATATCATCATCATCAGCAGACCACTCTAGTCCATTGCTGGACATAGGCCTCTCCCAAGGCGCGCCATTGAGCCCGATCTTCGGCTCTTCTCATCCAGTCGCTGCCAGCCACCTTGCGCAGATCGTCGCTCCATCTAGCAGGGACGCCCGTCCACACTACGTTTGCCGTTCTACCCCAGCGGTTGTCGGTTCTGCGACAGATGTGACCGGCCCACTGCCACTTCAGCTTGCTAATCTTATGAGCTATGCCGATAATTTTTTTTCTATACCGGTTCTGATTTGATCCAGCCGAGATACTCCGAGCACAGCTCTTTCCATAGCACGCTGAGCGACTTTCAATTTGTAAACCAGTCGCACCGTCAGTGTCCACGTTTCGGCTCCGTAGGTCATATAACATGTAACTATGTCTATATAACACCCTAAAAACAATTTTACAACATTTTAAAATCGATATTCGGATTTGGGTCAAGGGAATACATTATGTGATTTTTTAAGTCTGTTTAGGCGTTCGTCCCGTGTGACAGACGAATGGACGAACGGACGGACGGAGTAGCGACAGCAATAGGGCTCCGTTTCCCCTTAGGGGTACTGATCCCTAAAACCAAAACAAAACACCAGAAAATCCTGGAAATCACAAATCGGTTGAGAAATTTGAAATTCAAATTATTTTTTGCCGAATCTTTCTTGGGGCATGTTTACAAAAACGATTGGTGAATTCAGGGGGCACAACAATACCCACTGACATTTTGTAATTCCAAGGCTCGTAAGTACTCGAAGCTTTTTAATTTACGACTAAACCCTCGTTTGACCTCAATCCCTCCTGGTGGTAAGTGACGATGAGGTCGAAGATGGAGCACGCTTAGTAATTGTATCGTAGTAACGGGCTGGTTTCCGCAACTCGACGTCTAGCGCCTTTGCGTGTGATGGAAAAACAAGCCACCCCAACCTCGCTAAAAAGTCCAGCAGTTCTTTAATGAGGACTTTATTGTCCTGCAGGAGTAGGACTTCGGGAAGTAATATAAGGGGTGCCGAGGCTGTCCGCCCGGTAGGATGGTGATCCCATTGCATTCTAATAGCACTTGGGCGACCGTCTCCTCTGCCTCCAGGCATGCTTTTCCGCAGTTGGGCTCTACTAATCCGCAGGACCTCGGTAGATCACTCGTGCGCTGGCGCAGCGATGTCTTTATCCAGCAGAAGGGTAGGGGGTATGAGTAAGTACTGGCTCTTCTACAAACACTGCCGAAACACATCAACGTCGAAGCTAAGCGTCGAAGATATTTGACGACAGACTTTACATAGAAGGGTGGTCGTAGCCAGACGGACCCTGAAGGGGTCCTACCAGTAAGTTACTCGGGTTAGTCGCCTCGTACGATACGCTCAATACCCAGTGGTAGGTGGGATATTCTAATCCATCTCATCATCATCATCATCGGCCTATTAATGCGGGTCTATAAATGCAGTCCACACAGCTGGTAGCATCATTCTTTTTCATTCTTAGTGTAAAAAATTGTAAGAATTTTTTTACTTTAAATTTTTTTATAGGTTACGCACTTAGCTGCCGTGTCGTGCCGGCCATAAAGAATAGCACCACCCCAACTCTTCCCGTGGGTGTCGTACGAGACGACCAAATGACTTGGTGGATACGATTCGCCACCTAATAGACGGCGATAGGCTCGCAACCTATCTCGTTTGTCCGCCAAACCTTACAGCGAAAAGTGGGAACTACCTATGATGTAGGTGGTTCCTCTGTCTACCCCCTCGGGAATTATAGGCGTGAGAATTATGCTTTATGCTTATGTTACTTAGGTACCTTATAGATAATGAGTCGCCATGCAAGAGATCAGTATTAGTAATACAGGTATGTATTAAAAATATGGTCATCATCATCAGCCTATTTATGTCCCCACTGTTGGGGCACAGGCCTCCCCTTGCACAAGGTACGGGCCATGATCCACCGAACAGGCCCTGTGCGGTGAATTTAACACACCTTCGGAACCTTTTCATTTCCTCAGACATGCAGGTTTCCTCGCCGTTAGAGCAGTCGGTAAATGTACGTAAGTTTTCGAAAAAATCCTAAAAAGTCATTGGTACGTGGCATTGCATGGTTTCGAACCCGGACCTCCCGCGTAAGAGTCCGGCATCCTAGCCACTAGGCCACCGACGCTTCCATCCCATATATGGAAATAATTTCTAATGTATATGAGCCTTGCACGAAGTTAGAAACATGCGGTTGTTAACGCAAATGAAATTAATCCTAAACAGAAACAATTATGCCAAAGTAAGGAAACGTGACGCGAGATAAACCAATAAATATGAACGTTAAGTTATGCAGGTGTAAGTAAGGACGTGTGGGTTCAACTTTCAACTAATTATAATTTCGACTTATGCTAACAATTTCAAGTTCATAGTTTTACCGCAACCCAGAAATTGTCGGGTTTAGAAAGTGGTTCCTTCAAACTGGGCGTGTAAACGCGTACCAAAATGATTAACTCCATACCATGATCGGCGGTTAATATACTTACATAGCCAAAAATATAACCTAACACCATACCTACGTCTTTTTAATTCCACGTTTTATTTTTGTAATGTTTTGCACATTACTATTCCCTATTGATCGAAAGACTTACATTACTAGAATAAGCATAATTTATATAAATTGTCATGTCCTTACGCTAGCTAGTAAGTCTTTCAGTGCCTCAGATCCGTTAATACAAGCAACATTTATAGAACGTTTATAAGAATTACTACATAGGAGTTTCAGATCAAAGTGACATTAATACCAGGCACGTGTGTATTAGCCCCATTTGAAAGAAATACCACCCATATTTGAAGGCACCATGAGTCACATTTAAATGTACTATCAGCCGCTATTAAGGAAATACCAGTTGCATTTAAAGGAACTATCGGCTGCATTTGAAGGGACTAACAGCCACATTTGTAGGAACTACCAGCCGCATTTCAAGGAACCACCGGCCACAATCGAAGGACCCTGTAACCCGACTATACAAAATGAGTTTCAGTGAGATATCTTTCCACAACAACAATGATAAATGGTTCTTTGAATTAGAGTTTCGCGGTTGCGGTAATTTAATGCGGCTTAAAATGGGTACACGGTTTCTGGGTAAAATAAGTTGAAAGTGGTATAACGGTTCGTAATTTGCTGGTAATTTGTACATGTTTTAAGGATAAAGGGAGTTGTAAACCATAGAGGTGAAGTTATTGCCGCTAAAGGAACTAACACATAACAAAGAAAAGAAAAAAGAAAGAGGGGAGGGGTTCCATCCTTATGTTGTTGATATCCCATCTGCTCGTACGAAGCGGTTTGCTTCTTCGTTCATTATGCGAACGGCTAAGGAATGGAACAGCCTGCCGGCGTCTGTATTTCCCGAAACCTACAACCTTGGGATCTTCAAGGCCAGAGTGAATAGGCATTTACTGGACCCGCATGCTCCATCGTCGACCTCATCGTCGCTTACCATCAGGCGAGATCGAGGTCAAATGCGGGTTTAGTTATACATAAAAAAAAAACACATTTAACATTGCATTATGCATACTATAGATACATACATATTCTGTGAGAGTGTGGATGTGAGTCCCTCTTCAGTTAGTGTGTAATTATTTATAGATATATTTTTGTTGAATTTCACAGTGCCTTGGTATCACTGTTATACTGTGAATTTTTTTTGGAATAAAAAAAAATGATTCATCATATCATTTATTCATAAACAATTATAAATTGTGTTTGAATATTTACATGCCAAAAATAATAATTAATCTCTTTCAGTGTCAACCTTAGCTAAGTTATAAGTACGTTATTAAATGTCAAAAAAAAATACAATACAATAAATGGGAATAGTGGTCAATTATATACATTGTTATGCTCCTATAAATTCAGTAATCGTGTAGAAACACCTCTTCAATAACAGTGACCTCAACTTCTGTCTAAAATTACTAAGCATGATGTCGCCTTTGAGCTCCGTGGGCAACCTATTGAAAAGTAGATTTAACTTAAAAAGACTTGAAATTAAAAAAAACAACACAACGATATCATCTTATATGCGTTCCTTGCGTAGTATAGGTAGTTTAGAGCGTCGGTAGCACAGTGGCTAGGACACTAGGTTCCCAGGACCTTCCTAAGGGAAGATATTTTTCAATAAAATAGGACCCTATAGAAGAGCCAGTACTTACTAAGCCCGTGTGCTATATCTTCGACTTCATCGTCAGTGTCCACCAGGTGAGATTGAGGTCAAACACGGGTTTGGTCGTAAATAAAATAAATAACTAAAGTTTGATAAAGTTTAGCTTACGGAATACACACAGAAGGTACGCTCCGAGCGTCCGCGAGTTAGATTACATCACTCGACCGTAGCACTAGGGTAGTTATAATTCCCAGTTTTAAAAGAAACAGCCTTGATGCGCAGAGTCTTGACACCTTTCGGAGAAAACAATTTCTTACAAAAATCTATACAACTGACTTACAAAAATCGAACACTGCTCCGTACATTCTTTAGGTGCCCTGCAACTACTGCCTTTCACAATCTGGATGTGCTCGGTAATCTTATGCGTCTACTGTTAACTACCATCCACACACATAATACCATGTAAATACACCCGCACCATGCCATCACCCTCCTACACACTCAGTACCTCACATACACTAATATCTTTATTCATACATCACAACACGCACCGACTGTTACTTTCTTCGTCCGTGCAGTCACTGAGGGGCCAGCTGAAAATCAGCGCTGTGGCTTGCCTCAGCATTATGCTGAGCTGGTGTACCTTTTTTGGCACTGTACCACACCGGATGTTTTGTGCTGCATGTATTAATCTTTGTATACTTCTGTATTGTGTTCTATATTCTGGTGTTTACAGCGCTAAATAAACGTTTTCAATTTCAATTTACTTGCGAAAAATATTTCTGGCAATGTATTTCGTATATTGAAAGTACAAAAAGTTATACCTACAACTGGATCGCGCTACAGCGCGTGTATTTCGCGGCGAGTTCCTTTGACTTGTCATGAGATCGCCTGTACGTAGAGCCCGTGTGCGTGAGACGAATTCGCGCGTTCGTATTGAAAGAAAGAACACACTTTTTGCCACACAAAAAAATGCAATAGGCACCTGGCTCAGCTAATGCTAGAGTGAATACACTTGCGTGTAAACACAGCGCTGATGTTCAGCCAGTCCTTGTACAAAGTTAACCAGCTAACAACTGCGACAATCTTAGTACTGTCCCATGGTATGTGCTCATTAAATAAATTAATAAACTACAGGTAGGTGTTACTACAGGGAGAGGTAAACTGTATATAATTCTAATATACGTAGGTATATGTATCTTATCTTATGGGCCGGGAATAACCCCAGCGGCACTTCGACCCTTGAGAATCTTTTGTGCCTACCCCATTTTAGTATTTGGTAAATATGTACGTAAGCGTTTGAAAAATACGAACAACTCATTGGTACATGGCACTGCATGGTTTCGAACCCGAACCTCCCGCACGGGAGTCCGGTGTCCTGGCCACTGTGCCACCGACGCTCTTGAATATATATATTTGTGTGACAATGCTTTTACACGCATATTAAAAAAGTTGAAATGTGGGCTTGCTAAATTAAAATAATATAAATAAACTCGGTCAGGTTGGAGTAAATATTAAATTTATTTGATTTTTTAGGAGAATTGAACGATATGTAGCGTTAAAGGTGATCGTAGTAGGTCGGTCAAGCTCTCGGAGAGGTGGAGAGGGCCTTCTGTGTGTATCAGAAGCTTACGGAACCAAAGTGGAAACTAACTGAACAACTAACAAACAAGGCCACCTTCATACCAACTGACAATGAGCCAAACCGCGGTAACGGAAAGTTTCTGCGTCCGTATTCTCTAGAATTTTCGATTTTTGGAGATAAATATCTCCTTTTAGTCGTATTATTATTTATTATTTTTATTTACTACTAAACCCGCATTTGACCTCGATCTCGCCGGATGGTAAGCGACGATGAGGTCGACGATGGAGCATCCGGGTCCAGTAAATGCCTATTCACTCTGGCCTTGAAGATCCCAAGGTTGTAGGTTATAATAAAATAAATAATTAATAAAATATTTTTATTTTTGACGCATCTATCGATTTGCCTCACGGAGTACTTCCGCGGTCCTCCAGCGTAGAATGACTGATCTGAATGCAAATGTCATCAAAAAGATGAAAAAAGACATGCTCAGTTGGTTAGGGCATGTGGAAAGAATGAGTGATGAACGAATGACGAAACAGGTATACGAAGCGAAAGTGAATGGAAGGAGAAGCCAGGGTCGTACTAGACTTACCTTTACGATCAGACTGACAGAGTGCTCTTAGATTTTAATATACATATTTCAATATATATTTTAATATACTTTAGAGGAAGCAAGAGTAGCTATTATTTAATAATTTTGTAAATCTTTGTTTTAACTCGGGAAAATGAACTCAAACTTCAAAGAAAATTCACAGAAAGTCCTTTTTGCCAGTAAAAATATTTGTATTCCTGTTATGCGTACAATTAATGTGTTTCTTTCTTAGTTATAACTTTTGGACACTAAAAAATAAATAGCTACTTTTATAATAATTTACAGTAGGTACAATTTATTTTTTCTGTTAGTTAGACCTATACGGGTACTAGTTTTGTAAAAAAACTGTATGACAGATGCTAACGGGAATAATATGCCATCGGGATACAATGAATAAAAATAATCAACTTTTATTGTAAACTAACTTTTTGCTCACTAATTTTATTTAGTTTAAACGCCGTTCGGGGTGGAGACCTTGGGGCCGTGGGGGTCTGGAGCCCTCTGCCTCTACGGGGGCATAGCCAAGCGCGTCGTAGAGACATCCCGGGACCAGAAGGCTGGCCTCTACTTTGCTCAGCGTATAAGCCTCGCGGTACAGCGGGGCAACGCCGCCAGCCTCCTCGGGACACTCCCTGCAGGGAGTGGGCCAGGTCTTTTACTTGTATTGTGTAATTTTAGCTTAAGTATGAATTTTAATGTTATTTTAGTATTACCTTATTTTGAATAAACCCATGCTTAAGTTCCTACTGGTGTATGGACTATGAATACTCTTACGTTGTCATCTTACCGCACAAATAAACTTATTCTGAATTAATGCCAGTAAACGGTAAGCCAAAAACATTCCTCTATTTATTCGTACACCGCACATTTTTTTCCATTGTTCCAATTCATCTAAGTTTAACAAAAACAATCCCGTATATTCAAATTAAGTTTCAGACAGGTCCTGAAACTTTGACTACAATGTGGTCTAGACTATGTAGTAATAGCTGCCCTTGGGTCTCTCTCTCGAGAGCCATTCGGTTAGTTCAGCCCTCAAACCAAACATACAGAAAAGAATGTCCTAACGGTCTGCGCGATTTATGTACAACACATCAAGCTAGAACCTACCCTTTAGTACTTTTTTCTTCTTTAACGAATGACTAGTGATTTATACTCTGCAATTTGGCCAATGTTACTGGCCAAATTACTCGAACGTTTTGGCGTCTGTTTTGAAAAAAAAACAGTTTACCAACGTCGAGATTAAGGGAGAGTCGTGTGCACTAGGAATGCCTAGTGTCTTGCATTGCAAGTACAATTGGAGGTTAGGTTGCCGGCTCACACCTTCTGTAGTATTTCACTCCCATTTCACTGTCTAATATAACTTAACACGGACGATTTTTAGGTAAAATACACTACTGTTTCGAAAAATAACCACTGTAATCCGCTTTTAAACCATAACATTGGACGAACACGCCATGACAGCATGTACGCAACAACATAACCTCACGCTTATTAGACGTTATCGTAACGATATCGTCGGTTGTCATCTCATACCTACATTTATCATTACACACTTTCACACTATGTCGTCCACGAAACCATACACACCAGTGTCGTAATCGTCTATCCTCGTATTTGTAATTTTAATTTATTATTATATGTATTATTGTTCCATTTTTTGTATGACTTTAATTTAATTTACTTATTATTTGATTTATATAATTTAATATTTAACATAATAATTTTTCATGTTTGACTACATGAAAATAGACATGGCGAGGCCCAACTCGCTCTTGGCCAGTTTTTTTTCCGATTAGCGGAGGAATTATTGAGCTTCTTTTCTGTTCTTTACCTACCTATTCTGTACAGCAAACCGCTTCGCGAGAATATATAAAGAGTTCATTCCAGACCATGGCAACGCCCCCGCATGCTTCTAAAACAACACCGACATGTATAGGTTTAAATTGCTTTTTAACCCCCTTCCAAAAGGAATGGGTGTTAAAGATTTGATGTAATGTATGTCTGCCTATTTGTCTTTTTATCTCGATAATCGCTGACTGCAATAGGGTTCCATTTTCCCCACTGGAGCTCTAAAAAGTCATTGGTATGGCTTGTCTGAATTCGAACTTGAACCTCCCGCATGGAAATCCGGCATCCAAGTCACTACGCATTCTACGCAACCATCAATGTATAAGACTAGGACTTCACGGGTCCGGTTCCAACCCGGGTAATCAATAACATGCGTTCGGCCCTCGGCCCCCTTTAAATCAGCACATCGTGATTGGATATAGCGAACCGAACCGGGACTGACTGAATGGACGGACGTGAATACCTAGCCATTATTTAAATCAGCGCTGTGGCTTGCCACAGCATTATGCTGAGAGCTGGTGTACCCTTTTTGGTACACCGCACCGGATCTTTTGTGCTGAATTATTATATCTTTTTATACTTATGTAAAGTAAAAGTAAAATACACTTTCAAAAGATACAAAAGGAAATAGTGAAGTACAATTTAGGCGACCTTATCGCTAAGAGCGATCTCTTGTATTGTGTACTTGCTGTATTATGGTATTTACAGTGCAAAATTAACCCTTTTTTAACTTCATTTTTGTGATGCCATCGACGTTCTAATTCAACCACTATTTTAATTCTTGAACTAGAAAGTTCCACCCAGAATACTCTCCAAATATCTAGGTCAGTCAGGATATTTCGGGAGCGACATGCGGAACCAAACAAATTACGCGACATGTCAGTAAGAAGCTTCCTCACCCCCCTCGTATAGAGCTTTCAAGGAACTCCGAGGGGGGGTGATGTTAAAATGGGGTCTTTGAATTTTGATTTGGATAGTGGTAAGAGAAATAATGACCGTGTAGGTACCTAAGGGAAAAGACGCCATTAAGAATAAGATTATAGGTTTTTTTTTGTTATTTTATGGTTTTTTTTTACTTTGTGTTTTGGAAGTTTATGATTCTGTGCAGTCAGCCTGGCTAGGTGTGCACTTTTTTTATCTAATCCGCTGTAAAGTAACTTTTTTATACCGCATTCTGGTAAGAACTGGAAACCATTGAAGGACTGTGCAGAGTCAGCTTGGTGTGGCACCTTTTTCCAATTTCTGCCGCAAAGCAGACAAAAATAAAATCAAAATCATTTTTTTATAGTGTAAGTAAGTACCTTATAGTACATTTTTACAACGTCATTCTTTTTTACTCTACCACCGCTTCGTAAGGTGCTGTAGCTGAAAGGAAAGAAGCGGCGCAAGAAACTTTCAGCAGCACATCTTTTGAAATAAATATATCTTACAATAATTATGAATACAATCATATACACAATGTGCAGAGCTGGAGCTGAATTTAGGACCAAGCCTCTTTATCATTTAAGTAGTCATTTATTTTACAATAACCCTTTTTACGTAAGGTCCGTCTTATATGGGTCTTAAATGTTTTCTCTTGTCATATTTATTACAGTATTAGGTATGAGGTATCTTCAATCTTCAGTCTTCAATCTTGCAGTCATGTTTGAAATGCTGTGTTTCGGTTTGAAGGGTAAGAGAGCCAGCGTAATTTACGGCACATGAGGCATTTGATCGTGTCCGTGAAGATACGGGTGTATTTTTTGTATTGCGATACGTCCATGCACCATGCCATACATCACATTTCACTCCCACACACTCAGTACCTCACATACACACTAATATCCTCATTCATACAAACAAACACATTCATACAACATAACACGCACGCACTGTTGCTTTCTTCGTCCGTGCAGTCACTGAGGGGCCAGCTGAAAATCAGCGCTGTGGCTTGCCTCAGCATTATGCTGAGCTGGTGTACCCTTTTTGGCACTGTACCACACCAGATTTTCTGTGCTGCATGTATTAATATTTGTATACTTCTGTATTGTGTACTATATTCTGGTGTTTACAGCGCTAAATAAACGTTTTCAATTTCAATTGCAATTTATCCAAGACCTCACTTAAGGTTGGCATTGAAAACCCTCAAGTGATGTTATAGCATGATAAAATCTTTTGGGTAACGAACATAGGAACAACATACCTAGCGACTCCTACACGTGAATTCGTCAAATTCGACATCGATGTGTTTCAGCAGTGTTTATAGAAGAGCCAGTACTTACTAAGCCCTTTTGCTCCATCTTCGGCTTCATCGTCACTTACCACCAGGGGCCCAATTCGCCTAAATTAAAAACATTTGTAGTTCTATTTCTACCCAATTTCAATTTAGATTTCGTTCCAATTCTATTTGGACACCAATTCGCATTTTGCTGACGCATAACTCTACCACTACCACCTTTCGATTTACTATCGATCGGGCAAAAGTACCTCGGAAGGAACTTATGTTCGATCGTTATATTTGACAGTTGAAGCGTTTTGTTACCGTTTAACTGCGATTCAGTATAACGTTTTAGTAGAATTGCTTGCTTATCGTATAGTTAGTGGCCAACCTATTTGTCAGAGTTGTTCAGGCCGCCCGTAGGCCTCTGACATGGCTTAACGACTGCTGTCGAACGACAACAACCGGGACCGACTGCTTAACGTGCTTTCCGAGGCACGGAGGAACTCAGATGAAATATGCCACTAGCGGTCACCCATCCTGGTACCGACCGTGTCAACGTCGCTTAACCTGCACGATCACTTTCGGACCATGCTCGCAACTAGGCTACGAGCTCCTTCTTTCTTTCTTAGAATTCTTTAGTAGAATGCACAAATACGTTACTGTTCGATCGATCGTTGACCAGATCGTAACTTAACTGAAATTGGATCGTTAGTGGATAGTAACATACGAAACACGTCATAACAATGCAGTTTAGATTCTATTTAGTTACGTTTTTAGTGGAATGGATCGATCGATGGTGGAGATGAGGTATTTAAAAATAAATACGTAAAAAAAGTTATAATGAGGTGAGATGTCTATGACCAATCGAAACAGACAAAACTAACAAAAACTAGTTAGCACTAGTTAATACTCTAAGTGCGATGTAAGAGCTTTCCCTCCAAGTTGTAATGAACTTCTTTCTGGGTCACAGGAGGCATGACCTATAATATATATTTTATGCTATTAGTGGTAAGGCTGATGGTTAAGTTGCTACAATATGCCTCTAGGTGCCGGCTAGCAGGGTTCTAGGACAGTGTGCAGTTGAAGTAATAGAAGAACTTGGTAATAGTAGATATTATATTTATCAGGAACAGAACAACACAATAATAGGAAATAGGTAGTAGTAGGAGACAGTTTTATAAAACGGACAAACGTCCGTACAGGACAAAATAAAGAGAGAAAGTTAAAACAATGAAATTAATGGAATTTAGAACTGGAATGGGAATATGATTTGAGTTTTGAAAATATGGATGAAGAAATGAAGATGCCAACACGAAATGAGGTGAGATAAACGCTAACGATGAGGTTGAAATTTATGGCAAGGAGGTTGATATGGACGATGAAGTCGACATCGTTACAAAGTTAGATATACTGTGAAATGTCAAGCTAGATTTCTCTCTTCGTAAGTATAGAGTGATAAAGCTATCCCAAAGTGCCTGATTTTTTTTCTTCTAAGTCGTATTCCTCATTGCTGAGGGTCATGAATTCTAATGAATTAATTATATAGAACTTGGCAGATTTAATGGGGTGGTTTGCCGTTGCCTTCCCCATTTCACACACTGGTTACCTCAGTGTGCAGGTTTCCTCACGATGTTTTCCTTCACCGTCACAGCAGTCAGTAAATGTACGTACTCGTAAGTTATCGAAAAAAAAACGAAAAACTCTTTGGTACATGACATTGCATGGTTTTAATCCACCTTAGATCACTACTGGCGACAAATAAACCCCATATCCCCAAGGGATTCGGCTATTTCCCTGACACATATACACACATCTATCTATTATTCAAACTAGGGATGTTACGGATCTTCGACTCCGACTCCGAAAGGTCGGAACTTCCGATTGATTTTACACCTCCGACTCCCACTTCGGCTCCGATAATTTTGAATCGGAGGTTATACCGAAGATTTGTGAGCAAACATATTCAAATATCAATATTTATTTAAATAGTGTAGGACTACATAAAGGAACATGTATTATTGCCGCAAACGTCATCATAAAAAATATTGGCCAGTTCAGCTATAAAAATAAAAAATACTGTTTAAAATTCTCTCTTCTGAACATCTCGCTTCTACCTACGCCTCCGACTCCGGTTCTGAATCCGGTTCCGACTCCGGTTCCGACTCGGATAAATCAAATTTAGAACCTTCGGTGTCGACTCCGGTTCCGGTAAAACCACCTCCGTATCATCCCTAATTCAAACTATCGAATGAATCTCTAGATTAGTGAATCTGAGGCAATTATTTCGTTACATCCAGTATGTAAGTTACATTAATGTCAATATATCATAGTAAGTTTGAGACACAAGACACACACATCTCAGCAAGGAACATGTATTATTGCCGCAAACGTCATCATAAAAAATATTGGCCAATTCAGCTATAAAAATTATAAAAACTGTTTAAAATTCTCTCTTCTGAACATCTCGCTTCTACCTCCGCCTCCGACTCCGGATCTGAATTCGGTTCCGACTCCGGTTCTGATCCGGTTCCGACTCCGGTTCCGACTCCGATAAATCAAATTTAGAACCTTCGGTGTCGACTCCGGTTCCGGTAAAACTACTTCCGTATCATCCCTAATTCAAACTATCGAATGAATCTCTAGATTAGAGAATCTGAGTCAATTATTTCGTTACATCCAGTATGTAAAGTTACATTAATGTCAATATATCATAGTAACTTCACAAGATACACACATCTCGGAAATCCATTCAAATTGCCAACTCACAGACTAACAACCCTGAGGCATCCCGAGGGTTCCAGCGTTATTGGGTATATTTTCAATAATAAGTTCAGTTGTCATACAATCTCCTTTGGGTTGATCAAGTCTTAATTGGGGTGGAAAAGGGGCGGATAGGGGGTGGTGTGTGGGGATTATAAAGCCAGCGGCTGTCTTTTGTTTTGAGTATATGTTTCCCTGATCAGAATAGGCACTTTTCTTGCGGATTTCCTATTTCATGCGGATTGCCTCCCATTCGGATGTGCTCCATACAATGACGTCGTCCACAAACATATCTAGTACCTACTACTCGTATACCGTGGCTAGGACACCGGATTCCCATGCGGGAGGTCCGGGTTCGAAACCCTGCAGTGCCATGTACCAATGAGTGTTTCGTATTTTTCGAAGACCTACGTACATTTACCGACTGCTCTAACGGTGAAGGAAAACATCATAAGGAAACCTGCATACTGGGATGACCAGTGTGTAAAATGGGGTAGGCACAAAAGATCCTCAAGAGTCGAAGTGCCGCTGGTTATTCCCGGCCCCCTGTCATAAGATAAGTATATTATTTCAACTCAGCTTTCGGAGTGAAATTGGTCAATTTTAGATCCCACAACTGAAAATAGTAATAAGTACTTATACTACCTATATGGACTCTTATTTATCATAGACTTTTTATTGATAACATGAATTGCCACAAAAAAATAAGATAATACATATTTAGTTCATTCCATAATACTATTGGCAATAGGCACCTGGCTCAGCTATTTATTTATTTTATTTTATGTACTACTAAACCCGCATTTGACCTCGATATCGCCTAGTGGTAAGCGACGATGGAGCATGCGGGTCCAGTAAATGCCTATTCACTCTGGCCTTGAAGATCCCAAGGTTGTAGGTTTCGGGAAATACAGACGCCGGCAAGCTGTTCCTTTCCTTAGCCGTTCGCATAATGAACGAAGAAGCAAATCGCTTCGTACGAGCAGATGGGATATCAACAACATAAGGATGGAACCCCTCCCCGCGCCTGGTAGTCCGAAGGCGGAATGGAGATGCTGGAAGTAGGTCGTGCAATTCCGATGCGCACTCTCCGAAATGTATCCTATAAAATACCGATAGACAGGCAACCTTGCGCCGATGTTTCAGACTTTGCAGTCTAGCTTCCACCAGCTAATGCTCCATACTTGCTCTGCGTACTTTTATGTTTAAACTTTTTCATAGCGTTATCCTTAACGCAGAAAAAACACCACTGGCATCCTCTTGACAGCTCTATTATATTCCGGCCTGGTCGGGTTTACTTACATTTACAACCATCTCACTCGCACTCATTATTTATGCAATGATAATCTTATCCGTTTTCTCGACGTTCTTTTACGTCATTACAACACTGTCAGATATCGTTTGCACGACAAAAAATTCTGATCATCCATCATCATCATCGGATGCCATCTTTAAATTGAAGTTTGGCGAAATCGCTTGCGATCCCATGCTGTGTCTTTCAGATCACGGTAGGGCATCCAGGACCTCTTTTTCCCGCGATCCTGTCTTCAAGGATCAACCTTCTGATCACCCTCCCATACAAATCCCACAAGCTCGAACTGTACTTTCGCAATACTATTTTCTCACCTACTTATACGCGTTTCGGCCACACATTATTTACGTTTGTGCCATGCCGTGCTGGCCATAAAGAATAGCACCACCCCAACTCTTCCCGTGGGTGTCGTACGAGGCGACTAAGGATCTTAGTGGATACTATTCTACACATATGATTGATTGATTTATTAATTGAACAAAAATTTGTAAGCTTTCGGGCAGAATATGGTGATACTGAAACACAATGTAACATCTCCATTACCCATGTTTACAAATAAATTATATTTCTATTTCTATTTCCTAGTAGACGGCGATAGGCTCGCCACCTATCACGTTTGTCCACCAAATCTTACGGCGAAAATTGGGAACTATACCTACGATGAAGGTGGTTCCGCTGTCTACGCCCCCGGGGATTATGGACGTGAGAGTTATGCTATGCTATTAGTTACGCTATTATGCTAGCCTGCCACTTTATAACTAACTTTATAAGAATTAAAATGTATGTGGTTCTTATACAGCCGCAGTGCTAAAAGCGCTACGGAAACAGGCTGAGGCAGTCCCCTTTTTCCGGTGCTGCACGCCACCTTCATCAAACTTAATTACTTTTGTTTATTTATTTTTGTAATATATTTGTTTAATTTTTTTATATTTTTATTTTTATACATGAAAAAACTGAACTGATTATATAAGTATCTCTGTTTATATTGAAATAAAGTAACGTCCGGGACAATTGCTACATTTTGTTGTCTCGGGCGAGACGTTTCTCTCGACCGTGACTTTTTTAACGGGACAGCAAGATCGATGGGACAGGACCAGCTTCAAGTTGAGTTAACTTGGTTTTGTTACTTAACTATTTATTAATCTTTTTTTTTATTGCAGTTCGGTAAGTACTTAAGTAGTATTTGATTTATGATGACCTATGATCGGAGTAGGTAGGGCTGTTTTTGGTACTTGCCACATACGGTCATAATATGGATAAGTATGCCCAATAATCCCGGGATTTCCGGGATTGAATAAATATATTATTTAGATTTTTAACGTTATATTTGTTTTGATACACATTTAAGATTGGTGGCGAAATATTTTTTTTTAAGATTCATGGCGCTAGTGTAGTAGTGTTTTAAGTTCTTCGTAAGTTCACAATTTTTTAACAATCGTAATCCGCCGAGTAAGGGCGAGGTTTATAAAAGTAATTTACAACATTTGCTCGATAACTTAAAACGGGATCCCGAAATCATATCCATATTAAGAGCCGTACCTACTCCGATCAGTGATGATGACTTAGCTAGGTATTTTATAACAACATCAGCTCCAAAATAATGTGAAGAGAACCAAATCAAGACTATTATATCTCTGTACATCTACAAATGTCTCATAGAGGTTCATAATTTCACAAGTTCAATTTCATAAGTTCACAAATTTTCCCAAAAATCAAGACGCACATATGTATCAAACACGAAACAGGGAAAGGTTGATTATTCCTAGGGCAAGATTAAGTAAAACATAAAAAACATGGTATCCTAGTGAAAACAAAAATGTTCAACATGCTCTCGATCGAGGTTACCAAACTCTCTACAAGAGTTTAAGGCCATCACGAAAAGGTTCTTTGAGAAAAATACCTACTACAGTCTGAACGAGTTTATGTCCTCAAAATTAAAACTTTCTTATTTCCTCTGTCTCGGGAAATTTACATATATTCGACTCTTAGCGTCTGTGACATTTTAAAATTATTTTGACATATGTATCCACACTTTTTTATTTTATTTTTTAATGACTGTGCACTGTTGTACTATTATGTGTATTTTTCTGTTTAGTTATGTTAAATATAATCTTAATTAGTTAAGCAGTGCAATGTGTTACATAAGTAATGGATAAAGGTACAAATAATTTAATTTTGATTTATTATTTTGTATGACTTATCTTGTAACGGTTTTTGTTACTTTGAGATGAAATAAATATAATTACAATTAAAGGAAAATAACCCAACTGCAAAAATAACGGAACAAAATAAAAAATGACATTTGCTTCCGATAAAGTGTATATTCTGGGTACTTAAAGGGATCCAAATTTTTTACGAAATCGAAGCCGGAACCCTACATTGAAAGAAAGCTTGTTTGATTTAGAGCATATAAAGTAATTTTTATTCATTTGAACAAATTACTTGAAAGATAAGACTAAGATCTTGGTTGAAGTGAACAATTTCTTGGTTTAAGTTGTAACGATGTCGACTTCATCGTCCATATCAACCTCCTTGCCATCAATTTCAACCTTATCGTTAGCGTTTATCTCACCTCATTTCGTGTTGGCATCTTCATTTCTTCATCTATATTTTCAAAATTCAAATCATATTCCCATTCCATTTCTAAATTCCATTATTCCATTAATTTCATTGTTTTCATTTATTCTCTCTGTATTTTGTCCTGAACGGACGTATGTCCGTTTTATAAAATTGTCTCCTACTACTACCTATTTCCTGCTATTATGTTGTTCTGTTCCTGATAAATATAATATCTACTATCACCAAGTTCTTCTATTACTTCATCTGCACACTGTCCTAGAACCCTGCTAACTGGCACCTAGAGGGCAGATTGTAGCAAAGTTAACAAGCCGAATTTACTTGCTCGTATTGCAAGTTCAAGCTCTTTTTTGTTCAAGTTCAACAAGTTCATTTTTATGTAAACAAGATTTTCTTTCAGTGTAGAAAGAAGGCTGTAATTGTAATACACAAATGACTATACCAGTTGGAGGTTAATAGTTACTTAGTTAGTTAATAGTTATTACTTACTTACGTGAATGTAGGTATATATATTTTTCACTTATTAATACTACCTATCTTTAATTAAATTTATTTGTGTCGTATCTTTGTCCACTTGGACAGGTTTTGGCCAGCCATCGGTCTTGGTCCAACAGAATACCAGCCCTGGAGGCATTCTTGTCTGCAGCAATAAGCTGAGTTGAGGCCCTTTTCACAACAACAGCAGACCATCAGACATGATTTCAATATGTTTACCTTTGACAACATAATTATTTTATTATAATTATAACTGTTTCGGTCATTGCTGTGCGTGAAATAAACGTATTACTTACTTACTTACTTTTTTTACTTACTTATTTATTCTTTACTTGTCCACATAAATTACAAAAAACAAATACAGAAAATTTGACGTACACAGGTAGAGCTTATCACGAAAATAAAGATTTCTTCCAGCTACACTTTCAAACACAGAAATAGTTATTTGCAATTAAACTTCGAACAGAGATACCGATAGACATAAAGTCCGACAAGTCTGTCTTAATTAGATCGATGGAAGTTTCCATGAACAAATATACTTAATATTAAAACTGCCCCAGGCTTGGGGCAAGTTCTGGGGCATATCGGGGAATGAGCAACATATTGATGAATAAGTTTAATAAACTATACAGGCTGTAATCAAATAATATAAGTTCCTAAATTATACGCTTCATGAGATAGATCTGGATGCTTATTACGGTTCTTTCATGAAGTGTGCTAAATAGAAACAGAGCTTATTCCAACGCGATGGCGCCGTCTCTGTTTCCTTTTCATTAATGATATCATTTGATGGTTTTGTGAACCGTAATAGCCCTGCAGGTAACAAAAGTGGTTTTAAATTGACAAATTTGAGGGTCACTTACTTCGAAGAAAGAAATAATATAAAATATATTTGTACTACTTCATGAGGTCTGACAGGAGCGTACCATGTACCAATGAGTTTTTCGTATTTTTCGAAGACTTACGTACATTTACCGACTGCTCTAACGGTGAAGGAAAACATCGTGAGGAAACCTGCATGGAGAGGCCTGTGCCCCAACAGTGGGGATATTAACAGGCTGATAAAAAAACAAGAGCTCTGAGTAACGATCTCCACGCTTATCGCAAACGATATTGTACAAAAGATTTTCTTTATCGTCCCAGGGTTTACGTGTATGAGACTCCATCTAAAACAATTATATACTCGTATATATACAAAATTTTAAAGCAATATTCTGAATTGGGTCTAGGGAATACATTATAATATGTGAAATATGTGAAATGCGGAGGTCCGGGTTCGAAACCCTGCAAAGCCATGTACCAATGAGTTTTTCGGATTTTTTCGAAGACTTACGTACATTTACCGACTGCTCTAACGGTGAAGGAAAACATTGTGGGGAAACCTGCATGCCTGAGGAAATTAATATCAGAACAGAGAAATAATTATCATGGCCCGTATCCCCTTGTGCAAGGGGAGGCCAGTGCCCCAATAGTGGGGACATTAATAGGCTGTTGATGATGATGAAATGTTGAAGTCTTGTATTTTGTCCCACTTACGAGGCACCTGCGACAGATGGATGGATGTCTGCCAGTTAGCGCGTGCGATGTGACCATTTTCCCATACATGTCAAATGATTGGAACTATATGTATATTCTTGTCTAAACCCTAGCTATGACAATGTTCACATCATCATTCTAGGGTAGAGGACGCTACTAGTCCGATTTCTGTGGTTTTCCCCATTAGCTACGGATCCCTAAAAAGATAATAATAATGGACGTTCGACACGACACTGGTGTGTGTATGGTTTTCGTAGACGACATAGTGTTAAAGCGTCTATGATAAATGTAGGTATGAGATGACAACCGACGATATCGTTACGATAACGTCTAATAAGGGTGAGGTTATGTTCTTGCGTTCATGCTGTCATGGCGTGTTCGTCCCGTTTTCGTCATTTTTTCGTAAAACTAGTGTATTTAACCTAAAAATCGTCCGCGTTAAGTGAACGTTATATAAGACAGAGAAATGGGAGTGAAATACTACAGACGGTGTGGATCCGGCAACCTAACCTCCAACTGCACTTGGAATGCAAGACACTAGGCATTCCTGATGCACACGACTCTCCCATAATCTAGACGTTGGTAAACTGTTTTTATTTTCAAAACTGACGCCAAAACGTTCGAGTTATTTTCAATATTCTAACACGGTCATTGGCCAAATTGCAGAGTGTAAATCACTAACAGGGGCCAATAATTAAAGAAGAAAAAAAACGCTAAATTAACACATTAAACTTTTGACAGGGAACACTGTCTTCCTATTTAGGACGGGCGGAACTCTAAAACCGCCGACCGACACTAAAGTGTAACACTTTTCGCGCGTCTCTAGCTCAGTCACTATTAAGCCGAGCTCAGTGCCGTAAGTATCTATCGTGAGAGCAAGGTTGCTGGCTATAAAAAATACATACATGATTCCCTGCACAAAAGTGTAGGCATGATCAGAATCGTGCTTCGGGGTTTTAAGCTTTCTTGGTCATTGTCAATACCATGGTCTGGAGGGTAGATGGATTCTGAGATGTCTACCTACCCACAACAACAACTCGCATCCTACGTTAGTCTACCCGCGACCATATCGGGAGTTCAATCAAATCGCTGGTGGAAGCTAGACTGCAAAGTCTGGAACAAAGGCGCAAGGTTGCCTGTCTGTCGGTATTTTATAAGATACATTTCGGAGAGTGCGCATCGGAATTGCACGACCTAATTCCAGCATCTCCATTCCGCCTTCGGACTACCAGACGCGGGGAGGGGTTCCATCATTATGTTGTTGATATCCCATCTGCTCGTACGAAGCGATTTGCTTCTTCGTTCATTATGCGAACGAAGGAATGGAACAGCCTGCCGGCGTCTGTATTTCCCGAAACCTACAACCTTGGGATCTTCAAGGCCAGAGTGAATAGGCATTTACTGGACCCGCATGCTCCATCGTCGACCTCACCGTCGCTTACCATCAGGCGAGATCGAGGTCAAATGCGGGTTTAGCAGTACATAAAAAAATTAAAAAAATCAACCCCAAATTTAACTATAGTATTGAACACATTTGTCGCCATAGAATAATATTTTGTAATATATCGGTAACACGGTCATTGGCCAAATTGCAGTGTGAACACTAGCAGGTACCATTCATTAAAGAAAAAAAGAGACTAATGTGAAAACGCCCTATTTAAATGCGTTGAAGTATCTTAGCGTTCATTTAAGAGTATTCCAATGTTCCAAGTTACGTCACAAGACAGTAAAAACTTTAATGAGAATACCCTCGCACCAGGGGCCCTTGAGCGTGACGCCGAAGTTGCCAACTTTTCATTGAATAAATCACATAATAGTTGCTCAAGTTCTGTCAAAGTTCCGGATACGTGTCTATAGATGCCTATAGGGTTGTAATGGGCTTATTTTAACAAATGTCACGTTGAAAAGTGAAGTTTTTTTTTCCACTAATACTTTTAAATAGCCCTTACGGATCCCTATTGATATGGCGAAGCCCGATTCGCAGTCTACCGGTTTTTTATTTTCGCAAAAACTAGCAAACTTCGGGGGGGGGGGGGGGGACGGTATTAATCTTTAACCAAGAATAAATCCGGGCCAGCAAGTTTAACTGCGCCAAATTTCAAATCGTTGCTTAGAAAAACAGCCGTGACGTACAGACATCGATGTCTCACCATATATAAGAGTTTCTTTTCCACCGTAACTCTAAAAACACGATCATCAAATAGTTATTTAGTTAAGTATTAACCATTTAGGTCATAAACAACAGTAGGAACATCGTAAATAAACTAGCTAAGACATAAACGCTGGAATAACTAGCTTATAGACCACTACCTAGACAGTAATGGGTTTCACCTGGAATCCAGGTTGATAATATAAACTCTGATTGGGTATTGGGTAGGTAAAACGGTTTTTTGTCGAAAACTCCCACACTATCGATAATATTCATAGTATTTCATGGCAGTGAAAGTCTACAAGCACCTCCCTGAAAATTTGAAAAAAGTCCAAACTGAAAAGCAATTTCAAAAGTATCTAAGGGACTTATTAACCTCTAAAAGCTACTATTATATTATTATAAGTAAAGAACTACTCTTACAAACTTACTATACCGACAAGGATAAGAATAAGAATAATTTATTTGTGCGGTAAGATTACAATGGTGTAGGAACTTAAGCATATGTTATATACATGGTTAGATAGATAGAAACCCTTTTTAATAAAACACACACACACACACTAACACATGCACACACACACACACACACACATTATTATTGTTCTTTTTCTTCCAAATTTTGTCAGTTTTATATTTTCCCATGTTCTGTTACATGTTCATTTCCACGGGTCAAAGAAGAGATCTGTCCTCCGAGATGCAGGAACTTCCTAGTTCGGAGGTCAGCACTTATTGTAGGATAACTGGTTGCTCACTAATTTTATTAAGTTTAATGTAACATATGCTTAAGTTCCTACTCCATTGTAATCTTACCGCACAAATAAAGTATTCTTATTGTACACAAAATCAGGAAAAGTAAAAACTACAGGAATAATAGCACGATATGTATAATATATAAGGTTAATCATGTTAGGACTAAAAATTGTACATAAATAAATATTGTCTCATCACATGGTATGGTGGTGTAGTGGTAGATCCTGATGTGAAAGATCGCCTGGCGTGGTACGACCCTCTTATCTATTTCTGCCGTGAAGCAGAGATGCTTGCATTCCTGTGTTTCGGTTTGAAGGGTAAGAGAGCCGGCGTAATTTCCGGCACATGAGGCAATCCATCTTAGTCCTCAAAAACCCTCTAATATGAATACAGTGAGATGTCTATGGGTGACGGTGACCACTTACCATCAGGTGGCCCGTTGGCACGTCAGCTCTCCTTATATAATAAAAAAATAATATCACATCTAGACACGGAACAAGACTTTCCTTTTTCCATGGTCCCAGAGATCCCATCTTTTTTTTAATTTTTTTTATTTATTTGATCTGACATCAAAGATGCTTCAAGATCATTGAAACCCGTAGCTAAGAGCACTATAGAAAAAAATTCTGTTATATTCTGTTAAAACAAAAAATCCGCGAGCAAATCGGATCATCGGTTGTTGAGTTATGTATAATGCCACAGACGAACAGAAATATACAGATAAAAACGTAAAACTTATAACACGCTTTACTCAGTCGGTCGGGGGTAATAAATTGGAATTTCATGGCACAAGATTCAAGAACCAGGCAAAACAGTTATGGTTTGCATTACGTTTAAAAGCACAGAGATACGTCATTCCATTTTTCATTTTTACCCAATTACAAATTTTGAGGTTCTACTCTGAATTCTTATTAAAAAAAACTATTATATATATAAAAAAACCTTTTAAGTAAATAAAATAAAGATTTATGTATTACATATAAAAAATTAGAAATTATATTTTGATAATTTTATAAAATATTTTGGTATGCAAATGCGTGAAAATAATTAATTGAATTATTTAATACCTAATTTGCAAATCATGGAATATTTTTATGGGAAAGTTTGTGTAATTATCTGACATCCATTAATTACTACATCATTTCATATATTTATAATCCAACTTTAAAATAATTATGTTATCTGTTGACATGTCCAAATCTGTACAAATAAAATACAGATTTTGTACATTAATCATTATAGCAACACTGTTTAAGCCCAAGTACCCAAAGAGTTACCAATATAATGTATATAATATTTGATTTCTGTTTGATTTTTTTAAGGCAAAGGGAACTGAGCCCAGTCTTCATTAAAATGCTGGTGTGACACATTTCAATGCTATCTGGGAAAATCTTCCACGCTTCTGCACCATCCGAACACTTTGCAAGTCATCAGTTTTGTAATGTAGCCATATAAAAAAATAAAATCTGATTATCTATGCTAACACTGCCTGGGCACGAAATTGCTAAAGTGTAATTTTCAACAACAAAAATATTCAGCGAACTCTTTTATAATGTGGCCATAAAAAAGAAAGAAAACACACTTACCATTAAAAATCCAACGATATCCCGTTAATCACCTCCGGTTGACTGTCACACAAACTAGGCTAACAGACGGTGTCCTCGACTAAAATATTCTAAGGTTATTTTCAACATAATAATCTGGCAACCGCCAAAGTAACTAACGTTTAAACACCCTTTTTTTAAAACAATTATTAACACCTTAAAATAACCACAACTCACGCTTCACTGTTAATTAAAAAGTTGTTTCGTAATTAAAAAGTTAACGCGGTTTTCGGCATTCGAACGCGCGCGTTCGGTATTCAAATTATTTGGAGCGACACGTCCGCTCGCTTCGGAATCTGAAACACGACTGCAGCGATGTTGAAAAAGAACGTTCAGTAGTAGGGAAGTTGAGGTAACAAGCGCGCGCCGCTCCAAGACAGTATACATTTCATTGTAAGAAACAAGGACCGCAAACAGAGGCTCTATTTATGAAACAATAAGAATCCTTGCATCAATAAGAATCATAATAACAAACCTAAAATGGATGTATTAATAGAAATCCCGAATCCAAAAAAAAATACAAAATAATTTATTTACCACAAAAAATTTACAATGGTTTTTAAGTTTACTGTTGGACCCCGCATTAGGGCGACCCTGTGTCGCGACGATGCTTATATACATTACCAATATGTATTAATTAACTAATTAGGACTCAGTTGTAGTTTACAGTTTACTAAATACAATATATTAATAATACCTACTTTAAACAATAATAAGAAGAATCGGTATAGTTGAGATTGAGTGTGTAAGCATGTGTATAGTATATGTGTCTGTGAGGTGTGTTAAGGTGGGAAAGGGTGTGTGGGGTGAGTGTGTGGTGTGTGTGTGTGTGTGTGTGTGTGTGTGTGTGTGTGTGTGAGTGAGTGTGAGTGTGTGTGTGAGAGAGAGAGAGCTTATAAGCGATAAATTAATGATTTGCCTTTTTATGTAAAGGATATTTCTGGCGTAGATTCAAAAGCAACACGACATCCACCGATAGCCTATTGTGTGTATTCTGTGCTATTGTGGAATGCACAAAGTTGCCTCTGTAGCATTGTAAAATAGCATAGATACATTAATTTCTTCTTGACATGAAAATTAATGTCTAATAATGTCCTTACTGTTGGGGCACGGGACTCCCCTTGCACAAGGGGGTAATGAGCCATGATCCACAGAGCGGGAACAGTGCTGATTGGTGGATTTCACACGCCATTGGAAAAAAATATTTCCTCAGACATGCAGCTTTCCTCACGATGTTTTCCTTCTTCGAAAAAATTCGAAAAACTCATTGGTACATTGCACGGTTTCGAACCCGGACCTAGCATGGGAGTCCGGCGTCCTAGCCACTAGGCCAAGTACCTTATTATTCAAAAAAGTTCTCACCTGTGAAGACTCTTTAAAATATATCATAACTCAGTCTAAAACTTATTATTTTATATTCATACTAAAAAACTGACGCCAATCTCTTTAATTAATAATAAAATTCCCAATGAAATTAAAAAAATCAGATACTGTAATTATTTTTGAAACAAAATTAAAAAGTGTTTGCTAGGCTGTGCATTTTACAACATAAACGAATTCTATAACTATAAAAAATAATGTAAAATGAAAACACAAATTTAATAATATTTAACATGTAAACACATTGTAAAATTATAATTATACTAAGAACATTTGAAATGTAAATTAATTTAATGAATAAATTATGATTATGATTAATGTCCAATTAACTTCAGAGGTTGCCTGGAAGAGATCGCTTTAAGCGATAAGGCCGCCTTTGTACATATCGTGCTACTATTCCTGTAGTTTTACTTTTCCTGTATTTGTGTACAATAAAGTGTTTCTATATATCTAATAAACAGGTACGAGTTAAAGTGTAAACAACTTCCACCGGTTTCCTGTAAACTTTCTGATACTTGCTCCATCCGAGCCGGGCTAGATTGTTTCCTTCATGAGCAGACAGGAATAAGCTTTTGTCTCGCTCTGGCGCGTTCAGGAAACTACTGAATGCAGATTTCAAAGGTTGGGATAAAATGTTGAGAATAGTCGAATTAGATTTTTGTGCGGCAAAAGTTTTGAAATAGTGTTGCAAGAATCGATAGCCTATCGATAGTATCGAAACCTTGTTAATTATACTCTGACCAGTAGCCCAATTCACCTAAATTACAACGTTTGTAGTTCTATGTCTACCCAATTTCAATTTAGTTTTCGTTCCAATTCTATTTGGACACCAAATCGCATTCTGCTGACGCATAACTCTACCACTGCCACCTTTCGATTTACTATCGACCGGGCAAAAGTACCTCGGGAGGAACTTATGTTCGATCGTTATATTTGACAGTTGAAGCGTTTTGTTACCGTTCAACTGCGGTTCAGTATAAACTAAACGTTTTATTAGAATGCACAAATACGTTACTGTTCGATCGATCGTTGACTCGATAACTGAAATTGGATCGTTAGTAGATAGTAAGCATACGAAACGTTGTATTTAGTGGAATCGATCTCCTGTTCCTACAAAATTAGCATTTCACCCGACGTTGTCTGGGTTTATTCTTAAGTTTTTTCGGTGTTCGCGGTTTTTACACAAAGATTTTGAAATTCACCCTATAGTTTGCTCGCTTAGAGAAATTTTATATGGAAACCGCGTCTGCCAGTTGGCGCGTGCGATGTAAGCATATCCCCATACATGTTACTGTTCGATCGATCGTTGACTCGATCGGAACGTTAGTGGATAGTAGCATACGAAACACGACATAACGATGCAGTGCACACACACACACACACACACACACACACACACACACAAACACACACAAAACACACTCACAATAGCACACTCACGCTCATCGTCGTACAGCACTCCTTAATTAAATTACTATTTTTTGTTTTAGTCATAATATGGATAAGTATGCCCAATAATCCCGGGATTTCCGGGATTGAATAAATATATTATTTAGATTTTTAACGTTATATTTGTTTTGATACACATTTAAGATTGGTGGCGAAATATTTTTTTTTAAGATTCATGGCGCTAGTGTACCTATGGTAGTGTTTTAACTTCTTCGTAAGTTCACAATTTTAAAAAAATCGTAATCCGCCGAGTAAGGGCGAGGTTTATAAAAGTAATGTTTTTAAGGTTTATAAGATCCCGAAATCATATCCATATTAATATAACCTTTGAGGACATTGACCCGAAAGAGCACTACCTATTTCGGTGCTCATTTAGACTATCGATAGTATCGTGAAGAGACGATACTATCGACATTGTAGTTTTCAAACTATCGATAGTTTTGCAACACTATTTTACAAGCGTAAGTGGATAGTTTGTATGTTCATAGTGCGTCAATATTTGTTATGGTACTTGAAACGTTGAATGATAGGGTATTGACATATCTATTTGTAAAAACCGGCCAAGTGCGAGTCTACTCGCTATATCTATAGGGATCCGTACCTTACTTTATGGGACACAACTTACAATCTAGTAAAGTAAGTATAGTATACACTTATATAAATTAGCTACGACAAACAGGCAGACGGGCCACCTGATGGTAAGTAGTCACCGTCGCCTAGAGACACGTGCATACCAGGGGGTATTACTTGTGTGTTGCCGGCCGTGGAGGGAGAGGACTTTTTTAACGTTCGTGTTAAAGTATCCCATGTCGTAGCGCTGTGGAAAAACGTCGGGTGGAAGAGAGTTCCACATTTTGCAGGTCGTAAAACGGGTGTTGTGAAGTACAATTTAGGCTGCCTTATCGCTAAGAGCGATCTCGTCCAGGCAACCTTCGGGCAGAGAAAATGATTTCGAGAAAGAAGTAGTAAGTGTGCAAGGTTTATAGAAAACGTTATATAAGATAATTATATACAGATGTATCAAGTTTGAGTATTTGTTGTTTAAGTAGAGAATATGACTAATATTCTAGCTAACTTTCAAGATTCTAGATAATACAGTTCATGAGATAGACCTGGTAACAAAAGTGGTTTAAAATTGTCAACTTTGACAGGTCTTAGTTATTCTCTACTAAAAAATATATAAAAAATGTAGTCGTACTCTACTTGAATAGCATAGCTATCACGTCTATAATCCCCGAGGGGGTAGACAGAGGAACCGCCTTCATTAAAGGTAGTTCCCACTTTTCGCCGTAAGATTTGGTGAACAAACGTGATAGGTGGCGAGCCTATCGCCGTCTACTCGCCTCGTACAACACCCACGGGAAGAGTTGGGGTGGTGCTATTCTTTATGGCCGCCACGACACGGCACAAGCACGGTACTCTACTTGATAAGCTCTAAATAATGATACCCCACACGGTAGAGTACTAACATATATATTTTTTCGAACCATTTTACAAAAATTTATATCTATATTCGGATTAAAATTTGCATCAAGGGAATAATACATATAATGTGAAAATTCAGAGTCTGTATCTTGTCCCGTTTACAAGTTAGACCGCGTGACAGACGGACGGACGGATGTAGTAGCGACAGCAAGAGGGTCACGTCCTCTTCAGGGTACTGATCCCTAAAAATGAATAATTATTGTAGACGTGGTTATTAAAAAAAAAGGCCTCCCTCTATTTTTCATCATAAATCATAATTATGAAAAAGAAAGACCATTGTCTTCTTTTAGGAGGACAAAGCGAAGCGTTCAACTTAAGGAAACTTCAGTACTCACTAAAGAGGAAATGAGGGCTTTGATACATGAGCTTTCATTAAACTTATTCCCTCTACGGACAGAGACGCCTTGCCACCTCTCTTGATTGTACTAGTCAATCACTACGTACGTAAAAAGAACAAAGATTATTAAAAAAAAAAAATCTAATCAACATAAGTTCTAGAAATATTTTTTGTTTCCATACCTATATAACACAATCATTAAATGAATCAAGCTTATTCAAACTTAAAAAATATATCTTTTATTACATTTAGAGCTCGTAGCCTAGTTGCGAGCACGGTCCGAAAGTGATCGTGCAGGTTAAGCGACGTTGGCGCGGTCGGTGCCCGGATGGGTGACTGCTAGTGGCATATTTCACCTGAGCTCCTCCGTGCCTCGGAAATCACGTTAAGCAGTCGGTCCCGGTTGTTGTCGTTCGACAACAGTCGTTAGGCCATGTCAGAGGTCTGAACAACTCTGACAAATAGGTTGGCCACTAACCATACGATAAGCAGGCAAGCAACTACGTTTTATTTAGATTATAAGAAGAAGAAGATTATACAGAAAAATCTTCCAGGTAACGTTGGCACAGTGGCAAGGACACCGGACTCCCATGCGGGAGGTCTGAGTTCGAAACCGTGCAGTACCAATGAGTTTTGTCGTATTTATGGAAGACTTACGTACGTTTACCGACTGCTCTGACGGTTAAGGAAAACATCGTGAGGAAACCTGCACACTGAGATGACCAGTGTGTAAAATGGGGTAGGCACAATAGATGCTCAAGAGTCGAAGTGCCGCTGGGTTATTCCCGGCCCCCATCATAAGATAAGATATGTCATAATACTATTTGTAATTTCTTTATTCTATTCAAAAGATACAAAGAAAACAAGATTATCGTTCCCATTTATTGCGAAGCCAAACTCTTTATCAAAACAATGGTTATTTTAAACATGAACGCCGAAATGACGAATGTTGCAATAATTCATAATTGAACTTCACAGTGTGCCCTGCACTGAAAATAATGCTGGCATAGCAAGCGAGTCAAATGTGAGTTAGGTTGGGGATTTGTTACGAGCGAGTAGCGTAGCGAACCGACCAGCGATTCCATCGATTAAATAAAAGAGATTGGGCGGATCCCGTACAAGCTTGGACACAATTTTTTTTTTGGCCTCCAACCAAACAGTGCATTTGATAGATCTCGCCTAGAACTTCATTTTTTATTAGGGAGCAAACACCCTAAGTCAGTGGAACAGAAGTTGTATTTAGTCACTGCCGCTGGGGAAACATAATAAATATTCATATTCATTTATTTCAGTAATGAATGATCATACATTGTCAAAAAATAAATAATAAAATGTTAGCATGTCATGATCAATAATAGTAAAATTTCTTACTTAAAGTAAGTATAAAGTCAACAAGTTTAAAAACTAAAATAAAAATAATAAAATAAAATAAAAAAGTATTGCAGAATATAAATCTACAGTTTCAAACATCGTTCGTCAAGGAACTCGTTGACAGAGTAATAGGCCTTTTGGATCAACCATTTTTTAAATTCAATAACGAAACTGTTGTACGTTTCAGTATCTCGGATAGGAGCTGGTATTTTATTGTAAATTCGCGGACCAGCGACGTGCGTGGACAATAACAATAATTATGAATACAATCATATACACAATGTGCAGAGCTGGAGCTGAATTTAACTTAGAGAGTCTCCGCCAGAAGTGCTACCACACCCTATTTCTTACCTGGTTGACCTACTTCTGAGATAAATGGTCTCAATATTGCCTAGTCACTGGCTTTATTAAATCCCCCCTTATTATGTATTTCAACATCAGATTGTTCAGGACCGTCTGCAAACCGTTTTTGGAGGAATTTAAATTCAATATAGTTATCTCAGAGAGAGTCCATACAAATAAGATTAGTATATTATATTACTTAATGCTATGTTAGTAAAAAGGTAATGGTCAAGGCCATGGTGCCGACCCCAAAGCACTGGACGACTACTTGAATTAATGAATTAAAAAGAGTTACTTTTTTTTACTTAGAGTAAGTTCACATGCATATGTGACAAAAAGGTCCCTGACTCAGCATTATGCTGTGCTGTACTTTGCATTGACATGCAGGTATATCCAGTACCTCAGAATCGAGGAGTCCGGGGTCTCTGCAGACGTCACCAGGATGCAGAAGGGACTGCTATGTACACGGTGCATCAGGGAAGCAACCCTTGGAAATGCGTACAGTACTCGTAACTTCAGGAATTCAACTAAGGTTAAATGCTAGTTTAAAAAATACGATATAACTTTCTGAGTGCTTTCGGATAAGTTTTTTAAACAAAAGTTAATAATGATACAAATATGCTTGCTTGCTTATCGTATGGTTAGTGACCAACCTATTTGTCAGAGTTGTTCAGGTTGTAGGGCCTCTGCATGGCTTAACGACTGCTGTCGAACGACAACAGCCGGGACCAACTGCTTAACGTGCTCTCCGAGGAGCTCAGATGAAATATGCCACTAGCGGTCACCCAACCTGGTACCGACCGCGCCCTACGTTGCTTAACCTGCACGATCACTTTCGGACCGTGTTCGCAATAGGCTACGAGCTCCTCAAACAAGAACAACAAAGAACCTCGCCTTAACTACTCATACCTAGTCGACTTCTAAGTAATGAATGATCCTATATTGGAAAGGAATGTAATTTTGAAGGCCTATAGCTGTTTTCGTGAATGGGAATCATGAAAAAACCAGTCAAGAGCGAGTCGGGGACACACATGATAGGGTTTCGTAACCGTTCTACAACAAAACATATATTGCGGTCAATTTTTTTAGGTGACGAATCGCTGGTGGAAGCTCGACTGTAAAGTCTGGAACATCGGCGCAAGGTTGCCTCTCTATCGGTATTTTATAGGATACATTTCGGAGAGTGCGCATGGGAATTTCTCGACCTAATTCCAGCATCTCCATTCCGCCTTCGGATTACTGCTACTTAACTGGAAAAGAACGTTGTATAGAACATTGGAATTGGGTTCCAGTTATCATTCTGAATTTTTGTTACTGTTTTTCAAAACTTACAGGGTAGAAACTCCATAATGGTAATCCGGTAAATACCCATGTAAAAAATATATATCATCGCTCCAACAGCTGCAGTTACCTCCAAGGCTTTTACAGAAAATGACACTTAACCTGTAAAAATGGAAATACATCTGGAATGTCGGTTTAATTTGCTAGGAAACTTTTTAATTCCGGTCACTTTTATTAACTCTTTTAGCTTGTTGGTGTACCGTCACTACTATGATGTTCTATAGCGATTAAAGTACACCGCAGAGCAAGTACGGAAAATAAATGCCGGTGAAAATTAAAAAAAATAATTTATGTTACGTGTACTGTTGTTATATGCTATACATAGAAAGTTTTTACTTTTGTAGTATTTTGTTATATGCATCCATGGTACCACCTGGGGGTCGGATAGGTGGACCACGAGGATAGAGTGCTTATATCGTCCAAAGACATCTCACATCACTATAACGTTTTAGAGGGTTTTCGATGTGCTGGTAACCTTACAGACTTAGATGTGGTAGCTCCAGCGATGCCCTAGACGAGTAACTTCCAAAAGAAAATCCCGTAAAAGCCGGCACCAAACCTCACGCCACTATGTGCGAATTGAAAATAATGCAACACATTTCTCACACAATGAAACTCAAATTAATATTTGAACAAAAATAGATCTTACGGCGATGACACAAAGGCGAATATATGTGTACATAACTCTTACTTACGATCGTATGATGCACAGATCGATTTCAAAATTCGAAGTCAAACGCTCGAAGTAAACGTCAAACTCGCCGCTCGCTGTCCGTTGTAAGCCCCGCCCACCTGAGTACACATTTTGTGGCGCCACTCGCTTCGTTCGCTTCGGGCGTCTATTACATTTCTAAGGTATAATATTTCGCTGAGTGCCTCATATACTTACATGTTATTACCCTGACTCTCTTCCCCTTCTAACCGAAACACAGCAATGCTTTGCTGCTTTGTGGCAGAAATATGTAAAAGGGTTCTTCTTGAATCACCTTCAGAATCTTAGAATCGCATCTAATAATGGAACAATCACGAATTCCTCACATAAAATGGTAATATCCAGTGGTAGGGGTTACTTAATTCGGAATACCTCTTCATCAATTCGCCCGGCTGGCAGTGCGACAATACTAGAAACATACGGATCCGTATTCCTACGGTATCCGCAGCAGTTATTTTGTAAAAAGTGTACAAGATATGTATCAACATTGTGTAGAAGCTGGTTTAATTTAATTTTTAATTTATTTATTAGGTAAACACAACAGATTACAACCAGAGAAATTACAGAAAAATCAATATGTTATGTTAGTGATGAGCTAGGTCGTAACCGTTTTTTTTGTTTTTTTTGGATCATGGTCTTTACCGGCTCGACGCGTGCACACGCATTGGTAGAACTTGCGACTTCATCGTGTCTTCAAGCTACAACATGGGCAGCAGTAGAAGAGATCGCACCTACTCCACCGAGTTGGACTTCTCGGCATCGGACTCCGACGAGGAGCCGTTAGCTAAGAAGCCCCGGTTTGTAATCCGTAGGGAGGATGAGTCATCGCATACCACGGAGCAGCAGCCGGTTCTTCCGTCTACTGCGGACTCTGACGACAGGTATGTGGTGCTTAGTCAGGAGATTAGCTCCATTAAAGCCTTGTTGCGGTCTCACTTCTCGGCGGCCCCGGCGCCTGGGCCTTCACCCACGGCGAAGGCGGACAGCGGCGCCGACATTTTGTCGGATCTGTTGCCGCAGTAACTACCGATTACTTTTAATCGAGGCTCTTAAAGGTACTAACATATAATATAGTATAGTTATTTTATAACCAATGCTTGCTGTGCCCAAACCGGGTTCATGTTGAACGTATAATTAGATTGTAACATCTGTATGACAACATGTGTGCAATAAATAATTCTATTATATTCTATATCTCGGTCACTTTTAAGTCTTCAGTTACACTGACTTAGATTTAAAAGATGATATGGAGGGGGAACGCAGGGCTTTGGCGGTGAGAAGTAATAACATGTAGGTAAATACATTATTCGGGCATTTGGGTATTTGCACAAACCCTTTGGCTCTCTGTCAGTGCTCTCGTCATCATTTTAGAGGAGAGCACTACTAGTCCGATTTCTATGGGGATTCCACACCGTATGTCTCCACCGGAATCCATCGAATCAGTCTGAATTCAATTTTCGCTGCATTTAGTGCAATGGCTGAACATCGCATAATTGGTTTCAGCTTCAGTTTTTCACTTAATCTTTTTCAACATTTTCTTCTTAGCAAATTTGTGTAAATGCTCTTATCTCGTGGAATTATTGGAGCAAATTAAGATTGAACGATGAAGGATAAAATTGTGAGGAAACCTGCACACTGAGATAACCGTGTGTGAAATGGGACTGATAAGATTATGGACCAAGGATCGAACCAGCTCTTGTCCATCAGTGGAAATTGCAGCAGATCAAATATAATACGTAAATGCAGTTCTTTGTTTTTTTTACTCGAAAAGCGATGATCAAAGAGAGGGGACACACCGATAATCTACGTTACATAGAGATGCGACTAACTTAACAGGGAGAGGCTTAAAAAAGATTGCAAACTTGGGCATACTTTGTGGAACCTAACCACTGCCAATATATATTTTTTGAGGTATAATCGTAAGCCATGTCATGTCCATCTCCGCCGATAAACTGCTAAGCTAAGCTAAGTTTGGCGGTATATAATTAAGACGCTATTATATATTATACTGTATAAAATTATTACTTTTAAAAGTGTGTAAAGAAAAATCTTTGAATACGTTTGCAAGCAAGTTTCTTTGTGGTATTCAGGAAAAAATGAGAATCACAAAATACCTACATTTGTAGTTGTAGCATCCAAAATATTTACTGGATGCAGAAATTTTCCCGAATATTGAAAAATACACATAGCTCGAAAACCAAAGGGATTCTTACTAACGCCTTTCTGTCATTTCTTTACCTTTTAATCACTTCTTACAAATCTACCACCTTCAGGCAGCCAAGGTCACCAGTGCCTCATCCTTCCTCGTAAGCAATATTCTACGAGTATGTTGCAAAAAATGAATGGGGTATTTTACAAGTAGTATCAAATATAAAATGCATTTCTTAAAAATTAAGAATTAGACATAAATTGATGGTCAAATGACAAAACAGAATTAAAATTGGTTGAAAAGTAAAGTAATTTTCAATGGATTAGTGAAAATATTGTTTCAAAATTGAATAAGTCATCCCTTATTTACACAAAATCGACACCAAAAATTACCTGGTAGGTATAACGATGACATTATAATTTTTTTACCGAACCGCGTAGGAGGGATACTTTTACCCCCTCTCCCTCGTAGAAGAGCGATGATCTGCGTGGGCTCTAATCTTCAAAACGATCCTTAGGGTGTCCTAAATATTATGTGTGCAAAGGCCATGGAACCTTATTGGCATACCTACTTTCCATTTCTAAAAAATGACAATTTCTTGGCGATCGATCCTAGCTTAATAATTCGATAGAGGACATCAATGGAAACATAAAACATCTCTTGATAAATACTCCTAAAGTACGAGTATCTCTGAAACAAGATATATCACCCAGAAATCTTACTTAAAAAAACAATGCAACTTTCAAAATCAAATATATTTGTATCTTTGATTATATCAAGATATGTTTTATGTTTCTATATATGCCCTCTACCGAATCATCCAGCTGGGATCGTTTGCCGAGAAATCGTTTTTTTTTTAAATCACGGAGTTGTGCCAGGCTTCATAGTAAAATGTTCCACGGCCTTTCACATTCTTTGCTAGAAATGCATAGTTCATTATGAAGCTGTGTAATATCCGATTGAACTTAAATAACTACAGGCAATCAAACATCGGCAACGAAACGGCAATAGAGAATTATGACGTCATTGTTCCCTAGCGCCATACAATCAGGTCCTGGCTGGCTACATATTATAAAAGACTGTTTTGCTAAAAAGGGACAGAGTATCTCTCCAGAACTAACTTTAACTATTTATAACTGTGAATTGAAATCGAAAAGCGAATTTTAGATCCTTCTTCAGGATATCCGTGTACGAATACCTACCTAAGTAGAATAATGGAATTTAAAAAAAATTGTCACATACCCTATAAACTGAATAATAATTTTGCATGGAAAGTCGGAAAATAAACTTATTTGCGTGATGCGGAGCGCTGATGTAACCATTCCTATTTTCCCTTAATTTCCTTCCCATGAAAACGTAATTTGGCGTGCCGAATCTTGAATCTTGCCTTATTTGTGGAGGTCTTTGCGTTTTACAAGATGAAGGGGAAAATATACCGCTTTAATGGGAGAACTAATTACCTACTCATAAATGAAATTCTAAATTCATCTACAGCTCTGCATACTGTATTAAAACTATTAAAAATTTAGTATGTTAAGATGTAGGTATTAATTATAATGAGCATTGTATATTTATTTCAAAAGATGTGCTGCTGATTGTTTCTTGCGCCGCTTGTAAAAATATATTAATTTTTTTGTCTACTAAACCCGCATTTGACCTCGATCTCGCCTGATGGTAAGCGACGATGAGGTCGACGATGGAGCATGCGGGTCCAGTAAATGCCTATTCACTCTGGCCTTGAAGATCCCAAGGTGGTAGATTAAAAAAATATTTAAAAGAAAGAATTTATTTCCCAGAGAAACACACACAAAGAATTAGGTACAGAATATTAAAATGATCATAATATTAAACAAATATAAGATAAAGATAATAAATAAACAAAAGTAATTAAGTTTGATGAAGGTGGTGTGCAGCACCGGAAAAGGGGGACTGCCTCAGCCTGTTGCCGCAGCGCTTTTAGCACCACGGCGCGGCGCTGATTTGACTTCTGGATATGAATAACTTAACACAAAGAATATCTAAGCTTCCATTTTACGATTTAATACTTAATTATAACCTTGACGAACCAATTGGTATCTATTACGGAAACTTTTACGGAAACCGGTTCAAGTTCGACCGGTGGTAGTATTTTCTTGGATGGTTTATTTCTGATATTTGTAACATCTTCTTTTGAATTTAAAGTTTGGGGTGTGGCGACGCACGACGCGCGCCATTACGATACAGTACCTACTAACATCGGCGTAGAACGCGCTATCGAAATTTTCCCGGGACTTCGTATATATACGAGTTCCAAAAACATCCATATTTCGACCAGCACATCTGGTCACCAGGCACAACACCCCCGCCTGGTGGAAGATCTTCCTTTTTCCCTTTCATACAACTGACGTTACGTCATCCATGTCCTCACATAGCGCGTTCCTACAATTGGTGACTGGGGGAGTCAGTTTATGTTAAACTTATTAGCCGTTTAGCTAGATTGTAATATTTAGTAAAGAAAAAAATCTTTGTTGACTTGTTGCTTGCTTGCTTATCGTATGGTTAGTGGCCAACCTATTGTCAGAGTTGTTCAGGCCGCCCGTAGGCATCTGACATAGCTTAACGACTGCTGTCGAACGACAACAACCGGGACCGACTGCTTAACGTGCTATCCGAGGCACGGAGGAACTCAGATGAAATATGCCACTAGCGGTCACCCATCCAGATACCGACCGCGCCAACGTCACTTAACCTGCACGATCACTTTCGGACCGTGCTCGCGACTAGGCTACGAGCTCCTCGTTGTTGACTTGTTAAACTATATTAATACAGCCTGTATAAATTAAAAAAGAAAAAATACCGAAGCACGATTCTGATCATGTCTACACTTTTGTACAGGCAACCCTGTATGTATTTTATTTTAAGGCAATAGTATGAGTTCCAGTTGGTCCATTGCAATGATTTTAGTGTCCGAAGGAGCCAGCAACCTTGCTCTAAAGATAAAGGTACAACCGGAACCATTTAGTTCTCCCTGGATAAAATAATCAATAATAAATGATTGATTGATTGATAATTGTTCATTTAACAGACGCGATACTGTAACAGCTATGAGAATTCGTTCTGGACACATTCCATTGAACAAATTTGCGTTTTTGATCAAGAAAGTGACCTCACCAAATTGTGAAGAGTGTGGTGTGGTCGAAGACGTATACCATATACTGATGGAATGTGTCCGGAACGAGTCTCTCAGGCGAGATACATTTAAAACATATCTTTTAATGGGGGTATATGGGGATATGGGGGGCTGTAACAGCGCCTTGGCCTTTCCCTTATCGGATTCGGCCAAGGCATTGTACAAATTAGTTAAAGCTACGAGAAGGTAGGTTATATAAATAATGAATATAAATTGTGTATACATTATTTATATAACCTATATTTGTATGTATATAAATTGTACTGAGCGACATAGTCGAAACATAGTCAAAAAATAAAGATTAAAATAAAAACCTTGCTCTCGCGATAGACACTTACGGCACTGAGCTTAACAGTGACTGAGCTAGAGACGCGCGAAAAGTGTTACATTTTGGTGTCGCTCGCGCCGTTAGCGTTCCGTCCGTCCTAATTAGGAAGACCGGTTCCCTGTCAAAAACTATTCGAAAGTTTGATGTTACAAAATTATTTAAGTAAGTACCTGCCCCCGATTCGAACGGGCAACCCTCATGACGCCAGCCATCCATCATCTGACCGTAACGACTTGAAAATGCCAGAATTTATACCGAAGGGTTGGTTTGGGTCGCAAAAGTAATTGTTTGCGGCAAGTAAGTTGCTATTTGAGGATTTGGAAGGCTTTTCCGTGTAATACAGGGTGTTTTGATGGGCAAACATCTTATAACTCCTGAGGTATGGGAGCCGGTTCGGGCACCGAGTGTCACATTTGTTTGTTTGTTTGTAGTATCTTTATTATACACAAAAAAATCACAGTAAATAAAAAAAACTTTAAAATATGTACAAAGGCGGGCTTATCCCATAGGGATATCTCCCAGTCCGTCCGTTCGTCCATCCGTCCGTCAGAATAGAATAGAACATACTTTATTGCACAAAACTTAATAATAAGACATTGCGTATGTAATGGTGGAACGCCACCTGCGTCGACACCCTTGCTCCGTCTCACCTTCCAGCCACTTCTTATAGAGCCGGCTCTGCGGCCGCTGCTGCAGAAACCGTCAAACGGCGCAACCTTCCAGCCAACGGCACGGCTTCCAGCCAACCTTTGATTTAGGAGAGTTGAGACTACTTTTATGGTGGGTAAGGTTTTTTTTTATTAAATAAGGAGAGCAGACGAGCAAACGGGCCACCTGATGTTAAGTGGTCACCATCACCCATAGACATCTCACCTCACTGTATTAATATTAGAGGGTTTTTGATGCGCTGCTAACCTTGAGGACTAAGATAGACTGCCTCATGTGCCGGAAATTACGCTGGCTCTCTTACCCTTCAAACCGAAACACAAAAATGCAAGCATCTCTGCTTCACGGCAGAAATAGATAAGAGGGTGGTACCACCCCAGGCGATCCTTCACATTGGGATCTACCACTACTGTTTGGAGTACAATAAATAATAAGTACCTATAATTTTATTTGTCTTTTTTCAAAAGTCTTCGTCAAGTAAAAACAAATAGTATCGTTGAAACAAAATACTATACTGCCGGTAACCTATTAATCATTCTTCTATCACCTAGGTTGTCTGGAAGAGATCGCTCTGAACGATAATGATAATGCTTTGTATACTTATTCTGTGTATTATGTTTGCATTCCTATGTAAATTTCCTGTGTGCAATAAAGTATTAATCTATCTATCAAAGCTTATTTTAGAGTCAAATGTATTTGGCTAAAAAAATGAGGAGATGAGGAGGAATTTTAGTGTCATGTAGTCTTAGCTTTAGCTTTGGCGGCCACCCTGGAATCAGACCCAATTCTTATGCCGTCTAGTTAATAATTTCATACATCATACGCCGGACACTTTCCTCCGCAGGAGCGCCAGCTGTTCTTGAACCGAGCGGACTGACGCGCGACGATGGCAAGAGGCCCGACCGAATGAACATCGTACCCTGGAAGATGGGACGGCCTTTGGTGTGGGACACCACCTGCGTCGACACCCTTGCCCCACTCACCTTCCAGCCACCTCTTATAAAGCCGGCTCTGCGGCCGCTGCCTCAGAAACCCTCAAACGGCGCAAATATACTAACCTGGCTGAAACATACATATTTGAGCCATTTGGGGTTGAAACATCGGGACCCTGGGGGCCGTGAGCGCACCGCATCTTCAAGGACCTCGCAAAGCGCCTGATCGACGCGTCAAAAGACCCAAGAGCTGGCACCTATTTGGCCCAGCGGATTAGCTTAGCTATCCAACGGGGCAACGCAGTCAGTCTCTTGGGTCCATTGCCGGGTGTGGGGGACTTAACCCAAATTTTATATCTTTAGTTTTTTTTCTTCTTAGTCTAAGTTTAGTTTTAGCTTTAGTATTATTATATACTTAACATTTTGCATTATTAAATTTTCAATTATAAAATAATAATTTCTAACTTCATAAGTTTGATGAAGCTTCCATTGAGCTTCAAATAAATCATTTGCAATGAAACTTTTAATTCGAAAGTTTCTCGAAAGTTCGCCCAGAGAAACTACCGTATGGCATTAAGCTCGCCTATGGGACTGTCTTTGTGCATTAAAAGTAAATACTTAAATAAAAAATAGACTGTAAGTGGTATTGCGAACTCTCCCTGATTTTTAGAGACCCTTACTTGAAGGGTAAATGTAACACCATTGTTGTTGATCGTCCGTCTGTCACGGCTATTTAGGCGGTATTGTAACGACGTCGACTTCATCGTCCATATCAACCTCCTTGCCATCAATTTCAACCTCATCGTTAGCGTTTATCTCATCTCATTTAGTGTTGCCATCTTCATTTCTTCATCTATATTTTCAAAATTCTAATCAATTTCCATTATTCAATTAATTTCATTGTTTTCTTTGTATTTTGCACTTTCTCTCTGTATTTTGTCCTGGACGGACGTTTCTCCGTTTTATTTTTGTCTCCTACTACTACCTATTTTCTACATTTACTATTTTCTGTGTTGTTCTGTTCCTTAAAAATATAATATCTATTACCAAGTTCTTCTATTACTTCATCTGCACACTGTCCTAGAACCCTGCTAGCCGGCACCTAGAGGGCAGATTGTAGCAGTTTAAACACAAGACAAAGCATGTCAAGTAATGAAACGCCCTAGTAATAATAACGTTATAATCAGGTGACGAACTCTAACCCCACATGATTCCATGCAGAGTTTGTTATTAGTCGTTTTGCATTAGAAATGTGGGACTGTCAAGTTTTAAGAGCTTTCGAAGTCTCAAACAGATCGGAAACTTGAAAACATAAATTCTCTGAGTGGGTGTTATACGACTTTGGTAAACATATAGGTGAATAATCTAAGGCCTGGACTACATACGTCCGGTTCGGTTCGCTACAACCAATACCATGCGTTCCGCCTTCCCCCCACTTGATGCAGCTAACCTAGCTAGCTTTTATTTGTCGGGAACCTATGTTCTTTTTTTAATTTATTTTGTATGTCTCAGTTTAGAGATTTTGGTACACGATAAGGTGACCATGTCAGCCTCGTTAGGGTCACTAAGAAAAGGGAAGGGAAGCTCAAGTATTATTAGAGTCAGTCCTCACTTTGAGAGCCAACTTAGTAAACAACAGTAAGTGTTTCATATTATCAGATAAGGGCTGACTCAAAATAACTTTGAGCTTCCCATTTTGGAGCCTATTGAGTCCAAATTTCTTCCTCTAAATTTTCCTCAGGTCACACTCCATTAGGAGGTGAGTGAGGTCTTCTATTTCGTTGCAGTTGGTACAAAACGGTGATGCAACTCTTCCCACTAAATGCAAAAACTTATTTAACGGAATGTGTCCCGAGCGTAACCTAAAAGCCAAGACGTAGCTCCCTACCGAGGCTGACACAGACAACCTATGTTCTTAGTAACCATTTTGGTACAGTACAGTTTGAGGCAAACCAAATTATAAATTTTTTTCACACACTATTTTCAATCATAGAGAGGCATGGGCCCCGAGATAGGGCACTGGACCCGCATGCTCCATCGTCGACCTCATCGTCGCTTACCATCAGGCGAGATCGAGATAAACGCGGGTTTAGTAGTCAATAAAAAAACCATAGAGAGTCAATCAAAACATACTAGTAAGTACAAATAAGCGAGCGTCGGTGGCACAGTGGCTAGTACACAGGACTCCTATACGGAAGGTCGGGGTTCGAAACCATGCAGTGCCATGTACCAATGACTTTTTCGTATTTTTCAAAGACTTGCGTACATTTACCGACTGCTCCAACGGTGAAGGAAAACATCGTGAGGAAATCGTCACATTGAAAATTGAAATTGTAACACCAGAATATAGTACACAATACAGAAGTATACAAAGTTTAATACATGCAGCATTTGGTGTGGTACAGTGCCAAAAAGGGTACACCAGCTCAGCATAATGCTGAGGCAAGCCACAGCGCTGATTTTCAGCTGGCCCCTCAGTGACTGCACGGACGAAGAAAGCAACAGTGTGTGCGGGTTGTGATGTATGAATGTGCTTGTTTGTATGAATGAGGATATTAGTGTGTATGTGAGGTACTGAGTGTGTGGGAGGGTGATGGCATGCTGCAGGTGTATTTACATGGTATTATGTGTGTGGATGGTAGTTGAGATGACCAGTGTGTAAAATGGGGGAGGCACAAAAGATCAAGGGTCGAAGTGCCGCTGGGGTTATTCCCGGTTCCCTATCATAAGATAAGATAAGATAAAAGTACAAATATGTACCTAATTTGGAGGAAAGTGGAGGGTTTTCAACGTTCTGTAAAAAAAAATAAGACGCACCGTTCACGTCCTTGTTGTAGACATAATTTATGTTTAGCGACTGTACTTATTTCTTATACCCAACTAACTTTATCATAAACACACAATCGTAAAGTTACTCGTAATAGTAAAATATTTTATTCGACAACTACTGAACTACATGAAAATACTAAACCTATTTTCTAAAATGAACCCTAAAAACTTTAATCTACTCTAACACCCAAAACTGCAAATTCTGTCGTAAAAATGGTAACGACGAAGAATTCTATTAGAGTACAGGGTTATTCTACATCAAGTTAGCAACTTTACCTTGAGCTTACACATTCGAAGCTCATTTTCAGCCGAAAAAGTTTCAGAATAGGCCATTCGCAATGTCTATTTGACATAGCCGAAAGACTAGGAACATTTTTAACAAGCAATTTTGGATTCTATATCTGTGGTAGGAAAATTGGAAATGGTGAAGAAAGAACAGTCATTCTACCTACTTTATAAGTTTAAAATTGGATATTGTAAGTTTTGGTGCTCTTCGAAGTCGATATTTTCTGGGATAATGTTTGATTCCAAGTCAGGAGAAGCAAGCGATGAGACCTGGAATTACAGAAATCGGTCTCTTCTAGAATGATGATGTGAGCATTCAGAGGGCGCGAATGCGGCGTGTAGGCGGTAGGCCCCACCTACCGCCCGCCGTATGCTCGCCCACAACTCGCATTCGCGCCCTCTGACGTCCCGCCCCGCGCCTCTCTTGCTGCGCAGGTGACCCCACAGAAAGGAGACTTCCGTTGATCGCGGCCTGTTGTCCTTTACCTATAATTCGTGCATCTAATAAAACCGCAACGAGCAGCGCCACCCCGCTTTCTATTAAAAATATGGATGCACTATGAACCGCTCGACCTATGCAAATCATCCGTCGATCAGTTGCCAAATGCGACGCTCCGCGCTCTGCCGTGTTAAATCGCCAAAGGCATAAACCACTGTCGTGGAAGCCTTCGCTGTCCGCTCTAAGTGTGATCGTAGCCGTAGTTCTGGACTTTCCTCGCCATTTCTCCGCGAGTGTCTTCGAGTGAGAAGAAGCTGCGAAGCTGCTACTGGACCGCCTCGCCGCGACCGGCTCTGGAACGTTCGAGGTTGGTGCACGAATTCCTTTCTTTCCCGGTTCCTGTTCCGCCTAGCTGCGTGAGACATTCATTTTCTTACAGTTCGCTTTATTCTTTCGCAAGTCCAGCCTTTGGCGCGAACACCTTCTGCCCCCAAATATTTTTTATAATTAATCATGTATTTCCGCAAAGTAACACCTGATTCCAAAAACAATAAAACAAGTTATTTCGCTTGTAATTTAAACCACCACATAATGTGACAGAGGTGTTACGGCGGCGCAGTTGAAAAGTTTGATGTCCTCAGGTACGGGGATCAGTCGGATCAGACTACTGGCTGTTCTACTTTGAGAGTTCCACTGGAGTTCTGTTTAACACCTTGGTATTACTTTTGATACTAAAAGTAGGTAACCTAACTTGAATTCTTACTTGTTCGCAAAACGTGCCGATGGTTGATCTGATAATTTATCGTGACCAAGAATATAAAAAAACCCTGTATATAGGGCGCCATTGATACTTTTTAGGGATCCGTTACCCCGTAAGGAAATCGGAGTCCTATTCTTATTGTGCTCCATTCGTCTGTCAGGTAGGTTAACCGCCTTTGTCTTGTAACTACCTTACTTTATCTTTGTATACTTTTGTATTATGTACTTGCTCTATTCTTATGTTTACAGTTCTAAATAAACGTTTTTCAATTTGAATTTCAAAATTTCACACATGAATAGGACATAAAACGCAAAGCGTTGCGTAGATGGAGCCACGAGCACACTCCATAAACAGAAAAGCAAAACTAAGATATCACAAATTTCTCTTTATTTTGATTAATTTAATTTCTCAAAACCGCCCTGATATCGTCAGTTAGGCACTTTACAAGTAGATAGATAGGTAGATAGTTAATTAAAGAATCAAGTTCTAATTTCTTAGTAATACAAACAAATCTACTTTGAAACAGCAAAAAGAATTACTGATATTAAAAATCCTAATGAAAATCTTTAAAGAAAACTGTATCATATCGTATATAAAAGAGCGAAACTCTTTTTTATTTTTAACGTCAAAATCTAGATGTAATATCTTAGCCTTCTTTTAGGATTAAGTAATTAACTTTTTGTCAAAGAGTTATCGCTTCAAAGCTGCTTCTATAATTAAAGTAAGCACCTATCTAGTTCTGAAAATATAGACCATTAATTTAATGATAACCGTAGACAATTAGATCATAAAACCAAGTAGTTATGGCGTTAATGATTCCAGATAAATATATTAAAAAAAAAAAAATTAATAAATAAATATTGTCTCCACTTACAAGACAGACAATCAACAGGAAGTTTATTAGCCTACGAATTGAAAGCCATATCAAGCTATGGCGGGGCCATTTCAATTCCTTTCCACAACCTTTAAAAATAAATAATAAAGATCGCCCATTCACTCGCCCGGCCACCTGGTCTACTAGAAACACTTGTGCATTATATGTATACCTCGAACGCCTCGAAGCCACATCACCTCGTCATGAGCGCCCAGTGCGTCTTGGTGAAAACTATTTTTCCCTTTTCATGCAAATATGTAAACTTCCTCACGATATCAAATCAAATCAAATCAAAATGTTTTTTATTGTAAGTAAGTCCTAATAGCACATTTTTACAACGTCATTCTTTTTTACTCTATCACCGCTTCGTAAGGTGCTATAGCTGAAAGGAAAGAAGCGGCGCAAGAAACTTTCAGCAGCACATCTTTTGAAATAAATATATCTTACAATAATATTATAATATATGTATTATATGTACATAATGTGCAGAGTCGAAGCTGAATTTAGAACCGCTTGGTCCTAAATTCAGCTTCTTCATATATTTAAGGAGTCATTTATTTTATAATAACCCTTTTTACATAAGGGTTTTTACATTATACATTTTTACATTATATGGGTCTTAAATTTTTCTCTGTCATATTTATTACAGTATCAGGTATAAAAAAATCGTAATATCTGATGATATTTTTGTTTAATATTCATTTATTTATTAGGTAAACACAACAGATTACAACCAGAGAACTTACAGAAAAATCAATACAAAATTATGAGCTAGGTCGTAACCCTTAACGTGTAAACACAGCATGGTTAGGAAGTGGAAAATTGGTTGTTGTACAACATTGAGTTGGGAAAGGGAAAATACTAGTGTATGTAATGATAAAAAATAACAATAATACCTACTGAAAAATATGAATAATAATAAAGTAGATGCGTGGAGCTTACTTGAGGACATCCTTAACCCGTCTTTTAAAAACTAATGTCCTAGGATCGAATGAGTCCAACGATGGCTATTGAGAGATTTCGTTAAACAATCTACACACTCGCACAATAGGGTTATAGAACGATGTGTTGTTATTCTCTCAGTCTTTATCTTATCTTATCTTATGACAGGGGGCCAGGGATAACCCCAGCGGCACTTCGACCCTCAGGGATCTTTTGTGCTCACCCCTAACCTTAGTCTCCTTCTTGTTCCTTAAAGATGCTTTGCATCAAGGACGCTATACAGCTTACAGGAAGGAGCCTATAGTCCTCTGGTTTCGGGTAGGCTACCCCCAGAAGACTCATACGCTTTCCAGCCAACGAGTCACATTCGCACAGCAAGTGTTCCATTGACTCAACAGTGTCACCACAGGCTCTACAGGTGGGGTTGTCTGCCAATCTCATCTTGTGTAGGAGGCTCTTAGTGCCAAAATGGCCTATGAACGCCCCTACAATGACACGAATGAGACTCCTGTTATAGTTGTTTCTCTCAGTCTTAATTTCTATGTGAACTCTAACACCATATCGTCCGATTTCTATGAGTATGGCCGATAAGATAAGTTCCAAACTTATCTAGACTATTGAGACAAATCTAACCACAATTTTGGTAGATTTTATCTGATATTGTTTGACCTTGTCTGACTTTCGTATGACATCTCTGAACGAAGATTGGTGTGACCTTTACCGGTTCAAAAGTGCTCTATTTGATCGTTATTGATAAATAATAAAGCAATAAAGATAAAAAATCAAAAAGGCATGCTCAGTTGGTTAGGGCATATAGAAAGAATGAGTGATGAACGAATGACGAAACAGGTATACGAAGCGAAAGTGAATGGAAGGAGAAGCCGGGGTCGTCCTAGACTGACAGACTCTTTTTTTATATTATTTAACAAGGCATTGGCAACACAGGCCATCAGCCTAAACATTAAGCGATTTAAAACAGATTTTAGTATTTAGCATCAAAATGTTGTGGTGTAGACACATTTTAATACTCCTAGGAGTTATGACGGAAACAGAGTGCTCTTAGATTTTAATATACAGAGCAGACGACCCTAACGGCGAGCATGCGTGAAACTACGAATGATTGTAGAGGAAGCAAGAGATATTCGTGGCGCTCCGTTCTCTTTGCCTACGCCTCACCGTCACTTACCAATTATTAGTAAAACCGCCATAAGAATAGCTTTCGTTGTAAGTCTAATAAAACTGTATTTCGGTTTTATTTTCGAGTAACTTAAGGCCATCGCATATTATACCAACTCGACGCGAACCTGGCACCCAAATACTCATTTTTTGAACTTTGGGGAACTTATAAGATCACTAGGTTAAGTCACTTTCTAATATAAATACAGATGATAGTAACATGGTTGGATGCGCACATTATTAATTGTAAGTAGGTGGTACAATTAATAGTGTATTACAATTAAAATTACACAATGCACAATGTCCACAAAACAAAACCAAACTAAATAATATTTAAGAAAAATTAAAACATAAGTTAGATTGTAAACTTAAAAAGAATTAACACTATAGCTGTTGTTATTGCATTGTAATTCACTAGGCACCAACTCAACTTAGAACAAAGTATTGAAGTGTGACTTTTATATCGAATTATATACAGTACGTTTTCATAATTCAAGTGAAGTAGTAGTGGATGAGTGGTCAACGCGTGGGCAACGATAAGTTAAGCTCACATTTCAATACTTTGCTCTAAGTTGAGTTGGTGCTCGGTGAATTATTTCACAATGCCCCTTTACAGCAACTTTACTTCTTTTTTTTAAAGACTTTTTAAGTTCAGTTATTTCGAAGTTCAGTTGGTGCCGTGTTCGCGTCTAGTTGGTATAATATGCGATGGCTTTAAAAGGGTAAAAACGTATAACTATCCGTAAAAAAGCCTTCAACAGAACACAAAGAATTATTTAATTACGAAAAAAAGATTTCAGCCCAAAAAAAATTTCAAAGCGACTCTACAGCCCGTAACATAGACGATGGAACTGGAAGATAGGCGATGCCTATCCGCTTGGACTTGGTATAAATCATGTCATATTTTATTTCTCTCTATACATAGTTCCTGACAGAGTTAATAAAAACAGGGTGTATGCTTATGACCACACGATAGAAGTGAGAACTTACAAAAAAACCACGCAAAGCACGACTTAGATCTCTATAGAGAAATAAACAATGCAACGATGCACTCCTTGTTAGACAGTAAACGTGACTGATGACAGCTGATGTCGAATGGAGCCGAGTATACCCGATTCAGCGTCACCGGCCCGAGCGCGCTTGATGTCGAATGGAGCCGAGTATACCCGATTCAGCGTCAACGGCCCGAGCGCGCTTGATGTCGAATGGAGCCGAGTATACCCGATTCAGCGTCACCGGCCCGAGCGCGCTTGATGTCGAATGGAGCCGAGTATACCCGATTCAGCGTCACCGGCCCGAGCGCGCTTGATGTCGAATGGAGCCGAGTATACCCGATTCAGCGTCACCGACCCGAACGCGCTTGATGCCGAATGAAACCGAGTTTACCACATTCAGCGTCACCGACTCGAGTGTGACGGTTCAGTTTGGTTCACTGTTCAGAAAGAGAAGAAGTTTTCACTACAAAAATCATGGTATTTATTAATCTGATAAACCCGCGTTTGACCTGAATCTCACCTGGTGGTAAGTGACGATGACATGGAAGAAGAAGCACACGGGCTTAGTTACTTACTAAGCCCGTATGCTTCTTCTTCTGGCTTTTCTATAAACACTGCCGAAACACATCAACGCCAAAGCAAAGATATTTGACGACAGACCTCACATACACAGAAGGTAGTCGTCAGCCAGGCGGATCCTGAAGGCGGACCACCAGCAAGTCGCTTGGTCGCCTCGTATGGAATGAATGAATTATAATTTATTTACACACACACATAACACGATAATTACATATATATTTTTTAATCTTTATTTTTTGAGCTTAGTCGCCTGTGCGACTATGTCGCTCGGTACAATTTATATACATAAAATTATAGGTTATATAAATAATGTATACACAATTTATATTCATTATTTATATAACCTACCTTCTCGTAGCTTTAACTAATTTGTACAGTGCCTTGGCCGAATCCGATAAGGAAAAGGCCAAGGCACTGTTACAGCCTCCCATATCCCATACATTAAAAGATATTTTTTTAAATGTATCTCGCCTGAGAGTCATAGAAATATAATATGATTATGTACCATATGATTTTTCCATCACCTGAAGGTTGCCTGTAAGATATCGCTTAAAGCGACCGCGGCCGCCTTCTGCACATTGTATTGTACCTCTGTTTATGTTGTATGTTTTGTTTTTGTCCCGGGTGTGCAGTAAAGTATTTGTATCATTTATTTGTAAATATGGGTAATGCACATGTTACATTGTGTTTCAGTATCACCATATTCAATTAACAAATCAATCAATTATAAATTATCATCAATAAAATAATCAATCATAATACATTAGCAAAATAATAATAAAGGTAACAAAACAAAAACATCAAAATTTTCACTCATATGTCTCAATTTAAAAAAATTACATAAGAATTAACAATAAACATAGGTTTTTAATTAATTATAATATAAGTGTCATATCTTGTCTTGGCATATCTATTCCATAACGTCTCCAATCTCTATGGTTTTTATTAAAAAGAGGGCTATAAATTATAGAACACATTTCTCATAATCTCGTACTAATTAATTTCAGCAGACGATGAGTTTTATGATAGTGTGCGTTTTATTATTATAGGATGGTAGAATTTTATATTAGATATTGTGGTAGAGATCTAGATAGATTTTTTATTACGGTTCTGTTTGAAAGTTTCTAAGAGCGTCGCGTCGGTGGCGTAGTGGCTAGAACGCCGGATTCCTACGTGGGCCCGGACCGGGTTCGAAACTATGCAATGTCATATTTACCAAACTTACCAATGAGTTTTTTTATTTTTTTCTAAGACTTACTTACTTACGTACTTAACTTATGGGGAAGGCTAAGCACCTTATAGGTGGAAGCTAGACTGCAAAGTCTGGAACATCGGCGCAAGGTTGCCTGTCTATCGGTATTTTATAGGATACATTTCGGAGAGTGCGCATCGGAATTGCACGACCTAATTCCAACATCTCCATTCCGCCTTCGGACTACCAGGCGCGGGGAGGGGTTCCATCCTTATGTTGTTGATATCCCATCTGCTCGTGCTAAGCGATTTGCTTCTTCGTTCATTATGCGAACGGCTAAGGAATGGGACAGCCTGCCGGCGTCTGTATTTCCCGAAACCTACAATCTTGGGATCTTCAAGGCCAGAGTGAATAGGCATTTACTGGACCCGCATGCTCCATCGTCGACCTCATCGTCGCTTACCATCAGGCGAGATCGAGGTCAAAAGAAAAATCGTGAGGAAACTTGCAAACTGAGATAACCAGTGTGTGAAACGGGAAAAGCAATGGCAAACCAACCCATTAGATCTGTCAAGAGAGTCGTTATATTGGTTAATTCCATAGAAAGTTACCTAAATGTAATGCTTGCTTGCTTGCTTATCGTATGGTTAGTGGCCAACCTATTTGTCAGAGTTGTTCAGGCCGCCCGTAGGCCTCTGACATGGATTAACGACTGCTGTCGAACGACAACAACTGGGACCGACTGCTTAACGTGCCTTTCGAGTCACGGAGGAGCTCAGATGAAATATGCCACAAGCGGTCACCCATCCAGGTACCGACCGCGCCAACGTCACTTAACCTGCACGATCACTTTCGGACCGTGCTCGCAACTAGGCTACGAGCTCCTCTAAATGTAATAAAAGATGTATTTTTTAAGTTTGAATAAGCTTGATTCATTTAATGATTGTGTATAGGTATGGAAACAAAAAATCTTTCTAGAACTTATGTGATTACTGATTAGATATTTTTTTAATAATCTTTGTTCCTTTAATATTAATAAAATAGGGGGAATAAAGGCTTATTATTCTGGTTTTTTTTTCAGATTAGATCCACGTTTGACCACAATCTCATCTGATGGTAAGTGACGATCAGGTCGACGATGGAGCACGCGGACCAGTAAATGCCTATTCACTCTCGCCTCGAAGATCACAAGGTTGTAAGTTTCGGGAACACAGAACAGAACCCCGAAAGCTACTTATTTGACCTAAGCTAGGATTAAACCATTAAACCAGTCAAGGGTTCCGATGTCAGCGTGAGGAATTAGGAGCTTACCACATTTCTATAAGGGTATTTGCTACATCGCGTCACATTACGTCTAAGGGCTTAGGGACTCATGCCGAGTCCTTATTCTATAGGCTGTTAAAAACAGCCGTCTGGAAGATATCGCTTTTAGCGTTAAGACTGCCTATATTGTATTCCACCATGAAAATATAATATAATATAATACTAAAATAATACTAAAGCTAAAACTAAACTAAGGCTAAGAAAACAAAAGATAAAAAATTTGGGTTAAGTCCCCCACATCCGGCAGTGTACCCAAGAGACTGGCTGCGTTGCCACGTTGGATAGCTAAGCAAATCCGCTGGGCCAAATAGGAGCCAGATCTTGGGTCTTTTGACGCGTCGACCAGGCGCTTTGCGAGGTCCTTGAAGACGCGGTGTGCTCCCGGGCCCCAGGGTCCCAAATGTTTCAACCCCAAACGGCTCAAATATGTAAGTTTCACCCAGATTGGTATATTTGCGCCGTTTGAGGGTTTCTGCAGCAGCGGCCGCAGAGCCGGCTCTATAAGAAGTGGCTGGAAGGTGAGACGGAGCAAGGGTGTCGACGCAGGTGGCGTTCCACCATTACATACGCAATGTCTTATTATTAAGTTTTGTGCAATAAAGTATGTTCTATTCTATTCTGACGGACGGATGGACGAACGGACGGACTGGGAGATATCCCTATGGGATAAGCCCGCCTTCGTACATATTTAAATGTTTTTTTATTTATTTTCTATGTATTTTTTTGTGTGCAATAATGAGACTTCAAATAAACAAACTGACGGACGAACATTAAAGTCTCACCTGACCGTTCCATGTCTGTACATACTTGAAGTAGGTAAATATGTAAGACAGAACTTACACGACTACCGCACTAAAAAATGGGCGGGAGACCGACCAAGGCGCGACAGCAGGGTCTCGAAACAATCAGCAGCCGACTGCAAAAGACTGGCCTGTCCACGCACGTCGCGCGCCGGCCCGCCAATATACAACAAAATACCTGACCTAATTAGAGATGCCTCAACGTACGACGTCCTCATTTATAAATTAAAGAAATGGTTAATCCAGAAGACCTTTTACTCTGTAAAGGAGTTCCTCGAGGAACGAATAGACAACTGATTGTTTAATTTATTATTTGACACTGCTTACTTTAAGTAAGGATTTTTATTTTTACACTAAATTGACTTTGTATGTAATAATGATTATTTAATTGTCATTGAATGAATTGTGATTAATTTTTAATTTAATTTAACTTATTTATTTAATTTCACTAGTTCAATTTTTATATTTGTGATATTGAAATTGTAAATATGGATGATGTATAGTCTAGACTGCAAAGTCTGGAACATCGGCGCAAGGTTGCCTGTCTATCGGTATTTTATAGGATACATTTCGGAGAGTGCGCATCGGAATTGCACGACCTAATTCCAGCATCTCCATTCCGCCTTCGGACTACCAGGCGCGGGGAGGGGTTCCATCCTTATGTTGTTGATATCCCATCTGATCGTACGAAGCGATTTGCTTCTTCGTTCATTATGCGAACGGCTAAGGAATGGAACAGCCTGCCGGCGTCTGTATTTCCCGAAACCTACAACCTTGGGATCTTCAAGACCAGAGTGAATAGGCATTTACTGGACCCGCATGCTCCATCGTCGACCTCATCATCGCTTACCATCAGGCGAGATCGAGGTCAAATGCGGGTTTAGTTATACATAAAAATAAAAAATAAAAAAAAAGTATGGTTAATTCAAAATAAATAAATGATAAATGATACCTTTTTACCCATTTTGGTACGGAACCCTATAAAGTAGAATTAGACCTAAAGGAGGTTCATTAAAGTCGTTGACTAAATAATTTATTCTGCAACATTTCCCAGTGGGGATTATTTTTTACAAGTTACATCTGCTCAATAATGGGCCTATTTACCGACAGAAAACTTGAAGTACCACATTCTCGCTCTAGGGCGGGAATCTATTACCCAATGCAAGCATTGCTGCATTGCAGGGATAAATAGATCTATAAGCGCTCTAAATGGAGATGGTGGATACCTCCTCAGTACTCCCACACATCAAGATCTACCACCTCTGCTCTCAGTTTAAAGCAAGATACGCAATTAACAGATAACAGATGAGCAGAATAGAATCAGCTGCATTGGCAGAAATACTGACTCTCAGAGTCATACCACCTCACAAACCTTACCTCTTCTGAAAAGATTAAACTTCCCCTACCCACCCTTACCGTACATACCCTTAGCACTAAACGTAATCGAATTTTCGATCCAATATAACTTGGAGGCTGGCATGTATAATACTTTGCCCAATGGCTTGGTTTAGTTAGCCGTGCAACGCGGCCAGCCTTTTGGGTACGTTACCAGATATGGGGGACTTAATTTTCTTAGTTAATTTTATTTATTTACATAATAAATAGTAACAAACTAAGGTGGATGACATAACAGGAATTAAATTTGAGAAAGGTATTCCTAGGTAAAGTAAGAACGTTTTAGGAAGGTATTCATAGGAAAGGTAAAGTAATTTGAGAAAGGTATTCCTAGGTAAGGACCTTATCTAGGAATACCTTACTCAAATTTAATTCCCGTTATGTCATCCAAGGAAATACCTTTATTTCCTTTATATTACCTTTAATTATTTGACTCTCACGAATACTGGGAGGTAAGTAGTAAGTGGTATTTTAGTTTTTAGTTTTAATTTAATCTTTTAATCGTTATTTCCTTAGCTGTAATCTGTTTCGTATATTACTTTATGTAACCGATACGCCGAAACTTCCAGAATATGCTGGCGTTCGATACAAAGCGCAGACATTAGCGGCTCCAGCGAATAATGGAATTTAATCCGTGTTAGTTAGCTGAAATATTCTGCTCTATTGTCTCTGAGCTAGCGTGGAATTGTTACATAGAATATTTGGGTTAGTGCCTATGTATTGTTGTAAAGGAAAATTGTCATCCTTGTAGATTCGGATTAGATCTTCCCTATTAAGGCGCGGTTACATATCGTTGTAGAGTAGCTCGTGTCCTAGTTGCGAGCACGGTCCGAAAGTGATCGTGCAGGTTAAGCGACGTTGGGCGCGGTCGGTACCAGAATGGGTGACCCGCTAGTGGGATATTTCATCTGAGCTCCTCCGTGCCTCGGAGAGCACGTTAAGCAGTCGGTCCCGGTTTCTGTCGTTCGACAGCAGTCGTTAAGCCATGTCAGAGGCCTACGGGCGACCTGAACAACTCTGACAAATAGGTTGGCCACTAACTATACGATAAGGAAGCACCAATCGTCGATTGCATTCGTATTCAAAGTGTCAGAAGGTTGTCATGGAGCGAATGACGTTCGACGGCTTAGGCCAACGACCAAGTCGACCGCAGGTCGGTCGCCGAAGCGGTCAACGACCATAATATGGTCGTTGGACATGGACATATTATGTAACTGCGCCTTTATAGAGTTCCAGAACTGACAACCGTTGGTGTAGACAAGTTCTGGAGTGGAGACCGCTTACTAGAAAGCGCAGTGTGGGACGCCACCCTGACCATCGACCAGAAAAAGGTTGCTGGCGATGGCTGGATGAGAAAGGCGGAGGACCGAGCCTGGGAGAGGCCTATGTCCAACGGTGGACAGATATTGGCTAATAGATAGTAAGTTGTTTTGATTTGTATGTGTTAAGCTGTTTTATATTTGGTTAGTGTTTTAATTTGAATGGAATGTGCAGCGCCCAGACAAACAAGCTTTCTGGTTTCAGGGCGCGAAGATTTGTAAATAATGTAACCTTGTATGTACACAATTTAAAAAAGTACTGGCTCTTCTATTAACACTGCCAAAACACGTCAACGCCGAAGCGAAGATACACATTTGACCACAGACTTTACATAGAAGGGCGATCGCCATCCAGGCGGACCCTGAAAGGCAAGTGACTCGTGTTTTATCGTACGACACACGTACTATTATTTCCCCCATATCTAATATCCCACACGGCAGCCCGGTATGGGTGCATAACTTACAAAATTTGCATTTTGGCGCGACCCGCCATTCGCACGACTCCTAATGCACTTTTAATGGCGATACCATTCATATTAGGACATTTCAGAGATATATATTTGTCGAGTGAGTACGTGTAATAAACGCGTGTGCTACCGGGGGAATACAACTACAGGCAATTTTGACAATTAAATATCTAAAAGTTTAAAGTTAGACTTCCGTTGATCGCGGCCGATGCGGATGACGCGCGCGGTGGCGTCTGTCGTAGCGCGCGCGATCGTGTAGAGACCTGACGCGCGCGTGAGTATATTCCTCTCGCTTCCTCATGTGCGTCTCGCTCATTCTTACCTAAATTCTTCACATAAGTATTTAATCTATTTGATGTTTAGTTTTTAATTTTAATTAATTATTATTTTTACCCACTGTCACTATCGCTCCAACTAACATCTTAGGATAAGGGGGGAAATGAAAAACAGCGAGTATGTCAGCATTTGCTGACTTTCCCCCTTTTTGCCAAATATACATTACATATAGTGCTTTGGTATAGTGCTTTGTACTTTAATTTTAAATTTATATGAGTATTTGGCAATAAATGTATTTCTATTTCTATTTCATTCGTAACAGGGCCTGACTGACGCGGCTATCAAATAGGCTGTCATGACAGTTTACGTATGAGCGAGACGCACAGGAGGAAGCGAGAGGAATATACTCACGCGCGCGACAGGTCTCGACACAATCGCGCGCGGCTACGACAGACGTCAGCTGCGCGCGTCAGCCGCGCGCGTCAGACGTATCAACGTCATCAACGGCCGTGATCAACAGAAGTCTAACTTTACAATGTTTGATCCGAATTTAATACTTTTATATAACAATATTTTTACCACTAATATTAATTTATCTTTATTGTCAAAATATACTAACTAAGCCCGTGTGCTCCATCTTCGACCTCATCGTCGCTTACCAGCACTTACCTTCACACTGAAAAAAATATTGTTTACTTACTTACAGCAGACAAAATCAAACAAGTAGTAATTATTAATTATTTATTTTTCCTTTAATCACAGTTTTTTTCATATACAGTACTCTATGCAAAAATGGCGACTTATGGCGTATTTACAACAACCTGTACCTACCTGTGAGGAATTAACATATTTTTTTTGGGCCTGTGGCGAGTTTACTTCCAATGTATGGAACTTACAAAAATGTGACGAATTTACAATGGGGCGAATTTACAACAACCCGAAATTCTCTGCACTAATAATTATTTTTCTATTTTATAAGTGATTTTAAAATCAAGTTACATAAAAACTCTGATTACATAATAATAGTACATTCTTCTTTGAGCGATCATTAATCGAGTTATTCAGAACAGGAATATAAAAACCATATTGCGGAATTAATGGTAAAATTTATTTACATAAATAAACAGTTGCAAATAAATCAACAATAGTAATGGGTTAAATTTTTTTTTTATTTACATTTAATATACTTATTTAATATAATAAAATAAAATAAAATTACAAATAATGTCAACTTAACATAATAATAATAATTTTCCAATAATGAAATAATTATCGTCAATCAAATAGCCCGCCCCTTGTCGTCCCCGGTGCAAAGGTGCCCGGGGACGCTCGCGGAGTTACCGCGCTGTATCGCTACGGCCAACCTTTGCACCAGGTACGACCCGGAGCGAGGGTCACAGCCCCCCTCCCTGAGGCGACGGCCAATCTCTGCCACGAATTGTTTCGCCTCCGCCCCCAACAACCCGTTGTCTCCACCGCGAACGGGACGAACAGGTAGTTCTGTTGGAAAGCGGAGTACTTATCCCGTTTTTTATCCGCTGCAAACTCGGCTGCTGCCCCGGCCGTTCGTGTCGTATGTGTTAAACTGAATAAAGTTACTTTACATGCTCTAAATCATACAAGTTATTTTCTCATTGACTTCACATCACCCCGTGTAATGTAACGTTATTCAAAATCAACACAAAGGTTCCCCAATATATTAAAATAAACAACATTATACAGCCTCTGTAGAAATTATTCAGCGCTAGAATGATGGGTCGAGTCCCGATATATTTTATCTTGAAATATTATATCAAAGGTTTCATCGGCAGCCGACTCTAGTCCACTGCTGGACATAGGCCTCTCCCAGGGCGCGCCATTGAGCCCGATCTTCGGCTCTTCTCATCCAGTCGCTTCCAGCCACCTTGCGCAGATCGTCGCTCGTCGTCCCACACTACGTTTGTCCAAACGCGGTCTCCACTCCAGAACTCGTCTACCCCAGCGGTTGTCGGTTCTGCGACAGATGTGACCGGCCCACTGCCACTTCAGCTTGCTAATCTTATGAGCTATGTCGATAACTTTTGTTCTATGCCGGATCTCCTCATTTCTGATTTCTGATCCAGCAGAGATACCCCGAGCATAGCTCTTTCCATAGCACGCTGAGCGACTTTCAATTTGTGAACCAGTCGCACCGTCCGTGTCCACGTTTCGGCTCCGTAGGTCATTACTGGTTACTGTACGGTACTGGTACATCAAAGGTTTCGTAAATCACATTATATGGTAATATGATGTAGCAAGATACATGGGAAATAATCATCATCAGCTAATTAATGTCCCCACTGTTGGGGCACAGGCCTCCCCTTGCACAAGGGTGTACGGGCCATGATCCACCGAGCTGGTCCAGTGCTGATTGGTGGATTTCACACGCCTTCGGAATTTTTTCACTTCCTCAGACGTTTCTATTTACTATCGATCGGGCAAAAGCACCTCGGGAGGAACTTATGTTCGATCGTTACATTTGACAGTTGAACCGTTTTGTTACCGTTCAACTGCGATTCTTATTAGAATGCACAAATACGTTACTGTTCGATCGATCGTTGACTCGATCGGAACTTAACTGAAATTGGATCGTTAGTGATAGTACGAGATGCAGTTTAGATTATATTTAGTTACGTTGTATTTAGTGGAATCGATCTTCTGGTATCCGCAATAAATCACCTGTAAGGAGCGAATTGAGCGTCTGAAAAGTCGTTTTTTACGGTACCTAAACTATCGTTTAAAACTATATTTTTGTTCATACTAGGGCCTCCTCACATAAGCTTCTGATGCTGGATCAAAGACGTCTAATTCTTGACACTTTATTTTGCATGACACCCTGAACAATCGGCTCGACTGTCCTGATATGCTACATTCTTTTATGTTGTAGTGGTAGATCCTAATGTGAAGGATCGCCTGGGGTTGAACCACCCTCTTATCTATTTCTGCCGTGAAGCAGAAATACTTGCATTTCTGTGTTTCGATTTGAAGGGTAAGAGAGCCAGCGTAATTTCCGGCACATGAGGCAATCCAACTTAGCCCTCAAAGTTAGCAGCGCATCAAAACCCTCTAATATTAATACAGTGAGATGTCTATAGGCGACGGTGACCACTTAACATCAGATGGACCGTTTCCACGTCTGCTCTCCTTATTTAATAAAAAAAATGTTGATTAATAAACCTGTTGCAGAACAATAAATAACTGCACCAGATATTGATTGAACTGATTTATTTACTATTATCACACTTTACAATCTTTTTGTAGTTTGTAGAATAAATATTCAAGAGCTTGAGCATACGCTTCCGCGGGACTCCCCGAACGCCATCTTCATTTTTTTACGACCAATCATCGCTACGCATTAGAGATGTCCAGCGTCCATTCAAATACTCTTTTTAAAATTAGAGTTGGACACAGTTACTCAACGGGAAATAATAGTAACATAAATTATGAATATTATTAAAGGCTAATATATTAGTGTTTGCTAACATTTAGTTTCTTTGCTCCGGGTAGACGAACGAGTGTAAGTTCTTATATTTAAATTCTACACCAAAATTGTTGATAATCTTCGTCGTTTTGTGAAATGAGGTGAACATAATATTCGTGCCATTATAAATTCCAAACGAACCCCAGCACCCGCCTTCCATACAAATATTTTATTGGATTCTAGAAACGTGATCGTCATTTTATATCGTCTTCGATTCCATTCCTATTAATCCATAAGGAATACTTGATACTTCAGTCTGTCTGGAAAAATATGATTTGACAGTTAAGTGGAGTTAAGTAGAGCCTATATCCTGAGGTTTTCGTCAAAATAAAGAATTTTTAACATTAAAATAATGTCTAATGAAAATCATGAAATAGACTGAACCTAATAAATAATAATTCAGCCTATTACTTAGTTACTACTGAGTTTTTCGTATTTTTCGAAGACTTATTTACATTTTACCCACTGCTCTAACGGTGAAGGAAAACGTCTTGAGGAAACCTGCACACTGAGATGACCAGTGTGTAAAATAGGGTAGGCACAAAAGATCCTCAAGGGTCGAAGTGCCGCTAGGGTTATTCTTGGCTAAGATAAGATGTTATGGCGATACTATTTGTGGACAATCTCCTTTCCACACCAAATATATTTTTGGGACATAGAACGGGAAGCTAGGGTTTTAGAATAGGAAGCTGTATGAGATTGCACTGCGAGTTTAATGAAAGTTTTCATATCGACCTCAAAATCACAAAGTACCCAACAAGACCATGTGTAATTTCCGTCAACCACACTGTGCCAGCAATTCGTAACGTAACGTCGAATCTTCTCACGTCCCTGGGAGGGGGCGTGGGGGGGCTGTTTCAGGGCTATGCCCTCTTGCGGCGGTGTCAGTCGCCACCCGTAACTACGGGTGGGTCCTTGGGGTGCCATTGGCGTGGTCATGTCCGGTTAGGTGCCGCCGGTGCACGGTGTCACTCGGCGGATGTGGCTTCGCCCTTGAGCAGTTCCCTGGGCAGGGCTCTGCTCGAACGATCGGGCGGGCGGGCATGCAGAGGTGCCATCTCACGTAGAGATGGGTGGGCAGAGTTGTCGGCGCGGTCAAACATGCCGCGTGCGAGGCGCTCGATGAACGTGTCCAGTCTCTCTATCTCCAGATCTCGACTTATAGTCGCGTTGCGCACGTAACGTGGGGCATCGGTGATGGCGCGCAGGCATTTGTGCTCTTGCGCGCGGAGCTTCTTCTTATGGCTCTCTGGTAGGAGAGCGTACCATGCCGGTCCCGCATAGGTTAAGCGGGACCGGATGTAGGTCTTGTAGATCCCCAGCTTCGTGCGCAGGGGAAGATTCGAGGAGAGGACTGGACGTAGTAGGCCGCACGCGGATTTAACCCGCTGCACGACGTTTTCTGCGTGGTGCCGCATGGAGAGCCCGCGGTCGATCGTTACGCCCAGGTATTTCGCTTGGCGAAGCCACTGGATTTCTTGTCCCTGAAGGCGAAGTGGCGGTGGCAAGTTCCTCCTCCCGGTGACGAGAGCCTGCGTCTTCCCGACATTCACCGACAACTTCCATTTGGAGAGCCAGCTGGGTAGGGCGTCAAGCATGAGCTGTAGCTTGGCGGCTGCGTGGTGATGGCTGATCGACGCGGTGAAGTACGCCGCGTCGTCAGCGAACAATGCCAGCTTGGCGTCTCCAATCACCGGAATGTCGTCGGTGTATCGGGTGTAGCAGGCCGGGGAGAGGCAGCTTCCTTGTGGGACTCCAGCAAGGATGGCGCGCTCGGAGGAAGTGGCGTTCTCCACTGCCACCTGGAATCTTCTGTCCTTCAGGAACGAGGCCACAATCTTGACGATGCGGCGGGGAGCGGGAGACGTCGACAGCTTGTACAGCAACCCCTCGTGCCATACTCTGTCGAACGCCTTTTCCATGTCCAGGAACACCGCCACGGTATGCTCCTTCTTATTCAGGGCCACAGCCATGGCGTGCAGCACTCTGGTAAGTTGGAGCGTTGTGGAGTGTCCCGGACGGAAGCCGAACTGTTCGTCTCGAGGCTGGATGTGCGGCAGCAGGTGTAGAAGCAACATCCTCTCGAAGACTTTTGAGAGCGTACAGAGGAGGGTGATGGGCCTGTAGCTCTCCGGCTTCTTCTTGTCCTTGCCGGGTTTGGGCAGCACGATAACCCGGCCGAGCTTCCAGGGCTCCGGAAAGTGGCCCGAGCGTAGTATCCCGTTGAACAGGCGTGTCACCGCCGCGACGGTACGTTGCGGCAGGTGACGAAGCGCCATGTTCGTGATACGGTCCGCGCCCGGGGCTTTCTTCGGCTTCTGGCGTTGGAGTACTTTGCGCACTTGACCAGGGGAGAAGAATATGGGATCCTCATCCACCGGTATAGGCGCTGCAAAGTACTCTTGCACGTGTCGTATGACTTGCTCCTCGTGGTCCACGTCGACTGTCCAGCAATTCGGACATAAACAAACAAAGCGCGGCTATGACCAATATTTACTGTCGTGACGTATACGTTGCGTTTGCGTGACGCGTCAACAATGAACTGACATTTGATACGTCAGACATGTGTGAATTTGTGTGCGTTATGCTGGTTCGGCCATTGTCTATTCTGGGCATATTTATAGCTGCTCAGTAGCTTATTATGCGGGTTAGTCGCCAACTGGTCCCGTGGGTCACACGCGGGACCAGTTGGTTTAACTCGAAATAAGTAAGTAACATTTTGTTATCGTCAACTGGTCTCGTAACTTTTTTTTATTATAAGTAGCTACGTGTGACGAAAGAGTGAAATTTAAAAATAAATCGATACTATAGTTAGACACGGGATTCTTACCACGGTTTGGGGTTGTAAAAAATTAAATAATCACTGTTAAATAATATTGTTAATAATAATCACTTTTTGTTTTCGCCAACTGGTCCCATTCGTTTATTCTTGCAGAAAAAGTACAGTAACATAAAAAGTCTTTTTGACGTTTATGAGTTTATTGGAAAGCTGCAGAATGCACTTTATTGAACAAAAAATCTTAACCTCAACATCAATATACATTTTGGAGATTTGTAAATTTGTTAGGAAACATACACACTTGTATAAAACAGCACAGGACCTACACAGTACGCCATTTAACACTCGCTACCAGAAAAGGCTTGCTCTGCCAAAATCAAAATTAAATATACACAGTTCTGGACCGTTCGTTATGTCTATAAAAATATATAACAAAATTTCACAAATAATCGACTTCGAATTAAAAGACTCGATATTCAATAAAAGATTAAAGTTATATCTTCTTAACAAATGTTTCTATTCACTGCAGGAGTTTTTTGATTATAAAACCAATACTTAACTATAAAATCAATTATGTATAACTTATAATGACATTTAATTTAATTTATCCCGTTAGCATTTATTACTATTATAATTTATTATAATCTCTTATTTTATATTGCGGTGTCCTACTCAGGGTTTCGTGTATGATCAGATAATATATATTTTTTAAGACCAATTGTAACACATGAAAAGCAATAATTGGTATGAGTATGAATATTGATTAATTCAACTGGCGTATACTAGATCTGGCGGAATCAGCTGGAAGAATCCAATTCAATTCCAAAATAATTTTACTCCCTATTTTCCTATAGGTACCTACTTCAAATTCAGCCATTCCTCGTTGGTTGACTTTACAAAAATTCAATTATCGGTATCTAACTGGAGTCCTGACAATGCACTTTGTTTCAAACTGAATCCCACTCTAGCCGTGGAGCAACAATAAGACGAGCGGTTAGACGGATGGTGGCACTTAAATCGGCAGCACGCATTGCCACCGTACAAAATAGAAGAGATTTTCTTGGATTTGTGGCAATGGGGTAGCCAGGATAACGCGTATTACTTCAACATAATTGTAAATTCATAGAAAAGAATTGTGCAAACTGAAAAGACAACACCTATTTCAGTGAAACATTAAGAGAAGCAGTTAGTTGCACAAATCAGTAGCACGCAGTGCCACGGTACAAAATAGAGAAGATTTTCCGGGATTTGTGGCAATGGTGTAGCCAGGATAACGCGTATTACTTCAACATAATTGTAAATTTATAGAAAAAATTAGTGGAAACTTACAATGGCAACACTTATTTTAGAGTAACAATAAGAGAAGCAAGTAGTTGCTTTTAAAATCAGTAGCACGCAGTGCCACGGTACAAAATAGAGGAGATTTTCCGGGATTTGTGGCAATGGGGTAGCCAGGATAACGCGTATTACTTCAACTTAATTCTAAATTCATGGAAAAATTAGTGGAAACTTAAATGGTACCTATTTCACACTAACAATAAGAGAAGCAGTTGGTTGCACTTAAAATCGGTAACACGCAGCGCCACGGTACAAAATGTAGGAGATTTTCCTGGATTTATGGCAATGGGGTAGCTGGTGGAAAAATTTGCGGCAGAGAGCTAGAATAAGATGAGACAAGACTATCTTGAGAAGCTCCTGGATCTGATCCCCGGCGGCTGGTTTCTTCTGGTTTCTACCAAAGAAAGGGTAGAGCACTTAGAGCACTCGCGGCGATAGTTCAATTACAATATTAGAGTAATTAGCGTAGAAATTAATTAATTCCGAGGAGCGTTTGTTTTGCGTGACCGTTGCGACAGAAGTCATTTCACGAGTGAATTTGATTGGCAGATGACATTGTGACGTCATCACGATGCGCGTATTCTTTCGGTCTTGTCTCTTAGGTGATAGGTAGGAAAGGAACAGGTATAACTATATGAATATTAGATAAGTACAAATGTGTATAGTGTAATTTAAAAATAACGATATATGGCGTTAACAGTAGCCAGGATAACGCGTATTACTTTGGATAGATATTTTACAATAGCGAGTGGTAACATTGAAATGGCAGCATGAATGACATGGCACAAAATAGGATATTTTCTCATTTATGGCAATTGGCTGGCCAATTGGGTTTTATTCGGATATCATTGTCATTACTCATAGAAAATTGATCAAAAGCGTATTTTAGCGGAACAAAACAGATAATACGAGTATATACCTGTCTGGTGCTGGACTAAGCAGGATCACAATGTATTCGAAAACACAATAAACCGAGTGACAAAAACAAGTTTGTTACATGGCAGCATGTATGCCATTGTACAAAATAGATTATTTTTTCCGGATTTTTATGGCATCGGGGCTGACCAGGATAACGCACATTTATTCAGATTGATCAGAATATGATACGAATATTTATCTGCTGTCAAAAGAATAAATAATCACTATGTAGCTCTGTCAATAGAGTTTGTGTGGTTGTTTGTTTGGTCTTAAGAGAGGACTAAGTTAAACAGAATACAATTAGAACTGTGTCTATCAGGAAAGACGTGTAGGTTATTATTATAAATAAATAAATCTTAAAAAATCTCATAAACTGTCCTAAACCAAAGGTTGGCTAGAAGAGAACCCTATGGGATAAGCCTTTGTACATATTTTAATGTGTTTTTTTAATTTTCTGTGTATTTTTTTGTGTGCAATAAAGATACTACAAACATACAAACAAACAAACAAATCTTCATTTTCCAATTACAAATTTAATTTGACATAGGTATTGTGACCACTGCTTCCTACAATAGAATTCCCTGTGCTGTGGGAGAGGCAGCATAGCATGAAAGCATGTTAAATTACAATAATATGCATAATATATCAATCACTAAAACAATTTTGATATGAGTCATTATAATATTAGAAGTACCAAAACGATTTTGATTCCATATCAAATTCCAACATTTACAAAACGTTTTGGTGTTCCACCAGAATCTTGTCAAAACAAACCAGAAAAACTTGTCACATCTGTATATACTAGTGTTATATCCTACAGAAAGTTCACCACAGAGCAAGTAGGGAAAAAAGCCGGTGAAATTTAAAAAAAAAATATGTTTGCGTGTATTGATGCATATAACAAAATACTGCAAAAGTAAAAACTTTCTATGTATATATAGGTTTCGAGAAAAAAAAATGATAAGTGTAAATTCACCTAAAAATCTGAAATCAGTTTTCATACAAAATGGTACGGAGAAAAAAATAAGAGTGTCCCGTTTCAAACGAAAAAGAAATATGCTTTAGAAACCAAAATTAAATTAAAATTTAAAATGGATTTTAGCGCACTTATATGGTCACCCTACCAGCAAATAGGTTCATTCATTCTACACCTGTCCCACATGCGAAGACTATGGGGATACAATGGAAAATTGATAGGTTAAGTATATTTAACCAACTCTATCCCCTTTCCAGTGACTTTTAGTCTGTAACTTGAAAATTGAAATTGAAAAAAAAAATCCTTTATAACTTCCACACTAGGCGTTGCATGTGTCGTGGAGATTACACAGATACACACATTGACCACTTTACAATGTTATGTGTCAATCTAATATTCAGATTCCAGTATTACAATTAAAGCTTATGATGTTTATTGTATACTATTAAACATGGAACATTAAAGGAAATAGGAAGTATGGGATGATATGACTGTTATAAAATATATTAACATAAACATTTATATATTTAGGTATATTTATTTAATATTAATTTAACTAAATCTAGCCGTTTAGTAGGTTAAATATGAGGTTTACCAAATGGGATGTAGCCGTCCTTTTTAATATCAAAGCACTAGAAAGTGATAGCACTAACTTAGTTAAGGTGGGCAGAATATTAAGAAACCTTGCAGATGAACGATATTAAATTAACAGAGAGGCTAGGAAATAACGATTGTTTAATATTTTATTATTATTTAATATAATATAATATTATTTAATATTCTATTATTTAATAAAATATAGTGATAGGAGCAACATGAGTAGTAGCCAAAAGTATACACAGGTACTGTGACAAACTGGACGCGCACATAAATATACACATAGGACAGAAGCAGGCAGCTATCCACACGGCAACAATAGTCAGCAAAGTATGTATTAGGAGACACAGTTTTTGTTAACAGGGACTCCGACCCTCCTCTTCCCTGAAGGTTTCGGGCGGGAGGTCGGATAGCCACCGATTACTTTTAATCGAGGCTCTTAGAGAAAAAACATATATAATATAATATTATTTAATATTCTACTAAAATTCGTACAACGTAAACTCAATAGAAAACAATTTCTAGCTAGCTAGAAAGCAAATAAAGTAAAGTATAGAATAATTTCACATATTTTAATAATGTATAGTGTTATGAAGTATTGACTACAATTTTGATTTGGGACATCCCGTTATAAAATAGTAATAGTTTTTCAATCATCAGCAGCCTATTAATGTCCCCACTGTTAAAAAAAACGGTTATAAGAACTTATGAACATCTTTTTTCTCCGACTTCGGTTCCGAATCCGGTTTCGACTCCGATAAATGAAATTTAAAACCTCCGGTTCCGGTAAAACCACCTCCGTAACATCCCTACTACATACCTATTAAAACTTATACAATGAATATTTAAATATTTACACCCATAAGATTTTACATTTAAAACATAACGTTAAAATATTACAGACATTTCTGATAAATGTTTATACTAACATCCTGAGCTATTACACGTACGCGGCCGACTTTGATTAGGGCATCGATCGCGCCGGTCTAATAACTCCCTAACCAAAATTATCCCACTAAAACGGTTCCTTCTGTCCGTACTCTACTAATTCGCTTAAAGAATTTGTCCACCATTAATTTTAAACGATGATTGCGCAAAAATGTTCTATAAACACGACAGTAATGGGCTAATGGCCGACGAAATTAGCAACACACTGTATAATGGTGATTTGTATCGCGATGGGGTGCCCTAAGTTTCAGATTGAATAGGATAAGTCTACTAATGAATTAGGTTCTCTGAAAGGACCTATAGAACCTAGACTGTAAAGTTTTACCTAGATGTTAAATGAAAAATGAAATGGGGTAAAATGAAAAACAGCGCTGCATAATTGGTACCCGATTATGTCAGCATTTACTGATTTTCCCCCCTTTTGCCAAATATGCAAAGATACTTACGTTACGGAGGTGGTTTTACCGGAACCGGAGTCGAACTCGAAGGTTTTAAATTTGATTTATCGGAGTCGGAACTGGATTCGGAAGCGGAGTTGGAGGTAGAGGAAGAAGAGAGATGTTCCGAAGAAGTTTAAATTTTAAACCGTTTTTTAATTTTTATAGCTGAACTGACCAATATTTTTTATGATGACGTTTGCGGCATTAAAACATATTCCTTTATGTAGTCCTACACTATTTAATAAAATATTGATATTTGAATATGTTTGCTCACAAATCTTCGGTATAACCTCCGATTCAAAATTATCGGGGCTGAAGACGGAGTCGGAGGTGTTGATTTTACATCTCGGAATTTCCGATCCCAGACTTCCGAGCCGAAGTCGGGGGATCGGAAGTTCCGACCTTTCGGAGTCGGAGTCGAGCTCCGTAACGACCCTATTGATAAATATCTGCATCTACATTAAATTTTAATGGTGATTTTTTGTAAAATTTGTTATAATGTATTTGGCAATAAATGTGATTCTATTCTATTCTATTAATAAGGTCAAAAGACCAGTCTAGTTCTATCATGAAGGAACGAACGCCCGTCACTAGGGAAGGGAAAATTTGTTTTCGTTTTTCACGATTAGGGTTTTCCAGATAAATATTTTTAATCAATGTTGGAACCCTCAATACAAATAAAAAAAATTATTTTAACTTTGCTGTTAGAAGAAATTGACCTAAAAATAGTAGATTGTCAAACTAGTGCGGGAAGGACAAAATTGTGTTATTTCGTAACACGAAGTAAAAGCGAGTGTTTGTGGATACACGAATGCAACACGTTACATTCTCTATATATTTGAAACTGTATTTTTTTTCAATTATTTGGAGACCTGATGAATTACCTTCTTCTGTTATTAAAATATTAATCATAAAATATCATCACGTCCTTATGTACTTACTTATATAACAGTTTTCGCTTAGAAGGTAAGTATAGTTTGTTTGTATTCGGTATAAGCGCCCGACATCACCAAAGTCGCATCAAAGACCTGGATGCGACTAGCACAGGATCGTATAGGGTGGCACAAAAGAGAGGAGGCACTCTGCAGTGGGACTACATGGGCTGGTGATGATGATGATGAATTGATAGTTACTTAATTGTTGAGTAGGTACTCTGATCGTGGGTAAGTAATAATTCCCGCACTCGGTGCGGCAATGTGGCACTTCCATGGACACCTTACAATATTATAAGCAAAATATTGGATAATGTGCAACATTCATTATGATCAGCTTAATGGAGTGGAAAGAGCTTCTCTGTTTAGAGAAACACAAGGTTTTTAACACGGATTTTCTCGTATTTTATTACATTAAGGTATTTGACAAGTATTGAACGTTAAATGCATTTCATAAACATTAAAATAGACATAAATTGATGGTTAAATATGAAAACAGAACTGAAGTTCATTGAAAAATAAAATAGCTACAGGCAATCAGATATCGGAAGGCAATAGCAATTTCTGACGTCACATTACTGTAGCGCCATACAAGCTACATACGAGTAATAAGGACTGTTTTGCTAAAAAGGGACGGAGCACCTCCCCACTACTAATTTCAACCATTAATATCAAAATCAAAATGTTTTTATTGAAAGTAGGTACCTTATAGTACATTTTTACAACGTCATTTTTTTAACTTTACCACCGCTTCGTTAGGTGCTATAGCTGAAAGGAAAGAAGCGACGCAAGAAACTTTCAGCAGCACATCTTTTGAAATAAATATATCTTACAATAATTATGAATACAATCATATACACAATGTGCAGAGCTGGAGCTGAATTTAGGACCAAGCCTCTTTATCATTTAAGTAATCATTTATTTATTTATAATAACCCTTTTTACATAAGGTCCGTCTTATATGGGTCTTAAATGTTTTATCTGTCATATTTATTACAGTATCAGGTATCTTATTATAAAATCGTACACAGTGACCCATAAATGATGTGTTTACTTTACTAAGTCTAAATCGTGAGACTGCAAGTTTGTTTCTGTTTCTGGTATTGAAATTATGATTATCTCTGGTATTAGTTGGGATATCTAAAAACTGTATTCGTCATCTGTAGTATATGTTACTAAATCTTTAGAATATTCCAGAGACAATTGCAGCAGTCGAAAGATTGCTGCTCGTATAGCACCCAAGGGACTCGTACTGGGGTACCATTAGTCCAACAACAATAAAAAAATAATTAAAAGTGATGAAAGTAAATTGATGATTTAAAAATGTCTAGAGAATTTAACTGCCCATGTAATTTAAAAAGGTAATTATCATCGTTGGCGTTAGACAAACGAGACGTAGTTTGATGAGCTGCCCAACCTTTCTAAGGAAACACCATGAAAGATTGAATAATAAGCTAGACACTGAAAGACTCAAACTCTATAATACCTGAATAATAATCTTTGATCACAGTCTGTAATTGCTATAAAATCCCTTTCACTTCATATCTACGATTTCAGTTTGAGGTGTCGTACCAGGAATAACAATGTTATTCAGATAAAGAGTCAGCCATGAAAAAAACGTGAAGTATCTGATGTATTTATACTAGGTTTTCCGTGTGGTTGTGAAAGTTACGAATAGCGAATAGATCGCTGGGGTTTTGGGGAAAATTCGAATAGTGGACTGTATTTGGGGTTTTATGAACAAATTGCGGAATAAATTATGGTAGTTGTACAGGTGACCATATAAGCCCACCTACCTTTGATCTTGTTGTCGACTCCTCTCCTTGCGTCTGATGATATCTTCGATTTCAGTTTGAGGTGTTGTACCAGGAATAACAATGTTATTCAGATCAAGAGTTAGCCATGAAAAAAACGTGAAGTATCTGATGTATTTATACTAGGTTTTCCGTGTGGTTGTGAAAGTTACGAATAGCGAATAGGTCGCTGGGGTTTTGGGGAAAATTCGAATAGTGGATTGTATTTGGGGTTTTACGAACAAAATGCGGAATAGATAATGGTAGTTGTACAGGTGACCATATAAGCCCACCTACCTTTGATCTTGTTGTCGACTCCTCGCCTTGCGTCTGATGAGATGGCGGATGAGGTCACAGGATGCACTACAGCTTGCACTGAGTGTGGGAGCTCCCAAAATGTTCAAGCGTCACAACAGATTTAAGCACGTACCAATTTAAACAGTTTAGTGAGATTGACGTTAAACGCGGGTTTGGTCGTAACTAAAAAAAGGTAATTTAAAAACATTCTGATTAAATCGGTACAAACAGATAAAAATTATGTTTACTTAAGACCATTAACATCTAAGAGATCAGGCAGCCATCCCATTAATTTTTTCGACGGTAAATGGATGAAATATTATTCACAGCTCAATCCAAATAAAGAAAGCTATTAATCTTAATTTTCGGATTTCTTTTGAATGAATATATAGGTACGTTTATTGTGGTTATTATTATTGCATTAATCTAAATTACTTTATTGTTGTCCTCTGAAATCTTTATGTAAAACTTTTAATGCAATTTAGGAAGATACGGACGTGAGAGTATATATGTATGTAGTTGTATGTACTCGTATGTAGAAAAATTCGAGGCACCCTGGCTTATAAATAAGTAGGTATATTTATTTAGTATATATACCTCCTTATTTATAAGCCAGGGTGCCTATAGGTAGGTGCACACTTCGCCTGCTTTTCGTATCAAATTTTCATTTAATGGGGTTTGCTGGAAGAGATCTCTCTTAGAGATAAGTCACGCCCTTTGTGCTTCACATATTTTTGTCTGAGTTTGTTATATATAATTTGTGTTGTGTACAATAAAGAGTTAATAACAATAATAAATGAGGTCATTAAGTTGGACTTTAAGTTAGTTAAGTTCGTATTTTTCGAAGACTTACGTACATTTACCGACTGCTCTAACGGTGAAGGGAAACGTCGTGAGGAAACCTGCACACTGGGATGACCAGTGTGTAAAATGGGATAGGCACAACAGATCCTCAAGGGTCGAAGTGTGCCAGGGAAATAACATAAGAATGTATTCGTACGATGTGAAGAATCACTCTCAAGCTTTAAGCTCTGAACCCCGAAGCTCATATAAGTTACTCAGGGCTTCACTTGAATCCTTGAACACTGACACATTCTGTTTTCTAATATCCATAAACCCGCTCTCCCCCCCGTATAGAGTGAAGCGTGTAAGCGTCTAGATACGCCGGCTGTTTAAAAACGTAGCTTGTTGGCACTTAGGGCACCGTACCCCGAAGGGGAAATGGATCCCTATTGCTGTAGCTACTCCATCCGCCCCATCCGTCTGTCACGCGGTCCTAACGCCTAAACGGAATAAGATACAGACTTCAATTATTTATTATGTGTGGCGACGCACGACGCGCGCCACTTCAATTAGTACCTACTCACATCGGTGTAGAACGCGCTATCGAAATTTTCCTGGGACTTCGTTTATATACGAGTTCCAAAGTATCCATAGTTGGACCAGGACATCTGGTCACCAGGCACAACACCCCGCCTGGTGGAAGATCTTCCCTTTTCTCTTTCATACAACTGACGTTACGTCATTCATGGCCTCTCATAGCGTGTTCCTACAAACGTATTCAAGGGAATACGTTATCCAAATACGATTATCTACTTAAAATTTTTGGAAAACTGTTTTTAGATGGAGACACAAGTAACTGGAGTCGATTAAAAATATTTTTGTACCCCACCGTGTGGGGTATTGTTGTTTAGAGCTCGACAAATAAAGAACGACCATATTGTTTATATTTTTTGCCATAGAGAATAACGACGTAAGCGCTCGTCTTTGTCAATTTTAGACCACTTTCTTACCAGGTCTATCTGAACGGTAGGTACTATCTAGGAACATGAATTGAAAATGTAATTGAAACTGTGACTTATTTATTTGAATTAATGCAAATATTTGCATATAAATGTACATAATTAGCTTTAATATTATAAATATACCCAAAATAAACATCACAAGCTTTGACTTACATTTTAATATTAAATTGTAATTCTGGAATCTGAATATTAGATTGACACATAGCTTGTAAAGTGATCTATCTGTGTATCTATGTAATGTCCACGACACAGGGAGCGCCTAGTGTGGAGGTTATAGTTTAATGTGAAATGTTCATTATCATGTGTAAACGAATTTTTTTTTTCAATTTTTCAACTTTCAATATAAGTTGACAAAGATAATAGCTTTGGACTGGTGCTACTTTTTCATAAATAGTAGCAATATCATTGTCCAACTTACGAGTACATGAACAGGGTTAAGATTTTCTCATAACATATTGAGCGTTTAAAAGAGCGTCGCACACTGGCTAGGACACAGTACTCCCATGCGGGAGGTCCGGGTTCGAAATCGTGCAGCGCCATGTACCAATAAGTTTTTCGTATCTTTCGAAGACTTACGTACATTTACCGACTGCTCTAACGGTGAAGGAAAACATCGTGAGGAAACCTGCACACTGAGATGACCAGTGTGTAAAATAGGGGAGTCACAAAAGATCCTCAAGGGTCGAAGTGCCACTGGTTATTCCCGGCCTCCTATCATAAGATAAGTATATTATTTTAACTCAGCTTTCGGAGCGAAATTGGTCAATTTTAGATCCCACAACTGAAAATAGTAGTAAGTACTTATACTACCTATATGGACTCTTATTTATCATAGACTTATTATTGATAACATGATTGGTACATAATAGTGTGTGCCATATTGCAACAGTTTTTAAATTTTTTGGGCGGTTTTTCAATGCTCTTCTCTTATCTTATGATAGGGGATCATAAGATAAGATAAGAGCGTTTAAAAACCGCCAAGGCTAACAGAACCATTATTGCAGACAGTTCGAGCGGCGTGTTTATTTCGGCAGTTCATTTACATGCCCAATGTAGCATCCCCGGGACGGCTGTATGGTTGAACGGCTTATACATTAGTCATGGACGAACCCACACGTGGAATGAAATTAACAGCGAGGACGTCATGGTGCTCTAGTACCTACCCATGGCTCGGGAAGAAGTTTTAAAACTATTTTTAAGGCTCATTTTCATTAGTCGATAAGGCCCGCATGCGGGGTGTGGGAGAACCTGCACCATCCTTGGCAGTTATTTTAAGAGAGTGGCACTAAACAGACGTACTTGCCATGGATCAACAATTATTGTTATGTGGAGCAATTTTAACTGTCTGTGACTTATTGAAGAAGAAACTGAAGAAAAAGAAAAAAAAAGATTTTGGGTGCGAAAATCCCCGCAGGCGGTGTAACGAATAATGAAAGTAAATAGTCGATAGCGCGTTCGTTACACCGCCTGCGAGGACTCCCCGCAGGCGGTGTAACGAATAATGAAAGTCAATAGTCGATAGCGCGTTCGTATAATGAAAGTCAATAGTCGATAGCGCGTTCGTTACACCGCCTGCGGGGACTCCCCGCAGGCGGTGTAACGAACGCGCTATCGACTATTGACTTTCATTATTCGTTACACCGCCTGCGGGGAGTCCTCGCAGGCGGTGTAACGAACGCGCTATCGACTATTGACTTTCATTATTCGTTACACCGCCTGCGGGGAGTCCCCGAATACTGTTTATCGACCGGGTTATCGACCAATGAAATTGAGCCTTAAAGGAGACTGTGCGCTTTTAACGTTACCTAGTTTATTTATATTATTTTAATTTAGCAAGCCCACAGATACATTAAAATTTTTTTTAAAATATGCGTTTAAAAGCATTGTCACCCACCTACGTATATTATAATTATATACAGGTTACCTATCCCTGTAGTAATACCTACTAGGGATGTTACGGAGCTTCGACTCCGACTCCGAAAGGTCGGAACTTCCGATTGATTTTACACCTCCGACTACGACTTCGGCTCCGATAATTTTGAATCGGAGGTTATACCGAAGATATGTGAGCAAACATATTCAAATATCAATATTTTATTAAATAGTGTAGGAATACATTTATGTATTATTATATATGTATTCCTACACTACTCTCTAAAGGAACACGTTGTGATGCCGTTAAGGTCGTCATAAAAAAAAATTGGCCAGTTCAGCTTAAAAATTAAAACTTTAACTTCTTCTGAACATCTCTTCTACCTCCGCCTCCGACTCCGGTTCCGAATCCGTTTCCGACTCCGGTTCCGACTCCGATAAATTAAATTTAAAACCCTCGGTTTCGACTCCGGTTCCGGTAAAACCATCTCCGTAACATCCCTAATACCTACCTGTAGTTTATTAATTTATTTAATGAGCACATACCATGGGGCAGTACTAAGATTGTCGCAGTTGTTAGCCGGTTAACTTTGTACAAGGACTGGCTGAACATCAGCGCTGTGTGTTTACACGCAAGTGTATTCACTCAAACATTAGCTGAGCCAGGTGCCTATTGCCAATAGTATTATGGAGTGTACATTCGTATTTGACAATGCCTTATGCAGCAGCCATATTTTTTCTTTTTCTTTTGACAATGCCCTTTTACAGCAGCTAGGAGCATGTAAGTAATAATTTAAATGTTGTAATATAACGGATAATAATTGTACCATTTTTTTTTCGGGGGGAAACGCTCATGCTTACCTCTTTGCCGCATAGGGGAGACGAAGAGGTTATGCCGGACTTTTACCGGCCAAAAACCCCCCGGTGTTCCTGCGCACCGCCTGGCGGCGAAGCCACGGGAACGCTTCCGCATAACTTCCGCGACTTCGCCAGCGGGTGTCCGCATTACGGACCCAACTCTGGGGACTCACGTCCCCATTCGGCTTGTGGTGGCGTGCCGGAACACGGGCACGCCAGACCAACTCGAGGACCTGTTATCAGGCAATGGACTCCCCGTGTCCATTGCCCGGAGGTCCTCTTTAAGGGGGAAGGTGGCGAGCGTGAGCCAGCCGCCTTCGCCCGGTTCTCCTACGGCGGATCGGGTCGGACGAAGGGTCATCCTCCCTGATCCGCTCCTCGCCTTCCTTCTGCGCCATTACATGCTCGCAGAAGGCCACCATTACGTCCCACGCCCTCTCGCTGCCGACCATAGCCTTGACTATGTTCGGCAGCGACAGGTTGGACCCTACTGCCGCGGCTAGATCTGCCCGCGGCTCCGCCCATGCAGGACAGTCCGCTACCGTGTGCAGTGCCGTGATAATAATTGTACCATGACGTATCTAAGCGTAACTTTGTTATCAAAAGATAAATATAAAAAAAACTAAAACTAAACTAAGAGTGAACTAAATATGTATTTTTTTTGTGTGGCATTAAAGTGTTTTTTTCTTTCTTTCTTTCTTTTGGACCCACGACTTCCCCTCCAACCCAACATGGCTCATTTGATAGATCTCACCAAGGACTACATCTTTCATTATGGAAGAAACATCCTAAGTCGTGTAGGAGAGGAGCTAGAGACCAAAAATGTCTCCACACTAATTACTCTGATTCTATTTATTTTGTTTCCCCAGCGACTCAATACAACTTCTGTTCCACACGACTTTGGGTATTTGCTCCCTAATAAAAAATGTAGTACTTCTTGGTTGGAGGCAAAAAAAAGGGTCTATACCACCCTTTATTATTATGATTTATGATCATCCCCTTTTACATGAAAGTGAAACCCGTGAAGTCGATAAGAATCGTATTTTTATAAATGAATAAAGAAAGTGAAAACCGTGTCACAAAATAGTCTAGTACTCAACAGAAGGGAAACTAGCGCATGGCAACTCACTCATTCGCATGTCGCACTTTGTCGGATACACGTTGCAGACAGGAACTTCTTTATTACACTTATACAAATCACTAGGAAAGAAAAGGATAATATATTTCCAATAGCGCACACATACAAACAATTAGGTACAGAAGATAAAAATAATATTAAACAAATATATTACATAAATAAATAAGCAAAAGTAATTAAGTTTGATGAAGGTGGTGTGCAGCACCGGAAAAAGGGGACTGCGTCAGCCTGTTGCCGCAGCGCTTTTAGCACTGCGGCGCTGATTTTCAGGCATTCCATAAACATTAGTACTACATACAATTAATTAACTAAAATGACAACGAACGACAAACCAAAATTCAATGTTTTTGTTACGACTTAAAACCAACAAAGGGGCACTGAATCCGTTTGAATATCCGAAATCGAAGGACCAAATGATAAGTTTTACCGCTGGTGACTGGGTAGCGTTGCAAGAGTTGGCCCAGTCTTCTACAATCAGTTCGTTTGTTGGTTCTAGGAAGTGTCAAAAGTAAGTTTGGTTTTAGGAAGTGTCAAAAGTTTTCCATACTGTAGTTAGTGGCGCGGCTCCATGCCTTTTGGCCGCTCCGATTTGGCCGATTAAAAGTTAAAAGAGGGTGGGAAATAAACAGACGTTATTTATAAATGTGTGATAGAGAGGTGTGTATTTTATTTAATACGCACCTATATTAAATCTAATAATTACCTATATAGTTTTTTTATTATTTTAAACCGGTATATGTTAGGCTTTATTTAGCCTAACATATACCGATTTAAAATAATAAAAATAATCCGAGCCAGATCCGATTGGCGCCAAAATCAACCAGTATGAAAGTAAGTGACCATGTCTAGCATACCTATGTATAGCCTTATCTAGCTTCGTGATGTGGGTGTGGAAGGGTGCGGGAGCACCCGCTTCTATGTTAAATCTTTTTAAAAGTTGAAAGAATAGCACTAAAGTCGTCCAAACTTAAATACTTTTATTTTGTGCAATAAAGTGTTGAACATATTGGAATACACACTAATATTCTCATTCATAAAAACAAACACGCACACACTGTTGCTTTCTTCGTCCGTGCAGTCACTAAGGGGCCAGCTGGAAATCAGCGCTGTGGCTTGCCTCAGCATTATGCTGAGCCGGTGTATCCTTTTTGGCACTGTACCACACCGGATCTTTTGTGCTGAATGTATTATATCCTTGTATACTTTTGTATTGTGTACTTGCTGTATTCTGGTGTTTACAGTGCTAAATAAACGTTTTTCAATTACATTAGACCTAACGTCAGCCTACAACACACAGCTACTTGTCTTGGCTTTTAGATTACGCTCGGGGCACATTCCGTTAAATAAGTTTTTGCATTTGGTGGGAAGAACTGCATCACCATTTTGTACAAACTGCAACAAAATAGAAGACCTCACTCACCTCCTAATGGGACCTGGTGAAAATTGAGAGGAAGAAATTTGGCCTCAACGGGCTCCAAAATGGGAGGCTCAATATTATTTTGAGTCAGCCCTTATCTGATAATATGAAACACTTACTGTTGTGTGCTAAGTTGGCTCTCAAAGTGACGGCTGACTCTAATAATACTTGAGCTTCCCTTCCCTTTTCTTAGTGACCCTGACGAGGCTGACATGGTTACCTTGTCGTGTACCAAAGCCTCTAAACTGAGATTTTAAAAAAAGTTAGCCGATTTCTTCGCGGTCGTCTATATTACTGGAGTTTCCATTCTGCACCTTGTCAATGTTGTGGCCGTGTTCTAACATGTCACTCAACTTGTTATTCCCTCTTTGCCTCGACTGGAAACTTTGCCCATCAAAGTGGGCAACTCGTTTGCATGGGCAAAGTTAGCTGAAGTTTTTGGGTGTGATCATTCCCTAGCTAGATTCCAAGCGTCACTTTGGGCCAAAGTTTTTAAATTGTCTGGTTGTTTTAAAATAATGTGATATACAAGGTGTAACAAAAAACCCCTATAGAGCCGAAAAGGGGGTGTTCAGTATCCATAACTGAACAACTTTTACTTTGGGGCTAACTCTGAAAAAGCAATTTAATTTTGTATAGAACAGCTGATTTTTTTTGGAATTTCAGAGTCGACCTCATGGTTAAAGTTATTCATATACTGTAGAGGAAACAAGAGTGTTGTTGTCCGTTGGCCTCGTGAAAAAGCTTCTAAATTATTATTATTTTATCATAATTATAATTGAATCCGTCATTTCTGTGTGTGAAATAAACGTATTACTTACTTACTCACTAATGGTAATTATACATAGAATTATTTATTATTTATTGAAAAACCATTACAATTTCATAACAGGATATCCCAAATCAAAATTGTAGTCAATATTCAGAATACTATACGTAATATATAACATGTGAAAATATTGATTTTTTTAATGAACTTTTAGAATGGTGAGTTTTATCTAAACCTTGTATATTATTAGGATCTCTGTACAGCGGAAACATATCAAGCTGTAAAGTAAATAAAATGCCACATGCGCCCGCGCCGTTGTTAGTCAAATGATGATTATGGTTGATCGTCTAATGTTGATAAATCAAGGATCTAGGTTTGGTTTGGTATTAAAGTCCATTTGCTTAAATAGTCTCTCTTTTTGAAAAGCGAGCGCGGGCGGCATTTTCAAAGAGCGGAGAATATTTGAGCGAATGGACTCTCTCTGTAAAGACAACAACCGCTGGGGTAGACGAGTTCTGGAGTGGAGACCGCGTTTGGGCAAACGTAGTGTGGGACGCCCCCCTGCTAGACGGAGCGATGGTCTGCGCAAGGTGGCTGGCAGCGACTGGATGAGAAGAGCCAAAGATCGGGCCCAATGGCGCGCCCTGGGAGAGGCCTATGTCCAGCAGTGGACTAGAGTAGGCTGCTGATGGTGATGATGATGACTCTCTCTGAAACCCTTTGAATGAGCCAGAGGGCTCGTACGGGATAGAGATTGTATAATAAATTGCGGATTAAAAAATGCAATACCAAAGTGCTGTTCGCGTAGTCAAGCTAAGATTTTGAAAATAGAATAAGCCCTGGAACACAAGGAAAGATGACTTATTCTTAGGATACGCACTGACCTGTGGACACCTGGCGTGGCAGTCGTCCAGGCTTCCGTCACAGCTCTTCCTGCAGGAACTTTCACGGGCAATATCCAGACACCGCATATAGAGTCTTAGCACACAGATTTTAGCGGGTTTCAGGTGGTAATTAGCGGAAAATTTAATAATTAGCGAGAGAGGGTTTAGGCAGCGGTTACAGATCAGGCGATCAAATCTGATGCCGAAGTCCAATTGGTCAGTTAAGGACCAATAGTTAAAGGCGGACGCGGTGCCGTCACATCAGGCGATAACGTGCGTATGAAGGTATAGGTAAGTTGGTAGGGTGAGTGACCACGCATTGGCCGTTAGGTATGCATTTTATAAAATAAAGTGTTTGGCGCTACCACCCTTTGTAGAACCCTGTCGCAATAAGTTTTGGTTATAATTCCTTGACATTCGTATGAATGTGTCAAATAAATTACAGCGACAAAGTAATGGTATAATCCTGACGTGTGTCCCACTGTACACCATAAATCTGCCCACTAATCCATATTACATAACGCAATCACCCCTAATAATCCGAATATAAAGTTTTCTCATTATTTCAGCTAACTAGTTCCTGTTTCCGGCTTATTTTGGTGGGAAAATTAGAGGCTGGACTTACTGATCTACGGCCTTGGCTATATTTAGAGCTGTAAATAATGTGTGGGACAGTGAAGAAAGTCAAACAAGACGCTGCAGCCCGATCCGTACTTGGCTGGATTTTGAAGAGCCATACTGCGTCCGGAACGCCTTCTTCTTTGGTTCGGATGGTGCAGAAGCGTGGAAGATTCTCCCAGATAGCATTGAAATGTGTCACATCAGTCACACCAGCATTTTAATAAGGACTTGAAAGAGTTGTTAACATCAGACATGGCTGTATGAGCTCAGTTCCCTTTGCCTTAAAAAACAACAAATTAGAGCTGTAAATGAGTTTGACTAAAATAAGGCCGCAGTAACTTGGCTAGAAAAAATATTTAATTTTGATCTAAGAGATGCTAGATGGAGCGACAATCTGCGCAAGGTGGCTGGCAGCGACTGGATGAGAAGAGCCGAAGATCGGACTCAATGGCGTACCCTGGGGACAGGCCTATGTCCAGCAGTGGACTACAGTGGGCTGCTGCTGATGATAATGATCTATGAAATGTGGTAAGTAAGGACCTATACATTTTGTTTTCTATCAACGCGTATATGCCTAAGTATATGGTAAGTAAGTATACAGGGTGTAACAAAGCCCCCTTTATAAGCCGAAAGGGTTCAGTATCCATAACTGAACAACTTTCACTATGGAACCAACTCTGAAATCGCGTTATGGTTACTGACCAGGTCCCTTTCGGCTTACAAGGGGGTTTATGCTACTTCCTGTATATTTAGTTTTCTCGCATGAATACTATGCTTGCTTTCCATACAAAATATTATATATTAGGTAATTATAATTGAGTAATAAAACTCTAATACGATCACTAACTCTATTACGTTGTTCCATTCATGTTGTCATGGCGTGTTCGTCCTATTTTATTGTTTAAAAACGGTTTACAGTGGTTATTATTCCGTAAAACTAGTGTATTTACCTAAAATCGTCCGTGTTAAGTGAACGTTATATAAGACAGTGAAATGGGAGTGAAATACTACAGATGATGTGTGGATCCGGCAACCTAACCTCCAATTGCACTTGGAATGCAAGACACTAGGCATTCCTAGTGCACACGACTCTCCCTTAATCTCGACGTTGGTAAACTGATTTTTTCAAAACAGACGCCAAAGCGTTCGAGTTATTTTCAAGATTCTAACACGGTCATTGGCCAAATTGCAGGGTAAATTACTAGCAGAATTCATTAATTTAATGTAGATTATATTAAATTGATTAGGTACTATTGTGTTTATTAATTATTTAACTTTTTTTTTCTATTTATAAGGTTCTATCTTTATTTATAAGGTTCTATCAGTATTTATATGCTACACCATGTGGTAGAAAGTAGTGATACTATATTATAATTTAAGAACTCTGTATAAACAAACTATTTGATTTTATTTAAAGAATAGACAAAAAAGAAGAGAAGAATAGACAAAAGAGAAGAGAAGAACTCTAATAATAGAACTTCTATGATTTTGTATGCCTATACCTATCCCCTTGTGAAGTTGAGCAAACTGCAAAGATTTTGAAGCGGCCGCTTCCGTTTCAAAATTGTTGCAGTATGCGAAGAGCATTTGTACAAAAAGAGTTTTTATTTTTCTGAAAAGAACTTTATATTATTATAATATCTATATTTTTCTGGTCAGTGAATAGAATAGAACAGAATTATTTATTTCAAACTACACAATTTGAAATATATAATACATGTCAAAATATATGTCTTATTTGTAGAATGATCGTCAAATTATTAATGAGTAAATTAGATTAAAATATTGTCATACAGCATTTGCTTAAATAAATTAAAAAAATCATTAAAATAAATTGGTAGGTAACTACGTAAAATTCTATACCTTTTTAAAACACGATTAAATGTATTGGAATTTTTATTAGAACTTGAGTTTTCCGGTCTTAAAACGCTCCAGTTAAACTCTAGTGAAAGTTATGTTACGACTAAATCTTTCACGAGCGATAACAAGGCGCCTTTCACGATATTTTGTGCCTTTTAGTAGAAGATACATAACGTTATAGTTAGTGTAATTATGATAATAACACAAATTATAACTTTTCTTCTAAGACGTGTTCCTCATTGCTGTGGGTCGTGATCATTCTGAGGAATTAATCACAGAACGACTCTCGTGGCAGATTTAATGGGGTGCTTTGCCATTGCCTTCCCCATTTCACACATTGGTTATTTCAGTGTGCGGGTTTCCTCACGATGTTTTCCTTCACCTTCAGAGCAAACGGTAAATGTACGTAAGTCTTCGAAAAAACCGAAAACTCATTGGTACATGGGATAGCCTGGATTCGAACTCGAACCTCCCGCATGTAAGTCCGACGTCCTATCCACGACGCCACCGAAGCTCAATTATAACTATAATTAATTATAGCTTCTCGTGTCGAAAATTATCTCTACTTTTGATATAATTACGTCTATTATTGGTCTATTATTGGAATAGAGAAATAATGTACTTTTTTCCATGTATGGGCCGGATCAGAATATTCCAAAGGACACAGGTCAAGCGTACCTTGCGTAACTTGAGTAACTTATTGGTGTTAAGACTTACCGTCAGGGGTCAGTCTGGCTAGCGATCACCCTTCTATGTAAAGTCTGTCGTCAAATATCTTTGCCTCGACGTTGACGTGTTCCGTCAGTGTTTATAGAAGAGCCAGTACTTACTAAGCTCGTGTGCTCCATCTTCGGTTCCATCATCACTTACCACCAGGTATTATTTGACTGACAGGAGCGGTATCAGTATCCTCAGTCAGATGGGAGGCAGTAAAATTACCGGTATCGCTTCAACTGTCCCGTGATGCGAGATAAAGATAAAATTGATTTATTTGAAGAAGCAAGGGTAAAGATAAATATACAGATGCTGCGTGTGTTATAATGATACTCCATGTTGTGCCTCGCGGCGTACTATTTTTTTTACAATTTATATTTAGTACAAGAGCGTCGGTGGGCTAGTGGCTAGGACACCGGACTCCCATGCGGGAGATCCGGGTTCGTAACCATGCAGTGTAATGCTATGTACCAAAGAGTTATTCGTATTTTTCTAAGACTTACGTACATTACCGACTGCTCTAACGGTGAAGGAAAACCGTGAGGAAACCTGAACACTGAGATGACCAGTGTGTAAAATGGGATAGGCACAAAAGATCCTTAAGGGTTGAAGTGCCGCTGGGATTATTCCCGGCCCCCTAAAATAAGATAAGACAATTTATCTATTAACATAATTTCCAATATTATTGACATTGTATAAATTATAATGACATTCTCTTTTTTTTGTTTATATTCATAATCTGTATAAATGTATGTTTTTATTAATTTGTGTATATGGTGTATATGCCTGTAAAGGTGGAGTTTAGTGTGACATGTTTATGCAACTATATCTGCAATATTTGTAATTTGTTGGCGACGGTCGTCAGGGCGCGGGCGGCGCTCTGCGTCGGCGGCGTCGCGGCGGCTCACGGTGACGGTCGTAGACCGGCGCGGCAAAGTGGACTGTATGTGTGTAGATGTTATGCGTGCGCGCGTCGGCGTGGTACCGAGACGGGCCGTCTTGCGCCCCTGGCGGTGTGTCGCTACCTGATTTTAGTGAGCTGGGCGGATCGAAGAAATACCACACACGTTCGGCGGAAAACTTGGTTTATTCGGGTCTTCCTTAGCACGATACAAGGGCGCGTCGGTCGGTGGGTCCTCAGGTAGGGCTTCGTGGTTGGCCTCCCGAGGTGTTTCCAGACTGACGTTACTCGCGTGTGCACTGCGGGACGAACTGTGGCGAACTGCCAGAGGTGAGCGCAAAGAGATGCCGCGCAAAGAAAGCGCGGTCTGGCAACATCACTTATCTCTTGTCGCGAATAACGCTAACTTAAGAGCACGGCCTGTCTGATATGTTGAGCAAGATAGCGCGATTGCGCTGCCTTGGTGTGAGCGAGAGGACGCTACTTCCTGAAGTTAGGTGCTCTTAAGTCAGGTACCTATTCCATGTGCGACTGCGCTTCACCTCGGAAAAGGCACACCATATTCCTATCATGTGGTGTTTATCTTTGAAATTACTTTTGTCTGGAAATACCTCGGCTTTCTTACTTAAAACTCATACTTTAATACCTGAAGACCCACTCACAAATATACCTTAACATAATGTACACAATCTAAAACTAATACACATTGATGAAAGTATACATAGAAAATCTTACTTACAAATCTTACTTACTTAGGACTTAACTGCTACACAAAACTATTTACATAAATATTATCACCGCATGGCCGGCTTAGAACATATTTTCATAAAATACCATGCGCGAGAGCCTATTTATTTGGAGAGAAGCTCTACATAAGGTGGTAGTACATGAGGTCGTCTCGCTCTAACCTATGCTTAAGTACCCGTTTCTCGGAAGGGACCTAGCCGTCCGCAACATTCTTCCCCCGGCGAAGGACTGCCGAAGCCCCAACCTGTAGGACGGCTAGTCGCGATACCGGTCGCCGGAACACGCCGCCTGTAGTCTTGACGTCTACTGCACGAACTTTCCCGTCGGGGCCGGGAAACGTACGTGTTACTATTCCGCGGGGCCATGTGTTACGAGGGAGATTCGGATCAACTACTACTACTAAGTCGCCTTCGCATAATGCCATATGGTGGTCGTTGGACTGACCACGGGGTACTAATGTAGGTAGGTACTCACTCACCCATCTTCTCCAAAAGCTATCAGCTAGTGCCTGTGCAGCTCTCCACGTACGTCGATCAGCCTCCTCACAGGGACCCGTCAGAGGTAGTCCAGAAGATGTACCTATTATAAAATGATTGGGCGTAAGAGCCTCCGGGTCCTGGGGGTCCACTGACACGTGGGTCAGGGGCCGTGAGTTGACCGAGTGTTCTGCCTCGGTTAATAAGGTGTGTAGCAGCTCTTCCTTCGGCGCCCGCTGATTGAGCGTGGCTTTGAGGGCCGTCTTGACAGACCTTACTAGCCGCTCCCACGCTCCCCCCATATGAGGGGCGCCGGGCGGTATAAACCGCCAGTCCATACCTTGAATTAGTCCGATGTTTTGAAGTTCCGGAAGCCACTCCTTGTAGGCCTTTCGGAGCTCCATATCTGTCCCTCGGAAATTCGTCGCGTTGTCCGAGTGCATTTGCCTCGGCCATCCGCGGCGAGCGGCCATTCTCCGTAGGGCCATAATAGCGGAGTCGGTAGACAGGCTGGCGACTACTTCTAGGTGAATAGCTCTAGTTGTCAAACAGGTAAAGAGAGCTACCCACCTCTTTTCATGTCTACGGCCGATGGTAACCGTGACTGGACCGAAGTAATCCACTCCGCAATACGAGAACGGCCGATGTCCCGGATCCAGCCGGGCGATAGGTAGGTCACCTGTGGGCGGCGTATGCGGCATGGACTTACGCACACGGCACCACATGCAGTCGCGAGCGACCGCACGTACAGTGGGCCGCAGGTGCAAGAGCCAGTACCTCTGTCGCAGCTCGTTCACCACGCGTTCGTTGTTTGCATGATGAGCTGCACGATGTTCTCGTTGCACCAACAGCCGTGCAAACGGGTGCTTGCCGTCTAAAATAATTGGTCTCTGTACCTGCTCTGGTACGGCGGCTACGCCGATTCTTCCTCTAAGACGTAGCAAACCGTCTTCCAGGACCGGATCCAGGGCGCGCAGGCGACTGCTCCTGCTGATATTGGAACCTTCTTGCAGGCGTCGAATGTCCTCGCTGAAACTCTCTTCCTGCGCCCGTGCAAGCCAGAGCTTCTGGGCCCTCTCTAGATGACTCACCTTTAGCTGTTTTCGTCGTTCTCTGCACTTCTCCGGGAACAGCAGTACCAATGCCGTTGCGCGGATTAGCCGATCGTAGTTAGAAAATCGGCTGATGTCTGGTAGGCAGCAGGTGTCCTCCTTAGTGACGTGGTGGACGGCCTCGTCTTCCGACATGGGGGTTGTTGGTCCTTGAGGCCAATGTTCCTTCCCCCGGTAGAGGAAAGCAGGGCCGATGAACCACCGGTCTGTAGACGCCATCCTCGTGTTGAAGTTAGCCCGGGTCGCGTCGTCTGCGACGTTATCGTCCGTGGGAACCCATCGCCATTCATCTGAGTTTGTAAGCTCCGCTAGCTCACCTAATCTGTGGGAAACGAATGGTGGGTACCTTTTTCCGTCGTTACGGATCCAGTGGAGTACTGTTTGGGAGTCCGTCCAGTAAATGGTTTCCTCTGGCTGCCATCTGTGCTCCTTCTTGATAGTATCAGCCATCCTTGCGCCTATAACCGCGGCCTGGAGTTCCAGTCGCGGAATCGTTGTTCCCCGTAGCGGTGCCACCCTCGACCGTGCGGCTATAAGGGTTACCTCAACGCTGTCGCCGTGTTGTAGGCGCCAGTATGCCGCTGTAGCGTAGGCCTGCTCACTAGCGTCACAGAAGACATGGAGCTGCAGTCTAGTGGTTGTGCTCTGACGTAGGCTATAGCAGCGCGGGATCCTGAGGCGTGTGACGTCATGTAGATTCTCCATCCATTTGTTAAAGTTATCGGCCACCTCCTCGGGGAGCGCTTCGTCCCACTCTGTTTTCTGCCTCCAAAGTTCTTGGAGCATTACCTTGGCCGTGATGGTGAAATGGCTGATGAGACCTAGCGGGTCGTAGATCGACATCACCACGCCGAGGGCTTCTCTCTTAGTTGGAGTGCGCTTCCTGTCTCGCACTTCTTCCGGAACCCGTTTGAGGCTCGTGTTGAACCCTAGCTCATCGTTATTCGGATTCCAGAGAAGCCCTAGTGTCTTGTCTGTATAGTCCGGCCTGGACCCTAAACGAACGTCGTCCGTGTGGGCTCTTAGGACTTGTGGTATCTGGCGCAGCGCCTCATCAGCGTTGGAGTTCCATCCTCGTAGGAGGAAGTGTGCCTGCTTGTGGACCTCCATCACTTGACCAGCTGTAGCTGCGGCCTCCTGTGGCGTGTCAAAACTATCGACGTAGTCGTCCATATAGTGACTGACCTTAATCGCCTGTGCCGCCGCTGGGTAGCGCTCCTTGTGCTGGTCAGCATTATGATCTCTCACGCTATGCGCCAGGAACGGGGAGCACGACGCTCCGAAAAGCATCGAAGTCATTTTGTAAGTCTTCGGCGGGGACTTGCGGTCGTCTCCCCGCCACAAGAAGAGCTGCGCTGCCTGGTCTTCCGGTTTTATCTTGATTTGGAGGAACATCTCCTGAATGTCAGCCGTCACCGCCACTGACTTCTCTCTGAACCGACAAAGGATTCCGGGCAGACTTTTCAGGAGGTCGGGCCCCTCGAGTAGAGAGTCATTGAGACAAACCCCCTGGAATTTGGCGGCGGCGTCAAAGACAAGTCGCAGCTTCTCAGGCTTGTTAGGATTACGTACCCCGAAGTGAGGAAGGAACCACTTCTTATCACTTCGTACTTCGCCGTCTTGGCACTCCTGGGCGAAACCTTTGTCCAGTAGGTTCTGTACTTGCGCCGTGTATTCCTTGCGGAAGGTGGCGCACCTGTCCATCTTTCTCTCGATTCCGTGTAGCCGTGTGAGCGCCGACTGATAGTTTGGCGGCAGAACTACGTTGTCACTGCGCCAAGTCAGCCCTACTTCATAGCGGTCGTCAACCTTACGCACCGTCTGGCGGAAGATATCGACAGCTCTTTGTTCTCGAGCACTCACCTTTTGCGTTAGGGCGACACCTAGCGCGTCGATGTTGAAATGCGACTTCACTAGTACCTCCAGCTGTCGCATGTCCGACACTGGCGACTGAGGCTGCGGCTGGTAGATGTGGAGCACCGACTCGACGTCCTCATGTAGTGCAGTGCGCGGCATAGTACCATGGATAACCCAGCCTAATAAGGTTCGAGAGGCGACTGGCTCACTCTTACCTCCCGCGCGTAACTGCCGTGAGACAATGAGGTGCCAGTTGTCGGCACCGATGAGGACCTTAGGTGTCGTAGTGCCGTAGCATGTCGCGTTGTCCTTGAGCCCGCGCAGATGTTTATAATTTAATACCTCCTTCGGCACGGACTGGCTACTAAGTGCAAGCGTACTTACTGTGCGGGCACGAATGTCGTAATTTATCATGTCCTTGCCTTGGACGCACAGTGATATGCAGCGACTCGCTCCTTCTTTCCGGGTAGACGTCAGCCCCTTTATACGCAGTGGAGATATAGGGCCTTCTGCGCCTACTTTCATGGCGAGCTCATCATCCACCAGTGTGATGGTCGCACCTTCATCTAGTAAAGCATACGTGTCTACCTTACCTTTGGGACCACTTATCGTGATTGGGCACACCTTCAGTAACACGGTCTGTTGGTCGAAGTTGGCCGGACCAGGCACCGTCATGACGGCCGCCTCGGTTACTGTCGGCTTCTCGACCACTGGCTTAGCCTCTTCCTGCTGCTGTGGGGCAGCTAGGCTATGTAAGATGGTGTGGTGCGGGCGGCGACACCTCTTTACACCACAAGCCTTACCTTTACATGTGCCGCGGCGATGGCGGCTGTTGCAGCACTTAAAACACACGCTGTTTGCGCGTACCCACTGCCATCTAGCGTCTATATCTAGAACCTTGAACTTGGCGCACTTGGGCACCGGGTGGTCCTCCCCACAATATAGGCAACCGAGCTTCATACTTTCCTCTGTTGCCGTAAATACCGCCTCGCGACCTTTGCGGGGCGGGGCTTTGACACCCGAACCTTTTGTTTCCCTTTTCGGGTGAGAGAGTGGGTTGGAGAGTACATAGGCGAAGCGGGTCTCGCGGCGGGCTTCGCCGGCTAGGAATCTAGACAATAGTACTATTTTTGGCTCACTTACCTGATTTTCCTGATTTTGTTCCTCGGCGTAGCGGCACCAGCTTACTCGCGTCACACGATCTAATTTTTCTATTATTTCTGCTACCAAACTGGGGTTATAAATATAACCGTCAGTGTCCATGTTCTTGAGAATACATACTATATTCTGCACCTTAATCGAAAATTTATTGAGATCTCCCGATGATGTACTTAGTGTAAGACGTGGTAGTGACCTTACCTCTTCATTAATTCGTCGAATGACGACTTCAGGAGAACCATAGTGGTTCTCTAGCGCCTCCATCACAGCGTCGGGATCTACAGAATTGGACAGAAGTGACGCTACAAGCTCACGAGCTTCCCCTAACAGGCATTTACGAAGGCGATTTAAATTCTCTATAGATGAGAATGCATATAGAGAGGTAGAATCATAATAAGCTGCCCTAAATGGCAGCCAGTCGGACATGGCCCCGGAAAATACCTGCAGTTCGACAGCCTGGCGTGGTGGCGGCGGCCGGTACAGCGATGAACCTCGCACGGCGTCGGCGAGATGCATCACGGCGTCCCTGTCGCTCAACTCTCTCGTAGGCAGCGGCAGCGGCGCACTCGCACGTGGTGTTATTGCGGGCTCCATTGACACTCTCGTGGCAATCACTTTAACCGGTGGCGTCCTTTGGCGATTTTCGAACGTTAACTCATCGTCACGTGGTATTTTCGGCGCGCAGGCGGTATCGCGGCCGAACAACGGTGACACTGGGAACTCGTCGCGACGGTGTACCATGGCGCGACGCGTTATGACATTTTGCCCGGGCAGCGGGGCTTCATGATTGGCCGCTGCCCTCTCGTTGTTACGGTGCCACTCGTCCACACGACGTATCGAGTTGACCTCACTGACCTCACAATCTCCATAGCCGCTTCCTTCTGGCGAGGCGGCTCGTGCTTCGGCGATGGCGAGGTTGGCTTTCGCTCGAATCATCTTTGCCTTGATTTCTTGCTCCTTTTTCAGTTGCGCTAGCTCGAGTTCGGCGAGCTCCGCTTCCATCTGCGCTTCTAGGACGGCGACGCGGGACACAGATTGTGTGTCGCTAGCGTCGGCATGTTGTCGCGAGTCGCGCCGCCTTAGACTTGTCTTCACGGACGGCGCACGTGGCGGTTCCGACGCGCAGCAATGAAGCCTTCTTGGCACTCTGGCGAGCGCATCTTCTATGTCCAGAGAGTCATGCAGTCGGTTATTATAATTTATAACTCTCACCGTGTTATTTATTTCCGCGTCGCTGGCTTCCTCCACTATGTCGCTGACGTTACTCATGATTTCAACGTCGCGACGGCAGTTGATTTCAGCGACGCCACGGTCTCCGGCGGGGTCTCTGGGGGCGGGGGTGTCGGCCCTCCGCGCTGGGTCCTGCGATGGCGCGATCGACAACGGTGATCGCGGCGGCAGCTCGTTCACAATGGGTACACGGTGGTGATCCGCGTTATACCCAGACTCCGGTCCTGATTTGGAGTCATTCGTCTTCTTCCTGTACCTGGTTTCCATGGCGTGTGACATCGATGACTAACCAGGGACGTACCTTGATGTGTGCGTGGTATTTTTATATTGATCCGGCTCTCGAAGGACCACACTGTTGGCGACGGTCGTCAGGGCGCGGGCGGCGCTCTGCGTCGGCGGCGTCGCGGCGGCTCACGGTGACGGTCGTAGACCGGCGCGGCAAAGTGGACTGTATGTGTGTAGATGTTATGCGTGCGCGCGTCGGCGTGGTACCGAGACGGGCCGTCTTGCGCCCCTGGCGGTGTGTCGCTACCTGATTTTAGTGAGCTGGGCGGATCGAAGAAATACCACACACGTTCGGCGGAAAACTTGGTTTATTCGGGTCTTCCTTAGCACGATACAAGGGCGCGTCGGTCGGTGGGTCCTCAGGTAGGGCTTCGTGGTTGGCCTCCCGAGGTGTTTCCAGACTGACGTTACTCGCGTGTGCACTGCGGGACGAACTGTGGCGAACTGCCAGAGGTGAGCGCAAAGAGATGCCGCGCAAAGAAAGCGCGGTCTGGCAACATCACTTATCTCTTGTCGCGAATAACGCTAACTTAAGAGCACGGCCTGTCTGATATGTTGAGCAAGATAGCGCGATTGCGCTGCCTTGGTGTGAGCGAGAGGACGCTACTTCCTGAAGTTAGGTGCTCTTAAGTCAGGTACCTATTCCATGTGCGACTGCGCTTCACCTCGGAAAAGGCACACCATATTCCTATCATGTGGTGTTTATCTTTGAAATTACTTTTGTCTGGAAATACCTCGGCTTTCTTACTTAAAACTCATACTTTAATACCTGAAGACCCACTCACAAATATACCTTAACATAATGTACACAATCTAAAACTAATACACATTGATGAAAGTATACATAGAAAATCTTACTTACAAATCTTACTTACTTAGGACTTAACTGCTACACAAAACTATTTACATAAATATTATCACCGCATGGCCGGCTTAGAACATATTTTCATAAAATACCATGCGCGAGAGCCTATTTATTTGGAGAGAAGCTCTACATAAGGTGGTAGTACATGAGGTCGTCTCGCTCTAACCTATGCTTAAGTACCCGTTTCTCGGAAGGGACCTAGCCGTCCGCAACATAATTCTTACATAAACTTTTACACAATAAATCTTATCTTATCTTATTACATTGTATTACTTATGTATCTATCAATCTTACCACAAAAAATACCTACGTACCTTAGAGTATATTAGAGTATAACTACTCTAAGCTACGTACTGATTATCGCTACGAATTCCTGTGGCTACGCACCGTAGCTCGCTCGTAGGCATCGTAGGCACGTACGTAGCATTCGATGCACGTTAAAGCTACGTGTCTTACGGAGCACGTAATCGTAATTTTGAGGAGGAATTGACACTTTTTTTACGTATATTTGTTTGTTGGTCACGTTTTGACTCAAGAGTCATGAAAGCAGATGAGCGAGTAGGTACTTGTAAGGAGAGCAGATAATGATGAAACAGTCTTAACCTTGCTACAGTCTGTCCTCTAGGTGCCGGCTAGCAGGGTTCTAGGACAGTATGCAGATTAAGTAATAGAAGAACTTGGTAAAAAATATTATATTTTAAGGAAAATAACACAAAACAGTAACGTAGAAAATAGGTAGTAGTAGGAATTAAAATTGAACGGGGAGACGTCCGTTCGAGACAAAATACAGAAAAAAACTGAAAATACAAATAAAACAATGAAATTAATGGAATAATGAAGTTTAGAAATGGAATGGGAACATGATTTTGAATTTAAATGAAGAAATGAAATGAATGAATGAAGCAAGGAGGTTGATATGGACGATGAAGTCGACATCGTTACAACCTTAACAGTTTACGAAGCGAATGTGAGTAAAATAATAACTGACGAACCCTTCTAGGTTGCCTGGAAGAGATCGCTCTGAGCGATAAGGCCGCCTTTGTACACTTATTCTATGTTTCCTATTCTATGTACATTTCTTAGTTTAGTTTATAATCTTTATTATACACACAGACAAAATACAAAACAACTTAATTAATGAAAAAAATAAAATATGTACAAAAGGTATAGCATAACTCGTTTCGAGTTTTCTCCCTGCTTTTCCTTTCTTGTTTGCAATAAAGTATTAATCTATCTAACTAAGAAAGCATTTTTTTTATTGTTAAAACCAAATAAATAAAAAATCAGAGCCCACTATTGTTTGTTCCTATATGTCTGTTTTTTTTTTAATTTTTTACTTTTTGTTTTAACAATTAGTTTTCATTATCTTGTCTACTCGCCATTAGTAACTACGAGGCAGGCTGTTATTTGCCCTAATTCACTTTGTTAAATCTATAATGTACGCTGTTGATTTCCCAATAAAATTAAAATAAATAAATAAAGGATAACCCGGGGTCGTCCTAGACTGACCTTAAAGATCAGACTGACAGAGTGCTCATAGATTGTAATATACAGAACCCAGAGCCCAACGGCGACCATGTGTGAAACGACGAATGTCTGTCAGGAGAGGCGTGCCAAGACAGAGATTCGTGGCGCTCCATTCTCTCTGCCTACTCCGCAAGGGATATAGCGTGAAGTTATGTATGCTTACCTTTATTGAACATCCTGTCTATGATAAAACGAAAATCGTTCGATATAATGTAACTACAGTGACAGAACGTTAGCAAAGTAGAAGGAAGTCCATTAGCAAGTTTCGTTCGATTCCCAGTTCGGTTCCGATCGCCGCGGGTGGTCTGAGCGAAACTATTGTCTGGAAATCTGTATCTAGAAAATAGCTAAGTCCAGCCTGAACTTTCTCAGTGAGTGTAACCTTAGGATACTTTTTCACTAAAGCGAAACAAAGTAACAATGTACAGTAAAGTAATATCTACTTATTATTACCTATGTCCACGAATAAATGATTGATTAAGTACCTACTACCTACTTACTAAAGCTGGTGGTATGACACTGAGCAGAGTCAGTCTCTAATTACTCCAAAAGGTTGTCTGGAAGAAATCGCTTTTTGCGATAAGACCGCCTAGATTGTTTTAATAGTTTTTTACGCACTGAATCACACTAATTTTGTGCAATAAAGAGTATTCATTCATTCATTCATTCATTCTAGTTAGTACCACCTTTTACCTATTCCTGCCGCAACGCAGCAATGCTCGCATTGCAGTGTTCCGGTTTGAAAAGCAAGAGAGCCAGCGTGGCACATATAATCTAAAGAGTTAATTTGCTTTGTATCAATTTTTTTTTCTAATTTCTTGTATTTATTATATAAATTTGCACACCACATTGTGGTAGGATATGCTGAAACTACCTAATTTTAAGATCCTTCATACATGACGTATATTCTTGCAAATAAAATTCATTTCATTAGGCACAACATCCAAGTCCTCAAGATTAGAAGCGCATCGAAAACCCTCTAATAACATTATAGTGAGGTAAGATGTGATCATTTTTACCATCAGATGGTCCGTTTGCTCGTCTGCTCTCTACGTACATTACTTCACGCTTTGTCCCTTGCGGGGTTGGCAGAGACAACGGAGCGCCACGAATCCCTGTCTTGGCACGCCTATCTTTCTTCCTCTACGTCGACATATTCCTACTACATAGTCATCCGTCGTTTCACGCATGCTCGCCGTTGAGGGTCGTCTGCTCTGTATATTAAAATCTAAGAGCACTCTGTCAATCTGATCTTTATGGTCAGTCTAGGACGACCTCGGCTTCACCTTCCAATTATTATAGTGAGGTGAGATATCTACGTGCGAACGGTGACACCACACGAGTCCCTATACGTAGAATTTTACAATTGTAATAAGTTGTATTGATTGGTTATAAATAATTATAACCAATATAAGACTTTAATTTATCTAAATTACTTATATTAAATTATCAGTTATAAAAATCTGAAATATCTAATTAAATTAAATTGCATCATTATAAGGTTCTACAATAGGTTAACCATTCCCTGTTCCATCATCTGCTCTCCTTATAAGTACAATAAAAATAATTGAAAATTTATAAAAGATATCGTTCGATTTGCTATAAGTATGACTACTAAACCCGCATTTGACCTCGATCTCGCCTGATGGTAAGCGACGATGAGGTCGACGATGGAGCATGCGGGTCCAGTAAATGCCTATTCACTCTGGCCTTGAAGATCACAAGGTTGTAGGTTTCGGGAAATACAGACGCCGGCAGGCTGTTCCATTCCTTAGCCGTTCGCATAATGAACGAAGAAGCAAATCGCTTCGTACGAGCAGATGGGATATCAACAACATAAGGATGGAACCCCTCCCCGCGCCTGGTAGTCCGAAGGCGGAATGGTGATGCTGGAATTGGGTCGTGCAATTCTGATGCGCACTCTTCGAAATGTAATACGAGTACATTTAGGTTACGACTCGTGACCCACTACTGGTACATTATCTTGATATAATGACCTCGTGGTCCCACTGTCTGGTGGGATCATCAGTCAGCCGTAATGTAGTGCTATTTGTAACTTGGAGTAAAATAATCATAAATCTGTATGAAGAAATTAAAATATTTTTTTCTTGTCTTTAATAAAACAATATTTAATTTTAATTTCTTTTTCTCTTATAAGTATTCATGAATACCTACAAATAAACGTCTTAGTTTAATTGTAAAAAAAGACATTCAATAAATTATTCAAACCATTTTGGAGTATTCAGCTAAAAAAAGCTGAAAAAAATTTAAAAAAATTCGGTCGACAACAAACTGCGACTTGTGAAACACGCTTGCATAATTTCAATTAATTTAAACGGCTCTACCTTTTAGAGATCCACTAGAGGAATCGTGAGAACCTTAGAAGTTATTAAAAAAATTGATAGTAGTAAAAAGCGCTTTTGTTCTGCTTGTTATAATTTCCCACCAAATTTATAGTGGTGAAAATTGAGAGGAAGAAATTTGTCCTCAACAGGCTCCACAATGGGAGGCTCAATATTACTTTGAGTCAGCCCTAATCTGATAATATGAAACACTTACTGTTGTTTGCTAAGTTGGCTCTCAAAGTGAGGGCTGACTCTAATAATACCTTCCCTTCTCTTTTCTTAGTGATACTAACGAGGCTGACATGGTCACCTTGTCGTGTCCCAAAGCCTCTAAACTGAGACTTTAAAAAAACATGTATTATCAAGAATAGCAGGTGATTATATAGAATTAATTCTCAACATCTCAATAATTTATAGCATTCCGTGATCCATCGCAGTAATAAAACGAGCGCCGTGTATAAAGTTTTTTTTACTCTACTACTGCTTCGTGTGGTGCTATTTGCTGAAGTGAAAGAAAATATTAGGAAACGAAGGAAGGTACTATACTATATGAAAATAGTCATTTAAAATAATCTTTATTATAAACATACAAATATAGTCAATATAATATAAACATATTACATAATGTCAAAATCCTTAGTCTAATAAACCGAGTCGCACCCGGCGGAAAGGTGTCCATCACGCTGGCAGCGTTTCCACCCTGAATAGCCAGCGAGATGCGCTGCACCAGGTACGACTCGGCGCGAGGGGGTCATTAAAATAGTTATTTATTTTACATTAACCCTTTTTACTTATGAACTGTCTTAAACTGGCTTAAACCTAGTGATCTTTCAATGTTCCATACGGTGAATAAATGAGTATGAGTAATGTGGTTTCCTTTAACAGCAAATTATGCAGAGAACAGCAAATCAAGCATTGAAAGAAAGTAAGAAATAGATTTATTCCGGTATGCACACGACAGTTACAAAATAGATAAACGAACACAGATCAACAAACAAAAATACATAGTACAGAACCCTACAAAATAATAAAAAAATATTTTCCTGCACGAAAAAAAAAAACGGGTTCCATTTGACAATAATCCCGGACAAGTCGCCCGGGTACCGGCAGTTTAAATTAACCAGGTCTGGACTTGTGTCAGGTAATGAATTCACAATGTTACCATACTGTGTTAACACAATGCGTGCGGGAAAAGTTTGTAAATTTTATTTTTTTGGGCTCAGTGGATACACGGAACCCTTGTGAAAAGCTTAAGGTGTCTTTATAACGCCTTTTAAGGTTCCGTTTGTTGTAGAAAGCTGAACACATTTATTTTTTCATTGTAAATACAATCCAAAAAAAAATACAAAAAAAATATTAAAAAAAAAAAAAAAAAATTTAAAAAAAGTACAATAAATATATGTATTTATTTTTTGTATGGGTGTTGACCAGAAAAAATAAATTATAGCAAAATTTTCACACCCATAATCCCCGAGGGGGTAGGAACCACCATCATAGGTAGGTAGTTCCCACATTTCGAGGCAAGATTTGGTGAACAAACGTGATAAGTGGCGAGCCTATCGCCGTCTACTAGGTGTAGAATAGTATCCACTAAGACCCTTAGTCACCTCGTACGACACCCACGGGAAGAGTTGGGGTGGTGCTATTCTTGATGACCGGCACGACACGGCACAAAAATAAATTACTACTATTAATATTAGAATACTATTCTCAATTGAGATTCTTCACAATGTATAAATTTTTAACTTCAGACCAAAACTAATCTGAGTTTTTAACAGTTTAATATTACTGTAAAGTTAACGAATTTCGATTTAACTTTTATTCGTTCAGGCCGACGTAAGAACTATTTTATTTCTGAACACAAACTAATACAACTCACTGAAGAACGAGCATGAAGAACAAAGAACATGAAGAAACTTATTCTATTTGTCGGGAAACCTCGGACGGTGGTTTGATATTTTACACAAACATCGTTAAAAATAGTTAGAATTCAGACTCGAACCACCTAACTGTTACTGTTGCAGAATAAACCAAATCTAGATTATGTCCATAGCTTTTTAGGAACTAAACACAGTCCCATAGTACCTACCCAAATAAACCTTTGTTTACGAACCATGCATGTTTGATATCAAAGCGAACGTCAAGATTCGTTTCTATAGAGACACGACGGATGGCAGTGCCGTAAGCGGTCCGTTTGACTTGCCCTTAATTTGTCTAGCAACTATAAATAAAGTCCTTAGCAACGGCATTCCGAGGTTCTTGCCTACTACTATATTTGCATAGTTAAAAATATAGATAGATAGATAGAAACACTTTATTGTATACAAATACAGGAAAAGTAAAAACTACAGGAACAGCAGCACGTTATGTACAAAGGCGGCCTTATCGCTTAAAGCGATCTCTTCCAGGCAACATCTGAAGTTAATTGGACATTAAAGGGATTAGTGAAAGTGTAGTGTGAAGATATTAAAAAGGTTTCAATTACTTAATACACAGTAAAATTAGTAAAATAAAAGTAATATGATATAATTATAATTACGTAGGTATACTAAAATAGTTAAATGCATAGATATACATAATATAAATAAATATATAATAAATAAACACATATAATATATAGTAAACAATAAATAGGTAAATATACTAATAACCACTGATCGGTGTAGGTAGGGCTGTTTGGGGTCAAAGACCTCAAAAGCTAGATTAGTTCTAGGTTAGTATGGACATCTGTAGACGTCAGAGTGAAGCGAATTTATAATTCAATAGAATTTCGTCGTCTATTTCATTTCTTTCAAGTATGTCTAAATCCGGGTTTCTTTAGTAGTCTTCTAGTCTTCTTTTAAATTCCGAAAATCCCGGGATTATTTAATTATTTTTTTTAATGGCATGTCCATAGTATGATGATCGCAGGTTGGAATTACCAAAAGTAGCTCTATCTACAGCGATTTTTTCAATTCCGTAAATCCCGGGATTATCCTAATATGGTTTATAAGAAAGCCGTCTCCATATCATGACCACAGTTTGCAAGTACCAAAAACAGCCCTACCTACTCCGATCGCTAATAATAATAAAATAACGACAAATAATGAATTGAAATATTTTATTTCCAGAAGCAATACAGATACAATAAATTATCAGTAATTTCTTCTATATTATAAACTAGCTGTTGCCCGCGACTTCGTTCGCGTCATATAGCCTATGTCACCCGGGGATAGTGTAGCTTCCCAACGGTGAAAGAATTTTTCAAATCGGTCCAGTAGTTTCGGAGCCTATTCAATTCAAACAAACAAACAAAAAATCAAACCTTTCCTCTTTATATATTGTTATAGATTATAATGAAGAATGAGACTCGTTTAAAATATAGTGTTCAAACTTAACACTTTAGTTTTGGTGGGGATATAACATGGATGAAAAAATATATAGTCACCCCCTAGGGGCGGGCGTCCGTTCCTTCATGGGATATAAAATCTAGGTCGGACATACTTACGTATAAAACTTGTACAGACCCACCTGGCTCAGTAAAAATTGCCCAGGTAACATAAAAAAGAAATATTTCCTCGACAGTTAATAATTTCCTCTGTTTCAGTAGTAAAAGTGTTTTACAGTGGAAATCTGTAACCTGTAATTTTTTTGTCGGTTCCTATTACGTATTATTTTGTCATAATAGCCACTGAGTAGCATAGGTAAATCATTTAAGTCAGGCTACGCCCGCGACGTAAGACGGGCGCGGGGCGGGTCCCACCTCCCGCTCATCGCACGCTCGCGCTCTGTTGTCTCGCCCCGCGCCCCTCTCACATCGCGAACGTGGCCTGACTTAAATGGTTTACCTATAGATATCAAGATACTCAATTGCTATTAAGATTTAAAAGGGGCAAAAATACATACAGCTAGCCCATTTAGCAGAATTTTCAAGGCAACAAGAAAATGTTGTGTTATTTTATAAAACACTACTTTTATCTTATCTTATGATAGGGGGCCGGGAATAACCCAGCGGCACTTCGACCCTTGAGGATCTTTTGTGCCTACCCCATTTTACACACTGGTCATCTCTATGTGCCGGTTTCCTTACGATGTTTTCCTTCACCGTTAGAGCAGTCGGTAAACGTACGTAAGTCTTCGAAAAATACGAAAAACTCATTGGTACATGGCACTGCCCGATTTCGAACCCGTACCTCCCGCTTGAGTCCGGTGCCCTAGCCACTGTGCCACCGACGCTCTTTAAAGAATATTGTAGTGAGGTTGATAGCTACTTATTGGAAGAAATATCACTAGACTTGGGTAGGTACTTACTCGTAGAGCTAAAATTTTATGAACGCTTTTCTACAATTTTCTGCAATAGAAAGTAGCTACTCTAAGAGCTAAATAGAAAGTAGCTACTCTAAGAGCTAAATAGAAAGTAGCTACTCTAAGAGCTAAATAGAAAGTAGCTACTCTAAGAGCTAAATAGAAAGTAGCTACTCTAAGAGCTAAATAGAAAGTAGCTACTCTAAGAGCTAAATAGAAAGTAGCTACTCTAAGAGCTAAATAGAAAGTAGCTACTCTAAGAGCTAAATAGAAAGTAGCTACTCTAAGAGCTAAATAGAAAGTAGCTACTCTAAGAGCTAAATAGTACCTATTTAGAAATTACAAAAGGTCATTCATAATAATATTTTAATGTACGAGGGATTATGATGAAGGAAAGCAAACGAGCAACCACCTGATGGTAAATGACCACCCTTATCGCACATAGGCTAAAATATAAAATATAATATATGATCATAAATAATAGAAGTTTAAAAATCAAAATTACAATATGTAATAATTTTCGTAATAGTATTTTGTAATTTGTTACTATTAATGTTTAGAAGGTAGTTATTTATAAGATAAATAAAAATAATAAAGGTAAAAAAATAAAGATAAAATAATAAAGGTTGGCTGGAAGAGATCCCTGTGGGATAAGCTCGCCTTTGTACATATTGTAATGTTTTTATTTTCTGTGTATTTTTGTGTGTGTGTACAATAAAGACACACAAACAAACAAACTACCCTTTATTGAATACCTTTTTGTCAAAGCACTGTCTCCCAAGATACAGGTTCGCCTAGTTTAGGAGTCAGGGTATTGTTCGACTTACAAGCATTGTGATGTTTTCAATATAGATTATTTTTATTTTATATATTTTTAATCTATTTCTTTTCGAGGCTTCGGTCCTTTATGGGACCATGTCAGCCTCAAGTCTAAAATATTGCTAAAGGGTTTTCGGTGCTCCGCTAACCTTGAGGCATCTAACAGAGTGCCTCATGTGACGGTAAACACTGGCTCAATAAAGAGCTTCTGGTTGACCAGAAGCTCTTGAGAGCTTCAGAACATTTTCTCTCTTCTTTCTTCGTTGATGAAGATCGTGATCGTTCTATGGAAACGACCAGATAGAACTACTTTCTCGGCAGTTTACACACTGGTTATCTCACTGTGCAGATTTCTTCGCGATGTTTTTCTTCACCGTTACAGTAGTCCGTAAGTGTACTAAAAGTGTTTTAAGTCTTTGGAAGAAAAAAAAAACGAAAACTCATGTCATTGCATGGCATTGCATGGTTTCGAACCCGGACTGGGCGCATGGTAAACATTCACTGACATTAACACACGTAGTAGAGTCGTCATAAAATGTTTACCTTTCTGCACGCCGTCTGTTTCAAAACTCGTAAACCCCGCCGAGAGGGCGCGATCGCGAAAAATTGCGATTTCCCGCCTAATGAACGTTTGAATTATGAAGCCGAGGAGCTTTTTATTGCTAGAGTAGAGATGGGAAAATACCTGTTACCGCGTTCGAGTTACGAGTATGCTACCAGTTAAAGAAACTAATGGCTACCGTGCTACGAACGTTCTACCACGAAACTTGCACAATCCTACAACTAAACCGTAGCAAACGCAAGGCTAGTATATTTCGGTGATTTTCACAGCATAATGTCTTATGGCATTCTTCTGTGGGGCCGAATAAATGTACTGACTGTCGCGGGTCAGTATATTTATGAAAATATCATGTATGTACGTAAAAACTTAATTTCAATACCTGAAACAAAAACAAACTTGCAGTCCCACGCTTTAGACTTAGTAAAGTAAACACATCGTTTATGGGTCACTGTGTACGATTTTATTATAAGATACCTGATACTGTAATAAATATGACAGAGAAAAAATTTAAGACCCATATAAGACGGATATTATGTAAAAAGGGTTATTCTATATCATCATCATCATCATCAATATTATAAAGAGGAAAGGTTTGATTTTTTGTTTGTTTGTTTGAATTGAATAGGCTCCGAAACTACTGAACAGATTTGAATAATTCTTTCACTGTTGGAAAGCTACATTTTTCCTGAGTGACATAGGCTATATTTCATTTTCCAAAAAAATGGGGATCCTTACTTAAATTACGATAAAGTGTAAAAAAATATCAAAAAACTTCCTTACATCGCGTACGCTGCGAAAACTATTGATGATAGAACAAAATGATATATAACATTTTTTTAGAACACACCATTATCAACAAAAAAATCAGCGGTAGCGTGTCTCTAACTATTATAGTAATGTCACAATAAGCGTTTTTTTTATAAAAAAAAAAAGAAATTAAAATACCACCGCTACAAAAAGCTCTTTATTTGTACCTTATCAAAATAAATGATTTATTATTTAAGACTGCTTCAATACCTTTATATTACTTTTTGAATTATTCGATTCTGACATTCCATTCAAAAGATATCACGAGTTTAAAACTTTGAAAAAATAAACTCCATTCGGCTACTTATGCGTTGTAGGGCGTCACTCGGGCAGGGGTACGGGAGGGGAGTTAAGATCACGAAATAAACTTGCCGCGCGGCTCACTCGCGCGGTCGGCACCCTACGTGATGGATGTGCGCGGAATTCATTAAAAATACGCTTGATAATAATTCGTTTAGTAACTAAACCCATTTAAACAGTTCTTTTCAGAACTAGACCCTAGGCTTTTCTTTTGGGGTTATGACCTCTTTACAATAATGAAAAACAAAAATTGAAAAAAAATATAAAAAAAAGAAACATAAAAAATAAACAAAAAAAAACATATAAATACAAAAAAAAACATATAAATACAAAAAAATCATATAGATACAAAAAAATCATTAAATAATATCAAAGAATTTAATTATTCTTATATTTTTTTTAATTTACTCTTTTTTAGGAGCTCGACGCAAAAAGGAGTGAATATGTGTGTTATATTATTATTATTATTATGAATGTGTTAAAATTAACAAATCTAAATGTAATGTTTAATGCCCGTGCGAAGCCGGGACGGGCCGCTATATAAAATAAATGACTACTTAAATGATAAAGACGCTTGGTCCTAAATCCAGCTCCAGCTCTGCACATTGTGTGTGTATATGATTGTATTCATAATTATTGTAAGATATATTTATTTCAAAAGATGTGCTGCTGAAAGTTGCGCCGCTTCATTCCTTTCAGCTACAGCACCTTACGAAGCGGTGGTAGAGTGAAACATGACGTTGTAAAAATGTACTTTAAGGTACTTACAATAAAAAAGTTTGATTTGATTTAAAAGCTCTAGATTAATAAGGAGACCGTATTTTCCCATCGCTTTTTTTTTCAAAAACTGCATGAAATAAAAAATTTCATGTGTCTATGTTTTATTTTTACCCCCCCCCCCCCCCCCCCCCCCACACACAAATAGTAGACGAGTGAAATCAACGTAAGCAAATCTTTAGAAATGACTTTTCGGTCTAAGTTACAAGCAAGCTATAGCGCCATTTCAACTCCCATTCACAGCCGCTGTTGAAAAATAAAAACTTAAAAATCCTCCCGCCCATTTATCTGTCTATTGCACATTGTTAATTGTATTGGACTTAACGTTAAAAGTAATGCAGTTAGTAAACATAATTTTATATACAAAAAATAACGTTACAAAATAACTACCAACCTATTACTACGTTCCTTTAATCCCCGCCCTAGCCGCGTCGGTACACGGCAAGCGTTATTATTGCAACAAGTTTAATTGACTTTAGTTTTAAAGTTTCAAGCGAGAGAGTTAGTTATTTCGCCGCCATTTTGATTTTTACTATCTTTTTATGTTTTCAAAAAGTAAATAAAAGAGATTGCAGCTTTCAATCTAGAAAATACGGTACGTATAATATAGCACAGACCACAGACAGACAGATGACATAACGAATGGGCGAGCTTTTTTCCTTTATTTTTTTTTAATTGTTAACGGCTGTGAATGAGAGTTCAATAAAATGACCCCCCGCCTTAACTCTTCTTTTACAGTCTGATTATAAAGCGGATGTCAAAACACACTGCCATTTCCATAATGATTTCAGTAATGGTTGCTGTTTAAATTCAAACTGAACATACATACTCGTGGATACGCTATATCTCTTGCGGGATAGGCATAGAGAATAGAGCGCCACAAATCTCTGTCTACAGTCATTCGTCGTGCTCACCAATGCACGCCTCATCTTATCTTATCTTATGATAGAGGGCCGGGAATAACCAGCGGCACTTCGACCCTTGAGGATCTTTTGTGCCTACCCCATTTTACACATTGGTCATCTCAGTGTGCAGGTTTCCCTCGCGATGTTTTTCTTCACCGTCAGAGCAGTCGGTAAATGTACGTAAGTCTTCGAAAAATACGAAAAACTTATAGCAGGCCTCCTTAGAGGTCCAGCACAAAGACAATATTAAAAAGAAGATAGTGACAGTGTGGATAGGAAAATTAATTATTCTTTTGGAGTTTTTCCCGCGCTTTTGTCGCGTCCACACCAGCTTGTTTTCGTTGTCTTGCAAATTGTTTTACAGTAGTGCTTTTCAATAGTGTTTTTCTAGTAAGAATGGTGTTTCTTGCTCGAAGAACTTCGACAAGATGTGAATAATGTGTGGGACAGTGAAGTAAAGTCAAATAAGACGCTGCAGCCCGATCCGTACTTGGCTGGATTTTGAAGAGCCATACTGCGTCCGGGACGCCTTCTTTGGTTCGGATGGTGCAGAAGCGTGGAAGATTCTCCCATATAGCATTGAAATGTGTCACACCAGCATTTTAATGAAGACTTGAAAGAGTTGTTTACATCAGACATGGCTGTATGGGCTCAGTTTCCTTTGCCTTAAAAAAAACAATAATTATTCTTTTGTTTATTAGTGTCAGTAAGTGTATTATTATATATAATACTCAAGTTTTATTACGATAATATTTTACAGATTTATTGTTACTGAATTGACACTAACCTGCACAGTGCAAGAGGAAACCTGCACACTGAGATGACCAGTGTGTAAAATGGGGTAGGCACAAAAGACCCTCAAGGGTCGAAGTGCCGCTGGGTGAGGCGTCTATAAACTCATTCCCGCATGGGAGTCCGGTGCCCTAACCACTGTGCCACCGACGCTCTTCATGCTCGCCACATACAATACATGTATTTTTACCCGACTTTCTCGATCCATTTGTGAATGACAGTCAACTTCTTTACTAAATTAGCTTTACTTCACTCAATCTGTACTTGTCACTTTGACAGTCCCGTTGTACTGATAACTAGAAAGGAAGGCTGGTACCCTTTACCTTTATCCCTTTGGAATAAGGTGGAAAATACAGGTCTCGTTATTGATTGGCCAAGGAACGATCCGATTGTGATTGACAGGTTTATCCTAACGGAAATCCAGTTTTCTTTCCATTCGGATTTAGGTCGAAGCTCAAACGCTGCATTAAATTTTGCGCGATTGAAGATTTTTTTCAAATTCAAGAAATATTTATTGCACACATCACAATAATTTATGAATTACAAAAAAACTTTGCTATTTTATTATGCACAAATAGAAAATATAATATAATATAACACTAAAATAATACTAAAGCTAAAACTAAACTAAGGCTAAGAAAACTAAAGATAAAAAAATTCAGTTAAGTCCCCCACATCTGGCAGTGTACCCAAGAGACTGGCTGCGTTGCCCCGTTGGATAGCTAAGCTAATCCGCTGGGCCAAGTAGGAGCCAGATCTTGGGTCTTTTGACGCGTAAAAAAAAATTATTTATAATTGAAGGTACACACTAACTAACAATTACAGTTAAGCATAAGACCGTTCAGAATCCCGATGCACGAAAGACTGATAGCTCGGATACGCGTGTAATTCACTGTTTGTGTTGGTTTAGTAGATTATGATTGAATCCCAAATTTTTGATACTGGTCGAGTTTCGGAAATATTTTTTTTATTTACTACTAAACCCGCATTTGACCTCGACCTCGCCTGATGGTAAGCGACGATAAGGTCGACGATGGAGCATGCGGGTCCAGTAAATGCCTATTCACTCTGGCCTTGAAGATCCCAAGGTTGTAGGTTTCGGTAAATACAGCCGCCGGCAGGCTGTTCCATTCCTTAGCCGTTCGCAAATAATTGTGTGTGACATGAAGAGAGACGCCAATACGACAGACAAACAGACAGTACGACATTGTTGCCCTCTATAGCTATAAGTTGGAAAGGGTCAAGTTGAAAACCAGCGTCGGTAGATATATACATAGACACTCAGCTGAACTTGGCCCTTTTAATAGATCATATCATATGTTATCACTTGTTAGAATAGAAAATTTGGTCAAGTTAGAATCTTACTCATCTTGTGATATTTCTTACATAATTTTTATCATATGGTCTATTAAAAAAGGATTTTCTATTTCTATTTCTAAAATAAAATATACAAAATCCCGCCACCTTAGAGCAATAGTTACGCAAGTTCAATTTTTGTGCTTAAAAACCTGAAGAAGGAAGGATGTTTGTTGTCTATTCCATAGTCCTACACCACCAATTCATCTTCCGCATTAATTTGTTTAATCATCGAAGTAAATATTTCACTCTCAGCTTTCAAGCCCTCTTTGCCTCTGTAATATGGAAACTCATTGCTGGTTGAAAGATAATAAATCCCAGGTTTATCAAAGTTTGTCTCTAACCCAAGGTAGTTAGTCTGAGTATTGTTGTAACAATTGGCATACCTCGCGTCCTGAACAGAATCGCATTTTACAGCTATAAAGTATTTAGGGTGCTCTAAAGCTACCCACCAATAGAGTAAAACCTTTACATGGCTGCACAAAACCAAGCATGGTATTTGATATAAATCGTTAGGTTGATATTCTCCACCATTGACGTAAAAATCTACATGTCCTAAAGGATCAGCCATACCAAACCCATCAATATTAGTGTGAACCACGTCAACTCTCTCAGCATCAGTTGAATTCAGCCTCAAATGTGGTGGGAGGGTTCTAAAGCAGGGTCCGGCGGGGTCTAAACCAGTAATTCTAGAAGGCTTGGTGCCAGTGAGGGCGTAGAAGCGTTTGGCTGCGTATGCGGCGATGTGGGCCCCAAGGCTGACGCCAACCAGTTCTAGTTTGTCAGCTGTTAGGCCTTGGGATGTCAAATTCGCCATGAACTCTCCTATCCTCTTGCCGATAACTTTCGATATACGAACAGCTCTGTAAATTAAAAAATCTATAATAATACTAAAACTAAAACTAAACTTAGACTAAGAAGAAAAGTTAAACTAAAGTTAAAAAAATTGGGCAAAGTCGCCCACATCCGGCAGTGTACCCAAGAGACTGGCTGCGTTGCCCCGTTTGATAGCTAAGCTAATCCGCTGGGCCAAATAGGCGAAAGCTCTTGGGTTTTTTGACGCGTCGACCAGGCGCTTGGCGAGGTCCTTGAAGACGCGGTGCCCCCCGGTCCCAGGGTCCCTATGTTTCTACCCCAAACAGCTCAAATATGTATGTTTCACCCAGACTATTATATTTACGCTGTTTGACGGTTTCTGCAGCAGCAGTCGCAGTCGGCTTTATAAGAGGTGGCTGGAAGGTGAGATGGGGCAAGGGTGTCTACACAGGTGGCATCCCACACCAAAGGCCGTCCCATCTTCCAGGGTACCAGGGTTATTCCGTCGGGTTTCTTGCCATCGTCACACGTCAGTCCGCTCGGTTAAAGAACAGCTGGCGTTCCGGCGGAGGAAAGAGCCCGGCGTATGATGTCGCTTTACCACTTATATACCGTACCGTTATATACCGTACCACTTATGGGGTGGAGTGCCATGAATCCGCTTACCCACAGTCATTTCTCCATTCACGCTTGCTCGCCTTTGGCATATCACTTACTTAGGATACATTTTCATTACGAAACTTAACATTTCAGCGACAATAACATTGTAGCCCCGCTTGCAGTACTTGTTTGCTATGGCCTGGGTGTGTAGGTACCTAGAACTGTCAAGGTATCCCGTAGAGTATACCATGGTCTTTTTGTTCTTTAGATCTGGAAAAATAAGGAGGCCTGTTTTTGGCTTGATTGTAAAAAAAAGAACAACTATTCAGAAATTGTATAGCTGTAAGGTTTCTCAGAAATAAAATAAGGTACGAGTAATAGACATAAATCAAATAAATTTTTTTAAATTGTAAATAGAAATACGTAACATCTTCTCGTCGCCCATACCTCAATGTCTAAAGACAAGAGTCTTTAACCAGTGCGTCCTACCAGTAATGACCTCCGGAGCCGAAACGTGGACACTGACGGTGCGACTGGCTCACAAATTGAAAGTCGCTCAGCGTGCTATGGAAAGAGCTATGCTCGGAGTATCTCTGCTGGATCGAATCCGAAATGAGGAGATCCGGCATAGAACAAAAGTTATCGACATAGCTCATAAGATTAGCAAGCTGAAGTGGCAGTGGGCCGGTCACATCTGTCGCAGAACCGACAACCGCTGGGGTAGGCGTTTGGGCAAACGTAGTGTGGGACGCCCCCCTGCTAGATGGAGCGACGATCTTCGTAAGGTGGCTGGCAGCGACTGGATGAGAAGAGCCGAAGATCGGGCTGAATGGCGCGCCCTGGGAGAGGCCTATGTCCAGCAGTGGACTAGAATAGGCTGCTGATGATGATGAAGTAGAAATATAAATATAAATAGAAAAACCTTTATTAATAGACCATATATAAAAATATCAGTAAAAAATATGTAAAAATATCACAAAATGAGTCGGATTATTAATTGACCATAGTACCTTATCTTTTCTTATAATAGGGGCCCGGGAATAACCCAGCGGCACTTCGACCCTCGAGCATCTTATGTGCCTACCCCATTTTACACACTGGTTATCTCACTATGCAGATTTCCTCACGATGTTTTCCTTTACCGTTAGAGCAGTCGGTAAATGTACGTAAGTCTTCGAAAAATACGAAAAACACATTGGTACATGGCACTGCATGGTTTCGAACCCGGACCTCCCGCTTGGGAGTCCGGTGCCCTAGCCACTGTGCTACTCACGCTGTAAGTAAATACCTTAAAGGAAATTTTTTCACATTTATACTCTACCACCGCTATAGCTGAAAGAAAAGCGGCGCAACTTGTATTCATACAAAGTGCAGAGCTGAATTTAGGACAAAGCCTCTTTACCGTTTAAATAGTCATTTATTTTTACAGCCATTTTTATATGGGTCTTAAATTTTTATCTGTCATATTTATTACAGTATCAGGTATATTATTATAAAAACGTACACAGTGACCCATAAACGATGTGTTTATCTGTTCATTGACAACTGTATAAGCCTTAATGACTCCGTGCAGTGTTGTGGGATTGAAGATGTATAAAAATGCCCCCCAATACACAGAAAATGCTTTTCAACCAATAAACTTGGCATGATAACTATATTATGACCCCCCCCCCCCCCCCCCCCCGTCACACGATGTCACACTTCGTTGACCCCCTCCCTTCTCTTAACGTTTATGGATGGCCCCCTATGAGTAATGCAACCAATGGTATAAGACTATAATACTGGATGTCAAAAGGGGGAGACTTCAGATTTCGGAACTATAGGGGTTTTTGTTACACGCAGAATAGTCAGTATCTTACCAATGTATTTGCTTTTAGCCAGAAGCTGCGCCGCGGTAGGTATCGGCATGGGAGTTCTGACCACCTCTCCCGCGTCCGAAATCCGATGGTGGATGATATGCAGTAGCGACAGCATACCAGGACTGATGCTCGCGTTCTTTGTAACTCCTGGACCTAGAATGTTCTTGTAATATTGTAATGATATTGTATAATTAGAATCCTGAATAATGTTACCTGTAATGTGATAACCACTTTACTAATTGGTATTTTAACTCATAGGTTATAAATGGAGTAATGATTGTAAGGGGCAATCCATAAATTACGTTACACGAATTTCATGATTTTTAGAACCCCGTCCTTGTCACAGGTGGTCACATTTGTGTGACCCGCCCTCCCCTGGTGTGACGTCACATATTTTGCCATTTTAAATTTAGAAATCATTAAATTAAAGCAGCACGTTCAAAGTTATTTATATATTTCTATTTAAAATCTTTTTTCATAACATCAACAATTATGGGGGGGGGGGGGGTGTCAACAAAGTGTGACATCGTGTGACAGGGGGGGGGGGGGGGGGGGGGGGGGGGAGACACAAGATGATTAAATTTTGTATCGTTCATTTGATTTATTATTTTGCAAATTTTAGATTTATTATTTTGAACATTTGCAAAATAATACATCAAATGAACGATACAAAATTTAATCATCTTGTGGCCATGGACTTTGAACCCATTCCTTTATATTATTTATGACTTCTTCTTTTAGATTCACGCATGCGAAGTCACGAAGCTTATGACTCGTCCCCCCCAAGTCACACGATGTCACACTTTGTTGACCCCCTCCCTCCCCCTTCACGTGTGACGTAATTTATGGATTACCCCTAACGGGAACGTATACAAAAATACAACATACAAAAATCTTTATTTGCTTAAAAGGTTTTACATTTAACACTCAGACTCCGCACTAGGATAATCCTGTATCCAGGCAGCCCTGTACCAAAGTTACTAAAAATTAAAGCTGATGTTGAATTCTGATCATAACCAGTTTTATCTATCTATCTAAAGCGATTTTATTTATTTATAGTTTTAAAGAAATAATTTTATTTAATTGTACACAATCTCAGCAAATAATAATATCAATCTATTTAATCGACAGTTACATAAGCGAAATGAACGGTTGATGATTTTTACTGAGCTCTCTGTTAATGATGATACAATATCTTAATTTCTTCGACAAGATCTGCGACAGTTACATCAATGAAATGATCGGTTGATCATTTTTACTGAGCTCTCTGTTAATGATGATACAGTAGCTTCATTTCTTCGACAAGATCTGTTCTCGACAGTCACATCAACCAAATGATCGGTTGATCATTTTTACTGAGCTCTCTGTTAATGATGATACAGTAGCTTCATTTCTTCGACAAGATCTGTTCTCGACAGTCACATCAACCAAATGATCGGTTGATCATTTTTACTGAGCTGTCTGTTAATGATGATACAGTAGCTTCATTTCTTCGACAAGATCTGTTCTCGACAGTCACATCAACCAAATGATCGGTTGATCATTTTTACTGAGCTCTCTGTTAATGATGATACAATATCTTAATTTCTTCGACAAGATCTGCGACAGTTACATCAATGAAATGATCGGTCGATGATTTTTACTGAGCTCTCTGTTAATGATGATACAATATCTTAATGTCTTCGACAAGATCTGTTCTCGACAGTCATCATCATCATCATCATCAGCAGCCTATTCTAGTCCACTGCTGGAAATAGGCCTCTCCCAGGGCGCGCCATTGAGCCCGATCTTCGGCTCTTCTCATCCAGTCGCTGCCAGCCACCTTGCGCAGATCGTCGCTCCATCTAGCAGGGGGGCGTCCCACACTACGTTTGCCCAAACGCGGTCTCCACTCCAGAACTCGTCTACCCCAGCGGTCACATCAACGAAATGAACGGTTGATCATTTTTACTGAGCTCTCTGTTAATGATGATACAATATCTTAATGTCTTCGACAAGATCTGTTCTCGACAGTCATCATCATCATCATCATCAGCAGCCTATTCTAGTCCACTGCTGGACATAGGCCTCTCCCAGGGCGCGCCATTGAGCCCGATCTTCGGCTCTTCTCATCCAGTCGCTGCCAGCCACCTTGCGCAGATCGTCGCTCCATCTAGCAGGGGGGCGTCCCACACTACGTTTGCCCAAACGCGGTCTCCACTCCAGAACTCGTCTACCCCAGCGGTCACATCAACGAAATGAACGGTTGATCATTTTTACTGAGCTCTCTGTTAATGATGATACAATATCTTAATGTCTTCGACAAGATCTGTTCTCGACAGTCATCATCATCATCATCATCAGCAGCCTATTCTAGTCCACTGCTGGACATAGGCCTCTCTCAGGGCGCGCCATTGAGCCCGATCTTCGGCTCTTCTCATCCAGTCGCTGCCAGCCACCTTGCGCAGATCGTCGCTCCATCTAGCAGGGGGGCGTCCCACACTACGTTTGCCCAAACGCGGTCTCCACTCCAGAACTCGTCTACCCCAGCGGTCACATCAACGAAATGAACGGTTGATCATTTTTAGTGAGCTGTCTGTTAATGATGATACAGTAGCTTCATTTCTTCGACAAGATCTGTTCTCGACAGTTACATCAACGAATGTGAATGTGACGCTTTCGCGGCAAAAAGGATGGGTCTGCTAGGTTCTGCCTATCCAGGCACAAGAGAATTCAAATCCCTCCCACTAATATGCACAGTCTTGCTCATGCATGAAATATTCGGGGATGAACACAAAAGATCCCACTAGGTCGAAGTGTCGCTGGGATTCCCAACCGCCATTAAAAGATAAGATAAGATACATCAACGAAATGATCGATTGATCATTTTTACCGAGCTGAGTTAAATCATACAATAGTTCATTTTTTTCGACAAGATCTCTTCATACCATACATATATAACCTCACGTCTACATCACAAAATATACAGATATAGTAGAGAGGGTAGACAGAGGAACCACCGACAGTTAATTCCCACTTTTCGCCGTAAGATGAACGGTGATTGAGGAGCTCGTAGCCTAGTTGCGAGCATGGTCCGAAAGTGATCGTGCAGGTTAAGCAACGTTGGCGCGGTCGGTACCAGGTAGGGTGACCACCTGTGACATATTTTATCTGAGCTTCTCCGTGCCTCGGAGAGCACGTTAAGCAGTCGGTCCCGGTTGTTTTCGTTCGACAGCAGTCGTTAAGCCATTTCAGAGGCCTACGGGCGCCCTGAACAACCATACAGACAGAGACATTGATGCAGACAAATCATACTTACAATTAGATAAATATCCCGCAGGGTTTCCATAATTTGGCCGCGGGATAGAAGTGCCTCGCACTGATCCGGACGCGGCCACGAAAATGGCCACGAACGCGAATGTGGCCATTGCAGCAACACCAATTTCTATTTATTTTTTAGTAATTAAGAGCGAAAAGTATTAGATTTACTAGGTATACAATCAAATAATAGAACAGAATTGACTTTTATAGCGAACAATAAGCTATTTGATGGATGGAAATATCTTACTGGAAAAACATTGGAACAAAAGTCACTTACTGTGTACTGAATGACTTTGGCATTGAAAATGGTACTTTTATATTGCTATTTTTATGTATATGACTAAATTACAGTAATCTCAATTATTTATATAACAAAAGGATTCTCAATGTCACTAGCGAAACGGTAATTATCGTTAGTGAGTTTTGAACAAATATTTTATGACGACAGATTGATAAAATTAATCATTACAGAACGTTGAAGAAGATAGATAGATAGAAACACTTACAGGGATAGTAGCACTATATGTTTGAACTATGAGGAAACAGAAAAATTGCTGGCCATAACCAAATAAAATAAATAGGCATATCTAACCTACATAATAAACACACACGCACACTCACTTACACACAACACACACACACATTTTAATAAAACCACACTCTCATACACCCCAACATATCCTCCCATACTATCATAATGTTATAGATATTAAGCACTAAAGAACTTTACCGACAGCAGCACACACAAAGAAGCAATTTAATAAACCGATATGGTGGACCGGAAGCAAATGATCACTACAGCACAGGGCAACCTATTGTAGGTATCAGATGCAAATATTTCACCCAGCCTAAAAAACACTAGACATTAACTTTTGAAATGGAATAAACTCTGTTCGGATTTAGATTAAGATATTTTACATAAATTTCATTAGTATTTTTATTTGTAAGTTAGTTTAAGGCTTTTGTCATATTTTTGAAATAAACTTATTATTATTATTATAAACTTATGTGGCGACGGCCTTATCGCTTAAAGCGATCTCTTCCAGGCAACCTATGAAGTTAATTGGACATTAAAGAAATTAGCGACAGTGTAGTGTGAAGATATGAAAAAGGTTACTCAGGGTATATGAAGAAGTTCACAAAGCAAAATAAAATTAATAATATAATTTGAGAAATACGTATAATATACTAAAAATGTTTTAAAAAGGAGCTGTTAGTAAATAATATACTGAAAAAGTTAAAAAGGAGCTGAAAAAGTGTTATTATAATTGGTAATATTAGTAACTTTGTAACGATGTCGACTTCATCGTCCATATCAACCTCCTTACCATCAATTTCAACCTCATTGTTAGCGTTTATCTCACCTCATTTCGTGTTGGCATCTTCATTTCTTCATCTATATTTTCAAAATTCAAATCATATTCCCATCCCATTTCTAAATTCCATTATTCCATTAATTTTATTGTTTTTACTTATTCTCATTGTATTTTGTCCTGAACGGACGTATGTCCGTTTTATAAAATTGTCTCCTACTACTACCTATTTTCTACTATTGTGTTGTTCTGTTCCTGATAAATATAATATCTACTATTACCAAGTTCTTCTATTACTTCATCTGCACACTGTCCTAGAACCCTGCTAGCCGGCACCTAGAGGGCAGGTTGTAGCAGTAATTACTTAACTATAATTACTAACTAAATTAGTAAAAAAAAATCAGAATATTTTATCATATTATAAGTCAGTTTATTTGTAAGCATCGCCGTAGGACCAAATACCTATAGTTATTGTTTTGTCCAAAAAATACCAAATTATTTAGTTTGAATTTACCTAGATTTTATCGATGTCATGATGAGTTATTGCTTAAAAAATATGTCTAAAGCAAATGTATCACAAAATTATAATCTATCTGTCTATAAGCCCGTGTCTGCCCACTGCTGGACATAGGCCTCTCCTTGCTTGCTTGCTCGTATGGTTAGTGGCAAACCTATTTGTCAGAATTGTTCAGGCCGCCCGTAGGCATCTGACATGGCATAAGGACTGCTGTCGAACAACAGCAACCGGGACCGACTGCTTAACGTGCTCTCCGAGGCATGGAGGAGCTCAGATGAAATATGCCACTAGCGGTCACCCCATCCGGGTACCGACCGCACCAACGTCGCTTAACCTGCACGATCACTTTCGGACCGTGCTCGCAACTAGGCTACGAACTCCGCAAAAAAGGCCTCTCCTAGGGGCGCCACATTGCTCGGTCCTCCGCCTTTCTCATCAACCATCGCCAGCAACCTTCTTCAGAAATTACAAACGAAAATTAATGATGAAATATAATTATACCTTGTTATAATTAAGTTTGTTTGACGTGTCATATAGGGATGTGTATTCGATGCTACAATCATTACCGACTCGATTCTTTTTAAAATATATTAACTATTTCCATTAATTAATTTGCATTCCATAAGCATAACTCTCACGTTCATAATCCCCGAGGGGGTAGACAGAGGAACCATCTTCATCATAGGTAGTTCCCATTTTACGCTGTAAGATTTGGTGGACAAACGTGATAGGTGGCGAGCCTAATGCCGCCTACAGGGTGGAATAGTATCCACTAAGACTCCGATATCCGAAAACGCCCTTCATCATCACGATTACAAGAAATCGATTGAAGATTTCTAAACGTCAATCTCTAGACGATTCAACGTAAGTATGTAACTGCGTCAATCTCTAGACGATTCGACGTAAGTATGTAACTGCGTCAATCTCTAGACGATTCAACGTAAGTATGTAACCGCGTCAATCTCTAGACGATTCAACGTAAGTATGTAACTGCGTCAATCTCTAGACGATTCAACGTAAGTATGTAACTGCGTCAATCTCTAGACGATTCAACGTAAGTATGTAACCGCGTCAATCTCTAGACGATTCAACGTAAGTATGTAACTGCGTCAATCTCTAGACGATTCAACGTAAGTATGTAACCGCGTCAATCTCTAGACGATTCAACGTGAGTATGTAACTGCGTCAATCTCTAGACGATTCAACGTAAGTATGTAACTGCGTCAATCTCTAGACGATTCAACGTGAGTATGTAACTGCGTCAATCTCTAGACGATTCAACGTAAGTATGTAACTGCGTCAATCTCTAGACGATTCAACGTAAGTATGTAACTGCGTCAATCTCTAGACGATTCAACGTAAGTATGTAACTGCGTCAATCTCTAGACGATTCGACGTAAGTATGTAACTGCGTCAATCTCTAGACGATTCAACGTAAGTATGTAACTGCGTCAATCTCTAGACGATTCAACGTAAGTATGTAACTGCGTCAATCTCTAGACGATTCAACGTAAGTATGTAACTGCGTCAATCTCTAGACGACTCAACGTGAGTATGTAACTGCGTCAATCTCTAGACAATTCAACGTGAGTATGTAACTGCGTCAATCTCTAGACAATTCAACGTGAGTATGTAACTGCGTCAATCTCTAGACGATTCAACGTGAGTATGTAACTGCGTCAATCTCTAGACGATTCAACGTAAGTATGTAACTGCGTCAATCTCTAGACGATTCAACGTAAGTATGTAACTGCGTCAATCTCTAGACGATTCAACGTAAGTATGTAACTGCGTCAATCTCTAGACGATTCAACGTAAGTATGTAACTGCGTCAATCTCTAGACGATTCAACGTAAGTATGTAACTGCGTCAATCTCTAGACGATTCAACGTAAGTATGTAACTGCGTCAATCTCTAGACGATTCAACGTGAGTATGTAACTGCGTCAATCTCTAGACAATTCAACGTAAGTATGTAACTGCGTCAATCTCTAGACGATTCAACGTAAGTATGTAACTGCGTCAATCTCTAGACGATTCAACGTAAGTATGTAACTGCGTCAATCTCTAGACGATTCAACGTAAGTATGTAACTGCGTCAATCTCTAGACGATTCAACGTAAGTATGTAACTGCGTCAATCTCTAGACAATTCAACGTAAGTATGTAACTGCGTCAATCTCTAGACGATTCAACGTGAGTATGTAACTGCGTCAATCTCTAGACAATTCAACGTAAGTATGTAACTGCGTCAATCTCTAGACGATTCAACGTAAGTATGTAACTGCGTCAATCTCTAGACGATTCAACGTAAGTATGTAACTGCGTCAATCTCTAGACGATTCAACGTAAGTATGTAACTGCGTCAATCTCTAGACGATTCAACGTAAGTATGTAACTGCGTCAATCTCTAGACAATTCAACGTAAGTATGTAACTGCGTCAATCTCTAGACGATTCAACGTAAGTATGTAACTGCGTCAATCTCTAGACGATTCAACGTGAGTATGTAACTGCGTCAATCTCTAGACAATTCAACGTAAGTATGTAACTGCGTCAATCTCTAGACGATTCAACGTAAGTATGTAACTGCGTCAATCTCTAGACGATTCAACGTAAGTATGTAACTGCGCAGTTACTGAAAAAAAAAATAGTATCAATCTTATTTCAAACATTATACATGAAATAATCTATAAATAGATAATAATTTGAATACAAAAATAGCATTTTTATGCTGTTTTATGTATAAAACATATTTATAGCCGTTTTCGGTAGCAAAATTTTAAGTTTTTATTTTGACATTATTCGCAAAACACGACAAATTTACGTTGTAAGGCATCTATCTAAAGGATCATCCCGTAATGAACAAGGTATAGGTACTTACCTAGGTACATACTTATTTTTTTAAATAGTACTGACATCAATTTTCGTTAATCCTATCTACTACTATACTATCTCTACACCAGCCTTAAATCACGTCCTAAACTATTTTTTTTTAGTATATTTGGTATACTTTACTTAGATAGGTATTTGTATTTTTAGCTTTGGCATATTTTAGTATTATTTTAATATCTTAAATAACTAATGAGAAATACTTTTTTATCGGTAATGAAGTAAAGTACACTTTATTGCACAAATAGAAAACAACAAACAAAAGATATTTCTATCTTTTGTTAGGGAAATAGTGAAGTACTATTTAGGCGGCCTTTGCTCTAATAGCGACTCTTCCAGGCAATCTTCGGACAGAGGAAATGATTTCTAGAAAGAGGATTAATAAGTAATGAAATTAGTAAACACTAAATAAATACTATTTATGGCATTTATTGAACAAAGAAGGGATACTAAAATATAAGTATAATTAAATAATTATTTATTGCACACTCATATTTATCACAACAAATTAAAACAATTACAGACTTTTTATAAGTACCCAAGGTACTAAATTACTTTTGAAGCGAATACCTACATTTACTAATAACTATGGCACTTAAATATACTTGTACAATTTTCTGGGTACAATTATTATATTAATTAATTATAACCTGTGAGTAACCCAACCAAACGTCCAATGTTCAAAATAAAACACACGTAAAACCAATTCAAAATCCCGTCACAAACAAGACTTATGGTTTATAGTTCAGAATCCAGACAAGCGAAAAACCAATTGTTCAGAATCCCGATGCACGAAAAACAGCAAGTTCAGAATTCTGACACACGTAAAACTAAAAATTCAAAATACCCGACATTAAAATAGCGTTCAGAATCGTAGATTAAAACTAAATTGTAGTTCTAAATGTTCGTATTGTTAAAGACGTTCTCCATAATGATATTCAATATGAATACCACAATTTTGAACTTTGCTCTTGATTCTAGATTTTATTACCCTTTTCTTGGTTCAATAGCTTGATACAAGATTTTGCCATCTCTTGTTTTAATAGCTGCTATGACAAATTCAACCAAAACTAGCAGCGCTTAAATTGAGAGCAGCGCACGAGTTGATTGCACGAGTTTTGATCGACTTTTTTTTTCTATCTTGTATCCTGGGACTATACCACAAATATATCGTCTGAATTCATTTTCCTAATAGTCGAAGTGTATATTTCGTTCTCAGACTTCAAGCCTTCTTTGCCTCTAAAATATGGAAACTCATTGCTTGTTGAAAGATAAAAAATTCCAGGCCGATCAAACTTCGCCTCTAACCCAAGATAGTTAGTCTGAGTATTGTTGTAGCATTTGGCGAATCTTGCATCCTGAATAGAATCACATTTTACAGCAATGAAGGTTTTTGGATGCTCCAAAGACTGCCACCAATATAATATAGCCTTTAAATGGCTGCAAATAATCAAGCATGGTAAATATGGTAAATCTCCTGGTTGATATTCTCCACCGTTGACGTAGTAATCTATATTTCCCACAGGCTCAGCCATACCGAACCCATCAATATTAGTGTGGACCACGTCAACTCTCTCAGCATCAGTTGAATTCAGCCTCAAATGTGGTGGGAGAGTTCTAAAACAGGGTCCGGCTGGGTCTAAACCAGTAATTCTAGAAGGCTTGGTGCCAGTGAGGGCGTAGAAGCGCTTGGCTGCGAATGCGACGATGTGGGCCCCAAGGCTGATGCCAACCAGTTCTAGTTTGTCAGCAGTTAGACCCTGGTGCGTGAGGCTGAACAGGAATTCTCCTATCTTGTTGCCGATGACTCTTGACAGGCGCACTGACCTGAAAATTAAAAATAAATTCAGTGAAGGCATGGGCGCGCTCGTGCAACCTCGGCTAAGATAAATTTTATACACAAACACAGACATACACAAACAGTGCGTTTGTTTGTGTGTGTCTGTGTTTGTGTACACATTCACACACACACACACACACACACACACACACACACACACACACACACACACACACACACACACACACACACACACACACACACACACACACACACACACACACACACACACACACACACAATATGTATCACAGGTCATTCATTAGTGCAATTTATTTATTTATTTTTGGCAAATTCTTACCTAAATTCTTCACACAGTATTTAATCTTTTTCTATCGCTCCCACTAACATCTTGAGATAAGGGGGGAAATGAAAAACAGCGCTACATATTTGGTACATTGTACCAAAAATAGTGCATTGTACTTCAATTATAAGTTTTTTGTAAAAAAATTATGAGTATTTGGCAATAAATGTATTTCTATTTTGATCTGACGTTTATGAAATACATCGTTCGTGCACGCCTGTAAGGGAAAAATTATCCAGGTTCGATCTGAGACCCAGATAAAAATTATCTAACACGTTCGTAGACGTCTGTCTGCTGTCAATGTACATTTTCGTCTGACAGGTAAAATGTTCGACCACGTTCGTGGGAGCAATAGTATAAAAGTTCGTCGAAGAAAAAATAACCGAAGGTTTGCACGAATTCAGCCCTGAATAAGTCATTCAAGTTTAGTTCAGATTATTATGTTATTTTGATTCATTTATTTTTTTAATTTATTTCATGCATTATATGTTGATATAATATAGAACCAAGCTCGCGTTTCAAAAACAGGGTCGAATAGAGCGAGGCCTGTGCCAGAGTCGGCTACACAACATTGTCCAAAAAAGTGACAATGCAGTAAGATTCGAAACATCTAGAGAAATTGTAAATACATCAAGTAGGTTAGGAATGTAGGTGATTTCATATACCCACCTTTCTGCAGCTGGATAAAGACCTCGTCCTTCATGCGTCACTTTAAACAGTCCTTATGTATTGACAATAGTAGTAGTAATTGCACGCCTGCTTGCAGGTTGAATACTGTTTCAAACCCCTTTGTAAGACCATGTTATATATTACGTATTCTTGCAAATAAACATTGATTGATTGATTGATAATAACAACATTTCATGCACATTACATGCAGTAATAGTGCAATGTGTAATAAAATTAAAATTTAATTTTGTAATCATTGACTTCTTCAAACATTTCCTTATTGCTCAATTATTATAAAAGTTCCACAAATAGAATGCTATAAAATGACAATAAAAATCTTTGAATACAATAAACTGTTACAACACATATTATTCAGCTGGAGTGCATCGGACATGTTATGTGTGTTCACATAAACGTGAGGAAATAAGTTTTATGTTTATGTCACATGTTTGAATGTGTAATTGGCCCTAACATTGACATGACAGCAAGATATAGGTACGTTGACCTTTAAGGTTGGCAACATTTGAACCTATATCAAGTTAAATATTCATAAAGGCTGTTTTAAAAGTCTCTTAAGAAAAAATTTCCTATGTAATTAGATAAATTACATCAAACAATTTTTAGTACCGTGTGCTCTTATTCATTTGATTAGAATATTAATAAATATTTAATTTAGTAATAAGATAGTAGGTATAATCATGGCACGAGAAGAAAGGCATATTAACTACGGATTGCACGATGTTCACGTCACCGCACAAGCGTACGTAATCAACCGAGTGTAACGTTGATTTAATATTGATTTAATGACGTCATAATTACTAAATAAATATAATTATTTGATTTGAGTAGATTTGGATTAGACATATTATTGACATTTAATTAATTAATTGAAAATTATAATTGTACTTGTCTAAAATTCTAAAATTCAAATTTCAAACTTGTTATTATTTTATTATTGGAATATTATTATTAAAATTGGAAATGTTATTTATAACTTGTAAAATTTATATAATACTAAATTTAATTAATTTTAATTTATAATGTTGTATTATTATTAATTTTATTAATTGTTAATTGATAATTTATTATTTGTTTTATTTTTATATTCTATGGGACTAGTGCCTGAAAATAAAGACATTTTATATATTATTTATTTATTTTTTAAATATCAGTTATAATATTTCCTATACATAGCTAGTAAAGATTATTTTCTTTCATAGCAGAGCTATGGCGAGCGATGGCGCTCTTTGGTTTTGGAGGCCAAGATCCACTTCGGGTCGCTGCGCCAGCGGAGTAAGTAAGTAAGTATAGCAGAGCTATAGCTACCAATTTTTTTTATTTTAATTTATCATTATTTATTTATTTTTTAAATATCAGTTATAATATTTCCTATACATAGCTAGTAAAGATTATTTTCTTTCATAGCAGAGCTATGGCGAGCGATGGCGCTCTTTGGCTTTGGAGGCCAAGATCCACTTCGGGTCGCTGCGCCAGCGGAGTAAGTAAGTAAGTATAGCAGAGCTATAGCTACCAATTTTTTTTATTTTAATTTATCATTATTTATTTATTTTTTAAATATCAGTTATAATATTTCCTATACATAGCTAGTAAAGATTATATTCTTTCATAGCAGAGCTATAGCTACCAATTTTTTTAATTTTAATTTATCATTTTTTATTAATTTAATTATTTTTTTAAATATCAGTTATAATATTTCCTATACATAGCTAGTAAAGATTATTTTCTTTCATAGCAGAGCTATGGCGAGCGATGGCGCTCTTTGGTTTTGGAGGCCAAGATCCACTTCGGGTCGCTGCGCCAGCGGAGTAAGTAAGTAAGTATAGCAGAGCTATAGCTACCAATTTTTTTTATTTTAATTTATCATTATTTATTTATTTTTTAAATATCAGTTATAATATTTCCTATACATAGCTAGTAAAGATTATATTCTTTCATAGCAGAGCTATAGCTACCAATTTTTTTAATTTTAATTTATCATTTTTTATTAATTTAATTATTTTTTTAAATATCAGTTATAATATTTCCTATACATAGCTAGTAAAGATTATTTTCTTTCATAGCAGATCTATAGCTACCTATTTTTTTTATTTTAATTTAACAATTTAATGATTTTCAATATGGATAATATAAATCAGAGTAAATCACTTCATTTGCATTTTTTTCGGAATTCGTTTGAAGAAACAAATTAGCTCACTAATTGACATAAACTCTGTTTGGAAAAGCACACACGGTCTATTTGATATTTGCTTTCCGTGGCAAATGTAGTAGTTGAACTACTATAATTACCTTAGTATCTTTGTCTACAAATTGGTTTAATAATTCAGAAGACTCGACGGCTGATTGAAGGCAGTACGTACAGTCGATCACAAGTTATAGTATACCATCTGTCAAAACCTTTCGATTAAATCTTATGTCTGCGTAATATGATAAATTTCAGAATCTCAAATTTTAACGTTTTGGGTAGGTTGAGCTGTGGTCGATTGTACCTGTGCCTTAAAAATCTTTATCCTGGTTGAAATGTTTCTCTGTATTTAAAAAAAATGGTATGAAGGTAATGGTAAGTAGAACATAAGTATAACCATAGAAATAGGACTAGTAGCGCCTTCCTCTCTAGAATGAGGAAGTGGGCACCGACAGCGACCGAAAAGGTCTATGCAAGTACAGTTCCATACATTTGAATGCCCGACTGGATGGAAAGATACTTACATCGCATATGCGCCAACTGGTAGACGTGGTTTCCATATAAAACGTCTCCAAGGGTGAATTTAAAAATCTTTGAGTAGTACCCATGTTTTTTTTATAGTATAAGGAGAGCAGAAGAAACACAATGGAGTGCCTCATCATCATCATCAGCCTATTAATGTCCCCACTGTTAGAGCACAGGTCTCCCCTTGACAAAGGGGGTACGGGCCATGATCCACCGAGCGGGCCCAGTGCTGATTGATGGATTTCACACACCTTCGGAAACTTTTCATTTCCTCAGACATGGAGGTTTCCTCACGATGTTTTCATTCACCGTTAGAGCAGTCGGTAAATGTACGTAAGTCTTCGAAAAAATCCGAAAAACTTATTGGTACATGGCATGGTTTCGAACCCGGTACTCCCGCATGGGAGACCGACGGGCGTCCAAGCCACTAGGCCACCGACGCTCTTAATGGAGTGTCTCATGTGCCGGTAATTACGCTGGCTCCTTACCCTTCAAACCTAAACAGCAATGCAAGCATTGCCGCTTTGCAGCAGAAATAGGTAGGTAACCAAAAATTACCTAAGCCAAATTTATTTCTATACCTTCCTTAGTGTACGGTTTTGCAAATGCCGTCTATTCACTATGGTAGCAATACAAGTTGGGAAGTCGACCATGGAAAATGAAAAATATATAAACCTGAAATCCATTGGAAAGAGAATTGTACCTAAAGGTGTTCCATAATATTCTAACATCGTTGCATGGTTTAGCGCGGTCTAAACCAGGACGGGTAACCGCTAGTGACACATTTTCATCATAGCCAACCGTGCCTCGGAGAGCACGTTAAACAGTCGAGTCGGTCCCGGCTGCTGTCAAACAGCTGTTAAGCTGTTAGGGCATATCAGAGGCCTCCGGACAGCCTATAACAACTCTAACAATTCATTTCACACTCTCCCAATTCTTATCACATCTTTAGGAGTTCGGATTTGCCATCCTTCTGGATTTGGTTATCGTTAAGCGGTGGGTCTTTCTTCCCCCAATAATTTTAATAATTAGAAATAGAAATAAAAATAGAAAATCCTTTATTAATAGACCATATGCTTGCTTATCGTATGGTTAGTGGCCAACTTATTTGTTAGAGTTGTTCAGGCCGCCCGTAGGCATCTGACATGGCTTAACGACTGCTGTTGAACGACAACAACCGGGACCGACTGCTTAACGTACTATCCGAGGCACGGAGGAGCTCAAATGAAATATGCCACTAGCGGTCACCCATCCAGGTACTGACCGCGCCAACGTCGCTTAACCTGCACGATCATTTTCGGACCGTGCTCGCAACTAGGCTACGAGCATATAGGTACATATGACAAAAATTATGTAAAAGATGAGTAAGATTCTAACTTGACCAAATTTTCCATTCTAACAAGTGGTAACATATGATATTATCTATTATATTAAAAGGGCCAAGTTCGGCTGAGTGTCGCTAGATGTATAGATACCTATACCTCTACCGACGCTGGTTTTCGACTTGATCCAACTCAAATAGGTTTTCCAACTTATAGCTATAGAGAGAAACAATGTCGTTCAGTTTGTCTGTCGTATTGGCTCAATTAAAACTACTCTAACTATAAGGTCACTAACTAAAAGAAAGAAAAAAAAATCTAACAAATCGTGTAGCTTTGACGCAAAATAGATGATTAATATCAATCAATCAATTTAAGATAATTAGCTAATGTTCTCAGTGATGGATCACGGAATCTTCGAATATCTCGTAGGGGATATTGTGAGCATACACAGAAAAATCTTGTGATTTCACGAAATGAGGAACAAAATCTTTCGTTTGATTTTTTTAGGTCCTAAGAACACATTTCTCAAAACTAGTCTCTTAATAAATATTTACATTTATGAAAAACATTCTAATACTTCTACTTGCTTGCTCATCGTATGGTTAGTGGTCAATCTATTGTCAGAGTTTATTCAGGTCAGGTAAAATATAGCAATGATTAAGCCATGCCAGAGGCCTACGGGCGCCTCTGGCATGGCTTAATCATTGCTATCGAACGACAACAACCGGGATCGACTGCTGAACGTGCTCTGGGAGGCACGGACGAGCTCAGATGAAATATGCCACTAGCGATCACCCATCCTGGTACCGACCGCGCCCAACGTTGCTTAACCTGCACGATCACTTTCGTAACGTGCTCGCAGCTAGGCTACCAACTCCTTAACCTTCTAATAGATACTCGTAGTCGATGAAACTCACAAAAGTACACAAGATCTTATCTTATAATAGGGGGCCAGGAATAACCCCAGCGGCACTTCGAGCCTTGAGGATCTTTTGTGCCTACCCCATTTTACACACTGGTCATCTCAGTCAGAGCAGTCGGTAAATGTACGTAAGTCTTCGAAAAATACGAAAAACTCATTGGTACAAGGCACTGCATGGTTTTGTAGGTACGCGCTATGTGAGGACATGGATGACGTAACGTCAGTTGTACGAAAGGGAAAAGGGAAGATCTTCCACCAGGCGGGGTGTTGTGCCTGGTAACCATATGTCCTGGTCCAACTAAGGATGTTTGGAACTCGTATATATACGAAGTCCCAAGAAAATTTTGATAGCGCGTTCTACGCCGATGTTAGTAGATACTGTATCGTAGAGGCGCGCGTCGTGCGTCGCCATAGTTGCGAACCCGGACCAGCATGGGAGTCCGGTGTCCTAGCCACTGTGCCACCGACGCTCTTACACAAGAACCATACGACCATACACTCATACCCAAGACCCATACCCAAGACCCATACCCAATACCCAAGACCCATCTTGGGTATTCGAAGCCCTTTTAAAGTCCAAAGTACGACCGACATACGTTCAAATACAAATAAATTGCTAATATTTGATAAACAGGTGTGTCTGTTGACATTGAACAAGAAAGAATAAAAATAAAAAAAACATTTTTACGGACATTACGTTCGCATGCGCATGCGACGTGAGAATAAATGGAACTATAAGTACATTTACATAAACCCTTTAACCCACTGTCAGTGCTCATGCCATCATTCTAGAGGGTTACTAAAGATAGTAGAGCGCTATTAGTTTATTTCTGTGGTCGCTTCTTACCAAGTACTTACATTGATAGATCTGGAACTACTTACTTCTTTTATAAATTACATAAAAGGTAGAAAAAAAAATCCGCGAGCAGGATTTGAACCTGCGACTATCGTTACGTCACCTTACGTTGAATAATTTGGCACAATGACCTATGATAGCACAGTTGGTTAAAGCACTGCAACGGAACGGTAAGGTTGCAGGTTCAAATCCTGCTCGCGGAAAAATGTTCAATCACTTTTTTTTAAGTTAGTATAACCAGCACAGCTAAATGCCTTGTATATTATAGATAAGAAATTGGTTGCATCTTTTATTATGAAACGTATTTGAAGGTAATAGATCCTGATAAGCAGGATCGCCTGGGGTGGTACCACTCTGCTCCTGCTCTGGTGGTACATTTCTGCCGCAAAGCAGAAATGCTAGTATTTCTGTCATTCGGTATTAACCTAATTTTTTGTATTGCATCAATTAATTTACATAGACGACTAAAGAAAGATATAAAATTAGTTTTTCTACATCTCAACTAACATCAGAGATATTAATGGTTAAAGTTAGTATTGGATATATGATCAGTCCCTTTCTAGCAAAACAGTCCTTTATATGCAGCCAGGACCTGCTTGTATGGGGCTAGAGAACAGTTACGTCATAATACTCGTTGCCGTTTCTTTCTTCCGTCTGATTTTTGATTGTCTGTAGCTGTTTTATTTTTCAAATAATTTTAATTCTGTTTTCACATTTGACCATCAATTTATGACTATTTCTTAATGTTTAAGAAATGCGTTTAATATTTGATACTTGGAAACTATCCTATTACGGCACATTTAGTTAGGCAATCCATTTTAGTCATCATATTAGCAGCGAATCGAAAACCCTCTTAGCGACGGTGACCACTTACCGTTTGCTCGTCTGGTCTCATACATACGACACATACAATCACGCTGTGTACCTTACGGGGTAGGCAGAGAGAATAGAGCGCTACGAATATCTTGGCACGCCTCTCTTGCTTCCTTCTCAGTCATTCGTCGTTTCTCGTATGCTCGCCGTTGGGGTCATCTGCTGTGTATATTAAAATCTAAGAGCACTCTGTCAGTCTGATCGTTAAAGGTCAGTCTAGAACGACCCCGGCTTTTCCTTTTCGCTTCGTATGTACCTATACTAGGGATGTTACGGAGGTGGTTTTACCGGAACCGGAGTCGAAACCGAAGGTTTTAAAATTGATTTATCGGAGTCGGATGCGGAGGTAGAAGATAGATGTCCAGAAGTTGAAATTTTAAACCGTTTTTTAATGTTTATAGCTGAACTGGCCAATATTTTTTATAATGACGTTTGCGGCAATAAAACATATTCCTTTATATAGTCCTACACTATTTAATAAAATATTGATATTTGAATATGTTTGCTCACAAATCTTCGGTATAACATGCGATTCAAAATTATCGGAGCCGAAGTCGGAGTCGAAGGTGTAAAATCAATCGGAAGTTCCGACCTTTCGGAGTCGGAGTCGAAGCTCCGTAACACCGCTAATGTACACGTAGGTTTCATCATTATCTGCTCTCCTTAAAAGTACAATTTAAAAAATTGAAGAAACATCTCGTCTAATGAAACTTACTTTGGATAAAAGTAAGTGAGGAAGGTAAAAGTTTCCGAAATGAACACGTTATACCCCCTCCTGCAGTAGGCGGTCCCCACGGCTTGACTTTGGGGGAATATGGAACTGTCCCAGAAACCCACGGCGTATATCACTGTCTTCTTGTTCTTCAGGTCTGAAAAGTGAAGAGAGCAATGAGTTATTGGGTATTGGACTTTTTTATTGCAGCAATCAACTTAAATGGACATTCTGAAGATAGATCTGAAATTCGTTTTTCGATATCTCTACTAACACCATATCTCAACTAACACCAGAGAATTTCTGATGTTATTTGTATCTGGCAGATATATGTATGGGTAAAGTTAGTAGTGGGGAGATGAGATGCTACGTTCCTTTTTACCCGACTACGGCGAAGCCAAAAGGAGGGTAATGTTTTTTGTAAAGTGGTACAGTAGTAGACGTCACAAACATTTAGAGGAACAAGATCTTTTAACACAAACGTCAATTAAAGTTATTTCAAACTTACCTACAGAAATATAAATAACATCTTTAAAATAATTTTAAAAAAACTGGAATATAAAAGAAAAAATCGATACAGAATACCCCTGTTTCGACTTACAGTGTGGGTTTATATTACACCCAGTGGGTTTAATAAAAAATAAAGGATAGAAAGAAATAAAACATACTTATTTGACCAGACCAGACCATAACTTAACACTAAGTGACAAAACAATGTCAAAAAGACACACGCTCAGCGTGTGCTCGAAAAAATCCATCTTACCAATATATTTGTTCTTGGAAACCAGTCTAGCTGCAGTGGGTATCGGCATGGCTTTCCTGACCACCTGACCAGCATCAGAGACCCGGTGGTGGATCAGCTGTAAGAGTGGTAGCATCCCAGCGCTGATGCTCGCATTCTTCGTCACGCCTGGGCCTAGAATGTTACGGAATAATCTTGTAGATGTCTTTCTGTAAGACAAAAGGGTCTGGCCATCTGAAGGTCAGTGGTCACCGTCGTCGCGTCAATAATCCCGAGGAGGTATATAGAGGAACCACCTTCATATGTAGTTTCCACTTTTCGCCGTAAGATTTGGTGGACAAACGTGATAGGTAGCGAGCCTATCGCCGTCTACTAGGTGAAGAATAGTACTCGTATCCACTAAGACCCTTAGTCGCCTCGTACGACACCCACGGGTAGAGTTGGGGTGGTGCTATTCTCTATGGCCAGCACGACACGGCACGACTCACACCTCACTATAATGCTTGCATTGCTGTATTTCGGTTTGAAAGGTAAGAGAGCCAGCGTAATTACCGGCACATGAGGCACTCCATCTCAGTTCTTAAGATTAGCAGCATTAGGGTTAGCAGGTGAGATGAGTGTGGGCTACGGTGACCACTTACCATCAGGTGGACTTTTTTTTAAAATCTTTGTTTAGAGGCTTTGGTACACTTAGGGTCACTAAGGTGGACTTAACGTAACAATAAAAAAACTCATATAAATAAGTATGAAGTGAAATAGAATCGAACTGCGACTTACATCCCACACAGAATCAAGGTTACTGTATACAATATAAACTTTTTAATTACATAGTAACTCGTTAGTATTGCATATAAGTGCATAATGGCAGACTGCATCTTGATTTTTATCTCGCGGCATAAATCACTAGATAATCTACTAACACGATTTAAAAGCAGGGCCGAATTCTAGTGCCAATTGAGGTCCTACGCGTAATTTTTTTTAGGTTTAAAAAAATAATTAGGTACATCTAAACCCACGTGTGACCTCAATCTCACCTGGTGGTAAGTAAGTACTTTACAGACATATACACCGAATTCACAAGTTAATAATGTTTATACAGATTTTGAGAAGTAAACAGAAAATAAAAAGATAATGTCATTGCTTGCTTGCTTATCGTATGGTCAGTGGCCAACCTATTTGTCAGAATTGTTCAGGCCGCCCGTAGGCATCTGACATGGCTTAACGACTGCTGTCGAACGACAACAACCGGGACCGACTGCTTAACGTGCTTTCCGACTCACGGAGGAGCTCAGATGAAATATATCACTAGCGATCACCCATCCAGGTACCGACCGCGCCAACGTCGCTTAACCTGCACGTTATTGTCGAATGTCATTAAAACTTATACAATGTCAGTAATATTAAATTTACAAAATGTTAATAAATGTAATTTGTGCATTTCCTGTAAAATTGTGTACTTACTCGTATTATAGGAAAAGTACAAATAAGTAAAATATACTTATAATAATATTAATGTCTATTAATAGGTATAATGACCTTCCAAATTTAAATACAGACTGTCCATAAACAACGTTACCATTTTGCATATTTACCCCATTTACCCAAAAAAACCTCGCCAAACAAGTTTACCTAATATTCCATTAAAACTATCTACCTATTACCTACTATTGTTGTTATATGAGGCACTCCACCCCAAGTCCTTGGTTAGCAACGCAGCGGAAACCCTCTAAAAACAATTATTCTTCATCTTATCGTGTGATTAGCGGCCAACTTAGACACGGACTACACGACGACGGTTCCAGCGACGGTTCGGTTGAGATCGATTCCACTAAATACAACGTAACTAAATAGAATCTAAACTACATCGTTATGACGTGTTTCGTATCAGTTAATTTCCGATCGAGTCAACGATCGATCGAACAGTAACGTATTTGTGCATTCAAATAAAACGTTTAGTTTATATTGAAACGCAGTTGAACGGTAACAAAACGCTTCAACTGTCAAACATAACGTTCGAACATAAGTTCCTCCCGAGGTACTTTTGCCCGATCAATAGTAAATCGAACGGTGGCGGTGGTAGAGTTATACGTCAGAATGCGATTTGGTGTCCATATAGAATTGGAACGAAAACTAAATTGAAATTGGATAGAAATAGAACTACAAACGTTGTAATTTAGGCGAATTGGGCCGTGTAGTCCCACTCGGTTCAGGAACCGAGCAGGCCGGTTCCAAGTGGAACCGTTGTACGTGTAGTCGACAGCGCATATGTTTGAGTTTATATGAAGCGCCGGTTCCATGGAACCGACCGATACTGGAACCGGCCTAGGAACCGTCGTCGTGTAGTCCAGGCCTTACTGTCAGAGTAATTCAGGCCGCCCATATGGCCTTAATATTAAGGGCCTACCTACTGAGTACATTTCCGTTAGTGCATTTACTTATTATATAATATTCATTATGTCACGGCCTACTGGATGTATTTACATTCTATGTCAGTGTCAGCAACCGGTCTGGTTACCTTATCAGTGTGCATTTGTAACTAAGCGTAGGTAATTGGACAAATTAGACGGTTAATAGTGCATTTACCTTTTTCACTTTATCACATATTTATAATACAAAGTTTGTTAGATAGATATAGCTAGATCTAGGAAAACATCGTGAGGAAACCTGCATGTCTGAGTAAATGAAAAGTTACCGAAGGTGTGTGCTTCAGGAGTTGCAGGATAGAGAGCGATGATGGCGCTCTTTACGTCTTTATCTTTTTGTACTTTATCACATTACAGCGAAAGCGAAATGGAAACGGACCGAAATCATAAAGGAACATACTTGGAGGGTTATAAGGAATTATACTCTAATAAGTTTTTCCAAGTATGGAATGAGTTAGAATATCCCTACCGTAGGGAAAGCATGTCGTAGGCGACTTAACCGAGTAACTTGCTGGTGGTAGGACTCCTTCAGGGTCAAACAGACAAGTACTTACTTACTAAGCCCGTGTGCTTCATCTTCAACCTCATCGTCACTTACCACCAGGTGAGATTGAAATCAAACAAGGGTTTAGTTGCAAATAAAAAACTCTCTACGCGATAAAATGTACATTATGTTTTTTTACTTGTCATTTGTACTTTTCCTGTAAATGATCTAGCTATATCATCATCAGCCTATTAATCTCCCCACTGTTGGGGCGCAGGCTTCCCCATGACCAAGGGGGTACGGGCCATGATCCACCAAGCGGGCCCAGTGCTGATTGGTGGATTTCACACGACTTCAAAACTTTTAATTTCCTCAGACATGCTGGTTTCCTCACGATGTTTTCCTTCACCGTTAGAGCAGTGGGTCTTCTTCTTCAGGTCCTACCTGAAGAAAAAGAAGACCGACTGCTAGGAACTGTGAGGAAACCAGAATGTCTGAGGAAATTAAACGAACACGTAGTGATGCATACGGCTGAGACAATATTCTTCCACCGCGCTCTGTCCTATGCCGCAGACTATGGTTTCCCAGAACCCGGAGCCGTTAGCCGCAAAGCAGTCGGTAAATGTAAAAAAATCAGACAAACTCATTGGTACATGACACTGTATGGTTTCGAACCCGGACCTCCCTCATGGGAGTCCGGCGTCCTAGCCACTAGGCCACCGACTCTCAAAATGTACCCATATTCTTACAAACTAATAAATATTTGTACTTTGTAAAGTTCCAGCCTTAGTCTTAAAAAAATCGTACTTACAATCAGGAATCAGCCCTGCTGGATATCCCACCATTTCCGGTCGTGGGGTGTAGACTGCGGCTCGCGAAGGCGCGAACGTGGCCACGAAGATGGCCACGACCGCGAATGTGGCCATTATGTCTGCTTTTGACATCTGAAATTTAAAATAAAATTTTATTTAGTAAAATCCGGAGACTTCCTTATATTTTTTATCAATTTTTTTATGCGTATGTTATATCTAGCGATCTTGAATAATATGAACTTGAAATTCATGTTTTGACATCACGATAAGTAACAATAAGTTAGTACAATAATAATAGCCTTTTACGACAATAATAAAACATATTCTGTGTGTTTGAATCGATTATCGTTATCGGGAAATTTGGGTTACGACACCGTGACCCCACTAATTTGACCCACTATTGGTACAGTACCTCGATATAATGTGCTCGTGGTCCCACTGTCTGGTGGGATCATCTGTCAGCCGTAATGCAGTTGCTCTTGGTCCCACTAATTTAGCCATAAACATAGTAAACAGTAGGCTAGTGGGACTACAAGTAATGGTGGGACAATGTAGGTGGGACCACGAGTCACACACCGATAATTTACCCAAACTTAATGACAGGACATGTTAACTCAATTTTTTTAAATAGATCTACTGTTACCTTTTTTGATAAATAAAAACGCGTGTATGTTAATATTATGTTCGTAATAATTTTAGATTTCAATTAATTAATTTCGACATATATATTTTGTGTGCAAAAAAAAAATTGTTACTTGCCATATGCCTTAATATATAATGCAAAATACAACTTGGAAAAGTTTCGGGATAATATTTTCACCGACTTCTACATTAACTAATAAAGAACTTTGATATAATATTAACTGTAAATTACCTAGTTAATTTTAACTCTTTACCATATTCTTGCAAAATAAATGTTTTACCGACTTACTTTGCGTACATATATACGTCGTACAGATGACTGCGTTAAGCGATATGTGTTGTGAAAACTTGGAATTAAACATAAAAAAGAAATTTATGAAAAATTTCTTTAATATTTCACGGAAATTTTTCCATGACACATCTAGCCAGTTATCTAGTACTACGTTCGCTACTTTTATTGTTATCAATAAATCTATTTGTTTGTTCACAAAATGTTGTACGAAATTACATAGATTACTTTGAATACATAATATTAAGATTTTATCGCTGTAATGGTTCGTTGTAGAGTCAGTCTGGCGTGGTAAGTAGAAGTACCACTCTTTACCAATTTCTGCCGCAAAGCAGCAATGCCTGCATTGTTGTGTTTCGGTCTGAAATACGGTATTATTCTAAATTTTTTTATTGTATCAATCAACTTACATGGGCATACTAAAGAAGGATCTAAAATTAGTTTTTCGATATATCAACTAACATCAGAGATATTAATGGTTAAAGTTAGTATTGGAGAGATGCTCTGTCCCTTTCTAACAAAACAGTCCTTTATATGCAGCCAGGACCTGCTTGTATGGCGCTAGAGAACAGTTACGTCATCAAACTGATTGCCGTTTCTTTCTACCGTTCTGATGTTTGATTGCCTGTAACTATTTTAGTTTTCAACGAATTTTAATTCTGTTTCCACATTTGACCATGAATTTATGATTATTTTTTTATGTTTAACAAATGCATTTAATATTTGATACTTGGAAACTACCCTATTACCGGTAGGTACATGAGGCACTCCATGTAAGTCCTCAAGTTTAGCAGCGCATCGAAAACCCTAATACCAGTGAGGTCTATAAGCGACGGTGACCATTTATCATCAGGGGGCCCCGTTTGCTCGTCTGTTTTCCTTATACTGCTACAATCTGCCCTCTAGGTGCCGGCTATCAGGGTTCTAGGACAGTGTGCAGAATAGAACAACACAGAAAATAGTAAATGTAGAAAATAGGTAGTGGACATAGTAGTAGGTAGGAGACAAAAATAAAACGGAGAAAAGTCCGTTCAAGACAAAATATAAAGAAAAAGTGAAGACAATGAAATTAATGGAATAATGGAAGTTAGAAATGGAATGGGAATATGTTTTGAATTTTGAAAATATAGATGAAGAAATGAAGATGCCAACACGAAATGAGGTGAGATAAAAATGACAATGAGGTTGAAATTGATGGCGAGGAGGTTGATATGGACGATGAAGTCGACATCGTTACAATACATTAAGTAAAATATATTTGAAGGTAATTCTTATCTCATTAAAATTGTTATTAATGTGAGGGTAGACTCTTGTAAGACTCGTATCTAGATACCTACTTCCGCGAAAAGATGAAGGTCATTGAAAAATTCTGCAATGCCAATGCCAAAATAATAAACAACCCAAGTTGTTAATTTGAAACATCCCAATAAGATGTTTTCCAATATTTGCATATTTTGTTACTATGTTGACATTAAATCAGAAATAGGTAGATAGATACCTACTTACTTACTTATATTATGTTGAATCATGAATCATGATGTAATCTGATAATATTATATTTTTAATAAGTTTGCAAAAAAAGTTTTCCACTGGTAAATATAATTTACATACTGGAGATGGCAGTTTTTTTCGCGTGGCTATTAGTTGTTTAGGACAGACTTAGGCTAGGACTACATGGTCTGGTTCCAGCGACGGTTCGGTTCGCTCCATCCAATCACGAAGCGCTGATTTCAAGTGGCGGTGGAACGCATATGATTGGTTGCAGCAAACCGAACCGGGGCTGAAACCGGACGCATGTAGTCCAGCACATAGTTTTCCCCTTACTTCTTACTATCGAAGCACAAAATAAAATATACATATTTAATTAATACCAACCTCGATGCATGAAACCCATTACCTTCCATTTGAATTTGCCGTTCGGGTTAAATTTCGTCGACCGTCGGTGGTTTAGTGGCTAGGACTTCGGATTCCATGCGGGAGGTCCGGGTTCGAAACCATGCCATGTACCAATGAGATTTTCGGATTTTTTCGAAGACTTACGTACATTTACCGACTGCTCTAACAGTGAAGGAAATCATCGTAAGGAAACCTGCAATGTCTGAGGAAATAAAATAATTCCAAAGGCGTGTGAAATCCACCAATCAGCACTGGGCCCGCACGGTGGATCATGGCCCGTACCCCCTTGTGCAAGGGGAGGCCTGTGTCTCAGCAATGGGGACATTAATAGGCTGCTGATGATGATTATGTAGGTGATTGTATTGTATTGTATTGTATTTATCTTATAGTAACTGAAACCGTTACAAGATACGTCCTTAACACCAGTATTAAATATACTCTAACAATAATATAAATTCAAACAATATAAAACCAAAAGTTTTAGTTATAAGTGTCTGTCAAATATTTAAAATAAAACATAATAGTAAGGTACAGTCTTGTACACCGTCAGATAATGGAAATAAAAAATTATAATAATAATCAGTTACAATAGGTATAAGTATAGAATTTCTATGGCTAGCAAGGAACAATGTGTCAGAGAAAATGAGTGTGCTTTAATTTTGTGGCCATGAATTCGTTCAAGCTATAATATGCGTTACCCTGAAAGTAACTTTCCAACTTTCCATTACATCTAGATTATCGTTGCTTGGTTTCCGCCTCCGACCTCGACAGACTACAGCAGAATATCAGCGCCATGCTCTAGACTACCCTAGAGTATAGCATTATGCTGAGCTGAGGCCTAATTGGTGCTGCAGCATACGCCGTGCATTATTATTAATTTAGTTTAAGATTATATTGTATAGTATATGTATATGTATACACTTATATATTATTGTATAATATATAAGTGGAATTGTGTGTGTGCTGCAGACAGCAAATAAACGTTTTTCTATTCTATTCTATTCTATTCTAAGTACTTTTTTAAAACAACCTTAAATTCTTTAGTGGAATGTTTAGAGATCTCCATTGGAAGTTTATTACACATTTTAATTTTTATTTGCAAACCTTCCTTTAGGAAGAATCTGCATAAATGGTTATTAAATTGTTGTTTTTATTCAGTTCGAGAATTATTAGATTATAATAAGCTGCACATAAATAATTTTGGTAACGGAAAATGATATATGATAGGATAAGAGTAAAATAATAATGTAATGTAATGACATACTTATATAATAATGTAATGTAATGACATACTTATATAATAATGTAATGTAATGACATACTTATATAATAATGTAATGTAATGACATACTTATATAATAATGTAATGTAATGACATACTTATATAATAATGTAATGTAATGACATACTTATATAATAATGTAATGAACGACATAAAGTATAATTTTGACATTTACAACTATATGCACACACACACACACACACACACACATACACACACAAACCTATACTTATAGTAAATACGTAAATACTAATATGTATTATATAATATATTATCCTATTATTATTCTCCTTTCTGTCCTTCTTATGTTGTTAATTAAAAAAAATATATATTTAATGAGTGGAATCTGATTTGGTATACAAATATTTAAAGAACATTTACTATGTATAATTTATTAAGCTGTAAGATTTCCTGCAAAACAGATAAAATAAATAAATAAAATATTAATAACAAATATTAATTAAGGATTACTTAAATATTTGTACGCTAAAATAGTAGATAGCATATCCCTAAATTGTCATATGTAACACCTAATTTATAACCAAAAATCGGACAAATATATGGCTATGACTTTATTTATTTAATTACCACATTATAAAAAATCTTAAACTATCTACAAAAGTCAACTTAAATATTATAAATAATAAAACAAATACGTAAATACATTTTTCCTTTGTTTTAAAAATGTACAGTCATTACTCCCGATCCTGAATCGACCCCCGTCCAAAGGTACCCATTACACTGGCAGCATCGCCACGTTGTATTGCCAGTGAAATCCTTTGGACGAGGTACGATCCAGAGCGGGAGTCACCGCCCCTCTCTCTTAACCGCCGACCCAGGTCCCTAACAAACGCCCCTGCCTCGCAACCCCACGTACCCGACGTCTCGACGGCGACCGGCACGAAATCATACGTGGGCTCCAAGTTGGCGTACTGTACAAATAAATGTATTTCATTTCATTTCATAGGGGTTTGGTTAGATACACTTTAGGAATTTTCAGTCTTTCTCTATTTCTTGTGTAATGTGGTGACAAATATGTAAGTTTGATTTTACTTTGGCGGCGCCAGTTTTGCACGATTTCTCCCCCAATCTATGATTAAGTATAATTACTAGGTACTTATTACTTACCTGCTAACTTCACAGACTTAGGTCTGCACGTATCACGCTGCTCCTTACTTAGAATAGAACATAATGCAAAAAGAAGTTATAAAGTCACGGAATTTAATTATAAACCAGTTTCAAGAAATATTCTTTTTTTGTGTATGAGAGACAGGATAATTGTATTCCGATCTATTTACAATGATCTTGCCTCGTAACATTATCTATCATTATGTCTACAATGTAGGAATTATAGTTAAAAACTGTCATTATAAGGAAGTTATTTTTTATAGAGGTTATAAATTATGTTGCCTTACATATACAGGCTGTAACATTAAGAACGGTCAGTATGGGAAAGTCTGAAACTATAAGACATACGAAGATCTGTTCTTAGGAACCATGTCATCAATTTTAGTAACAAGAAAAACTGAATTCATACATTTAAAAAAAAACTGTACTCAGTCTGGGAATCGAACCCGGTTGTTTTGAAAAAAAATCCACCACCATTTCTATTTAGATATCGATTACGTTAAGGATGAAGCGTACAAAACAAGCTACGACACAATTGAAGACCTAAAAGCAGCCATAGAGACAATTTTAACGCAAATTCACCACCTGAAGATACAACATTCAATAGTAAGATCGTTACCTAAACGAGTTGAATGTTGTATTTTACAAAATGGTAGTCATTTCGAACACCTACTAAAATAAATTAAAAGATATGGAAACAACGCGTTTTATTAATTTTAAACATCACGTTTCATACTAACATTTATTCCTTAAGACCTACACAATCGATATCTAAAAAGAAATAGTGTTGGATTTTTTTTCAAAACAACCGGGTTCGATTCCCAGGCGGAGTACAGGTTTTTTTAAAAATGTATGAATACAGTGTTTCTTGTTACTAAAATTGATGACATGGTTCCTAAGAACAGATCTTCGTATGTCTTATAGTTTCAGACTTTCCCATACTGACCGTTCTTAATGTTACAGCCTGTATATACAAATAATAATATAAGCATATGTGTACGCACTAAACCTTTCCTTCCTTACATAGGCTAGAGGTGCCAATATCATGACTTTTTTTTTTTTTTATTTACTTCTAAACCCGCATTTGACCTCGATCTCGCCTGATGGTAAGCGACGATGAGGTCGACGACTCTTTCATGATCATTGACATGGCATAATCAAAATCAAAATATTTTTATTGTAAGTGCAATAGACAGATAAATGGGCGAGAGGATTTGCGAGTTTTTATTTTCAACACCGGCTGGGAATGTTAGTTGAAATGGCCCCGCCATAGCTTGATTGTAAGTTTAACCAAAAAGTCATTTGATAGATAGATAGATAACACTTGGTTTGCTTACGTTGATTTCACTCGCCTACTATTTTTGGCGTAAAATAGACTTGAAATTTTATTTCATGCAGTTTATGAAAAAAAAAGGCTACGGGAAAATACGGACTTCTTATATATCTAGAGTTTTTAAATCCAATCAAATCAAACTTTTTTCATTGTAAGTACCTTATAGTACATTTTTACAACGTCATTTTTCAGTCTACCACCGCTTCGTAAGGTGCTGTAGCTGAAAGGAAAGAAGCGGCGCAAGAAACTTTCAGAAGCACTCCCTTTGAAATAAATATATCTTACAACAATTATGAATACAATCATATACACAATGTGCAGAGCTGGAGCTGAATTTAGGACCAAGCCTCTTTATCATTTAAGTAGTCATTTATTTTATAATAACAATATAAAAATAAGATTATAATCATCATAATTAATCAATTCATGCAGAACAACATAATGTCCATTTCTTGTTCCTAACTGGTCAAGAATTAATTTCCCCGGCTGTACCTAAGAACATAAATCCTAGCATTACCGTGACAATAATATTAGGTGGTATTCCAATAAGTGGTATTTTTTGAAATTGTACAATTATGCAGTAAGAAAGGTAGGTAATGAAAGACAGGACTGAATCTCTAATAGATTACCTGTAATCTATTAGAGTTGAATCCAGGGAAGGACTACGAATCGCTAAGCCTCGGACTGCACATGTCCAGTCCAGCCAACCATTCATAATCAAGCGGAGCGCATGTGATTGGTTGCAGGGAATCGAACTGTGGCTGGAGCCGGATCCGTGTATAACGATGTCGACTTCATCATCCATATCAACCTCCTTGCCATCAATTTCAACCTCATCGTTAGCGTTTATCTCATCTCATTTCGTGTTGGCATTTTCATTACTTCATCTATATTTTCAAAATTCAAATCATATTCCCATTCCATTTCTAAATTCCATTATTCCATTAATTTCATTGTCTTTTATTATTCTCTCTGTATTTTGTCCTAAACGGACGTACGTCCGTTTTATAAAATTGTCTCCTACTACTACCTATTTTCTACTATTGTGTTGTTCTGTTCCTGATAAATATAATATCTACTATTACCAAGTTTCTTCTATTACTTCATCTGCACACTGTCCTAGAACCCTGCTAGCCGGCACCTAGAGGGCAGATTGTAGCGCGTGAACTCCTAGCCTAATATGCAAGTACCTAACTACCTGCATGCATCAGTTTTGAAAACAACTAAATCTGTTCCGTTTTTGAATTATTATAAAAAATATTACACTACCTCGGCTTGTCTCTACCAACAATTTTAGAGTGAAACTTCCACATTAAGAACTGAATTAATGAGCGTTGCTATGGTAACCAATTACACGTCGTGCGTGGTAATTTGCATAACAATAACTTAACGATAGATTAGTGTACCCATGGATGTACAGAAAACACTGAAAAGTTTAACAGAGTTTTCCCGCCTCCGCGATATATGGAGAATTTTTAAAAATTTTAGACTGATATTTAATGAAAACGCGTGGAAAAAAATAGTAACCGACTCTACTAGTCTAATTTATTTTTATAATTTTAAAAGACTAACTTTGTGTCAACTAAGTACCTACATTTAATTTATTAATACTACAATGATATTTCGATTTAAACTTCACGAAACATATTTTCCGATATTGTCTGCCATGTTATAAACATTGTAGTATGTAGTGGAACAAAAATTTAAATACATGATTTATTTATTTATTTACTAAATCTACGGGCCTTCTGTGTAATTTTGTTTGTCGCTGAATTCAAGTAGAATCGGCTGCTTCTTTTATAAAAAAAAAATTTTAAAACTTAATACAAAGAAAAATGCTTACCTTTTTTCAAATCCTTAGGAGCAGTTTATCTCAAGATATCATCTCAAGTTTGTGATGTTAAGATTTTCCATACCTACTTAATTACTTTTCTTCCAAAAAATAAATAAAGTGAATTTTGATTATTGATAAAATGGAAAGCTATACCTACTCAAAAAGTACAATTCACTATAGGTAATAGTTTCACTATAATTATTATGATCCTAAAAGTTATTTTCAAAATTCCAAAGAAATAAATATATCTATCTTAACGTACCTACCTATTATTCTTTTTTAAATTTATTTTTTTCCATAGAAAACGTAAAGAATTTCGATCTAAATTTCGAAATTCGAACACAATGGCGTAACGGTCGCGACGCGGCGCGCATGCGTACTACTGGCCAAGTTTAAGGACAAGGGAGCCGAGTATGCGCGCTGCATCGTCGCAGGCGCTAGAACTTGTTATGCTGAAGGTAACCAACATAGAGCGCATTTTTTTTTATTAAGGCTCTTGGCTCAACCCCTAGCGGAAGTGGCGCCACTCCAGAAAAAAAATGATTTCTCCTGAATTAAGGAATTTATTAATAAAAGTGGACAGAGGCAATGTTCCACGAATAAAGAAGATTTTTTTAATATTTTTTAGTATCCTTATATTAGTAAGAATTGAAAGCGAAAGTACTAAAAATGGCAACTTTTGACACATTCGCTTTCTACTTCTATTGTTTCACTAAGAGAATATAAAACAACTATTAATAAATTCTTCTTCATCCGTGGAATAATTCTACTGTCCACTTTTTTGATGTCTTCATTCAGGAGAAGAATTTTTTTTTTCTTAGTGACTCCACTTTCGCTAGAGGTGGACTCTTAATAAAAAACGTTGTGTCGATTTGTGTGGAAAATATGGGGATTTTCAGGAGAAAAAAATAATTTTACGGCTAGAGTATTTTTCACAAAACAAAGAACACAGGTACATGAAAGGATTGTCGTTAATATTTTGTAAGTAGGTAAATAGATCGACTTTCTGAAGTGTTCTTACGTTGTTTGCCACGCTTGTTGGTAAGCGTCGATCTCATCTTTCCACCGTCGCCTAGGTCTACCCCGGTCCTTTGGCCGTCCATTGACGGGCGACCCTGGGGAAGACAGCAACGTGCTATGGCCGCACGCTGCTGTGACGGGAGGAACCGGGAGGTGGAATGTACACCTCCCAGGAAGAACCCAAGGCAAATGCTAGGAGGGCACCGGTGCGTTCCACTGGAGATCCCGGAGCAATCCGATAAGCACGAGGCCGGCCATCGAGGGGTTTTTAGTGAGTAAAAATCTCACATAACCCAGTCTCTCCCCCAGGAGGCTGGGTATCTTTCGAAGATTTCCTCCCCGTTACCAAAAAAAATATCTACCCCGGTCTTAACCCATGTTTATTTAAAATATTATTTACAGTAAATTACCAAGATGTGCTTCCTTGCATCCTACTCTTCTACCACATATACGGTCTGGTCATCACTCTGGTCAGTCATTAAAATTTTAATTATTCAATTATGTATTACATATTTTTATTAGAGATTTTTTGAACCCTATAATTTCTTATTGTCACTCTAAGAATGTTTAAATACTTTCTTTGAGTATTTTTTAATATATATACATATTATTATTATTATTAACTCTTTATTGTACACACACAATATAATACAAACTTATACAAAAATATGTGAAACACAAAGGGCGTGACTTATCTCTTAGAGAGATATCTTCCAACAAATCCTATAAAATGACAATTTGATTCATATCAAGGCAGGCGAAGTGTACATCTATATGCTAAATAAATATACCTACTTAATAATACAAAATAGAAAATACGTACATAAATATAATATAATACATAAATATACAAATAAATACTGGGACGGTCTCTGGTGTGGGACGCTACCTGCGTCGACACCCTTGCCCCGTCCCACCTTCCAGCCACGGCGGCGAAGGCCGGGTCAGCAGCAGCATCTGCGGAGAACCTCAAGCGGCGTAAATATGCGGGCCTGGGTGGTGAATGCATATTTGCGCCGTTCGGGGTGGAGACTTTAGGGCCGTGGGGGCCTGGAGCTCACTGCCTCTACGGGGAAATAGCCAAGCGCCTCGTAGAGACATGAAGGCTGGCCTCTACTTCGCTCAGCGTATAAGCCTCGCTATACAGCGGGGCAACGCCGCCAGCTTCCTCGGGACACTCCCTGCAGGGAGCGACCTAGGTCAGGTATTTTATTTGTGAAATAGTTAGGTATTTTGTAATTTTAGATTAAGCATTTATTTTAGTGTTATTTTAGTTTTATTTTATTTTGATTAAAAATTAATCATTACGATATCAAATACTATATACTTAAATGGTTTTAATTGAGGCTCTTAGAGAAATAAATATAACGTAATATGTCAATTTCATTTCTTTTTTTTTTCAATTAAGTAAGTACTTAATCCTAATACCTACTACTGATCTTATGCAGTTTTATTCTATCAAGTGAAACACAGAGTCAGTACTTAATACAACAATCACGTCTTGGAATGCATAATAAATCAGTAACAAATCAAATATGTAATTTAACCAATGTGGCATAACGCCGTCCCGCATTATTGCCATATCCTCAATGATTGCTCATACCTTGCCGTATTACGTGCTGGTCATCATTAATTAATGACTGTCGTTTATTACTATCATTACAAGTAATTTATGTCATTAATATATCACTACACAGTGTTTCTAATTTAAAAAAATTATAGATAGGTATTATTATTATCCAGGGATCTTATGATCCCCTATCATAAGATAAGATAAGATCCCTGGATACGGACGTATTACGTGCTGGTCATCATTAATTAATGACTGTCGTTTATTACTATCATTACAAGTAATTTATGTCATTAATATCACTACACAGAGTATCTAATTTAAAAAATTATAGATTGGTATTATTAATGAAATTGAAATTGAAAATATTTATTTCCAGAAGCACAAATGGTCTTCCCACACACACATAACAAATTAAGATACATTAAATTAGATTAAAGCTTGGTAAAACAATTAAATTAACTTAAATGAAATTTATAATAATAATTTATAATAATATTAGTATGTATAACAACACAAAACATAAATATTTATCTATATTGTCGTCAAGAAATTGGCACATGGTAAGTGGCCCATCTCCGATGTAGTGGGCTAGGAACCCATTCTCTGGTCTATTATCCAGGGATCTTATCTTATCTTATGATCCCCTATCATAAGATAAGATAAGATCCCTGGATACGGCCTTACTACGTGCTGGTCATCATTAATTAATGACTGTCGTTTATTACTATCATTACTAGTAATTTATGTCATTAATATCACTACACAGTGTACCTAATTTAAAAATTATAGATAGGTATTATTATTATCCAGGGATCTTATCTTATCTTATGATCCCCTATCATAAGATAAGATAAGATCCCTGGATACGGACGTATTACGTGCTGGTCTCCATTAATTAATGACTGTCGTTTATTACTATCATTACAAATAATTAATGTCATTAATATCACTACACAGTGTATCTAATTTAAAAAAATTATAGATAGGTATTATTATTATCTAGGGATCTTATCTTATCTTATGATTGGGGGCCGGGAGTAACCCAGCACTTCGACGCTTGAGGATCTTTTGTGCCTACCCCATTTTAAACACTGGTCACCTCAGTGTGCAGGTTTCCTCGCGATGTTTTCCTTCACTGGTAGAGCAGTCGGTAAATGTACGTAAGTCATCGAAAAATACGAAAAACGTATTGGTACATGGTACTGCACGGTTTCGAACCCGGACCTCCCGCATGGAAGTCTGGTGCTCCAGCCACTGTGCCACCGACGCTCTTATTATCCAGGGATAATCGATACCTATCTATAAATAGCTGCTTTATAACTCTATGGTGACCTAATCCCCCCCGCCCTTCCCTAAACTAATACATACATACAACACAAATACAACCTGACCAGGAACTTTAAAAATCTCGCCATGTTATAGCTAATTTAAATAGAGGCAACCTTTATGATATGAAAATATTTTTGCGGTTTGACTTCGATGTATTAAATTTGCCATTTTTTTAATAACTATACATCACAAACTTTTTCTATAAACATGACGGTGACCACTTACCACAGCCCGGGTGGACGGCCTGCTTATCTGTTTTCCTTAAACATAAAAAAAACTAGAACTCAAGGTGAGTTAGACACACCTATATTTTAGTGTTATATTAATATCCCTTCTTTATTAGATAAAATTCCGTTTTCTATCTAGTATACAAGACCTTGCACACCTACTACCTCTTTCTCGAAATCATTTCCTCAGCCCCAAGGTTGCCTGGAACCCTTGCTCGGGATTGGACAGATTCTTGATTCAGCAAATTCCCAATTCGACAGATTAGTGGATTGGGCAGATTCTTGGATTCGACGGATGAGGCAAGTTGAGAGAGTTGCCTGCCTTTCGCTCTTAGCGATAAGGCCGCTTATATTGTACCTACTTAACTATTTCCTTTTCTATCTCATGTTTGTTGTTTTATCTTTGTGCAGATAAAGTGTATTTTACTTTTACTTTACATATTTTCAAATATTATTGGATGTAAGTACCAACTTTAAAATTAGTGAGAGGTTGCTCTGACGTTTCTAAAAAAAAAGTACCCATGATGTTTGGGTCACGTTTGAAAGGAACCCTAAGCCTGACCACATCTAAATATCTCCACATAAAAGCACAAACATTGCATACGTATGTGGAATTACCAAACTTAAATCCAACTTTGCTACTTACTTTATTGTATTTTACTTAATGTTAAGGAAAACATCGGTGCCCTTTGATCTTTGAAGATACAGTAAAGAAGCTGGATAATTTTAGTTAACAATCTATCTATTTAAAAAAGGCATAGACTACTCGACGCAAAAGGCACAAAAGGCGCAAGGAGTGGACCGGACTGAGCTACCGTGATCTGAAAGACGCAGCATGGGATCGCAAGCGATTTTGCCTACTGACCTCCAAACTTCTACTTTAAGATGGCACCCGGTGATGATGATGATAGACTACCAACCAAGATCTCGCGTAGTACTACATTTTTTATTAGGAAGCAAACACCCTAAGTCGTGTGGAACAGAAGTTTTGTTTAGTCGCTGGGGAAACAAAATAAGTAGAATCAGAGCAATTAGTATGAAGACATTTTTGGTCTCCAGCTCCTCTCCTACACGACTTAGGATGTTTCTTCCGTAATGAAAGATGTAGTCCTTGGTGAGATCTATCAAATGAGCCGTAGCGCTTTAAGCACTGCGGCGCTGATTTTCAGGCAGCGCCATCGCTCTCTTTCCTGCGCAGTCCCGAACCAGTCAGGCGCCCGAAGCTCACGCAGATCCTTCACCGCTTCATCGCGCCAGCGGTATCTGGGACGTCCGACCGGACGTCGTCCGTTAGGGCGTCCCACATACGCTCGTTTAACTGCCCGATCCTCCCCCATCCTAGTGACGTGACCGAGCCATCGGAGTGGAGCTGCTATTGTTACTCCAATAAAGTTCAGCTCCTTCACCATCTCTTCGATCTTTCTATTTTTCCTATTCCTCTGCCCTTCGTCCTCTTTCTTATCTTCCTCTGCATCAGCAGGAGGTTCGTTATTCTTTTTTGGTACTTATATAAAATTGAGAGATTTCTTTGTATACTCCACTTACGGGGTGTATCTAAAATCCCCTATAAGGGCGGGTTACGTAACTCATTCGGTTCTGTTACATACCTGAACAATTTTCACGGACTCCCATGCGGGAGGTCCGGGTTCGAAACCGTGTAGTGCCATGTACCAATGAGTTTTTCGTATTTTTCGAAGACTTACGTACATTTACCGACTGCTCTGACGGTGAAGGAAACATCGTGAGAAAACTGCACCCTGAGATGACCAGTGTGTCAAATGAAGTAGGCACAAAAGATCCTCAAGGGTCGAAGTGCCGGTGGGATTATTCCCGACCCCCCATCATAAGATAAGATAACTAATACTCTTTAGATTACATGTTAGACAAGAACTCTTACCAGGATCACAAATTCCCAATTCTGACTGTACTGACTGTACTTTGTGTAAAGAATTAGTAATCGGATTTAATTATTTGTTTAATCGTATCACGAAATCGTGCGGGTGTGCCTAAACTGACAAATGAGTTCACTTGGAGGTACATTACATGGTCTAGACAAGGGTTTCTCAAAGTGGGGTACGCGAACCCCTGGGGGTGCGCCAGTTGAACGTTGGGGGTTCGCGACAAGATTTGGGTTTTCACACCTGGTCATGATAAAACCGAAATACAGGAATCGACTGAATGCTGATATAACCCTGGTCTATAATATGTAATATGTTCTAGACCATGGTTTCTACCAGGGTGGTCAAGGACATGTAAAATGTTCTATACTCACGTAATATGTTGTTCTCAAAGTGGGGTACGCGAACCCCTAGGGGTTCGCCAGTTGAACGTAGGTGTTCGCGACAAGATTGGGGTTTTCACACCTGGTCGTGATAAAAACGAAATACAGGAATCGACTGAATGCTGAATCTAAAATCGACCCAATTTGCGACAAGAAACAAGCCCATCCATCACATTAATTAATAACATATTGTTCTTTGTGCCTGTATTACTGTTCTTAAATAAAAATCCTTATTATTTAAAAAAAATAAAAAGACAGTTTTTTAAGGGGGTTCGCCATTGTCTGGGAAATTTAATAGGGGTACGTGAAGCTATAAGTTTGAGAAACCCTGTTCTAGAGTAAAGTACAGTCGCCTTAATACAAACTGTTAGAATAGAGGATTTGTCAATATTCTATCAAATTTTCTAGACGGACGCAGTAATGACAGCAATGGAGTTCCGTTTTCCGCTCTAGCGTCTTCTTCTAAATCCTTTTTCCTCATTGCTGAGGGTGGTGATCATTCTAAGGAGTTAATAACATAGAACGACTCTCGTGGCAGATTTAATGGGGTGCTTAGTCATTGCCTTCCCCATTTCACACACTGGTTATCTCAGTGTGCGGGTTTCCAGAGGAGGTTATGTGGGCCATGATCCACCGAGCGGGCCCAGTGCTGATTGGTGGATTTCACGCCTTCGGAAACTTTTTAATTTCCTCAGATACGCAGGTTTCCGCATGATGTTTTCCTTCACAGTCAGAGCAGTTGGTAAATGTACGTAAGTCTTACGAAAAAACCGAATAACTCATTGGTACATGGCATTGCCTGGTTTCGAACTCGGACCTCCCGCATAGGAGTCCGACGTCCCAGCCACGACGCCACCGACACTCTTTAGGGTACGGATCCCTAAAAAGGAAAGATCTAAAGAGTTAAACTTTATTTTATAGTCCATTTAATAATTGCAAAGGATATTAACCCAGTCAAGGACAGAACCTGTATCCTTAAATGTCAAGGCAGTCTACCTGCTGTCTACTTGTAGCATTATTCTTTTTTCATTATTATAATAAAAATTTGGAAGAATTTGTTTTTTACTTAAAAAAAATTATAGGTAATCCACTTAGCTGCCGTGTCGTGCCGGCCACTACTCTTCCCGTCGGTGTCATACGAGGCGACTAAGGGAATTGGTGGATACTATTCTACACCTAGTAGACGGCGGCAGGCTCGCAACCTATCTCGTTTGTCCGCCAAACCTTACAGCGAAAAGTGGGAACTACCTATGATGAAGGTGGTTCCTCTGTCTACCCCCTCGGGGTCTATGGACGTGAGAGTTATGCTTTATGCTTATGCCACTTAAGTACCTTATCGATAATGAGTCGCCATGCAAGAGATCAGTATTAGTAATACAGGTATGTATAAAAAATGATCATCATCAGCAGCCCATTAATGTCCCCACTGTTGGGCACAGGCCTCCCCTTGCACAAGGAGGTACGGGATTTCACACACCTTCGGAAACTTTAATTTCCTCAGATATGCAGGTTTCCTCACGATGTTTTCCTTCACCGTTAGAGCGGTCGGTAAATGTACGTAAGTCTTCGAAAAAATCCGAAACATTCATTGGTACATGGCATTGCGTGGTTTCGAACCCGGACCTCCCTCATAGGAGTCCGGTGTTCTAGCCACTGTGCCACCGACTCTCATACATACTTGCGATAATCTAGCCATGATTTACTGTAGGTACCTACCTGTCTAATTTTTGCTACTGCGCACCGACTCTACGCAATTTCACAGCATCTTAATTTCGTGACATGGGAGTCCGACGTCCTAGCCACCAGGCCACCGACACAATATGGTCATTCACTCATATTTACCCTGGAGTACCTACTTAGGTATAAGTAAGAGCTTATAAATTTATTTTATTCATTTCGCAAAACTTACAGCTAATATACAAAATTTGAGTAAATATAAAATAACGAACTATTCCATTTATATATTTTCTCCTACATAACGTCTGTAAATAAATGTTTAATGGTCTTATAGTATTAAAAGCTGGCGAAATATGTGAGACCTAATATTTAAGATTTGTCATCCAATGTACCATATTTCTGGCGAATAAATAATTAATTCATACATTTATAAATGGGTTGAGGAATAAGCGAGATAGTAATATTGTTTTTTTTTAAAGCAAAGGGAACTGAGCCCATACAGCCATGTCTGATGTAAACAACTCTTTCAAGTCTTCATTAAAATGCTGGTGTGACACATTTCAATGCTATCTGGGAGAATCTTCCACGCTTCTGCGCCATCCGAACCAAATAAGAAGGCGTCCCGGACGCAATGTGGCTCTTCAAAATCCAGCCAAGTACGGATCGGGCTGCAGCGTCTTATTTGACTTTACTTCACTGTCCCACACATTATTCACAGCTTGTCGAAGTTTTTCGAGCAAGAAACACCATTCTTACTAGAAAAGCACTACTGTAACACAATTTGCAAGACAAATCGAAACAAAGCTGACGTGGACGCCACAAAAGCGCGGGAGAAACTCCCGAGATAGTAATATTAAAATGTAAAAAAGATTTTTTTTTTAATAGCCGTTGTCCCACTGCTAGGCAAAGGCCTCCCCTCCTCCTTTCCATTTTTCCCTATCCTCGGCGTCCTTATACCATCCTTTTTGGAAGTGGTCGAACAAGATAAATAAATAACAATTTTTTTGAGCGATTTATTTATTTTTTATTGTAATAAACGGGTGTAACAAAACCGCCCTAGTCCCGAAAGGAAGTGTTGATTGACCATATTGGAAATGGGCTCAGTAAAAGAAAACAGTCTGCACGATTCGATGGTCGTACATTGAACCGAGAAAAAAATGGAGGTAAATCCCTTTTATAGAAGTGAAAAAGAAACATAGAAATGTTCTATTTTACCTACCTACCTTCATTATAACGGACTTGGATATTTGTAAATACGAATAGACCATAATGGATCAGACCCGCCCGGTATTCGAACAAGTTTCTTGGGTAGCGTTGACCGACATCTTCATGTATTTGTGAATGACATTGACATTGTTCGATCTCAAGTGCGGTATCTTTGTTTACTAAATTAATTACCTATATAGGTATATATTAACTTATCGGCAAATATTTTGATGTATTTCTGTTTATTATTATCATTGTATTGTACCTATGTTGTTTGCATTACAATACATAATACATACCTACACTAGTTTTGTTTTATTTTTAATAAAAAAATATAAAACTCTTGAGTTTTCTCCCGCGCTTTTGTGGCATCCACGTCAGCTTTGTTTCGTTTTGTCTTGCAAATTGTTTTACAGTAGTGCTTTTCTAGTAAGAATGGTGTTTCTTGCTCGAAAAACTTCTGCAAGATGTGAATAATGTGTGGGACAGTGAAGTAAAGTCAAATAAGACGCTGCAGCCCGATCCGTACTTGGCTGGATTTTGAAGAGCCATACTGCGTCCGGGACGGCTTCTTCTTTGGTTCGGATGGTGCAGAAGCGTGGAAGATTCTCCCAGATAGCATTGAAATGTGTCACACCAGCATTTTAATGAAGACTTGAAAGAGTAGTTTACATCAGACATGGCTGTATGGGCTCAGTTCCCTTTGCCTTCAAAAAACATTACTCTATTCAAGTTTCAATAGAAAAAAAATATAAGATTATTCAATTATTATTACTTTTTTATTTATTTTTAATGTTGACGTTTTGATTTTTGAACGTTTTGATTACAATAAGCATTGTTTATATTATAAAATGAATTAATTATTACAATTTAATTAATTAATGAATAATATAATATGTGAAGTGTAATGAAGAGTGAAATAAATGAGAATTGAGTATCAACAGTGGGGACGTTCATACGTTGTGTGATATTAGTATATTAGTACTACTAATATTAATATATTAATACTACTAATAGTTATTTTTCCTACTTAAAGTATCTACCATTTATGTTATGATAATAATAGTGATAAGAAAGAAGACTGCAATGTTCGTGCAAAATTTAAATTTATGACCTTGAAATAAAAATGTATTAAACGTGAATAAACTCGTACCTACTTGATAAGCAGCAGACAAGTCAGTATAATTAATAGGTAGAATTACTGTCGACAAGGTCAGTTGTTGGTGGAAAATGGAAATGCGAGTAGAAGGTGCTTGTTTAGACCCCGGCCTATGCCTAGGCCTCTAAAATAATAATAGGTATACAGATTCAGATCTTTATTTATAATATTCAATTATACGAAATTTATCATTTATCATTATTACAAACCATTATTATTTAAATTGAATTTCTAATTAACCATAATAAAATATAAAAAAATTCAATTTTAATAATAATACCTATGTATACCTATATTTTTTCTAGATAGAGTCATACTAGGCATCCTGCCTGGCCAATATAAATCCAATGTCGCAAAAGATTTTGAAAATCCAACCAGTTTGATTTCTGAATGTCGCCAAAAATATAGCAGGCAACTGTTTTTACATGCCACAACGCGAGTGACACACCCTGTGCTTGAAGAAGAAGAACAAAAACACTTTATTACCACAAAGAAAAATAATACATAAATAATATACAAAAGTTGACTGGAAGAGATCCCTATGGGATAAGCCCGCCTTGGTACATATTTTAATGTTTTTTTTAATTTTCTGTGGATTTTATATTAGTACAATAAAGAGACTACAAACAAACATGAGTTCCATTCACTCGACAATAATCTAATTACACATAAGTGTAATTAGATTATTGTGAGCATGCACTTGTTATGTCTGGTGAAGAATGAGCCCTCTACTTGTGCCATCTTATCTTATGATAATAATCCAAGCGGCACTTCGACCCTTGAGGACCTTTTGTGCGTACCCCATTTTACACACTGGTCACCTCAGTATGCAGGTTTCCTCACGATGGTTTCCTTTACCGTTAGAGCAGTCGGTAAGTCTTCGAAAAATACGAAAAACTCATTGGTACATGGCACTGCACGTTTTCGAACCCGGACCTCCCTCATAGGAGTCCGGTGTTCTAGCCACTGTGCCACCGACTCTCATACATACTTGCGATGATCTAGCCATGATTTTCTGTAGGTACCTACCTGTCTATTTTTTGCTACTGCGCACCGACTCTACGCAATTTCACAGCATCTTAATTTCGTGACGAATCTGCGATCTGTAATGATAAAGCGTTAGACATAAGAACGAATGGCTAAGGAATGGAACAGCCTGCCGGCGTCTGTATTTCCCGAAATCTACAACCTTGGGATCTTCAAGGCCAAAGTGAATAGGCATTTACTGGACCCGCATGCTCCATCGTCGACCTCATCGTCGCATACCATCAGGCGAGATCGAGGTCAAATGCAGGTTTAGTTATACATAAACAAAAAAAAACATCGCTCTACTGGTACAAGCGTATACTGAACCATTAATGTACGTAAACAAACTCAGGTTGAATCATTTTATTCGTATTCAGCCCTCGAAGTGTACGACGCTAAAAAAAAATGTCCGCCAAAGTTGCTGTGGTTACTGGTGCAAACAAAGGACTTGGATTATCTGTGGTTAAAGGATTGTGCCAAAAATTTGACGGAGTCGTATATTTGACAGCTAGAAACGAAGCAAGAGGCCTTGAAGCCATCAAAAAGTTGAACGACATAGGACTGAAACCAGAATTTCATCTCCTCGACGTAAGCCAAAGAAGCAGTGTCGAAAATTTCGCGCGCTTTTTGGAAAACAAACATGGAAGGTTAGATGTTTTGGTTAATAACGCCGCCATTTTAGAATGGGACCAAATTTATCCCACTTCTGAAGCTGCCAAAAGGAATATTGATATTAATTACAGAAGTCTGTTGACGATTGAGGAATTTTTATTTCCTCTTTTAAAAGATGGCGCTAAAGTAGTCAACGTTTCTAGTGCCTGCGGTCACCTATCGAATTTGAAAAACAAAAAATGGATCAAAATGTTGCAAAGCAAAGATTTGACAGTCGAACAACTGAATAATTTCGTCGAAGATTATCTGGAGAGTGTGAAAAACGGAACGTTCAACAAAAATAATTTCGCCGACCAAGGGAAGCACGCTGAACACAGAATTTCTAAAATTGCTGTAACTGCTTTAACTATGATACAGCAAAGAAAGTATTTTGAAAGGAATATTTCTATAAATGCTGTCCATCCAGGTCATGTAAACACTGATATGGCGCAAGGAGAAGGGGAAATAGACCCTGACGAAGCCGCTAAAGTTGTCTTGTATTTGATTTTTGATGCATCGCCGAATTTAAAAGGAGTTTTTATGTGGCACGATAGGAAGTTAATAGATTGGTATGATGCTGAAGGTGATTATTATTATCGGTGTCAGTGGTAAAAGAATGAAGCACCTATTACTATTTATTTCTAAATTGGCGGCAGACATTTGGGAGAGCGGTTTACATTTGCAATAAAATATCTATTCAATATATTTGTTGTCTTTTAATAGTCACTAGTAGTCACTACTCTGCGTAAAATGATACAAACACCTTCATAGAGTTATAAAATAAAATACCGTACAGTCGATCACAAGCTATAGTATACCATCTGTCAAAACCCTTTGATTAAATCTTAACCTTATGCCTGCGCAACATCATACATTTCAGAGTCTCAAGTTTTGACGTTTTGGGTAGGTTGAACTGTGGTCGACTGAACACTCCGTCAAAAAAGAGAATTAAAAATGGTAACTTTCCATACATTGATTTCCATACTATTTCAGTAGATGTTGCCATTATTTAATTACTACTCTTTTTTGACGGACTGTATGTACATAACTGGCCAGGACAAGAAAATTGTGAGCATTATGAACTGGCTACAAATCTACAATAATATTTTATGCATCTGACACGTAATAACAGCCATTGTAAAATAAGTTTTTATTTTTGATACGAGTGAAACGAGTATCAAAATACAAAAAACGAGTTACTCTATTAGTGTGGAATTTTATGTGAACTATTTTTATAGCAATCTCCATAGGGTAAGTAATGCAGAATATATAAAAAGACCAGTGGCACCCTATGACATCTCTATTATGAGACTGGCCGGTCGGCCTTTACGTATCAAACTCTAAGAGTGTCAACCAGGAACATTATATGGAGTTTCTCTGCTCTTCGAGCAACAATAATGGATATTGTAGAAAATTCTTATTTACTACTTATATGTATATAGCAGGTATTTATGTATTTTCAATATAGTATAATGTTGTGGATCTTCTTGTGTTGTGAATTTATAGTTTATGTATCATATAACTTTGTAAGAGAATAAAATAAAGACTGATACATATATTTCTTATTGGAAAATTATTAACAGACCTCAATTGGTAGGTAAAATTAATACTGCATAATTGAAACTTAGGTATTCCTTATTTTTCTCCCCGTCTGTACCAATGCCCTATTTTTTCCCCATCCTATTAACATTTGAACTGAAACAAACAATTTGCGACGGCTTTGCATGAAACGAAGCGTGCGTGCGTTTGACAGCCGATCGAAGTTGACAGTTGACAGCTGACGTTGACAGTTCGCGGTCGGTATTCCGTTCAAGGTGTGTGTTTCATTCGAAAATTATCAATAATTCCGGGCGAAAAATCGAAATAAACTACAATTTAGCATCAAATTTGAGAAATTGTGAATGAAATCTATAGTAATTTGGTGTTAAAACGACGCAGTTTCATCTACTGCAGCGACACTTTGTTAGGTAAGTTTTTAATTTTGAATTTACAATTTTATTTTCGTATGCAGCTAAATTAACTGAAACTGCAGTACAAGGAAAGGAATACAGTAATTATTCAGTGTTATGAGATATTATTCTGAACATCTGTTCGTGTTTTCATGTCAGTCGTATTGAGCGAAAATCGAAATGTTTCAGATGGTTTTTGGCACCATATAGATGGTATGAGCCTTGACCCAACCTAAGACATTAAAATTCGTAGTGCGTATTGCGCAGACCTAGATTTGCAGTTCCTAAAGTGAAAACTTAGCCAATAAAACATAGTTTTTGTGACTAAACCCCAGTTTGTGCTAATGGTAGATTTTATTGTGACTAAAATAGTTTTCTCGTGTGATATTCGTGAATATCTGATAGACCTTGAGGATGGGTGATTGAGTGCTGCAATATTAATAGAACATTAGCAGGAGAATTTTATAAATAATTGTGTATGAAATATATGTATATCACGGCAAAAGAGAAGCTTATAAAATTTTTACAAGTAGTCATAATCTTCCTATACTGAAGTACTTTAAAATTTTAAAATTCATGTAAATATAACTAACTAAAAAAAAAACTAAACGGCTTAAAACATTTTGCTGCTGGCAAGATTTGGTCCTGCTACTTACATATCGTTAATAAAACACAGGGAGGCCTATCTCCAGGGACAACCTGCCGATGTCAAACCTAGTTGATAAATTAATAGTAGTTGATAAGATAATTCATATTTGGCAGTGCAAAAACGCTATTTAAAAAAAAACACAGTGACGTTGATTCTGGGGCGGCCACTAAATCTAAAGCTAACTCTAAATTAATCTCTCTTGCTTACTCATATACTAAATTGTTAGCTAGTGAAAGGGATGTCAAGTTTAGTTATCAACGCTAATTTTGGCTGCCACACTAGAAGGGATGCCACAATAAATAAAATTACATTTTTTTAAATCAAACTTGTCTTCCTGAATATACTGGTAATCTCATTGACTTTAATAATTGAAAAACAATTGAATTAGATGTAGAGTAATATGAAGTCTCTGGTATAACTATTTAAAAAGAAATAATAATAAAATGAAGCCAATTACTATGCCAAATCCACTTTGTATGACCTTTAGTTTGACAGATCAATAGTATACAATAATATATAATTACTACTACTAATTGTATGTATTTTTTGGCATTAAATATTATGTATGTATTAAAATTAAATAACAAAATTGAAAAAGGTTACAAAATTCATTGAGATAAAATGTTAAATCATATACCTACACCAGAATAGGTGATTATGATAATAAAATAACAGATAAGAATACTAGTGACAATTATCATATTATATATCATCCGAACACGCATCGTATTGTGATGTGATATCAAATCAACAGTGGTATCTACTGACAGTAATCATAATACAGTCCTCCTATCTAGCTAGTATTAATGTGAGTCTTTGTTCATCTCAAAAGAATTTTTTAAAATTCAGCTGAGCTTATTCTTAGGGTCAATCAAATACAGGTCAAATACCACACAAAATGGTCACCAACATCTACTACATCTAGTTAGAGAGAATGTCACTAACGTCAGTGGCTACATACATCCCTACAAACATACAATACAGTGTGTTCTAAATTCATCACGAACACCGGACAATGGTTCTAGTGAGATCACTTCGTGGCATGGCGTCGTTTGCGGCGCAGGCGGCGCTGCGATCGCGGTGGAGCTCGCTTATAGAGTCTACGAGTATGGATGTTCCCGGAGAAGTGACCGATGGAGTTCGCTCAGTCGTCGGATGGCTGAAGCAGGCATGTTTAGTAGTTTACTTACTGTTAATAGATGTTGCTATTATAAAAAACTAGTGCTGGAGACGTAGTACTATTACTTATTCTGTTCTGAAGCTCGCTTATAGAGTCCCAAGTCCACCAGTGACGTCGTGCCCAGAGAAGTTACTGACAGAGTTCGCTCGGTCACGGATGGCTGAAGCAGGCATGTTTAGTGTTGTCTATTCTTGTTAATCGGTGTCGCTTTTATAGAAAAAACACTATAAATAGAGCTGGAGCTGGCGTATAGAGTCCCCAGAGAAGTGACTGACGGAGTTGGACGGACGGTTGTCGGATGGCTGAAGCAGACATGTTTAGTAGTTTGTTTATTGTTGTTAATAGGTGTCGCTATTCTAAAATACTAGAGCTGGAGCCGTAGTACTATTTTTTATTTTGCTCTGAAGCTCGCTTATAGAGTCCACAAGCATGGATGTGCCCAGAGAAGTGATTGTCGGAGTCCGTTCGGTCGTTGGATGGCTGAAGCAGGCATGTGTAGTGATATTTTTATAATTATTATAGAGCTGTACCTCGCTTATAGAGTAGCAGTCAGTGTTGACATGTCGTAGAAGTTATTGGTGGAGTCTGTTCATACTAGCATGTGTAATATTAATATCGATGGATTCTATTTTTTTTACACCTGTTACATAAGTTTAAAGTCAATACAGGTGTAGCTGATCATTTGCAGGGCTCAGTATTTTTTATTTTTCAATTATATTTTGTAACACCCTGTAAAACTAAACGTTTAATGACACGGAATCAAACCTCGATCTCCAGCGTCGTAAGTCCGCATTTTATCCACTACGCTACCATCATACGGTTTATTGTAATGCAAGTTGCACACGGTGCTAAATACTTGCGCAAGTACTTGCATTGGTCGGCATTCACACTAAGCAGCAGTGGCGGATTCATGGGGACCATGCCCCCCACAAAATGTCTGAACAAATCAACTGAACTTTGTGTAAGCTGCATCGAGATAATAACAATAAGACAAGCTAGCTAGCCGATATTTTGAGCTCGCTTACGCTCTAGCCTTCTAGTCTAATCATGTTCTGTGTCTGATCGGCACTTAAATTTCGAGCTCGCTTCGCTCACTCCCATCCTAACCTACTCCATCAACTTTATGTAACAATATAATCTTACAATTTTGAACCATTTCTTAGTACTCACATTAAGTTTATCACGCTTCAAGTCTACTTTGACACTTTGTAATTTGCAATCTAATTTAACCTTAATTTATACCTTTCTTGTCTTGTTATTTTTTTTGTTGTGTAATTCGTTTTAACTCTAATCATGTTTCATCCCTTAGTTACTCATTATTTTATAATCGTTAAACATTGTATAATTGTCGAACGTATACCGTTAGCGAAAGATAATTGTGACTTGATAATTAATACACTCCCCCAGAACGGATATAATCCTGGAGAGAAACTTAAAAAAAAAACCTACCCCATCATCTGTGTCAGTGATTTGCACCAAAATTCTTCGCTTTGCTCACTCTCGCCCTAACCTAATATAATCCATTATCTGTGTCGGATCGGCGTCAATAATTTGAGCTCGCTGTTCCCGCCCTAGCCTTTTAACCTAATTCATATCACCTATTGTCGGATATATGATTGGATGGAGGTCGACTTTCGGCGCAAAATATCATGCGGCAGACATTGGGCAGACAGGGCCCGAAAATCATATTAGCCTAGGGCACCTGGAGCCCTAAATCAGAGTCTGTTTATGGCCCCCCTAAGTTCAATTCCTGTATCCGCCGCTGTATGCAAGCTACTAAAATAATGAAATTATTTTATTGCAAATAAAATGAAATGAATGCGCAAGTACTGTACGTCGCGTGCAACGGCCATAATGGCTGGTTTACATTTGGTCAAGTGTTTAGCGAAGTGGGAAAGGACAGTGGTGAGTGCAAGTTGCAAGGCCAGTGGCGAGTGCCTGGCCAGTGACTGTTTACACTACAGCCAATCAAACAATATTTGAATCCACTGGCAAGACAGCTTGTCGCGACGTCAAGTCTCGTCAGGCTCAGGATTCATAGGTTCTTTCTATCGCGCGACAAATATCTGAGGATGGTATATCGAGAAGCTCACTATTCTTTCTATGAGCCGCCCTTGGTGCCATTAGCCGATCCGAGAGCCAATCCTCTCGAACGGATCGGCTAATCACCAGTGCGTTTCCTGCACACAAAGCGGGAGCCAGGGTCCCTGGATGGTCCTCCAGTCTTCCACATAGACCTTCCCGTTCCTCCAAAGCTTTACTCTTAGCTTTCGTACATAACTTCTCGATATATTACCCTGGTTTCTAATGTAACCATTGTGCAACTCACTAGAAGGTAGATTTCTTCTCTTAGTTTTTTAATACGTGACTAGCCAAGTGTTACCAGCGCGTCTACTTTAACTTACATCCGCTCGGAAATCGCGCATTTCACGACACAGTTTGCAAGCCAACTTGACTCGCCGCTGTCCACCGGTTTACACCAATGTCCTAACTTACTATACTTACCCACTTCGCTAAACACTTGACCAAGTGTAAACCAGCCTTTACAGATATGTTACATCATGATGTAGATACTGGAATGTTACTGACTTTTATTCGGCACTATCTAATCATTTCACGACACAGTTTGCAAGCCAACTTGTCTCGCCGCTGTCCACCGGTTTACACCAATGTCCTAACTCTCTGTACTTACTCACTTCGCTAAACACTTGACCAAGTGTAAACCAGCTATTACAGATATGTTACATCATGATGTAGATACTGGAATGTTACCGACTTTTATTCGGCACTATCTAATCATTTCACGACACAGTTTGCAAGCCAACTTGTCTCGCCGCTGTCCACCGGTTTACACCAATGTCCTAACTTACTATACTTACCCACTTCGCTAAACACTTGACCAAGTGTAAACCAGCCTTTACAGATATGTTACATCATGATGTAGATACTGGAATGTTACTGACTTTTATTCGGCACTATCTAATCTATAACCACCTTGGGTCAATATTTTAAAAATGTTAGTTATGGTTATTTCCTACTTTGATTGATATTAAGTAGATTTTCTTATTACTTGTCACATGTAGGAAAAGGTATACAGGACATAACGTGTATTATTTTTGCTGCTGTATACCTTTACCTACATAATACTGTTCTTTTCACTTTTATATATTTTTTATAGTTTGGTGTTGTAATTTTAGTGTCAGTGTTATATTTGGTGTATACTTAAATGGTTTTAAGTGTTATATAATAAGACTTAAGGTAAGTAATAGTACCTAAATCTAGTATTTTTACTTTTCCTGATTTTGTGTACAATAAGGTGTTTCTATCTATCTAAATCAACAATTTTTTTTATTTTTTATAACTTAGCTACGACAAACAGGCAGACGGGCCACCTGATGGTAAGTAGTCACCGTCGCCTAGAGACACGTGCAATACCAGGGGTATTGCTTGTGTGTTGCCGGCCGTGGAGGGAGAGGACTTTTTTAACGTTCTTTTTGAAGCATCCCATGTCGTAGCGCTGCGGGAAAACGTCGGGTGGGAGAGAGTTCCACATTTTACACGTGCGTGGTAGAAACTTTCGTGTAAAACGGGTCGTGGTAGACACCCAAGGCTTTAGAAAGTGCGGGTGAAAATTGAGCCGCCGACGAGTGGTGCGATTCAAGAAAGTAGAAGATGGCACCAGGTCAAATAGTTCCGAAGAGCACTCCCCATTATATACGCGATAGAAGACGCAGAGAGAGCCGATGTCTCTTCTTAAACTGAGAGGCTCTCTTCTTAAACTGAGAGGCTAATATAATATATGATAATTAATAGTAATTGGAATTTAAGTAGACCCATTAATTTGGACAGGTACATAACTTCACGCTATGTACTTTGCGGGGTAGACAGAGATAATGTAGCGCCACGAATATAGACATGCCTTTTAATTAAAAAATATAAACCACATAAAACAATTAAAATATGTATTAGCGATGTTCCAAAATCCAAATTCCAAGACCGTTTCTACCTAGGTGACCAGTACAGTCGGGTTTCTCTCTAACTGGTCCCGTGGATCTAGTCAAGTCAAATGGTCACACGCGGGACGAGTTAAACTCGAAATAAATAACATTTTGTATTCGTTAACTGTTCCCTTCACCGTATTCCTAAAAAACCGAAAACTTATTGCTACACGATATTGCATGGTTTCGAACTCCGACCTCCTTATCTACGCTTCCTACCGCGCTACGTGACCTGTGGTCGATTGTACACAGGGCCGGATTATTCATTAGGCAGAGTAGGCAACTGCCTATGGGCCCCGCGTTGCTTAGGGGCCCCGCGCCCGGAGAAAGATTTTTTTTTAAATAAATTAAAATAAAAAGATTTCTCAATTTAATCTGATGATTTGTCCATAATAACACCTTAATGACAATTATTGCCTTGTTTTTGAAATATAGTTTGAAAAAACGAATTTAAAAACAAGGCGTGGTCCCAGCGGGGGAGTCATGGGGTCATGACACCCCCTCCCCCCTATGTTGGGTTGCAACCGCGCCTGACAGTGTATATGAATAAAATTGAATTATGGTAGATTAATATGAAAATCTGTTTCTAAAACTGTCTAGAAAATAGCTAAGTCCAGCCTGAACTTTCTCAGTGAGAATAGGTAGTCTTGGGATACTTTTTCACTAGAGCGAAACAAAGTACTAATATCTACTTATTATTACCTATGTTTATGATTGATTGTTTGATTGATTAAGTACCTACTACCTACTTACTAAAGCTGGTGGTATGACACTGTGCATAGTCTACCAGGAGTCTACCTTTTTCTACCAAAATTACTCCACCAAAAGGTTGTCTGGAAGAGATCGCTTCTAGCGATAAGACCGCCTAGATTGTATTAATCGTTTTGTACGCTCTGTATCACACTAATTTTGTACAATAGAGAGTATTCATTCATTTATTCAAGAAAATAATTTTTGGAAGTTAGAAAAGGTTAAAGGGGCCCCTAGACATGCCTTGCCTACGGGCCCCGGCATGCTTAATCCGGCCCTGACTGTACATAATTAAAAATCATTAATAATCTTGCTTTTAGTCAATTACGACATTATACTTTGCATTATTCTGTTTTTATAAGCATTTCTCGGACATGTGCCGCCGTGCCAAGTCAGAAGTCAGATCATAAAGTAACTGATTTATTACTTCTAAGTTCTGATTACTTTCTAAGTAACTTTGTAAAGTGTATGTACGTTAAGGTACCACTATAAAACAAGTTGAAAGTGCAAGTGCAAGTTTTCACGATGAAAGTAAAAAGTGCACGCCGCTGCTGGAAAAGAGACAGTATGAAGTATGTTTTCGGAGACAGGGTACGATACTTTTTTTATTATTATTATTTTTAATACAAATACAAATATACTGTATTGCACACCCGGGACAAAAACAAAATATACAACATAAAGAGAGGTACAATACAATGTGCAGAAGGCGACCTTATCGCTTTAAGCGATATCTTCCAGGCCACCTTCAGGTGATGGGAAAAGTCATAAGATACATAAAATACGGGTGCAAAAGGCGTATGAAATAGATACTACCCTCAAAAACTAACAATAATATTATTTTTTTAAATGCAAACCTTTGCAAGCTGCAAAACAGTAGTAATAATATTACGTACCACTTACAGTAAAACAAGTTGAAAGTGCAAGTGCAAGTTTTCACGATGAAAGTAAAAAGTGCACGCCGCCGCTGGAAAAGAGACAGTATGAAGTATATTTTAGGAGACAGGGTACGAAAGCTTTATTATCATATCACACTCTTTTTTAAATTATTTTTCTTAAGTTTGTTTCCGCTCGGATAAATACCAACCTGTCATTTTTGCCAACGATCTTTTTCACATAATAGTTTATTTAGGTTTTTCAAAACCTTTAAGATATAGAGTCTGTTATTAAAATTAATTTTATTTAAATTTTTAGTGTTAAATGTGAAATAAATTAATAAATTGCTACAGGGGACTTAATAATGTAGGGCCAACGCACATTTGACTTTAGTGTGTAACGATGTGGACTTCATCGTCCATATCAACCTCCTTGCCATCAATTTCAACCTCATCGTTAGCGTTTATCTAACCTCATTTCGTGTTGGCATCTTCATTTCTTCATCTATATTTTAAAAATTCAAATCATATTCCCATTCCATTTCTAAATTCCATTATTCCATTAATTTCATTATTTTCTTTGTATTTTACACTTTTTCTCTGTATTTTGTCCTGGACGGACGTTTCTCCGTTTTATAAAATTGTCTCCTACTACTACCTATTTTCTACTATTGTGTTGTTCTGTTCCTGATAAATATAATATCTACTATTACCAAGTTCTTCTATTACTTCATCTGCACACTGTCCTAGATTGTAGCAAGGGTATACCATACGAGTATATGTATCAGTGGTCGTTTCAGAAGAAAGATTTCCTAACGTCGAATTTGTAGGTATTTTGATAAACCTAGTAAGTTATCGACATACGTCACCCCAAGAATAGTAAATATAGGTGTTTTGTTTCCTATATTCAGCAAACCACTCTAGTCGATTAACACCTTTATTGACACCACATAAATGTAAATCAATAGGGACATATACAAATATACTCATGGTGATTATGTCGGCTTATATGTGTAATTTAATTTAATTTATTTATTAGGTAAAAACACAACAGATTACAACCAGAGATATTACAGAAAAATCAATATAAAGTTATGAGCTAGGTCGTAACCCTTAACGTGTAAACACAGCATGGTTAGGAAGTAGAAAATTGGTTGTTGTACAACATTGAGTTGGGAAAGCAAAAAATACTAGAGAATGTAATGATTAAAAAATACCTATTGCAAAATTAAATTAATAAAGTAAAAATTATGCAGTAGGTGCGTGGATAGTTCACTTGAGGACATCCTTAACCCGTTTTAAAAAAACCAATGGCCTAGAATTGAATGAGTCTCACGATTGCTTATTGTTGCTGTTCGAAGAGATTTCGTTAAACAATCTACACATTCGCACAATAGGGTTATAGAACGATGTGTTGTTCTTAAAAACATTTAATACAAATGTTTTAGGATTGCGAAGTTTAAAGTTTGTGTTGAAGTTTAGACAGGACAGCAAGGAAGGTGAATCTATGGTGGAATGAAGAATTTTATGGAGGATTATTAGGTCTTGGTGTTTGCACCTAAGTTGAAGCGGGGTGACTTTAAATTTGTGCCAGTCTATTATCATACGACGACAGCTGACGGCCGAAACCATACTTATACACGAAGATATCTCTTTTTTAAGTATAAGGAGCACAGACAAGCAAACTGGACCCCTGATTGGAAGTGGTCACCGGCACCCAAAGACATCTCACCTCTAATATTATTACAGAGTTTTCGATATAGTAGTGGTTCAAATTACCAAGCTCAAGTCCGGTCGTGCATGGAGTACTGCTGCCACCTGTGGGACGGCTCAGCAAAGTACCAACTGACTGCCCTTGACTAAGTGGAGAAACGCGCTAAGCGCCTTATAGGTGACGAATCGCTGAGACTGTAAAGTCTGGAACATCGGCGCAAGGTTGCCTATCTATCGGTATTTTATAGGATACATTTCGGAGAGTGCGCATCGGAATTGCACGACCCAATTCCAGCATCTCCATTCCGCCTTCGGACTACCAGACGCGGGAAGGGGTTCCACCCTTATGTTGTTGATATCCCATCTGCTCGTACGAAGCGATTTGCTTCTTCGTTCATTATGCGAACGGCTAAGGAATGGAACAGCCTGCCGGCGTCTGTATTTCCCGAAACCTACGACCTTGTGATCTTCAAGGCCGGAGTGAATAGGCTGCTGGGCCCGCGTGCTCCATCGTCGACCTCATCGTCGCTTACCATCAGGCGAGATCGAGGTCAAATGCGGGTTTAGTAGTAGATAAAAAAAATTAACATGTCATAATCTTGATCATTTATTGCGTGAATTTAGGTATACATTGTAGTACTTAGAACAATTTCCAACTTATCGCTAAATTCTACCTTCACAGGAAAACATAATTTCTTCACGAATATTAATCAAATAAGTATACCAAATTAATCAAAGATAACGTCAACATTGCCTTCCCCATTTCACACAGTTATCTCGGGTGTGTAGTAAATATACAATCTTTCGAAAACAAAAAACGGAAATCTCATTGGGTATATGACATTGCATTATTTCGAACACGGACCTCCCATGGAATCCGGCGTCATGTATGGGAGTCCGGCGTCCTATGCACTACGCTACCGACGCTCTCCTACAGTAGAGTCTATCCCACCAAAAACATAAATGTGAAAAAGCATGCCAAGTTTCGGTGTTTCGGTTTCCTCCAAACTTACCTGTAGAAATATATAGAATAGTATAACTCTCACGTCCATAATCCCCGAGGGGGTAGACAGAGGAACCACCTTCATAGATAGTAGAAATATATAACATTGTTTAAATATAAAAAATATTACTTGCTTAAACTAAATCCCTAACTTGGCAAGTTTGTAAACTTAGCGCTGATTGTAAAAATTTGGCAATAACAATGCGCTAAATGACGCTGTAATAAACGAGCGGTCGTTGCAAAGTTACATTTTCTCTCTGTTCCATACTTCATTTTCATACAAATGATCGTTTTCGGGACCGCACTATTAACTTTGTCTTCTATTACGACTCACACTTGGCTGTTTTCAGATTTTTTCCTTTATGTATGCCCAATTACCTAACTCCATGCCAAATTTCAAGTTTCTAAGTCAATTGGAAGTGAGAAATGTTTTTATGAGTGAGTCAGTGTTAAAAATGGCCTTTTTCAGAGGTCAATATCTCAGGAACTCTTTGACCTATTTTTATGAAATTTAGGATTCTTAGTAATTGGATGGGTCTTAACACACATACAAAATTGCAGGTATATAGATCAAATAGATTTTGAGTTACAGGGGGCCGAAAATGGCTCGAAATTATTCATCAGCAGCCTACTATAGTCCACTGCTGGACATAAGCCTCTCCCAGGGCGCGCCATTGAGCCCGATCTTCGGCTCTTCTTATCCAGTCGCTGCCAGCCACCTTGCGCAGATCGAAATGGTTCCTGTAATATAAAACACGTAGTGCTTCCCCATTTCACACACTGGTTATCTCAGTGTGTCCGCTATGTTTCGAAAAGTAGAAAACACTACGTGTTTTCTAAACTTGGCGGACACACTCTCGTGTGTCTAGATCAAATCTGCACACTGAGATAACCAGTGTGTGAAATGGGGAAGGCAATGACAAACATGACCACATTAAAACTCCCCAGGAAGTCGTTCCAGAATGATCACGATCCTCATCAATGAGGTATACTATACGACTAAGAAGCCAGCGTAAATGACTTGATGGACTCTAACTAACGGCCATGAAATTAGCTTCAGCATCTTCCTAAATTCGCACGAACACCCGGTTATTTAGAAAATGGCGCGTTTGCGTTACCGTGTCCATGAATTGATCTGACATTGAAAACCCGCCCGTTATCCGGCCGTGAGAGCTGTCGGCACATCAATTTGTCTCATATCGACCTTGCAACACCCCAGTTTAATTTTATCGCTCTTTGTGTACTTATATGGTCCCCCACATCGTTTTAGGGTTCCATAAATTCGTATAGATGTTTTTTGAAAAGAGCGTCGGTGGCGTTTTAATGTCTATCTGTTCGGTATGTGAATTGGAGCTCTAGGTTCTTGCTTCAGAAGGATGATTAATAAAAGAGTCCAAATTAGTTCTACCGTCTGTATTTCCCGAAACCTACAACCTTGGGATCTTCAGGGCCAGAGTGAATAGGCATTTACTGGACCCGGGACCCGCATGCTCCATCGTCGACCTCATCGTCGCTTACCATCAGGCGAGATCGAGGTCAAATGCAGGTTTAGTAGTAAATAAAAAATCAAAAAGAACCTTATATTGTCCAGAAAATACACTATTACAATTTCGAACCTATTAAACTTAGGGGCTGTTTAACATTACGGTTCGGGAACGACTGGCTGACCGCGCAGGTCCTCACCAGGCACGTTATGCTGCGTCGACATAACGTGACTTGTGTCCCTACAGCATGATACCTATGACGCAGGATTCGCTTGAGGGGAGTTCCGGGTTCGAAACCACGCAATGTCGCTGTCAGGCAAAATTGGTTTACCACCCTAAGGTTGAATGTCATTTGCAAGTTATGGAACGATACGAACTATTTTTGCTTGTAGACCGATCTAACAATTATTATTACCAATGAGTGATTCGGTTTTTTAAAAATATCTCCATAATGATAAGTCTTTAGAGTTGTTATATTTTTGCAATTATGTTTCATACTAGTGTCTACATCGTATCTAACTACAAAATTAAGTTTGTCAATATTTCTCGGGTGTTAGGCTGGAACTACATGAGCCGGTGAGGGCGGAACGCTTGTGATTGGCTGCAGCGAACCGAATCGGCGCTGGAACCGGACGCCTATAGTCCAGCACTTACAGAACCGTAATAGGGAATATGCATATAATTTTTGAAAAATTTGAAACTTATTTTTTTATATCTATCGACTTCAACAAAAATAATGACGGTATTGTATTTCTATTTAGATAAGTAGATTTTGAAATATTAAAAGTTATGTTGATAATTATTTTTGCATAAACTAAACGTAATTCAAAAACCTAAAACGCGGTTCTCTATGGTCGTGACGTCAAAGTTCATGTAAACAAATGTTTTGCTAGTATGATTCTTACGTGATTTATTGGATTTATCAAGTTTATTTTGTGTTAACTGCAGTGTTTAAGCGAAAAACTTGGTAAAAACTGATATATTCAGTGACAAATATGATGAATTCAGTTTTCTTTACATAACCTTTGACGTCACAAGCAGCGCGGGAAATGGCTGCCCGTTTGAATTGATGTAACCAGTATCGAAACTTTAAATATTCTTTTCTATGTTAAAAACGTAATTTAATAAAATACTTTTTGTTGTGGATTATTAACTGTTTAATAAGTCGATTTATAAAATTAAAAAAATGTGCATATTAGTGCAGCTCCAACAGCATCCTGAATATGATATCGGATAAATACGATTCCGCTATCCTTAAACACTGCTCGAGTGCTGATCGAATGATGTTATCTGTGATACTGATCAGCATCTGATCGAAGTGTAAAAACTCGTAATTTTTGCTGATATGTATTTACTAACATAGTTTTTAAGTACACTAACACAATGGATCAAGTTATCCGATAAATAGAAATATTGAATTGAAAAATATTAAATATTGTTTATTGCGTGAGCTCGACTCTTGCTTGACCACTTTTTTAGGCACATGCTAACTCTAAGCTTAGTAGTTATCTATCAGTGAAGATTTGCGCCTGAGGTGTGCACCAGCGGTATAACTTAATAAAAATAGGTACCTAATTTAATTTATTAATTAAGTAAACACAACAGATTACAACCAGAGAAATTACAGAAAAATCAATATTAATTTATTTTTTTAAATCTCAGTTTAAAGGCACGACAACGTGACCATGTCAGCCTCGTTAGGATCACTAAGAAAAGGGAAGGGAAGTTCAAGTATTATTAGACTCAGCCCTCACTTTGAGAGCCAACTGAGCAAACAACAGTAAGTGTTTCATATTATCAGATAAGGGCTGACTCAAAATAATATAGAGCCTCCCATTTTGGAGCCTATTGAGGCCAAATTTCTTTCTCCCCAGGTCACACTCCATTAGGAGGTGAGTGAGGTCTTCTACTTTGTTGCAGTTGGTACAAAACGGTGATGCAACTCTTCCCACCAAATGCAAAAACTTATTTAACGGAATGTGTCCCGAGCGTAACCTAAAAACCAAGACAAGTAGCTCCCTACCGAGGCTGACACAGTCACACCATGGAGCCCAGGATGGCATGTGATTAAGTGTATTGTACCAAAGCCCCTTCACTTTAGCCAATTCCTCATATTGGTCTCTCCAGCGAGACATACAGGCAGCCCTCGCTTTCGGAATGTACTCAGGTCCAAGCGAATCAAGATGCATTTCAACACCCTCAGAAATGGCTAAATTCGCATACGTAATATAAAGTTATGAGCTATGATCGGAGTAGGTAGAGCGGTTTTTGGTACTTGCCACATACGGTCATAATATGGATAAGTATGCCCAATAATCCCGGGATTTCCGGGATTGAATAAATATATTATTTAGATTTTTAACGTTATATTTGTTTTGATACACATTTAAGATTGGTGACGAAATATTTTTTTTTAAGATTCATGGCGCTAGTGTACCTATGGTAGTGTTTTAACTTCTTCGTAAGTTCACAATTTTAAAAAAATCGTAATCTGCCGAGTAAGGGCGAGGTTTATAAAAGTAATTTACAACATTTGCTCGATAACTTAAAACGGGATCCCGAAATCATATCCATATTAATATAACCTTTGAGGACATTGACCCGAAAGAGCCCTACCTACTCCGATCAGTGGTTATGAGATAGGTCGCAACCCTTAACGTGTAAACACAGCATGGTTAGGAAGTGGGAAATTGGTTGTTGTACAAAATCGAGTTAGGAAAATAAAAAATACTTCAAATTAAAATTATTTATTAATTCGTAAATATAGATTGCACAAGTTGTAACATAAAAATATGGATCTCTATATTTAGCCATAACAGTACACGAATTTTTTCTTAACAATTGTTACATAAGAATTAATTGAATTAATAATACTAGTAAATGTAATGTAATGACAAAAAATAAGTTTCGTTTAGTCGTAGTTTTAAAATTATTTAACAGCTGCTCGATAATTGCCCTTTACCACTGTAAACTGTACGTTAATTTCAGGAACATGAAACTGAAATTATTTTTTAAATTTTTATTATTAGGTATAATTGGTGTTCTCCAAACCTCCGCGATAATTTGCAAGTGTGAAACATCCGTTACAAAACCTAATAATAATTTGAAAATGTCTTCTTTACTTTTAGTTCTAAAATTATTATTTTAGTTTATTTTCTCTCACAGGTGTTTCATAATTCATAAAGTATCGTGTACATCAAGTGCGTTAAGTGCCAAACTGTCTCAAAATCTGTTTCACAACCCTTTCCTGTGAGACAATTTGGATCTTACCACACTAGTTAAACAATGTGCTATTAATTCATTATTGAAGAACGAACTATTACTGATTAATTTTTGGGATGTCACAAAAATTGCAACTGCTCTGTGAATAGGACATAATCCTGCAATGTTTTAACACTAGAGGCGCCACTAACACAATGGTACGTAGCCAATAATACGGTGCTTGCACACCACCTTCATCAAACTTAATTAATTTTGCTCATTTATGTATTTTTGTAATATATTTGTTTAATATTATTTTTGTCTTCTGTACCTAGTTCTTTGCATGTGTGTGTCGTAAAAAATATCTTTCTTTCCAGTCAACATGTAGATACGTTCCTTATCACCAATTTTTTTTACCCTTCAGACACGCGCCACGGAGTCCACAGATTTTTTAGATCTGCTATTTTGAAATGCCGAAAGAGACAGACATATTGAAATTATATTTAAGGTTAGCGGCCATGCAGGAATTGAGACCACTGCACCAGCTTATTTGCTATCTCTCTCGTTTCCAGGCATCATTAGAGGTCCGCCAGGTGGGGCGGCGGGCGGTCAGTCAGCTGGCAGGACGAGGAATGGGCGACGATGTGATCATCATACACTTTAACGATGTCTACAACATCGAGCAGACGACTAGTAAGTGTTACTAGGCACTAAAAGTGTGAGTGTGACAAGTGTTACTAAAACTGTGTCAAGTGTCACTAAAGGCATGACTAAAATTACTAAGGACGGTCAGCCGAAGTCTGGCAGGTCAGGAATGATCATCATACACTTTACCATCCACATACATAATACCATGTAAATACACACGCACGATGCCATCACCCTCCCACACACTCAGTACCTCATATACACACGAATATCCTCATTCATACAACACAACACGCACACACTGTTGCTTTCTTCGTCCGTGCAGTCACTGAGGGGCCAGCTGAAGAGCAGCGCTGTGGCTTGCCTAAGCATTATGCTGAGCTGGTGTACCCTTTTTGGCACTGTACCACACCGGATGTATTGTGTACTTGCTATATTCTGGTGTTGACAGTGCTAAATAAACGTTTTCAATTTCAATTTTTATTACCGATGTTTACAATATTAAGTAGAATTGACTAGTTTCAGAGTGTTACTAGAAAGTGTTTCATAGTGTGAATGTGACAAGTATTAATAGCCCGCGGCGTTAGAGGGGCGCGGGGCATGATGACAGATGTCAAGCGTGCGGCAAGCGGGAGGTGGGGCCTGCCGCCCTCTGTCGTGTCTCCCCGCGCCCCTCGAACTTGAATTAACCCTGAAATGAATTCACCCTTCCCGCTATTGGAATCCTAGACTTTTAAGGGTCAGAAATGTTCTAGACTACGAGAATTTCGAGATTAGAATAGAAAGCTTGATAGGCCAAAATAGTTTAAAAAAATTACAAAACATTATACTAGCGAATGGCGATGCTATGAACGAAACGCCAACAAATGTCAAACAATGAATGAATGAATGAATGAATACTCTTTATTAACAATAAACACGACCAATGACCGTGGACATTATCGTACCTTCGGGTGTACGGCGAACACTTGACGGGTTAAGGCAAGGGGGATGAGTGTGGCAGGGTGTGTTTTTATGCTTAATTCACGTGTGTAATTTTTACCACAGACACGGAGCCAGTGGGCGGTGCCCTGAGGTTCAGCACGGCGGTAAAGGCTCTGCAACATCTCAACCCGCTGGTGCTCTTCAGTGGGGACGCGTTCTCGCCTAGCATGTGTGAGTATTTGATTAAAAAAAATGTCTTATCTAAACCAAGGTGTTATTCATCATCATGAACCTAACACACCGTCACCCTTACACACCCTCACCCTTACATACCCTCACCCATACACACTCTTAACCATTATCTTTCCTAAATTCCTTTTGATTAACTGGTTCCAAATTCCTTTTAGGTTTAGAATATAATTACACTAATGTAATGTATTAAATTGTCATATGCTTGCACGGAAAGTATGATGGAGTCCCGACTTACAAGATACAGGTTTCGACCTGGTTTGTAAGTCGGAGGTCCTTTTTTGTGCCTTGTATAAGTGAATAAACTTTTTCATTTTCATCATTAAATCATCAGCCTATTAATGTCCCCACTGTTGGGGCTCAGGTTCCCCTTGCACAAGGGAGGTACCGAGCGGGCCCAGTAATTTAAGTTTCTTCCTTTCTATGTATACTGTTATTGGTATCTAAAAGCGTCGGCTACAAATGGGGTACCATTTCTTTGGACCGTCTATTTTATGTATATGTGTCGTATCTTTGTCCTCTTGGACAGGTTGTGGCCAGCCATCGGTCATGGTCCAACAGAATACCAGCGCTGTAGTCATTCTTGTCTGCAGCAATAAGCTGAGTTGAGGCCCTTTTCACAACAACAGCAGACCATCAGACATGATTTAGATATGTTCACCTTTGACTACATAATTATTTTATTATAATTATAACTGTTTCGGTCATTGCTGTGTGTGAAATAAACGTATTACTTACTTACTTAAATAAATGTAAAAACATAAATAAATACATTTAAAAAAGTAATCTTTAACAAGCAACTAAATAAATAAAATTTGAAACAGTTAAATTCAAAATTAATACAAAAAAAGTTCTTTGTTGGTGACTTTTTATCTTCTATTTCAGTAAGCACGTTCACAAAAGGAGAGCAGATGGTGCCCGTACTGAACGAACTGGGAACCCATTGTGCTGTATTCGGGAATCATGACTTCGGTAAGTAAAACTACGTGGGCGGCCTGAATAACCATGACAGTTAGGCCCGGACTACACGACGACGGTTCCTAGACCGGTTCCAGTATCGGTCGGTTCCATGGAGCCGGTGCTTCATATAAACTCAATCAAAAATATGCTGTCGGTACACGTACAACGGTTCCACTTGGAACCGGCCTGCTGTAGCGGTTCCTGGGGCCCAATTCGCCTAAATTACAACGTTTGTAGTTCTATTTCTATTCAATTTCAATTTAGTTTTCGTTCCAATTCTATTTGGACACCAAACCGCATTCTGCTGACGCATAACTCTACCACTGCCACCTTTCGATTTACTATCTATCGCGCAAAAGTACCTCGGGAGGAACTTGTGTTCGATCGTTATATTTGACAGTTGAAGCGTTTTGTTACCGTTCAACTGCGATTCACTAAACGTTTTAGTAGAATGCACAAATACGTTACTGTTCGATTGATCGTTGACTCGATCGGAACTTAACTGAAATTGGATCGTTAGTGGATAGTAGCATACGAAACACGTCATAACGACGCAGTTTAGATTCTATTTAGTTACGTTGTATTTAGTGGAATCGATCTTCAAGCCTACCACAGTCCTGTGTAGTTCGCGAACGACCTAGGTCGAAGATCCCACCTACGAGAACTAAATCGCCGCTGAAGGCCTGGACTACATGCGTCGGTTCCAGCCCCGGATTGGTTCGCTGCGGCCAATCACGATGCGTTGACTTCAAGTGGGGGGAGGATGACTGCACGGCACAGCACTTGAACCAGACGCGTATAGTCCCAGCCTTACTCGTTCGTAGTTTCTCTTCATTGAGAAAAGGCACTAGTACCTTCTCCTCAAAAGATGACCTACAAACCTTTTAGTAAACTTGGTACAGGTGGTAGTGGTAGATCCTGATGTGCAGAATCGCCTGGGTTGGTACCACCCTCTTAACTATTTATGCCGCAAAGCAGAAATACTTTGCGTTTTGGTTTGAAGGGCAATTAATAGAGCCAGCGTAATTTCCGGCACATGACGCACTCTATCCAAGTCCTTAAAGTTAGCAGCGCATCGACAACCCTCTAACAATAATACAGTGAGGTAAGATGTCTCCGGGCGACGGTGTGACCACTTACTGTAAAATACTATAATAAAAAAAGAGGGTATGTGCTTATAACCACACGATAGAAGTGAAAACTTACAACAACAAAAAAAACACGCGTCACCGATCCGAGCGAGCTTGATGTCACTGTTCACTGTTCAGAGAGCTGTTGAGGAGCTCGTAGCCTAGTCGCGAGCACGGTCCGAAAGTGATCGTGCAGGTTTAGCGATGTTGGCGCGGTCGGTACCTGGATGGGTGACTGCTAGTGCCATATTTCATCTGAGCTCCTCCGTGCCTCGGAAAGCACGTTAAGCAGTCGGGCCCGGTTGTTGTCGTGTCGTGTTGGCCATGTCAGAGGCCTACGGGCGGCCTGAACAACTCTGACAAATAGGTTGGCCACTAACCATACGATAAGCAAGCAAGCAAAGGTGGACCTAAAGAAGATTTCACTTCAAAAAAACTTGGAAGTAATGCACTTTGTGACTAGAATTAAACGTACGTTCCAGATTTCGGTCTAGAAGTCCTATCGGGTCTGGTGGCACAATGCAACTTCCCCTGGCTGATGTCTAACGTTATAGACAACGAAACGGGCCGCCCACTCGGCGACGGGAAGATCACGCACGCCATGATGTGCAACGGACATAAGATCGGGTTCATCGGCCTCGTCGAACAGGTAACAAAAACAACGGGATATACCTCATGACATGAGACATGCAGTGATCGGATTAGGTAGTGTAATTTAGGGTTAACGACCTCAAACGTTATATTAGTATAGATACTCCCGCGGGATTGCGGGATTTTGGAAATGTTCTATACCTATATTATTATATAAAATACTTTTTTTTCTAATGGGAACACCAATTGGAAATCATCTCATCATCCCTTTTGCGAGAGAAAGACAAAGAGATAACACTATTAGGACTGTATTCGGGATTTATTTTCTCTTTCTCACATTCACAGTAATTATTTAATGCCTTAACCTTGACATTCCATTTAATTTATTTATTTTCAATACGATATGACAACGCCTCTATACAGCAGCTATTTTATTATGTAGGTATATTAATTGCTTGTAATGTTGACATTTGCAAATAATAGTAGTCTTTGACATATATTTTTATGTTTTGACAATGCCTCTATACAGCAGCTAATTACTGTAATTATTATTATTATTATTTATTATTATTATTTTTCTGACAATGCCCATTTACAGCAGCTATAAGTTATAATTATGTTACATTATTGTTATTTTCTTCTTATGATGATGTTATTGGATGTAACAATTATTCATGATGTAATCAAAACAAGCAAAAATTTCAATTTAACGCTTATGTAATACGTATCATATTATGTTGACGCAACCGCAGTGCTCTAATATGTTCCTAATGGTTGAAAATTAATAAATATACAATATACACACTTTCTCAGAACGCTCTTTTCAATCGTCACCTTTGTTATGCAGAAACAATACATTTTCTAAGAATTTTTGTCAAGTGTAAAGTAAACAACATCATGGCGGCATTTAACCTCGTAAAATTCTCAAGAATGTTTATGTTTATTTTTGAACGATATTGCTGTCCAATGTAACCAGCTCTTAATTTATTTATTTGTACTTTTATTATTTATACTTTTAATATATTTTTGATTTCGTCCCCGACTGCCGTTCCGCCCGCGATGCCTTCGCCCTGGCACAGCTGATAACCAGCGCTGTGGTTCTGCCGTACCGGTCGGACCGCAGCACATGCTGAGCATGTGTCCTTTTAACGTTGCATTGTTTTCTTAATTTCAAATATTTTTTAAGTTTAATAATGTAATGTTATATAAATGTTTTTCTTTCTTTCTCTTAGCGAATTTGTAATACCGGGATATCGTTACTTGTTGGGCATGTCCATGTGAATATTTCGTCATGGAACCCCGCAAAATTGCACTACCTAATCCGATCACTGGACATGATAACGGAACAAGGGCGATTTAATGATAGGCAACGGGATTTACTCATAACACGATTGACAACGGGAGAACATTAAACAACAGATAATTTTATAATTTAACTGTAAAATAACTAAGTTTTAATTAAATTTCTTTCAGGAATGGCTAGAAACGTTAGCAACAATAAATCCAGAGGAGGTCACCTTTATAGATTTCCTACAAGCTGGGACCAAGCTGGCATCACAGCTAAAGCAAGAGGTAATATTATTACATTATATTTAATATTACGTACAAAATTTACGAGAGGTAATATAATACAATACAATACAATACAAATATACTGTATTGCACACCCGGGACATAAACAAAACATACAACATAAAGAGAGGTACAATACAATGCTGTAAATAAATAAATGCAGAAGGCGGCATTATCGCTTTAACCGATATCTTCCAGGAAACCTTCAGGTGATGGAAAAATCATATTACCTGACGACAATATTATAATGTAATAATTTAATGTATCTTTATTTGTAATGTGTGTGTGTGTGTGTATTAGAAGACCATTTGTGCTTCTGGAAATAAATATTTTCAATTTCAATATTATGTTACAGTAATACCCCGCTTTACGCGAGCCCGTATTGCGCGGATTCGTTACAACGCGAATTTTAAATTTCGCGCTAAATGCCCCGCTTTACGCGATTTCCTGCAAACACTGACTGGGGAATACACCACAGATTAATTTCTAGTGCGACTTGCCTCCTTGTATGTTAGCTCTGAATAGGGTATTCCCCAGAAAATGTTTTCCTTTGCGACTTGCCGTCTTTATGTTGGCTCTCCAGGTAGGTATGATAGACGATGTTTGGAAAAGACTTTGGACGTGTATTTTCGTAAACCAATGCTCATATTTTGCAATAAACAAAATTGATTTATTATGTTTATGTATTGTTTTTGAGCAGACCCCGTTATACACGAATTTCGTTTTACGCGATTTTCTCTGGAACGTATCCCTCGCGTAAAGCGAGGTATTATTGTACTTACATACATACATATTTAATTTATTTATTTATTTGTTAGTTTAGCAACATATAACATTAAATATATAAATCAAACAATAAAAAAATATTGTATTTAACAATATGTATAATATTTTCTAGAATAATAAAAATTATGAAGTGTTAAAATATTATTCACAAATATATTTATATGTAAAATATACAGTTTTCGGGATCAAAATGATTCTCATATGATCTCGTAATTTCTGTGCCTGAGTTGTCGTTGGAATGAAGAATATTGTAGATGTCCAATAACTGACTAAAAATAAATGAAAAATCTATAAATGGCAATTACGAAACCAGACTGTTACATAGTTAATTAAAAATTAATTGAGCATGTGCGAAACGCAGCATAGGTTATAAATATTATGGTTAAACTAAACGCACACGTCAAATCTTCCCTCTCGTTCTGGCACATACAAACAAGGCATCGCTCTCTGTTTTTTGTGATCATCATAGGGAACAGTGCAAAGTTTTGTAATAGAAACTAAATAATTAATTTTTAAACTGAATTTTTAATTCGTTTCACTAAAATAACCTACAACCTTGGGATCTTCAAGGCCAGAGTGAATAGGCATTTACTGGACCCGCATGCTCCATCGTCGACCTCATCGTCGCTTACCATCAGGCGAGATCGAGGTCAAATGCGGGTTAAGTTATACATAAAAAAAAAATATGTAGCCATATCCTACAGAGGAAGTTGTTACGAAACAAAATGAAAGATTATAGAGACATACGTCACGCTTGCATAGCACATATTCGACACATTGAAAAGCACACATATACACTTTTGGCACATTGCATAGCACACATTGTGACTGGACGATTTGGGGCTGGATGTTTTGGGGAATGGAACACGGCACATGTTGTTGTTGTTTTTTTTTTAAGGCAAAGGGAACTGAGCCCATACAGCCATGTCTGATGTAAACAACTCTAACTAAAACTATATAAGATCCTTTTTTATTAGTAGCAAATATTTGGAGGGGGGTATGTGCTGGTCATTTGTACCACTTTACACGAAAAAATAACCCTGTTGTATGAAAATTTTCCATACTAAAGAAAAATAAACCCCATTTTTTTGCGCCTTGGTGTCATAAACTCATCCATGTCGTTATGAATGAAACGAGTTTCATTCATAATTCTTATTTCAGTATTAGAATAGCAATAATTCATTCATTTGTAGAATTTACAAACAAACTATTTTGTCGTTTTTCTCGAAAATTTGATAGGTAAAAAAAATTTTTTTTGCCTTATCGTTAATGTTATCATCAGTGATCGGAGTAGGTAGGGCTCTTTCGGGTCAATGTCCTCAAAGGTTATATTAATATGGATATGATTTCGGGATCCCGTTTTAAGTTATCGAGCAAATGTTGTAAATTACTTTTATAAACCTCGCCCTTACTCGGCGGATTACGATTTTTTTAAAATTGTGAACTTACGAAGAAGTTAAAACACTACCATAGGTACACTAGCGCCATGAATCTTAAAAAAAAATATTTCGCCACCAATCTTAAATGTGTATCAAAACAAATATAACGTTAAAAATCTAAATAATATATTTATTCAATCCCGGAAATCCCGGGATTATTGGGCATACTTATCCATATTATGACCGTATGTGGCAAGTACCAAAAACAGCCCTACCTACTCCGATCATAGCTCATAACTTTATATTACGTATGCGAATTTAGCCTTTTCTGAAGGTGTTGAAATGCATCTTGATCCGCTTGGACCTGAGTACATTCCGAAAGCGAGGGCTGCCTGTCTCACTGGAGAGACCAATATGAGGAATTGGCTGAAGTGAAGGGGCTTTGGTACAATACACTTAATTACATGCCAGCCTGGGCTCCATGGTGTGACTGTGTCAGTCTTGGTAGGGAGCTACTTGTCTTGGCTTTTAGATTACGCTCGGGTCACATTCCGTTAAATAAGTTTTTGCATTTGGTGGGAAGAGCTGCATCACCGTTTTGTACCAACTGCATGTGGCAAGTACCAAAAACAGCCCTACCTACTCCGATCATAGGTTATAACCTATAGATGACACCCTAGAAATATTTGCCGCTTTTAAAAAAGGACCCTATGTATTTTATTAGCGGCAAATATTTCTAGGGTGTCATCTATAGGTTATAACTAGAGCTACAAGTGGTCGGGGCAGAATTGTCATATGTATAGTGATAGCATTATCGATAAATGCATACTTATCGATAATTACAATGTTCCATATTGCAACAACGTGACTCTTGTAACAGTTAGTAGTTCAAGTTCAAGAGTACTGAGTCTTTATCATTTTCTCACTCAAATGTTTAAAATTAACATTATTTGGGGATAAGTATTTTGTAATACTGCTGTGTGGTTCCGGCAAAGAATAGACCACCCCATCTCTTCCCGTGGGTGTCGTAAAAGGCGACTAAGGGATTATTATCCGGGCGGAAGATCAAAACCCGAAGTGGCGGCCCACACGCCTGGAGTACTCCAAAAGAGTGGATTCACCAACGAGCACTGGCCAGCACGGTGTCTTAAGGCTATCAACCTTCATGGAAGCACAAGACATAAGAATTCCCTCAGTACCGAGGAGAATGGCGTGCACATGAAGAGGCCTATACCCAACGATGGGTTACGTTAGGCTGAAAAGAAGAAGAAGATTTTGTAATACAGAATTTTGGGGTTGAGTAATTCAACTGTTCGGTTTTAAATATTTTTGGTATTTTGAATAGTCTGCATTTTTTATTGTTTTAAATACGAATATTTTGGACTGAGACATTTTAAATTACGACATTTTTATTTTGGACATTGTGATAAATACCTACCCATTAAATAGCAGTGCTACAACATCGATGTCTAGAAAAGTCGATAAAAACATTCAATCCCTAACAAATTTTAGATCGTGCCAACAACTTCTGGCTCTAATTATAACAATATAGAAAGGGGAAAAAATTTTTTTTAGCTTTATGTATTTTTATAACGATTTTTTTTTCTTTCCATCTTCCAGGGCTGCGAGTACGTGATAGCTTTAACACACATGCGAACACCAAATGACATAAAGCTGGCTGAAGGGTGCACCGAAATAGATCTTATTTTAGGCGGACACGACCACGTCTATGAGGTTATTGAGGTATGTGTGATTTGCTTCTTCGGCCATTATGCGAACGGCTAAAGAGCGTCGGTGGCACAGTGGCTAGGACACCGGACTACCATGCGGGAGGTCCGGGTTCGAAACCGTGCAGTGCCATGTACCAATGAGTTTTTCGGATTTTTCGAAGACTTACGTGTCTTCGAAAAATGTTTGTTTTCCTTAATATACGTACATTTACTGACTGCTCTAACGGTGAAGGAAAACATCGTGAGGTAACCTGCACACTGAGATGACCAGTGTGTAAAATGAGGTAGGTACAAAAGATCCTCAAGGGTCGAAGTGCCGCTGGGTTATTCCCAGCCTATCATAAGATAAGATGCGAACGGCTAAAGGCGCAGTTACATATGGTCGTTCACCGACCTGCGGTGGATGACAACCTAGTGACACTTTGACGTTTGCCGAAAGCGCCGAAAAACGACTGGTTATTCACATAAAGTCGGTGGCCGCCTCTGTGACCGACCAGACGGTCGGTAGATGACCATGTGTAACTGAACCTCTTAAGGCTGTTCCATCCCTTAGGATGGAACAGTCTGCCGGCGTCTGTTTTCCGAGACCTTGAGATCTTCAAGGCCAGAGTTAATAAGCATTTACTAGATCCGCATGCGTCCGACCTCACCGTTACTTACCATGTGAGAATGAGGTCAAATGTGGGTTTCTTCTTCTTCTAAGTCGTATTCCTCATTGCTGAGGGTCGTGATCATTCTAAGGATTAATCACATAGAACGACTGTCTTGGCAGTTTTAATGGGGTGGTTTGCCATTGCCTTCCCCATTTCACACACTGGTTATCTCAGTGTGCAGGTTTCCTCACGATGTTTTCCTTCACCGTCAGAGCGGTCGGTAAATGTACGTAAATCTTTTGATAAAACCGAAATACTCATTGGTACATGTGGTTTCCAACTCGGAACTCCCGACCTCCCGCATGGGAGTCCGACGTCCTAGCCGCGGCGCCACCGACGCTCAACCAGACCGACCAGGTGTGGTTACACCTTAAATAAAAAAATTATTTACCAAATTCGCAGGTCAACAACAAATACATAGTGAAAAGCGGTACAGACTTCCGCCAATTCTCAAAAATAAGCATTAACTTCGGGGCCGAATCCACCCGCGTTGACATCGCCGATGTACACGTTAACAGTTCCTATGCGGAAGATCAGGCGCTTAAGGCTAAAGTGGACAAGTATTCGGGTAAGATTTCCCGTGGGAAAACTTGGTTTCCCGTCGTAATTATAAGCTTATTTAGTGCTCTGGCATTTAAGGATACTGTTGAGAGTGTTCTCGAGAGATTTTGTTTGGTTTTCCCATGGGAAAAGTTGGTATCTCGTGGATAAAGTTGAAAGTATTCTTAAGCGTTTTTGCTTATTTAGGGCTCTGGCATAAGGCTAGAGTGGATAAGTATTCTGATAAGTTTCTGTTTAATTTTCCCATGGAAAGTTGGTTTTCCGTTAAGTAAGCTTATTTAGGGATCTGGCTTAAGGCTAAAGTAAACAATTATTCTGGTAATTTTGTTGATTGTTCCCGCCGGAAAAGTTAGTTTCCTGTGGTAACAATAAGTTTAATTAGTGATCTAGCATTTAAGGATAAAGTTGAGAGTATTCTTGAGATTTTTTTGTTTGGTATTCCCATGGGAATAGTTAGTTTCCCGTGGTAATAATAAGCTTATTTAGTGCTTTATTACTGAAGACTAATGTTGATAGTATCCTTGAGAGTTTTTCTTTTGTTTTTCCACGGGAACAGTTAGATTCCCATAGTAATTATGAGCTTATCTAGAACACTACAAGTTTGTTGTTTAAAAGTAATCGAGATGTTCGAGTTTCCTATGTGAAAATAAATTTTCCCGTGGTAAATTTGAATGAAACGGTAGCCTAAGCTTTAAATATCTCTGCAAAATGTCTCCAAGCATTTTATTTTCGATTTTTTCATATAATTAAATATCCGTTTTAATTCCAGCAATGATCGAAGGGAAAATGGACGAAGTCTTAGGCAAGTTCTGCGTACCCTTAGAAGGTCGTTTCTCTTGCATAAGGCGGGAGGAATGCAACCTTGGCAATTGGGTGTGCGATGTGCTGCTGGCAGCCACTGGAGCTGACCTGGTCATCCTCAATTCGGGCACTTTCAGATCTGATCAGGTAAGGAATAACACATCGTATAATGAATCTTATCAATAGGGTAGTTTCCAAGTATGAAATATTAAAAATTAAGAATTAGTCATAAATAGATGGTAGAATGTGAAAATAAAATTAAAATTCGTTGAAAAATAAAATAGCTACAGGTAATCAAAAATCAGAACGGTAGAAAGAAACGGCAATAAGTATTATGACGTCAGTGTTCACTAGCGCCATACAAGCAGGTCCTGGCTGCATGTAAAGGACTGTTTTGCTTGAAAGGGACAGAGCATCTCTCCAATACTAACTTTAACCATTAATATCTCTGATGTTAGTTGAGATATCGAAAAACTAATTTTAGATCTTTCTTTAAGATGTCCATGTAAGTTGATTGATGCAATAAAAAAAGATTAATATCGTATTGCGCTGCTTTATAATAATATCAGGATACGACCAGGAATATAAAAACCCTTAACCATTTTCGATCTAAGTAAGAAGATCTCTAGAACGATTTACAACGTTTACAATGGATATTATTTGGTTGCTAGGCAACGATTTATATTATAACCGCCTTTCGGTAATACAATATATTATGGTACCTTACGTTAAAAATACTGTTTGGAAATTACATTAGTATATCTGGGATCTTGAGGATCTGATGATGATCAGAATGTTGGGTTGTTAGTAAGTAACATTAAGAAGTCAGAGGTTTAATTTAATTTAGAATTACAGCCTAAAGAAACAAAGAAATAGATTAATTCCAGATAATGCACAGAACAATTACAATCTAATAATAATTAGAATTATCATCATCAGCCTATTAATGTTCCCACTGTTGGGGCAAAGGCCTCCCCTTGCACAAGGGGATTATGGGCCATGATCCACCGACCGGGCCCAGTGCTGATTGGGGGATTTCACTCGCCTTTGGATTTTTTTTATTTCATCAGACAAGCAGGTTTCCTCACGATGTTTTCCTTCACCGTTAGAGCAGTCGGTAAATGTACATAAGTCTTCGAAAAAATTCGAAAAACTACATACATGGCATGGTTTCGAATCCGCTTGGGAGTCCGGCGTCCTAGCCACTAGGCCACCGACGCTCTTATAGAATAATTAGAATACAAACTGACAACACGTGGAGTTGTTAATTACATACATACACGCTATGTCCCTTGCGGGGTAGGCAGAGATAACGGAGCGAGACGAATCTCTGTCTTGGCACGCCTCTCTTGCTTCCTCTACACTGTAGAGGAAGCAAGAGATATATATACAGGTAGATAGATAGATAGATTTTAATATACAGAGCAGACGACCCCAACGGCGAGCATGCGTGAAACGACGGGTGACTGTAGAGTCTACAGTCATTCGTCGTTTCACGCATGCTCGCCGTTGGGGTCGTCTGCTCTGTATATTAAAATCTAAGAGCACTCTGTCAGTCTGATCTTTAAAGGCCAGTCTAGGATGACCCCGGCTACTCCCTTCCATTCACCAGGTTAATAATTACCAAAGCTTTTTTTTAATTAATAAAAAAATTTCTTAGGTGCACCCAGCCGGAGATTTCACCCTGCGCGACCTTTGCACCATCATCCCCATGCGAGATCCCCTGGTGGTTGTGGAGACGAGTGGTGCTATCATCCTGCAAGTGCTGGAGAATTCAGTCTCCAAGTACCCCAGCCTCGAGGGACGGTTTCCTCAGGTGAGGCTTCATCATAATTCATCAACCTTGTTCTTGTTGTCTGAGGGACCTTTTAACCCCTAGGGATGTAAGGGGGGGGGGGGGGGGGGGGTCCACCAAATTAGAAATTAATAAATATTAAAATTAAATAAGATTGAATACTAAAGTGATGATATTTTACACCACAGGTGTCAGGCATATCATTCGGCTTCGACCCCACGAAGCCGCCGGGCGAGCGCGTGGCAGAACAAGTGGTGAAGATAGGCGACGAATATCTCCACCGCGACCAGAGGTACCGGCTGGCCATCAAGCAGTATCTTCACAGCGGGAACGACGGGTTCTCCATGCTGCCCAAGTGTAGGGTGCTGGTTAGTATTATATAAATAAATAAATTTATTTAACGACAACACTACAACGGAAAGGTACAATTAATACTACAAGAAATTAAATTAAAAAATAACATAAATATTTCCTAATACCGAGCCTACGGTTAGCACCCACACTAGGTAATCCTGTGTCGTGGGCGCTGTGATGGGGAGTGTGTGTTGTGGTTTGTACCTAAATGTACTGTAAGTAATGTGATTTGGCGAAGTAGAATTGTGTGAGTAATGTTGGTGTCTCTATTTGTAAACTAAATGATTGGAGAAATAATTAACAGATAAAGCTATGCGAATTAAAAAACTAAAAAAATAAGTAAAGCCCAGTGGGTATTTCCGCTAAAAATACCTACCCCCATACCCAAACCATAACAAGATGTACAATAACAAAGAGGTCTGGGTCTATATATAATATAATATAATATTTCCGTTATTGGTACAGCTTTACATTTATTAAAACAAAATCAGCAACAAAATTCATACACACACACACTAACACACCCACACACACAAAAACACACACACACACACACACCTATACGTAATCATTATCATACACATACATTACTTACCAAGATATCACTTATATATAGTAAATACGTAAATACTTATATGTATTATATTATATATTATCCTATTATTATTCTCCTTTCTGTCCTTATTACGTTGTTTTTTTAAAAAATTTAATGAGTGGAATCTGATTTGGCATACAAATATTTAAAGAATATATACTATGTACAATTTATTAAGCTGTAAGATTTCCTGTAAAACAGATTTAAAAAAAATTAATTAACATCTACAATACCACCCTAAGAATTTCCATAAAGATACAAATAACCTGTTCGTCACTAAAATATAAATATAAAATAATAAAATCAATGTCATACTATCATCATCATCAGCAGCCTACTCTAGTCCACTGCTGGACATAGGCCTCTCCCGGGGCGCGCCATTGAGCCCGATCTTCGGCTCTTCTCATCCAGTCGCTCGTCGTCCCACACTACGTTTGTCCAAACGCGGTCTCCACTCCAGAACTCGTCTACCCCAGCGGTTGTCGGTTCTGCGACAGATGTGACCGGCCCACCGCCACTTCAGCTTGCTAATCTTAGGAGCTATGTCGATAACTTTTGTTCTATGCCGGATCTCCTCATTTCGGATTCTGATCCAGCAGAGATACTCCGAGCACAGCTCTTTCCATAGCACGCTGAGCGACTTTCAATTTGTGAGCCAGTCGCACCGTCAGTGACCACGTTTCGGCTCCGTAAGTCATTACTGGTAGGACGCACTGGTTAAAGACTCTTGTCTTTATGTCATACTATAACTAGGTAAAATTATATAATATAATTCAGTCAAACAGCCCCCCGCGAAGTGCCCCCAATAAGTTTCCGTTATTTATTTATTATCAACACACACAATTACACACTCCTACAACTTACATACTTTCACACACACCCTTTTCTTTGTTCTCCCCACTCCCTATTCCACTTTCCCACCTCCATATTTTATTAGCTGTTACTATTATTATTTTGTATAAATTAAGGAGACCTATTTTTTGGCTTGCACCCATGTAAAAAAAAGAACAATTAAGCCATTATATAGCTGTAAGGTTTCTCAGAAATAAAAATAAATAAATAAAAAATAAATAAATTTATATGTTCCGGTAGTGTATCATTAGGGAGTGATCCCTGGCACTCAGGTGATGTCTGAACATCAGCGCCGCAGTGTTAAATCCGCTGCAGCAACAGGCTGAAGCAGTCCCCTTTTTCCGGTGCTGCACACCACCTTCATCAAACTTATCTTATGACAGAGGACAACCCCAGCGGCACTTTGACCCACAGGGATCTTTTGTGCTCACCCCTTACCTTAGTCTCCCTCCTGTTCCTTAAAGATGCTTTGCATCAAGGGCGCTATACAGCTTACAGGAAGGAACCTATAGTCCTCTGGTTTCGGGTAGGCGACCCCCAGAAGACTCATACGCTTTCCAGCCAACGAGTCACATTCGCACAGCAAGTGTTCCATTGACTCAACGGTGTCACCACAGGCTCTACAGGTGGGATTGTAAAGTAAAAGTAAAATACACTTTATTACACAAATATAAAACAACAAACATGAGATAGAAAAGGAAATAGTGAAATACAATTTAGACGGCCTTATCGCTAACAGCGATCTCTTCCAGGCAACCTTCGGGCAAAGGAAATGATATCGAGAAAGAGGTAGTAGGTAGTCTTTGATTGTGTGTTTGATTGTCTTCATCAAACCTAATTACTTTTGTTTATTTATTTTTTATAATATATTTGTTTAATATTATTTTTGTCTTCTGTACCTAATTGCTATTGGAAATAAATTCTTTTTTTCCGTCTTTCTTTCCTTCCAGGTGGAGGAAGACATGTGTCCAGAAGTGGGCATGGCGATACAGAACCACTTCTCGGCGATCAACGTGCGCACGGGCAAGGCGCGGCACTCCAAGCATCGCCAATCACTGGTCACCCTTAGTCGGAGGTAAGGATTTACTAATTTTTTTCAATTATTGCATAATACAAATAAAAAAAACACACACACACATACACACACACACATACACACACACACATACACTCACCTTCAAACACCATCTCACAAGTTTTTTTTTTTAATTATTTATTTTTTATACAAGTGTATCCCCCAGGCCATTAGACTGTTGCTATCTACTACGCTGCAAGACGGCCGATGAGGCCAGTGCAGGTAGTAGAGACCGATATTTACTTATACATTGTAACTACACTATTGTTAAGTGATTATAATGTGAATATTGTTTGGGTTAATAAATATATTTTTTAAAGTGATCACCACTGATCGGTGTAGGTAGGGCTGTTTGGGGTCAAAGACCTCAAAAGCTAGATTAGTGCTAGGTCAGTATGGACATCTGTAGACGTCAGAGTGAAGCGAATTTATAATTCAATAGAATTTCGTCGTCTATTTCATTTCTTTCAAGTATGTCTAAATCCGGGTTTCTTTAGTAGTCTTCTAGTCTTCTTTTAAATTCCGAAAATCCCGGGATTTTTTAATATATTTTTAATGGCATGTCCATAGTGTGATGATCGCAGGTTGGAATTACCAAAAGTAGCTCTATCTACAGCGATTTTTTCAATTCCTGAAATCCCGGGATTATCCAAATATGGTTTATAAGAAAGCCGTATCCATATCATGACCACAGCTTGCAAGTACCAAAAACAGCCCTACCTACTCCGATCGCTAGTGATCATATTTAATCGAACAGCAAATTACTAAATATTTCAAAATATTAAAATGGATCATAAAAATAAAAATAAATCTATTAGTGAAGACCTTTAATTGGCCTTTTATTGTTAGTTTGGTTTATATATTGTCTTAAGTGCTGTTGGTTTTCAAATAAAATAAAAATAAAATAAAAGGTTGGCAGTAAAATAATAAATAATACCAATACATTTATTTTTTCATTCCCTCGTTGAGGAGCTCGTAGCCTAGTTGCGGGCACGGTCCGAAAGTGATCGTGCAGGTTAAGCGACGTTGGGCGCGGTCGGTACCTGGGTGAGTGACCGCTAGTGGCATATTTCATCTGAGCTCCTCCGTGCCTCGGAGAGCACGTTAAGCAGTCGGTCCCGGTTGTTGTCGTTCGACAGCAGTCGATAAGCCATGGCAGATGCTTACGGGCCTGTACAACTCTGACAAATAGGCTGGCCACTAACCATACGATAAGCAAGCAAGGTAAGGTTATGCAATTAATTTTTTTAATTATTGATTAATACAAACAAAAAAGGGTTCATATTTAATCGATCAGAAAATTAAAAAAATATTTCAAAAAATTAAAATGGGTCGTAAAAAATAAATAAATGAAAATCGCAAAGTTGATAACATAATATATAAATACCAATACAGTTATCTATTATTCTAACTATTCATGTATTTTTTCATTCCCTCGTATTACAAGAATTTTTCGTTATCTGTTAAAATGTAGTTATCTATGCAGTTAACCATCGTTGTTATGTTTGGAGGTCAAAATAGACTTAAATACCAAATGTTATTGCAAATTCTGACCATAGTTTTATTATCGAAAAGCTGTAAATCAGCGCTGTGGCTTGCCTCAGTATTATGCTGAGCTGGTGTACCCTTGTTGGCACTGTACCACACCAGATGTTCTGTGCTGCATGTATTAAACTTTGTATACTTCTGTATTCTGGTGTTTACAGCGCTAAATAAACGTTTACAATTTATTGAAATCAAAAAACATATTTTTAGCACGTACACAATACAAAAGTATATAAAAGGATATATAAGGTATACAATTCAGCACAAAAGATCCGGTGCGGCACAGTGCCAAGAAGAAAAGTAATTGAATTTGCATTCCTTAGGTATGCTGATACCAAATTGCTGAATTTGTGATATAAAATGGAGCATAGAACCAATATCAGGAAACGTATTAAATTGCAAGAAAACATGAAGAACACTGATGAAGAATACTATCCCGTATTCTTCACTTTTCGGAGAATACTTTTGACAGTATTCGTCGCTAGTGTTGTTATGGAGAATCTCCTTATAGTCGAAGCTATTACGACTAACTTTACTGTTAACTCGGCAGCTAAAGTTGTCCTTAAAAAAGTACTTTCGTGCTACTATTACCCACCGGGAAAAAGAAACGATCTGCCACCACAGAGCCTACCTGCAGGTATTTGCACTCATATAAACGTGGCTTTCGCAAAAGTGGATGATAAGAAAATTAAATTTGGTGCTAATTTATCCAATGCCTTAATAGAATTAGTGAAGCTGAAAAAATATAATCCTCGTTTAAAAATCTTGTTATCCATTGGAGGTGGTAGCGGCGCTGGAGGTTTCCCAGAAATGGTTAAAACTCACACTTCAAGGAAAATTTTCATCGAATCTATGAAAGAAGTTTTGATCAACTACTCTTTGGATGGAGTAGATCTAGACTGGGAATTCCCAGAGAGTAAGTCACTGTTCTCGAAATTACTCCAAGAAATTAGAGAAGAGTATAATACAATGGGAAAGGAGTACATTTTAACAATAGCTGCTTTATCCGATCCGAAAATCTACGATGTCCATTCGCTAAATTTGTACGTGGATTTTGTGAATATAATGACGTATGATTACCACTCTTACTCCTCATATTCCCCGAATACCGGTTTCAATTCGCCTTTGAACTCAAAAAAATCTGCAAATCAGAACTGTCTTCATCGATCAGTGGAATTATATTTGAGCAACGGATTGGACAGAAACAAAGTTAACGTTGGAATACCTACTTACGGCTACAGTTATACCCTTACCGACCCAAAAAAGACTGATGTGGGAAGCCCTGCTTCTGGGTACGGTACTTTAGGTCGTAAAGGCACTGTTCACTATTCAGATGTGTGTAGATTTAGGAATAACCATAGTGATGTAAATGTGGTATGGGATAACGTGGCGAGAGTGCCGTATTTATACCGCTACCGGGAATGGGTGTCATACGAGGATCTAGACAGTGTAACTGCTAAAGCGGAGTTCGTCAGGGCTCAAGGTCTACGCGGGGCCATGATATTCTCCCTGAATAGTGACGACTATAACGGAGCCTGTGTTCATACTGGACATATCCCTTTTCCACTTACTTGGACTGTGCATACAATTTTCGAATAAGCTGAGTACGAGTGTATTTTTAAACTGAATGTTTCATTGTTCCGAATACATTACTTACTATACTTTATTTATTATACCTAGTTTTTACATTTGATGTAAGTTTCCGTGTTGCGCAAATAAAAAAAATCTATTAAAAAAATTCATGCAGACAGTATCTTTTACTCATCTCTTAATTCATGCAGACATAATAAGGTTATGCAATTAATTAAATAATGCGTTTATGTGAGTGTGGTGTGGGGGGAGAGAGGGGTGTGTGCGTGAGAGGGTGTGTGTGTGAGGGGTGTGTGCGTGAGAGGGTGTATGTGAAGGGGGTTAGCGTGAGATGGTGTATGTGGTGTGTGTGAGGGGGTGTATGTTGGTAGGTGTGAGGGTCGGTGTGCGTCCATAAGACTCAACTAATTGGTAACAATATTTTTCAGTATTAAAGTAATCCAGTTCAAGTAACAATTTTAATATTTATAAATTATTGGCTGATTCCTTTCTTCTTTTTCTTATGAACGTATTTTTAAAACTGGATGTTTCATTGTCTTCTTCTAAGTCGTATTCCTCATTGCTGAGGGTCGTGATCATTCTAAGGAATAATTCACATAGAACGACTCTCTTGGCAGATTTAATGGAGAGGTTTGTCATTGCCTTCCCCATTTCATACCCTGGTTATCTCACTGTGCAGGTTTCCTCACAATATTTTCTTTCACCGTCAGAGCAGTCAGTAAATGTACCTACGTAACGTCATTCGAAAAAACCGAAAACTCATGGCTTCGAACCCAGACCTGGAGCATGGGAGTTCGACGTCCGGGCCGCGACGCCACCGACCTGTAATCTGTTAGCGTGCATATAAATAAAAAATAAAATAACCACCTTTCCCCATACAGACACAGCTTGGTGAAGATGCTGGATGGCAACGAGCTGGACGGTCCACCACCACTGCGGCGAGCGTCCTCGGTCTCCGTCGAGAACACACCCCATAACACACACCATAGGTATGTTTAAACTCTTTTAAGGTTCCGTTCCATAACGTGTAATAATTACCCGGGTAATAATTATTACTCTATGAGTCTACCCGGTTCCGAAACACAACGTGGATTTTCAATCTGACAGTTTAAGTGGAACCAGACAGTCGAGTATTATTTCAATTTTACATTTTATTTTTGCATTTATATGCACCTGTCCAATGTATGACCCAATGGTTAGCTGGTAGAAAATGCCGCATGGAATTAATCTCGCCTTATGTACTATTTTTGTGCATTAAAGTATTAAATAAATAAATAATATTTCAACTGTCAGTTGAAAGGTTTACCCTGAAAAATTAGGGTTAATTTTTACTCCTGTCAGAGTGACAGTTATGTACTCGTATGTTTGTTGTTGTTGTTTTTTTAAGGCAAAGGGAACTGAGCCCATACAGCCATGTCTGATGTAAACAACTCTTGCAAGTCTTCATTAAAATGCTGGTGTGACACATTTCAATGCTATCTGGGAGAATCTTCCACGCTTCTGCACCATCCGAACCAAAGAAGAAGGCGTCCCGGACGCAGTATGGCTCTTTAAAATCCAGCCAAGTACGGATCGGGCTGCAGCGTCTTATTTGACTTTACTTCACTGTCCCACACATTAATCACATTTTGTAGACGTTCTTCGAATAAAAAACACCATTCTTACTTGAAAAGCACTACTGTAAAACAATTTGCAAGACAACGAAAAAAAGCTGGTGTGGACGCGACAAAAGCGCGGGAGAAACTCCGTACACGTATTTGATTTATTCACGTTGACGAGTTTTTGGCGTACCGACCTGGTTCCAAAACGTTCACTTTACCCGAGAATAATTATTTTTATTTTATTTATTTAGGTAAGCCAACATCACATATATTTCTGATTTCAAATCATCTTAATAAAATTGAACATTTACTAATATATGTGCCAATTAAAGGCACACAGCATTCACTAACACATCGGGTAATTACTTATAACGTTACAGCATAGGTCTAGTACCTTATGTTATTACAACTAACAATTACAACTAATAACAATTTAAAACAATTACTTTTTAAAACATAAAAAAGAATGCAGAAAAAAAAATATTTTGTCCAACAAATAATAATTGTTGATAATAAAACGCAAAGCGTTGCGTAGATGGAGCCACGAGCACACTCCGTAAAAAGAAAAACAAAACGAAACGTCATTCTTGAAGATATCACAAATTTCTCGTTATTTGGGTTAATTTAATTTTTCAAAGCTATTAGTAAAATTATGATGATATCATGGCATCGTATGGCCATGTAGCAGACCTAAAAAAATCTGTTTTCAAGGCAAGATTGTTTAACTAGAACCTCACGCACGGTACCTACTTCTTCCTTGTATCGAACTTGGTCCCTTTTTTACAATTATGGAGGTAGGTTGATGTAGGTTCTTTGTGTAGATGGAAGGATACGCGGAAGCTAATGATATTTAACTTAAATAACAGCAATACATTCTAAATTATTGTGACTAGATAGCTACAGCGAAAAAAAAATTACTGTAGCGGGATGAGGCGCATCGATGTGCGCGCGCGCCGATCCGCCGCCCGCTTCATGGTATTGTATGCAGAAACAGGTTGTGACATAGGAAGTGGTTTTGCGTGTTGACATACCACCAATCCGTCATATTCAGTTTGACGTATGATGACGGATGTGAGTGTTGGGATGATTGTACTCCACACATTTATGTTTTTGACGGGATAATAAATTGAACGTTTGTGTTCAGGTTAACGCGGCGCGCGTCACTCGATGACTTGGAGCAGCAGTCGTGCGAGCTCGCGCCTAAAATAGAGAACAGGATCATCGTAATTGATAAACCTGAGGTAAATAGTAGTGCGGGACGCCCCCCTGCTAGATGGAGCGACGGTCTGCGCAAGGTGTCTGGCAGCGACTGGATGAGAAGAGCCGAACATCGGGCTCAATGGCGCGCCTTGGGAGAGGCCTATGTCCAGCAGTGGACTAGAGTGGGCTGCTGATGATGATGAGGTAAATAGTAGTGTGGGACGCCCCCCTGCTAGATGGAGCGACGGTCTGCGCAAGGTGGCTGGCAGCGACTGGATGAAAAGAGCCGAAGATTGGGCTCAATGGCGCGCCTTGGGAGAGGCCTATGTCCAGTAGTAGACTAGAGTAGGCTGCTGATGATGATAGCAGGTTTTCGACAATTTCTCCCGCTGTGACGCTGGTGTTCTTCTAAGTCGATTTCCTCATGGCTGAGGGTCGTGATCATTCTAAGGAATTAAGGGGCCAGGGGCCGTTCGTTAATAACGTAAGGACGATTTAGGTCTGTTTTTAAAATAATAATTTGGTCTTAGGAAAATGCGTATTTTAATTAAAGATATCCCAGGCGAATTTCGACTCGTACTAAAATATTACGTAAGAATGGCATTCGAAAAAACCGAAAACTCATTGGTACATGGCATTGCATGGTTTTGAACCCGGTCCTCCCGCATGTCCGGCGTCATAGCCACTACGCCACCGACGCTCTAAAGAAAGATATCGTCGCTGTCTTTCTAAAAAATCGTACGCAAAAACATGATGTTTCAGGAAACACAAAAAGCTGTTTTTTATGTAAATAATTAAAAATATTTTTATGGGAAAGGTTTTAGTTTTACTGTGTTTATTTATTTATAATATTCTTGTACACAAATTCAAGCTAGAACGTACTATTTGAAACAATACGTCTTTCTACAGGAAATTTTTACATCCCACTTTTTGAAATTATAGCGACCATATTACCTATTTAATATTTCATTTATTAAAATGCATTACAACGGCACACATCACGGAGCCAAAATTGGAATTGTAGTCAGTCATACATCAAATAAATTAAAATTACAAAAATAAATTAAAATATAATATTGGCTTGACTTGATTCCTCATGGTTTCGTTTTAAGTCTGAAATTCACACAACCTAGCCAGCACTCGCCTAACTTTCTTACGACTAAACTAATCTCTTTCAGGGATTAGACCGTATACATTGTATTCTAAAATTACATACGCATTTTCTTATATCAGGTAAGTTATGTACAATAAAGTATATTCTATTCTATTTGCAGAAACTTCAAGCTTTAATAGCTGAGCGGGTGCGGTGGGAATCCGACACGGTCATCACAGAGGTAGACGATGAGAGCTCGCCATAAACATCCTGTCCAAACGTGTTCTGTTCACAGGAAATATGCCTGTGTACAGGAAATATGCCTGTGTACAGGAAATATGCCTATGTACAGGAAATATGCCTGTGTACAGGAAATATGCCTTTGTACAGGAAATATGCCTATGTACAGGAAATATGCCTGTGTACAGGAAATATGCCTGTTTACAGGCAAAATGTCTGTAAACAGATAAAATGCATGTTTACAGGCAAATGCCCGTGTACAAGAAAAAATGCCTGTCTACAGAAAATACGCTTGTGTACAGGCAAAATGCCTGTATACAGATAGAATGCTTGTGTACAGGAAATATGTCTGTGTACAGGAAATATGCCTGTGTACAGGAAATATGCCTGTTTACAGGCAAAATGCCTGTGTACAGATAAAATGCATGTTTACAGGCAAATGCATGTATACAAGAAAAAATGCCTGTCTACAGAAAATACGCTTGTGTACAGGCAAAATACCTGTATACAGATAGAATGCTTGTGTACAGGAAATATGCCTGTGTACAGGAAATATGCCTGTCTTCAGGAAAATTTACTGTCCACAGGGAAAATGCCTGACTACAGGAAAATTGCCTGTTCACATGAAATATGCCTGTCTATAGTAATTAGCCTATCTACAGGAAATATGCTAATGTCATTCATTTTGCTAAAAACGCTAACTCGTGTTGTGTTTACAATGAATTTTTTTTAGTTATATTAATTACCACATATACGCTTCGCTCTTGAAGTAAATATAAAAATAAGTGTGAAAAATTGTGTCGAAAACCCTTCGGATTTGACCCACTTTTTTAACACATTGTGTCATCGAATTAACGAGGTTTAACGAAGATTTTGCTTCTAATGTCTATAGTAAATTATATGCTTGAATTATAAACAGTCCAATAAACGTTAAACATTAATTGGAAATACTCAAGTCTACAGAAAAATTGCCTCAATAATCTTATTTACAGGATATTTGCCTGACTATAAGAAATACTCTTATTTTTAGGAAATACGTCTGTCCACAGGAAATATACCTATTTTAGTTATAAGTTGACTCCAGAATGTAAAATCTTCAAACGAAAATACGCTATGCTATAATAGATGTGAAGTCCACATAAAATATGTGTTAATATTGTATTATACAATGAGATTTTAATAATCGTCAGGCCATTGCATAAAGCATCATTAAATTTAATGCTCCTTTTAAGTATAATTAATTTATTAAAACGAAAATGTATTGCTTTGTGGAATTCCACAAAGGCCGAAAGAGGTTACCAGAATATATTTTGAAGTACATACAAAATTGAACACTAAACACACGATGTGAAGGTAGAATCTACGATAAATTATTTTGATCAAATACCGGTAACCGATACCGATATTTCACAAAAATATTTATTTTAGATTCTACCTTAACAGCATGCGTTTTGTGTCCAATTTTGCGTGTACTGGCAAAATACTTTTCGGTAACCGTTTTCGGTCCTTGTATTTTGTAAAGAAAAGACGCTTTATTTTGTTAAGTTACGAATACTTTTGTTGTTTGTTGTTATTTACTAGTGTATTTGTTGTTAGGTTGTTTTTCATTATTTTGATATTAGTATTAATTTTTCATCTCATCTACCTCGTATGTCAGTATTTAACACATTAGTTGCGGGAGTATTTGAAACAAGCACCGAAAGCGGTTACCTATAAAATAACGCTAGGTTACCGGTATTTGCTCAAAATTATTTTCTATAGATACTACCTTTACAGCATACGTTTTGTGTTTAGTTCTGCATGTGTTGCAAAATTGATCAGATAACCGCTTTCGGTCCCTGATTTGAAGAAAGACTTGCAATGTCTCCAGTAATTTAATAATTTTCTTCGTACTATACACTGATAACGAAAACATTAGCCCTTTTATTTGAGAGTTTCACTCATGATTATTAACCATTTTTACGACTTAGTCTCAAAAAATTCAACTCCATACACAATCGAACTATTTATTTGCATGGAAATGCTATTTTAAAATTAGTTTTGTTGAACATTATTCAAAATATCTTGATATTTTGATATCTTATTCCTCAACTATCTCAAGATATTATGTATGTTAATTAATTTTTTTCATTAATTTATCGCAGTATACAATTCAATTCATTTCTGTTATGTACATTGTATGTATAATAAACGTGTGGATGTTTTCTTTGACAAGTGCTCTTAAGCTTCCTATGTCTGTGTTAGTTGTCTGTATATATGCGTCGATGTTGTTCATGTAAAATAATTATGTTTGTATGTAGGTATACCTATAGGTACTTTACTAAAAAAATACCATTTGAAGGTAGTCGGAAATAGCTTTTCACTAGTAAATATAAAACTAGGTCAATGGGCCTTCAAACCAGAGCCGTAAAAGCTAAGTTACCTACATACACCACAATTATTTATTAGAATAGATTTAGATATAGGAATAAAATGTAATATAATATTTATTTGCGGAAATCAAACATATCAGATCTGATACACCAATCGAATATTATTTTTTTGCAATAAAAATAATAATAATAATTGTTAAAAAAAGAACATAAACTATATTATAAAGGGTCATAATAAGTAACTAAAAAGGCGTAAGATAAATCCCACCATTATTTTTAAGGGGTGGAAATGTGTGGTATGAAACTGCAGAGTCAGCTGGGTGGTACCACCCTTTTAAGTATTTCTGCCGCAAAGCAGCAATGCTTGCATTGCTGTATTTCGGTTTGAGTGGTAAGAGATTCAGCGTAAATAACTGGGAAAATTAAAATTTTAATCATTTTTAATTTTATTATAGGTATTCGTATTTTGATATTTTCCGATAAACTGGTTCCTGGTGGATACTTTCACCTTTACAAGGGAATAGTGCATCTGTAGTGAACACTTCTTCAAAAGGTCAATCAATACTAGTATACTCGTAGTGTAATCACAAATCAATGTTGAAGATTTGCTAGTATCTTTTTAACATAGTATCTACTAATTTAAATATTTTTTGCAAATTGTTGATTTTATAATTTATTCTGTAGATAGAGTAGACTCAATTCTGGACAGGGACAGAAAACGGTAACTTAAATCCTATTCTAATTACTTGCAAAATTGAACACAAAATGCATGCATGTTAAGGTACAATATGCAATAAAATATATTGGTCAAATACCGGTAAAAGATACCGTTATTTAACAAAATATTTTATTTACAGCGTACGTTTTGTGTTCAATTTTGCATATGCTGCAACTGCTTTCAGGTAACCGCTTCCGGTCTCTGATTCCGCCTGTTCCCAGTAGTTCAATTCACAGTTCAATACTCGCTAAATTAAAATATCGCTAAATGAAACGGTCCCCTACAATTAAATATGTGAGTGAGAGGGACAGTTTCATTCAGATTTAGTGTTAGCTTGTCAGAATCGACTCCAATAAGTTGTAAGAAAAATCTAAATGTATTTTTAATGAACCTGTAGGCCGCATCTAATATTTTTTTCTGTAGTCTGCACATCTATTGATAAAAATAAAAACCACTACAGGCACTCAGGGCAACTACCAAAACAGTTGGAGCTACGTGCAAATGTGTTTGAAACATGCACAATTGAACACAAAATCCATGCGGTTAAGGTAGAATCTACAATAGGTACAATATTTTTGTCAAATACCGGTAACCGATATCGTTATTTTACAAAAATATTTATTGATGTAGATACTACCTTAACGCTTTGCGTTTTGTGATCAATTTTGCTTATGCTGGAAATATAGATTAAGATAACCGCGTTCGGTCCCTAGCATACATTTCCTTATTTTTGTAGTTACTAAACTGCATAATATATAGATTTTTGAAAAAGGTAGTTTTTTATTGCAGACTGTCAGCAAGAAAACTACCCATTACCCATAAAATCAGGGATGATATCTTATTTACATGTTTACGTTAGCTTTATTGCCTCATTTTAAGTTTCCCTACCTGTATAAAATGTACGAACAATACAGAATTACAGCACCTTTGCAGTAACTTCAAACAGTCTTCTGAACTGTCAAAGTCACCTGCTTCACTTTTTTTAATCGGTTTATTTCTAATAAAATTATGTTTATGGCGTAATTATTGCGTTCTGATTGACGTTGTTTTTACACCAATTAATTGGTAATTAAGTAAAATTTTTGCCAACTGTATGGCCGCGCCGGCAGGTGACGCTTGAGGAACAGGGAGGCAGGGAGAGACGATTTTAATCGTCGACATCTTTAGATGTCGCGTAGTTTTAATTAAGTCTTATGTAGTATTGAAATTTCTGTCTTTTTTGTAGTGTCATACAAAACTTATGGCCTATCGTTTTTTTTCAGGAAAATTCATAATTTTACGGTATAGTGCCTTCGAACAAATCATTAGAAAAATATTTTCAATAGATAAATTTGAAAGAGTAAAGTTAGTGTTTTGGAACTGGTAATTATTACCCGACGGGCAGTCATTGCCAAAAACGCTTTTCGAACTGCGGCTGTTTCGTTGGGCAATTATATGTTTTGGCTTGGGACGTTTGTGCGTTTATTTAAAATAGGTAAATCTTGAGCTATTTAAATAACTACTATAGACTAGTTTGACTACCTACTTTTTGACTTTTTTCCACAGTAGTTCGAAAACATATGAAACATTAGAATCGGTTGGTCTTATCATCTCTGTGATGCTTCCATGCTTGACTCTGTGACTCTATGCCTTATTTCGCTAGCAATACGATTGCTTTTGGCGCGTTGATATTCTACGATATTTTATTGTGAAAGTGTTTTCTAGATATAGTCAGCCATAAAACCGAAAACTGATGGCGGTGTTTTTCAATTTGGCTAAAATTGTCATCAGTAACCAAAAAGGTGTTGTTACCTCAATCAATTTTGCAGCACATGTAAAATTTAACACAAAACGCATGCAGATAAGGTGCAACCTACAATAAATATTTTTGTTAAATATCGGTATCGGTTACCGGTATTTGATCAAAATTATTTATTATAGATTTTACTTTAACAGCATGCTTTTTGTGTTCAATTTTGTATGTGCTGCAAAATAGATTTAGGTAACCGCTTTCGGTCACTGATTATCATCAGTTTTGATCATCCCACTATAATAGTGGACTGGCACTATAATGACGAATTGTTATTTTTTCCTATTAAAATAACTTATTTATTCTCAATTATTATTTATTAAATAATAAGCAATATAAATAATACGTAAAACAATAGAATAAGCATAATAATATGTGTTGTGATTATTTTAGAATACTTTTAGATTAAAAGACATGCACTCGAATTATGCTAGGTGCACAGTGAAACTAGTTGAGGTACACTGGCGGACAATAGTAAGTAACTACACTTTAAATTCCATAATATGTAATAATGACAGTGTTTGCACCTTGGCAAAAAATAAACCCTGAACCTAATAATTATTATCTCAATTAGTAACATATTTATTTTTTCGATAATTAAACAAAATCCGTTAGAAGTAATAGTAAAATACACTTTATTGCACAAATATAAAATAACAAACATGAGATAGAAAAGGAAATAGTGAAATACAATTTAGGCGGCCTTATCGCTAACAGCGATCTCTTTAGACGTTGGCAATACTCATATTAAATTCCATCACGCTTTGTATTTTCTAAAATGCACTGTTTAGTTTATAATATAATTTAACGTCTTTTGAGCGTCTACCTCTAGTGATTAGTGTATAGTGACATAACTAGAATATTGCAGGATTATTTTCTAAAACTAAAATACTAATGTATTACGTAGAACCTTTGGTATTAATTTAAGAATAATACGAAACCCTAAAAACGAAGAAATAATTATAAATATGTTGGTACATAATATTTATTGAATAGAATTTCTGGCAAATACGAGCAAATATAAAAATTAATTACATTATTTCAGTTGGCCACTAATATTGTCCGCAAGTGTACAGTATGTATAAGCTACACGCCATTGTTAAATTATAAGATTAATTATTTAGCAGTGAGTGTTCTAGGGTGCACAATGAAAGATAGACAAACAAAAAACCTTGTAATATCATGGTGCACAAAAAACTTCCTAAAAAGAATTATAACTTGTAACTCCGCCCTCTGCACCTCATTTCATTTCCCTGAATAATTTTCTGAAATTCTATATTTTTTCATTTATTTCATGTATAATTCAATATTTACCAAAATCTTTATTCAGTGGTAATACCGGTGCCCTAGCGCCATTAGCACTGGAGCGAAAGCGATAGAAATCTAGAAAACCGAAAAATAGATTTCTATGGTTTCTGTCCGCTTTCGCTGCAGTACTAAAGGAGTAACTCTGGAACACTCAGTTATCTAGGCGAACGTACAAACGTGTGGTGGTTTCCCGCCACAATGACGGCGCATGCGCGCTGTGCAGACTGCGCGCGCTGCTGACGTCTCAAAACAATCGCCTCCGCTTTTCTCTTACTCGCGCTGTCACTCCTCTTCCTTTCATCATCGCAATATCTATATAATATATTCCATCATCAACATGCTGACTTTCATTCAGTGGGGCGCACGGCCCCATAATTGGTGACCCCGACGTGATCAAGAACAACCACAACAATGTCGATCGACTGAATGAAAGTCAGCATGTTGATGATGGAATATATTATATAGATATTGCGATGATGAAAGGAAGAGGAGTGACAGCGCGAGTAAGAGAAAAGCGGAGGCGATTGTTTTGAGACGTCAGCAGCGCGCGCAGACTGCACAGCGCGCATGCGCCGTCATTGTGGCGGAAAGCCACCACAAACGTATTATTTTATTTCAAAGAATCTTATGCTGGTATCGTAAACTTTGTGATATATTTAACTTTACGTTGCTTTGTAAAGATTATTGTTTTAGTGACATTAAAATTAGTTCATCTTTTGCTCTTTGTTTTATTTCAATTATCTATATACGGTATTAACCTAATTTTTTTATTGCATCAATCCACTTACATGGACATAACTACTAAAGGAACTAAAATTAGTTTGTCGATATCTCAACTAACATCAGAGATATGAATGGTTAATGTTAGTATTGGACATATGCTCTGTCCGTTTCTAGCAAAACAGTCCTGTATATGCAGCCAGGACCTGCTTGTATGGCGCTAGAGAACAGTTACGTCATAAAACTTATTGCCGATTCTTTCTATCGTCTGATGTTTGATTGCCTGTAGCTATTTTATTTTGCAACGAATTTTAATTCTGTTTTCACATTTGACCATCAATTTAAGACTATTTCTTATTTTTTAAGAAATGCATTTAATATTTGATACTTGGAAACTACCCTATTGCAAAAAATCCTCGCTTCGTTCTTGATGTGTTGTATAGAAGAGCCGTACTTTCTAAACCAGCTCGCTCCATCTTCGGCCTGATCTTACTTCACTTTCTTAAACTGACATCTAGCCAATATTTGGAAGACAATTTCAATCAAATCGAAGCCTAGAATTTTTGTGGGGATATACCATATCTATTCAAAACCCTCTCGCCGAGTGGTTAACTGGTTAGTGCCCAACGTGTTAACAGAATTTCAGGCTGCCCATAGGGTACTGACAGCGTCGAACGATAGCAGGCGATACCAACGTCACGATGAAAATGTGCCACTCAGTCTCCTGGTTCTGACGAATGTCACGATCACATTGTGACCACCCTCGCATCTACAATCCCATCTACTACATCAATGAAAATGCCACATTTAATATAATAATTACATATTTATTTACATTATTGTGACACAAAGATTCCCATTTTTTACATGTCATCTTATTATCATGTCATTATTTACAAATACCAGGAAATTATTCAAATTAATGATTTTTATTACATTTTTAAATAATACATTAGTATCTAGAACCTACTACCTATTGGTAGGTAATCCTGAAATATTTTTCTTTGCTAATATAATATTTGCAATTTACGTATTAAAAATAAATCTGGTTACAATACAAAATACTTTTCAAGTAAAATCACCCATCTCAATTTGTTTAAGACCAATAGTAATATTCTAGCGTGTTTAACCTTCAAGGCAATTTTCAAAGCTACTTATAAGTGTTGGAAGCTGCGTATTAATTTATCAACATTTGAAGGGTACAGTGAAAGGAGTCCGCCACTAAAAACCAAAACAGTTTTAATAACTGTAAATAAGCAAACCTAAACGATAAAAATCTCTATAAGGCTCAATTTACATTGCCGCGGAATGGAATGGAAGCGAATTTTCGCAACGTAATTGTACATAGCATAATTAACTTTATGTCAATTGTGTAACATACAAACTAAATACGCTTTACCGCTAGGGGATTCTCGAGAATGCGCGAGGATTCCCCGGAAGACGCGCGACCTCTTTTTTGACTCGTATTTAGTTTGTATGTTACACAATTGACATAAAGTTCATTATGCTATGTACAATTACGCTGCGAAAATTCGCTTCCATTCCATTCCACGGCAATGTAAATTGAGCCTATAAAGACATTGAAATTTTGGGATAGTTAATTATAATAATGTCTTTCTGAACATCTTACCCAAACCGACATTCCCCCTTTCCCTGTACACTTTTCATATTGTAATATTAAGAAATTAAATTATAATAACATATTACAATAAACAACCATTTTATTCAGGGACCAAAAGCGGGTAGACCTAAATCTATTTTGCAGCATGTGTAAAGTAAAATACACAAATAGAAAACAACAAACAAAAGATAAAAAAGGCAATAGTGAAGTATAATTTAGGCGGCCCTATCGCTGAGAGCGATCTCTTCCGAATTCGAGAAGGAGGTAGTAGGTGTGCAATCAATATGGAAAACGATATATAAGACAATTTTAAAAAAAGTATGATGTTAAGATAGAATCTACAATAAATTATTATGTTCAAATACTGGTAACCAATACCGATATTTAACAAAAAAATATTTATTGTAAATTCTACTTTAATAGCATGTATTTTGTGTTCAATTTTGCATGTGCCGCAAATTGGACTTGGTAACCACTTTTGATCCAAGATTTTAGTCATTACTTATTTCATCATTACTAAAGCCTCAGAGATCACTTCCATAAAGAAAACTGATTATTTAACCTCCTGGATGTTTATACCACGACTAGGGACTGGTTTACATTTGGTCGAGTAGAGTGGCGAGTGCAAGTAAGATGTGGCGAGTTGCCGAGGGCCTGGCATTACGCACTCGCCACTCTACTCGACCAAGTTGTGGTAACCGAATGATTGTAGCACAAAAGTGTAAAATTAGTGGTTTTATACAACATCGTATCTAATTGTGAATGGGGGATATA